>JAINUG010000010.1:6151845-7564345 GCA_029706075.1 Aldrovandia affinis
GTATCCCAATCACTGTACCCCTAAACCAGTCACTGTACCCCACTCACTGTACCCCCTAAACCAGTCACTGTACCCCACTCACTGTACCCCTAAACCAGTCACTGTACCCCACTCACTGTACCCCTAAACCAGTCACTGTACCCCACTCACTGTATCCCTAAACCAGTCACTGTACCCCAATCACTGTACCCCTAAACCAGTTACTGTACCCCACTCACTATACCCCCCCACCTAAACCAGTCACTGTACCCCACTCACTGTACCCCTAAACCAGTCACTGTACCCCACTCACTGTACCCCTAAACCAGTCACTGTACCCCACTCACTGTATCCCTAAACCAGTCACTGTACCCCAATCACTGTACCCCTAAACCAGTTACTGTACCCCACTCACTATACCCCTAAACCAGTCACTGTAAACCAGTCACACTCACTGTACCCCTAAACCAGTCACTGTACCCCACTCACTGTACCCCTAAACCAGTCACTGTACCCCAATCACTGTACCCCTAAACCAGTTACTGTACCCCACTCACTATACCCTTAAACCAGAGCCACTGTACCCCACTCACTGTACCCCTAAACCAGTCACTGTACCCCACTCACTGTACCCCTAAACCAGTTACTGTACCCCACTCACTATACCCTTAAACCAGAGCCACTGTACCCCCTCACTGTACCCCTAAACCAGAGTCACTGTACCCTGTACCACCAAACTAGACTCAGGGTACTTATTTACTGTACCACTGAAGTCTTCGTACCAAAATCCCATCTCACACACACCACCCAAAGGCTCTGCACACTCACCTGTTTCTTGGCATCAGCCAACTCCTTCCTCGTTTTAACCAGCAGCTGCTTCATCTTGGAGGTTCTCTCTTCCCCTTGGTCGGCGAGTGATTTCAGAGACTCTGTGACGACGACGATGACGATGACGAGAATCAGACAAAGAGAAGAGACATCTCAGGGCACGATTCGCTCGGACACAGAGGCAGGAGGTTTCAGAGACGCGTCCGAGGCGGAGAGGAAAAGGAAAAAGACGCAGACCCCCTCACCGATCTCCTCTCGGAGGGCTTCCCGTCTCTGCCGCTGCGTCTGGATCTCCGCCCCCAGCTCTTCCACGCGGCCCTCCCGGTCCGACAGCTTCTGGTTGAGCTCTTTGACCAGGCGCTCGTAGTCAGCCATCTCCATGTCCATCAGACTGTTCTGCTGGGCGTCCTGCATTTGACATTTAGCATTTTAGGCATTTGGCAGACGCAGGTCCAGGCCCTGGTGATCTCATATCTGGACTACTGCGATTCCTTGTTGGCAGGCCTACCGGCCTGTGCAATCAAGCCACTGCAACTGGTCCAGAATCCTGCCGCACGACTGGTGTTCAACCAACCCAAGTTCACGCATGTCACCCCTCTACTCACCTCTCAGCACCGGCTCCCTATCGCAGCACGCATCAAATTTAAATCACTGATGCTGGCTTATCAAGCTGATAGAGGAACTGCCCCCTCCTACCTACTAACTTTTCCTTCCCTGTGTTACAGGTACAGTATGCAGCTGCCAACGATTATCATTTACATTTTAGGCATTTAGCAGACGCTCTTATCCAGAGTGACTTACACAGTTTGCATTTCTTTACATACAATCCATTTATACAGCTGGATATTTTACTGAAGCAATTCAGGTTAAGTACCTCGCTCAAGGGTATAGCAGCAGTGCCCCACCTGGGAATTGAACCTGCAACCTCTGAGTTACAAGCCCTGCTCCCTAACCATTACGCTACACTGCCAGCCAGTGCTGGAGGGGGCGTGGCAGAACGGAACCATGGTTACGCGGTACACCGCAGTAATGTGTGGCGCGACGGTAAGGGCGGATGAATTTGTGCCCGGGAGGTTGTAGGTTTGAAAAGAGGAACACTGCCATTGTACTATGTTGTATACTGACCTCAGGCAAGTTACATAACTTGATTAGCTTATGAAAGTATACTGTGGAAAAACAGATAATAATGTAAGTGGAAGCCTGCATTAAGTGCCCCCCACCTGCAATTAAATCCAAGCAAGCCCAACACGAAGGAGTCTACCTTCAGGGCATCTACACTTCAGTTTTTCATACCATACCAGTGCACCTGAACAAACAAAAGTGGCATTCTATTTAAACGTTTTAATTACAATTTAATGGTCTGGGAAATATCCTTCCAGCGATGACTACATTGGTTCTGTGTGGCTCAGTGGGTAGAGCACAGCGTTGGCAACGCTTAGGTTGTGGGTTCAATTCCCACTGGGACCACATATACTGAAAATGTACGCATTCACTACTGTAAGTCGCTTTGGATAAAAGTGTCTGCTAAATGGCATATATATACATTGACTAAGCTCTTCGAGGTGTGATGAAATGGAGACTGAGTGTAGTTGTGAGATGGCGGAGGACGTTTGCGTTGGTATTCGCAGCGCGAGCGCGGGTGTGGGACGTGCCTTCCTCAGCTGCTCCAGCTCCTGCGCAGTCTGCTGCAGCTGCTGCTTCTGTTTGCGCAGCTGGGCCTGCAGCTCGTCCGCCTCTCTGACTGCAGCCGAGTGGTCCTGAGCAGCAGGGAGGAACGTGCATCATGCTTAAACATGGACAACTGAGAACTACCACACACACATGCTGCGCACGCACACACACACACGCACACACACGCTTCAACACAGAAAACAGAACCCACACATTTCAACACAGAAAACACACATGCGCTCACACACACATTTCAACACAGAAAACAGAGAACCCACACACACACACACACACACACACACACACACACACACACACACACACACACACGGTCATGGTTTCATTGCGTTTGCTTCACCTTCATGTTTTCCCTCATAATAGCAACAACACGGGAAACTGAATCCACATCATAAATCACGAATAATGGCATAACTAAAAAGTTGCCGCTGATCGCACCGCGACCACAGTGGCCATGTAATAATATTCAATCTGCCCTAAAGCAACGCATTCCACACCCCCGGAGAGAGCAGCGCGAGACTGGGGGCAGGGGTCATTAATTGTTTCGTGTTTCGGAGATCTCTTTATAGCGAGCGCACCCCCCCCCCCCCGGCCCCCAAACCCCTCCCCGTAGCAGCGGGACCCTTTCGGGACTGTCGGGGTCTAGTGTACCTTCATTTTCTGTTCCTTTAGAAGCTTTTCTCCCTCCAGGTCTCTTTCCAGCGCCGATTTGAGCTTCTGCATTTCTAAAGCCTGGGCCTCCAGCTGCCGGACGGTGGTGTGCAGGGTGTCCACGCGGGCAGCCAGGTCCTCCCTCTCCGAGGACAGCTGCTCATGCTTGGGGAACAGAGTGAAAAGCACAAGCAGGTTTCCCCATTTGCTTGCCACAGGTGACGCCTTAATGAAGATGACACCAACATGAAGGGACGTTGAGGCACTACGAGCCACCGGAACAGCTTCAATGTGCCTTGGCATCGATTCTGGAATGCTATTGGGACGGGTGAAACAGCATTCTTCCATGAGAAATTCCATCAATTGGTGTTTTGTTAATGGTTCGGTAAAACGCCGTCTCATGCTCCGGAATCTTCCATACGTTTTCAATTTGGTTGAGATGTGGCGACTGAAAGGGCCGTGGCGTATGGTTTACATCGTTTTCAAACCATCGGGTGACCACTCGTGCCCTGTCGATGGGGCATTGTCATCCTGGAAGAGACCACTCCCATCAGAATAGAAATGTTGGCAGAATGGCATTTTCCTTGCTCTCTAAGGGATTGAGTGGAACCCATCAGGAAAATGCACCATAACAGAGCAACCAGAACCCTTCACCCTTCAACTGTTTCCTGTATTTTGGCAGTTATCTGTATCGCCTAATATAATATGTTAATATCTCCTCCTACGACGGCCGACACTTTTACAAAGCTAACAAAACCCAAGTTTCCACCTAACCAGTTACATTTCATTATGCAAGTCGTGTATACGAGCTACTTTGCAGATGAAGAAGAAACTTGCAGAACCTCATTACGGTTTGGAAAATCGCTGCACAGATAACAAAAGGGGAAAACAAAACACAATAAAATATAAACGGAAGATTAATTTTTAAACAAACTGCACAATAAAACTCTAACGAGCATCGTCCGGGGATCACTGGCTCCAGCACCAATGTGTGCTTTCCCAGAAGGCCGTTTAGTTTAGACAAGCGTGGGATTTCTCCCCCCCCGATCTCAAAGGGAAAATGCAATAATGACTGCAGCCAGATGGAAAACGGCCATCGTTTCCTCTACAGACCGGTTTTTATTCCCCTCGCAGGGAGCAGTCGCCAATAAGTGTGTAACTTAAGAGACACGGAGGTCTTTAGGCACGCATCGGCGTTGCCGCTTCGCAAAGGATGAATATTCGGGGAGCAATAGTGGAAATACTTCTTTTCAGTGACTTGCAATGCTTTGTTTGGAGACCGTGCGATAGAATTTTCATCAGCCAAAACCAGGAGAAACACCCAGCTCTCGCGCCGCCGCCACCTCACCCTTACCTGCAGGACGACAGCTTGCAGGCGCTTGGTGAGATCTGCAATCTGCCTCTCCCCTCCTTCCGCTCTCTCTCTCTCCTTGTCCAGCTGCTCGGTCTGTCTGTCATAGTCCGCCAGGAGGTTCTGCACACGAGAGCCATTCGTTATTAACGACCCTTGTGAAGTAAAAACACAGCCGCCTATGACAGGGCCGAGGTATCCTCCTGCCGTCTGCTAGAAACCCAGCAAAACTCGCTTATGAACGGAAGTTTCTCATTGCATCCCTTTCACAAAGCCAAAAAACGAATGTTGAATATGCAAAGTAATCGAACTATGTAAAAGTTTGTTATGATAACACGACAAACCGGGGCGGGCCGTGGCTCAGTGGTTAGCGACACGGGTTGGCAAGCGGAGGATCGCTGGTTCGAATCACAGGAAAGCCAAACGAAAAAACAATGAACTGGAAACGGGAGGGATGCTAGTTCACTTCCTGGGGCACTGCTGGAGTGCCCTTGAGCAAGGAACTGAACCCCTAACTGCTCCAGGGGCGCCGTGCTATGGCTGACCCTGCGCTCAACCGCTCTTCGGAAAGGTATTCGAAAAGAGAAATTCCTGTGTAACATGGCAATAAAGAATATTCTATTCCATATTAATAATAATGACAATACTAGCATCATTATTCTAATTGTATTATTAACTCTATTTGGAATATGACTATGAAAAGAAGACTCAGGGGAGGAAGAATATGTACCATTTCATGGCAAATGTCTACAGTTCTTTTCAGAGACGAGCACAGACCCATTTAAACCACTCATTTCAGAAAATGTACCATTATCCAAAAAGGGTAGAGGGAGCAATTGATTTCTGCTCCTCTGTTCATTAGGAAAGGTCAGGGCGCGTGAGGGACAGGTATAATTGGGCTCCAGGGCCCCGCGAGCACCTTGTAGCCCTCCGCTCCAACGATGATGTCCTTCATAGAGCTGGACACCTTCTCCCGCTGCACCTTCAACGCCTCCACCTCTTCCTTCAGGCACTGCACCTGAGGGGGGAAGGGGGGGGGGAGGTCCAACTAGAACCCCACCAGGCAGAGAGAGCGCCTCCGCAGAGAGAGAGAGCCGTGCGTCTCAGCACCGGAGATCAGCAGTCATCGTACCTCTTTCCTGCTTCCGTCCAGCTCCTTCTTGGCCTTCACGGCCACGGCTTTTATCTTGTTCATCTTCTCATCTTTCTCCTTGCTCTGTTTTTGGAGCGCAGCTGCACAGATTTCGAGAAGAGCGTGTTAAAATTCGGGGGTTAGAAGTCAGGCGTGCACAGATCCAAAATTATTACAGGCGCGAGGTAAAGACAAAGCAAACAACGAGGAGAAACGGTATGCACGCGCACCGATCGCGAACGTGACGTTTCATCGCGCGATCGAGGACAACGCTCCGACCCCACGGGTCTGTATGTCTGCGTGTGACTGCAGACCTGTGCTGTCAGAATGTTGTATTTGTGAATTACCAATAAATCTGGGAGGGTACTACCCCTCCAGAGAAGACAACATGGATGTTAGTTTTCATTGAGCTACCACAGCTTTACAGCAAGGGTTTAACATGTTTATCTAACTGGGGCCTGATCAGAGTGTTACGTTTTCTGGAAAAGGAAACGAACGTGTAATGAAAGTAGGAGAAATTAACCCCGGGGAGAGCATTTAGTTGGACCCACCCCGCACACATCAACTCAATGATGATTAATTCGCTGGGTTGTCCCCCTATCTTTCACCTCGAACCACCCTAGGTGGCACATCATTCACACACTAACCATTTGGAAGATGGATTGGAATCAGTTAATCAATCAATGGGGTAGGCAGAAGGCATGGCTTGCAGGACAAATATTGTATTTAAAAAATGGCCATCTTGAATGGTCAATAATGACATTTTTAAGTTCAACATTTTTACTCGTGTGATACATTACCTAGTTTTTCAGTCAGATCCGTCACACTGCTTTCTTCGGAGGCAGACTTGTCTTTGGTCTCCTAAAAGGCAGGACAGAAGTCAGTCGCTGGCGTCTTTAAATCCCATTAACGATGGGTTTGTTTTTGCTTTCAGAGAGTGCGTCCCTTTAAATTCCATTAACCATTAACCATTAACCATAGGCTTGCTTTTGCTTTCGAATGTGGGCGGCAGTCCAGCGTAATGGTTAGGGAACTGGACTTGTAACTCAGAGGTTGCAGGTTCGATTCCCAGGTGGGGACACTGCCGTTGTACCCTTGAGGAAGGTACTTAACCTGAATTGCTTCAGTAAAAATATTCAGCCGCATAAATGGATTGTATGTAAAGAAATGTCAATTGTGTAAGTCGCTCTGGATAAGAGCGTCTGCTAAATGCCTAAAATGTAAAAATGTGTAAATGAATCCCTTCGTTCGTGCAGACGTTTTACCGAAGAGCCCCAGCCAAACCGTACGGATACACAAATATCGCACGGTGTTGACGCCGTGTGTGTACAGTGATATGATTGATTAACACGTCTTTGCCGATTGCTACACAGCTAGCCAGGGTCAACTTTTTATGGGGTCGGCGTTTCTGACCTCTCAGACACGGCCGTGGTTTATATCACACTGCCTTAGAATGCGACTGCTGGGACCAATCTCATAGCAGGAATGTGTGCCAACGTCCACTGGACACGGCTGGGGACTCCTGATTTACTGTGTAGTTTCAATCGGAACGAAAGACCAGCAGCTGCTTCAAACCACGGCAGCCATAAGCCAGCAGAAATTGAGCGTTTTATGACCGTCTCACTCACAAATGAATTTAGGTTACATATATGCATCCGTGTTATGGCTTTTGATAATAAACTGAAAAATGGCCTCCATCTGCAACTGCACGTAGCATTTTCATCAAGGCTGAAATGTATACCTCTGTTCGAAGCTTAAGCCATTACAATTTCACACCAATTTTTAAACTGAACCTAATTATGTATATTTCTGAATTCATATTGAATGTCTAACCGAAATGGATTAAGCTGAAATTGAGATTGTGCTTTGTAAAAGGTGTGGAATTCCTCATATTCTGCAGAGTAGGGTGTTCTCTGTTCATTTTTGTATGTCGTTTTTCACGGGTGACTTCCAAACGGTCTTATTCAAAGCAAATTTCCGTGAACAACAGACAATTAAGAAATCTCATTTAATCCTCTAATTTACGCATTTACAGCAAAAAATTAACTCATAATACAGACCTGTAAAAGTGCAATTTCTTCCTGCAGTTTGGACAGGAGTGCTTCCTTCTCAGCCAGTAACTGTCGTAGATCCTCCCTCTCATCTCTGCTTTGGTCCAACGACTCTTCTCGCTCTCCGGACGGCCCTTCGCTCTCTCTGTCCTGCAGCCTCTCTGCCACGGCGGCGAGCTGGATGTGCAGCTCCTGGTTCTCGGAGCGGATCTTGTCGTTGGCGGCCTTCATCTCGGCCAGGTCGCCCTGCAGGGCCTGGGTGTCAGCCAGCACCTCGTCCAAGCTGCCCTGCAGCAGGGCCCTCTCCTGGCCTAGCTCGTCCACCCGAGCCTGAAACTCCGCCCCCTGCTGGTCACTCTGATCCTTTGCCCTCTCCACGTCCTCCGTCAGCTGCGCCGCCCTCTCCTGGCTCTGCAGCAGCAGGGTCTGCTTCTCCTGCAGCGCCGCAGCCACTAGGGTCTCCACCAGGGCGGGGACCTTGCTGCACTCCGTCTCTCCGTCCGTCTGATCGTCGCCGGCCGCTGCCCCGCTTCCAAGCAGCTCCAGGACGCGTCCCCGCACGTCGCACAGCTGCCCGCGCGTCGCCTCCGCCTCCACCCTCAGCCCGTCCCTCTCGTCCGAAAGGCTCCGCAGGCGTTCCTCCAGGCGCGCCCTCTCCTCGACGAAGCCCCCGGCGTCTGCCCGCAGGAGCTCCTCTCTCCTCCTCAGCTCGGCCACCTCCTCCCTCAGTGCCCGCAGCTCCGACACCTGCTGCTCCCTGTCCGCGGCCACGTCCTCCAGCCTTGCCTCCGCCTGCCGCCCGGCCCGCTCCCTCTCCTCCAGGGCGGCGGCCGACTCCTCCAGCTTCCGCTGGCTCTCGGCGTTCCCCTGGGCCAGACCGTGGAGGCTGAGCTCCAGTTGGGAGGTTTTGTCCTGCTCCGCGCGCCACTGCTCTTGTGCCTTCTCCACCTCCTCCAGCGCACCCTCCAGAGCGCTCTGGGAGGCCTGTTTCTCGGAAGCCAGGGCCGTGAGCTGCTCCTCCAGCTCCTGCACGGTGCTCTCCTTCTGCTGCAGCAGGGACAGGATGTCCTGGTTTTTTTCCTGCAAGGCCGCCAATGAGGCCCTCAGCTCCTCCGTGGCCCGCTCCTTGGTCTGCTCCTCCTCAACAGCAAGCTCCAGACCCAGTTGGGAGGTTTTGTCCTGCTCCTCGCGCCACTGCTCTCGCGCCTTCTCTACCTCCTCCAGCGCGCCCTCCAGAGCGCTCTGGGAGGCCTGTTTCTCGGAAGCCAGGGCCGTGAGCTGTTCCTCCAGCTCCTGCACGGTGCTCTCCTTCTGCTGCAGCAGGGATAGGATGTCCTGGTTTTTTTCCTGCAAGGCCGCTAATGAGGCCCTCAGCTCCTCCAAGGCCCGCTCCTTGGTCTGCTCCTCCTCGACAGCAAGATCCAGACCCCTAAACTGCTCCCGGAGGCCGTCACTCTCTCTGTGGGAAGTCCGCAGCTTCTCCTGCAGCTCCTGGACCGCTGACGCGCTCTGCTCCTTCATGGCGTTGTACTGCTTGACAAATTCGCCCGTCCGCTCCCCCAGCTCAGACTCCAGGTTCCGCAGGATCTCCTTTGTCGCTTCGTATTCGCCCATGGCCGCATCCCTCTCTGCGGACAGCCGGTCGCACCTCTCGCGGAGCTCTCCGACCTCCTGCGTCATTTTCTCCTTCTCCTCCTCCTCCCGGGCCTTGAGGAGGACGTCCTTATCCAGCTCTGCCACCGTGGCCCCGTCGAGCTCCTTCAGGGCTTGGGTTTGCTCCTGGCGCTGGGCAGGAACTTGAGGCTGACCCGAGCTCTTCGCCCCCGCGCCCTCGCCGTCCTCCCTGCACATCTGCAGCTCGTTGATCTTGAACTCAAGCTCCTCCTTCTCTAGCTGAAACTCCTCCTTGGCCTGCAGCAGCTCCGCCTCTAGCCCCGCCTTCACGTTGCCCAGGTACGTCAGCTCTTCCTGCAGCATGGAATTCTGGGACTGCAGGTCCTCCAGCACCAGCCTGAGTCGGCCCTCTTCGTGGTCTCGGTCCTCCGAATCAGAAGCATCGGGCACCCCGGGGGACCCCGTGCCCTCCTGACGGCCCTCCCCGGCCTTCCCCGGCTCCTCTTCCTCCTCCTGCACGTCCTGCAGGAAGCTGTCCTTCAGGGCCAGCTGCTCCGTCAGCTCGTCCTGCAGCAGGAGAAGCCGCTCGCGCTCCATCTCAAAGTCGGCGGCCGACGCCTCGAGCTGCTCCGTCAGCTCCCGCACCTCCTCCTCGTGAGCGCTCCTCATCCTGTCCGCCTCGTCCCGCAGGCTCTGCGCCTCCGCCTGGCACCGCGAGAGCACTGTCTGGCGGTCCTCTTGGAGTCGCTCCTCCTCGGCTCTCCTCTCCTCGCCGGCGGTCTCCAGCTCGCACCGCAGGCCAGACAGCTGGTCCTCGTAGCTCCGCCCAACCGACTCCAGCCGTGCCTTCAGCTCCCTCACCGCCTCCTGCTGCTTTTGCTCTTCTGCCTGCTCCTTCTCCCCTTTCTCCTTCAGAAGCGTCCGCAGAGTCTCCACTTCCTCCTTGTACTTGGCGTGGGACACGTCCATGGTCTGTTTCAGGTCCTCCATTTCTCTCAGGTGATCTGTGCTGGTCTGCTCCAGCAGTTCCTGAAGCCTGGCGACTTTATCCAGTGCATCCTAAGAGGAATCAAACAAACAGGACACTTTGGACCAAATGATCGATTTGGTGTTGTACTAGATCATTAGGTAACTGCATGCCTACTTTTAAAAAAATCTTTAAGAAAAGTTCTGGTGGTTCAGTTTTGGTGTGGCAATTAGGGAAAAGTGAAGAGTATGATAAAGGTTAAATTCAAAGATGGGGCAGTGGACATTAATGCCTCCTGAGTTACATCACAGCCTGGCCTTACCTGTGCCTGCTGCTTGGCCTTTTCATTATCTTTCCGTAGTAAGACCAGACTCTGCTGCGTTTCGGCCTTCTCCAGCAATACAGCATCCATTCTCTCCGTCAGCTCCTGATTAATGCAATCATCTTTAATTTACCTTCATTTTTACTTTAATCATTAAAAAGAAAAGCATTTTGTCCCTTTCCTTTAGTAAACTGTAAAATAGTTGTCAATTGCTTGAACCTGCAAAAGAAGGAAAGACCTCTGCTTTTCCTTATTTACATAAATGATCTTGATATGGATGTTAGTAGAGAAATAATTAAATGTGCAGATGATACAAAACTTGGGGGTTGACCAAAAGGTTTGGAATCGACTAAGGTAATCCAGGATGATTTAAACAACATCCATAAGTGGGCAGAAACATGGCAGATGACATTCAATATTGCTAAATGTAAAGTTATGCATGTGGAAAATATAAATGTAAGATCAGGAGTATTTTACGGGAGGAGAAAAAAAAGAATGTGTTCAATTTGAAAAAGATTTGGGAGTTGTAGTTGATCAAAGTCTATCCGCATCTAAGCATTGTGCTGTAGCAGTGAAAAAGGCCAACAGGATGCTGGGATATATAACAAGAAATATTGAGTATAAATCAAAGGAGGTTATAATGATGTTACTTAATGCCTTTGTCAGACCCTGAGTACTGTGTGCAGTTCTGGGCAAGTTATTCAAACTGAGAAAAAGGAGACTAAAGGGGGATTTGATTGAGGTTTGTAAATTCATAAAAGGGATGAAGTACCAACATTGTTTATTAAGTTCAGTTCGCAGACCAAGAGGGCAGAGATGGAAATTAGTCAATCCAATACCCTCAATCCTGCATGGATATTAGGAAGTCTTTTTTTTTTTAACCCAGAGATGTCAATGCATGGAATGGCTAGCCAGGTCATGTAGTGGAGGCAAAAACACTTGCGGCATTCAAGTCCAGGCTACGTGCAGTACTGGATATTCTTTAGACTAGGAAATGGCCTAGCCTAGATGGGCCGAACAGCCCGTTCTTGTCATTATGTATTCTTATGTTCTTTCAAGCTTTAACCAAAACCAACATAAACCTACCTGGACAACAGAATCGTCTGTGCTGCTGTTTGTTTTGGCTTTAAGCATGTCGACTTCTTTTTCCAAATCTAGAAAAGAGCACCTGGTTACACATGTATCCCTTCAAATTGAATTCCAAAAGCATGTTTTATATGAAATCTTTTTAAATATTTCAAACAGTTTCAGTGACTGCGTTGAAACAACGGTGTGTACTATTTTACCTGTGCATTTTGATTTCATCTTCTGCAAAATAGCCATTTGCTTCTTGGAAAACTTGATCAGGTCCTCTTTTGACAAGGTGTCCAGCTGAGGTATGAAGGAAGGATAGGATTCTGTATCATTTTATCATTATATCATCATAACAACCAAAGTATAATTTTGTTACAATATCCTGATGCCCTTTAATAATTACATTTAAAATACACATCATTAAGTGGGAGAGCAGGAAGCGGAAGACAGTTTAATTCCAAAAGTGTAAAGTTAGTACATATAATACACCAATATGCTGAAGGTTGGTCTTATGACAGGCAGGTTATTGCTGTGACTCATTGATGGATTCTACTTAGCACACTCACCTGCTTTGAATAATACTATTATATGAAAGCTACACTAGACTAGAAAAGCCATTCAAACTGTTTTGAATTTGGCGTGCTAGTTCCAACCCTGAAGTCACATTTTTCTCTTTCAATAGTTTATTGCCAACAGTCAAAAGGTTAACAGCAATAACATCTGAGGTGTCACAGAAGCAGCAGCAAAAGAAGTAGCGTGGGTAGTACTGGGCCAGATTGCAGTAGTTTCTGTCCCTGCAGCAGCTCCACGCAGGAGTTTGGGCCGATAAGTGCGGCTGCAGCCGTGGCAGTGCCGTACCTTGGACTTCCCAGCTCCAGGACCTGGAGGTGAGGTCACAAGCTCCGAGTTCGTCTCCTGCAGAAAGGACAATAATGCCATCACAGCGCTGACTCAATGAGGACCTACACCAAAGCTCACACACCTGCAGCGCTGACGTGGAATTCAGGACACCTTTCTGACAGACTGGTCAGTCCGGTTAAAGATACTGGAGCACACTGGTCCTTGTGGCTGGTATGGTGTAATGGCACTCTGCACATCCCTGTTGATTCTCAGCAATGCTGCGCCCTAAAACAAGTTCCTCAACCTAACTCACTTTATTCAATACATAGATGTAAATGTATGACATGTAAGCGAAGAAATCGCTGAATGAAAGAAACGAATGCCACACTAATACTAATTCTTTGATAGTGCATATGATGCACCAAAATGGGATCTATGGAAAAAAACGAAACTCTCCATATTTACTTAATTATATAATATTAGTTATTACAAATTACGTTGATGTCAGTTAGATGTGCAGTATACAGCTATTTAATGGACATTTACTACAGCATGACTGGTAAATGATGTCTGTAAATAAAAAATGTAAAAAAGATTTACACATTGCCAGAAGTGGCTAGCTAGTTGCACAACCTAAACATGTTTTAACGAGCAGACACTGCATAGTTAGCTAGCTCAGTTATTTTTGCCCAATGCTATGATGTAAATTGCCTCAAATAGCTAAGCAGAATACAGTAAAACTTGAATAAAGATGACATTTGTTCGCTTTTTTTCATTTTTACGTAACGTTACATGACTAGCTAGCTAGTTCCACCATCATACACTAACTAGTACTAGTAGCTAATGTAGCTAACATATACAAAGCATAGCTTAGCTACCGATAAGTAAGATATCCCCAAGGCCTTGTGAGTAAGCCCTGCGGGACATGTCAATAAATGCAGTCGTATTAACTCACCTCCATCTTGGTCAATAACGTGTAACGTTATTTCAGTTTAATCGGTTAGCTGAACTATGTGCACCGTGAAATAATTCACTAAAAAATCGAATGTCGCCGCGTTTGCAGTACTGGTCTGGCTAGGTAGCAAGCCACCTTGCAATCTAAATATTTCTCGTTTCGATGTGCATCACAAGTTCCTGCTATTTGCTTCCGCCTTCGTGCCCTATGTCAACATTGACGTCACCACACGTTTCAGATACAACACGTAATTCGTACAGGAAGTAGCTGTTACCGTGGAGACGCATACTGTAACGCAAATAAGAAATGTGAAGCCAACCAACTTGAGTTGAGTGCTTGCTACCTAGCTAAGGTTGACAACATACGATACCTAACGTTATTTCATACGTTAGTAATGAGAATAATTATGATGTTAACAAGGTTATTGAGTCACGTTAACAGTACAGTTACGTTGACAGTTTAACAAACTTTTGTAGCTGTGGATTTCTATTCGCTAGCAATTATTCTTAGAAAATCCCTCGCGTGCAAGCTCTTTGAAACCACTTATTTTATAAAAATCCACATAAAAATGGTATTTGTTCGAAAAATGGGGAAAATTAGAAACTATACATTTCAAATGCATTAATATACTAACTGAGCTAGCTAGTTGGTTAGCCAGTTATCTGTCACAAATGCACCTAACCTTATATAGGCTACAGACTGGGGCTATTTGTCACTCTGATTCTGGCTATTGTATCTGTATACTCACGTCATCATTATCTCTCCGTATTTTCGGGGATCCAAAAAAGGATTAAGCTGCATTTTAATTTTTAACATCAGCGCATCCAGGGTCGCGTGAAGTAAGTTAAAAATGTTTGCTTGTTTACCCTGTCCGTTGACTTCATTAATGAAAACATTAGTTCTGCTTGCACAAAGTTCCTATTTTGTTGAGGTTTTGGGGGAAATGCTTCCAGTACACATGCAAGAAGACTCAACCACTACATGCGAGAGGGGGGCGTTGTCGCGTTGTTATCTGGCAAAAGAGCCGTCTGGGCTTGTGCAAAATAACCCCAAAAAAACTAGGTAAAAAGTGGGGGGGACAAAAACGTAATTTCAAAATGTGTGGGGGGACATGTCACCCCTGTAATTTGCGCGTATGCTTACGGCGTTACAGCATTGCAACGGTGCAGCGTTTTATAGTCTTTGCAGGAACACATGGTAAACCTAGCCTACTCACAGCAATAGGCTACATACATGTATATGCCTCGATGCCTTTACACCTCTTTGAATGCACAATAGTTGTATAATATCAGTAATAGGTAGAATCGTGCCTGTTTGCTGTCTGTCCCTTGCTGCCCCTGCTTCAAATGCAGTAAAAGACGCAAGACAGACGATGTGTAAACTGTTTGGATTCACACAATAACACATTAGTGACAGACTTTCTTTTAATGTTCCTGCACCAGTGTAAATATCAGTCTGAAGTCCAGCAATGCAAAGTGTTAAATATACATATATTATAAAGTTAAACAGCACTGAAGAGTTCACCAATTTATACGATGTATGTAATGTAGATTTGATATAGTATAATGGAATGCCTATTTAAAGTTTTTGAAGGAACTCGTTTAAGAATAAAATGGTAGTGGAAACATAATTACAGTCTACATCAGCCATCGGGGTACAGTCAGGGGATTTAACATTTTAATGGACTCACTTTGTTACAGAGGTCATTTATCTACAGGTCTGGCAGATTCATTTGTTATCATTTTGTTATCTGTGATGATGCATCGCTGAAACAGGACTGACGTAATGCCAGTCACGAATGCATGCTTTTAAGAGGAGGCGAATTGAAATGTTTGTCTTTACTGTACGTACAAGCTAAGAATTATTTTTCAATGTTCACAATCATAATCAATCATAGAGAAAAGCATTTGCATTTTAAACTCAAACATAGTCTGTTAAACAAATGATGCACGGAGAACGAAATGTGCTCAAACATAAATGATTACTGAGGACAGAGGGAGATGGACCGTTCATGATTTTTTCCCCGGGCAAGAAAGATTTAATGTCTAGGTACTGTGAGTGAATGCATGAATGGGTAAGTGACAGCACTTTATTTGGTCCCGTCACTTTTTCAAATCTACCACAATGCTTTTCCTGGGAGTTAACGCGATCAGTCGGCTGCTTCAGTCACTGTATCGGTAAGAGACGTGGAGGCTGCAATCACGCAAAAGAAAAGGTCACTGTCCGAGGGGAAGAAATTCACCAACTCATTTTTATAAAGCAGAATCTGAGAGGATCAGCTGTTGCACGAGGCTGTTAACAAAAGTAAAGATGCTAAATAAGACTACCGAAGAAACAGTATGCAAGAGCAGCACTGAGCCCCCAGGGCCTTTCTGTAAGGTTACACAATAATTATATTTACCTACTGAGCCAGCATGAAATATAAGATCAATCCTTGAAGGGTGCCATTTACTTTAAATAAATCTGCAGATGTATTCATATAATAATAGTAGAGATGGGGGGGGGGGGCGAGTGTACATAAATGGTTCACATAAATGTATGGACACATCTCCGGCTTATAGGTTTTTTGTTATAATTTTGTAATAACAGTGTTATGTAGATTAACAGCTCACTTACAAGGGGGATTCTGTAGTAAATGTAAAAGCACAGACCCATGAATGTCAAATATTTTTGTGATTTCAAAGGGTTCAAGGGGTGATTTCATTTTCATTGAGGTCTGCAGAGCAAAGCTCTGCCCATACAACCCATGCATTTTGCTTCATTGCTGTGTATTTTCACATTATCACAAATGCACCTTTTGTCTTCCAGCACATGCTAGACCCATTCAATAATGCGCACACTTTAAAATAAACAATTGTCAGATATATATTTCTCATCTGTGAAGAAGCACACTTACAATGAACTACTTACCTAGATAAATCCCTACTGGTACACTAAATATTCCTCTTGAGAAACCGTAGCAATCATTTTATTTATATATATGAGAGCCACTTTACATTTTTTATTGAATTTGTTTATTATATTGCACACTGCCTTAATTTTCCTCAATATTCCTCAATAATGCCTTTATCTGAAATTAATTTGGCTGTCTTCCTGTGAATAAAACACGCCATAAAAACATCTGCCTTTCTCACTTTTTCGACTTTTATAAATGTGTAATTAATGTGTCCTCTACAATGACAGGTAGTTTTAATATAGCATTTAATTCATTTACATGGACAATATCTTAATGAGCTACCCTTGCCAGTGCTGAATTTGATTTTGACATCGTATTTATTGTTTCCAGGAAGAAAGGGTAAGGAGGGGGCGGGGGTAAAACACAAGATTAAAGGCCGTCAGAATCTGACAGAGTTAAAGGTTTGCCAAGAGAAGGTCAATACATCAACTCCACTTGTCTCACTTGAAGATCTTGTCAGCACGCATGGAAAAAACCTTTTTATCTGCTTTTTATCTTGTCTGATGGCCTCTTGATCTTGTATCACAGACGCTTAAGATACAAAATGATGGGTTTCTTGGCAATGCACAGTCTTGTGTTGTCATTGCAAACATTTCCTATGGCAATTCTATAGGAGAAAGACAGTCCAGTCCGACTAAATATTCCCTCGCCCTCTCCCCTGTACTTCCTGTTTCTCAGATGCAAATCCATTGTTTATTCTCAGATACCAGATAATCCCAAACAAACTTGAACAAGGGATTAAGATTTATTCCCAAATTACCTGACTGATACCTGCTATAGTGACCATGAAACTACGACTTACACTTTATTTGTGGAAGTCCTGCTTACCCTGCCCTTCTGCCACTGGGCAGACATGCCCAGTTCTGTGTGGCTCAGTAGGTAGAGCATGGCGTTGACAACGCTTAGGTTGTGGGTTCGATTCCCACTGGGACCACATATGCTGAAAAAAGTATGCATTCACTACTGTAAGTCGCTTTGGATAAAAGTGTCTGCTAAATGGCATATATATTATATTACATGCCATCCTTCCTGCACCTCCAAGTCCCTAAAGGCGGGGCTGGCAGCAAACCTATTCTTGTTACCACGTGTCTTTTTCTCGTTCGATAAATCAAATTCAAGGTCCCGGAAGTCTGGTTGAACTGCACCAGTTGCAGTGCACTTGCAGTAATATATGTAAAAAAATGTAAAAAAGTTAATATATATTAAATATATATTAAAAATATTTCAATTCCACATTTGAACATATGTCAAGCTACACTTTAATAAGGTGTGGGTAACAGAGGGTGTGGGCCATGGAAAATAGATTCCTTCATTTTGTGGGTCATGGGCTCAGAGAGTTTGATAACCACTCACCTAGATTTTGCAGGTTTGCTTGAGCTGCCATTAATCAACTATGACTGGGAGTCCACAGTATCGGGACGCAATGTACCATATCCTGCCAGGGATATAGAGTTCCTCAGGTCGCACAGGCTTTCTCAGATTACTGCATTAGCTCCTTCCAACACTGCGCCAGGTACACTCAGGTTACCAACTGTCATCAGTAAGATGACAATCGCAGCTCCGAACCCTCCTGTAGTATTGTGTAGCCTGTAGTGTGGAAAATAGTCACTGGCTCGCAGGCAAGTATATGGGAAGCATGCATACACTTCAGCTGCAGTGCTCCTTGCATGGGTGTGGGTGGCACAGCAGTGACTCCAGAGGCATCACATTTAGTGATTCCAAAATAGGGAAAGCTGGAAAATGTTATATATACATATACAGTATATATAAGCGGCACGGTGGTGTAGTGGATAGCGCTGTCGCCTCACAGCAAGAAGGTCTCGGGTTCGAATCCAGGCCGGGGGCCTTTCTTTGCGGAGTTTGCATGTTCTCCCCGTGTCCGCGTGGGTTTCCTCCGGGTACTCCGGTTTCCTCCCACAGTCCAAAGACATGCACGTTAGGCTAATTGGAGAGTCTAAATTGCCCGTAGGTATGAGTGTGTGAGTGAATGGTGTGTGTGCCCTGCGATGGATTGGCGACCTATCCAGGGTGTATTCCTGCCTCTCGCCCGGAACGCATGCTGGGATAGGCTCCAGCCCCCCCGCGACCCTGACCAGGAATAAGCGGCTTAGATAATGGATGGATGTATATATATACAGTAGACTCCGTTTTTATTCATTCACCTCTTTTTGCCTCTCGAACCATTAGTCTCACTACATGTGGGGGCAAGATAGACTTGCGTCCTCTACCTGGCAGGTTAGCCACTGTTCCAGTGGCCCTAAACTTCCTAATAATTGACACAACAGTGGAAAGCAGTATCTTTAACTTTTTAGTGATTTATATACAGTCTACTGTACTGTGGAGGAAGAAATTTGTATCGAGTTGGGATGCTAGACCACATCCACAGAGGTGGACAGTAGACACTAATTAATTCAGTGTGACGCTGCAATTCAGAGTGGTCCAAACGGCAGCGCCACAGAAGTCAGAGACAAAAGGCTTTTCGCACCACAACTTCAAAGGTTGTTCGTTCCCACGGCAGGAAACCTCCTTCCCATTGGTTTAAGACCCTGGGAGGGCTGTTCTAACAACCTGTTATATCTTCATGTTAGCCCATAGCTCCATTTACCTGTAAGTTAACGCCCTGTTACTTCCCCCTTGTGATTGTTCCCTCCCCTTCCGTTGTGTTGGATATAAATATCCATTTGAATTTGAAGGCGGGAGGTTCGCTGTCCTGCGTGACACGGGTCTCCGTGCAGCTGCTCGTAATTAAAGCTTTAATACCGTTTAAAGGAATTCTCTCTGATCCTGCTGAGTTTTAATTTCCATGACAGTACCTATATATATATAATATATATATAGTATATATACATACTGTATAGACTGTATATATAGGTACGTGATTAAATTAATTGTTATGGTGGCTCTATTATGGTGTGGAGTGCATTTTTCTGGCATGGTTTAGGTCCACTCAACCCTTTCGAGGGCAAGGTAAATGCCAATAAATACAAAGCCATTCTGAATGATCACCTTCATCCTATGGTGAAGCATTTCTATCCCGATGGAAGTGGTCTCTTCCAGGATGACAATGCCCCCATGCAGAGGGCACGAGTGGTCACTGAATGGTGTGATAAGCATGAAAACATCTCTGTCACCATATCTCAACCCAATTGAACACTTATGGGATATTCTGGAGTGGTGCCTGAAAGAGCGTATTCCATCACCATCAACAAAACACCAAATGATGGAATTTCTTGTGGTGTGGCATCCCTCCAATATAGTTCCAGAGACTATCTATGTTAAGGCGCATTGAAGCCGTTCTGGCAGCTCGTGGTAGCCGAATGCCATATTAGGACACCTTACATTGGTGTTTCCTTTATTTTGGGAGTTATATACCTGTATATACCAGCGCTTGTTTGTGCCTGAGATGAGTAAACCAATGCAAAGCAATAAGCAGCAGCAAACATAAGCTCGTACTGATATGTTAGCTGGGCTGTTTGGTTATTCTCCTTGCACGGGACTTTATCTGTTGAATATTGAGTGCGTCTGTTTTGACAGATCCTCCTTAGCGGCCCGCTTTTATTTTGACATGCTTGAGTTCTGCAGTCTTGCTTGGCTGCTTGGATCCAGCCGGGGCTCTGGGACAGAGCTGAAGGCTCGCCTGAGGAGTTGACTGTTGCCACAATCCGCACTCCCGAGTCAAACGCACCCATCCATCAGAGGAGGGGGCTACCTGTAGTTTCTGAGAGAGCTCTGGGTATTCTCATCCCTATCCTCCCCCAGCTGTCAGTCAGAGACAGCTTTCACATGATTCAACTGGCACGGAGCTGCATTAAAATGTAACAAATGCCCCCCCTCTGTCAATCAGCTGGGACAGCTGCCGTTCCATCCCCTGCTCTGTTTTCATGCCTTCCTTCCCTAAAATCATTTCTGTTCTCTGTCACATTAAACGGCGATCGAGAAATATGCAGGCCTCTCCAGACGACACTTCCTCCAGCTTCAGCAGCTTGAATAGCAATTCCACTGGACGAATGGCCGTGGGTGCAGACCGCTGTGTGTCCGGGACAAAGCCCTGGCTTTGAATGCTCGGGCAATAATGGCATACTGTTGAAAGCATGAGCAAGACTCAGCTGGAACTGGGGACGTTTATGTGTTAAATGTACGCATCAACGCAAGTGCCAAGCACTCCATATTGACATTCTCTCAAGGCGAGGTAATGTTGTTCAGCTACACTTGCTCTTGTTCATACTTTTCAAGAAAATTCAAAATACTTTTCCTTTTCTGCATTGTTTTGGAGTTAATTGCAGTAATAATAACTCATTACATTCATATTCTTGATCCTATATATGAGCAATTTGTGGTGCCTCCGGTGGCTTCTCTCTCTCTCTACACTTTTGGCTATGTCATGCAAGGCCAGCTCATTCTCAGCTTTCAAAATATCAATCAGCAACGTATCCCAGCTTGCCTTGATGGCTGATGGCTGAGAAACAGCCAGGGACAACTGACCCCCACCTGCCTGACACCCAGGTGCGAGGGACTGATGGCCCCCCTGCTGGATTAATTATGGATCATCCTTGACATTTCCCCCTGCTTCGCCCACCTAATCAGGGCCTGTTGACAGTCCTGGAAACCTGAAAATAATGACCCCCCCACTGACTGACTGTGTCAAATCAGCCGAGATGCTCTTGTGTTCCACTCCCACATACACTTCATTAGAACTAAGAAACAAAAACACAATGAAATCAGCAACTGAAGTGCACTTTTATCCTTGTAGTATTCTAAGTATAAATAACCAATACAGATGTATATTAATTCATATTTGTACTTGGTTAGGGAGCTGCCTTTGGAGTTCAGATGTTACCAGTTCAGAACGCATGTGGTGCACAGCAATTGCACTCATTGCCTTAACCTGAATTGCTTCGGTAAATATCCGGCTATATAAATTGATTGTAGGTTAAACGTAAGCTGTGTCAGTCTCTCTGGATAGGCAAATCAATAATAATACCTCATTCTCTGTGGAGTGTATTTGTAGAGAGGTTAACTTGAAACCCTGGGCAAATGTAGAATTTAAATGAGCACATGTTTTACAAGAGGGTTTGAATTGCAATGAGACACATTTAATTTAAAAATAAATGTAAACAGACTACAAAGGCCATCTTTGCTGTCCTTCTGCAGCAGAATTGAGCCTCTATGAATCAGAGTCTCGTGCCATTTTAATAGCATTTACTGTGTGTTAATTGTTATAAATCACTGTGCGTGGGAGACACAGAGATATGGCTCGTACTCTCCCCCCATTGAGTGCAGGCGAGCACCATTTTCCATGACCTTAAAAAACACAGGCTATTGCCTGACATTAAAGATGTGTCACCGGTTACCCTCCACCCAAGACTGGTCAACCAGAGGGCCTCTTCCTGGTCTGTTCTCATCCCCTTTCAATAGGGAAAATGCTAAATTAATAAGAAAATAGTTCATATCTGCCATTGAGAGTATCTCATATCTGCACCATGAAGATAATCTGTGTGTACAGAGTCATCTTATTCACTCTGCAATTGCCAGTTGGTGGGCATTGCCCAACCCCCTCCACTTGCCATTTCAAGCATTTTACAACAATAAGTATTTCATCCAAAGCAGAATATGCCCCCTTATAAATATGTAATAAGTCCCGACATTTCAATCCTTCAGTCTGTGCTCCGGGGATTGAACCTCTTTGACCATTTTTTGTGTGACACAATAGGCGTTGAACTTCATCAGAAGTTGCAGTCGGCTCCAGCCCAGCTCCTGGGAGAGTTGAGATGATCTTTACATCAGCATTGGATGTCACGCTCTCCGCCGTCGCCGTGCATTATGTAAATCAGGGGTCCTCACTGCTGACAGACAATTTGGTCACATATAACAACAAACATCAGTCACAAACATGGGAGAACTACAACTGTGTTAGCTTTAGACAGCTTCAGTGAATATATCATATCTTAAAAGCATGACTTTGTCATCTAATGTGATGACAGACCTGCTGATATAATAGGGAATACGAATAGGCAACCCTGCTAAAGTACTAAGTCTTTGTGTAGACTAAGTCTTTAGTCAATTCGGTGCTACAGTGGCTATAAAAAGTATTCAACCCTTTGGACTTTTTCCACATTTTAACATGAAATCGGATTTTTAAATTTTTTTTATGTGAATATCCCTGGAGCACTGTTAAGTCCATCTTAATTAAATGGAGAGAATATGACACAACTGTGACTTTTCCTAGAACAGGCCGTCTTCCAAAACTGAGCATCCGTGTGAGAAGGGCACTTGTTAGGGAGGCCAGCAATAGGCCACTCTGATGGAGTTACAGGCTTCCATGGCAGAGATGGGAGAAACTGTCCATGGGACAACAATAGCCTGGGTGCTTCAGAAATCAGCGCTTTATGGGAGGGTGGCAAAAAGAAAGCCATTGTTGAAATCTCACCCAGTGTTTGCCAGAAGACATGTGGGAGATTCATTTCTCAGTAGATCACAGTTTAATGCTCATGAAAAAGCACCAAAGCTGAAATTAGTTTGCTCGGCTTTATTGTGCGCTTCTCAAAGTTAGTGCTCTATAAAGTTAACAGGGGGAAATAATTAACAAGCAAATAATCACAAATCTTCCTCTTAATTGTGTCGCTCTCTTTCTTCACGTCACATTAGACAATGTAAATGACAATTAGCAATTTACAAAGGGCTTAATTGAGTCAAAATTAACTGAATCGTTTCAAAGAATAAGCTACACTTTTAACTTAAGCAAAATACATGAAAACAGGTTGAGACAATGGCCAGTTTAAAAGTATTCAGCATCCTCTATTCCCAGCCTTACTATGCCCATTGCTATTATGTCTTTTCTGTGTAGCGGCTGTGGAAGACCACTCTGCGAAGCCATGCTGGGATCAACTAGAGGAGAGGGGAACAAAGGGAACAGACTCAGATTCCTCCTAATGTTCTGAGGGGAGAGGCCTGGTCATGGTGCTGTCCTCACTAAGCACCGCTGCAATATTAATGGCTGCCAGCTTACATCTCCCAGGCCAGGACTCCGGTAAGATGCTGAATTATGAGCGAAAACAAATACTGATTTTGCCTTTGATCTCCCCACAGGTTCCCTCCTCGACCTTATTGTTAAAAGGAACAATATTATCCCTGCAGGCCCACCAGGAGCCCCCTGCCGTTGTCACAGTCACATTAAGAGATCGAGGCTCAGCGTGCTACAGTCACCCCTCTCTGGGTGTTTGGCTGGGTGCAGTTTTCTGGTTGATAGAAGCCCCGTTGAAAATCTTTGTTCTTGAAAATGTGAAAGATTACTGCCAACAGATTTGCTATAATGCCATTTCAGAAGTGCTGGTGTAAAGGCTACATTCTAGCATTGCTATGGCACCCACTGGCCCACGATAAGATTGGGGGTTTGGCCAGACAGAGCACAGAACATGCCATGGTCACTTCCACTAGAATTTTCCCAGTGCCCTTATTCAAAGTGGCTTCATAAGGGAGGCATACCTGAGAAAAAATAGACCTTTAATTGTGTGTGAGCACATCTCACAAAGGAGAAAGAAGAACAGCTAACAGCTGCCTTATTATCTACCCAAATTAACCATATCCATACACTGCCCATTAAGCCATTCTGAACATTAAAAAGAAGAGGCAGACAGCCACACCTGAGCTAAATGAAGCAGGAGACACGGTGCAGGTTGTTAAAAACCAGAAATGAAATATGCATTGCTGATCCTGCGGCACGCTGCTGTGCTTGTTGAATGCTCTGACAGGGTGGTTTTGTCACTGGCGGTCCGTGCAGTTCCAGTGTAACAGTATTTGATGACTTGCGGGAGGGATGTTTAGAGGCTGTCAGGCAAATGTAAAAATAGTGTGGTGGCTCTGTCAGCGGGAGGAAGGGCTCTTCATTAGCCAGCCCAGCAGAAACTGCGTCCCTCCGCATCCATCACCCAGCCCTGATTAGGGAAGAGACTGCCTGGAATCAGCTCGCTCCATTCATCCCTCTCTCCCTCTTCTCTCCTAACATCCTTTCTCTTCTCCCCTCTCGCCCTCTTCTTAACCCCCCCTCCCCTCCCCATCCCGTCCTCTCCCCTCAACTGCCTGCCGAGATCACTGTTTTAGGCAGGGGGGAAATGGTGTTGGATTGAATTAAACCTAAATCCAACACCAGAGAGACAAGTATTCACAGATCCAGAATTCGATCAGGAGGTTAATATAATTATATGAATTATTATCGTTATTATTACTAGTAGTAGCAGCAGCAGCAGTATTAGCAGCAGTAGTAAAGTGCTACTTCATTTGTAAATGAAGTGTGGCAGTTTGCACAGCTATGATCAGTTGAGAGCTGGGGCAGGGTAGGCACAAACAATACAATAATGCCAATTCCTTACCCATAAGCATATATCATAGCACACGATAATTAAACAGGGAAAATGTTCCATGCAAAAGAGAAACCACTTTCATGTGAGCATATCACTCAGGATGTCTGGAGTACGATCAATCCCAACTCACCCACATCAACAGCAAGGCACATAAATCCTTCCGTAACAGAACTTGCCCTTACGACACTTTGAGGTGCGTATCAGTTACCTTATCTCCAAGGTTTGGACGGAGCGTTCCCAGACAAATGTCCCTTCCTCGCACAGGCGAAACAGCACACCCCTTTAAAGTGACTGTAATGGCGCCATGTGTCAAACATTGTGTCAGCGTTTGAGATGCGCATCTTTGGTACTGCATCACTCTCAGGGCGAGATTAGATTCTGTGCAAACTCATAACTCAAACATCCCAGAGCCTATTCCCCCGTTAGCACCAGCAAGCTCTCCCGCCTTTTGCCAGGAAGCATAAAACATGGAATTTAAACTTGAGTGTGTAAGGAATTGCACTCTATTTTACCTCCCCAATGTGGTTTTATTGTGGGACAAAGACAAGACAACATTTTGAGCCACTGTAGCTTTGATAGGTTTGAACAGGTTCATGTTTTGGCCATAGACAGTAGGAGAGTGGGTCACAGCAGTGTAATATGACTTTTATCATTCCACAGCAGACGGCTGATCCTTTCATGGCAGTGACCCACACACTGCCAGCCCCAGGATTATTTCTGACTCTTAAATGTGTTTAATGCTTATGACCATATATCAATGCAAGGCAATGCAATAGATTCAAATATTGCACATACCACATTGAATATAATATATTAAATAATAATTGTTTGTGTCACTGTGAATGAATGAATGACATTTGTTTTTTTTTGCGTGAGGGTAAATGTGTATTTCAAAATATTCCTTAATAATTGTACCCTCTGTGTCCAAATTATGTGTGTCCTTGATTAATTAGTTCATCACATTTTGGAGTACAGCTCTTGAAAATACACATGATTAGGGCAGCTATGATGTCTGGGATTAATTCGTTTTTTATCTGTTGTTGTGTCATAAAAGGTCAAATGCCCTCCTGAACTAGAAAACAAATCAGTGACCTTCTGCACAGTACAAGCTAACCTAGCCAAGGTGCTTTCATTGAGAAGACTACAGCTGCTTTAGCTCCTGTTGCATGGATAGACTTTATAGCGTATTTAAAGTCACTTTGATAATGCATTACATCACTGTCTTTTGTGACAATCGAGTGAAGCTTACATTGCGCATAGCCATGTTGTTCATGTTGGCTGGCGGGGCAGGAAGTCTTCCTGGACGGAAATGCCGTTGCTGGCTGGGCGAGCTGTGTCTATCTGAGCTCTTCTGCGTCAGGCAGGCGACGGCGATGGACAGCGGCCACGTGAAATACGGGCTCCCGAGGACACTGACCCTCTCAATCAATCAATGAAAACCTTTATTTATGCAGGGAAGCCCAACTGAGACCGAAGCCTAACTTGCCGTGGGGCCCTGCTACAAGGCACAAGTAAAAACATAATATCAAATATAAAAATAACAATAAGAGATAATACAACACATAAGACAGACGGAGACCGGAACAATCAAATGCCCTTTACATTCATATAAAACGTGTACAACTTTCGGTGACTTGGGTATGTAAAATAGTTTCAAAATGGAGGGGGACGGCACCCAACCCTGTGTACACGAGGCCTCGTAACTCTCCCCCTCCGCCTGATGAGCTCACTGGAGGACTCCTCACCTTCACTCAGCGTTTCATCTCCACTGCTTCACCTTCAATCAGGGCTAATGGATCTGCTGGCAAGCATTCAGCCCCTAGTGCTCCTCGTAAAGGTCTTGCCAGTGCCGCAGTCTGGCCCCCCTCCTCCGCCTACACGCAATGGGACGATGCAGGGAAAACCAAGAGGATGTCAAAATGTCCCATGCGTCATTTCTCTCTCCCCCCCCCTAAATGCACTCCTTTGTGCGTTGTTCTCCTGATCCCATCGGGACGAGTATGACCACTGTATCTTTGGAAGATTGAGATATTAGTCGAATGACACAAGTTTCAAAAAGATCGCTGCGGAAGGTGTTTTAGATACTGGAAAATACAAAATATCTGCCCAGTGAACATGTATGATTGGATCGGCTCCCCACGTGTGCCCTTTAACAACCGCTTGACAGAAAAGATATTTGAGGAAATAAGGTATATACGTGTACAATTATCAATATCATCATCACAAAATTGTAACCGATCGTAATTATGTATCCACATAATGGATTTCAGACCTTACATTTCAACAACTATACTCACTGTACTGTAATGACCGAAAGCAATTTAGTAGATTTGAGTTGCTCCTCTGAACTCTGCATCGAGCATGTTAGGCAATAATTTATTAAGCATTCGTATGTCCATGTCTATTATTGTAACCGCCAAGCTTTTCCTACAAAGCTTTATACAAGCGCACGCCTTTGTGATACTAAGGGAAATGTATTTCATCCCCATTGTCTATGACAAGATAAACAGGCCTTAAATAATGTCTCCAGCCTGGTCTATGATCTCATAAATACTTTCCCCCCGGTCTTATACAAAAAAAAAAGATCAAAACACATTGCCTGGTCACAAAATTAAAACACAGCGCTGTCATATTGCGGTAAATCGATCAAATGCCTGAAATGAGACAAGACATTCTGTCAGGTCACCTCTCTGGAGTGTTATTGTCAACCACCGAGCATTTCATATTCATGTGAGTGAGCAGCTGTGTGGGTGTACAATAACCAGCACATCTGCCTCAGACAGCCATTCATCACATATCACCTGCATGAGAGATTGCGTCTGACACGTGCTATATGATTCTGCCAGTCTTAAAACACTGCAAGCACATTAAGGAACGCACGAGGAAGGAAACACAAGAGGTGAGAGTCAATTTAGACAACTGCCACAGTATCAAACAAAAAAAGGGGTCATTTGCTCCCTACTCTCTGTTCTAGAGTGCCGTGCCCCCTCCCACCCAGCTCCAAAAAAAACCCATCCCTGCATTGAGAAAATGTGTGTAGCAGTTCTTTTTTCAAGCTAAATAAAACGAACGTAAAGCAATTACAGTATAACTGAATTAATAAGAAGGGAATCTAGACCACATACCATCATATATGGCCAGGAGATGGAAAATGTTGTGAGATACAGTATAAATGTCTTGACATGATTACAATATATTTGGTGTAAATCTCTGAAATATAGCTACAGATGGTAAAATAGGAAAAATTAAGAAAGAAAATAAACTTCTGTTTATTTGGGCCCAGTGGGAATACTTTGATGACATTTTATCAAATGAATTAAGACCATAATGTATTTTTTATTTATTTGATGGTATGAAGCATTTTGCCTAAAAAACTAAAGCTGCCATCAAAATAAGTCTGCACCAGCCCAAAAATCATTGAAGACCCGCAAAGTGATCTGTCATTGTCTCGGGAATTTTAATGATGGCTTATTCAATTTCAGATGACACTAGAAACATCCTTCATTTTGATTACAGGTGTAAATCAAACAGAATGAATCTACCCTATTTTTTAATGGCAATACCTACATTCTGCTTGAACTTTACTTGATCACTTGATATTGTACCTCTTAATGTGAAATCTCATTAAATATGCTGCCACTGTACAATGCAATATATTCTGCCCTTGAAACTGCATTCTGGGCTAGACAGATAGTTAACAATAAATTCACAAAGTTGTGTATAACAGTCACATACTGAAATACAAAGATGCTCTCTCCACTGCAAAATGTACATACTATGCTAACTTAATTAGGTCAGGTGAAGGGAACACAAGAGCCCTGTTTTCCACGGTTAGGACTATCCTACGGCCCCCAGACACTCTTGCTCCTCATATGTATTCTGTTGCTCAGTGTAACAATTTTATGACCTTTTTTAATGCCAAGATTGAAAATATCCATCAACAGTTGACCTCTTCTATCAATACTACATACAGTTCACCCCTTCTGTCTTCTGATGTTTCTGTGTTTTCCTCCCTATCTAGTTTTGAACTTCCAACTGTGGGTGAAATATCTGGTCTCATCCATAAATCTAAATCATCTACCTGTCAGCTAGACCCCCTCCCTACTCACCTAGTAAAAGTCTGTCTATCTTCCCTGTCCTCCCTAATCACTGATATCATACACTCCTCCCTTACCTCTGGTCTTGTTCCCTCATCTCTCAAAACAGCTGCAATAACTCCTATACTCAAGAAACCTGGTGCAGACCCCAACAATATGAATAATTTTCGTCCTATTTCAAATTTACCATTTCTCTCCAAGATACTTGAAAAAGCAGTTGCAGCCCAGGTACACGCCCACTTGACCAACAACAACCTGTTTGAGCAATTCCAGTCTGGTTTTCGCTCTTTTCACAGTACTGAGACAGCTATGGTGAAAATCACAAATGACCTATTAATGGCAGCTGATTCTGGGCTCTTAACCATACTTGTGCTTCTCGATCTGTCTGCAGCCTTTGATACCATCTCACATAACATCCTCCTAGATAGATTAGCCTCCATTGGAATCACTGGCACCCCTCATGACTGGTTTACATCATACCTCTTTGGCCGCACTCAGTTTGTCCAACTCAAAAATCTAAGATCACAGCCCACTCCAGTCACCACAGGTGTTCCACAGGGATCTGTTTTGGGCCCCCTCCTATTCATAATCTACCTCCTACCCCTTGGCAATATTTTCAGGAAATTTGGACTTCAATTTCACTGCTACGCGGATGACACCCAGCTTTACCTATCCACGAAGCCAAATTCTGCCCTCCCACCCACTTCCCTCTCCCAGTGTTTGCTGGAAATCGAATCCTGGTTCTCAATCAACTTCCTAAAACTTAACAGTGATAAAACAGAGGTTCTCCTCATTGGCACTAAATCCACCTTGGCTAAACCTCATAGCTTCTCCCTTACCATAGACAATTCCACAATTTCCCCTTCCCCTCAGGTTAAGAGTCTGGGTGTCATCCTGGACAGCACATTATCTTTTGAATCACACATCAACAATGTCACTCGGTCTGCTTACTTTCACCTACGCAACATACATCGTCTCCGTCCATCACTTACACCTACCAGCACCGCCATTCTTGTCCACGCCCTGGTCACATCCCGTATAGACTATTGCAACGCCATCCTCTTTGGCCTTCCACACAAATGTCTCCATAAACTCCAACTGGTCCAGAACTCAGCTGCACGTATCATTACCAGAACTCCTTCCACTGACCATATCACTCCAATTCTCCAACAACTTCATTGGCTCCCCATTAAATTCCGTATCCATTTTAAAATTCTCCTTCTTACCTTTAAAGCTCTCCATAACCTAGCACCTTCATATCTTTCTGAACTCCTTCTTACATACACTCCCTCCCGTAGTCTCAGATCCTCCTCTGCCAGACAACTTGTCACACCTTCTGCCCGCTTGATCACGATGGGATCTAGAGCCTTCAGCCGTTCTGCACCCTGCCTCTGGAACTCTCTGCCACCTAACATTAGAAATATTGACACTCTCTCCACTTTCAAATCCAGTCTCAAAACACACCTCTTCACTTTGGCATATTTGGTTTGACCTGTTATATATTGTTGTTTGTCTGTTACTCTGATTTTGCCTTGTTAATTTTATAATGTTTTGACATGTTGTTTTTACTATGTTTTGTAAGGTGTCCTTGAGAGCCTTGAAAGGCGCCCATAAATAAAATGTATTATTATTATTATTATTAAAACATAGCGCACAATCAACCCCAAATCAGCCCCCCACAAGTCAGCGCGAGCGGATGATTTGGTTCTGGAGCGACGACAACGCAAAGGTACAAATCCAAAGGCAAGGCACAATCCTGTCCGTTACATACGGTTAGATAAAACCATGCTTAATTATGTCAGGAATTCTATTTTTGTTTTATTACATTTAATATTTATTTACTTGTGATAATTGAGTAGAAATTGTCTGACTCTAGGTATCCACCAGAAGCGATTTTCTCGCTCTACGTTGCTTTGAACACAAGCCAACGGCCGCACACGAGGAGCTTTTGGGAAGAGCAGTTCGGTTGTGCACGTCCAGCTATCACGTTTGTAGTAGAGTGAACTGATCCAAGCCCATAGAATGCAAAGCAAGTAAACTACTGGAACAGCACGTTCGCACTAACATTACACATGCTAGCTATCTTTACCGTTTTAACTAGCTACTGGCAAAAAAACTACTTTTAATTTAATTTCACGTAATTAATCAGTCACCAGGATCCCCACTATTTATGATATATTGCGCCATGCGTCGTTCTTTTTGTTGCCGTTCCTGTAGTGTAAAGTTTGGGAAACCCTTACACCGCAACAATTAACCTCCATTTTGGAAAGCAACACATTTAACGTAGTGAACAGAAACATGCACTTGAGTTTACAGTGGGGAGAAATAAGGAGAAACCAAGTTGTCCATCCCTCCAATTGGTTATCGCTTCACCGTTTGTTCGACTTTCTTTCGTCGCTGACCATGCCGCCAACGGTCGCTTCGCCCTACGTTGTCAGATCACATCGAACATTGACTTACAGGCCGCTTTCTTATTTTTCGTTGCTTCTGGTAGACAATCACCTTGATACTTTTGCACATTTACTAAAAGGGGCCTTTTCTTACTATGACTGGAGTAATTCTTTAACAAAGTACAAATTTGGGGTAATTTTCCTACCCCTAGGCTAGGTATAGTTTTGTATTTATATTTAGTGCACAAAAATGTAAGTTGCCCCTCCATAAATTAAGTGAGGTCTATACTGTAAGACTTTTCCCCCACATCCAAATGTTTCCACAAAATCATGACTTTTTGACTCACATTGAACTAGAAAGCAATTCATTAAAATCTGTTAAGTAGTAGGCTAATGTATTGCACTTCCAGTACAGTAAGCAAGCAGCTTTAAAAAAAACTAATGAGAGAATTTGTGCATAGATATCACAATTACATACTGTTTTACATCCCAAAATAAATTTAAAAAAACACATAGGCTAACCATCATAGCATTAAGCACGAAAAGGAAAATAATGACAATCATTATTGTTTAATAAAACAAAACTCAACTTATCAGTCACACACTGATAAGTGAGGTGTTTGTGTTCGCTACCACAGTGATAGCAACAAGTCTGCTTGTACGAGCAACAATGAAGGAGCAAGCCCAAAACATTCAGGCTCCCTCAGGCCCAAAGACAATAACACCAAAACAGCAGGACCTTGAGATAACTTGTGAGCATCCACTGAATGAACACAAAGATATTCAGTAAATTTCTAGCCAGAGCTAAAAACTCAAAGTGAATATGAAAACCTTGGAATATACTCATACTCTGTAACCAGACCCCAGAAGTTTATGATTTGTATTACTACCAACCCTTGCATTGTATGAGATTAATAGTATTTACTAAAACTGACAAGCTTGATAATCAAACAATCAAAAATAGGTTGAGAATGATTGTAAGTTTAAAGGTAAGTTCCAGCTTTTTCCATTCTTGCTCACAGGCTACCACTAATTACAGTGTTGTCACGGTTTTACCTTGTTCGGCCTCTGGAGGGGGCATGTGATCATGTGATGGTCTGTTTTCTCTTGTTTTGCTTGGGGAATCATTGTCATTTCCGCCGTCCTTATATGGTCTTTTGTCGGTGAGTTTTCCTATCACTTTCAGCTGAGGGTTATCAGTGTTAATTCCGCCTCCTAGTTAAGGTCTCTGTTTCCCTCATACAAACGCTTCTGTGTAAACTATTGTTACGCTCTAGCCGGTATTCTGAACTAAGGTTTAGTTTCACTACTCTGTGGTTCTCTCAATTAAAGAGAGAAGGTACTTCTTGTTATCTCTACTTAAAGATTTAGCGTCACCACTCTGTGGTAACCTTTTAGGAAGAATGATCTTATCTTACCTAAAGGTTTTAAGCTAACCACTTTGTTGTTTTTTCCTTTCAAGATTTATACTTTGTTTATTGGGCTAAGGTTCCCCAGAGCTAAAGTCTCTAAAGCCCTTTTATTTTCTTACCTCTTCGGTGAAGAGTTCTCGCCCTTATTGGGTTGTTTTCTGTTGATTTATTTTCCAGGTACTTTTTGTGCCCGGAGTTTTCTTTTCTTTGTCCTCCCATTTTTTCCCCGCTCCCTAATCTGTTCGCAGACTTAGTGGCTGATTGCTCGTGTTCAGCTTTTAGATATTCGTGAAATCTGCGTGTGGCTCTTCCACCTTCGATCACTACAAGTGTATTGTATTTCTACAAAATTGTGTGATTTCACCCTGCCCTCATTTCCCAGACCTAAAGCTGAGAAGTTTGCCAGAGACAAACCAGGCACTGATCACCTCAGCTGTACTGCAGATTTGTATACTGAACAAAACAGGACACACTGAGACATGCTGTGAGGTCATGTTTTTACTAAGGTAGACATGTGATGGAAATACATGTAGACAGGCTGAAATATCACAAAATTACACTTAGTCCTGGATGTCACATAATTAACTTGAGACAGGCTGCTGTTTCACAGAGTTGATCTGAGACAGGCTCTAATAGCACAGTTACGCTGTGGAGAGAAAGACACTGGAGACAACCATAAATTAATATCACATATCTGCACCAAGGGAGGATGATGTCACAGACATACACACGCCCATCCACACATACACCCCGTACATACACAGTCACACACGCACAGACAGAAACACAGTCACTGACATGCAGCTCTGTGACGTCATTGTGTGAATAATCTGGGTGCTGACCTGCCACAGTCAAGCACAGAGGGACACCCAGAGGTGAGGCGCCTGTAAGGTCGGAGCCCAACTGTAAGGGACACACACCGTTTACTGCGGCAGGGAGGGGATTTATTCAATCTTTCTCTGGGCAATTAAAGAGCATTGCTCACTTGGGCCTCTCTGGAAGCAGCACTCAATGCAAACGACTCCATTAGTGTGATTACTCTCTGGCACGGGTTCAGGAGAGTCACATCTCAGAGAGGAGGGCTCGTCCTCCATTTTACACAGCATGGCAAGCCTTATACAGAGCTGAGAATGATCAACTACACAAAGTACTATTACTACTGCTACCATTATTACTACCTCTACCACTACTGTTATTATTGCTACTGCTACTATTATTACTACTAATACTACTGCTATTATTACTACTAGTACTGCTACAATTATTAATACTTTGACTACTTATCTACAACTGCTGTTATTATTACTACTACTGCTAGTAGGAATAGTATGACTAGTAGTGATGGGTGATACTGTGGTGCAGTCGGTAGTACTACTACCTCACAGCTCTCCGGTTCTGGCATTGACTCTGTCTATGTTTGTATTAAGTTAGCAAGTTGTGTAGTCCTTGTGTGTTTGTGAGATGTGGGTCCATATAGAGTTAGCATGGTCTCCCTGTGCTATCTTTGCCCTTGCTCTCTTTGTGTAGGTTCATTTCATTGGGTAAATTGTGTGCCATGTGTATATGCGTGTGTGTGTCCTGTACTGGGCTGACTTGTCGTTAAGGGTGTGCCTGGCAACCTCTGCCAGTTCAGCTCTGGCTCACCGCGACCCTCTAAACACCTCTAAAGGATAATGGGGTTTCTGAAAATGGATGGGTGAATATGAATCATGTGATACTGCTTATAAGTGACCTGTACTTAAAATAGACTAAATGAAAAGTGTTTTGTATTGGAGCCAACATTAGCAGTGACCTATAACCTCACAAAAAACTTCACCATTCATGTTTTTTCAGTTTTTACAAATGGCCTGAAATGCAATATTTTAGAAAAGCAAGAGAAATGTCCCCTCTTCTTTGTTCAATATAGGTGAGGGGGAACGTTAGTCACCATATGTGATTATCTGCAGATCGATCAGGGGTCACAGAGTGGCAGTGCAATAAACCGGGATAGCCTTCGGCAACTGGGAAATATAACCCACTTCCAATAGAACGCTGATGCAACGACATCCTCCTTCAACTGCAAAGCAAATTCTTCTAAATCAGAAACGAATTGCTGTATATTTCTGCTTTGAGAAAATGATTTGCGGAAACCTCGAAGTCGCATTGAAACACATTTAAATGATTCTGATTGTTCATTTTGTATTTCAGCTGCCCTCTATTTATGCGTAAAAATCACATTATGATGGTTCAAAAAACGACGAAAGAGTGAACCAAAGCAAGCAAGCCAGGCATGTATTCCATTTTCCAAACGATTTTGGAGTATGACCACTGCTTCTCAATTATTGCTGTTTATTCATGCATATGCAGTACTCTGGTGTACAGCCATGGTAACATTTTATGATGATGGCTCTCCTTGTGTGAGCATTGTTATCAAGCACCCCTGGACTGGTACAAGGTCGTAGTAATCATGCCGCTGTGTCCATCCTCTTTCAGACAAACATCACTAGAGCCCAAAGCTGTCTCTCTTGCAATTCATGAAATGGGGTCCAAGTGCTTGTCTAAGCTGAGTGAGTGCCACTTAATTACAGACATGGGGATAAGAAAATATACACGAAACATGATTATATTAGAAGGAGTTTGACTTCTTTATGTTCCATGTCTAAAAACGGAAACCAACAGAAAGTGTTTTGCTGGAGTTTCACTGGGTTTCATTCAGCCAAACACTTTCTCTGCGTTTCATGTTTTCAGATGAGGACCCTGGGTGTCCGTTAGAGTCTTTATTTTGATCAGTGACGTGATGTGTTTGGCAGTGGATGTGGTGCCACTGGCTGTCAGTCGTCGTGAAATTGTGACAGAGCAGGGTCATCGGGGTTCAAAGGTCACACGGGGCATCAAAATTCACCCAGCAGGCCTTAAGAGATGACTGTGCTGTCACCATTCCCACAGCCCTGTTTTTTGTTGTTGTTGTTGTTTTTAGGGTCCACAAGGTCATGATAACTGGCTAGGCTGATAAAATCATGGGAAACAGGCTTCACAGTAGCAGCAAATCTGTTTCATGCTCTTGAACGCAGTGCTTGCATAAGCAAAGTAAAAAATGTGTCAAGAAATGTGCAAACATGCATTAAAGTAAATATGTAAAAAAAAAAAAAAAAAGAAGGAAATTCCAAGCATTGTAACGCTGAACCATGAATCATGCAAACGATGAAGGCCTTCATAGTCTAATTTAATATTGGTGGTGGCATATGATTCTCTTGAGAGTGATAAATGAAAAAACATGCGTCATGCGTCACCAACAAGCCTTTGAAAGAAAATTATACATGAGCTGTTTGAGACATTCTAGTCATGCCGTTTTCATCTGCTTACTGTTTAAGATTGAGACTGGGTTTTTCCGTTGTGCATCTAAGCATACTCCAATTATGAACCATGATCCAATCAAACATGGTCACCACTGGGTTCCAGCTCATGGAAGTGACCACAGTCTAGACACAAATCTGGACCATACTAGTGCAGACACTTGTAATGTGTCTGAACACTTGGGAATTCTGAACTGAGAGATAAGAAACAATGGGGATAGAAATTGGTAAAGAAAAACCGTATCACTTTCATTATTGTCACTGTGTTCTTGATCCATAACACTATCCAGCAAAACTGGAGGAATTGGTGCTGTTATGACTCTCCTCGGTGATAACAGAAAACCGTGGGCAGTTAATGAGGAATTTCAGCATGTGCTCATTGGAGCTGCTCCCAGGTTAAGGAGGATGTGGATAAACATGCCACTGCCATCGGATTCAAGGAGCCTAGCTCTGCCACAATGGTATAGCACACAGGCAATACCACGGGAGATCTGTCATGTGGTGTCACAGTCAGGGAACACAGCCCATCATTCAGATATGAGAAGATATTTCTGCTCACCAGACCACAGTCATTCAGACTGGGCCCTTACACTGCACATTGATGCAGATTTCGTCCTCTTAAGTGGAGTCGTACAGTCATAAAACATATCAAATATATGTAAATTGACTGCACGTGCTTTGACATTTACAGCTGATGTTTATTGAATCCAGTGAGAGTGAACGTCCAATGTAAAGTGAGATCAGGCTTTATATTTATATTGAGTGATTTCTGTTGCATCAATCTCCTGTTGATGAATTCACCCAGGCATAGTACCGCACGCAGCATTGCACAGCCAAAGTAAATGATCATGTTTCTCCCACAAAACGCTGTGTGCAATAAAAATGGTCAAATACTTATTAAGTACTTTTTTGTAAAAAATTATGTAAAGTACATTTAACTCCAGTATTTCTGTTAAAAAATATAATTCTCCTTTTTGGGCAACTATGAGCAAAACAATATCAATGATGGATCACAATGATCTAATAAACAGCTGGAAAACATACATGCATACATGAATACCAACAAATACCAAAATAACCATCAATATTCCATAGATAGAACCATAGAATATGTCAGTGAATTAATATACAAGATGCACAGCAGTTCAGGCTATGGCTGTTTACAGACAGGGCTATACACCGGGGTTAGAGTCTTAATGGTTTCCTGTAAATGCAAATACGCCAACTGTCAAATCTCAAATGCAATATTCATCCCGTATGCTTAGTGGTTAGTGGCTATTGGTAGATTGTTGTATGATTGCTGTGTACAGAACTGTGTGCTTCTAGAAGGATCTCTATGTACAGCCGCGCAGGCTAGAGCACTATCTTCAGTGATCTCTGATAAAGGGAAAGTGCTGCGCCAAGCCAAAACCTAATTCAATGAGCTGACCGTCGATAATATATTTGAGGCCGGTTACTGGCCTAAAGATATCAGTATTGATTTGTTTGTCTTGCTGCTCTGTCCCTCGGACTGAGAAACAAATCGCTCTGCCCTAGGAACACTATCACTGCGCACCGACGCAAGGCAAACGACAGTATGCCCCCCAGCGCTGTAGTAACATTTTCACAGATGCCACAAGTCCTTTTTTTTAACCAATCAGCAGCTGTTGAGGCTGTATTGAGAGAGTGAAATCCACAGAGAGGGGTGGAGCCTGGAAAATGAAAGTTGTGTTTTTTACTTTTATGAATGAGCGGCAGACCTGTTGCCAGGACAGCAACAAGACTATACCATTCTGTACCCCCTCATCTCCATAATCCACTCCCCCCCCCCCTTCCCCCGACCCCGGGGACTATTTATAAGCCTGGATCAATGTCCTTCATATTCGCCCTCCCTTCACTCACAGTAATGAAATGTGCTGTAGTGAGTTACAGCCTGCCCTCTGCCTCTCTCCACTGCTCTGCTCATTAAGCTGATTCCTCTTTCTTACATTTGTTTTTGTTGCATTTTCTTTGAAAAACAAATATCTTTGGCACTTTCTAGACACATCTGCAGTCTTATATGTATATATGTTCTTTTGATCAGTGAACAGGGGTGCGAAACAAGGGAACAAACGGTAGCCAATTTGATACTCGTTTTTATTTCATAGGATTTGATATTCATTTTTCAGGTTTCCCTTGGCTTTAGTTTTCATTGACAGTATTTCTCTACGCACAGGCGACAGGGATTTTGATCTCTCCTCATAGACGCCTTGTTTCGAAGGTGAAAGACATTCATTGGTCTCTTCTTAATAGATTTTTCCAATACCACAGCCCATAAATCTAACATACGACTTCTATTGATAATAGTTAAACGCATGAATGATGGTGTTTTTGCACAGTCTAGAGTAAAAATGTCAGTGCCTACAGGATTGTAAATAGACAGGTATTCACTCTACACTTCTGACGAGTAGGTTTGTCTCACAGGGCCCCTGGGTAATGTCATTCACAGTGGCCTTCTGGGTAGGACTCTGACCGCCTCCCTGTGTGTCACAACATGTACCGAGACACCATGAAGATCCACGTGAAGACGCACTCAATATTTGAACTGTGGCGGAGACCTGTGTTACGAACCAGTGAAGACTTGGACTATTAGATGCTGGCCGTCCGGCGGGCGGGGAGGACAGATTGGTACGCTTGGCTTGTCAGCGGTCACGTATCCTGGAGCCTCACGTTTGTCCTGACCGTGCGTCACATCTCTGCAACCCGGCGCCACCCCCTCCTCCATTCAGGAGAGGACGCAAATGTGTTTCTGAAAAAGCAGCAGAGACTCAGCTCAACCCTCAGGGGCCCTGCTTTCTGTGCTCCCAACGAGTGGCCCCCGGGCCATAGAGAGAGGGGGGAAGGGGGGGGTTGTTTAGGGGTGCGGGGAGGCACTGCATTAGAGCCTCCTTGGCCAAAACCCCCATTCTGAGTTTCAGTCCTTTGAGGGCCACATGGAGGGAAACAGCTGTTGCACTTTTTCAAGTTCTTCATCACGGACAATAGTAGACACTCTCACAGGATGCGCCGTGTTCAAATGTGATTGCGGTGATAACATATATTTTATAATATTTATGCATTTCCTTGTTTTTAGGACATACATCTCTTATGGTAAGTATTTATTTGAGGGATGGACAATCAGTTATCAATTCTGCATGTCAGTGTAAATCAATGTATATCAGCATGACAGGCCAACATCTTGATCTGTGAAAGCATGAATTGACATTATTTTGCCATGGAATGTATCTACCTACCTAGATGCATTAATTCAGTTGCACAGTAAAACTTGTTTATCATTGTATATTTTTCCATATGCATGTACTGACTAAGCATTATTTACATTTGAACTGCATATGTTGAGAGTGTGCAAAAAAATGGATCACTCCAGCAAACAGGAACACCACCTTGGTAGCACTAACAATACAGTGCACAAATAACTTCAGATTTTCTGTGCCCAGAAGGCTGATCTTTACTGAGGTTATGCCCCCGTCACCCAGCGTGTTCAGTAGCCTCGTGCCCGTGTCCTGAGAGAGGTGGGAGGCATGCCCGTGCCAGTCAAATGGGCGCTGCCGAGCCCCACTGATGCCAGTCAAACCACCAGCTGTCATTCCTCTGCACCGGCCATTCTAGAGTGCATCTCAGTATGCAGCCCAAGGTAGTAACTCGGTTTGCTGGGGAATGGATTCAATTACTATTCCCGGTCCGTTCCACCAATCTAATTTGCTCTTGTGGTTTCCTGCACTGATACAAAATGGAGAGGATGAATCAGAGATGGGCGTAAGGACAAAGCATGCACGTGCAAGCCATTTGGAACAACCCCCCATATCCAATTCTTTTATTACCCTACACACACCATCCTTCACCACCACTACACTCTCATGCTTTCTTACTCATTCTCTCTTCCTCTGTTTCTCGCTTTCTCTCTACCTCGGATTCCCTTTCTCCTGTCTGTCTCGCTCTCTCCCTCCCTCTCTTCATTACTCTCTCTCTCTCTCTGTCTCTCTTTCAATTACGTGTCCAGCAATGACATTATGGGGGAGATCACTTAAGGAACACATAAATATTCTGGATTCCTCTCGTTGGCAGAAATTAAGAATGAGATGGAACTGAATCAATAAACCTCTTGCATCTGTGCCGCATAAAAAAGTAGAATTGGACCCAGCAAAACAGTGGTATATTGCAGAATGTTTCTGACTCATGTCTTATGGTCATTTTCTCACACTGCGAGAGAAATGACGTTTTACTTTGAATGTTCCGAAGTCTGGTCGTTCACCTAAACCTGGGGGGTTGTGGCCTTGCTGACGGCATTTTCGAGAAGGCCTTCAGAATAAACGCGAATGAATGTTGTATAATGTATTTAATCATGCGAGTGCTTTTTTTGGGCTGTCATGTGGTCGGCCTGACTCCTCTATAGGGGCTGGTCTCCCCCCGGGGGTACGCGGTGGTGGGGAGATAGACAAAGGCGAGTCAGGCCAGGCCAGGCCAACGTTGGCGCTAATGCGCTTCTCTTTCATGCTGTCCTCGCTCACCGCATCTTACGCAACTGGGGCCTTCGAAACGTGTCTTGCCTCGTGCCACTGGGGGAAAGGGTGCCCGAGGGCAAGGAGCTACAGAAATCGCTGGCGTGGTGATTTTTATGCATGTCTGAAAGGGGAAGAGGCCTACAGAGGAGGGCATTTGCCAATGCAGCGGCCATATGGGCGGCGTATTCGTCCACAAATAAATGTCAATAAACGCACAGTACAGGGGTCAGTGCTCGTTAACATTTTTCATCACTCACTCCTCACAACTGACTTGGACCATGTGCAATTCTCACTCTTAAGCATCATTGGATACTTTACTGTAGGATCTATTATATAGAAAGACAACCATTAATTACTAGAATCATCCATATAACATCCTTCATGATATACATACAGATAACTGCCAAAATAAAAGAAACTGTAATGTAAATTAAGGGTTCCAGTGGCTCTGTTATGGTGTGGGGTGCAGTTTAGGTCCACTCAACCTTAGAGGGCAAGGTAAACGGCAATAAATACAAAGCCATTTTGAGTGATCGCCTTTATCCTATGGTGAAGCATTTCTATCCTGATGGGAGTGGTCTCTTCCAGGATGACAATGCCCCATCCACATGAGCATGAAAACGATGCACAACATATGCCATGGCCATCTCAGTCACCAGATCTCAACCCAGTTGAACACTTACGGGAGATTTTGGACACTGAGACAGTGTTTTCCACCACCATCAACAAAACACCAAATTATGGAATTTGTCATGGAAGAATGGTGTTTCATCCCTCAAATAGTGTACTAGACACTTCCAGAATCTATACCAAGGTGCATTGAAGCGGTTTTGGCAGCTTGTGGTGTCCCAACGCCCTATTAAGACACTTTATGTTGGCGTTTCCTTTATTTTGGCAGGTATCCGTGTGTGTATATATTTGAAATATCATTCTATTATTTTATTATTTCTGTTCAATGAGAGAAATCTAGAAATCTCCATTAGATTTTTTAATCTCTCCCACAGCTTGTCTCACACCGTGTGCAACAGTGTTAACCACTGACAGCAAAGGGTACTGATACCGCAGAGACAATATTCTCCTTTCGCCTGCTGAGATATATTTAATTAGTACTTGTGTTGCAGGACTCTATTGGAACTCATTAATTAATTGATTATTCCTCAGCATCCAATTAATTAGAGAACAGCCATGGGACACAGTCCCATCCGCATCCCAGATGTTCCCCAGCAGCTGCCCCTGAAAAATTCATGCCGCGCTCACACCGAGGGTGCATTGGGTGCAACCTGCAAAACCCATCAAAGATGTTTTTTTCCCCCACTCACTTTTAAAAATGAGCAAATAATTTGTGCCTAGTGGCATTTGATTCCATAAATGTGACTGTGGATTCCACAATTGATTCAGAATATGAACAATCTGTGGAATCAATTCCAAAGGCCCCATTCTCAAAGCCATTCCTGTCAATTCCAATTGCAATGAATGGAAAATGGTTCTGTGTGGCTCAGTGGGTAGAGCACGGCATTGGCAATGCTTAGGTTGTGGGTTCAATTCCCACTGAGACCACATATACCGAAAAATGCAGGCATTCACTACTGTAAGTCGCCTTGGATAAAAGCGTCTGCTAAGTGGCATATATTATATTATTAAAATACAGAAAAGAAAGTGTGTCCTGTGACATAATGTCACCAGTGTTATTATTGGAACTATCGGAAATGTGCCAGCTATTGAAATCACATTTTCAATATTTTTTGTTGTAGGGATGTTTGGAAGTATGGCGAACATTTTCCTAAACTTCTGGTGTCTCTACTGCTGTTTATATACAGTAAACTCCCACATTATTCACACCCTTGATAAAGATGAGCAAAAAAGACTATAAAATGCACAATATAGGTAATGAGCTATATTTTATTCTCAAAAAAGTGATACGAACACAATTGCTCAAATAAAAATATTTGGCATTGAAACTCCAATTGGAACTGGGTGTTATGGTCAGGAGAGACCAAAATTTTGCTTTTAACCATGCTCAACAGCAGTTGATTTTGCCATCGAAATTTGGAATCTTATGTTCAAAAGGACCTACATCTAGGGTGAACAATGGTGGTGGATCAGTGTTGTAATGGGGTTTTGGTCTTGGGGCTCTTGCTAAGGTCAATGGAAAAGCGCACACCAGCAAGTACCAAGTCATTTTGACCTGGTTCCCTCTGCCAGAAAGCTGACACTTGGAAATGTATCTTTCTGCAAGATAATGATAGTAAGCAAAACTCAAAATCAACCTAGAAATGATTAACTGACCACAAAATTACTGTTTTGCAATGGCCATTTAAAACGATCCAGAACCCAATCGAAAATGTGTGGTTTGAATTGAAGAGGGCAGTCCCCAAGCGTTGACCGAAGGATCTGAAGGATTTTGATGGGTTTTTATGGAGGAATGGTCAAACAAAAATGGTCTCCCCTAATATGTTCACCAATCTCATCAATTTTTCAGCATACAATATACTGTAGCTCATCACTAAGGGCATGCAATTTTCACCACCTCTCTCAAGAAGCTGCAGTTCCTTTCTGATCCTCAAGGCACTTTATTTTCAGTAATTAGTGGCAATTACTCAAATGAACATGGCCAATTATACAATTAAGTGCCAATCTGAGTGTTGGTACAAGGGCGCAAGTCTACAAATTGACGTTGTTTCAGAGAGCGGAGTTTCCTCTTATGGACAAGTTTTTACATCTCTACAAAGTCATGAAAGAGGAAACAACAGGCTATCTGACAATGATTCAATTCAACACCAAAATATAAAATATTGTGCTCCCTTAACTGAATTAGAAAAATCAAGGCACCCATCAGTAACAATTTTGTTCTTTATATTTTTATTTTGCCTTTAGGCTGTCAAAAATTGCTTTCAATTGTTTTTATAAGTTTGTGCGGTTTAGAAATATTTGCCCACTCATTAAAATATATCAGTTTCTTTGCTCCAGGACGGGCATGATATGCCAACAAACATATTTACAAATCAATCAGTATGATTACGTGTGGGTGTGTGCAGCGCCAACTGCTCACTAGTCTATTACACTGTTACCTGCAACATGCAGGTAAATGAATTTGTGGTAATTGAATGATTACTTGATTGTAATGTAGTTTCAGTAAATCCTCCATCGACCTCTTGGTGTTGGAGGACGGAACTGCAGGTTCCTGACAGCTGATCAAACGCATGAGGTGATCAAACACATGCCCTTACTCATTATCTATATTATTTTATACAGCTGTTTTTTCCCATCACTATCAAGGGTGTGAATCATTTTGGAGCTGTATATATTAACTTTAAAATATTTTAATATGTGCCAGAAGGAACTTCATGCCTGAAATCCTGAGTTGACTGACTAATCAAGAATCTGAAATACTGACATGAGGGAGCATCCCACCAATGAAATGGATCCCCGCTGCAATAGACATGGTAATACAGGACAGCTAGCCCTGATCAGAGGAGAGGCATATTTTTCATAGATAACAAGTGGTAACTTGTGGGCGCCTAGCATCATTACTGTATATCCCGAGGAACTCTGGGCAACTTAAAGCCATCATACCCCTGACAGGACAATGCCAGTGCGTGTTTCACAACTGCAGACACCTAGTCCTAGGACTGGCAGTGGCAGGGACAGTGAAGCGCCTCCTTCAAGATGGAACTCGCCCAAGCACCAACTGTGCTTCCGATTCCGATACGTCCAGAGAAGTTTTCTGTGCATGCGACAAGCTCATGCTGGCTTCCCTCCCCCTGGAGCGGACAGCTAATCGCCTTAAACGGAAACCTAAAAACGCAAACTAATTGTCTAACAGATACAGCAAATTGTTACTGTTACTGTTAATATGGGATTGCTACTGTTTCCAGTGCAACATTTCTGCCTCGCACAGTGCTGTCTCTTAAACTGTTATTTATAGGCATTCATGTTAATGAGTATTTTGTGAGCATCTGGACACCCTGCTACACAACAAAACAGAGGGATTGTTTGAATCAAAGACTGCGTGGAAACAGCTGAGGCTTGTTGCCAGTCGTCCCCCGATCAATATCCGCCCGCCGTTACCATAATCTGAACTCTCCCCCCTCGTTTAAAACGAGCAGTATGGTGTCCTTTTTCGACTGAACACAAAGTCCTTTCCTGTTTTGGCTCTAAACAGAGTCCTGTCCTGTTTTGGCTCAACAGAGCCAAGAGAGAGACAGAGAAAGAACGAAAGAGATAGACAGAGAGAGAGAGGGAGAGAGAGAGAGAGACCTTCTTAAAACCTGTAAAATACTTTTGGACAATGGAGCTAAAAATAGTTTTGTTCCCGTTGCTACCTCTTTTAAATAGCGGTAAAGGGCCAGTACACAATATTACAGGTGTATTTATTATTTTTTGTTGTTGTTGCATTTTATGTTTTTCTCTTTGTTTTATTTATGCATTTTATTCTGCGTTCTATGTATGATGCCGCTAAAAGCATTTATTCTATCACTCAAAGCCATGCTACAGATGCTTTTATTTGGTCTGAAATGTAATAAAGTTGTATCTGTAATTAAAACAAGATATTTTTGGTAAGAAAAATAGGTATGATTTCAGCAATACTCAGCCTTTGAACTCTCCATAATTGCCATGGAATGAGACAAAGACTTCAAAGAGATTAGGAAAAAGTGTACATTTAAAGCAATCCTACGCTGATGAAATTCTCTGAAATTATTGCCTCAAGTTATGAGGTTTTCTTTAATGCAACGTAACATCATTTCAGCATATGTATTCAATGATACGATGTATTCCGTGATACATGTACATAATGATGCAGCAAAAGTATGTAACCGTTTCGATTAATGTCAATAATAAACTTAAATGTAAGCCTTTTACATGATGCATTGCAGCGAGGCCATTAACGTTGTGCGTTAGAAACACTACAGCAACCAAGCACACATAAAAAACACAACTACACACACACTCTCACACACTGGGCTGACTGAGCACCAAAGGGGGTGAAACACTCACTCTCTCTGACATACAGACACACACACACACACTTCCTCATGGAACGAGTATTGACGAGTTCCAGAAGCGTAGTTGTCCAAGCTGTGTAAGCTCAATCTCTGGGCCACCCCCTCCCGATGGGTGAGGGCCGCTACTCCCCCTCCCCCCACCCCCTCCCCCTTGCTGTCAGAGCGAGCCCCACTTTCTGATTCACAGGGACCGTGAGCCCAGGGAGAAAAATAATCAAATAAATAACCAACGCTGGTCAGTGGCTGCCCATCCATCACTGTCCGTGTCTGCCTCGCCAGCCTGCATCACCCAGCTAAACGGTGACGCGCCATGTGTCATTTTTAAATGACACTCTCGTAAAGCATTAACTGGACACCATGAGGGAACGTTGGCAGGGGTTTGTTAGCAAGACGGATGGCCCAGTCAGGGCAGCGTTTCCCTGGTAGCGGATCGGATAGTTGCGAAAGGTAATGTGGCCCATCAGGTAAACTCTGGTAGCAGCACCACCACATGGGCGCCACTGTAGACACAGTGTGATCAATGGCTCTTATTCAGGTGATTCTTTTTCACTGGCATATACAATTCTAATTTTCTTTTCTTTTTTGATTCATACAGTATCTATGCAACTGTATACATTGGAGAAGAAGCCTCGTATATGTTTGGAGAGAGAATATTCTGGAAGGTATGTTACAGAGAGCATTGCAGAGAATACATTTCATTTTCTTCCTTTTCCACTTCTGGATTTACGATGTGCCAATATCAAGGCATCAGCTGAATCTGAGCCATATCAGGCATGACCAGCTGCGATAATGGCAGTCACATGTAAAGAATCTTTAAAGTATAGACGCCATTTAGCAGATGCTTTTATCCAAAGCGACTTACAGTAGTGAATGCATACATTTTTCTGTATATGTGGTCCCAGTGGGAATCAAACCCACAACCTAAGCATTGCCAACGCCATGCTCTACCTACTGAGCCACACAGAACCATTCTTAAAATACATTTTTTAAATAATTATTGATATTTGGTCATATCGTCTTGGCTATTAGTGCAGCAGTCAGACTTAGTAGCAGTAATCATTTTTTGGGCTGCTGACTGGATCCTCTTGATGTCCTGTTGTGGCCAAAGCACAAAAAAACAGATCATCACATGCTCTTCAAACTCCAAAAATATAATCATATCAGTTGCAGTCTAACGCACCGTATCTTGGCTGGTCCGATACAGTGTGCGCTGCCTGTCAGGGACACGGTTCGAAACCTGCGTCTCTACCAGACCGGCCCTGCTCATCAGCCCCGATTGGGGGCGGCATTTGGCTGTCCGCCACAGGGGGAGGGTGAGCCGGCACAAGTTTGTCGGGGAGCAGGAAAGGCGTCCGTGGTCGGGTTAGGGCCCGGAGGAGGTGGATCTACCGGCCTGGAAAAATTGGCTCGTTACCCGGAGGACGGGCAGCAGACTCGTGGGGCAGGGTGAATTGATATAAATACAGGGTATAATTGGCGACCAAATTGGGAGAAAATACAAAAAATTTAATGTATAATGAATCAATCTTTAAAGCACTTTCTATTTGTGAAGATTCCCAGAAACAGGAATTGAGGTTTTTATTTGAAATAGAAAAATCTCAGTGCAATATTGACTTTTGCTCATTAAGAACTTGCAATAATGCCAACGAATTACCACGAGATTACCACAGCATTTCTGAAGATTTGCAGCTTTCTTTCATCAAAATCTGAACATCTGTAAGTCTGTTGGAAAACCAATCAGAATCTTTTATCCAGATTATTTTCCCGTCCCTGTTGTCCAAAATATCTTTAATTAACAGTGCAGCAGTAAAGGCTACGTTCTCTCCCATATGCCCTGCGCATCAGCTGTGACTAACATTTCACTAATGACGCGTTCCATTCCATCCTTACCGGCTGGTCGCCCATGGAGACGAATGGTCCATATAGAAACGTGCTGCTGCTGAGTCCCCCTGCCAATGCGGGAGGGAACCCAGAGCACATAGTGAACCCATAGTGAATCACTGAGCTGGAAGGGCTAAATTTATGACAGGCACAATGCAACTCAACGTCTCAAGCTTGCTCCAAGGACTGCCTCCCTACTGGAGCTTTGTGCATTAACTAAATCAATTTAAAAGATGGCTTGGGCTCTTTGCCTTCGCTGTAATGTAATTTGTGCTTTGAAGGTCACCAGGGTTCAGCGCCGAAGCTGGTGATTTTGTTATTGTTACTGTGACCAGACTCCAGGCTGTCAATTTAGCGGCGAGGAAAACAAAACACATCAACGGCTTCGTAAATTGTCACGGGACAATTTAAGAGGAAAAGAAAATCGGAATTTGTATAATATGTATCTGGCCATTTTCAATGGAATAGATCAACCTTTTTATATTTATTGGAAAAAAGGTCCTGACGAAATCCTAGTTCCAAACATTTTTCAGTTTCTGCTCATTGCTGGTTTACTGTGGCAGCAATCGTCCCTAACAGTTATATCTTGCATTGCCTCTTCAAAAGGAATGCTCATCAAATCATAAGTATTCATTGTACCAAAACCAAAGTTGCGATTCAAAGGATGCATGTATTCAAAATAAGTGATTTTTTTATTATTAAAATTCTATTATAAAAATGTGTTATAAATGACTGTTTTTGTATATACCCATAATTATGTTTAGCTTGCTCAAATGTTGCCCATTCACCATTTTAAATAAGTTACTAAATTAATTTAGTATTCATAGTATGGTGTTTAGTTCAAATTAATTTAACATGCCTTTGCAAATTAGAATATGTGAGTAGGGCCCTATGACCAATGACTAATCTCCTGTGACTAATTGTTACAAAGACAAAGCCTGAGAGATTGAGTAGGAATTAAGGATATCATTTCTGAGCTGATATTCATCATATAAGTATGAAAAGTGTGTAACCAACACCCCACTCATGCGCAAAATTCAAGCTAAACCCTCCTGCTCTCTTTTCTCCATCCTCATGTGTGTCAGCTCAGTGCCTCATAACTTAAAATTCCACCCTTCAAACGGACGAGAATGAACCACCGTCGCTCATATTTTGCTAAAAGCTCCAGCAAAGGCCTGCTGCGGCAGTGAGTGATTGAGGCCTTAGAGGCCCTCTACCTCAACGAAGTGCACACCGACACAGGGAGGAGAACGGTTGTCACTCCTAGAGGAGGTTAATGCACCAGCGAGCAGTACTGTGGCTCTCCCTTGGTCTGTGTGCTTGAACACAGAGGATGGGTGACTCACCGGCAGAGCAGGTGGTCTCGGCACAAACATGAGGACCCCCCATATTAAACTGGGAAATATGTACCTCTAATTAGATCAATTACATCACAGCCTGCGGCTGCAGATGATCTTATTAGACCCAAAAACAATGTTTTACGTGAGAGATAATGGTTGGCGAAAGCTCAAATTCACACGAGCACCTCAACCATTATCTTGACTTATGCACTAACAAGTCTTCAACACACAATTCTTTAACACCTGCTACGGCACTGTAACTATGTTGGTCTACTCAAACAATGTACTCACCACTGGGCAGGCTGCTGAAGATTCAATCAAACTTTCTCTTTGAACCAACAACCAAATAGAGGAACACAGCATGCAAGAACACTTAATTTACTAATTTCTAGAAACCAATTAGGTACTTATTTAGTTGCTATGCATACTTAAATAATATGTGGATTAGTTTGAATAGTATGTCCTTTGCCAAAAAAATCATCTAAATTAATTCTGGAACAGTGTAAGGAGGAGACTTGATTTGATTTAGATGTTTTGATTTTGAATAAAGATTTTGAAGGCTGTGCAACCACACAGTGTCTGAATCAATTCACAAGAAACCCACAATCTAGTAAATAATATTCTTTAAAAAAAACTAAAATGTCCTGTATGACAATGGAAATAATAGATAGTAGAATATCAACACCGAAGCTGTTTGTTTCAATCAGTATATATTTCTATATGTTCAATTTCACATATACACATACATTTTAATTCTGTTTAATTTAATATAGTCTTGAATATCACATACCTTTAGGCTTTATTGGTCAAGTGAAGCTTTTTCTATCTCTAAAGATACTTAAGACCCAATTACAGTTCATTTTGAGAACTACACCAGCATTTATGGCATAATGCTGGTGTAGTTCTCAAAATGAACTGTAATTCTTAAAGCAAATCAGCCTCACTTCAAAACTGAGTTAGTGGATATGTGCGATGTCTATGTGAGCACACTCAAAATATAAATGTGGGTTACATGCCTATATCATACTGTTCTTGTATAATAATAACTAGAAAGGAAAGATTTCATTTTGGCCTGCCATTTTAAAAGCTTACAAATGGCAGTAGGGAGAGTGTTTGTTGTTTGAATGTTTTTTCATAATACTGAATACATAACATTACTTAATACATCATAGGGGCCTCGGGTAGCAAAGTATTCGCCCAGAATGCATGTTTCGAAACTCGACTGCGCCAGTCAGGCCCTAGCCAGGAGCCCCGATCGGGAGCAGCGATTGGCTGCCCGCCCCAGGGTGAAGGGGGAGGATGAGCCGGCACAAGCGAAGGATGTCTCTAGAAAGTAGGTGGGCGAGATCTGTTTTGGTGGAGGAGGCGGAGAAATAGAGGGTATAATTGACTAACAAATTGGGAGAAAAACATGGAAAAAGTCTGAAACAAATTTTTAAATAATATAATACTTTGCTTTAATACAGTACTTGGTAAGGTATTGCAATGCAGACAACTATAATACCTTTGCAGTAGAATGGTATAAATTAAGGTAGCCTTTTGGATGTACAGTATATGGTTTGATAAAGTACTGTACATCCAAAAGGCTTAATTTATACCATACTACTGCAAGGGTATTATAGTTGTCTGCATTGCAATACCTTACCAAGGTATGGATGTACAGTATATGGGTTGATAAAGTACTGTAATTCATACAATTATAATAGCCTTACATTAGTAATGCTCTAATGACATCATCTGCTGGATGGAGGGACAAAGGGATGGATGGACAAATAGGGAGAGGAAGTTTCTGAGAGTCAACAGCTTGCATGATAGGTGGCTCACAGGACAACAGCTTCAAGCTCAGCTTAACACTGGTCGAAGTAAGGAAGTCTCAGTTTCAACTGTGAAGAGAAGGCTTCGAGCTGCAGGTTTGACAGGTTGAGTGGCAGTAAGAAAGCCATTGCTAAGATGGCAAAATAAGAAAAAGAGGCTTGGCTGGGCCATGAAGCACCACCAGTGGACTACTGAAGACTGGAAGAAGGTCTTATGGACCAATTAATCAAAATTAGAATTCTTCGGTTCATCACTCAGGGTTTTTGTACACCGTCGAGTAGGCGAAAGGATGGTTCCTCAGTGTGTGACACCAACTGTCAAACATGGAGGAGGAAGCGTGATGGTCTGGGGCTCCAAGATATTATAATTTGAACTTTCGACTGAATAAAACTATAAGTGCATATAATTATTATTTAGAGCCTCAGACTAACGAGTCTGCTCCATTTGTCGCTCACCAGCACCCCACCCTGGTAAAAACATTTCTAAAGTGATTTATAAAATCATGATTGCATCTAGTCTAGCGAACATGACCACACATGACACCACCTAGCTAATTAGCTAGCTAATGTTAGCTAACTTATGAAGAGACAAACTGACACAACTTTAGCTGTCAAACCAGCTGAGCCTAGCTAACTAACTAACATTACCTAGCCAGATTAACATGCCAATGTGTATTATTGTGTTTAAGGTAGCCAACTAACCAAATGGCTAAGTAGCAAGCTAGAAATTAGCTAACTATCATTAGCTAAGCGATTGGTATTACTGTCTGATCTCTCTCATGACAACAAGCAAATGAGTTCATATAGCAAGCGATGTTGGCCAAAACAATTGCTATATGAACAACCCAAAATACAGAAAACTATTATAAATGAAGAGTACAAACTTCTGTCCTTAACAAAATAACAAAAACTAACCTGAGCTGGGGCCTGTCTCAGAAAGCAGTATTAGTGGGTTAGCGAGCTAACTTTGGGTTTAACCCTGGATTTTCAGTCTCACAACTGTAGCTCACTTTTAACCAGGTTGCATCGCCATGGTAATTTATGCCACGAACCTAACCTGCTCTGGAGTAGGTTAAGTTCAGGCTACCGGATCAAATCCTATAAAAAGGCCGCCCCCTCACCAATCAGCTCTCTGGAAAATGGCCTCACCAATCCTAGAGAATTGCGTAATTGTTTAAAAAAAAATCAGAAATACAGATTCTTTACGGAGGGAATATTGTAGCTTTGAAAGTTTCTAGAGCCGTGTGTCACAAATGCCACTTTATTGCATATTAAATGTGGTGTAATTTTCTCATAGGATTCCTGAGATTGCACTCACATTTACATCACCACAGCCCTGGGTGAGCCACAGCCGTGAGACCAAAAACCCAGGGCTAAGCCCAAAGTTAGCTAGCTAACCCACCAATCCTGCTTCTTAAAACAGTGCTCTGGATCTCTCCATGTTGCATGCGATTGGCTGTGTTACAAACGCCGACCCTTTTGTGCACACGTGCTCATAGCTTGATCAGAAAAACCAGGGTTGACAGAGCGAGTTGATAACCACCGTCGTGAGACAGGTTAGCTGTAATTGCTTTTGTTAGGCTTTGTGTAGCCAGCTAACGCAAAGATACCCTGACTATGTTGAACTTCCTTCGTAAGACAGGCCCCAGATTGACTGAGTGAGTGACTTAACCTAGGTAGTTGCCAACAATGTTTTTGAACCACTAGTGCTCTGTGAAGGAGTGTGACAGCGCTTTAGTGGGCAGCTGGTCGCTGCCATTTTGGCTCTAAATAATGGCTCTCAACTGAAGTGTTTCTTGTGAAAACACAAGTTAACTTTTCATTATTCCTATTGAATGGAGCCTTGTCTCCACAAATCTCAATTTTAATAAAAACTGTAGCACATGATACCCTGCTTTTTCATCAGTGCGCTAATCCATTTAAAAGTCTGATGTGTTATATTTTGGTGATAAACTGTATGACACTGTAAAAAGATAGTAGAAGTGTGCAAAGATATGTCTTATGGAAAGCTAATTATTTTCACTCATCTTTTTAATTAAAGCTACCAAACAGTTTTGTATGAAATTGTGAGGATTAGTTTGAATAGTATGTCCTTTGCCAAAAAAATCATCTAAATTAATTCTGGAACAGTGTAAGGAGGAGACTTGATTTGATTTAGATGTTTTGATTTTGAATAAAGATTTTGAAGGCTGTGCAACCACACAGTGTCTGAATCAATTCACAAGAAACCCACAATGCAGTCAGTTCCTTTTTGAGATCCTGCCATGTGATGGGTGAAAATAAACCAATTCAGATATGCTTCTTAGAAATGAATTTGCCATCTGCCAATGAGCTCTTTAAAAGTTGTCAGTTCTTTGATGTTTTTTTCTTTACTGGGCTCTTGGTTCCTGGACAAATTGACCTCTCCAATTGAATGGAATGAACTATCGATCCTCTGTCTCTTGTTCTGTTTAGTTTCCTGCCTCCATGCGGGATGCTGGTTAGCGGCAAAGGCAAGGTGAGCTGAGTGATGAGTGACTGCCCCTCGATGTCCTGGACACTGGGAAATCGGACCGGAGAAATCAATAGCTCTTTAATGGGAGGCAAGTTAGCCTGTGGGTCACTGCCAATCGTGTGCCACTGGTAGGGGTGGGTAATACTGGCAAACATGGGCCCCTTGACACGCACAGATGTACAGGACCGTGTGTTGAAAATAAGTGAAATATGTAGCTATTTTATTTAATGGACACAAACCTACCTTAGTGCCATATGACAATTTCATAAAATGTCTGTGATAATACTCATCAGCAAATTAATACATTATTTTATTGCACCTCTTATCCATCAAACTCTTGGTGATTTCCTTACATGAGTGAGATTATAAGTGAGAAATGATTCAGTGCCACCAACTCCTACACAATTGAAAACTGCTACATATTTGCTGGTGAAGTTGCCCATGCCATTTACCAGCTAAACCCTCCGGTTCCTGATAGACCCTGCTTTATTCCCAGGCCTCTGTGCTGTTACCTGAGTCATAACATTTTTACATTTACATTTACATTTAATCATAACACTTGAAGCTCCACGTGTTGAAGAAAAACTCGAACCTGGAGAGGAAACCAAACTTTCTTGTGACGTTTTTTTGCTTGTTGCTTCTTTTAGAATCTGTCAATGTGAAATTGAACAGTGAGACATAGCCACACACAACATTAGGTGTCCCTTCTTGGTCAGATTCATCCCCTTTGGCCTTTCTGCCATCACTGCTTGAGTTGCATTGCTGATCAATTTATGCCAGGGTTCCTCAAATCATGGTCCTCGTGGGCCGAGCACTGCTGTTTTTCCATCCTTCCTTTACCTCAGGAGTCAGGTGTGAAGATACTCTGGCTACTTGTTCAATTAACTACCTGAGAGAAAGGAAAACCAGGACCGAATTTGGATTCGTGGGCCAGATTTCAGGAACCCTGATCTATGCTTTAATTGAGCCATTAAAATGGCTTCTTTTCCAGGTGCAACCAGTTTGTTTCTACTGTAAGTACAGCACAGTATAGATATGTCCATCACTCTATAATGGTGTTCGGTCTCCAGGGATGTTAGACCATCTCTGTATCTCAAACGAAAGGATGCTGGCTGTTCCATATGTCCACTTAGAAGTCAGGCTAGCATCATCAGTTTGTGCAAATGCATGATTGTTTTGAACAGAACAGATGTTGGCAAATACAAAACAGCAGCTAGTTACGCTAGCTAATGTTGGCAAGGCACCTCATTCCTCAATTAACAAGGTTAGGTTCTTAGTGAGTAAAAATGTCTAAGAAGAAGAACAAACAACAACAACCTTCCTGTCTACTCTGCTAAGGATGTATAGGTGGTATCCTGGATTAAGGCACCTCAGAGGATGCATTCCATGTGACTTTCCATTTCGGACATGACTTCAGAGACTGAATGCCTCCAGCACACAACTTTTCCATTTGGGACACAGCCTATACGACCATTTACGGCAATGGTAGATTCTGATCTCCGTTCCCGCTCTTTAATTGGCCCTGGCGGTAAGGATCTCTATTTCCACTCTTTAATAGGCCCTGGCGGTAAGGTGGGAGCCATCTGGATCAAGACTGTTTCTCCCCCTGACCTGCACAATTACCTTACCATGTTCAATGCGAGGCAATCTGATTACACCCTATCTTCTTCTTCAGGGAGATAATAACCATGGACTCTTCTCCTGAAACAGTTCCTCTACCAGGGCTAGCCCCAGAGATATTTACCATCTATTACAAGGGTGGAGGAGAAAATAATCAAACGGTTTGTTCAAATAAACTCTCCAGCTCTCCTGACTGATATCGAACAACTAGGGCTGCGGCGGAGGCTATTTCAGGGCCAGGGCAGGGAGAGAAGGAGTGCCATCTGGCTGCTGTGTTAAATCAGAGTGGAGTGGAGATTGATCAGCCGAGCCATGGCTCGTTGGCCCCCGCTGTGGAGCAGGACTCTTGAGTGGGGCGGGGGAGTTATGGGGACGTAGGGTGGGGGGCTGATTGATCTACACAAGGGGACACATGTAAGCTAATCTGGAGGGTTTGAGGGTAATTGGACTGAGAGCTCCACCACTTAGAGCAGAGACGAAGGCCAGGGTCTACAGCAGCACATCCTCCTACGTTGCTGTTTCCAGCAGGCGGGGGGGGTGGTGCTAAGGTAGCTTTCCCACCATTTTTTCAGATTTGGTAAAAAGTGTTCATTGTTGTCCATATGAGGAGGATTTCATTAGAATGAGAAAAAAGATCATTGCATTCGCAATGGCATTTAATTAGCATGAATAATTATGTTAAATATTTGAGAGAAAAATTATACTCCCACACATAGTTACAGGTGGATTTCATGTCCAGGACAGATATACAATCAAACCTTCATCCATACACAGTGGCGAAAGCTGGGCTTATCACCCCTTGTTCGCAGAGTGTGCCAACACCAGAAAAAATGCAGAGCAATAGAAAGAGAGGATACGAATTGCTGCAGCGCTAGAATAACACCCCCCCTCCACCCCCCATTCCACGTAGCCGGAACGCACTAACTGGCTCCTGGAGAAAAAAAGCGTCCGTTCAGCTTTTAATACCAGGCTCTGTCGGTGATAAATCTGAGAGTTATTAATGGCCTTGTCTGTGAGCACTCTCGCTAATAAACTCCCCTACAGAGCCTGGGGGAGGCTGGGCAGGCACTGGCTTTCTGTAATTAAACTCAGCGCTCCAGTACTCAACCCGGCACGGCTAGGCACGGCTTTGCTAGTCTCGGCCTGGAAAAATGTGTCCCAGCCAACAGCAATGGACGGCGGTGTATAGCGGTCTTGGGGGGTCTGGTAATCCCCAAGAGAAGCAGTGCTGTTCTACTCTTCATCAGTGTATGTTACCAAAATGTCAATGCATTGAACTATAAATGAATTACACTGTATGTTCATGTGCAAAGACTAAAAATATCAGATACTTTGAAAGGTACAGGTAGTGAACAGTGAAGGGTTCTGGTGATTCCGGGATGGTGCACATTTTCCTGTTATCATCTTCAACCCATGTTAAAGCATTTCTTTCCTGCAGAGAGGGGTGTCTTTCAAGATGAGAATGCCCCTGTCCACAGAGCACGAGTCGTTACCCAGTGGTTTGACGATCATGACACTGGCGTTATCTGTAATGTATGACATGACCCTTTCAGTCACCATATCGAGCATTTATTGGATATTCTGGAATGACGCCTGAGACAGTGTTTTCTATTTCCAACAGCTAAGTGGGAATTGACTGACTCCTTCATGAAAGAGTGGTGCCATATTCCTCCTGCAGAATTCCATATACCGAAACACAAGCTATACTGGTCATGTGTGGTGGCCAAACACCCTACTAGGTTACTTTACATTGATGTTTACATTCTTTTTGTTCACTACCTGTATCTTATAATGTTTTAGGTGAAAAAAAACAGCTAGGAAAGGGCTTAGTTTGACATCTGACATATTTATAAATCCAGGGCTGTCGACTTGCTGTGTTTTTCCAACTTCACGCTGCCCACAGGGTTAATTTTCAAATACTTAGTGTATTTAGACATATATAAATGCTTATGTCAGACATTATAAAACATTACAAAACTTGATGATGTATAATGAAATTAGCTCTTGCCATCATTAGATGTAAAAGGCCTCCCTGACAGTGGCTGCACAGTCTCTGCTCAATAATCATGATGCACCATCTGTATCAGCCAAAACTGTGCTAAACAAACACACCAGACAATCTGTCCACCTCTTCAGCCACCTTTTTGTTTTCAAAACTTTTTCTATTTTCTATTTAAAAGCTCTTAATTTAATTTCAGATTTAGTACAAAAGTGTTTTATTTTGCTCCATGTGAAATATTGTAAATATTTGTTGTAATGTGCTAATAACTTTTGAGTCTTCACTTGAAGTTTTTCTATGCTGGAATAGATTTGCCCTCAGGCTACCACTCTTCACCACTTGACGAGGTCTCTGACACATCTACATACAGTAACTTTGTTGATGGTTCCTGTTGCTGCTTTCATTCACAGTCACATGTGCTCCAAAAGAAAAGAAAAAAAAAGCTCATTGATCTTACTAGAAGGTTCCGCCATAAATATTCATTATTAGAAGTGCAGTTTGCTGTTCGTTGTGAGAACACTCCCAATTCATGGAGATCTTGATATATATTTAATGGGATTAAATTTCAGGCAGCAAGGACGCGGTGAAGGATGCACCCAAATGGATGAGGTCGTGCGTCAGTTGGTCAGGCCCCTCCCTCACATGAGGTAATAGGCTACATCCCCAATAACCACCCTGTCATCGTTCTACAGTAATGAAAATAACACTGGGGTATTGTTGAGAGCCGGAGCCATGACGAAAAAGCTGTGGGAGATGAAGCACAGCCGCTCATATATTCTATCGTACCTTCTCCCATCCCCCTCCCTGGTTTCTTGACAGTCCCAATGGGAGTCATCCGCCTGCCATTCTTTAGTTAGTGTAAATCTCCCACAATGCAACCTGTTTGTGTCGCGCAAATTGCTACTCTCAGTGCCCTCGACCTCTTCTCCATCTTGTACCCCCGGAACTCACAAGGGGAGAATGAGGGCCCATGGAGATACAGTCTACACTTTGCTAAACCCCTCCTTAATGTCTTCCCATAGTGTTCTGTACCCTGATAACTGCCCATACTGCCCTGCAGAGTGTGGGTTGGTGATGTGAGTTTAAGGATAAAAGCTCTGGGGGGGGCAGAGGGCACACTGCTATGTCTCCAGGCTATTTTAGACATAATGAAGCTCACTGATGTGCGACTCGTCAAAAAGGGGTCAATGCACCATTTTGTTCTGAACAATCCGAATGGTTTAATCTTCTTTATCTACCTGACAAAAGGTAGACTTCCTGTCACTCTTAAATAGTGCATTGCAGCATAGATACTCACTTATGCATGCCAATGTATTGAATGGATTGAACCTGAACATAAATTAAATCAGCCTAAAGGGAAAATGATTCCTCCCCCTCTCCCCTTGTCACGACTGGTTTCTAATGAACAGTAAACACAGTCATTTGATTAGATTCATACACATCCAAAGAGTAGTGGCAAGCTTTGGAAAGTATCCAATAAGGTAATTAAACATTCTTCTTGTGAGCGGCTCCACATCCCTGTAAACAATTAGTCATTTAGAGGGAGTCATGAGTATGGGGGTGGGGAATAAGTCACGAGTGTACGTAAGGGGGTGTCTGAATGAGGTGCACGGAAGGAGGCTGCTGGAAGACTTGAATCGTTGAAAGAACGACATCAACAAGAACAAAACAGAATCACAGACCTCGAGCCACACCTCATCTGAACCTTTTCACACACACGTACACACACGTGCACTCACACACATTCACACACGTGTGCACACACACACTCAAAAGGCCTCGAGCTGAACCTTTTCACACACACAGACACATATACAGTACATATACATACGCACCACACACAGGCACACACATACACACAGACACACACAAACTGTTCGTGCACAACCCATCCCTAATGATTAAGGACGGGTTGCAAAATGGTTGCTGCAGAATTGTTGGCGAGTCACGGGATGCTGAGGTTTTCCAACAACAGCGATGACAAAAATAAATATATTGTAGAAGACCTGTTCTCTTTTGTAAGAGCAGGTAGACATTTTGGAAGTACGCACACTATTTATTGCGTGACAGGAATAAGGAACAATCACACTTGAGCAATGCACAATGCTCATAAGCACAATGCTCTTGTCCACGTCAACATAATGTCACACGGACTGCAGCCTGTATCGACTGGTCCTCCGGAGACCAAATGATATTGGCAACTGCATCCTGTTTATGCTTAATGGAGTAGAGCAGCACTCCATTCCTTATTGCAAGCTTAGACGTCTCTAAATCACACAGGGACATCATGTCAACAGATGTGAGGGGGGCAGTCCTCACAGCTGACACTGACACCCTGGAGCACAGACACAGGCCAGGGGGGCTGAGCTGTACAGTGTGCCATAAATCCCAGGTCAGTCCGCTTGGCTGTTGGCTTGGTTGTGGTCCACTACTAGCCCCCAAAACCAGGGTGGTATTTAGCATTTTACTGCCCCCGTCAGAGGACCTTGGGTTTTAGACGTCTCCTGATGGGATCACGGCCGAGGGGTTGATGGGAGCGGAATTGACGATGGCTCATTTTGGTTTCTCGCACCAAGCAAGATGATTGACCAGTCAGGCGTTTAATCTGAGCCCCGAGGAGGAGCTCCAATCAGAACCGGCTGCGGAATCTAATAACTGGAGCCGGTGTCAGGCTTGTCAGTCTCACCCAGAGATGAAGCTGGGGGTTGGGGGGTATGTAGTATGGTTAATGGGGGTCACACAATAAACATTACTACAGATTGGCGATGCACCTTTTCTATTCTCACAAAAAGGGGCCTGTTTTGTAGATGCAGATGGTGGAGGGGGAGATTAATTCCTGTCCATATGGGTGTTTACCGGCATTCCAGACAGGTGCAGAGCCATCACTCAGTCTATCATTCTTCTATAACAAACCCAGGAATATATTTGACTGAATCACATATAAACACGGGAATGGCCAGCTGAGGCTTACAAGGGAGGGGGAAGTTTCAAGAGGTTTTTAAAGTTATTTCCATTGGCAACATCTCAGGATGCATTATTACACTGATGTCATAGATCTTCCTTTTGCAGATGCTCAAACGTTTGCGAGATCTGTGAGATGTACCACCACACAGAGAGATGCAATGACTTTACATGCTGCAGAGTGCTCAACATGCTATGGTAATTATCATTTTAGTTATCAATGACTAAACCTTGTCTCCATTGGTTCATTTCGAGTACACCACCATGCACAGCTGCAACACTTCATAAACCCCTTAGAACAAAAACGACAATCCACCAATAATGCATATATAACTCCCAAATGGAATTTAAATTATGCTGACAACCCATTTTATCCATTCATTGATTCATTATCTAACCCGCTTATTATATTTATACGTGAACATTGTATTTATATAGCGCTTTTCAAGAAATCCAAAGCGCTTTACAATGATAGGAGCAACTCACCTCAACCACCACCAATGTGCAGCACCCACCTGGGTGAACGCAATGGCAGCCATAGTGCAACAGTACAAACTCACTACACATCAGATAGGAGAGGAGGGAGGGAATGAATCAATTCCATGTATGTATATATATTGTCTTGGTGGGGAATTTGGCCAGAACACCAGGTTAACACCCTAGTCTTTTTGAGAAGCACCATGGGATCTTTTATGACCACAGAGGACCTCAATTTGTACCGTCCCATCCGAACGACGGGCATGTAGTCCCGTGGGATCGAACCCACAACCTTGGCATTGCCAGTGTCATGCTCTACCAACTGAGCTACACGACTACCATATCAGGCTTATTCCTGGTCAGGGTTGCGGGGGGGCTGGAGCCTATCCCAGCATGCATTGGGCGAAAGGCAGGAATACACCCTGGACAGGTGGCCAATCCACCGCAGGGCACATACCCCATTCACTCACATACTCATACCTACAGGCAGGCAGTGTGGTAGGATGGTTAGAGAACTGGGCTTGTAACGTTAAGGTTGCAGGTTCAATCCCCAGCTGGGACACTGCCGTTGTACCCTTGAGCAAGGTACTTAACCTGAATTGCTTCAGTTGATATCCAGCTGTATAAATGGATTGTAAAGAAATGTAAACTGTGTAAGTCGCTCTGGATAAGAGCGTCTGCTAAATGCCTGTAATGTCTGTAATGTACAGGCAATTTAGACTCTCCATTTAGCCTAACGTGCATGTCTTTGGACTGTGGGAGGAAACCGGAGTACCTGGAGAACCCACGCGGACACAGGGAAAACATGCAAACTGCACAAAGAAAGGCCCTGGCCGGGTTTCGAACCCGGGACCTTCTTGCTGTCCACTGCACCACCATGCCACCCTCCGTTTTATCCATTCAATGAAAAATAATGAAGCATTAGAAAAATAGATGAGGATTTACAACAGACAATGAAAAAGAAAATAATATTTCCCCAATCGAGCTATTGTTACACGGACATCGAGTATTTTGGCAGAAATAACACACAAAGAATCAAATGATATAATTTATTTAATTTACATCACATATTTACCACTATAATTTGTATTCACTCCTCATAAATAAATAGATTTATGTATATATGGACAAAAGTCACACAATACAATGAATAATCACAAATATATATCTGCCTATCTAGCACCAGACATTACTAGTATTTCTGGCTATTGTGTATAAACAAATGACCCTCTGTCATTTCAGTATACTACACTGAGTCTAAGTTTGCAAATCACATAAAAATGCAATGTAACCACTTCCCTTTGATTAGATCAGTTTAATCGTTAGGAGACTTTACATTCACATTGATATCGTTGCCTGATACAATTCCCCGACACTTTGCATAGTATCAGACCACGTCCCCAAATGAACAGAGTTAAGGCGCTTAATCAATCATTAAATATACTATACTCAGTTTTAATATACAGCACACTATGAAAACATGAAACACATAGATGACAACCATACAAACAGAAATATGCTGAATACACAACACTCTGAATTCGACTGCATTTTTTTCTTTAAGCATTTTAGGGTCACAGTTAGCTTTGGAAAACGTATCATTTCACTACACATTTTGTATTTTGTATTTCCGTAAAAAGGAAGAATTATCGCTAAAAATGATATACATAATGTGCCATTCATATGCTGGTATGACTAATATGAGCATATCACTCAAAAAGAACCAGCTTCCTTCCATAATATTTGCCTCAAAATGAACTTTGATCCTCTATGACATTGCAAGTGCTAAAACAACCCTAACTGCTAATGTGATATTGTATCTGCAGAGCAAACGGTAACCATCAACTGGCTGAAAACTGGCTGTCGTTCCTTATCAAAGCAGATCCATCCCGAAGCAGCTCAATAACTCAACCATTTATACCAATAAATATATCTACAGTATGAGGAACACGGTCACGGTACTCACATGAACAACATCTACATGATCAAATGGACACCAAAATGTGCCCCTATTTGAGTTCAGTTCCAGTTTATATGTATATATGGGTCAGTGACGAATAAGGGTTTAAAAATGTTAAAAAAATTAATTGAGTTAAAAATGCGAATTTAAGCTCTTTCTACCTTCATTAGAATGTTATGTATATGTTTCAACAAGTTTTGTTCTCTAAGAATTACATTTATACATTTTTATTATTAACAATTAGATTTTTCCATCAAAAATGTCATTCGGGATAACGGTAATAGATTTTCTAATAATTTGGTTATTTATATTTATCAACGTACAATACTTAATAGATATCCATCGTTTGATAGCAACAAACATGTTGTGCTCAGGAAATCAAAATTGTATCACAATTAATATCATAAATATAGGCTTTTCTACTTACACAGGCCCATTTGTCTATGTTTTCACCCAAAACGTAATGCTGAAAAGTGAAAAAAGCTGGGAAATGTCTAAAAATGCAATCTAGTAAAGGGGTTAAGATTATTGTTACATCCTCAACTAAAGAAAATTGAATTATGGAATATTTCAAGAAAAATCTGTGTTATCCGCCTGACTGACATCGTTATCCCGAATGACATACTGTGAGATTCAGTGGGATGATCACGAAGTGTAGTCTCAGCAACAAAGATGTATCTAAATAAGCATTCTATATTTAATACAAAGTGAGAGGCACTGGCAACTTGTCAAATGAAATGCAAATAATCAGTAGTGGGCAAACACTTACATTCATTACACATTAAACTTTATTGGATATTTTGCCTTAGTAAAACATTTTTTTAACATTTAAAAACACTAACCTAGCATTTTGAACACAACATTAACCATTTCATATACAGTAAACACCTGCCATTGTAAAAATATATCAAAATGTAGGCAACAGCAGTAGTGTAATTTATAACGTTTTTAAGTCAGTATAAATTCATTAACATTCATTTTCATATCAGTTAACATTTTCATAAACACTGAAAAGTAGAACATTTTGATTGAATAAAATTGTCAACATGCTATCATCTGGAACGTTGCCTTAAAAATGGCTTCATATTTTCTCTTGAATTAGGCTACATGGCCTTGTAACTAAAACATTAAAATACCTCATTTTGGGTGAGATCTTCCCATCTATTCCCTAATGATTCGAGAGTAGTAATTAGTCTAATCCATGTATTCTTCATAAACATTTTCATCATCAACACTGAAAAGTTGAACATTTTGATTGAATAAAATGGTCAGCATACTGTAGCTATCATCTGGAATGTTGTTTTAACAATTGGCTTCTTCTTCTTCTTCTTTCGTGTATCGTCATCATATGTCCAGCTCCGTGTCGTGCAGCCACGCCCTCATCTATTGGCTTCATGGTATTGTAACTAAAACATTCAGTTAAAATACTTCATTTTGCGTGAGAGCTCCACATCTATTCTCTGTATTTATTCTCTGTGGGTGGAGCAGACGCACATTTGAGTCACATCATCTCTTTGAATTTTCCCAGTCCCGGCTGCATAGTTTTGAGCTGCGATTGGTGGATGGCTCTGGCTCTGAGATGACTGCTTGCACATCGGATATGTAGTAAAAGGTTATATCACATGTTTCTGGCCACATAAATACGTTCTTTCCAGCAGTTTGTCTCATGCAGCTCACCTCAATTTCATTCTGCACCAGATGAAGAACTTAGCCAACAAAAGGTTGGTCATCATATCTCACAACAACAAATTTACCAACTAAATCTGTGTGGTTGTGCGTGGACTGCAGTGTTGAGTTTGAGCTTGTGGAGGCGGTCTCTTCAGATCCTTCTTGGTTGAACCGGGTGGAGTTTGAGCTTGTGGAGGCGGTCTCTTCAGATCCTTCTTGGTTGAACCGGGTGGAGTTTGAGCTTGTGGAGCGGTCTCTTCAGATCCTTCTTGGTTGAACCGGGTGGAGTTTGACCTTGTGGAGGCGGTCTCTTCAGATCCTTCTTGATTGAAGTCCACATCAACTGGATCATAGCAGTTACAATGGCTTCCTCCTTGGCTGCAAAAGCAGGACAGCTCTCTGTGACGTATCTTCCCCGGGGTTTGTGAGGCAACCTGGTGTAGTTTCATGGTGCCTTTAACAACTGGCAACTGACTTGGCACTGCATCATCATGTCTACACACGTCATCTTCAGATATCCAGAAGTACCTTATAGTTGAGCTTGTGTTCTCCTGTAGTGTGCTGTAGAGATCCTTTGGGGTCTGGATATATAGAACAGAATTTCCCTTAAAACATCAAATCTGTACTTATAAAGCATTGATAAAGCATTATAACTTTAATTAATTGCTAATTATTTGAATAAACACTATAAAAACAATAAAGATAATGACCATGTTTCAATCTCCTTTGGTGGACAGACACAAAGATAAAATATGCCTTAAAACATACAAAACGTATTAATATTGTATAAATATGTTAAATGTGTTATTAATAAGAAATAACAATATATAATTTATGCCTACAAGCTTTAAAATAGTCATAAAAGCAATAAAACTATGCATTTGTCATTCAGAGTAACGAATGACATTGTGGGATAACAGCAAGGTACTGTTATCCCGAATGACAAAATCGTTATCCCGAATGACAAACAAACTGCTTGAACTTATTTAACAGGCAATTACTTGGCCACCTATGGAAAACTAATGGCCTTGACCTTCAACATTTTAATATCATCTTTCACATCAAATATGCAAATTTGAAATAAAACAACAGTTTCTATGTGTTTTAAGCGTTGTCCCGTATGACACAGGATTTTGTATCATAGTGCACCAGTGACCGAAAAGGTCAAATTATTAATATTTTAAGAGAGCTTTACTAACCTTGCTGCACAGTCTGGGGGTCCTTGAGAATCTTCTTTCTGATGCAACCTCCTGTCACATGGCTATCACAATGCCTTATGGTGTAAAATTGCTCTTGAATGTCTGTTATCCCGAATGACATTAGCTAAAATCCCAATGCTGGGACAAAAGTGTTTCACGCATAAAAATGAAATGAAGTACAGAATCCTCACAATATGTTTATACATCCATGGAAACACTCACACAATTATGCCCAATGGGTAGATTTAAAGTTTTATTGAGGTTTTTAATGTTTTCGGAGCATTTTTGTACTTTGATTTTAGGTGCGGACAGTTATCCCGAATGACATTTTGGCACTTTGGAGCTCCATAGCTCCTTAAATTTCCATTATTCATAATAACTACTACTACTAGTCAATGAAGAGGGGGACATTTAGTAATATAATGTAGTTTTAATTTAAAAGTATATATTTTTTATATTATAAATATGTTTTGGACACCAAAATGGACACGTCACGTCATTGACCCATATGTTTCACCGTTTTTGAACATTAGTCAACAGAATTCTGTTTCATACACTAAATCTTTTTTTGATATTTTGCAGACTGAATTTGGCACAGTTCGAAGATTTATGATATCATATTCAACAAGTTGTCAATGAGCATAGATGTTGGCACATAACATTGGTGGAAAAAACACAAAGTGACATTAAAGCGTACTACTGTTTGAGTTAAGTCTAATTGCTCGTTTCAGAAAGGGGTGTGCAAAGAATGCACAGTGACTATGAAAAATTTATATTCACCAGAAACAGGCCTACATTTTTGGCTAAAGTAAATTTGTTGTTACAAATGGTTAGGCAATTACACATTTAATGCAACTATAATATATATACGAGGTCAGACACTATTAAAACATTATTGCTCCGTCATTGTTATTAACATTATTTTCCTGTTCCTTTTAAGTAGAATCTTTGATGAAAGTAATCATAGCGAATTCCATACATACCCCCGCTGGACGTTATTCCTCCCGGACTGAAAAGCGGACTTTCTTTACACGTGTTGTTAGTATTGCACTATTCTCATCCGACAGCCATCTACCCCCCAGTGCTGTCCATTTGATTCTATGGTTTTCCATTATTAAGCACCTACTTGCCTCCAGTGAGTAGACTGGCTTACAAATGACTCGGTATAGCAGCAATTAAAATGGAAAGCTTCCAAGACAGAGGTAATAAATAAATAAACGAATAGATGAATAGATCAAATTTGGTGTGTATATTTAGTTCACTGAAACGTCACTGATCTGGTTTAAACACGGTGAATTCGAGATTCTGACAGACTCGGCCAATGCCGGGGCGGGGGCAGGGGGGTGGGAGGGTAGGAACTACTCGTGCTCGTTGTTGGAGGAGTCAGGACTCGATTCCCCGTCGCTCAGGACCTCTTTGTTCGTGAAGGTGGCGGCCAGCGTGGTGCTGAGCCGCGGTTTGACCGGAGCCAGCTCTGACAGGATGATGTTGTCGTTGCCCACCAGCGTGGTCTTGTCCATGATCTCCATGCTGTGCTTCGAGAGGACCGCGTCCAGGAAGTCGTACTTGGGCGACAGCTTTCCGCTCTCAAACAGGTACTTGGCCAGGTAGGAGAAGAGCACGTTTGCGAGGAACGATGCCAGCATGGACATGGTCTTGAAGGGGAACCTCTGCCTGATGAAGTACTCCACTGTCTGCGTTTTGAAGTGCACCTTCCTTTCTAGGTAATAGCCAGGGTACTTGATGAAGGGGGGCAGTCTGAGGTAAGGCTCCCCACCGCTGATGCGCAGCAGCATCCCAAAGATGTAGCCTGCCACCGAGCCGTAAGTGTTGGTGCCCTTGACGAACAGCACGCTGATGAGCTGGGGAAAGATGATGACGTACACCAGGTCCGAGCTCAGGTACCACAGACCGTAGACCGTGCCCGTCAGCAGTGCCATGGTCGTGGCCAGGGCCCCGAACACGAAGATGGTGATCCGCATCACCCAGACGATCTCCCGGTCCGACGCCTGCAGATGGAACAGCAAACAGCACATTCAGCTGCAAGGTTACGATCATCGGAATTGCAAACCAAATATAAAAATAACATTTCAATATCACACAAGTGCCACAAAGCCAGAGAGTCTTTCTAAACATATTTTGGTTGAGCTCAGTCAATCAAAATATGGAGCAATTAATGAGACGGTCATTAGGTCAGTTTTAAGGGTACTATCCGGTAGTGTCAGAGTCTGAGAGAAACGGCAAAGCTTTCTGACTCATGAGCATGGAGGTTCCATGATTATTTGAGAGGCAGGGGTGCAGTTTTCTGTGTCTGAGGTAGCTGCTAATGAGGTGCTAATTGTGCACTGCTGCTTTCAGAGAAGAAAATGAAATGCGGCCGAAAATACATTAAAGACCTCCTCAGTGGCTGGAAAAATAATTGCGCTATAGTAGACAAAAAACTGATTTCTTGACTGTAAAAATCTTGCCTTGTCTCTTAATCAGTTGAATAATAATTTGGGTCAAAAGGAATAACTTGGTCAACAAAAAAAACTGAAAAAAATGAATTGTCTTTAAAAAATAGATAATTTAAATGTATTATAGATTTTTTTGTATTGCTTTGCCTAAAAGCTTTACACTAGACTAGAGGATATATGAGTAACATGGAATTGAAGTATATCTGAAACTTGCAAAAAATAAAATTAAAAAAAATATATATACAGTAGGCTCCGTTTTTATTCATACCCTTGATAAAGATGAACAAAAGAGATCATATAAAATAAACTATATAAGTAATGAGGTATATTTTATGGCCCAAAAATTCTGACAATTATATTGATAATAACGCATTGGCATGAACCACAATCGAACGGTTCACAAATTATAATTTTTTTCCCAGAAAAATCAAGAATCACAAATATTCATACCCCTGTAATTAGTACTTTGTGGTTCCTCCCTTGGCCATTATAACAGTAAGTAGTCACCTTCTGTAGTGTCGTACGAGGTTATGGAACTTCTTGGGGGGATCCTCAACCATTCCTCCATGCAGAATTATTCTAGTTCCTTCAGATTCCTGGGTTGACGTTTGTGGACTTCTTTTTTGAGTTCAAACCACAAATGTTCAATTGGATCCAAGTCTGGAGACTGAGATGGCCACATCAGGACATTGATCTTGTGCTCTGTCAACCATTTCTTAGTTTCTTTGGACGTATGTTTGGGATCGTTGTCTTGTTGGAAGGTCCATCTGCGGCCAAGGTGTAGCTTCCTGGCAGAGGGAACAAGGTTTTTTTACAAAATTTCTTGGTACATGCTGGAGTTCATGGTTCCATCTACACTGAACAAAAATATAAACGCAACGCTTTTTATTTTTGCTCCAATTTTTCATGAGTTGAAATGAAAGATCAAAAGAATTGTTCTATGTGCACAAAGAGCTTATTTCTCTCAAATTTTGCACACATTTGTTTACATCCCTGTTTGTGAGCATTTCTCCTTTGCCAAGATGATCTAATATACTGGACAGGTGTGGCATATCAAGATGCTGATTAAACAGCATGATCATTACACAGATGTTCCTTATGAGGGAGACAATAAAAGGCCACTGTAAAATGTGCAGTTTTTCTTGTACAAAACCATGCCACAGATGCCTCAGGTTTTTAGGGATCGTGCAATTGGCATGCTGACTGCAGGAATGTCCACTTGAGCTGTTGCCGTCTAATGAATGTTCATATCTCTACCATAAGCCGCCTCCAACGTCGTTTCAGAGATTTTGGCAGTTCATCCAACTGGCCTCACAACCACAGACCACGTGTAACCACGCCAGCCTAGGACCACCACATCCTGCTTCTTCACCTGCGGGATCATCTGAGACCAGCCACATTGACATCTGATGAAACAGTTGATTTGCACAACCGAAGAATTTCTGCACAAACTGTCAGAAACCATCTCAGGGAAGCTCATCTACGCCTTCAACGTCCTCATCAGGGTCTTGACCTGACTGCAGTTCGGCGTCATAACCAACGTGAGTGGGCAAGAATTCACCTTCGATGGCCACTGGTATGCTGGAGAAGGATCCTCTTCACGGCTGAATCCCGGTTTCATTTTTTTTTCATCCCAAAAATGCTCAATGCATGGATCGACGCACGACAGCATGTTCCAGTTCCCACCAATATCCAACAACTTTGCACAGCTATTGAAGAGGAGTGGGGCAACATTCCACAGGCCACAATCAACAACCTGATCAACTCTATGCGAAGGAGATGTGTCACGCTGCATGAGGCAAATGGTGGTCACACCAGATGCTGACGGGTATTCTGTTCCAAGACTCCATCTTGTTTTTTGGGGGGTATCTGTGACCAACAGATACATATCTGTATCCCCAATAATGTGAAATCGATAGATAAGTGCCTAATGAATACATTTCAGTTGACTAATTTCCATATATTAATTTTTAACTCAATAAACTCTTTGAAATTGTTCAGTGTTGCGTTTATATTTTTGTTCACGATTCACGGTTTGTTCATGGTTCCAATTGTAGTTCAGATGTAGTTTGACAAATTCAAGATGTCTTTTTCGGTGAATTGTCTTCAAAAGAGGCGTCCTTCTTGCAACTCTGCCATAAGGCCATTGTCATGTAGGTGTCATCGAATGGTAGCTTTAGACATCTTGTAACCTCAAGATGCCAAGTTGTTTTGGAGATCTTGAACTGTGGCCCTTGGACTTCCTTTCACCTCTCGAACCATCCGTCTCACTACACGTGTGGGCAAAATAGACTTGCGTCCTCTACCTGGCAGGTTAGCCACTGTTCCAGGGGCCTTAAATGTCCTAATAATTGACGCAACAGTGGAAAGCGGTATCTTTTAACTTTTTAGTTTTTTTGTAGCCATCTCCTGGTCAATAACCTTTGGTTGATGCTTTCAGGGAGTTCTTTGTCTTTCACCATGATGATGGCTGACCACAGTATTTCAAACGTGTGTTTCCTCCTTTTTATACCCTGGGGAAACAGGAAACCATTGTAGGCTACTGTACAGTTCCATAACCTTCCAATGATCTTCAAATAAGTTGTATATTCATGAAGATTTGTTTTCTTGGATTAAATGTAATAGAATAGTTAGGGGTATGAATAACTGTGATTCAGATGTTTTCTGGAAAAATAATAATATTAATAAAACAAAATATGTTTTATTCATACCCTTTTTCAAGTGTATGAATAAAGATTGAGACTACTGCATATATACACAAACGGCTTCTACATAGTTCCATTGGGTCATAAAATAAACCCAGGTATAGACTTTGCTTAAAATGTTGGTGTTTGTCCTTGACATTTCCTTAATATATGGTACATTGTAGCACAGAACAGGCTACAGTTTACTTGTAGTTTACTTTGTGCCCTGTGACAGAAAATAACGTCTTCAGCTCTTTGGTGAAAAACTTTTTTTAAAGATTTTTAAAAACATAGTAAATAAACAAGTTAAAGCAATCATGCCTGAGTATAGAACAATATATATGTAGAAAGGTAGAAAGAGTTTGGCACTAAAATAGCTGGTGACTTAAGGCCTGAATATACTTCACTTAAGCATGTGTATGCGTATGCATACCCAACACAAGCGGCATTGTTCACATCCTCCACTGCGTACTTTACGTCTGTCTGGAAATGCTTTATTAACATACGTTACAGTGGTTTATCAGAATGACCACACATGCTAACTAGTTAGCTTGTTATAAACGTCAGTGTATTAGCTGGGTAGATAGATTGCTATCTGTCTCATTGCACGTCAGAATAACTTCATGGGAGAGTATGTAATGGAAAGTTTTAGCTACATATAGTCCTTAACTTTGATTAACATTAGCAAGTGTTCCTACCATTACATTTTTATCGATACATCATCGCCAGTTCTATGATCACTGCGGAATTGGAAAATCAAATTTATTTGTAGATTCTTTACATTAAATTCACAACCGAAAAGGGGTAACAGTCAGTTAACGTACTCCCAAACTAGTTAATGTTAACTTTAATAAATGTTGTATTTGGAATGCGGCTGTAGAGGAAAAGCTATATTCAGTATTGCCTTAAATACATTCTTTTTTTCCAAATTTTTAAGACAAATTCTGCACAAAGTGTCAGCATCATACATCTAACGTTAGTTGACAAGTAAATGACAGCAATTGTGTGTTAAATATTAAAGTAACATTTCTCCAGCATTTTCCGCTGTGCTTGGACATAACGATTTCCATGTTTCCATGTCCAGGCTTAAAATGTTGGAAATTTCTCGTCAGCTATTCCGGCATGCATATTTGTCTCTATGCAGCGGCAATGACATATCGTAGAGATGCGTGTAATTGCGGACCAGCTCTGTCAACCTCTTTGTTTTCTTCTTCTTCTTCGCTTTCTTCCTGTTTTTCTTCAGTCAGTCGCAGACTGGACATCACACATGGTATACTGCCCCCACGATTTATGTCGGTATTGTTGCTCGCGTAACATTAATTCTTGAGGATGTGCACGAGCTCCGCACCAAACAGCTGCAGGATACGCATGGCGGCCATTTCACGTACGCGTATGTATATTTTAAGTGAAGTATATTTAGGCCTTTAGTCAATGGCTTCATAATAATAATACAAAGAAGGCTTGTCTCTAAAGTTAATCAAATCAGCATCTCTCTCAGGTTGGTCACCATTGGACCAAGGTAAACCCATACAAGGCTCCATGTACTGTGTTGGAGGCAGATGAGTGTGGCGCTCACCGATTGGCGGAAGGCGAGCTGATAGATGTTCCGGGCAAACATGGAGCTGGCGGAGAGGATGGACGAGTCGGCTGATGACATCACAGCTGCGGACACTGCCCCCAGCCCAAAAAAGGAAATGTAGGGTGGGCACAGATGCTGGAGCACAATGGGCAGAATCATGTCCGATTTGTCCTTCATCATTGGTGACACTGGCCCGTAGGAGGTCTGGTTCCAGTCTATCAAAAAAAAAGAACAGACACGTTTACTCAAGATAGGGGTCTCACAAAAAAACAGTAATCGATAATCGATAAGTATTTAAGTGCAATTGTTACATTTACATTTTAGACATTTCGTAGATTTAGATGCAGAGCGACTTACACAGTTTACATTTCTTTACATACAATCCATTTATACAGCTGGATATGTACTGGAGCAATTCAGGTTAAGTACCTTGCTCAAGGTACAACATCAGTGCTTCATTTGGGAATTGAACCTGAAACCGTTGCGTTGCAAGCCCAGTTCCCTAACATAACACAGCTCCTTAACATAATCCTCAGGGATATGTGTGATTAGGTTGTATTTTTAATTATCAAATAAAATGTATGAATCTATTATTAACTAAACATGACAAGCATTTGTCAGCTACGTTTCAAGGTACACAAAGTAAAATATCTTTATGGAATAATCTTTTTAAATGTTCCTAAATTCCTTAGGATCTAATCTATTATGAGCCTGCATTAGATAAACTGGAGTTTTCTCATAGTCAGCTGCTTCCACTTTCCCCCAAAATAATCTTTTATCTTGGTGAGAAAAGGAATATAACTCAAAGCCATATATCTGTAGATTTAATCATAATAATAATAATAGCACAGCTGTGGACAATGTACAGCACACTCTGTGCTCTTTCTTAGTGCGTTGTCATTCAATTTAATTAACAAATTGAAGCTATGGTCAGTTTTTCTTTTCTTATATTCATAGGTTTCACCCAAGTGATGTTTAAAGCACATCCCTCCATACCTGGTATCTTAATGCCCAGACCCCCAAACAAGTGCAGGCCAATTGGTTGCATGGCACATACAGTGGGTATAAAAATATTCACCCCTTTGGCATTTTTAATTTTTTAATTTTCTTACTTCATGGAATCAAAATGTATTTAATTGGAATTTCTTCCAAATATCAACACCAAATGCTCTATATATTTCAAATAAAAAAACAACTCTAAAGCTTTGTCTTCATTAATTACAAATAAAAAACAGACAATAATTGATTCCAAAAGTATTCACCCCCGTGACTTAATACTTGGTAGAAGCACCTTTAGCTGAAATTACAGCTGTGATTCTAATTGGGTAAGTTTTGCACATCTGGACACTGCAATTTTCACATTCACAAGTCCATGATAAAGAAATGGAAAGAATAAGGCATAACTGTGAATTAGCCTAGAACTGGCCTGCATCTGTTAGGGAGGCCACCAAAAGGCCTATGGCAACTCTGATGGAGTTACAGTCTTCCATGTCAGAGATGGGAGAAACTGTCCATGGAACAAAAATAGACTGGGCACTTTATTATTTATCTGCGCTTTATTGGCGGGTGGCAAAAAGAAAACCATTGTTGAAGAAAACTCATGAAATATTTCCTATAGTTTGCCAGAAGGCATGTGGGAGACTCTCAAACCAAGTGAAGGAAGATTCTATGGTCTGATGAGACTAGGATTGAACTCTTTGGCCTCAATGTTAGGTGCCATGTTTGGCGCAAGCCTAACAATGCACATCATCCCAAGAACACTATCCCTACTGTGAAGCATGGCTTCTCTGCTTCAGAGACTGGAAAGCTTGTTAAAATGGTTGGAGCAAAATATGTACAAATCTCGGAGGAAAACTCTGAGACTCTGCAGTCTGCAAGAGACTGGGAGAAGATTTATATTCTAGCAGGACAATGACCCAAAGCATACAGCAAAAGCCACATTGGAGCGGTTTAAAAACCAACAATGTCCTGGAGTGGCCCAGTCAAAGCCCACACGGCTTTAAGAATCTATGGAAAGATTTGAAAATTGCTGTTCACGAACAGTCCCTATTCAACCTGATGGAGCTCGAGCAATCATGTAAAGAAGAATGGTCAGAAAACAGCAGTGTCCAGATGTGCAAAACTGGTAGAGACTTACTCAAATAGACTCACAGCTGTAATTGCAGCTAAAGGCACTTCTACCAAGTATTAAGTGAATACTTTTTATGCCCATGTAACGGTGGCTGGTTCTGACCGCAGCGAGTTTCGAACCGGGGGACCTCGACGCGACAAGAGAGCGATTAAGCTCGCCGAGCCAAAGACTCGAGTCCCTAACTCCGGGAACTAATCGCACTCTTATCCACGTCACTCTGCAGCGGGCGCTCACGTGAGCCCATCCGCTACACTCTCCCCCTCGAAACTCATGCGGCAGCAACCACGGCCCAACCGATTGCCATCAGTTGTATTATCCGAGTCACGGCACCACTGTAACGGTGGCTGGTTCTGACCGCAGCGAGTTTCGAACCGGGGGACCTCGACGCGACAAGAGAGGGATTAAGCTCGCTGAGCCAAAGACTCGAGTCCCTAACTCCGGGAACTAATCGCACTCTTATCCACGTCACTCGTGCTCACGTGAGCCCATCCGCTACACCCACTGTAACAAGTCCAAACTGGTCCAAAGACCTCACATAATTGTGAATACGGGAACTGACATCACATAAAGCCAATGAATAGCATTACAAGATGCATGGCCCTTGCAATGAACTGCCAATGTTGAGTGTCGAACAAAACATGGTATAACTTGCATGAATTAATGAATGACTCAGAATTAAGGACAAAGCACATTGTTTAGATTGAATAGGGGCCTTAATCTTTCTTTCAAAAGACCATTTCCATTTCAGCCTCTTTTTCTTAAGAATATTTTCTGTAGCTAATATTTGCTCGTTCACAAACTGCAGGATCACATGTGGAATAGCATGTACAGGCCCCTGATAATGTAATGCCAGAGCGAAGACATCCACTTATTCTCTCATTGCTCAAATACCAGGAACATTATCTCCATGAACTGCAGTGCACTTCAGCGCTCCACTGAAGCGTTATCAAGCATTTTTTCTACTCATCCTTGAATCCTTTTGTCAATCTGTCTCTTTTATTTTTCCCCAGGAACCCCACACTCGCCGTTAATGAAATGTGTCAGTGATGCAAAAGCTTGTTATGAACAAAATTAATTAAACTGCTTCAGATGTAATATTTACGGAATCCACATCGTTAAATGGATGTCCTTCAATAATGAAAGACGGGGGCCATCTGTTGTTATTTACTCACCAGTCCGCAGTGTTTAAAAGATCTAAAGTGAACACGATTCCACCCTGGGACCTAACAGCTGGGAGGGATACCTCTGGGGCTCGAATTCAAAAGGACTAGCCATATGAATCAGAGTGTGGAAAACAACACTAGATAAACATAACAGCTTCTCCAACTATTTCGCATCTGATCAGAGAGCCCAGAGCTTGGTTTCTGAATACATCCTAACTCATTTATGGCAGTTCATATTAATCTGTTAATGATGCTGCTAGAAGTCAGTGCAATGGCTATTAGTAAAAAAAGAAACATCTATAAAACACACAAATAAAACAACAAAATTATTATTCTTTCCTACAGAGGCCCAAAAATAGCTTGGTTTCGTTGGTGTTCATAGACCTGCTGAGGCTTTACTACACTGAACACACTGAATGCTGGCTGTACTCGGTATGTATTTGTGAAGGCCTTTACACACTGAATACTGTACCTGATATAGTAGTGGTGAATGCCGGTTGACAGTGAACACCTGATGTGTGTGCCTACGTTTTGTGTTTACCTGTGGAGGCCCCTATGGCTCCTATCAGGACCGAGGGCACGGCCATGACCAGACAGCCAAACGCGGCCAGGAAGGAGAGGACTTGGGCGTAGGTAGCTGAAGAGGCAGAAAGAACCCGTTGAAAATAGACCTGCCAGGGAATCCCCCCCAACATCTAGAAACAAAAAGGCCATTGTAAATACAGACACCCAACAGAAATATCTCACACACAGGGCTCTGTTCAATCTAGCAGCAATGTGATTTGCCTTTTATATGAGCGGAGACAGTGTTATTAGTGTTTTTTTCCGATTGTTACACAACCATTTCTCTTAATCGTGCCATCCTAAACCATGATGTTGTGTAAATATCGGAAAAATATATACATTTACATTTCTTACTCAGAGCTACAGGCAAAATGAATTGTGGTTTGATTCAATAAAAGCCAAAATTGCTCTGCATACATATCACAAGTTATGTCCGGGTAATAAGGGGAATGGGAAAACAATTATATACATTGAATGTGATCATTGAACATGAATCATATATCAGTGCTTGTATTAAATGAATTAATCTTGCAGGCTTCTCCAAGAAAATAATACTGAAAAAGCTCATATAAATCGTTTCTTTGTTTGACTAGTAAGAACAACTGCAAAGACTTAGAGGAGTGATTGCTTGGTGCATGAGTGGTATGCCTCCATAATGAACAATCAATTCATGAGGCAAATCATGGCTACAGTTTTTTTTTGAACTTGCTACTTTATGTCAATGTCCACACAGTCCTTTGTGTCAGGGATGATTCACAGAACACATTTATTTGGATCAACATTATACAAATAAGGACATTTGAATTTAACTTACCAGAAGACAGAAGCCGTCCAACCACATAAAGATGTCTGCTGTTTCAACGCTTCCCAGCCAAGGCGCCTGATAGACCTTTGTCTTAGCTGTGAGTCCAATGTCTGACACAGCTGGATTTGACAGTGCGAAAGGCACACTCACCCACTGAAAACGAAACACAGGCAAAATGTGTTTTAAAAACATTTAAGTGTTATCTGGACCTATTCACAATTTGCTGTAGCTGGAAAGTTCTGGTTTGGTTAAAAATAAATGTAAAAACATTGTGACACTGTGGCAAAAATGTACCATGACCTTACACAACCTAATTGCAACATTGTTAAAAATGTGCAATAGCACATTGTGCTAGCTGGGAACACACTAACTGTAGTTTTAGATTTCCCCAAAGATCCCCAATACAATCACTCATGAGGCATTCAGAAGCTTTGTTGTATTGATGCATACTGTTTGCCTATGGTTCTCCAGGACAGAAGCAGCACGCTCTCTGCCCTTTTGCCCTGGGTAAACTCACCAGTCCCAGAAAGATACAGAAGAGCTGGACCACATCCGTGTATGCCACAGAGTACAGTCCCCCAACCAGAGTGTAGAAGATGGCGATAAAGGCAGAGATAATCACCGACGTATTCATGTTGATGTCCACGATCACGCTGAGGGTGGCCCCTGTGCAGGAGACATGGAAGACCGTAAAGCTAATGATATGATAGGAATTCATACACTGCCCAACTATGTTACATATGAGTGCAGGCAAGAAAACAGTGAGAGAATTATTCAGCTATTGTCCAACGCTGTGTACGATTATAGACAAAAACATGAATAATGGCTAAGTGGGCAATGTCCTTGTAGGCCTATTCGTTGGATTTGAATATCTTCCTTACGTACCCAGAGCCGATAAAATGGCCGCTGACCAAAATATCTCTCCCATGAGCGCAGGGATGAAGAGAAGGCCACCCATTCTTTTCCCGTAAATTTGCTGGAAGGGGTCAAGCATGGTAACGTAACCTCGGGAGCGCATAGGCTTGGCGAAGAACATACCACCTGAATGTGAAGGGAAATGCACGTGATTCTCATTTTCTTTACAGTGTGAAAATGAACTCAACTGACTACAGCGACCTAATGGTTTATGTGCAAACCGTTGAATTGCATGTTTGCATTGTACATTTGTAAATTCAGTCGATAAAAAATGTATCGTGACATGAAATGTGTCGCTTTTAAGTTTCGTTTTTAGGCGAAATAGTGCATTAGAAAAGCTGTACAATGAACTCTTGTTGTATGCCTATACGTCTACATTGTTCTAGGCGGGTATGATACCTGTTCATCCTTATTATTAATGAATACTGAATGTGTTATAAAATACCAAAAACAAGTTAAATTCTATGTATGATCTCAAACAACTGCCACAATGAAGAGCTCAATAGTTAATTCCCTAATTAAACAACTCAGTGAAAATACAGACAATTCTTCGCTTTATTGATTGGTCAGCCCTAAGGGAAAACACAACATGTAGTCGGCCTATATATATATATATACACACACACACACACACACACGATGAAGGCTTGTAGTCCATACCTACTACTAAACTGAGGGCGTATCCGAATGGCGCTTGCGCCCAAGCCAACCCAAACCCCGGTAAATAGACATTTTCGGCGGTGCCATTGATGTAGCCGCCGCCGACCCAAGTTGCTGGAATAAATAGACGATTAATTCGACATTTACACATACTTTAACCTGCAAAAAGATACAATCCATAAGAGCCAATGCCATGACAGAAAAGTGAAATGAGGTTACACTCAATATCTAGTTTTGACAACATTGCAATAGGTTTGTGTAGCTTGAATACATTTTTAGCACGTAATCACGCGCAGTCTAAGATAAATCAATTAATGTATAAACACAACACTTTGTGCAAACGTCAATCAATCAAACCATTACAGTATGACATTTGCAAGTAGGCTGCCATGCTAATACGAGAGTCAAAATAATAGAACTGCATTCCTAATTACAATTTAAAACTTTCCACATTACCCTGCTAGATTTTACATCTTATTGTATATTCACTTTGATTAATATTTATTGATATTAATGGAAATTATTAAATTAGTCTTCCATTGCAGATTGCCATTAGCATCTTACAATTTTGTAGTAAAGTACAAATGAATAATTCACGATTTTTCCATATTAAAAGGCTATCCTCGGGCTTTCTTCTGCTATTAAAATAGCATCAAAGACATTTTGTCTTGAAAGGCTTTAGGTGTGTTTAATTGCCACATACAGCACACATCAACAGCCGGTGTAGGCTACTTATTACACATTTTTTGAAAAAAACCAAGCCACGGTGCATAAACAAAACAATTGTTTATTATTTCCACACATAACTCTGCATAACATAACATGCATTAACTTATTTATTGCCCATGACTATTCTCTGCGGAAGCCTTTCGCTTGCGCGTGCGTTACGTGCGTAAAAGCATCAGAAGGATAGCTGAAATTGCTTGCTTTTTATTGCTTTATTGGTTCATATAATTTTTTCGTTTACGAACCTGTAGAGTATATTAGAAGTGTAATCACATGATATTGACATCAAAGGGAGAAAGGGTGAGTTGGCTTGGGAGAAAACAAGACACACATCTAGTCATCTCCAAAAGCGTAGCATGTAGATATGTGCAAATTACAACTTACCAGTCATGGTAAATCCACCAACAAATAAACCTATATCTCTTCCTCCGACCATTATAGTCTCACTTCGATCTGTACCCTCAAGGACTCCGGAGTTTTTATTTTTCCAAGCAGCCCATATTCCAACGAACAGAATCATCAAATAGAAGATAACGATCGCCACCAGTCCTTCCACGTGTATAGCCATCTTCTACTGCTGAGATCAGTCTGTAAGAGCAAAAGACCAGGGGCTCATTTAGACCTGCAGAGTGAGGCACACAACCGATTAGACACCCCCGGCGAAGCGATAGGTAAACGTTGAGCAAACACATCCGTACCCAGTTGTCTAGAAGTCTGTCAAATTAACCATTATCCGCATATGAAGACACTGCACATGACAGCATTTTATATATATTTAGTTCACTCAAAACTAAAATTGCACTTTTTACATAAATTATCCATAACTAGAATGGTGTTAGATGACGGTCTCACTTAGGGTAAACCAATATTTAAGAGAATTTCAATTATCCCTCGGGTTTGAGTAATCGTGTGTGCTGAGTTCTAACTTTTAAATAGGTTTTCATTGACATAACAGCCTACTCCCCAGTCAATTGCACGTTCTAGCTCTCTAAAATAACTACATTACAACTGTTATTGTCACGGCTATATAAGTTATTTTAAAGGGTCTGTTACGTTGAGGCTATACTGATTTAAACACCGGTATCTTCGTACTCTATATTTGTGTGCGTAAAGTACCTATTATGCACAATTCTCTGAAAATGGGAGCCATGTTAACCGTTTTGTCAAAGGGCAGAAGGTAAGCAATAAATTCAGCTCCGCTTGGAGGAGTCTTGTCGGGTGAGACAGCTCAAATCAAAGCTGCCCACAAGTCAAATTCATGCTGACGCTTTATTCTTTCCCCCCTTTTGCACCACAGTATCGACGTCCGTTGAAATATTGACACAGCTTCTTAAACCAATTTCGAAAAGCCACATAAACCTTTTCCCACACATCAAAATATAAGGTTTGAAGCCAAACTCAACTATCGTTGAAACTTCAGACATAAAGAAAACACGTATCGAATACCTTTTTTCCAATTGAAGAGATCTGCCTACCTTTGGAAATGTTTCTTGGATTGATGCCGGACACTTACAAACGGTAGCTATAAAATGATTAAGAATAGATATCCAACAACTTAAATCGTGGGGTTTCTTGTTGAGGACCCTTTGCATACAATGTAATCGGCTCAGACCATGCGTACTTCTGCCCGTGTCTTATAAAGGACCAGTTTTCGTCAGAGGTCTGAGGAAGATGAACGTCAGAGATGTGAATGGAAGCCGGTTTATGAATAAGGATGTCAGTTTGTGCAAATGAGGAGTATGTCTCTGAAGGTCTTCCAGGGGTGGACAAAAATAGCAGGCTGGGTTAATTGAAGATAGCATGACGCATGGTGGAGGGGTGCACGTTCTTTAAATCAATCCATTAACTCATTCGTTTACATCCAGAAATAAATATTTATTGATGTCAACTACAAACAAGTGTTATGCCACACACACATACACAAATACAAAGCCCCGACATAATATAAATCACAATATTGTGACAGTGGTCCAGGCTATAGAAACCATATTAAATGTCGACATATCCGCTAAATGACAGTTGTATTAGTTTATTTTACAACAAACACGTTTAACTACCGTGAAACACCTTTTATTTATATCTACTACTAAGATTTATATCCCGTTGGCTGACTCTAAAGAGATTCATTTTGACAAGAACCGAGGGCAGGTGGTTTTGCTAGATTTTTGATCAATATCCTTCCATCTTCAAAGTACAACGATGTGTAACTGATTAGCACTTAATCTCAATGAACAACATGCGGTTCTAACATGGATAGCAACTAACAAGGACGACAAACCTGACATGTGTTCAAATAAATATAGAAATAAATCTGTCATGACGTGTCAGAATGTGAGCAGGCATTCCAAAGCATTATGGGGCACTGGCAACATTCTGACTCTCTCCGTGGTGCTGAAGTAGTGAGACCTCAAGTCCTTTCAAAATAAAAAACTTCTCCTAATATTGAACGGTAAATCCAGGAGATGCGAAGCTCCTGTGACTCATTCCCACATTACGAATGTTATAATTTACAGATATTTGATGGTTGATATGTTATTTTTTGGCCAATTCAATTATTTTGGCAATGAGGCTGTTTTACTTGTCTTTGGACTTTACCTTGGAATAAATGTTACATAAAAACAGTCACACGGCGACTCAGATGGCCAACCAAGTGTAGCTTTGTACACGTGTAAATGTTAATGATAAAGGACAAAGTGTACTATACATTGAATATTTAACTCCAGATATTGTTGGGGGGTAATAGGGCAGTATGGAGCCTTTAAGCTATTGAATTAATAGCCACATATGACTGCTTTAGTCACATATACTTGTCTCAATCAATTATATGTGTCTACAGCAGTCATATGTGGCTATTTAGTCACATATACTAGTTTGAGACAACGTTAATTCATGAATTGAATTGTAATACTTTTTAATGTGTTTCAAATGTATTTTATATGCTTAAAATGTAGCCTAATAGCAGTCTGTTTTCCTTAAATTGCAGGTAAAGATTTGGAATATTTGAAGGAAAACAGCCTGCTAACAGCCTGCTATTAAACTACATTATTTCTTATTTATTTCTTATTATTTATATAGTATTTATTAGTATTAGTATTAATATCGATTATACGGTCAATGACAGGTCATTATATTGATTCGATCAATTGGGCTAATTTGGACTACAATATTCCATTTCCACATACCGTCCAAATTAGCCCAATTGATCGAATCAATAGAATCGCCTATCATCGACCTTATAATCGATATTAATACTAATACTAATACATGTTTAATAATAATTAATGGGCATTCTCGCTCTGATGCTCTAAAACTGTTTCGACCAAACGGGTTAAATTAAGGTTAGGTTTATTACATGATTTAAGATTATAATTATATTTATAAGTGGTGAAAATGAGCGGTGTTAAATCCAGAAGCACATATTAGCAACAATAAGTATTTATTTCTTCTACCTTATAATTTACATTTATGTTCCATAAAACTGCTCTCGGTGACAATAGCTACACCAAACCTTTTTGTTGTGTCTGTGAACCAGATGTTAAAACCGTGCAAACTAATCCCAGAAATATGAACTGCTAAATTTAGTCTGAAATGACACTGTATAGGCTTCTTTTTGATCGAATTATCAGATGCATAAGCATTCGCAGCTTGAAATCGCTGGTTTTGATTATACTAACGCTCTGAACTCTAAATAACATGCTTGAATAGGTAACATTTTAAAATAACTTTTTTAACTTTAGTCGACCTAAAAAAAGGGGGGCGTAGACCACACTTCGTGACTATATTTATATTTATGTTGTGAACTAAGGCAATTTACCAGGCACTGGACTGCTCGCTTCGTGACATCCGGTTCGACTCAATTATTTTAGGCAAACAAGACAAGAGAACTTAGAAACTGTCCAATTAGAGTTTAGAGCAAGGTACTGTATATTTCCCAGGTAGGACGACAAGTAACCAGGAAGGCTCTGCGGTTTTTACTTAAAGTATGACAAATGAAAACATCCAAATTACAGTCTTCACTAAAGTTTATTGTGAATCAGAATAATTATGAGTTGGATAATTGCATTTACCCTGTGCGCCAGACGAAATGTCATTTAGAATGCTATAATGAAACCTATATAAGAATATATATTGCTGCTTCCAGTGTGGCTGAAATTAAATTTGGGCGACAGAGTAACCTATATACTATGAGACACTTACCAACTCATAAATATAATTAGCAAGCCAAAGCAGGGGATGGCCTCAATTTGAATAATATTGACATTTTGGCCATGCCAGGTTTAACTTTCAAGGTTAGATATTTACAGTACAGTGTTGGAGGCTATGCTCTCTGCAGTGTAAACTTAGCAACATGTGCAAAGCCTTAACTAGAAGCTGGCATGATGATTGAGCGCGCGACATCCCAGTCATTAGCTAATTACTGAACGTGCTCACCTGTCCGTTAAGCTTTGAAGTGAAGCATAGACTCAGTGTTCTGTGCTTAGATCATCTTATTCGAGAATCCCCACAGGTTTTAAACCTTTAGGAGGCATCTTTTTCATCTGGAAAAATCTGGATGTTTTTAAAGCATCTTTTTGATTCCGTAGTTTCATCGGGGGTTTCACACCTCCATGCCACAGGTAGTTTCAACCAATGCATGCAGTCATACACATTTGACCAATTAGATGCCTTCTAATAGAGGAGGTGAGGCCATCGGTGCTTACCACTGGTTATCAGCGTGTCTGATTGGGGGTACACGGACATGCCAAAGGGGCTCTGCGAGTCTCATCTGCCAGTGAGATATACTGTATGAGGAATGATACATTTAAATGAAAAACGATTTTATTGAAAAAATACCTAAAGATTTTAGGTTTAGATTCTAAGTCAAAATGTAGGTGTTGTTGTGTTGTGTTTTTTGATGATACGTGTAGTTTCATATAAAACATGTATAATAAGGTTAAACCATGACTGAATCACCATTGAGAAGGGGGTAGGTAGGCTACATGACACAAAGGGATACTGACCGAAAATGGTTCTGTACCACTGACGTGAGGCAACAGCATGTTTTCTTCTTCTGCCTCAACCTGATACACATTCCACTGAATCTTAAAGGCATTTACAAACACAGACTGTGTGCGGATCTATATTATGTCCCTCCAGAACAATCTGGCATCATCACTGATCCCTGATGGAGTGTTTGTTGTTTCCACTGGGGAGTATTTTTTTGCCTGACGTTCTGGCTTTTTGGGAGTTCGGGTTGTTATTTTTGTGTTTTCATGTTTTCCATTCTCTGTAAAGCATCTTTGTGACAGTGCTCTGTAAAAAGCACTGTACAAATAAAACCGAATTAAATCCACAGTCATGTAATATTTATCCCTGGATCAGCTTCACTGCTGCTAGGACTGACACACACACACACACACACACACACACACACACACACACACACACACATACACTGTTTGATTAGGTTTGATCCTGCAGGTAACTGAATTCCTATCTGGATTTGATCGTTCTTTACAGTTATATGCCACAGATACTGTAGTTCCAAAAGCACCATACTAAACAAACTACAAAAGGTACCAGAGCAATCAGATACATTACACATTATGTATTTCCTGCAACTGCATTGGACAAGAATTCAAAGATTATGTAAAATATATATTGATAATTATCTTATGACATGAAATGGTTGTAGGCTTTGTATCGATTCCAGTTACTGTAGAAAAGTGTAATGAAAAATATTAATCATTAATTCATTTCCCCAGTTTTAAGCTCCACTTCCATCCTTCAGACTGATTTTATTATTTGAATCTTTCAAAAATGTTCAGCATCTTGAGTATATTGCTCAGCTAGAGCTAGCTTCGATGCATGTACACATCTTCCAGGGAAACATCACAAAAATTAAGCATTTCATGAAAAATACCTATCTGGGCACGAAATTCACTCAGTCAACCGGCTCTTCTGAAAAATGTTCAGCAGGCTGCTGTTGCAGCCTAGTGGTGAAAAGAAGAGGAGGTGTGCTGTTAATATATATATATATGTGTGTGTGTGTGTATATCGCAGTAGGGAAGAGTTACTCTATTCCAGTCCAGGATGGTCTCAGTCCCGTGTATGGGTTTTAGACCACTGCCACTGTCACGGCTGGAATCGAGTAGGAATCGATTCATTTGGGCTTTAACTTTTTTTTTTTAACCAATTTAGATTTTTTTTTAATGATTTTTTTTAGAGATGAGGTAGCAATTATATATATATTTTTTTATAGTAGTTAACAAGTTAAAAACACACCACAAACTTTGTGTGTTTCCTCCTTACATTTAGATTTTAAGCATTTAGCAGACGCTCTTATCCAGAGCGACTTACAAGATATGCATTAATACATGGTAGGAACAATCATAGTTCGCGCAAGAGATCAGTGCAGTAATACAGTGATAGACATTGTTGTAGGCAGCTGCATACCATACCTGTAACACTGGGAAGGAAAAGGTTAGTAATTATTTCATATCCTTCATATAAACCCCTCCCCACACACACACCCAATATAAATCGGTGCATTCCTGACGACTCTCATGGTTAAATGCCATGGCAGGAAGTCTGCCGTTTAAGTCCAGGAATAGGACTGCCACACCCTGCTATAGCTTACCCAACTATATGAAGTTATCACAAACATGTTAAAATTGATTCCATCAGAAGCAAAGTCACCACAAAAATGCATTCTAATTAGTACAATTATAATACAAAAATAAATGTCCAGCATAAAAAGACAGATGCAGATGAAGATAACATGTTAATTGTATACCATACAATGTGTTATTTGGGCATTTCACAATCTACCTCTTTTTGTTAAATTGAGAAGTGTTCATTCTCAGTTTATTACTATCAAGATCAAATATATAATTTTTTCATCAACATACAAATGACTGTCCTGCATGCATGGCATTGCTGATTGGAGCATCAAATGTAATTTTGTCTGACACCATTTACAAAACTGAAAAGTACAGTGGGTATAAAAAGTATTCACCCCCTTTGCCATTTTCATTTTCTTACTTACAAAATAGATTTAATTGGGATTTCTTGCCACTGATCAAAGCAAATTACTCTATAATATCAAATAAAAAAAAACCTTTAAAGCTTTTTATCAACTAATTCCAATAAAAACAGACAATAAATGATCCCATATGTATTGCCCCCCCTTGACTTAATACTTGGTAGAAGCACGTTTAGCTGCAATTACAGCTGTGAGTCTATTTGGGTAAGCCTCTATCAGATTTGCTCATCTGGTCACTGAAATCTTTGCCCATTCTTCTTTACAAAATTGCTTGAGCTCCATCAGGTTGGATGGGGACCGTTGGTGAACAGCAATTTTCAAATCTTTCCACAAATTCTCAATGGGATTGAGGTCTGTGCTTTGGCTGGGCCACTCCAGGACATAGATTGTTTTGCTTTTAAACCACTCCAATGTGACTTTTGCTGTGTGCTTTGGGTCTTTGTCCTGCTAGAATATAAATCTTCTGCCAAGTCCCAGGTCTCTTGCTGACTGCAGCAAGTATTCCTCTAAGATTTGTCCATATCTTGCGCCATCCATTTTGCCCTCTATTTGGAAGTTTTCCAGTCCCTGAAGCAGTGAAGCATCCCAATAGCATTAGGCTCCATATTTAGCAGTAGGGATAGTATTCTTGGGATGATGTGCCGTGTTAGGCTTGTGCCAAATATCGTGCCTTGTGTTGAGGCCAAAATGTTCAATCTTGGTCTCATCAGACTATAGAGTCTTCCTCCTCTTGGTTTCAGAGTCTCTTACATGCCTTCTGACAAACTCTAGGTGATATTTCATGTGAGTTTTCTTTAACAGTGCTTTTCCTTTTGCCACCCCCATAAAGCACAGATTTGTGAAGCGTCCAGACTATTGTTGTCCGATGGACAGTTTCTCCCATCTTTGCCATGAAGACTCCAACTCAGTCGGAGTTAGTCATTAGTTTTATTGGTAAATAATTCAGAAAAGCTTGAAAGTATTTTTTTTTACTTTGACATTATTTAGTGTTTTGTTTTGATCAGGTAGCAAGACATCTCAATTAAATCAATTTTGATTCCATTTTGTAACAAAATAAAATGTGGAAAAGTACTTTTTTATACCCATTGTATATGCCCACAGAATCAGAATTCTGTTGAGTTTAATCGAAAGCCTTTTGCTTGTTCGATGAGAAAATAGATCTGTATTCTCAAAGTGCTAATTTTTTGGTATATGATCATTTTATGTTTTATTAGGTGAGGTTTCTTAGCAAAAACAGAGGTGCAGATAAATACTACAATATCAGAAATGAAATCCAAAAGGACCCATGCTCAATTTGTTTTTATTCTTCTTAAAATTATTTGTCCCAATTTGGTGGCCAACTGTATCCTCTATTTCTAAGCTCGCGGCAAGCTCGTGCCGGCTTCCCTCCCCCTTCCCCCTGGGGCAGACAGCCACTTGCCACCCCCAAATGGGACTCCCAACCAGAGCCAGGCTGGCGCAGCCAGGAATCAAGCCCCGGCCGCAGTGGGCAACCTGCCTTTACCGGTTGTGCCACTCGAGGGCCCCGCTCAATTTTTAAAAATGAGTAAAAGATCAAAACATTTGGTCAGTTCTGGCCAGGAGTGCCACTAGAGGGCGACAATTGGCTGTCCGCCCCAGGGAGGCGGAAGGGAAGCTGATATGAGCATGCTGCGTATAGAAGTGGCCCTGCGTGCATACTGGAGTTACGGTAACGGCTTGGCAGGGTTCTTATGGGCTCAAATTAATGCCAAAAGTATTTAGTATCTGTAAGCAATGACTCGTGCTTGCAACTTATAGTTTGTGTTTGAACAATCTGAAATAAAACATTTTGTACTTGTAACCAATGACTTGAGCTTGTAACTTGTGGCCTGTGTTTGTACTTTACCATTTGTGAACAGAAATAATACGAATGGAAAACAGTATTTACATGCAACACTCCCTCTACATCAGTGGTCTCAAACTCAGTGCCACGGAGGGCCATGTGTATGCTGGTTTTTACTGCAGCCTCCGCTTTTGATTAGATAATTAGTTCCATTATTTGCTAAATTATCATGTTGGCTTGCACATAATGTAGGCTATATAAAGTGAAATTAAATATTTTTGTTATCTAAATAATAATTGCTGAGGATATTCTGTGCTTTAACTTCAAGAATGCACAGAGGTGCATGCATATGGCTAAATGAGTAGTTGAGCCAATTCAATTATTGTTCCCTATGCAGTGTTCCATGTAGTGAACGATTAAACTGTTTTCGGACACTACAACTGAACGTCATTTGCGTTAAAAAAAAAATGTGCCGTATATTCAGGTGACGCAAGTGGATGCGCCCAGTATCACGTAAACAAACCGAGCACTCATGGCAGCAGGTTGAAATGTACTCAGGTAGTATCGGGTTTGCATGTTCAGTTTTGAATGTTAAATCCCAAATAAGTTGTTGAAATTCTAATGATGTGCAAGTGTGGTTTTGTCAACTGTGGTGCTGTCTGCTAGCCACTGCTTTAGCCACCAATAGCTACCGTTATGGAAGTCGTGAGCTAACTAAGACACGACCGCATTGTATTGTGGTATACGGGAGAAATTGTAGGGTACATTCGCTGTTCACTACAAATCGCTGTGAATTGTGGGTATTTTATAGTGCACTATGTAGTGAACGAAATTAACAGTTGAGAATTCGAACAACACTACAAAATGGCGAACACACTATATAGTGCACTATATAGGGAATAGGGAACGGTTTCGAACACAGCCTTATGTTTGCGCTGTGCCCGCGCAAGAGAAAAGTCTTGCAGGATGGGATATCGTTCGGGGATAGGGGGGATGCTGTATTTATTTAAACCAATCACAATCGGCTTGGGCCGTCTTGGCCGGTGCTAAGCTTGTTTTTTTTCTCCATAGTTTACATAGTGTAGGCCTATCAGCTTAAAATAACTAATTTGGGTCTGGTGTTGAGACCAGGCCTATATCATGTACATTTTTACTATATCCATTAGATCCCCTGTCTCAAAACAATCAGACAATGACAAGAAATAATCCGTAATAAATAGTTTTAACATAATAAATAAAATATATTATATACGTAGGCCTATGCACAGAAATTGTATCTTAATTGCACAGTATTTTGAACACATTGATTCTCCAAGGACATCGTTATAATTCCACTGGGTGGCGCACACGGACTGCCACCATCGAATAAAGTGAATAGGCGGCAATCTTAGGCTGTGTTCGAAACCGCTCCCTATAAAGTGTGTACGCCATTTTGTAGTATGCGACGAATTCTAAACTGTTAATTTCGTTCACTATATAGTGAACGAGAAAATACCCACAATTCACCGTGATTTGTACTGTACAGCGAATGACCCTACAATTTCTCCCGTATACCACAATGCAATGCGGTCGTGTCATACCGAAGGAGAGAAGAAAAAGAATGGCGACAGAAAGCAGAAAGCACATTTTGTGTATAAATGTAAGTAACGTTAAGCTAGCTACCTTTTCTGTATTTAACACGTTAATAGCCTGGCTTTTGTACGTAAGTTACCTCAGGAAAGCTCTGATTTCTTTATATAGGCTAGCACATTTCAAACATAATGGGCTTTACAAAAACGTACAAAAGCCAGGCTATTCCTGAGGTAACTTAACAGACTAACGTTAGCAATGACTGGCTCTAAAGTCGTCAAGTAAATTTGGCAAATTTCGTTTATTCCAAGGGACTGATGAAGACGTGGAGAAGTTAATAAACGCCCGGATAGAGCGTGGAGCTGCCTTCTCCGGGCGAAGAAACGCGGCGGCTCACGATTGGGAGTAAGCTAATACAGTGTAACAATATTTTGAGTGATAAAGTTACGTTATTTTCCCTACTGAATACAGTTCTGTACAATTGTACTGTACATTATACACTGTACAATTCATATAACGTTAGGGAAAATAATGTATTTACCTGTAACAGTTATGACCTTATTGTTCATAAAGGGTTTAGCCATAAAACTTTATAATGTTATTTTTACAAGTCATTTGATGAATGCAAATGTAAGTAATACTTTGTTTGTGTTACCTAGGATTGTCCTCAAAGACGTTGGCTTGGAGGGGGTGGTGACCCCGGTTAGAGTAGCCAAGAAGTGGGAGAACTTTTGAAGGTTTGTTGTGCCTCAGCTCTTATCACAATGCTTGTTCTACAGCTTAAGAATCATTCATGTAGTGACATTGTACTGTGGTGTGCCTTTTTATATCCGTTTTTTGACAAGTCCGTGCCTTGATCATTTTAAGGAACTCAAACAGCCCCCTACTGGCCAGGGAACGGAGTCAGGGGAAGCCACTGCGGGGTCGTGGAAGTGGTACCCCCTCATGGATGAGGCACTTGGGGGGAGGCCATCTATTCAGCCTCCCGTCCTTGTTGCCTCCGCCTGGGGGGGACATTCCCAGGCTGCTGCAGTGGCTGAGCCTGCAGCAGGACCAGAGAGGCAGGAGGAGTTCGGGCCAGGGCCGTCGAAAAGACAGCGAGAAGACCCTGCCTTGGAGTTCCTCAAAAAGGAAGCCGAGAAGGCAGAGGAGAGGGCCAGGAGGGAGGAGCAGCGGGAGGAGAGGCTTCTGTCTCTCCTCGAGAAAATTGTTGATAAAATGTAGTAAAGTATAGTATAGTATAGCACCAGGTGGGTGCTGCACATTGGTGGTGGTTGAGGTGAGTTGCTCCTATCATTGTAAAGCGCTTTGGGTTCCTCGAAAAGCGCTATATAAATCCAATGTTCAATTCAATTCAATAGTGAAAATATAAATAAATTTTGTTTAAAACATATGCCTGGTTAATTAATTCTACATTTGCACTTAAAAAGAAATGGTATAGGTAGGGCCTAATGTTCAATTACTGCATTGTAGTAATGACAGGGAAGGAAGGAAGGAAGATTGATGAGAGGATCTGTTTAAGATGCATTGAGAAAAAAACATGAGCCTTTTTTTGTTTTTTTGGTTTTTTTTGTTTAACTACATCTGTAACACATCTCTGTATTACTATAGCAAAACTTTGCCCCATCCAGTAAAACAGTAGAACTGTTAATCAGAACACTGAACACTTTACTCTTAACACAGTCAAATGGCCAACCACACCTGCAGTGACCCTCTGACTGAAGACGGATTTACATCTCACAGCTTTTGAAGTATTATTACCTGCTGTTGCAGAAGGGCATGAACCAACCTAATTTTGTGAGTAATGGCAACATATTGGTGTTATGAATAACAAAGTTTAACATATTTTTAGTTGTATACACAGATGGAAAGAGGAGATATACCAATATTATTTATTTACTCCAAATATCAAAAGAGAGTTATGGCCTATTACATATCCAATGTCACCAAAGCATGTTTTTGAGAAAAAAGCGTTTAAAGTTTGCTGTCAATTTTGCCACATTTATTCAGTGTATTCACACAACTCACAACATACCAAAACATAATAACAGTACATCTTTAGCCATGAGTCCCTTTTTTCCCCTCTTTCTCTCACACCTGCATGGACAGGAGACTGCGGTACCTTCTGCCAGACGGAACGGTCCATGGTTGGGGTGGCGTCTTTGTCTCAAACCAAAACTGTGTGGTTAACTGAACTGATAGGTTTAAAAATCAAAAATCAAATCAAATCAAAAAAATGAACTGATTATGCATAACACATTTACAAATCATTTACACTCAACACTCACTGAGTGTGTCTGGCAGCTCTGTCTTTTTTTTTTTAATTAAAGATAATCGTGGACCTCAAGAGCTGCCACCAGACCATCCGGAGCAGAGACAGCCGCTGCCATATACAGGGCGCATCCGCTTGCATCACCTGAATATCCGGCACTTTTTTTTTGACGCAAATGACGTTCAGTTGTAGTATCTGAAAACACTACTTTCGTTCGCTACATAGTACACTATATAGTATATACTATATAGGGAATAGTGAACGAGTGAGCGGTTTCGAACACAGCCCTGGATGACGTTCAATAGAATCTTCAACGTGGCGATGCTACGTTCTTGGACACTCCAAAGGGGAATGTTACACAATATGGCAACCTGATCTCTTCTGGATGCCGATTGGATAGTTTACCGGAAGCGGCAGTGCCAAAAGTCTGTGTGTAGAGAGACATCTTGTAAACTGAGCGTTGCATGTAGAGGGAGTGTTGCACGTAAATACTGTTTTCCATTCGTACTATTTCTGTTCACAAATGGTAAAGTACAAACACAAACTATAAGTTGCAAACACAAGTCATTGCTTACAGATACGAAATACTTTTGGCATTAATTTGAGCCCATAGGTTCTGGCTTAGAGGAGGCGGTGCTCCGCCGCATGTCACTGCCGGTTTCAGGACTATGGCAGCAAGCTATCAATATGAGGGAGGGGATAATTGACAAAAAAAGAAGGTATAATTGGCTACTAAACAGGGAAAAAATTGGGGGGGAAAAACAGAAAGAGAAAATAGAAAAACAAATGTTGCTATATTGCCTTAATTAGTGCAAATTATTACTCTTGGAAATATTTATATACCTAACTCAAAAACACCACAAGTGGCAATGATTTTACTTTGTGTCCAGCAGACAACTCCTAGGGCAAAATAATTAGGCCTACTATATATACTTTCCAATTATCATCACAAATTGGAACCTGAGATACAACCTAAGTGTCTGAGAAAAAGTCAACAGGCATTTGAAAATGAGCCTTGGGGAAAATGTCTAATTTAGCATTGATTAAAATAAACACACTGACTGGCAGTTCATCTCTAATTAACTTGTATATCTGTAGTTACATTTTAGACTTAGGGCATAAAAAAATGCCAACGGAATAACACCATCTCAGTGATGGAGGCTGCTAGCTGAAACCTTTGCGTCTTTTAATTTGAGTGCTGTTTTTCATCAGTCATTTTAGTGTGGAATTTTGAATTTTCTTCACAACAACATTACACTAAATTCCGTTGTTTAATTCAGAAACAATTGGTTAATCATTTCTAATATGTTGGCAACTGAATGGGACATACAATGGTTGGATTTTATCAGGAAACCAAAATACAGGCCATAACAATACACACATAACTTAATTAAATAATTCAGTGGATGCATTTTAACGTCACGTTGTTCTCTCGTGTGTCTCTGCGCGCTCGTGAAGGGTCGCTGCAATGTCGCTCTCCTATCTGTCCTGACAACGAAAGAGCGCTTTGCCACGGTGCGTTACAGCCTGTGATCTGAGGACAATGCCCACGAATCACGAGCATCCATAACGCACAGGCCCGGGTGACACATTTTATTGCATTGTGGCTTCTTGCTTTTGAAAGCTGTGTGAAATGTTTTGATTTTGATATTTAAAAGTGACCGAAAGAGGTCATGGGAATGTCGAGAAGAGCCGACTGTAGCCCTGCAGAAGCTAGCATTTGGTAGGAGGGCTACGCCAAAGTCACGTTTATTGAATAATGATACCTCTCTCACCTATTATTTTATCAATAGTTTTATCAGTTGTCCTGTCTTCAAACTGCTTACATTTTTTTAAAGAATGCGATAATAATACATTGTAGGAAATGCGACCTAAATTTAATTAGGCTACTACGAATTGCACGAACTCTACGTTGGTCTGTTATGTAAGCAGTTGGGTGAGGGCAGTGTTCTGTGTTTACAACACAATGATGATTTACGATTGATAGCCACGTGGGCAGTTGAGGCGAGACAATAAATAAAAAGTCACAATCAAGTCACCCTGTTGCTTACTTTATTGTACAGTACCTATAGAAAGTCATCATACCCTTTTGAAATAGTCACTTTTTTTTGTCTTACAGCCTGAAATGAAAGTACATAAAATCCATCTTTATCCAGCTTTATTTACACATTTTGCCTTACAACATTCAAGTGAAAAAAAGGGCACGATTTCTGATAATTAATAAAAAATGAAAAACTAGAATAACAGGGTTGGGAAAGTGATCAGTCCCGATTTAATACTTTGTAGAGGCACCTTTTGCTTTAATTACAGCCATCAGTCTGTTTGGATATGTCTCTACCAGCTTTGCGCACCTAGATTGGGCAATATTTGCCTATTCTTCCTTGCAGAACTGTTCCAGTTCAGTCAAATTCTGTGGTGAGTGGCGATGGACTACACTCTTCAAGTCCATCCACAGATGTTCTGTCGGATTTAGGTCAGGGCTCTGACTAGGCCACTCAAGGACATTCACCTTCCTGTCCTTTAGCCACTGCATAGTTTTTTTGGCGGTGTGTTTTGGGTCGTTGTCGTGCTGGAAGGTGAACCACCTGCCCATCTTCAGCTGTCTAGCAGAGGGCTGCAGGTTTTCCTCAAGAATTTGGGTGTACTTGGCAGCATCAATTTTACCTTCAATCCTGACCAATTGCCCAGTCCCCGCTGAAAAGAAACACCCCCACAACATAATGCTGCCACCACCATGCTTCACTGTAGGTACGGTGTGTTTTGGGTGGTGTGCTGTGTTTGGTTTCCGCCAAACATAACGCTTGGAGTTCAGTCCAAAAAGTTCAATCTTGATCTCATCTGACCATATAACCTTTTGCTACATGGCATCAGAATCTTCTATGTGTTTCTTCGCATAACGTAAACGAGACTCAGTGTGACACTTTTTCAGAAGAGGCTTCTTTCTTGCCACCCTGCCATACAGGCCAGCTTTGTGTAAAGCTTGTGAGATTGTTGTCACATGCACAGATCACCCAATCTCTGCCATTAAGACTTGTAACTCCTTCAAGGTTGCCATTGGCTTCTTGGTAACTTCCCTGATCAATCTTTTTCTGGCTCGGTCATCCAGTTTGGAGGGACGGTCCGATCTTGGCAAGGTGTGGGTGGTGCCATATGCCTTCCACTTCTTAATAATACTCTGAACGGTACTCAGAGGGATAGTTAAAGCCTTTGAAATCGTTTTATATCCTTCTCCTAACTTGTGCCTATTCAAAACTTTATCCCGGAGTCCTTTTGAAAGCACCTTTCCAGCCATGGTGAATTATTTGCGCTACCATGCACTACTAGGAGTGGAATCCTCAAGGAACAGCTGATTTTATTGTGAAATAAGCAAAACCACTACAATTGATGTCAAGTGGAGGCCAATTAGCTTGGTGTGTGATCTGGAAGGTGATTGGTTATACCTGAGCAAGTTTATAATGGTTATTCTAAGGGGACTGATCACTTTTCCAACCCTGTTATTCTAGTTTTTCATTTTTTATTAATTATCAGAAATTGTGCCCTTTTTTTCACTTGAATGTTTTAAGGCAAAATGTGTAAATGAAGCTGGAAAAATATGGATTTTATGTACTTTCATTTCAGGCTGTAAGACAAAAAAAGGTGACTATTTCAAAAAGGGTATGATGACTTTCTATAGGCACTGTACATAATAGTCTCAAAGCTCACAGCATGATCAACAGAATATTGAAGTGATGTCACAGTGATTACCTGTCCCCAGGTGCTCAGGTCCATAGGCGTACACCCTGCTCTGTGGGTGTGGCTCTGGGAAGCTCTCAGGGTTAAAATTGTAAAAGGCCTGACCAGGTTCACTTTCAACTCACCTGTCAGAAGCAAAAATTAATCGACACTTCGCAGATCACATCATTATGTAGGATATGATATTACATGATATGATAGTAGCAAATGGTTTTATGAATTGAATATGAGGGAATGATCTATGAAGTATAGGTATTCAGAAAAATTAGAATACCTAAAAGGCAGCAATCAACATCTTAGGACATGTTTGTAGTTCAGACCACAGGGTGCCACTTTGTGGTCCTGTGCCACCTTCACCTGGAAGAGAAACAGCTGCTGTTATACCTATCAAAATACTAACATCACTGACTCGTAGATGTAGTCCAGAAGGGCGTGTGCTTGTGTGTGTGTGCTTGTCCCCTCAATCCTCTATTAACACATTGCAAACAAGTACTTATAACAGGGTTATAATGCAACAGAAATATAGCTCAGTGTCTTCTCCAATAGAATGCATATCTGTACATTTGGCTGCCTCATACCAAGGAAATCGAAGCACTATAGGGAAATATTGGTTAAGTATGGGAGGCTGATACGAGAACTATTTTTTTCTGCAAAAGCCAGAGACCAGCTCTGTACAGCAGCTGTGATGGTTGGGCTTTGATCTCTGTACCGCCTGAAGTAGGGCATCTGTTGAAAAATAAATAAACTGATATAATAATTCTTCCACAAGAGGGCACTGTTGAGCAACAGTGAACTGGGTGCTTACTGGATTAAATAAAACATGGGAGATTTAATAGAATTGAACTACTTTGTTTTACCTCAGATTCCTTCTCAAACATTTCTGTGGTTCTTTAATTATGACGTTTAATGTTTAAAGTTGCTTTTTAGCACCGAGATGACATAAAAATATATATACAAACATATATGTATTTAATAAAATATGGTAATACTGATTTCAAAGTGAAATGAATCAGCATTATTTGCTCCCTTTGAATTCCAGTTTCAAAACGTATATCACATACTCATTTAGCACATGGTAAGGGAGTACGATCTCCTCTCTTCCTTTTTGGGTTGTAAAACACCCAAGTTATAAAGACGTGATACATTTACTCATTATAAATCCACAGCTCCAATTCAAAAACAGGAGAGCCAGTTTTATACAAAACACATTGAACCCAGCGGGCTTTGAGTCATCAGACAACCTCAAGCAACACTTCACATGACACACTGAAAACAAAATCATGGCACTTAAAGCCTGGTCCTTGCCGAGGTCAACTCCATCCGCATTATGAAGGAGCCGTTCAATATTCATATTGATCTATTTTTGCCGGGAGCACCATTTCTAAATTAATTCTGAGTTGTCCATTTCACACTTCAGTTCAGTTGGTCAGGAAACACTTAAAACATCAATTTGTTCTTTCATTGACAGAACCATAAAAATAATAAAATAAATGGTACAGTTAGATTGATTGACATTGATTTTATAATTGGGTTGTTAATGTTACCAGGCATACCTTTGTATTTTCAGTTGCATCCATTCATGACTAAGTCTCAAAATAAAAATTGTACGTAGCTGTTGACCTATGTGTATATTGTGCGCTGTTATGTTTTTTTAAAAAGGACAGACATGACATTCTTACAGAATAATGCATTTTTATATTTTTAAGCAAAGAGGGGCTGATAGCCAAAACATAATTCAAGAACACATAGCAAAAACAATGCCTGTAATAAATTAATTACATTGAATTGAATTCCTGTGCCAGGAGGACTAAGGTCCTAAGATGAAGGTAGGCGGTTGGTCGGTTCTTTCCTTTTTAAAAAGTACGAACATTGTAGGTATAAAAACCCCAAAACAAACCAAAAAGTGACAGGGACCTCATTTGATACCGACGGCCACAGTAAAGTCTACGACAAAAGATTCACAACAGATGTGTGCTTAGCTTTACCGAGTGCTTACTGAGTGCCTCCCGTCATCACAGTGGAAAATCGGGGGTGTTGCTCTACGTCTGTAAATGTCACCAGGCCCACACATCATTAGCGGGCACAATGAAGGTTCCCCACGGTGGTGTTACAAGCGGACACTATAAACCAAAAACTCTCACAAAAATCAGTGCAGAAAGCCAGCCAGGCTCCATAAACTCCCAGTCAGCATACATGTCTGTATTCAAGCGCACAGTGCCCCGTTCACACATAGTCATTGAGTCTGTACCCGTTGCTGGAGGCGGAGTAGCGGGAGGGGGCATGGTTGCCCTTGTACGCAGCAGGGGGTTGGTACGCAGGGGGGGGTCGCTGCGAGGCGTCGCGGCGTGGCGGGCGGTTCGGAGGCCGGTCCCGGGAGTCCCCACAGAACAGGCAGAGCACGGCCCCACCGGCGAGACTGAGGGTGGCGGAAACGAACCCCAAATAGACCGCCTGCCCGATCTCGTACTTCATGCTGCTGGGCAGCATGGGGTTGTAGAAGTCGCGGATGACGTCGCTGGTGGTCCAGGACACGGTCACCAGGCAGAGGATCCCGGCCGCCGCAAAGCTGATCCCGCCGCCTGCCACCATCGCACTCTTGGCCGGGGAGCGCTGGGCGCAGCGGGTGCACTTCATGCCCACGGCCGAGACGGCGGCGGCGAACACGGAGGCGATGCAGGAGAGCACCATGAGCGCCCGAGCGGCCTGCAGGTCCGGCGGCAAAGCCAGCAGGGACCGATGGACCTGGCACTGGTATATGCCTGTGCTGTGCCACACGCACTCCATCCACAGGCCCTTCATGTAGCCCGTGGCCGTGATGATGTTGGACCCCACATACGCTGTCCGGCGCCAGTGCGGCATCACAGTGGCGACGATGGCACCGAGCAGGCCCAGAAGGCCCAGGAAAAAGCCCAGGAGCTGCACCGCCATCCTGGCCATTTCTGTCACAATATATAAGTAATAATCTTTATATATCCTCCTGAGACCCCGCAATTCATTTTTGTCCTCTCTAGGAGACATTGGGTTTTTGCTAAGTCCTCCCATACTACAGATGCCACTCTATTGAGTCCTAATGTTCCTTAGAGAGGACAACTGTAGCTTTAAGATGATATCACATGTGGGGGGGTGTTGCCTTGCCAACTTTGTACTTACTGTATGTTATCATATCATAATCATATCAATATTTCAATTTTTTTAGTAGACAGCTCTATGACAGAGGCACAATCGACATTAATGAAGTGCTGTTGTACACTACAGTGCACATGTTGTAAAATGTTAATAAAGTTACGTTTAAAAAAACATTGCAATGTGTTTTAAAAATCTTTAATAGCAATATTTTCAATCAGTTATATCGCCTCAGTAACCAGAAGGGGCAACCGACCTGTTTGTTTACAGACTTCTTTTCCAGTCCCACTTCCCTGCTTTGAGTTATACTCCCTGTAGTCTTATGGACCCTGTTGAATGAGCACGTAGGCTTGGTTGTTGGAAGGATCCTACTGTGGAATCTCTGGTGTTCCTGGTTAGCGGTGACGGACGGCGTCCGTGAGGGAAATTTGCCGCCACCGCTGCCAAGCTTTGCCTGTTTTCCGTCCTCCTGTGAACTCATGCGACTCCTCTGTTCGTCTCCAAGGAGAGCTGTGGGGGAAAATGAAAATTAAACATTTACAAAGAAACGTGTAAAAGGAAACCTTTAAAAAATGCGGACGTCAGGAAGAATCCCCCCCCTACCAATGGACGGACTTAATTCCTTGTTCTCAAAATTCTCTAACAAGTATTTTTTTCCGAAGGAGGACAAGAAGAAGCGGTGATCTTTCTCTTGAAACTACAATGGCAAAATTACTTTCTTGTCTTAAGTCTTTATTGCTCATCAGTTTAGTTTCAGGAAAGAAAATGTTCAGGTGAACAAAGTAAATGGTTAACCACAGGGTCATAAAAATGGCACATTCAGTTTTTCAAAGCTGTTAGATACACTGGGAAAATTCCACGCCCTCAGTTACTCCCACAATCCTCTACGGGCCCCGCCCTTATATGACAGTCCACATTGATGACCCATCAACTGAATGTAAATAAAAAAGTACGTTGAAAAGGTACAAAACTGTGCTGATCCAAAGACTTTTATATTTTTATATATATAATATCTGATACAAAACCTAATAACACCCACGTCAAACATATGGCCTAGCTTTCCCCAAGCCGTGATAAGTAAGGCTGCCCAACATGGTAGGCATCCAAATTAAAAGAGGAAAACTACTTTCTTGTGAAAATCTGACCGCTTAATTCCAATAAAGAATGAGATACATAAAAACACATCGTGCAACTGAGCGGCTCTTGTAAATGGCCAGTAATGTACTTAGAGAATAAACCGCTGTGCGTAAACAAAGACCATATCTCTCCTGATCTAACACTCTGCACTTTGGTGTCATCATAAACCCTTAGACAGTTTTGCTCAAATCACAAGGGCAGTTAACCATTGACTGTAAGCCGGTTCTAAATTCACTGCCTTATGACGTAACTCTGTATGCATCTTTGTTATGCTGAAATAAGTGTTGGCACAGAAATGTAGATAGCGTAAATCTTCAGGGAAGTCATTACCGTCACTGCCTCCCACCTAGGGATCTAAACATACTCAGGGGTAGAGTACCTCAGGGGTAACACGCCCTATTGCATGCAGTCCTATGAATTTTCTCGGAATGTTCTTAAGTCACATGTTCACATGGCTGTCACAATAGCCCAATTGTGAGTCAGATTCCCCAATGAAGGGCTCTGACTGGAGGAAAAATGGAAGCTTCTCCCGTACTCGGGAACCACGTTTGCCTGTGCTTGCTGCGCTTCACCGAGACGAACAGCAAGAGGCGAGGTAGTGTGTTTTGGTGTGGTTTCAGTATGCCAGGGATGGGGGGCGGAGGGCGGGGTGTAGAGCACTATGCACTTGACACAGTTTTCCCTCTGAACAGTGTCAGACGCTGAGACAACAGCGGCAGTGCCTGCAGCACCGGGCTGGGCCACGGCGAGCCGTCTGGTCGGTGGCGCGGTTCTCAGAGCTCTGCCCCCCAGGCCACCGACGCAGGACTGTGATGGACAAGCAGCCCTCTGGCCCAAACAAACCACAGTATCATAATCTGGCCTCCGGACACTGTCAACTAAAATAGAAAAGTGCTCTGCTTTGTATCACAGCAACCGCATGCATTGCCTTTGACAATCCCTACTGCTTTCTGGTCACCAGGTACAATTCTGCACTGTTGCATAATAGATTGCAGAAAATATTTTTTTTTGCCAAATAAATGACAGCATTTACAGACATCAAAATTGATATGCAACAATGTGCGTAGATAGTTAATTTTCTAGAAATGGATGAAAATTGTCTGTCAAGCCAATCTCTGTCACACTCATGCTTCAATATCTGGGCTATGTTCAGGATGAGAGAAATGTTGCAAACTGTTTTATACATGAAACGTCCAGCTCTCGTGAATGGTACTATGGTACTCTCGCTGGTACTATGGCTGCTGATAGGATGATTGTGTATAGTGTGACACCAATTATTAAGTACATCACTCACTGCTTCTGCAAACCATTAAGAGTAGGGTTCAAGGCAAAACCATAGCAAAATGTTGGATTTCATCCTAAATGCACCAGATTGTTTTCAGTACATTTATTCGTAAGACTACTTTGTTACCTGGCAACCAGCTTCCAGACCCTTCTCCGGGCGACAAAGCAGTCAGTGCCCCTTCTATCCAGGTTTCATTCATGAGCTGTGGTTTGAGAAAACACCTGTGCCATGTAAATGTCTGTAAGATAAAGACGATGTGATCGCCGCGTTCCGGAAGCTCACGTGCACGTACAGCATTGTACAGCTGCACACTCTCCAGAGACAGAAAACGAACACAGGATTCTCTTTGTGCTGGGTGATATACTCCGTAACAGCTGAGCCACACTACTGTGCCTTAGTAGGCATCCCAGCTCCATGCACTGCTTGTTTGCAGCAGAGGTCTACACGTGACCTAACGGTCACACACTTTCCTCACTTCATTCAATACAAGAGCTGCAACATCTTGATTGCATGAATTGGTTGCAAACTGTTTCACACAATAAACACGACATTTGTTTATATGTCCAGCATACAGACATGGAGCAACCCCACTCCTACTCCATAACGCAAGAGATTTCTGGCCTTTTTAATTACGTGAGCATCCAGGAGTCCAGCTCTGTCCCAGCTGCTCCTTACCTGTGACCTGCGGAGTCACTCCCTCGTCCCGGCGGAATTCTCCCATGTATGGGCAGGCAGCAGTGGGTAACCTCGGCCTCCGTGCCCGTTCCCCACCCACAGGTGTTGATGCTTATGAAGTCTCGCCCAGATCTACCAACGGATCTGTCGATACTGCCACCAGAGCGGATATGGTTCTGCTCCAGTTACTGGGTAAACAGAGGTTATTGTGTTGTCACTGGTGGATGTGAAGGGGGGTGTGAAGGGGAGGAGGGGGGTGTTGATATGGGGGGGGGGGGGCTGTGGACAGCATCAGTGCATCACTCACAGGCACTTCCACAGCTGTCAGAGTGATCTGATGTGTGATGCAGGACAGAGATATTTGTACACAAGCCCTAAGAACAGACAGTGAGTATGAAATCATTCTCACTCTCACATGGAAGTTACTCTGGCACACACTGACCTAAAGTCTGTAGGCTTATAGATTCAGGGATCACAGTCATTTGGATGTAACGCATTCTCTGGAGAACGTACTATATTTTAGATAATGTACTACAAATCCTTGATAATTATAGTAAAGATACAAGATGACATTGTGCCACTGCCATTGATTGCACTGCATATTTCCATCTAAACTTTCTTGAGTTCTAGTTGAAATGAAGGAAGCTTTCATACTTTATTGTATGAAACTGAAACATCTAATGATTTTGCGGCCGTGTGTGTCACTTCAGTCCAGGGAACAGTGTTATATTCAGTGCGTCAAAGAGTTGTGGCATCTACAACTCGGCCAATGTACGTTCTTACAATAGTGCTTTGTTTACAACAGCACAAACTGTACTAGCTTTTAGTATATTATTGCTGGTTCGGCACCAATGCCATCAGATTTTAATCGTCTGCTTGTAGCTTTTGAATGCATTTATGCAATCTTTTCAGTAAATATTTAAATAAATATTGAATTTCTGATGAGAAACTTTCACTGTTGTAATTTATTCAAAAAGCAAGACAGGAAGGAAGATGAGAGAAAGAAAAAATGAAAGAGGGAGAGTTGGAGCTAAATTGGGCAGCTGAAGCCAACAGAATGAACAAATGAATAAACAATTACCAAATATTATTAACAGCACACGTTTTGGTGGTGTTCAAGCGAATTAGGGCAAATGATACCGAATCAATCAGTTCTATAAAGAGGAATTGTGAAATGCTCTTCTGGTACACATGAATGGAGAGCAATCAAAGACAATGTTTGTTACTGTACTTCAGTACACAGATTGCAAGAAAACTCAAAACATATGTGTGTACCTTGTGGAATCCATCATTTCCCACCTCTCGCTCAGCCCAGATTCGTTGCCTTCTCTGGTCCACATATCATTCCACCTAACCATGCTGGAAGTCCCACTCCTTCTCCACAACCTCCCACATGGAAAAGAGCATGCGACCTTCACACCAGGCAAACGAGAACAGATGCAGTGCCTACCTAGCAAATCACCGTAATAGGACTACTGTGTGTGGCCACTGCATTTTTATGCAGAAGTTAATAGCCTTAGTGAAAACAGTTTAATCCTTTAAGAAGGGTACTCCTGTGCTTGCTCACACTTTGAGAGACTGGGGAATTTATCCCCCTCTCATTACATATTCATGAGATTAATGTTCCTTTTGCAGTCATCTCCTGGAGGTAAATACATAAAGTATGACTTCCTCTTACTAGTTATAGAAGCTAGAAAATGAGGTCATGGAGAGAATGCTGAATAGAGACCTCAGCTGACTCACATTGACCTTGCTGATAATGGCATTGGGTAAAATGTACAACTCAGTCTGTACAAAATCTTCCATGCAGTCATTACTTCATTAGGAACAACCAACAGAAACACACACACGCACACACACACACACATTAAGCATAGTTTAAAAAATAGTTCATATTAATGGTTGTTTTCTTAAAAGGGAAATCACTATCATGTTTTTGTTTAACATAAACTTTGAATGTGTCACCCTCAGAGATTTTTCTATAATCTATTAATAAATCATATATTGTACCAAGAGGATAATTTTCTACATATTGGTTGCAATTACAGGGAATTCATTTGGGAAATTATATACTAGTATTAATAGTATTAATAGTAGAATTAAACAAAATAATATATTCGGCTCACCTGATATTGTGCTCACTTAAGGCCTCACACATGCTTCTGCGTAACATCTTCGCGGTTCGCGCAATGCAACAATGTCGCAAGCACTCTGCAATTTATACTTCTGCGCAACCTATGCAACATGGTGTCCTTACACTTCTGTACACTAGTAGGCGTCAATATATTGAACAAGGTCGGTAACATTTTTATGAAAGCAGGGACACTCCTGTACCTTAAAACTTCTTCAGCCAATCTTTCCTAAAGCTGGTTCATTTTATACCATGTAGAACAAATGAGGCTAGCTATCTATATCGTGAGCTACTGAGCTTTATTTGGCTGTGATACCAGGTTGCTAACTAGCTAGCTAGATATCGATAGTTTTGATTAGCTAACGTTAACATAGATATATGGGTCAATGACATGACGTGCATTTTTTGTGTCCGAAGCCATTATCTTTTTAAAGATTAAAAAATATATATACATATAATATATCAAATTATTCTACAATGTCTCCTTTCTGGGGAACCAATTTCATTTTATTGGAAATATAATTAATTTTTGGAGTTTTGGTGTTTCAAAGTCCCAAAATGTCAAGTGGTGCAACCGTCCGAACACATATTCAGAAAACAAAATAGTAGTAAAAAGGTTATTTTACTCATTAAAACCCTTAATAAAATAGTTAATCATTTTATGTAAAAATTCATATAAATGATGAAAAGTTGTGAAACAGAGCTATTTTAAATGTATTCTAACTACTTAAAAAACGTTTGTCCGAAAAATGCGTTTCTCCACATGTCAAATGGCGCCACCAACAAAAGAAAGCATTTTAATTTAAGAAAACCCTAAACAGGATCTGACATCACAAAGAGGACACCAAATTACCCCTGTGCTGCAGCAACAAGGTTCGTAAGTCTCTCACAAATATTTGATCATTTGACATTTTTGAGACATGGTGAGCTTGGTTCAAGTTACCATGTCAAATGGTATGACCCCTGGAAAACTATGAAAATTAGTTTTTGTAACAATTTAGATTTTATTTTTACGATGTATGTATAAACTTGAGTTCAAGGCCACAAGTTATTATAGATGTCCAGGTTAATGCCTGTTAGATTTGAATTGAGTTTGAAAACTCAGGTGGCGCAACCAATAAGGTCAAATGGCGCGACCAGAATTGCAATTACATAAATTGGAAATATTTGTGCTAATTTATGTTTTTTAACATATTAAAGTATATCTATTTTAATTCATTATTTGTAGATGCCATTATCAACCAAGGAAAAATCTGCACGACCGAGAACTCGTTTAAAAGATGATCCAATTGCAAGGGCAGAGTATCTTGCCAAAAGGAAAGCAAGGCCTCATCCTCTTGTATTTTATTACATATCCGATGTAATTCAAGTGATCTGTGAGCCAGAGCCCCTCAATAGACGCCACTTAAAGCTACACAGTGTAGACTGGGACAGTTTCAAAAGAAACACCTGAACAACACTAGGCAAGACTAGTTCAGTCGGACCCTCTTTCACATGTGCTTCAATAACAGAGAGTCAGTCAGTCAGTCAGTCAGTTAGGGACATTGACCTCCAGGGTCAGGTAAAAAAACAAAACAGCATCTCATTGTGAACCTCCAGTTCTTGAGCCATAAAGCCACAGTGCTTGAACCTGTACTTGAAACTGTTTGTTGGTTGATGTATATAATTCACAGGTTGATGGTTGATGTATCTAATACACAGAATTTATATTCAGGGTTATAAAGTTATTTCACGTAGCAACCCCATCTTAAAAATATGTTCAAAGATGTTTGCACTATTTGTGTCTTCAGAAAGCAATGCCTTTGTGTTTCATGAACACAATGATTTTGATCTACATTTGAAAATAATTGTATTTTAACCAATTAAATCATCCGTTTGAATGTAACTTTCTCACTTTAGTTTTTTTAATTATTGGAATATGTTCCTTGACACTTTTGATGTTTCAGAGTTAATATTTTAATGAATTGATGATCAAACAAATTCTTATGTTAACAATAGCCTACATGTAGTATTTTAATTGTTCAGAATGCACATCTTATTAATTAAATGAAATCATATGAATTATTTGCAGAATAAATTGTTTAGAGGTTTGAAATAAAAATCTAAATGAAACCAGTAAAAAATGCATTAACTGATTTCTTGTTATTTTGTGATAATCTGTTGTTACTGAGCATGTCAGGTGCCGCAAACGGTCATGGTCAAGTGGTGCAACCAGCTATTTTACATTTGAAAACATAATTTTTAATTGGAACTGCAAAGTTAAGCCATAAATACATACTATAACAGAATATATATAATATAACACAATATACTACTATAACACCTGATATAATATATACAAATACCTTTTACAGTTCAAAAACCCTTTTTCTTTGGCCCTAAGGGAAATTGGCTCTTTTAAAACATAAATAAGTGTCCGTTTCAAAGAAATGTAATAAAAGTACCATAAATAAGCTATTTAAAGGAGAATTTATTATGTGTTTGTCACGTCTCTTGTTTGTGTTCCCCGCAAACAGATTATTTGGTTCATTTCATGTTTTGCATCTGCGTCTGTGTCTGTGTCTGTGTCACGTTCCCTATCCACCTGTTCGTGCTCCTTGTGGTTCCAGCCCCGCTCCTCTCTGTGTTCTCCGGACTGCTTTCCTGGTACCGACCTCCGTCTGCCCATTGATCACGTCTTGCCTGCCTGTGACACAGCTGGACCCTGAAATGAAGTTTGCCTGTCCCCGACTACTCTGGATTTCCCAATTGCTTGGTTTGCCCCTGCTTAAATTTTGCCTGTCCCCGACTACTCTCTGGACTTCTGTATTGCCCTGATTGCTCCCGTGTGAACATTGCCTGTTTTTGCAAAAAAGAACATTATTGCATTCTTGGGTCTGCGCCTGGTTTTCCGACACCGTTCCTGACAGTGTTATGTATTTTAGACCTTACAATAAATTATATTTACTTGTTCTCAGTTGTGGGAAATAAATTAAAAGTATATTTTTTAATTGATGTACAGTTGCGCTTACATTTTTGGGTGGTAAAATCAGAACTCTGAATGCCATCTTAAAAGCTATAAAACAAATATTAACATATACAATACATTCTTGTGGACTTCAAAATGCATTTTAAATCCATTAAGCTCAATATTTATTTTTTTCCCTGTGAAAAACCTTATTTGTCATTGACCCATATACAGGTATGGTATGCAACTGCCAACAACGATGTCTATCGCTGTATTACTGCACTGATTTCTTGTGCGAACTATGATCGTTCTTACCACGTATTAATGTGCATCTGGTAAGTCGCTCTGGATAAGAGAGTCTACTAAATGCTTAAAATTTAAAATAAAATAAAATGATGTACTAGCTCGATGAACAATGACTGTGACCGCTCCGCCTCCATTCGCTAACCATCAATGATGCGCAACATCTACGCGAAATGTTGCTACACGACATCCTCTGCAACACCCTATGCATAGGTCGATCATGTAGAGGCCTTTACACTTTTATGTATATAGCCCTGTTTTGCTTTATCAAGATACCTTAGCTACTTCAGTTTAACTTAATTGTGTTATATTATTTTTGATGGGTTTGCGTTTATTTGGATTAACTGCAAGATATTTCAGTGGGTGGGCCTTAAAATGAAAGGTCATTTTATGCTGATTTGACGATCTGAAGGCCAGTACGGGCTTAAACCGTTAAAGTACCAAAGCATTACGTTAACGAATTTAGCTCGTTATTCTTCAGACACTAATTGTTGTTAGCCGTCTGGCTATTCGCACGTATTTACTGTAGCAAGGTAAGCTAGCAAGTAAGTTTAGCGACCGAAAATGCCGATTTACACGAGAATACGCAGCATATTTGTATTATATTTATTAATAATACAAATAAAATAATCACCATCACTAATGTAGACGCTTGTATTTTTTTATGACTTGCTATGGTGGTTCACATTTGTTTATGACGGGTTATGCACACCCTATTTCGGTAGCTTGAAATACTTGGATACTTACTTTGTCAATGATCCCATTTCAGTAGCTACCTAGCTTACTACCTATGTGTAAAGTGTTTGTATGCCTGCATGTCTGACAATTACAGATAGCTAATGGTATTTCAGTGGGAGGGCCTTAAAATTAAACGTAATTTTATGTTGATTTGCACGCGGCGCCTCAAGACAAGAGGGTTTCTCGGGCAGTTTCCTCGGGCCAAAATTTTCCGTTAAAAGGCGGTGCTGTCAGACTGAGATGAACCAGAGGAAGACAGTTCGTCGTTTCATATGCTCAGAAAAGTACTTCAACGCCAACAATTGGGACAGATAGTACTACACGCAGTTCCTGAAATATCTTATAAACTCAATAACGGAAACAAGTAGGTACTGTTGCCATGGTAAATATTGAGTGAATCGTGCCAGCGAATACCGGTTGTTTAGCTTGCTGGTTTGATAATAATAATATACGCCATTTAGCAGACGCTTTTATCCAAAGCGACTTACAGTAGTGAATGTATACATTTTCAGTGTATGTAGCCCCAGTGGGGATTGAACCCACAACCTAAGCGTTGCCAATGCTTTGCTCTACCAACTGAGCCACAGAGAACCACATAGCTATAGCAAGTTAGCCAAGTTAGCCAACAACGTAACGTCGCACTGGAAAACTTTTAGCAAAGTAGAAGCTGTTTTAGCAAACGCTGTTAATCCGAAAGACCTCATACTATTAACATTTAGAGCTGATGTTATGCTCACTAGTGAAACTAAGGATTTGTACTCAAATCACTAGTTTGCTCGAGTTTAAATTTAGCTAACTAGAACTAGCTTGTGTGACTGGGGAGATTGCTCACGAACTCAGCCATTGATAAGAAAAAACAGCGCAAAAAGTCATGTTAACTGTGACAAAAATTGTGATGACATTGAAAGAACTTAACGCACCTCATCAAAAGGACCCGGTGGTAACGTTACAGCGTTTGTGGTGTCAATTATTCCGTGCTGTACAGAAGCGAGCAAGTAAGTTTAGCAACCGAAAATGCCGATTTACAAAAGAATATGCAGCATTTTGTATCATTACTATTATTATTTATTAATAATACTAATAAAATAATCACCATCACTAAGGTAGACGCTTGTATTTTTAAGTTATGAGTTGCTATGCGGGTTCAGATTTGTTTATGACGGGGTATGTACACCGTATTTAGGTAGCTTTAAATACTTGTATACTTTTACACTTCCTTTGTCAATGATCCCCTTTCAGAGTAACTACCTAGCTTAATTTAGCTATGTGTAAAGCGTTTGTATGGCTGCATGCCTGACTATTACAGATAGCAAATGGTATTTCAGTGGCAGGGCCTTCAAATGAGACGCCATTTTATGCTGATTTGCGAGCGCTGCCTCAGAGCTGACGTTTGAGCGCGGGACGAGGTTTTGGCGGGCATTTTCCTCAGGCCAGAATTTGCCGTTTAAAAGGCGGCGCTGTCAGGCTGAGGTAAACCAGAGGAAGACAGTTCGTCGTTTCATATGCTCAGGAAAGTACTTCAGCTTCAACTTCAACAATTGGGACAGATAGTACTACACGCAGTTCCTGAAATATCTTATAAACTCAACAACGGAAACAAGTAGGTACTGTTGCCATGGTAAATATTTAGTGAATTATGCCAGCGAATACCGGTTGTTTAGCTTGCTGGTTTGACTATAGCAAGTTAGCCAAGTTAGCCAACAACGTAACGTCACTGGAAAATTGTTCTAGCAAAGTAGACGCTGTTTTAGCAAACACTCTTAATTCGAAAGACCTCATACTATCAACATTTAGAGATGATGTTATGCTGACTAGTGAAACTAAGGATTTGTACTCGAATCACTAGTTTCCTCGAGTTTAAATTTAGCTAACTAGCTAAAAGTGAGATTGCTCACGAACTCAGCCATTTTACAGTAACGTTACAGCGTTAGTGGTGTCAGCTATTCAGTGCTGTACAGAAGGCAGTTTAAAGGATTAAACCGTTAAAGTAGCAAAAACATAATTTAAAAGCGTTAACAATTTACGACTCGTTATTCTTCAGGCACGAATTGTTAGCCGTTTGGCTATTCGTGCGTATTTAAGCTAGCAAGTAAGTTTAGCGACCGAAAATGCCGATTTACAAGAGAATATGCAGCATATTTGTATTATATTTATTAATAATACAAATAAAATAATCACCATCACTAATGTAGACGCTTGTATTTTTTATGACTTGCTATGGTGGTTCACATTTGTTTATGACGGGTTATGCACACCCTATTTCGGTAGCTTGAAATACTTGGATACTTACTTTGTCAATGATCCCATTTCAGTAGCTACCTAGCTTACTACCTATGTGTAAAGTGTTTGTATGCCTGCATGTCTGACAATTACAGATAGCTAATGGTATTTCAGTGGGAGGGCCTTAAAATTAAACGTAATTTTATGTTGATTTGCACGCGCCGCCTCAAGACAAGAGGGTTTCTCGGCAGTTTCCTCGGGCCAAAATTTTCCCGTTAAAAGGCGGTGCTGTCAGACTGAGATGAACCAGAGGAAGACAGTTCGCTGTTTCATATGCTCAGAAAAGTACTTCAACGCCAACAATTGGGACAGATAGTACTACACGCAGTTCCTGAAATATCTTATAAACTCAATAACGGAAACAAGTAGGTACTGTTGCCATGGTAAATATTGAGTGAATCGTGCCAGCGAATACCGGTTGTTTAGCTTGCTGGTTTGATAATAATAATATACGCCATTTAGCAGACGCTTTTATCCAAAGCGACTTTACAGTAGTGAATGTATACATTTTCAGTGTATGTAGCCCCAGTGGGGATTGAACCCACAACCTAAGCGTTGCCAATGCTTTGCTCTACCAACTGAGCCACAGAGAACCACATAGCTATAGCAAGTTAGCCAAGTTAGCCAACAACGTAACGCCGCACTGGAAAACTTTTAGCAAAGTAGAAGCTGTTTTAGCAAACGCTGTTAATCCGAAAGACCTCATACTATTAACATTTAGAGCTGATGTTATGCTCACTAGTGAAACTAAGGATTTGTACTCAAATCACTAGTTTGCTCGAGTTTAAATTTAGCTAACTAGAACTAGCTTGTGTGACTGGGGAGATTGCTCACGAACTCAGCCATTGATAAGAAAAAACAGCGCAAAAAGTCATGTTAACTGTGACAAAAATTGTGATGACATTGAAAGAACTTAACGCACCTCATCAAAAGGACCCGGTGGTAACGTTACAGCGTTTGTGGTGTCAATTATTCCGTGCTGTACAGAAGCGAGCAAGTAAGTTTAGCAACCGAAATGCCGATTTACAAAAGAATATGCAGCATATTTGTATCATTACTATTATTATTTATTAATAATACTAATAAAATAATCACCATCACTAAGGTAGACGCTTGTATTTTTAAGTTATGAGTTGCTATGCCGGTTCAGATTTGTTTATGACGGGTATGTACACCGTATTTAGGTAGCTTTAAATACTTGTATACTTTTACACTTCCTTTGTCAATGATCCCCTTTCAGAGTAACTACCTAGCTTAATTTAGCTATGTGTAAAGCGTTTGTATGGCTGCATGCCTGACTATTACAGATAGCAAATGGTATTTCAGTGGCAGGGCCTTCAAATGAGACGCCATTTTATGCTGATTTGCGAGCGCTGCCTCAGAGCTGACGTTTGAGCGCGGGACGAGGTTTTGGCGGGCATTTTCCTCAGGCCAGAATTTGCCGTTTAAAAGCGGCGCTGTCAGGCTGAGGTAAACCAGAGGAAGACAGTTCGTCGTTTCCATATGCTCAGGAAAGTACTTCAGCTTCAACTTCAACAATTGGGACAGATAGTACTACACGCAGTTCCTGAAATATCTTATAAACTCAACAACGGAAACAAGTAGGTACTGTTGCCATGGTAAATATTTAGTGAATTATGCCAGCGAATACCGGTTGTTTAGCTTGCTGGTTTGACTATAGCAAGTTAGCCAAGTTAGCCAACAACGTAACGTCGCACTGGAAAATTGTTCTAGCAAAGTAGACGCTGTTTTAGCAAACACTCTTAATTCGAAAGACCTCATACTATCAACATTTAGAGATGATGTTATGCTGACTAGTGAAACTAAGGATTTGTACTCGAATCACTAGTTTCCTCGAGTTTAAATTTAGCTAACTAGCTAAAAGTGAGATTGCTCACGAACTCAGCCATTTTTACAGTAACGTTACAGCGTTAGTGGTGTCAGCTATTCAGTGCTGTACAGAAGGCAGTTTAAAGGATTAAACCGTTAAAGTAGCAAAAACATAATTTAAAACGTTAACGAATTTACGGCTCGTTATTCTTCAGGCACGAATTGTTAGCCGTTTGGCTATTCGTGCGTATTTACTGTAGCAGTAAACTAGCAAGTAACCGAAAATGCCGATTTACAAGAGAATATGCAGCATATGTGTATTATTACTATTATTATTTATTAATAATACTAATATAATAATCACCATCACTAAGGTAAAGGCTTGTACTTTTAAGTTATGAATTGCTACACGAATTGTTGTTAGCCGTCTGGCTATTCGCACGTATTTACTGTAGCAAGGTAAGCTAGCAAGTAAGTTTAGCGACCGAAAATGCCGATTTACACGAAAATACGCAGCATATTTGTATTATATTTATTAATAATACTAATAAAATAATCACCATCACTAATGTAGACGCTTGTATTTTTTGCTATGGTGTTGCTATGGTGGTTCACATATGCTTATAACGGGTTATGCACACCCTATTTTGGTAGCTTGAAATACTTGGATATTTACACTTTGTCAATGATCCCCTTTCAGAGTAGCTACCTGTAGCTTACTAGCTATGTGTAAAGCGTTTGTATGGCTGCATGCCTGCCTATGACAGATAGCAAAGTAAAGCATCACTCTCCCTACGGAGAAAGGTTAACAAAAACATGTTTCGATCTGTGGTTGAGGGTAGAAGATGTGTTTTTTGTGTTTCAGCCAGGAAGAACGTTTTTATTAATTTACGAAGGTTTCATTAGATGGAGTCGGGCAGCAAGAAGTTCACGATGACACACAAATGCCGCCGCAACATCAATCCGCGGCACCGCTATGTCACCCGAACAGTATCCGCTAGGAACCAGACCGAGGGCATGGAGGGATTCTTTGAATTGTTACCTGCAGAAGTCCGTGACACGATACTGGAGTACATCCCTGGTATACACTGGAAGCTTTCATTATACACATAACTTGTACCAGAGCCCTCTAAAAAACAAAAGACAATTGTTTAATGGGTCTGTATTAAGGGAAAAATAGATGTCAGCTAATTACCAGTCATGTGAAAAAAAGTTATTCACTGTCAGTATGGCTACCTGTTTATGTGGCATGGTGACAGGTGTGCTTGGTGGTGAGTGTTCAGAATGTTCTGTCCATGAAAGTCTATAGAAACAACAGCACAGGAGGCTTTCACCTTATACCTGATCTGACAAAGACAACACAATACACTTTGGCTGATTACCAATCAAAGACTTGCCCCCTACTGCATCACAGTTTGTCGTGAGTTTACACAGCTCTTTTGTGATAGATTATAGATGAGTGGGATGTGTTAACATTCTTAGAACAGGATTCACATGAGAGGCTTATATTAAATGGTGTAATGTTTCACCATCTTGAGTTGGCTAAAACACAGTCCCAGGGGTTGTATTCTTGTGTCAATAAATAATCAATATAGAAACCAAAAAAAAATTACAACGCTTTTTATTGTCTGCTGTTCTATTAAAGTGGTGGACCTCAGCGTGTTGAGCATGGTGTCCAAGTCCATCAACGCCCATGTTGTGGGGTATGTGTCGACGCAGGCCTGGGCGACTAGGGTGATTGTGCTCACCTTGCGCCACTCTGGCCTGCTCACACTGGAGGAGCACATTCTGAGCCACTACCGGTCCCTTGGTGAGAGCTGGCTGATAATGCTAACTTACTTTCTTTCACAGGCCCCTTCGTAAAATGCCTGAGTTGCTGCTTCATTCTGCTGGAGCTATTGATATTTGCTGTGTTTGTTGGGTCTCTTATGAAAGATATGAATGATAAGCAGCCTCTCTAGGCCATAATGTACCATTCCCGGTTATAGGAGTGAATGAAAGTTGACATTCAGTTAAGCCATATCAGCATTGCAAGTTACAGGCGTACAGGCAAATTGTGACAGCAAAATCTGAGATAATGTCAATGATTTTAGTGTTTCTCCTTGTTGTCTCAGGAGTGTTGTTCAAGAGGTGTACCCTCTTGCTGCCAACAAAGGAGAGGTTAAAGTTTATTTTTAGCAAGTTTCGTCAGGTAAGACATACTATATAGAGACACGCCAGAGTAAGAAAAAATTACATGTAAGACGAAGCAATGTGAATGTTTAATATTGTATTGTATCATTATAAGTGGCAGTACTGTGTATACTTTGTCTATGTAGCTTACTATTCTTAAACTTGTGAAATCTTCTGTTGAATTCCTTAGATGTTTTTGTGGAACATTGAGTCTGCATTTAGATCAAATCAGAATGCATTGTTAAATTCTGTTGCAGCTCCCCAACTTCACATTGGATGTTCGTGCAGCAACTCCTGGCTGTTTGGGCTTTTCCAGTTATGGAGTGTTTGTGCAGGTGAGACCTTTAATGATTTTTCCTGGTGTATTAATAGCATAGTCTGTGAACGAAGAAAGAATAATCGTGCAAAGATGCATGATGTAAGATTTCAGATAATAATAATGAATCATTATGATTAATATGCTGCATATTACAACAAGGCAAATAGTGTGATGTGGCCGAGGGACCAAATTGCCCACATTTTTGAAAAATTGGCTTTTATACAAGTATATTATCACTTCCACTGGCATGGGGATTGTGGTAGACTTTCACTACGGGAACCCGAATCCTTATGAAGGATCCCTCTATTCCCCCTTTTTTCTATTTTTTTTCTTCGTTTTGTAGAATTGTAGCTCTTAGATTTTATTTGCCTCCCAAGCCATCTGCCTCATTGTGCGTGGGGACAAGAGACAACAATGTACTTGTGTCCTATACCAGGCAGGTTTGTTCCTTAGGATAGATATGAACTTTTTTTTTTTTTTTTTTTTTAAACCTCTGTTTACCACTTACCTTTGTACCATTTCAGGTTATTCACTGGACTTGAACTGCTTAAATTTCAGTAAAAACTGGAAAATGGGGCTGTTCTAAAACTTTTGATCGGTAGTGTATATATGCTGCTCTCTTGGCCAGGTTTCCCTTGAAAAAGAGATGCCAATATCAATGGGGCTAAATGAAGGATAAATAAAATTTGAGTCCAATAAGTAAGACCTAAGATGGCTCAAGTACTGTAGCTATAAACCTGCTGCCGTGTATGAGAGGGTATCATATCACACTTTTGGAATGTATGAGAAGAATGTGTGATTTAACCCTCTGTGAAATATCCCTCTCGGTTCAAGAGAACCTTTAAAAAAAAGATTTTATTATGTTTTAGACATTGATAGCTGGCTGGGCTGAGCCGGAGTGTCACCGTGTTTTCAGCTTCCTGTGCGACTTCACCAACCTTCCATACAAGATTGAGACCGTTGCCAGAGGAAAGCCTGGTGGGTCATGCTCATTGTTATTATAGCAACTCTCCTTATGTAGTTATATAAGGTAATCCCATTGAGAAGAATTGTATAACAATGTTGAGTTGGATACATTTTGTAAATGTCATTCCTTTTGAGGGTCAAAGTGTTTTACAGTGAGGGAGGAGTAACTCCCCTCAACCACCATCGATTACTGGCACCCACCTGGGTAATGCACAGTAGCTGTTTTATACCAGTATGTTCACGGTTGTTGTGTAGTTGAGTGAGCTGGACGTTTGTTGTGTAGTTGAGTGAGCTGGACGTTCTCTCTGTTTCCATTCAGGAGACTTCCATGACCTGGAGCTGCAGATCCGACTGTTCTGCAGGAGCGTGTTGCTGGACCCCTGGCAGAACCGGCGGGAGACTCTGTTCTGGCTCACCCGCATCCTCAAGCCTTGGCCCACGACCGTCCAGGCCCGCTTGCTCTTCATCCTCTATGGTCCCCTCCGCTCAGACGGTAAACTTCTGTGCACTTTAACATACATTCACATTACATTTACATTTTAGGTATTCAGCAGACGCACTTACCCGGAGCAACTTACAAAAAGTGCATTTATAGATGGTAAGATTAAACATGGTTAGTGCAAGAGATCAGTGTAGCAACTGTTACAGACATCACTGTTGACAGTTGCACACCACACCTGTAACACAGGGAAAGAAAAGTTAGTATTTTGGTCTGGTTCGGGTATAGGGCGTGATGAGTGTCTGGAGGTAGGAGGAAGCGGTTCCTCTAATGGCCTGATATGCCAGTACCAGTGATTTAAATTTGATACGTGCTGCGATAGGGAGCCAGTGCAGTGTGGTGAGTAGTGGAGTGACGTGTGAACTTGGGTAGGTTGAAAACTAGACGTGCGGCTGCATTCTGCACTAGTTGCAGTGGCTTGATGGCACAGGGTGGTAAGCCTGCAAGCAGGGAATTGCAGTAGTCAAGACGTGAGATCACCAAAGCCAGGAGTTGTGTGGCCTCTTGGGTGAGGAACGGGCAAATTCTAGGGATGTTGTGGAGGGAGAATCGGCAGGTCCGGGTGATCGCTGCGACGTGGCCCGAGAAGCACAGCTGGTTGTCCAGGGTCACTCCAAGGCTCCTGGCAGACGAGGACTGAGACACTATGGAGCCTTCCACGGTGATTGAAGCATCAGTCATCGGGGAGCTCTTCGCTGGGAGGAAGAGCAGCTCTGTCTTCCCCAGGTTCAGCTTCAGGTGGTGGGTGGACATCCGAGCAGAGATGTCTCAGAGGCATGCAGGGATACGCCCTGGGACCTGGGTTTCGGAAGGAGAATATTCAGAATATATGTTTATGTGTGTCTGCTTAGCAGTCACCATTATCCAGGGCAATTAACAGAGTTGACAGTTTTCATGTCATCCATGCACACAGCTCAAAGCTTAATATTTCCAAAGTAATTCAGGTTATCAATCGTGCTCCATGGGAATGACCAGTGGGCCTTGAAATTTGAGGTTGCACCGTTTTGGTCACAGGTTAATTTTCTAAACCTAAATGCCACACTGCTATAAGCAGCATGCAGAGTGGTTTAATTCAGCTTTCCTGTGCGGTTTGCTATGCCTTGGTGGACAGGACCCCGTATTAGCGGTATAGTTCTCTGCCTTCTGAGTGAGTGTGATTGTCTCCCCCAGATACGATTAGCTGGAGCGAAATGCGGGATAGCGTGGTGAGGCATGGCGGGCTCTGGGAACTGGCCAAGGCTCTCATTTTGCTCTACACGGACCTGGCGGGCAAGGACTGGCCCGCCAACACCCTGCTTGCGATCATAGACGAGATAACAGGTAACATTTACAGGGAAACGAAAAGGTGGACCGTTGCTTCCTCGAGGCACAACTGTGTCCCGGTAATGTTACTTATCACAGGTGTGCAAGCCTACATTTTAGTTAAGCTTAATTGTTTTTTTCACAGGGAAAAACGAGACAACGAATAGGCATTTACGTAGCGAAGAGTATACTCTGCTTAGTGAAGTTGGAAAGAGGGCATGGGTTCGCACAGACATTTGGGGCGTACTGCTTTGGACAAAGTTGCCACGCGTGGGCTGTGCGACAGTGTCGCGCTCACCTTGGGTGTGTGTCTCTCACAGTGACACCTGAGGCCTGGCACATGGAGAACGTGGCGCGCATGCTGGTGCTGTCCGGGAACAACACCTGCTACTGTGTGCTGTCCGGCAAGGCCTTGGACAGACGCTTCTTTGAGATCGCGCGACTCATGGTGTTCATTATTATGGTGAGTACCTATCCCAAAAAAACAGGAACCTAAGCTGTAGGGACAGGTGGGTGGAGAGGATCAGATTGTTCAGAAACACTTGTTTTTAATGACGTGTCCACGATCAGGTGTGTGAGAGGGACGGCCGGTGCATGACCTGGCCGGTGAAAATGATGGGGCAGATTTGCCAGGTCTTCCGCACGTCTGAAGACAAGTGGTCCTTCATCAACAGCGTGGAGAGCATGTTCTCCGAGGTCGCCATGGAGATGTACGAGGTCATCATGGCAGGTGAGGAGACGGGGCTGTGGAGCGATGTTCTCATTTCTCCATACCATTGCGCCGCACGCTCACAAAATCTGCGACTATCTGCTGTCGTGTCAGCTAGTTGTGATTCATCTGCCCCTGCACATGAAATACATGACATTCCCATCATGGGGAATACCCCTGTGGAAGGACGTAAGCGCATCCTTAGCTTAAGTAACTGGTAAAAGCTACTTTAGTAGCAATTACTGTCACTAAACATATCCTGTAAGTATTGAGTTGGGGTTCTCATGCTAAGTTTCCTATTGAGTTCAATGGGAGAATTAGCTTGGAGGAACCCCACCGCTAAAGTACCCCTTTATAATGTGAAGCGTGGTGGCAGAATGGCGGTGATTTTGCACTGCTTTGACAGTTCAGACTTTTTTTTTTGCCATTTTAGCAGACGCTCTTATCCAGAACGACCTACACAGTTTACATTTCTTAACATACAATCCATTTATACAGCTGGGTATTTTATTTTTTGAAGCAATTCAGGTTAAGTACCTTGCTCAAGGGTACAAGGGCAGATGTGTCCCACCTGGGAATTGAACCAGCAAGTTACCTCTGAGTTACAAGTCCAGTTCCCTAACCATTATACTACATGCCGCCCGGCATGAGTCCATCAATGAGTCAACCATGTATTTCATTCTGTACCAGAGTACTCTGGAGCAGAATGTGTTGCACAGCCCACTGAGATGCATTGAAAGAACCTGCTGTGAGCTGTACGTGCAAGAAAACCAGAGTTGAAACAATTCTGTAAGGATGAGTGCTCCAGAATTCCGTCTAGGCAATAGGAGACATCAATACCTACATTCTTAGTTAAAGTAATTGCTACTAAAATAGCTTTTACCAGTTACTTCAGCTTGGGATGCACTTTTTCCCACAAGGGTATTCAATGTTTGAGGACTTTCGGTTGAGTAGATAATGGAAAAGTTGTAACTTTTGTGTTATTTGCTATGTCACATCATCTTTTGTTTATATTAGGACTTATGTGATGGTCAAATATCCTTTTCATTCTACATTTACCAAAAAACAAGAAATTAGCAGGGGGACGCTTACTTTTTCACAGTACTGTACATGCAAGCCTTGGATACATGATTCTTAGCTTGGGTGTGCGTGCTGATCCTTGTTCTAGCTCTTAATTAGTTGGGTAACTAAAAAAGTCATTTATGTACTTTTTCTGATTATTGTATTGCAATGAACTGATAAATGTTATTAGTGTACATTATCTGGAGAAAAAACCCACATCAGTAACCCCGTCTTAATATAGAGTAAGAAATGTGAAGTTTCTGCTTGAAGTGACATGTTAATGACAGTCAATTTTAGTTTGCACATTCCTGCGCTGCGCTGATTCCTCTCTCTGTGGTTTGTGAAGGCAATCGAAATGAGGGGATAGAAACATTCCAGACCCTCTGCGTCCTGCTGAGTGCCGCTGCCCACTTCCACACAAAGATGGTCTTCTCATTCTACGAGACGTACTGAGAAGTTAATTAAAGTTAATTTAATTATCCATTTAAACTAGTTAAGTTTTAACCTCTTCATTCTGTGATAGCAATGAATTCCTAGCTCCTGCCATGAATTTTATTCCAGAGATTCAGTGATAACTTGTAATTGGTAACATTTTCACAATTATTTATTCTGTTACTCACTTACTGTGTTCAAAGTACTGTATATATTTTTTACGTTTTTCCAAGTGATATACAAGTGCAGGATGTTATTTATTGACTTGAAGCTGTATGTTAAAATGTTTTTTATTGTGTAATATTTTAATGTTTTAAAGTGTTTAACATATTCGCATTACTCTTGTAAACATGTAAACTGCAGTTGTGGTTAATTCTTTTGATGGAGGGAAAAGAAATCAGTCCACATAGTTGATTGTACAATGATGGTTTCATTTGAATAAAACTTCCTTTAGAGCAAAACTACTGAGTAATGGCTGTCATTTATATGAATTTACATAACTTACAGAACAGCATTCATGTGGATATGCAAGCCTGCTTTATGTCTGGTGGATTTATATTTTTTGTTTAGGATGACTGGGACCAGCCATGCCAGCCCTCTGGATGAAGAACATCAAAAGCACAAAGATCAAAGGGTTCCTTATCAAAAACAAGTTACCTGGATTGCTGAGTGATAAAATACATTTATTCCAAAGATATAGCAAATAAACACTCAAGTGTGCATAAACGTACATAGGAAATGAATGCGGGTCATCTTTGACCCATGTGCATTAGAGGGGTAGTAAATACAAAAAAAAATGTTATTCAAAAAGTAAGAGGAAATATCAAAATAAAGATTTGTGATTATCAAAAACAAGTTAATTGAGGAATACCTGGATTGCTGAATGATGAAATTCATTTTTTGCAAAGATATAGAAGATAAACTCCGCCGGGTCATTTTTGACCCATGTTGTGCGTCAAAGGGCTAAGTCGCTAGTAATGCTGATTTGATTTTTGAGCATTAGCTGTCAACCATTCTAATTTACAATGTTTATTGAAGTCGCTTCATCTTCAATCTGTGATAGCAATGAATTCCCAGCTCCTGCCATGAATTTTATTCCAGAGATTCAGTGATAACTTGTAATTGGTAACATTTTCACAATTGTTTGTTCTGTTACTCACTGTGTTGTACTGTATATATTTTTTACGTTTTTTCCAAGTGATATACAAGTGCAGCATGTTATTTATTGACTTGAAGCTGTATGTTAAAATGTTTTTTATTGTGTCATGTTTTAAAGTGTTTTAACGTATTCGCATTACTCTTGTAAACATGTAAACTGCAGTTGTGGTTTATTCTTTTGATCCAGTTTCGCTTGATGGGAGAGAAAAAATTCAGTCCACATAGTTCATTGTACAATGGTGGTTTCATTTGAATAAAACTGTTCCTTTAGAGCAGAACTACTGAGTAATGGCTGTCATTTATATGAATTTACAGAACTTGCAGAACAGCACTCATGTGGATATGCAAGCCTGCTATATCTTTGGTGGATTTATATTTTTTGTTTATTAAGTCGCTAGTAATGCTGATTTGATTTTTGAGCATTAGCTGTCAACCATTCTAATTTACAATGTTTATTGAAGTCGCTCCATCTTGTTCCAAATCAGTTTACAGCGGTCCTGTTGGATTACCATATTGCCAACAATTATTTGCAGGTGCAACCATACAGGGCCATTTATTTCACATATATGTGGCTGTGTCAGGAGCAGTGTTGCCATATGTCGACAGGTGTTGCCTTCTGCAGCTCTTCACAGCACAAAGGTGATTTACAGGTGGCACCTGGTGGTGTCATCTGGCCTTTTAGTGCATCTCGTGGTTACAACCTACCCAGGCATTCAAGTACATGGGGTCCAGATCAAAGGATTTATTACAGGGTATCTGCAGGTTTAGCCAAGTCAGATTTAAGGCTTTTTAATACTTTTTTAATACCACTCAGAATGAAATTTAATACCAATTTCACAATAACAAATGGCAAAAATCACACGACACCAATTAGTTTAAGTTTAGGGACAAATTTGTCCAAAGATGTTTATTAAAACATAAAGGGGTAACTGGATTGGATGAAACAAAGGGGTGACACAAACATAAATATCAAAAATAGAAAATAATAAATAAAAACATCCAAATACATTCAGTGTCATCCAGGGGAGGAATTTCACCAGTGTCTGGCCTGCTGCCCCTGCAAAAAAATTATGTTTACATCCGCGATTAGATTATTTCGGAGATAAGGGGCCAATCCAAACCTTGCTATGTGTGTGAACGGTGTGACAGTGTTCAGAACCCACAGTACCTCAGCTTCAAGCGTCGGCGTGGAGCCGAATGTTGTCCGGACTTCTGTTGGTGTTGCAGGTAGTCCTACCTGAGATGGCGCAGCTGAAGTGGAGGCTGAACAGAAATGCGAAATACTAGTACTTTGTATTTTATGCTTAGCGCTCTGCTTGTGTGACTCGACTGCTTTCACCCCCATCGTCCCGAGTTTAAAATCCTTTTTGCAGAGTTTGCAGCGGGCCTCATGATCGTCTTTGACTGGGACCAACCATGGCGCAAACACTGGGTTATCGAGCCAGTTCTCATTAAATGTGCACTTTCCCATAAGAGTGCAAATGCCTGGGGCAGTTCAACTAACGTTAGCTATGTTTTAGCTAGCTAGATGTTAAGTTAGCTAATTTAGCTTGTTGATCTTGAATATTGTGCTCTCGAGTCGACTCCGTTGCTGAAATAGTTCCCCGCAAACATAAGGACCTCTGTTGGTTCCGCTCATTCTGGTCTGCATGCCGCTACAAAACGGTAAATAAAAATCTCCGACTTTATCTCCCGTTACCCGTTTTTCCCCAGATTTCACAATGAAACATAAGATGACAAATCCACATTTTTATCTTTCCTATCTATGGCATTTGTAAGACCTCTGAAAGATGGATTTAAGACATTTTCAGACCAATTAAGCCGCAGGGGTGTCAAACTCATTCCATCGTGGGCCGAGTGTGCAGGTTTTTGTTGCAACCAGTGCACAACACCAGGTGATTTCAATTAGTTCCCTCCCTTGGTTGAAGAAGTGAGCTAATTAGTGAAATCACCTGGTGTAGTGCAGTGGTTGCAACAAAAACCTGCATACACTCGGCCCACGATGGAATGAGTTTGACACCCCTGAATTAAGGCCTTTATTGTTAAGGATCCGCGGACACCCTGTATTAACCTCTGCCTTTAACTGCTACTAACCTGTATTACGGTATCGCTAATTTCATTCTAAATCATTGTGCAGTGAACGCATGCAGTTTGAATATGATGCTGCTGAGGAGGAATGTTGTGACATTTCCAGCTCATTCATTCTCTCCACAGATCTTCCTATGGATTTCACCTGAATTCTTATCCCAATAGCATAGATTAAGGTGAAATTCAAATTGCTGCAGGATGATTTGTGTGCTGTACCTGTGCAACATGGGGTGGCGGTTGGGCCCTGCCTCATTGGTTTGTGTATTTCACATCTCCAGAGGGAGTCAGCTGTTGGACCCATAAGCTAAATGTGGCAATAATTAACATGCAGAGTGGTTACCAAGGAGAACGAGACAACTTCAAACCAACATCACAATTCTTTACTCAATCTACAAATGTAACATAAGTATTATAAGAGAGTGACATTCAGATCACAAAGTTGGATTTGACTATTTCAAGCAGCTTTCCTGTTGTTTTGGGCAGTTATGGTGCCTTCTAAAACAAGCATCTCACAGATATTTTTATTGAATTCTAAGGGAATAACAAAATAATTTTCAGTGGTCTGGTCCCCTATTAGGTCCAGGTGTGACCTGGGTCAAAAAATGGCTGCAGATGCAGGAACAATCAACTGATCTTCACAGCTATAAATGACTGGTGGAACACAGGATTATTCAGAACAGACACGTTTAAAAATATGTAGAATGCAAGACAACAAATCCACATCAACACACATGTCAATTATTAAATGCTACTGTAACGGGAATCATATGATCAATTAACTAAAAAATTCAACAAAAAAAATAAATAATTCAGTACATGAAACCTTGCTCTCCCACATATTATGAAATAATATAGCTCTGCCCAATTTTATGTGACAATATAAAACCCTCTGAAGGTTTACCATCTAGATGAAAATTTTTAAGACTAAATGCTAAACAATAAAGTTGTACTTGCTTACAATGGCTGTCCATCTCGCAAAAACATGGCACTAGTAACTATGTCCAAGCGGGTTTTGGTGCTTATTTGTAATCTGAAGGAGCATTGATCTGGATGAGATGACACATGAAATTGGTCTCAAAGTCTCAAAAGTGAAAACCTTGTGTTGGAGGTAACCGATATACATACTTCTGGCATGTGCGCGTACCAATCAACATGAATGAAGGTCTTCCAAGTTATAGGGGCTGTACGACATTGCATATACCTGAGGCCTGTTTTAAATGGTACATGGGACAGCACTGTAGACATGCTGTTCATAGGCAAACATGTGAAATGTACACAAGCTTTAAAGTAACAGTGTTTTCCAGCTCAAAACCGAAATGTTTAAAACCCTGAACCAAAAGTGAGAAACTGAACGCTAAAATACGTATTGCTCTAGCCGGGAGTGCCACCGGGGGGCGGCGAATGGCTGGGGGAAGGGAAGCCAACAGGACGTTCGCTGCGCACACGAGTGGCTCTGTAGTACCGGGGTTGCGGTCGACAGCCTGGCGAGTGCGGTCTCGGAGAAGACGATGCTTCGCCTTTGTCACTAGCGGTCACAGGGCTACGGCAGCGAACTCTCATTACGAGGGGGGGATCGCCATGAAAATAGAGGGTGTAATTGACTACTAAATTGGGAGAAAATCGGAAACACGTGACCAATCAGGCAGCGGTCAAAAAAACAACAAGTAACATTACTCTTACACCTGATCTTGAAAATCTGTCCATATCATGATTTATATCCGCATCATCCTCGGGTAAATGTATATATATTCATCAAAGCAATGGTAAGCTAATCCTCCACTCCAGCGGTAGCAATGGTATTTGTCCAAATATTTCTGTCCTCTGCAACCTCAAAACTATAGCAATCTGCTTCCCCGATGGCTGCTTACATTATGAACAGCCCATTTATTTGAGTATATCAGCAGGGGGGGGAGAAAACCACTAAGGCACCTGCAGAAGTACTACCGTGTGAACATAAACAAACGTTTTGCAGACGATTTTACATAAATATAGAACATAACCAGTAAGAGTAATATTAAGCATTTGTCTTTGACCAACAACGAGACATTCAACTGATGCCAATTTTATTAAGCGTCAAAAAGAAAAAAAGCATTAAAGTGGTATGCTTTTCCCCCCTGCAGTTTTGCCAGTTTTTCTTGATCTGGCCACCCAAAACTGGTATCTCATGAAATAGAACATGAATAGCACCAGGTTAGCAGCCTGCAGAGGAAGCATCGATCTGTACACAGCTAAAAGAAAAACATCAAGAATCATTACATCACATATCTTTACATGAAGTATAGCAAGATTGAGTCCTTTCTCTGCTCATCAGTGGTCACTACAGCCAGCCATAGATCCATGCGTACGGGGGGGGGGTCATAGGTCACGCCGAATCCGTTTCCACTACGGACGGCCTCACACGGGGCATGCAGGGTCTGTGGTTGTCGTGCTTGCGTCACGCCAACACAGGTCCTGTCCTCTTAATCTCTCATGTTCTCATTGTTTTGATCTGATCTGTTAGGAACACAAATAATAAAAGACAAATTTACACCAGATAATTACGCAAACCTCGAGGGAAGATAATGACCAAATTAAGGTAAACCATTGTTTAGCCAATTCAAGTAGAATTTTTGGGAATGTATTGCTCTCATTTCAGCTTAACCAAGTGACTCTTGCAGTTGATGGATGTTTCTATTCTCAGAAACCTCTAGAGCAGGGGTTCCCAACCTTTTTTTGGCTCAGGACCCCAATTTTAGGTCTGAAAATGTATGCGAATCCAGCCATTTAAAATATAGACATTTCTTTGCTAATGGATACTTTTTTTATGACGGAGGGGGATTTTAATCAGTTTAACAGTTACATACACTACCGGTCAAAAGTTTTAGAATGCCCCCATTTTCCAGTTTTTTTTCCAATGGTGGGATTTTGCTCCGTATGTGCAAAGTCCCACCTTCCGATCCCATGGAATTTGTCTCTCCTCCATAACTGTCCTGTGCTGTCTGGTGCTCAGGATGTTTGAGGCAGTGCAAAATATCCTCATGAATTGCATCCTCGCGGATGTAACGAACAAAAGTCAAGGCATTTTCCCTTCCGTGCCAACATCCGTCTGTAGAGCATAGGGAATTCTTAAGTCGCTCAGTAAGAGTGCTCTCTTGGTTCTTAGCGATGGCCTCAATTCCCTCGCTTCGCTGTGTTATTAGGCAAGGGTATCGTCTGTAGTTTTTGTGCTTCCCCCTCGCTGCACATCGCTTTAACCATATCAATGGCCACAGGTAATACCTGTGCCTTCGTAGCCTTGGCAACGCGACAGCTCACCTCAAAAGATGCTCCCAGAGCTTTCTCACTCGTAGTCATGGCCTTTCGGAAGTGCATCCGCTACCTGCTGAGCTCTTCACGTTTTCTTTCGAAAAAAACATGATTTTGGCTTGCCTATGCATACTTTGTGTGTTGTCTTAGTGTCTTAAGTTTGTTTGGTTTCGGCCTCTCGCGTGGTCTAGTGGTTTCAATGTCCGACGCTGGCCACGGCGACCGGGGTTCAATTCCCCGACGCGCCAGAGTCGGCTCTGGCCGGGAGTGCCACCGGGGAGGCAATTGGCTGCCCGCCCCAGGGAGGGGGGAGGGAAGCCGACAGTTCGCTGCACACAGGAGTGGTTCTGGGGTGCCGGAATTACAGTCGACAGCACGAGTGCTGTCTCGGAGGAGGCAGCGCTTCGCCATTGTCACTGCCGGTCACAGGGCTACGGCAGCGAACTACGAGGGAGGGGATTGAACTAAGAACAGCGGGAGTAACTGGCTACCAGATTTGGAGTAAAACGGGGTAAAATCTGAAAAATACATTTGTTTGGTTTCATACTCTCACCAGACAGAACATGCACAAGAGGCATTTGGGCTTTTCCTCGTTCTTCTCAATGACGCTCGTAAATCCATACTGAAGAAATGATTCATCATATTTTCGAGAACGTTTTTAAGGTTCGTGTTCAGCCTCAGGTTCACTTGCTGATGTGGAGGGGGCAGCAGCTTGAAGAAGAAATCGGCTATTCGTGTCTATGGGAGCTGTAGTTTTTAAAGATGAGTTCAGCTTTTATGGTTAGGCTTGAATTGAATTATGTGCCTTTAACTGTTGAGTCTTATGTCAGCAGTGAGATCTGCTTTATGGAAAACTAAAAATATCGCCAGCGAGTATAGGTACATACAGCTCGATGTCATGAGAGTAATTGTGTAAATGAGGGTTCAAATTCAAGAACTGCAAGAGTCACGTGGTTGCATTGTGCCTACCATGTCTCTGAATTTGAGATATTAAAGTATGAAATTAATGTAGTACATCAACTGGTCCTACAATGAACTGGTTAGAATTATAGCTCATTCTTGCAGGAGCTTGCATGATAGCAAGACATAAAACAAAAATATGAAAACAGTAAAGGGTAAGACAACATAGACACACACAACAATTAACTAATACTGTAATACTATATGACTCAAATACAGAACCACCAAAACAGTAAAAACAAACCCATACAATACTTACAGTGCAATTTGTTCTATGGATGTGGTGAAACAAAACAAAAACGAAATGGTATTTAATGACTGAACAACATGCAATAGAGTTTTCAGGAGACTAGAAAAGACAGGACAAGCCAGACTTTCACACAGCAAGGCTGTAAAAAGATGGATACCACTCTGGCCACCAAAACACAAGTGACAGCGGTTTGTGAAATGTGCGGAGTGACGCACTATACCTTGTAGCCAGTCCACCCCTTCTTGCAGGCCTTCGCCTTTGACTGCATCGCTGGCGCTGAAACGACAGCAGAGGAAGCATGAATCATTTTTTCTCCAATTTGACAACAAAAACTCAATCACAACCCCCCCCATTCAACAAAGCACTTTTGTCAGTTATATCACTGTAGTTATTATTCATGCGAACATGTATTAATTTGAAACTCAAATGAAAGGTTAAATCCTGAATCGGTTCAATGGCAGGAGGTAACCTGGCGACCACAGTCCTGCTTTGGACAATCAGCTCTTTTCCAGCCCCACTAGTGTCTTCAAAGCTTTAAATAAGCCATTAGGCTTTAGTCTGTGCTGTGTAAAGGCAGCGTGAGGCAGTCTGAGCAGTGTAAAGACAGCTTGATGTTGTCTGCCGTGTAAAAATGTCAATGCAGCGTGTGCTGGGTAAAAACTGCTCAGCGTAACATGTGCAGCTTGAAGCAGTTTGTGCCGTGTAAAAGCAGCGTGGATCACTTCGATGTGTAAAAGCAGCTTACGGAAGCGCATTTCGCGTAGAGGCGGAAAGATTGCAACCTACCAGATGTGCCAGGGCTTGTCTTTGATGTTCTCCAGACAGAGCAACTGGGAAACCTTCACCGAAGACAGTGCTTCACGCAGGTCCATTTTGTTTGCGAAGAACAAAATGGGCATTCTTCTGTGCTTGATGTCTGTACGGGAGATAAAAGGACAAAGTCAACAGAAGACAGAACAGTGGCGGCCGCCGATACATTTCCCTTCACGGGCGTAACCAAATTGGACCACACGTATACATCTGAAACTGTTTGGAATTTGTCTTGCAAATTGTAGAAATAAAAAGATGTTGCCATTGGCTAAATGTAAGGTTTAGGCTATATAGACCGGAGAGACAAATGGTGACTGTTAGAGGAGTACATGCTAAAGGAAGTAGCGAGTACAAACATTTCAGTCACATTTCGGGAATGTACTCAACTAAACTGCATCTAAATTCCGTGTTGAAATGAGCTTGAGCAGTACAAGAGTCAATGTTATCAAGGACTCGATGGGTAATTTTGGGAAGAAACACATATACACCACAGTGGTCAGAATCAGTCCCACTGCGGTGTCGATGCACAGCAGTACGCCTTACCAAGCTGTAACTTGGCGTGACGGCATACCTGCAATCCTGACCCCGGTCGCTATGTCTAGTCAACTGAATTTCCGTCACGCAATATTCACCCCTTTGATAGCGAGTGTTGTTGCTTTTGACAAGAGCGATAAAATACAGTTTAATATGAAGAAGTAGAACATCTTAAAGCAGGGCAAATAAATCAAGTGCAAGCTAAAACAGAAGGTTCACTTTGGACAGTGAAACTACAGAACTGAACCAGAATTGTATTACCTGGATGATTGAGGAGCGTGTCGAGTTCTTCTTTGGCAACAACCATTCTCAGCTTGTCTCCACTGTCGATGACAAATATGATGGCCTGGCCCTCTCTGCATATACACAACGGTTTGCTCAGCTCGGAGTGTTCTCAGTAACAGTACCGTTCACGGTCACCCAGAATGTTCCACTTACTCTCAATTCATATTAGGTAATAAGACTGCTACGTATTTACACCAAATTCATTCATGTGATAAGGAAAAAAGAAAAACACTAACAAAAACTGTACATAAAAGAACTGGCCTATGAACAGGTACTATGACATTTTAACATATACAAACTTCCCTGATTAAAGATTAATTTTTAGGTTTAAAAAGAACTCCTTGCAAGGTTACAACTGCAGGTAGGCAAGGCAGCCAAGTGCCTGCTTTGCCCAGAGGACAGCAAACCTACTTGTAGTAATGCTCCCACAGATTCCTGTATCTGCCTTGGCCCGACATGTCAAAGACGGTGAAGGACAGGCTGCAGAAGATGGAGAGCATTAAATACCATTACGAATGCACACAAAACCTTTCATTCTCTTTCGGTTATCATACTGAACAGCAAAAAACCTCCCCAAAAAAAACACCTTACATCAGTGGTTCTCAGCCTCGGTCCTGGGGACCCACTGTGCATGCTGGTTTTCGTTCCAACCACAATTGCAACCACCGAATTGTAACTAGCTGTTAATTGTTCTTAATTAGACGCTTAATTTCTATTAAAGCATGATTTACTCTCTTAAGGCCATACATGTCAGACATAGCTATGCATGCCATGAACACTAAAAGTCCCATATTCACAACCCAGGACAGATCATCCAATGCTCTCATTTTCTGTAATGTGCTACGTGACTCACTTAGAAAGAGGTGGCCTCGTTTAATTGATTCAATTATAGACTGAACCCAAACCTGCATTGTGTTAAATACGTTCAAGGAAAAAATGATGGTAGAACTTACACACACGTTTCAACAACCTCGAGTGATCAACACATTGGCTAACAAAAAACAGCATACACAGTGGGTCCTTAGGGCTGAGGTTGGGAACCACTGCCTTACATGTTTCATAAAGAAACTACTTTCACTGGCGTTTATGCCATGTTTAACATTTCAAAAACATTAGGTAAAATAAATGAATGAAAATATAAAAAACATTACCTTGATGTCTTAAACTTCTCTATGCTGAAGCCAATTGTTGGGACAATGTCCTGCGTCTGTGCCTGCGAGCAAATCAAATGCCATTAAAGATTATAGTGACTGTGATAGTGATACATTGTAAAATAATCAAATGCGTTTGATTTTAACGGTTCCAACCATTATCATTGTTTTAATTAAATTGTTTTTAAGGGTATTGATAAAATATATTATTTTTTTAAAGTATGAAATCTGTCTCATCTGTCCATAGGATGTTGTTCCAGAAGTACAGGCTTTTTTAGATGTTTTTTTGGCAAACTCTAATCTGGTCTTCCTGTTGAGGCTTACCAATGGTTTACATCTTGTGGTAAACCCTCTGTATTTACTCAAGTCTTCTCTTGATTGTTGACTTTGGCACAGATACATCTACCTCCTGGAGGGTATTCTTAATCTGGCCAACTGTTGTGAAGGGGTTTTTCTTCACCAGGGAAAAAATTATTCTGTCATCCACCACAGTTGTTTTCCATGGTCTTCCGAGCCTTTTGGTGTTCCTGAGCTCACCAGTGCGTTCTTTCTTTTTAGGAAAGGACCCCTCACACCCCGGCCACTCTCTCTTCCAGCGCTTCCCCTCTCAGCGGAGACCGAGAGTGAGAGCCCTAAAGACTAGGACTAAACGCCACCTGTACAACTTCTTTTCCCAAGCCATAATCCTCATAAACAAAGACCCTTCCTCTATCCCCCCCCTGTTCACTTGCACACTCCCACTTTAACTGTGCCGTTAACTGTGACTTCTACTCTGCTCTTTTGCACACTCTTGCACCTTAACTGTGTACATAACCATCATCTGTACTGTATTTGTATTTCTATATTAGCACTGTATTGTATTGTATTGTATTATATTATATTGTACTGTATTTTTATTACACTATTTTTTCTAAGCTCTTGTTATTGTTTTGGTTGTATGTTGACACCCTTGCACTAAGGCAAATTCCTTGTACATCGTACTTGGCCAATAAATAATTCTAATTCTGATTCTGATTCTGAATGTACCAAATAGTTGATTTGGCCACACCTAATGATTTTGCTATCTCTCCGATGGGTTTGTTTTGATTTTTCAGCCTAATGATGGCTTGCTTCACTGGCAGTGACAACTCTTTGGACTTCATATTGAGAGTTAACAGCAACAGATTCAAAATGCAAATGCCACACTTGAAATAAACTCTAGACCTTTTATGTACTTACTTGTGAATGAAATAGAGGGAATAACATTTGCCAATTGTCCAATTACTTTTGGTCCCTTAAAAAGGGAGGATCACATATAAAAAGTGCTGTAATTCCTACACCGTACACCCGATTTGCATGTAAATACCCTGAAATTAAAGCTGAAAGTCTGCACTTTGAGCTCATATTCATTACTTAATTTAAACTCCAATATGCCGTGGTAGACAGCTAAAATAACAATAACTCTGTCAATGTCCAAATATTTATGGACCTGACTGTATATTAGTGGGAATAATGAGAACAAACACTGCTATTGAACTTGAAATTGTCCTACTGTGGAAACTAACAGAAAGACAAAATGTAAGGAATGTGTGAACAGCCACGAGGCAAGCAATGTTTACACAGATTTCGCTTTATGGAACTTAGCTACAGTACTTTTATAGCCAGACAACTGTCTTCCTGGCCCTGATGATGTTAAGGCAGGAGTTTCTGAACTTAAAGGCCCCCTACAATAACCACTCTGCGGCTGAGGACCCCATCTCGGCACAATGGATAACATTTGACACCTTTACCCAACAACCACAACAGGCTGCAGTACACTGGCTTTTTAATACACTAGTACATAGATGCATGACTACATATAAGAAAATATAGGAGACGTTTTATATTAATCATAATGTTACCAGGGATTTGCAAATCAAACAGGGTTTATTTTATCTGGGAGTCTAAAATATGTAATTTGTGCAATATGGAAATATAATTGAAATGTTCATAAAACGGGAAAATATATCAATTTTGCTTCACACCAGTTTGGGAACCCCTAGTTTATTTTATAAACTGAAACATGTCTCCAATACACTACTGTAAATACAGCTGCCGAAAATCTGATAGTCCAACCGGCAGATGCATTAGTCAAAGACGTCCCTAACTTTTGATTGCCTGCAAGGGGATTTCAATTTTCCAGGAAAAAGTTGACCCCAGAACACTTTGAAAACCTGCCTTCGTTTGAACATCCCCGTTTAGCATTTGAGAAGCATGTGACCCAACTCTCTGTTCATGTTGGTGACTGGAAGCAGAGAGAAAATCATTTGAATGAATCACTGAAATAATTTACATCTACATAAAAACAGAAATGGAACAACTGGTCCAGGACAGCCACGTGAACATGACAGGGTTCATACTGAGATCATAAGGATGATGACTTAAGCCAGTAATTCTGGACAATGCTATGTTCTGACGTCAGAGTGGATAAAAAAATCTTGAAATGACTTCTCTACACCTGGCCTAAAGGAATTTGGATTATTTGGATCCATGCTAAATTTTAAGGTAAGGAACAACTTGAACACACATTTGTTTTAAGATTTACTATAGCATAAAGGCATCTAGTTAATACTCCAGAGGTACTGTCACAAAAGCTTGGATGAGTACAGTACCTACCCTTATTGTACAGTACCAATCGCATTGAGCCATTAGTGTTACCTTAAACCACATGCAACAAAAATGTTACATGTGACAGAAAGTATTAAATTATAATTAGTCTTCTGAAATAGGCATTGTTATTAGAGGTAATAAATTGAGACACACATATCAACTGTTGTATCGTGCCAATTTCACAGATCAACTGGTAATTGCTTAAAATGTAAACTGGCGTTTGAGAATCATTGCCAGGAAGAAAAAATAGATTTTGAACTCGGTGAAAGTGAGCGACCCGAGACTTACGTTGGACGGTTTGAGTTGATTTATAATTGTAGTTTTCCCGCTGTTGTCCAGGCCCAAACACAGCACGTTCACCTCCTTCTTCTTCAGCCCAAGCCATCCTGCTAACTTGTCGAACAACCCCATTAGCCTTCTTTCCCTGGGCTGGTCCTGTTTAAAACAGAAACTGAGCCCTAGATATATGTAGTATATAAATTGCAAACCAACTGGCGAATTGCCTTAATTTCCCTACGATCTCTTAATATCTAAAAATAGGGCATTTAAAGACATGTTAAACTTTAAAAGCGTCACAATTACCTAGCTAACTGTAAACGTAGCAAGCAGATTGGCAGTTAGCTTCTTTGGTAATCCGATTAAGGTGTATTAAGTAAATGTTTTGATCATGGGGAGCCTTCAGAGAATCTGCCTGGAGATGCTCTTAAACGCTATTTTGCACCCAACATCAGGAGAGAATACGACAAGTTTAGTTAATTCGTGAACGTTAACTACTTGGACATTTGTTTTCAGACATACACATCTCACGTTCTACCATCCTAGTTCTTCAAACATCTATCCACCTAGACACGATATTAGCAGATGCAGTGGACGTTAGCATGGTAACGCAACGAACTACCACAAAGAACCAATTTTGCCAAATGCTTAAAATGTCAAATATAACCAAATTGCTATACGTCTCATTTTATATTCTGGTTTCCGAACGGATGTTTTGGATAGCGCCAAGGTGCTGTTGTTGTAACCAACGTAAGAAAAAGGGGCTGTACTCGGTTCGAATAGCCAGCGGGTCAGCTGACTAATAATGTATTTGTCTTTTGTCAGAAATGTACTTAACTAGTTAGCTAACGATAAAGTCCGTTTCGATTACTAGGCAAAAGACGTTGGATTAGCTAAGATAGCTAGCTAGTGCTAAAACCATGGAATGGTAGCATTTGGTTCACTGTCACTCGTCCCCTTAAATGAAGCGATTTTGCATAATTATGTAACGTTAATGTATGCAATGCCAGTATGTAGACATTTCACAAGAATTACCGTTAAATAACTAATAGCTAGTTGACTATACTATATACTATATATACGCGGAGTTATATAATCCGCAGGTAATAGCAATAGCGCTGACTCGTCAGGGGTATAGCAACCTAGCAAATTACAGTTGACCTAGCTAGCACTGACGCTACAGTATTATTTCATTGTTTTGAGCGTAAAGCAAGGACTTCCTTTAAATAACCGAATGGAGTCGGTGGTCTCTAATCCGCATTAACGCTGGCTAGTGGGTTCTTTTAGGTTTAACTAGCTATGCGTCCTGGGCTGAACGAATGTTAGCTGACTAGCTATCTAGCGAAGTTACATAACTTGGCTTATACACTCAGGTAACTTTAACAAACAAACAAGCTATTTTTCTAAAAGAGGTACCGCTAATGTGACGCACAGCTACCTTGCTAACGTAACCACGCTTGTAACGTAGCTGGCGAAACAATTTACCATTACCTGGTAGCCAAGGCCTCTTCAAACAGCAGAAAAGTGGGACCTCCGTCTGTATTTCAATATCTCTGGGTTCACCTAACAAGCCATCACCAAAACTAGACTTGTCAGACAATCTGACGAACTGTCCTCATAACGCATATTCTGATATATTTGTTAATATCGCTTCAATGCTGCGCAGGTAAAACACCAGCTGAGCAGTGTCTTTATCCCAGTCCTCGGAGCGAGCTGAAATAGTTAGACTGCGTTGCTAAGAGACGGCACATTTTCTTATTTGAGCAGCTGACGTAGGTTAAACAGCGCCACCACCTGGAGAACAATGGCTAGACAGGGTAGGAGGCGATGCCGAGACTAACGTAGAAAAGCAAAGTAAAGCATTCCAAATGAGGGCAAATTGGGAAATTATACGATAACTATAACTTTTTCTCTTTTTAGGCCCAACATTACGTGCATGTATGTTACTTCCGAAGACATTTTCTATCCCAAGTCTTGTGTTGTGTTTGTAATGGTTCTCAATGGGCCTCATGCAAGAACATTTTCGTATTTTTATCGTAAGGTTACTTCTACGAATGTTCCACGTCAGATTCAGCAAACGTTCGTAACTTCAGAAAACTGTCGTAAATGACAACGTAAACATGCTGAATGCTACGTCTTCTTAAATGAGTGCGCGTTTAGTGCAGCTGTAAGAATCGTTCAAATGGTGATGCAAAGCATAATATTTGGCACACAAATTTTGGAAAAAGGCGCTGGCCACTCAAAAATTCAAGATGGCGACCATTTTTCAAGATGGCCACCATTTCTGTCGAATGTTCATTATATCAATGTAAGCATTTTGAATAAATCAAACTGTGTATGGTCTAAACCCAGATTTTTGGGGTCAAAGAATTTAGTAGGAATGTTATTTTGCCTGAAACAGCTACTTGAAAATAGCTGTGTCAAAGATGGCATCCAAGATGTCCGCCGCAAAACATTACATTACAGGCATTTAGCAGACGCTCTTATCCAGAGCGACTTACAGTTTACATTTCTTTACAATCCATTTATACAGCTGGATATTAACTGAAGCAATTCAGGTTAAGTACCTTGCTCAAGGGTACAACGGCAGTGTCCCACCTGGGGATTGAACCTGCAACCTTAACGTTCCAAGCCCAGTTCCCTAACCATTATACCACACTGCCGCCAATCATGTTTGACAATCATCATACTAGGGCAAAAACTGAGTTTGATCATGTTCATTATTTTCAGAACTGAAAAATGAATGCTCAGACACTTCTTGGAATACTTTTTTTTAATTAAATAACTTGGACTGTGATGAACATCAAGGTTTTATCTGAGGAGAATGAACAATAATTGTTTCTCCCTCTTCCTTTGGGCCACCAGCCCCTGGCTGTCGCTGTGGTCTCTGTCTGGAACAGAACAAGAACAAAAAAAGCTGAACATATCACACCCATTCTCAGATCCCTACACTGGCTTCCAGTGAATCTCAAAATTGATTTCAAAATATTGCTGCAAGTTTTTAATCACTGAATGGCTTAGGGCCCAAATACATCTCCGACTTGCTTTCACATTATCAACCCTCGAAGTCTAAGGTCGTCCGGGACTGGTCTACTAACTGTTCCCAGAGTCAAAACAAAACATGGTGAGGCAGCGTTTAGCTACTACGCTGCACATTGCTGGAACAAACTTCCTGAGAATCTGAGAAACGTGCCAACCTTAACTACTTTTAAATCCAGGCTAAAAACTTTTATGTTCTCTACTGCTTTCTCTTAAACTGATGCAAAATGGTGAACGCAGATTTTTAAGTATAAAACCATATTTGCCCTTTGACTTTTATCTTTCCTATGCATATTTTAATTTATTTTTTGATTTTTTTATTTTTGTTGTTGTATTTTTTATGTTCTTTTATGCCTTTTTATGCCTTTAAATGTATTTTTGTGCCTTATGTAAAGCACCTTGAATTGCCGTTGTGTATGAAATGTGCTATACAAATAAACTTGCCTTGCCTTGCCTTGCCTTGGTGGCAATGATCAATTCACATTTTCTGGTCTTCTCACGCTCCTGTGTAGCCAGCTCTTCACCCAGCATCTCACATTAGCTCTCCATTTGCCTGGACCTGTCTGCATGATTCTCATTGTATACGTTTGTCCTTTGGTCCTTCTGCAGGACAAAACGCCTCCGGTCTTCCTCCTCCTTTTTCTCCAGTGCATTGTCTCTTGTCCTGTTCCTGCTTTTACTCGCCAGATGCTCAATGTAATCATTCCTGGCATGAATCGCCTCCTGCTGCTGGTTTTGTTTGAGCATACACTGTTGCCTCTCATATTGCTTGCCCGGATTCTTCAATCTCTTTTTCTGTGTACAACTTATTCTGCACTCTCCTTTGCTCCATCTCCCTCACCTGTTGCCTTAGGTTCTCTGCATATGCTTTTTTCCACCTTTCGCTGCCTCGCAGTCTGCTGCTCCTTTTCCAGGCCCGCCATATCTGCCTGGATCCAATGTCTGTTTTAGTTTGTCTCCATTCACCTCCTGTACAAGTATATGACAGTCGTTAGTGAATGACAAGTTGCTCACCTTGACTGCCACTGTAGGGCAGTTCACAGAACTATGCCCTGAAGTAACCCCAGAGTGTGAACTGTGTTTAGGTTGCCAGCAGGGAGCCAACAGGCGAGAACAATGGTACATTTACATTTAAAGCATTTAGCAGACGCTCTTATCCAGAGCGACTTACAAGATGTGCATTAATACAAGGTAAGAACAATCATAGTTATCATGGTATTGCAGAGGGAAACTTTAGGACAGTTCACAGAACTATGCCCTGAATCGCCTCCTGCTGCTGTTTTTGTTTGAGCATACACTGTTGCCTCTCATATTGCTTGCCCGGATTCTTCTATCTCTTTTTCTCTGTACAACTTATTCCGCACTCTCCTTTGCTCCATCTCCCTCACCTGTTGCCTTAGGTTCTCTGCATATGCTCTTTTTTCCACCTCTCGCTGCCTCGCAATCTGCTGCTCCTTTTCCAGGCCCGCCATATCTGCCTGGATCCAATGTCTGTTTTAGTTTGTCTCCATTCACCTCCTGTACAAGTATATGACAGTCGTTAGTGAATGACAAGTTGCTCACCTTGACTGCCACTGTAGGGCAGTTCACAGAACTATGCCCTGAAGTAACCCCAGAGTGTGAACTGTGTTTAGGTTGCCAGCAGGGAGCCAACAGGCGAGAACAATGGTACATTTACATTTAAAGCATTTAGCAGACGCTCTTATCCAGAGCGACTTACAAGATGTGCATTAATACAAGGTAAGAACAATCATAGTTATCATGGTATTGCAGAGGGAAACTTTAGGACAGTTCACAGAACTATGCATATTTTAATTTATTTTTTTCGATTTTTATTTTTTTTTTGTTGTATTTTTTATGTTCTTTTATGCCTTTTTATGCCTTTAAATGTCTTTTTGTGCCTTATGTAAAGCACCTTGAATTGCCGTTGTGTATGAAATGTGCTATACAAATAAACTTGCCTTGCCTTGCCTTGCCTTGGTGGCAATGATCAATTCACATTTTCTGGTCTTCTCACGCTCCTGTGTAGCCAGCTCTTCACCCAGCATCTCACATTAGCTCTCCATTTGCCTGGACCTGTCTGCATGATTCTCATTGTATACGTTTGTCCTTTGGTCCTTCTGCAGGACAAAACGCCTCCGGTCTTCCTCCTCCTTTTTCTCCAGTGCATTGTCTCTTGTCCTGTTCCTGCTTTTACTCGCCAGATGCTCAATGTAATAATTCCTGGCATGAATCGCCTCCTGCTGCTGGTTTTGTTTGAGCATACACTGTTGCCTCTCATATTGCTTGCCCGGATTCTTCTATCTCTTTTTCTCTGTACAACTTATTCCGCACTCTCCTTTGCTCCATCTCCCTCACCTGTTGCCTTAGGTTCTCTGCATATGCTCTTTTTTCCACCTTTCGCTGCCTCGCAGTCTGCTGCTCCTTTTCCAGGCCCGCCATATCTGCCTGGATCCAATGTCTGTTTTAGTTTGTCTCCATTCACCTCCTGTACAAGTATATGACAGTCGTTAGTGAATGACAAGTTGCTCACCTTGACTGCCACTGTAGGGCAGTTCACAGAACTATGCCCTGAAGTAACCCCAGAGTGTGAACTGTGTTTAGGTTGCCAGCAGGGAGCCAACAGGCGAGAACAATGGTACATTTACATTTAAAGCATTTAGCAGACGCTCTTATCCAGAGCGACTTACAAGATGTGCATTAATACAAGGTAAGAACAATCATAGTTATCATGGTATTGCAGAGGGGAAACTTTAGGACAGTTCACAGAACTATGCCCTGAATCGCCTCCTGCTGCTGTTTTTGTTTGAGCATACACTGTTGCCTCTCATATTGCTTGCCCGGATTCTTCTATCTCTTTTTCTCTGTACAACTTATTCCGCACTCTCCTTTGCTCCATCTCCCTCACCTGTTGCCTTAGGTTCTCTGCATATGCTCTTTTTTCCACCTTTCGCTGCCTCGCAGTCTGCTGCTCCTTTTCCAGGCCCGCCATATCTGCCTGGATCCAATGTCTGTTTTAGTTTGTCTCCATTCACCTCCTGTACAAGTATATGACAGTCGTTAGTGAATGACAAGTTGCTCACCTTGACTGCCACTGTAGGGCAGTTCACAGAACTATGCCCTGAAGTAACCCCAGAGTGTGAACTGTGTTTAGGTTGCCAGCAGGGAGCCAACAGGCGAGAACAATGGTACATTTACATTTAAAGCATTTAGCAGACGCTCTTATCCAGAGCGACTTACAAGATGTGCATTAATACAAGGTAAGAACAATCATAGTTATCATGGTATTGCAGAGGGGAAACTTTAGGACAGTTCACAGAACTATGCCCTGAATCGCCTCCTGCTGCTGTTTTTGTTTGAGCATACACTGTTGCCTCTCATATTGCTTGCCCGGATTCTTCAATCTCTTTTTCTGTGTACAACTTATTCTGCACTCTCCTTTGCTCCATCTCCCTCACCTGTTGCCTTAGGTTCTCTGCATATGCTCTTTTTTCCACCTCTCGCTGCCTCGCAATCTGCTGCTCCTTTTCCAGGCCCGCCATATCTGCCTGGATCCAATGTCTGTTTTAGTTTGTCTCCATTCACCTCCTGTACAAGTATATGACAGTCGTTAGTGAATGACAAGTTGCTCACCTTGACTGCCACTGTAGGGCAGTTCACAGAACTATGCCCTGAAGTAACCCCAGAGTGTGAACTGTGTTTAGGTTGCCAGCAGGGAGCCAACAGGCGAGAACAATGGTACATTTACATTTAAAGCATTTAGCAGACGCTCTTATCCAGAGCGACTTACAAGATGTGCATTAATACAAGGTAAGAACAATCATAGTTATCATGGTATTGCAGAGGGGAAACTTTAGGACAGTCCACAGAACTATGCCCTGAAGTTACCCCAAAGAGTGTGAACTGTGTTTGTGTTGCCAGCGGGGAGCCAACGGGCGAGAATGGTATTGCCCCAGATGTCTCACAGGCCCCACACTGATCCTGCTGTCTCAGCAAAGCAGGACACGGTGGGGGCTGTTCTCAAGACTTGACCATATCACTGAGTTTAATGTGTTATACTGTAACTTCATCATGTACATGTACAGTATAGGCATGTTTGGTGTTGTTGGAGAGCTGATGTAATCAGCAGTGGGTTGGTGTCATTGATGATGTGGCATGTGCTGAGGATCTCAGAACACTGTTCAAAAGTGAACGGTGCAAATGATCTGCGGTCAGCGGCCATCTGTAAAGCTGGCGGTGTGATGCGCGTACAGAAACAGCGCAGGGAGTGGTTCCGTTTTTCAGTGATTGTGTCCTTATTTGGTGTTTTATGGTTTCCTTTGATGTGTGGGTATATAGGGAGAAAGTGGCATACATCGAGGAGATTCGTACTACGACCTCCTGCGCAACTTTCGCGTATAGCCGTTTTTGTATTCTTACATTACGCAAATTCTGTTTGATGTTTTTCTGCAAGTCCGGCTAATAAACATTTTCATACCAAAGCATCTCTCATTAATCTAGACTGCAGTTACACGTTGTGGTTTTAAGATTAAAGTTAACACACACGCACATAGAACGTTGCACTCCGTAGTCACTCGCCTATACATTAGTGCCGTTGCAAGACACGCAACTGTATCCTTGCTAGGCTTTACACAGGCCAAAGGCACGTCTGCATCTCATATAGAGACAGCAACACGTATAGAGCAGGGGTCGGCAACCTTTACTATCAAAATAGCCATTTTTGGCCCCTCTCCCACTACATAAAATTCATCTGGAGCCACAAAACCTATTTGACCCTTAAAATGAAGATAACACAGTGTATAAAGTTTTATAGTTATACTATATATACAGAGGGATTGGAATTTATTCAAAAGCTTCTAGTATGTTTGACAGAAGTTATCAAGTTTTTAAGGCAAAAGGAGGTTATACAAGATACTAATTAATTCCAATTTTTTTGTCCCTAATATCATGGAAAAATCACTAAAAATACTAAAGAACATATTATAGGAACTAAAATAGGAAATAAAATATGTGTATGTGTAAATATGTGTGTTTTTGTCACCCACTGTAAAATAACTATAGTTTGTTGCATTTGTGAAATTATAGAACAACAAAAAGAAAACTGTTGACATTTTATTGCTGTTTTTACCTGTTATAACAAAAGAAAACCTCAAACTCTTATGAAGAGGAGAAAAAAAACCACTGGCATGTGTAGACCTACTTTGAAATAAAACAAAGAACCATGCAGGTCTATTTGAGTCCTTCCCTTATTTGTGGAAAATTAATACAATAAAAAGTAGCCCACTTTGAAATAAATTAAACGTATAGCTGCAGCCTAATAGCTTTAAAAAGAGTAAACATAAAAGCAGGCCAGTTTGTATTTAATTATGACTTAAGTCTATTTCAGTGTGTTGTCATCCTCTTCTGTTTTTTCCTCAGCCACATACAGCAATCAGCCATCGAGCCTGAACATAAAACATAACTACATAAGCTCAGGTTCTAAAATAAATATTACTTTTTTGCTAAATAATAGCCTATTAAATGATAGTGTTCTCACCTGTTTAATGTGATTTCTGTTTCTGAACATCACTGCAGAGCTTCTCTATATCAGGGCTGTAAGACGTGACTTTGATCTTAACACAGGACTGCAGGCTGTCATCTGTGAGGCGCGAGCGATATTTGGATTTTATGTAGTTAATGCTTGAGAAAACCTGCTCGCAGAAGTATGTGGATCCAAAGATGGACAGGACTCCAAATGCATACTTCTTCATGTTCATATAAGTGTCGGGAATGGCATTCCATGTTTCAAACACAAGTTTGTCGGGTTTGGGGATGTTTTCAATATCGCTCCATTTGTGCTCCCGAGCGAGAATAGCCTTCTGACGGGCGACATTTTCGAGATCAGCTGTCAGCCTGTCCATGCTGAATTAAACTCTCTATTTTCCTCTGAGACTTTTCTTTTTTGGATTTATCCATGGTTAGTTTACCGGGGATTGGAAACTCAAGATTAGCCACCTTCAGATGGCAGGGAGAGCCGCCGGGGATGTGACGCATATTTTAATTGACGAAATATTAAACACTTTTTTTCAGTGTCACAGTATCACCTCGATCTCCAAAATAAGGTGTTCCCTTTGAAAGAAAAAAATAAAATAAAAATAGCCGTTATTTATTTCCATATATATATTTTTTTTCTCAAAGCTGCAGGGAGCCACTGCAGAGCCGCATGTGGCTCCAGAGCCACGTGTTGCCGACCCCAGAATAGAGCCACACTACGCGAGCCGAGACGGTAGTCTCTCATTTGCCTATACGATTCTAGCAGTAACAACCGAGAGAAAAGCTAACATACATTGGAGTCAGATAGAGTTGGAGTTAATTAACCTCCATTTAATCCCGTTCACTAAGGTAAGGCTACACGCTATACTTCAACACTCGGACACGTCCGCCATTTGGTGTGTTTAAGTGGAATCTTACAGGATTCTACAGTTGGTGACCCCGACGATAGATAGTCACCTGTGTTCCGGATCAGGAATGCTGCTTGCCACATTCTGGACCTGGGCTGTGTCCGAAACCGTTCACTCGTTCCTATTCCCAATGTAGTGTTCCGTGTAGTGAACGATTAAACTGTTTTCGGACACTACAACGGAACGTCATTTGCGTCAAAAAAAATGTGCCGGATATTCAGATGACGCAAGCGGATGCGCCCAGTATCACGTAAACAAACCGAGCACTCATGGCAGCTGTTGAAATGTACTCAGGTGGTATCGGGTTTGCATGTTCAGTTTTGAATGTTAAATCCCAAATAAACTGTTGAAATTCTAATGATGGGCACGTGTGGTTTTGTCAACTGTGGTGCTGTGTGCTAGCCACTGCTTTAGCCACCAATAGCTACCGTTATGGAAGTCGTGAGCTAACTAGCTCGTGCGCTAACAGCACCAACTTCCATAACGGTAGCTACAGTTTCCAACGGTAGATATCGGTGGCTAAAGCAGTTAGCTAACGTTACCATCACCATGATTCCTATGACAAAAACAACACTTATAATAATGAAATGTGCGACCCATAAAACATAGTTTAGACCAAAATGAATGTATTCTATGATAATTACATGCTGATATAGGACATATTGGTACAACACCTGGAAGCCATCTTGAAAAATGGCGGCCATTTTGAATTTTTGAGTGGCCAGCGCCCTTTTTCAAAAGAGTGGACCTTGAAGAGTATTTGTGCCAAATTTCATGCTTGCATCTCAATTGGAACGATTATTATGAAATATGCAATTATCTGCTGCATTAGTTCATGTGATTTGTGATTTAGCATAATTAACACCCCAATAATGCTATATATGGTTAGGCGTCCTGCCCCATTTTCAAAGGAAAGTCACTTGTGCAGTTAACGCAGTATCATCTGTTGCCCGTAGCATCACAGAAATAAAATAAAAATGGTGTGATATGAAATTGGGAGTCAAAGAAACGTCTCGCGAAAGCAAGGCGATCCATGACTGCAACAGGAGGGGGTCAGGAGGAAGTATCCGTTACGAATTAAATTACGAATTTTTATTAAATTAATTAAGGCATAAGACCACCCTAGTTAAATCGCCTAAGGCGTACTGAATCTAAAAATGTATTTTGTGAAATTTTCGAATAAAGATTTAGTGAAATAACGTAAATTGAAAAACTGCACCTTTTGTCTCCTGTGACTCAAAACCGTGATACGATCCGACCGGTGAGTTTTGTGATCCTTTGCACCCCTAATAGCCTCAATAGCCACAATTGAAACGAATGATAATGATAGAACTATATTAATGAATTATGAATGATATTATCCTACAATTTGAAAAAAACCCAGTCAAATATAGGCCTACAATTGTCAAACAGGTTACTCTCAAAATGATTATACATTATGAATTATATCATTTATCGTGCAATTTATATATTCAAACTCAACAGTTCTTCTAAGTAACGAAATAGACTCCATTAGTCAAAAACTAAGTTGTTTTGCTTTGGAGAACGGCAGGAAAATTGTATGTATGACTCGTACGACAGCTCTGGACCACTTGCAAATTTTGTTCGTACCTAAGAGAAAATTCTGAAGATGAGAAAATTGGTGAATGCGGAAAATTCTCGAATTTGTGCGTAATAGTATTTCTTGCATGAGGCCCAATGTGTATGTTCTGCTTTGGATCTCATGAGTGACACTGAATAATGTATTCAATGTATTTATTTTAGTCAAAATAATTTAATTGATATAATTCAATATTTTTGTCTCTAATAAAAGCCTTGCATCCATGCTGCACCTACTTTAGATACAGTTCAGCTGAGACTGCAAATTTACCTGAGCTGATAACTGGTTGGTCTGGAGTCAAGCCAAGTCAAATGGAATGTATAAGGTGTGATGTACCATAACCATACATTCTTAAATACTTGTTCTTCTGTTCTCCCCCACTCTACATTTAAACTCAGCTCTTGCTTCTCCCGGTACACATTCAAGTAAAAAAGATAATATACATTTTGCAAGGTGAGGCCATGCAGGAAATTATCATCTTGTATGTCTCCTTATGTCATCTTATGTCTCCTGATAGTAAACCAAGGCCCATTTCACATTGTTTTAATTAAATAGTTTTTAAGGGTATTGATAAAATATATTATTTTTTTTAAGTATGAAATCGGTCTCATCTGTCCATAGTATGTTGTTCCAGAAGTACAGGCTTTTTTAGATGTTTTTTTGGCAAACTCTAATCTGGTCTTCCTGTTGAGGCTTACCAAATGGACCTAATGTGACGCACAGCTACCTTGCTAACGTAACCACGCTTGTAACGTAGCTGGCGAAACAATTTACCATTACCTGGTAGCCAAGGCCTCTTCAAACAGCAGAAAAGTGGGACCTCCGTCTGTATTTCAATATCTCTGGGTTCACCTAACAAGCCATCACCAAAACTAGACTTGTCAGACAATCTGACGAACTGTCCTCATAACGCATATTCTGATATATTTGTTAATATCGCTTCAATGCTGCGCAGGTAAAACACCAGCTGAGCAGTGTCTTTATCCCAGTCCTCGGAGCGAGCTGAAATAGTTAGACTGCGTTGCTAAGAGACGGCACATTTTCTTATTTGAGCAGCTGACGTAGGTTAAACAGCGCCACCCCCTGGAGAACAATGGCTAGACAGGGTAGGAGGCGATGCCGAGACTAACGTAGAAAAGCAAAGTAAAGCATTCCAAATGAGGGCAAATTGGGAAATTATACGATAACTATAACTTTTTCTCTTTTTAGGCCCAACATTACGTGCATGTATGTTACTTCCGAAGACATTTTGGATCCCAAGTCTTGTGTTGTGTTTGTAATGGTTCTCAATGGGCCTCATGCAAGAACATTTTCGTATTTTTATCGTAAAGTGACTTCTACGAATGTTCCACGTCAGATTCAGCAAACGTTCGTAACTTCAGAAAACTGTCGTAAATGACAACGTAAACATGCTGAATGCTACGTCTTCTTAAATGAGTGCGCGTTTAGTGCAGCTGTAAGAATCGTTCAAATGGTGATGCAAAGCATACAATTTGGCACACATACTCTAAGGGCCATTTTGGAAAAAGGCGCTGGCCACTTAAAAATTCAAGATGGCGACCATTTTTCAAGATGGCCACCATTTCTGTCGAATGTTCATTATATCAATGTAAGTATTTTGAATAAATCAAACTGTTTATGGTCTAAACCCAGATTTAAGGGGTCAAAGAATTTAATAGGAATGTTATTTTGCCTGAAACAGCTACTTGAAAACAGCTGTGTCAAAGATGGCATCCAAGATGTCCGCCGCAAAACATTAGATTACAGGCATTTAGCAGACGCTCTTATCCAGAGCGACTTACAGTTTACATTTCTTTACAATCCATTTATACAGCTGGATATTAACTGAAGCAATTCAGGTTAAGTACCTTGCTCAAGGGTACAACGGCAGTGTCCCACCTGGGGATTGAACCTGCAACCTTAACGTTCCAAGCCCAGTTCCCTAACCATTATACCACACTGCCGCCAATCATGTTTGACAATCATCATACTAGGGCAAAAACTGAGTTTGATCATGTTCATTATTTTCAGAACTGAAAAATGAATGCTCAGACACTTCTTGGAATACTTTTTTTTAATTAAATAACTTGGACTGTGATGAACATCAAGGTTTTATCTGAGGAGAATGAACAATAATTGTTTCTCCCTCTTCCTTTGGGCCACCAGCCCCTGGCTGTCGCTGTGGTCTCTGTCTGGAACAGAACAAGAACAAAAAAAGCTGAACATATCACACCCATTCTCAGATCCCTACACTGGCTTCCAGTGAATCTCAGAATTGATTTCAAAATATTGCTGCAAGTTTTTAAATCACTGAATGGCTTAGGGCCCAAATACATCTCCGACTTGCTTTCACATTATCAACCCTCGAGAAGTCTAAGGTCGTCCGGGACTGGTCTACTAACTGTTCCCAGAGTCAAAACAAAACATGGTGAGGCAGCGTTTAGCTACTACGCCGCACATTGCTGGAACAAACTTCCTGAGAATCTGAGAAACGTGCCAACCTTAACTACTTTTAAATCCAGGCTAAAAACTTTTATGTTCTCTACTGCTTTCTCTTAAACTGATGCAAAATGGTGGACGCAGATTTTTAAGTATAAAACCATATTTGCACTTTGACTTTTATCTTTCCTATGCATACTTTAATTTATTTTTTTAGTTGTATTTTTTATGTTCTTTTATGCCTTTTTATGCCTTTTTGTGCCTTATGTAAAGCACCTTGAATTGCCGTTGTGTATGAAATGTGCTATACAAATAAACTTGCCTTGCCTTGCCTTGCCTTGGTGGCAATGATCAATTCACATTTTCTGGTCTTCTCACGCTCCTGTGTAGCCAGCTCTTCACCCAGCATCTCACATTAGCTCTCCATTTGCCTGGACCTGTCTGCATGATTCTCATTGTATACGTTTGTCCTTTGGTCCTTCTGCAGGACAAAACGCCTCCGGTCTTCCTCCTCCTTTTTCTCCAGTGCATTGTCTCTTGTCCTGTTCCTGCTTTTACTCGCCAGATGCTCAATGTAATAATTCCTGGCATGAATCGCCTCCTGCTGCTGGTTTTGTTTGAGCATACACTGTTGCCTCTCATATTGCTTGCCCGGATTCTTCTATCTCTTTTTCTCTGTACAACTTATTCCGCACTCTCCTTTGCTCCATCTCCCTCACCTGTTGCCTTAGGTTCTCTGCATATGCTCTTTCTTTTCCACCTTTCGCTGCCTCGCAGTCTGCTGCTCCTTTTCCAGGCCCGCCATATCTGCCTGGATCCAATGTCTGTTTTAGTTTGTCTCCATTCACCTCCTGTACAAGTATATGACAGTCGTTAGTGAATGACAAGTTGCTCACCTTGACTGCCACTGTAGGGCAGTTCACAGAACTATGCCCTGAAGTAACCCCAGAGTGTGAACTGTGTTTAGGTTGCCAGCAGGGAGCCAACAGGCGAGAACAATGGTACATTTACATTTAAAGCATTTAGCAGACGCTCTTATCCAGAGCGACTTACAAGATGTGCATTAATACAAGGTAAGAACAATCATAGTTATCATGGTATTGCAGAGGGGAAACTTTAGGACAGTTCACAGAACTATGCCCTGAATCGCCTCCTGCTGCTGTTTTTGTTTGAGCATACACTGTTGCCTCTCATATTGCTTGCCCGGATTCTTCTATCTCTTTTTCTCTGTACAACTTATTCCGCACTCTCCTTTGCTCCATCTCCCTCACCTGTTGCCTTAGGTTCTCTGCATATGCTCTTTTTTCCACCTCTCGCTGCCTCGCAATCTGCTGCTCCTTTTCCAGGCCCGCCATATCTGCCTGGATCCAATGTCTGTTTTAGTTTGTCTCCATTCACCTCCTGTACAAGTATATGACAGTCGTTAGTGAATGACAAGTTGCTCACCTTGACTGCCACTGTAGGGCAGTTCACAGAACTATGCCCTGAAGTAACCCCAGAGTGTGAACTGTGTTTAGGTTGCCAGCAGGGAGCCAACAGGCGAGAACAATGGTACATTTACATTTAAAGCATTTAGCAGACGCTCTTATCCAGAGCGACTTACAAGATGTGCATTAATACAAGGTAAGAACAATCATAGTTATCATGGTATTGCAGAGGGGAAACTTTAGGACAGTTCACAGAACTATGCATATTTTAATTTATTTTTCGATTTTTTATTTTTTTAGTTGTATTTTTTATGTTCTTTTATGCCTTTTTATGCCTTTAAATGTCTTTTTGTGCCTTATGTAAAGCACCTTGAATTGCCGTTGTGTATGAAATGTGCTATACAAATAAACTTGCCTTGCCTTGCCTTGCCTTGGTGGCAATGATCAATTCACATTTTCTGGTCTTCTCACGCTCCTGTGTAGCCAGCTCTTCACCCAGCATCTCACATTAGCTCTCCATTTGCCTGGACCTGTCTGCATGATTCTCATTGTATACGTTTGTCCTTTGGTCCTTCTGCAGGACAAAACGCCTCCGGTCTTCCTCCTCCTTTTTCTCCAGTGCATTGTCTCTTGTCCTGTTCCTGCTTTTACTCGCCAGATGCTCAATGTAATAATTCCTGGCATGAATCGCCTCCTGCTGCTGGTTTTGTTTGAGCATACACTGTTGCCTCTCATATTGCTTGCCCGGATTCTTCTATCTCTTTTTCTCTGTACAACTTATTCCGCACTCTCCTTTGCTCCATCTCCCTCACCTGTTGCCTTAGGTTCTCTGCATATGCTTTTTTCCACCTTTCGCTGCCTCGCAGTCTGCTGCTCCTTTTCCAGGCCCGCCATATCTGCCTGGATCCAATGTCTGTTTTAGTTTGTCTCCATTCACCTCCTGTACAAGTATATGACAGTCGTTAGTGAATGACAAGTTGCTCACCTTGACTGCCACTGTAGGGCAGTTCACAGAACTATGCCCTGAAGTAACCCCAGAGTGTGAACTGTGTTTAGGTTGCCAGCAGGGAGCCAACAGGCGAGAACAATGGTACATTTACATTTAAAGCATTTAGCAGACGCTCTTATCCAGAGCGACTTACAAGATGTGCATTAATACAAGGTAAGAACAATCATAGTTATCATGGTATTGCAGAGGGGAAACTTTAGGACAGTTCACAGAACTATGCCCTGAATCGCCTCCTGCTGCTGTTTTTGTTTGAGCATACACTGTTGCCTCTCATATTGCTTGCCCGGATTCTTCTATCTCTTTTTCTCTGTACAACTTATTCCGCACTCTCCTTTGCTCCATCTCCCTCACCTGTTGCCTTAGGTTCTCTGCATATGCTCTTTTTTCCACCTCTCGCTGCCTCGCAATCTGCTGCTCCTTTTCCAGGCCCGCCATATCTGCCTGGATCCAATGTCTGTTTTAGTTTGTCTCCATTCACCTCCTGTACAAGTATATGACAGTCGTTAGTGAATGACAAGTTGCTCACCTTGACTGCCACTGTAGGGCAGTTCACAGAACTATGCCCTGAAGTAACCCCAGAGTGTGAACTGTGTTTAGGTTGCCAGCAGGGAGCCAACAGGCGAGAACAATGGTACATTTACATTTAAAGCATTTAGCAGACGCTCTTATCCAGAGCGACTTACAAGATGTGCATTAATACAAGGTAAGAACAATCATAGTTATCATGGTATTGCAGAGGGGAAACTTTAGGACAGTTCACAGAACTATGCATATTTTAATTTATTTTTCGATTTTTTATTTTTTTAGTTGTATTTTTATGTTCTTTTATGCCTTTTATGCCTTTAAATGTCTTTTTGTGCCTTATGTAAAGCACCTTGAATTGCCGTTGTGTATGAAATGTGCTATACAAATAAACTTGCCTTGCCTTGCCTTGCCTTGGTGGCAATGATCAATTCACATTTTCTGGTCTTCTCACGCTCCTGTGTAGCCAGCTCTTCACCCAGCATCTCACATTAGCTCTCCATTTGCCTGGACCTGTCTGCATGATTCTCATTGTATACGTTTGTCCTTTGGTCCTTCTGCAGGACAAAACGCCTCCGGTCTTCCTCCTCCTTTTTCTCCAGTGCATTGTCTCTTGTCCTGTTCCTGCTTTTACTCGCCAGATGCTCAATGTAATAATTCCTGGCATGAATCGCCTCCTGCTGCTGGTTTTGTTTGAGCATACACTGTTGCCTCTCATATTGCTTGCCCGGATTCTTCTATCTCTTTTTCTCTGTACAACTTATTCCGCACTCTCCTTTGCTCCATCTCCCTCACCTGTTGCCTTAGGTTCTCTGCATATGCTCTTTTTCCACCTTTCGCTGCCTCGCAGTCTGCTGCTCCTTTTCCAGGCCCGCCATATCTGCCTGGATCCAATGTCTGTTTTAGTTTGTCTCCATTCACCTCCTGTACAAGTATATGACAGTCGTTAGTGAATGACAAGTTGCTCACCTTGACTGCCACTGTAGGGCAGTTCACAGAACTATGCCCTGAAGTAACCCCAGAGTGTGAACTGTGTTTAGGTTGCCAGCAGGGAGCCAACAGGCGAGAACAATGGTACATTTACATTTAAAGCATTTAGCAGACGCTCTTATCCAGAGCGACTTACAAGATGTGCATTAATACAAGGTAAGAACAATCATAGTTATCATGGTATTGCAGAGGGGAAACTTTAGGACAGTTCACAGAACTATGCCCTGAATCGCCTCCTGCTGCTGTTTTTGTTTGAGCATACACTGTTGCCTCTCATATTGCTTGCCCGGATTCTTCTATCTCTTTTTCTCTGTACAACTTATTCCGCACTCTCCTTTGCTCCATCTCCCTCACCTGTTGCCTTAGGTTCTCTGCATATGCTCTTTTTCCACCTTTCGCTGCCTCGCAGTCTGCTGCTCCTTTTCAGGCCCGCCATATCTGCCTGGATCCAATGTCTGTTTTAGTTTGTCTCCATTCACCTCCTGTACAAGTATATGACAGTCGTTAGTGAATGACAAGTTGCTCACCTTGACTGCCACTGTAGGGCAGTTCACAGAACTATGCCCTGAAGTAACCCCAGAGTGTGAACTGTGTTTAGGTTGCCAGCAGGGAGCCAACAGGCGAGAACAATGGTACATTTACATTTAAAGCATTTAGCAGACGCTCTTATCCAGAGCGACTTACAAGATGTGCATTAATACAAGGTAAGAACAATCATAGTTATCATGGTATTGCAGAGGGGAAACTTTAGGACAGTTCACAGAACTATGCCCTGAATCGCCTCCTGCTGCTGTTTTTGTTTGAGCATACACTGTTGCCTCTCATATTGCTTGCCCGGATTCTTCTATCTCTTTTTCTCTGTACAACTTATTCCGCACTCTCCTTTGCTCCATCTCCCTCACCTGTTGCCTTAGGTTCTCTGCATATGCTCTTTTTTCCACCTCTCGCTGCCTCGCAATCTGCTGCTCCTTTTCCAGGCCCGCCATATCTGCCTGGATCCAATGTCTGTTTTAGTTTGTCTCCATTCACCTCCTGTACAAGTATATGACAGTCGTTAGTGAATGACAAGTTGCTCACCTTGACTGCCACTGTAGGGCAGTTCACAGAACTATGCCCTGAAGTAACCCCAGAGTGTGAACTGTGTTTAGGTTGCCAGCAGGGAGCCAACAGGCGAGAACAATGGTACATTTACATTTAAAGCATTTAGCAGACGCTCTTATCCAGAGCGACTTACAAGATGTGCATTAATACAAGGTAAGAACAATCATAGTTATCATGGTATTGCAGAGGGGAAACTTTAGGACAGTCCACAGAACTATGCCCTGAAGTTACCCCAAAGAGTGTGAACTGTGTTTGTGTTGCCAGCGGGGAGCCAACGGGCGAGAATGGTATTGCCCCAGATGTCTCACAGGCCCCACACTGATCCTGCTGTCTCAGCAAAGCAGGACACGGTGGGGGCTGTTCTCAAGACTTGACCATATCACTGAGTTTAATGTGTTATACTGTAACTTCATCATGTACATGTACAGTATAGGCATGTTTGGTGTTGTTGGAGAGCTGATGTAATCAGCAGTGGGTTGGTGTCATTGATGATGTGGCATGTGCTGAGGATCTCAGAACACTGTTCAAAAGTGAACGGTGCAAATGATCTGCGGTCAGCGGCCATCTGTAAAGCTGGCGGTGTGATGCGCGTACAGAAACAGCGCAGGGAGTGGTTCCGTTTTTCAGTGATTGTGTCCTTATTTGGTGTTTTATGGTTTCCTTTGATGTGTGGGTATATAGGGAGAAAGTGGCATACATCGAGGAGATTTGTACTACGACCTCCTGCGCAACTTTCGCGTATAGCCGTTTTTGTATTCTTACATTACGCAAATTCTGTTTGATGTTTTTCTGCAAGTCCGGCTAATAAACATTTTCATACCAAAGCATCTCTCATTAATCTAGACTGCAGTTACACGTTGTGGTTTTAAGATTAAAGTTAACACACACGCACATAGAACGTTGCACTCCGTAGTCACTCGCCTATACATTAGTGCCGTTGCAAGACACGCAACTGTATCCTTGCTAGGCTTTACACAGGCCAAAGGCACGTCTGCATCTCATATAGAGACAGCAACACGTATAGAGCAGGGGTCGGCAACCTTTACTATCAAAATAGCCATTTTTGGCCCCTCTCCCACTACATAAAATTCATCTGGAGCCACAAAACCTATTTGACCCTTAAAATGAAGATAACACAGTGTATAAAGTTTTATAGTTATACTATATATACAGAGGGATTGGAATTTATTCAAAAGCTTCTAGTATGTTTGACAGAAGTTATCAAGTTTTTAAGGCAAAAGGGAGGTTATACAAGATACTAATTAATTCCAATTTTTTTGTCCCTAATATCATGGAAAAATCACTAAAAATACTAAAGAACATATTATAGGAACTAAAATAGGAAATAAAATATGTGTATGTGTAAATATGTGTGTTTTTGTCACCCACTGTAAAATAACTATAGTTTGTTGCATTTGTGAAATTATAGAACAACAAAAAGAAAACTGTTGACATTTTATTGCTGTTTTTACCTGTTATAACAAAAGAAAACCTCAAACTCTTATGAAGAGGAGAAAAAAAAACCACTGGCATGTGTAGACCTACTTTGAAATAAAACAAAGAACCATGCAGGTCTATTTGAGTCCTTCCCTTATTTGTGGAAAATTAATACAATAAAAAGTAGCCCACTTTGAAATAAATTAAACGTATAGCTGCAGCCTAATAGCTTTAAAAAGAGTAAACATAAAAGCAGGCCAGTTTGTATTTAATTATGACTTAAGTCTATTTCAGTGTGTTGTCATCCTCTTCTGTTTTTTCCTCAGCCACATACAGCAATCAGCCATCGAGCCTGAACATAAAACATAACTACATAAGCTCAGGTTCTAAAATAAATATTACTTTTTTGCTAAATAATAGCCTATTAAATGATAGTGTTCTCACCTGTTTAATGTGATTTCTGTTTCTGAACATCACTGCAGAGCTTCTCTATATCAGGGCTGTAAGACGTGACTTTGATCTTAACACAGGACTGCAGGCTGTCATCTGTGAGGCGCGAGCGATATTTGGATTTTATGTAGTTAATGCTTGAGAAAACCTGCTCGCAGAAGTATGTGGATCCAAAGATGGACAGGACTCCAAATGCATACTTCTTCATGTTCATATAAGTGTCGGGAATGGCATTCCATGTTTCAAACACAAGTTTGTCGGGTTTGGGGATGTTTTCAATATCGCTCCATTTGTGCTCCCGAGCGAGAATAGCCTTCTGACGGGCGACATTTTCGAGATCAGCTGTCAGCCTGTCCATGCTGAATTAAACTCTCTATTTTCCTCTGAGACTTTTCTTTTTTGGATTTATCCATGGTTAGTTTACCGGGGATTGGAAACTCAAGATTAGCCACCTTCAGATGGCAGGGAGAGCCGCCGGGGATGTGACGCATATTTTAATTGACGAAATATTAAACACTTTTTTTCAGTGTCACAGTATCACCTCGATCTCCAAAATAAGGTGTTCCCTTTGAAAGAAAAAATAAAATAAAAATAGCCGTTATTTATTTCCATATATATTTTTTTTTTCTCAAAGCTGCAGGGAGCCACTGCAGAGCCGCATGTGGCTCCAGAGCCACGTGTTGCCGACCCCCAGAATAGAGCCACACTACGCGAGCCGAGAGACGGTAGTCTCTCATTTGCCTATACGATTCTAGCAGTAACAACCGAGAGAAAAGCTAACATACATTGGAGTCAGATAGAGTTGGAGTTAATTAACCTCCATTTAATCCCGTTCACTAAGGTAAGGCTACACGCTATACTTCAACACTCGGACACGTCCGCCATTTGGTGTGTTTAAGTGGAATCTTACAGGATTCTACAGTTGGTGACCCCGACGATAGATAGTCACCTGTGTTCCGGATCAGGAATGCTGCTTGCCACATTCTGGACCTGGGCTGTGTCCGAAACCGTTCACTCGTTCCTATTCCCAATGTAGTGTTCCGTGTAGTGAACGATTAAACTGTTTTCGGACACTACAACGGAACGTCATTTGCGTCAAAAAAAATGTGCCGGATATTCAGATGACGCAAGCGGATGCGCCCAGTATCACGTAAACAAACCGAGCACTCATGGCAGCTGTTGAAATGTACTCAGGTGGTATCGGGTTTGCATGTTCAGTTTTGAATGTTAAATCCCAAATAAACTGTTGAAATTCTAATGATGGGCACGTGTGGTTTTGTCAACTGTGGTGCTGTCTGCTAGCCACTGCTTTAGCCACCAATAGCTACCGTTATGGAAGTCGTGAGCCAACTAGCTCGTGCGCTAACAGCACCAACTTCCATAGCGGTAATAACGGTAGCTACAGTTTCCAACGGTAGATATCGGTGGCTAAAACAGTTAGCTAACGTTACCATCACCATGATTCCTATGACAAAAACAACACTTATAATAATGAAATGTGCGACCCATAAAACATAGTTTAGACCAAAATGAATTTATTCTATGATAATTACATGCTGATATAGGACATATTGGTACAACACCTGGAAGCCATCTTTCAAAATGGCGGCCATTTTGAATTTTTGAGTGGCCAGCGCCCTTTTTCAAAAGAGTGGACCTTGAAGAGTATTTGTGCCAAATTTCATGCTTGCATCTCAATTGGAACGATTCTTATGAAATATGCAATTATCTGCTGCATTAGTTCATGTGATTTGTGATTTAGCATAATTAACACCCCAATAATGCTGTATATGGTTAGGCGTCCTGCCCCATTTTCATAGGAAAGTCACTTGTGCAGTTAACGCAGTATCATCTGTTGCCCGTAGCATCACAGAAATAAAATAAAAATGGTGTGATATGAAATTGGAGTCAAAGAAACGTCTCGCGAAAGCAAGGTGATCCATGACTGCAACAGGAGGGGTTCAGGAGGAAGTATCCGTTACGAATTAAATAAAATGTAAAAATGTGCGATTTTTAAATGTTTTATTAAATTAATTAAGGCATAAGATCACCCTAGTTAAATCGCCTAAGGCGTACTGAATCTAAAATGTATTTTGTGAAATTTTCGAATAAAGATTTAGTGAAATAACTTAAATTGAAAAACTACACCTTTTGTCTCCTGTGATTCAAAACCGTGATACGATCCGACCGGTGAGTTTTGTGATCCGTTGCACCCCTAATATCCTCAATAGCCACAATTGAAACGAATGATAATGATATATATTATATAACTATATTAACTATATTAATGAATTATGAATGATATTATCCAACAATTTGAGAAAAAAACCAGTCAAATATAGGCCTACAATTGTCAAACAGGATACTCTCAAAATGATTATACATTATGAATTCTATCATTTATCGTGCAATTTATATATTCAAACTCAACAGTTCTTCTAAGTAACGAAATAGACTCCATTAGTCAAAAACTAAGTTGTTTTGCTTTGGAGAACGGCAGGAAAATTGTACGTATGACTCGTACGACAGCTCTGGACCACTTGCAAATTTTGTTCGTACCTAAGAGAAAATTCTAAAGATGAGAAAATTGGTGAATGCGGAAAATTCTCGAATTTGTGCTTGAAAGTCTTTCTTGCATGAGGCCCAATGTGTATGTTCTGCTTTGGATCTCATGAGTGACACTGAATAATGTATTCAATGTATTTATTTTAGTCAAAATAATTTAATTGATATAATTCAATATTTTTGTCTCTAATAAAAGCCTTGCATCCATGCTGCACCTACTTTAGATACAGTTCAGCTGAGACTGCAAATTTACCTGAGCTGATAACTGGTTGGTCTGGAGTCAAGCCAAGTCAAATGGAATGTATAGGTGTGATGTACCATAACCATACATTCTTAAATACTTGTTCTTCTGTTCTCCCCCACTCTACATTTAAACTCAGCTCTTGCTTCTCCCACACACATTCAAGTAAAAAGATAATATACATTTTGCAAGGTGAGGCCATGCAGGAAATTATCATCTTGTATGTCTCCTTATGTCATCTTATGTCTCCTGATAGTAAATCAAGGCCCATTTCACATTGACAAATGTATTAAATCAGGTGAAAATAAGTGTGAGCTAAAGGTCAATTATATTTTTCCAGGGTCTGGAAGAATATAATATCACTCAATTGGCATACAGGGTAATAAAGTGAGACACCTGGTGCGTTGCCTGTTATCCTGTTGTGTTGCAAAAAAATAAGAACATAAAAAATGAATAAGCATTGACAAAAACAGACACGATCCACCAGAACTGTTAACTTTTATTTGCTAATAAATAACCTCATAAACGGGCGTATATAGTCTGTAAGACCCGCCAATGCCTCTTTGGAAATCATAGAAAAATAAAATACAAGAATTATAAGTACTTGTACTTTGTACAAAAAATTGCCTCCTGTTGCTCAGCAGCCACGTGTGCTGCTCAGCGTTTCTCCACCTCCGGTTTCTCCAGGGTGCCTGCGTGAGAAAGGACTGGGCTCTTCTCCATGTGAACACCTGGCCTGAAGACCCACCCAAGTGTTCTCAATGTCCTGAAATCATGTGGCTGTCTCTTTGTAGGCGAAAAAGGGTGCTGCTTGGCATGTGTATGTGTGTGTGTGGGGGAATCACTGTATTTGACAGAAAACATGCTCCTGACTGCCTGTCTGTCTCTCTCTGGTGAGGTGTGCTTTCACTCAATAATGCTTTTCCAGGGTTTGTGCAGGCTACGCCAGTCTGGCTTTGGCCTACATATCGAAGCTCATCACTTAATATTAGACTGCATTTCAGGGGGTTTGGCTAATTTATCATCTTCGTTGCCATCTGGGAGATGTCAACGTGACAAATCATGGAATCTGACGGCCATTATGTCTGATTCTACGATTTACAAACAGCACCACACCACTTACGAACTCTGTCAAGACAGGACACTATATGAACACAAGCTGATCTTAGCCCCACAGCACACACTGGGTCCTAGTTCCAGGGATTCCACAAATGTCCAGTGTCACAGATAGTCACGTTATCCTCACATCTACCAGGACTCAGCAGGTCTGTACTGCTGCATTTTCACAGCGCAGGTGTCTTCAAACCGAATTGCCTGAGGTGGATTTTGTCGTACATTTTGTACTGTAGTTAAAAAAGAAAGTGTACTCTGTTGTGGGGCATCTCTTTTTTCCCCTTTTGAAACAACTGCATATAATGCTGACTTAAAGAAAGTTGTCATTGAATAAGGAAATTAACATCAAATTTACTAGGGCTTTCACATACAGGACTTCACATATGTATATAAATATCAGATTAAGATAATAATTGGTAAATGGATTATACACTTAAAAGTTGATAACATTTAGCAATTTGTACTTCAAAATTGGCTCTTCATAGTTTTCAAGTATTAGCATACCAGATATCCTGGAAGAAAGGTCAATAAATTAACAAGAATACTTTATGACGTTTACTTATCAAACCTTCAAATAATGAATATAGTAAGGACAATCCTTTGATTGCACATCTGATAGCAGCTACATGGTCACAAAACATGGAGAAAAATTGTAGATCACGTCCCCAAATCTACCGTACATTTCTAAACACTGATACTGTTGCTGCATATAGAAATACTGCAGCTGCAACTCGGCTCGCAGAGTCCATTTGGGAACCAAAGTCAGTAGAAGTCCAATCTCCATTTTCTGGCAGAAGTAGTTGCTTAAAAAATGGGGAAAAAAAGGAAAAAAGAAACAGTCTTGATTATTGAGTTTATTGGTTAGAAGTGAAAGAAAGCCAGTTTGTAGCTGGAAGTTGAGGTGAGGCCTTGCAGCTAGGAAAGGGAGTCTGCTTGTGGGTAGATGTCTGAGGCACAGGCTAGGGCTGTCTGTCCATCCGTCTGTCTCATACATGAAATCCCTTCTCCTGGATGTGGAATAACTGCAGACGTAGCGTCTGTATGCTGCTCACTATCCGTCTCTGGTGCCCGATCAGCGTCACTCCGATCTGCCTGACATCTCTGGAAGAACACACATGGGCACACGCAGACGCACACACACACATGCACGCACGCATACACAGATGTGAGTGCAAACACAAACACATATGCATGCATATATACACACACGCGCACAAACACAAAGACAAACATGGGTAAAAATGAATGAAAAGTATTTGCACTTTTACGCGTGTATCGTAATACTATAACTGTCACTAACAATGTGCTTTGCATATTAATGCCACTCACTCAATGCTCATTGTGGAAATCGAGTCCAGTGTGGTGAAGCCTGCAGCCATAAAATTGTTCTTGTATTGGCTCATCTTAATGGAGTCCAGCCAATCACCAATGGAGATGAACAAAGGATACTCAGGGACTTCTCCGGGGGAATCTGGCAACCTGCACAGACACAGGGAACGGGTCACTAGGAACTCAACCATTAGATTCAAAATGCCCTCCAGCCGATCTGTTCCAGTCTCCAGAGCACATGAGATAAATAGGTCTTTTTATGGCCCACTCTTTCTCCTGTTTGTCTCATATAAACATTCAAGTCTCCCTTATTCATTTATATACTGTATCAGAATTCCCCTTTGCCATAGCCACAGTACAGTAACTTTCATGGCTTTCATCGTAATCCCCAGAATCCCTGATCATATTATTTCTTTATAGATACTGTGCAACTGTACCTTGACATCTAGAAATAATGGACACATGAAACACCACGTGTTCAATGGTCAAACTAATATTTTCAATGCCTCGGGAGCCCATGTGTTCTTCTAAGAGGATCTTGGGAACCTCTGTAAAGGCTATAAACCCGGTCCTGCGAAGCTACGGGCCAACAGATTTCACAGAACCATTTGAAAGTATTAATTTGCAGTATATAGAATTGGAGGTCTTTTTATTATGACCTAGTTAACAGTACCTGAAGGTCTAATTAAGGAGCCTTAACACCTGGATAACCTTCAGACATGGTTGTCCAGGGCTTACTTTATTCAGCAAGAAACCACAAATTCAAACTACTCAGGTATTTTTAAATGACTGGACTTGGGGTGGCCAATATTCTGGTTTATTGTGGATATTCTAGTTCTGTCAGCAGAACAAGGGAGCATAAGTAGAAATAAGTAATGTGCTGCATTTCAGTAATTTATCTTGAATGCAGCACATTAATGAACTGTAACACAATAGCTAATAAACACTTTAAACTTTTAAAAAATAGAGCCTACTCACATTTTGTGCTGTCTTAATTAGAAACCTCACGTTTGGAGCATAATGAGTGTGGCTCAAGAACAGTTTGGTGACGAACAATGCCTTTTCCAGCATGATGGAGCACCTTGCCATAAGGCAAAAGTGATAACTAAGTGGCTTGGGGAACAAAACATCGAAATTTTGGGTCCATGGCCAGGAAACTCCCCAGACCTTAATCCCATTGAGAACTTGTGGTCAATCCTCAAGTGGCGGGTGGACAAACAAAAACCCACAAATTCTGACAAACTCCAAGCATTGATTATGCAAGAATGGGCTGCCATCAGTCCGGATGTGGCCCAGAAGTTAATTGACAGCATGCCAGGGCGAATTGCAGAGGTCTTGAAAAAGAAGGGTCAACACTGAAAATATTGACTCTTTGCATAAACTTAATGTAATTGTCAATAAAAGCCTTTGACACTTGTGAAATGCTTGTAATTATACTTTAGTATACCATAGTAACATCTTACAAAAAGATCTAAAAACACTGAAGCAGCAAACTTTGTGAAAACCAATACTTGTGTCATTCTCAAAACTTTTGGCCACGGCTGTAGATATTACGTGAAGTTTACGATAGTACTATTTCATATTTGAATATCGTGGTATACCGTCATACCGGTATACCGTCACACCTGTGGAAGGAAAAAAATTGTATTAAGTTGGAATGCTAGAGCAAGATCCACAGGGGGACACGCAGACACTAATTAACTCAGTGTGACGCTGCAGTTCGGAGTGGCCAGGCAAACAAACGGCTTTTCACACCACAACTTCAAAAGAACATCTGTTCTTTTGTGACGTTTTCCCTCACTACAGGAAACCTCCTTCCCATTGGTTTATGACCTTTGGAGATTTGCAGAAACACCCTGTTCTATCTTCATGTGGCTCCATAGCTCCTATTAACACCCCATTACCTCCCTCTTGTCGCTGTTGCCTCCCTTTCCGTTGTGTTTGCTATGAATATCGGATTTAAATTTGAAGGCGGGAGATTCGCTGTCCTGCGTGACACGGACAGCTGTTCGTAATTAAAGCTTCAATACTGTTTAAGGAAATTCTCTCTGATCCTACTGAGTTTTAATTTCCACAATACACCCCTAGTTCAGATACATTCTGGGCGGGCCGTACCCCTGAATATCCTCCACCAGCGTCAGCAGGCTGCTGGGGTTGCGGATGAGCTTGTCCAGGAAGCTGACGATGTCGGTGAACTTGGGCCGGTGACCCCTCTCCTTCTGCCAGCAGTGCAGCATGAGCTGGTGCAGGGCCACGGGGCACCCCATGGGCGCGGGCAGGCGGTACCCCTCCTCTATGGACAGGATCACCTGCAGGACACAAGAGCCACACCTCACCTGTGTAAACCCCAAACAAGTACAAACTCATCACACCCTACACCCCAGCCAGACCCCTCCGCTCAGCCTCCTCTGGCAAACTGACTGTCCCATCCCTCTGCGCCCCCGGCAGCTGCTCCTCACGGTCTCGTCTCTTCTCTGTCCTGACCCCTCGGTGGTGTAACGACCTTCCGCAATCGGTCAGGACCGAGGAATCAGTTGCGATCTTCCGCAAGAGACTCAAAACCCACCTTTTCAGACTCCACTACCACTGAATTCTGTACATCTAGCCTATTGTCATCACCACTGTCGGCTTGCTCAACACTTCGTGTATATGTACCCCTGCCTTCTCATTTAATAAAAAAAAAGAATAATACTAACCTTTTCCTTCCCAGTGTTACGGGTATGGTATGCAGCTGCTTACAACGATGTTTACAAAAAAAAGTTTACAACTCCAACAGTTTATTGTATGGCTCTTTGTAGATTTATATACCATTTTAATTGAAAAATAAAACAAAATATGCAACTGAATATAGTAATAGTAAATTAATAGTGTAATTGTATGTTTAAATCAATTTAAATCATTCACGTTGCAAATTAAGCAACATTTTGCTTTATCGCATTACCTGCTTATCAGATCTAGTACTATATTTAGCTATTCACTTTTTCCATTGTGGCATAACGTGAAAGATGATGCGTGAGCAGGTGGAATGAAAGGTGTGACGTGTTCCCTCCTCTGGCCATTACATGTTTCCCACATTCTCTACAGATGGGAGATTCGTTCTCAACAACACCATCTTTTTTTCTGAATCCAAAGTGACTCCACACGGATGAACGAGTTCGCTTTTGGGGGAGGTATCATTCGTAATTAGAGACCGCCTCGGCATCGGAATCAGTGTTGGACATCGTAGGTTTTATAAGGGACTGCAAACTGAGATTTATGTCATGTAGCTAGCTAGCTAATAACAGCTCCCTACCAGGTTGTGAAATGTGAGGGAGCTGTCTGCACGTGTGCAATCGCGTTGTAAACAAAACAAAATGCAAAAACCGCCAAAGAGGTGGTGGGATTAAATGACATTAGCAGACACCATAGGTCCAGTATTATATTATTTAATATGGGCTATTTAGACTTTAGATTAGGCTAACGCTTGAAATATTTTTTTCCCTGCATGAAAATAGCTTTTGCCAAGTGATTTATTGTCACAGCATTATGTTAAGTTTATGATAGTACTATTTCATATTTTAACATGGTATACCATCATACTGGTATACCCTCACACCCCTAGTTCCAACACACCTGTCCCTAGGTAAATGGTTGCATTTCCTCACCAAACCCTCTCCCCTGCCTGAGGGGAATGCCCTGGTAGAGGAATCAGATTAGGACAATACATCAAGCTGCCAGCACACCCCAGCTCAGAGTCCTGCAGTCATTTACTCTTCGCTCCCCTGGCTCAACCCCCATGCTCTACTGGCCACAAGTTCAATGCTTATCACAAAGCTTTTCTCATAAAGAAAAAAAACCCCTTCAATGTTTGGTTAACTCCCAACAAAGTCTAAACTACAGACTCAAACTAAATACAAAGTTACTGAGTCCCATAGGGAGGCAGTTTAGGAACATTATACACCCCGCCCTGGTCCTACCTTCTGTTCTGTCCAGACCAACAAAGCCTTGCGCATTTCCACATCAAAGCACGCAGGGTTACGAAAAGGAGGATTTCACCTGACTTGCTTTAACCCAGTGTTTCTCAAATAGTGGGGCACGCCCCCCCTGGCATCGGACCCCGGGGAACATGCTTTTTTTTTGCCGTACTAGAATAAAGTGTAATTGCAGATATGAAGTGCAGTGAACAAACCCTCAAGAGACACCATGGAAAAATATTTAACAGGGTTGAAAAGAAAGGCGGAGAGAGACGAAGATAATGAGACAAACAAAAGTCACCCGAAAGCGAGGAAATATGACGAAGCGATGTAGCGCTTGGCTTCACTGTGACTACGGTGGGAGACGAGGAAAGACCGGTGTGTTTACTGTGTCTTAAAATGTTGGCAGCGGACAGCATGAAGCCAAATAAATGAAGGCGTCACTTAAAGACATTACACCCCAATCACGCTGATAAGCCGCTTGAGTTTTTAAGCGAAAACGTGCGAATATTGCCGACAATCATCCCGCTTTGTGAATGCTACTTCAGAAAACCAGCGAGCACTGTTAGCATCATATAAGGTGGCGTACCAAATTGCTCAGTGCAAAAAACCCCACACCATAGCATTTCTTTAATGTTAATAAGGATACAATGTTATGCAGAGGTGTACTTATAACAATTTTATAGACAAATGATACTATTTATAGTCGCGGCGGAGAGTGGGGGGCGCAAAATGTTTTCCTCTTCCTAGGGGGGGCGTAACAGAAAATAATTGAGAAGCACTGCTTTAACCAATCAGGTTCTGAGTTGCAGGAGGGCGGCGCTATTAAGTCTTTTGGTTTGCTAATATCTGTCATATCGACACATGACACCATTTCACTGCTGAAGGCCACGTGCTGAAATGTTTTCATCTTTAGCCTCACCTTAACCGAAAAATGTTGAGCACAGATCTTTTTGAACGTAGGCCTAGTTACTACATTATTTTTTCATGTATGTTTGTTTTTAAGCCAAAGGGATGAAGTAATAGCGCAATCCATTACCGGATGAAGACGCAGGGTGGTGGACGCTCACGGTGGGTGGGGGGATCAGGGCTCGCCCACTCTCACAGCGGGTGCGCCGTTGCGGGGGGGCAGGGGGGATTGGGAAGGGCCTTTGTCTGTGAAAGCACTTCTAAGCAATTCTCCAGAAGGCCCAAATCCTCTTTGAAAGCACAGGGGCTGTGCAAAGCCGTGGGGGGATTATGGGAGGGCTTCTCCTTCCAGCTCAGAGAGGTAGACTGAATCTGCACAATCCACCTGGTCACACCTAAGACCGAGAGGGCACCCAGACAGGGGGCCCAATGCTCCAACTATTAAACCTCCCTGATTGGCTGATGCTCCTTGAGCTTCAAACCGGAGGTAAGAATATCAGACGGAGGCACTGGAATTGCACGGCCCCGGTTTTAAAAAAAGACATGTTTTTTCTCAAGGGTGTATTTGAGTTCTAGCACAGCAAGAGCCAGACAAGCGGAGATAGAGATAGAGGAGCTCTGGGATTACATTCTCCCATCTTATCTTGTTCCAAATCCTGCCTGAATGTCTGGGGTCATCACATTATCCCTGACAAAACTGCCTAATGTGGCAGAGTGAAGTCTGCAAGCGCATAAAATCCATAGAACAGAAATAAGGGGGACTAAAAGATGAGATGGGAAAAAAGATCAGTGCAGACTGGGGTTTGATAGTTTGTGATACTGTAACTTGAAGAAACGGTGCCTTCGATGGGAAAAAAATAACTCAGTGAAGAGATTATATTGTGAGATTCACATTTTCATTTGTTCAAAAACATTATGGCGTTTCTCATCTTTAGAGTATTGCAACCATGCGTGGTTTTGTCGGTCGCCGCATATATAGTGTTACAGTTGTCTATAATCAACAAAAGTGGATTGCACTCTTTAAGCTTGTATGCTAACGGTAGAGGTTTCTATATCAATTTCAGCATACTGCCTTCATCTGTGAAATGGTGTTATTGTATTGACAAACTTACTCTAACATCGTACCACAGGTGTATAAGACACTTAGAAAGGGAATGCACGTTAGTGCCTCTATTTCCAATGTGGATGTTAACACAATAACACCACTACACATTTTCAATAGAAGTGGATTTTACTCTTATGGATTCAAATCAGAGAAACATAGATTCAAATAATTTCATTAACTACATTCTGTAACACCAAAATGTTACCCCGGTAATAATATATAATTTCATAAACCACACTTAGAAATGTGTGTGTAGTGCAAATAAATCAATGTGTGTGTAGTGCAAAAAAATAATCAATAAATAAATGGAAAAAAGAGGAATATGGATACAGCCTCTCTGCCCCCTTCCCCCCCAAAACACAGAGAACTTAAAATGATCTGTCAATAAACAAATAAATCAAATAAGATAAAAACAAATGAATAGAACTTACATCCTGATTGGACATCTCCCAATATGGCCGCTCCCCGTATGACATCACTTCCCACATGACGATGCCATAGCTCCAGGCATCGCTGGCTGATGAGAACTTCCTGTAGGCAATGGCCTCTGGTGCAGTCCATCGGATGGGGATTTTACCCCCCTACAAGTACAGGTACAATCATACACACTTGAGTACACTTCATCATCAACATCGTTCAGAAAAGTTCTGAACTAGTTCAGAAACAAGGGTTTTCAATTTTTTCCAGATGGCACATTAAGTGCTGGTGATCTGTAAAATACAACATGTATTTTCAATATTGGAAAGTTAACCAACACCACACACACGGCTTTGTATTTGTTGGTGCTTACCTTGCCGTCTAACAGGCTGAGTGGACCTGAACCATGTCAGGAAAATGCACCCCACGCAATACACACAGCTGCCAGAACCCTTCATTTACTGAAATGCTTTTTTAAATTTTGGCAGTTACCTGTACAAATTTAAATTTCACAGGACATAGGTGCTCCGGATTCTCCATCTTTTGGTTAAATTAACCCCCCTGCCCCATATTTATCTCCTTCTCTCTCTCTTTTATCACCCTCAATCCCCAGTTTGCCACTGTCTAAAGGACAACAGCAGACCGCCGGGTCCTTGGCAGACAGTATCTCCGGGACCATCTCTGCTGTGTCTTAAACGAAGTGTACGCGTGAGGCTTACTGGCACTGAACGGGACTGTCTGTCCAATCGTAATGCCTGCTGTGAAAGCCCCATATGCTGCGCAGACTGCAAACTCAAACCCCAGCAGCCTGTCTCAAACCCCTACTCACGCACTACTATTGATCTCTCGCAGGAAACAGAAAATTCTAAATGTCATTTATTTCCCTGTTAGTAATCTGTAAAAGTTGGGCTCTTCCCATTGTCTTTCATGGGGAGAAAATTGTACTGCACACCTACCACTAGAGGGCAGATGTCAATGCTTGCTTCGTTCAATATCTCATATCGTTGCCCCTTGGCTCAACCCTACTTGCCCCTTCCCCGCCCTGCCCTGCTCTACCCTGCCCCTGTTCCGTCACGCTCAGCCCTGCTCTGCAGCCACTGGTTGGTCACACCGGCCCCTTTTGGCAGCCTGATCAGCATATGGCTTTAACAGACTGTACAGCACCGAACAGGCAGACAGCACTTTTCACACGCCTTCTGCCAATCCTAATCACATCTCCTACATGCAAATATGTCACTTATATGCAAGGAGCTGTGGAAACATGGATTTACATTTCTCCAGTAGAGCAGAAGCGCAAGCAGCCTAGCCTGTCTCTGAGCAATGCTCTTCTGGACCAAGGCTTTGCCTTATGAATGCCATAAGTACAATTTCTCGAATATGTAAGTTCCAAAAAAGTTCAAACGATATAAATTGATGAATACTGATTCAAAAGTGCGTGTGTATTACCAGGCTGATGGCTTCGATAAAGAGGGGCAGCTGTGTATGCTGTGCCCCTGCCACCCTGAACAGGTGTAGCAGCCCCAAAACCCAATCATTTCATCCCGGTCTCAAGGGCAGTCATTACACCAAAGTTTCATCCAAACCCATCTGTAACATGTTCAACTACTCTGTTATCCACGGGCAAATAAACAGATGGATAGACAGGCATTAATAGGAGAGATACAACCTTCGCTCCTCCTCTCTCTCTGCAGCCTCTCCTGTCTGCACATCCGCACAGCTGCACTAGAGGGCGCTGTGGTTTTGAACATGAGTGGATGAAGGGGACTACAGCCATATACTGCCTATGGCTACAGTTCTAAACTGCAGCACACAGAACCATAAAGTTCCATGGAGAATATAATTGAGTAGTTAATTTCAGGGCTGTGTGCTATTAAAATTCCAATTAGCCTTATCTGAAATCCGATCGCGCGGTCATTCCTCAGTACAGAGCGTTGAGTGCACATATTGCTCATATTGGAAGTGTTTATAACTCTTTCTCCAAATTGATGTCATACATTCAATGGTATCGTCCAACACAGCTTTCAATCAGGGCACACATTGTTTTCCCTGTATATGCATCTATCACGCGACAGAATCACTTATCCATAACCTTTGATATCTATTGATGTGAATAATATTCGAACAAATGTAATGATAAAACGCTGCTTTGTTGCTACGCTATAATTTCAGTAGCTTAGTTGCTCCTAATACAATTTCATGCCATGAAGCAATGCATCTTTGTCACCTTTGCATGTCTGAGACCAGCACAATCCCTTAACTGGGATGGCAGCCTTTGCCGCTGCTGTTGCTACACAGCCACAGAAAGGTTCCACGTTTCTGACCCGCTCGGTTCCTTCCACAAGGGGGGCAAAATCAAATTGCAATTTCACACAAGCCCTTCACGCGTTTCCTGGCAGCGGCATGGCCAGCCGTCGCCGCCTGCTCGCTCCGATTTCCGTCATGCAGAAAATGGCTTATGGGCCCCAGAATGCAATATATCCTGCAACCGCGGCCAACAGAATAGAGGTCACGGACATGTCAGCTGTCCTCACAGTGCTGTGTCTGACTTTCCATACAGAATCGCAGGACAGAGCGAGGAGAGCAGACTGTAGTGTGTAACGCAGTGGAAAGCAGAGATATTGGTAACATGCGTATCTATTGGGGGAGGGAGGAGGGGGATCTGTGGCGTCTGCTGCTTTTATCCAGCATCCCGGCGCCTGGCATTCATACGCCCGTTTAGCCAGCTGGATGCATTTAGCATCCCTCAAGACCTTCGCTGTCATATTGCCTCGTGATGTGGGGGCACCATTCAAAGTATAGCTCTGTCTTGCCAGAGCGATTCAAACGAAAGCTGATACAGGGATGTGAAATAAATACGTGAATGCAGTTCGTTAAGAATGGTAAAAGGAAAAGGAACGGACAGATTGTGCGACCCCCCGTGGGAGATTGCCCCCGTCTGAACTAAGGGATGTGTACTCACGCTGGTAGTGTAGGCGGCCTCGGGGTCGTCCTCCAGCACACGGGACAGGCCGAAGTCGGACACCTTGCACACCAGGTTGCTGTTGACCAGGATGTTGCGGGCGGCCAGGTCTCGGTGGACGTAGCCCATGTCGGAGAGGTACTTCATGCCCGAGGCGATGCCACGCAGCATGCCCACCAGCTGGATTACAGTGAAGTGCCCGTCGTGTTTCTGCGGGGGGGGGGGGTTAGAGACTGCTGACCGAGGCTGCAGGCCCATCTGGGCTGAGTGACCTTTAGGGATGTGTGCCCTGAGGGCAGCCGCGAAGCCCTGAGCCCTTTACACTGACAGCAGTGTGGAGTAGCAGTTACAGCACACGCAGGGCCATTCTCTGCCACTAACAAATGGTGGATCATCTTGCCTTTCGTGCGTGTCAAACTGTCATAAAAAATTCAGAGTAAGGATTTCTTTTTGTAGATGATACCGAGCACACAAAACCACATCGCCCCTTTAGAATTGCAATCAATTCATTACTGCTTGGATGGATCTATACAGAGTTTGGGTCCAGGTTTCATTCCCCACACGCTGGTTTCTTATACTAAATTGTTGAATATTTTACTATACCAGACAAATTTTTTTTTGAGACAGCTGTCGGGTTATCACACACTTCCGTGGCACAAAAATATGCAGCCGATTTATGAATGTGTGGTACATTCAACCAAACGCTTAGCCTGGGTTTCATTTTCTGAGGGAACAACCCTGTGTGTTTGTAGGAGGTGAACAAGGCACTTCCAAGTTTAACAGGGAGCAGAATGTGTTTAAATGGCACCTGGCACGCTCATAACAACTTTGCAGAAATAAAACAAACAAGCGGCCAGGACTGATGGACATTTATTTATAGGATATTTACACGTTGGCTTGTCATGAAGTGAAAAACGGGCATCACACTACTATCGAGGATGTATCTTGACAGATGTAATTATCTTTGGCGATGTTTAAAACTGTGCCAGGTGCACTTTATAAGATGTAAAATGTAAATTCTGATGAGAGCATTTGGCAAGCAAATGAACACCAATACAGTTTCAGGAGCTTTTGTCTACTGAGGTACTTGTGGAAATTAAGATGGCTTCAAAGAGCACTCAAAAATATGATGAATCGGTGTGTTTGCTTGTTGAGACCTGCACGGCTGCATTTTGAACACCGCAATGAATTCTTTAGCTGCAGCAATTCCTGTGAGTGTACTGCTGCTGTTCTGATGCATTCAGTGAAAAGCTCACACCTGGTTTTTGTTCCAATGGGAATGATGTTTTTTTATACTTGAATGTCACTCTGTTTTCTGTGTTCAAAGCCAACTTCCAGACACGAACAAATGTAAGACCTATACTTATTACGAGTAGAGAATGGAATGTTTTATTCAAGAGGATTTGATTAATTATCATTTTGACAGGTTCATCAAAACCCCTGACACGATGGCGACATGAAAGAGTTTCCCGAAGTGTTAAGATACAACGACAGTTGGTTACTTTTCACAAGGTATCTTGCCGATTGAATTTTGTTTTCAAAGCCATCTCAATGTTTCAATTGCTTTTGAGAGAAAGATTTCTCTTGAAACATTAAGAACGGCCTTACGCTGAGGAATCCCACTGCTGCAATCAAAGCCGCGGGAAAATGTGCTGGATATTGGCTCGGAGATCGAGTTCACACCCGCTCTGCTCCCCTGCATGTGACAGAGCTGCGATTAATGCATGTCTGTGTGAATATGTGTGTGTGTGTGTGTGTGCGTGTGTGACTCGGAGGCTATTCAACAGTGGTGTGAGAAAGAGCCTTTAAAAAAAAAAAAAAAAGGAGCACAATTATGGTGATAGCTAGATAGTAACCCTATTTTTCCCTATATTGTCCAACTCACGCGAGGTTTAACGCTATAGCAAATTGGCAATTTCCTGACATGACAGTTTTGCGTGGCTGCGCCAGTAGCGCTTCTCAAAAGAGGAGAGCGACGAGGTGCGGAAAAGTTGGCGCGCGAATCAGAGGGGGAAAACAAGGCGCACATTAATTTGTTATTTTCATGATTTCAGTTTATATTTATATATTTTCGTGCCGCTTAGCGCCGGCACAAAAATAGGGCCCTCTATCTATATCTGACAAGCGTTACATTTCACTCTACTTCACATGTGTGTTGTGAGTCTCACCCTCAGGAAAGAATCCAGGGATCCGTTCTCCATGTACTCAACCACAATCATGACGGGCCGGCCTACAGAGAGGGAAGAGAGGGAGAGAGAGATAGAGAAATTATCACCTTTTAAATTCAATCTGAAAGAGTCCAGGCCCTAATACAAAGGCAGTAGCTACCCGTGTGAGTCTGACATTTTGATAAATGCCTTGCAGCTCACTGCCTATCACTGCCTCAGTTTCGCACAAGTTCAAATGTTCTAATCGAGAAAACCGAGGCAAATCTCAAATTCCCAAGTCATATTAATCCCCGGACGCTCATTGACTCGAAATGTCCACATAAACGTTTGCAGGTAATTAGTCAACCGTTTCCCTGGCAGCCCTGAGCTCGATGAGAGCATAATCCGCAGTTCGATTAACACTGCCTGATAATGAAAACTCCCTGTTGTCCAGCCTATAGACATGCCTGGGGGAGGTACTGTAGCATGGCTGGCATTCTTTCCCCGCAAGGGTCACATCACGGTTTAATCCGCCTATGTCTCTGCAACTCTTTGCAGCTCAACCTATTGGACTATGATGTTGTGAAATATCATAACAAGTTAAATTACCTAAAACCCAAATGATGTCTAGTTTTAGGTGGAGACAAAAACTGTCTCTCTGATAGATTTCAATAAGCCTAGAGAGCAGAGAGCTATGGAGAGGCTATAGTTATGTTCAAATTGCCTATAACTAAGGCCTTAAATGTGCATTGCATACCTTTCTTGCTACATTTACATTTTAGGCATTTAAGAGACACTCTTATCCAGAGTGACTTAATCAGCTCGCAATGGTAGGATACTGTGACTGAGGCCATGACCACACTAATGAGGATACATTTGAAAACGAATCTTTTTTTCTCCGCATTGGCCTTCCGTTCACACTAAGACGGCGTTTTTGTCACCGAAAATGGACCTTTTCAAAGATGCTCTCCCAAGTGAATGAATTTGAAAACGCCGGTTTCGCGTTGTACTAGACTGGGAAGACGGAAGGTTTCCAAAACGCTGACGTATGATTGCCATGTGATCCAGGCTGGAGCCAAAACATTTGGCGAGGTGCTGTTCTCTTTACTATATAATTTGATTGCTTGATTGGAGTTAAACATAGCTTTGTATGATGTACAAGCAGCATTCCTATGTAAGAGACAAAGCGTTTTATATTCACAGCTGCTGTGCGACGGATCTCCGAGAGGACAATGGCGTTACAAACAGGAGAAGAGAGAAATGTACTCACTGAATTTCTTGATCTGTGAAATATGATCAAATTAATGTCTAAACATCGTAGCAGAACATTTTTGTCAGAAGGGCAGGCTCACACTCTGTCTATTTCCTGGCGTAGACAACTACAAAGTGCTACACTAAATGTGAATGTGAAACAATAAGTTGAACACTTCAATTTAAAAAATGACGACATCGACATCTGACTTTGTAAGTCTCTCCGGATACTTGTAAGTCGCTCTGGATAAGAGCGTCTGCTAAATGCTTAAAATGTAAATGTAAAATGTAAGGTGATTTTAGAAGGCTCTCTTGGTAAAGTTAGCCTGTTTCTGTAGTTAACCGATTTCCATTGTGCATTATCAAGCTGTGCTAAAATTAAATAGGAGGAGGACATTGCTTATGGCAATAAAAATCTCTCTATTCCAGTAGCAGGAATCTCCTCTCTATAAAGCTCCCATTACACTCTTGGCAGTCAGTCAAGAGTGTTGGCACAGGCCTAAGTAACAGTGGCACACGGGGCAAGTGTATCTTTACACGTATTTATGTCAGACAGATATTTTCTTAATGACCCGCTGTCTAGCTCTGTCCTGCCCACGATGACCCAATCCGGGGCATCTTCCCTTTGGAAAATAACCCAAACTAGCAAAACACCAGCTGTAGCAGGGTCTGAAAAGCATGATTACAGCAGATAATTATCCATTATCATGGGGTATTTCCAGGAACGCCAATTATGCGGGTAAATAGCGTTCGATTGCTCTTTGGATCCCAGCAGCCGACCATACGTCCACCTGTCTGTGTGCTGGAGACGGTGATGGAAAGAGACACGGATTCATATTTATTCGGAAGAGTAAACAAAGCAGGGAACCCCCACTGATTCCCCACAAAACCATCCCTCCGAAATACAACAGAGTGTTGACTGCTGATTAAGTTTTTGTTAATGCAACATTTTTGTTTACCACCGGAGAATGCCCCCATGATTCACGTTATCAGCGAAACAAGCCAGGCAATTACGAACAAAAATCCTGCTGTGCATATCTCATAAGCGGACAAGAATTCAGATGTGGAAAGGCGATAATTAAAACCAGGCGGAGCAAGGCAAACGTCGGCGATCTCGATCCGAGGCGGCAGCTCGTCATTTCGCTTCTTGTCGAGGCATGAATAAAGGGGAGTTTAAAAGTCTCCCACATCGGGTCTCGCGCATCGTTCGGTAGCCATCATGGGCGGAATGAGAGGCTGCGGCAGGCATTGATTATCCTGGCGGAAGTGGACTCCAGCAGGGCTGTATTAGACCGCTTCTCCTCAGGCGGGAGGGGGGAGGGGCCGTGAGGAGCTGTCCCCGGTGCTGATTGGACTAATCTATCAGCTCTTCTGCAGAACATGTGGACTCGGCCTGCCACTGATTACCCCACTCAGCGCTTCTTAACGGAACTCGAATTCACTCAATGCTTCAATTAAAATCAGAAGTTGCTCTCAAAACTTCCATCCTCCAGGCCTGTCTTAGCTCGTTCGCGCTTTGAAATGTGGCATTTCTGTCTTTCATTTTGAGACCTAAGATGATGGGGATCCAGTCACATCCCCTTCTTTGGTTATGCTGAGTGTTTTTTAGTTTGTTTTTTAGGAGACAGACTGACGTGGACTGAGGTGGTAAAAGTACTACCAATTCGTTCTCAAGTAAAAACATTGTTAATGCTGTAAAACTAAAAACTAATTTTTTTTTTAAACTACTTACATTTACATTTTAAGTTAAAATAGTTAAGTTTACTTGAGTTCAAATATAAAGTTGCATAAACTTTATAACGATATTTTTTTATATAAAGTATAAAGCTCAAGTATAAAGTTACACTTAAATGTACGAAGTACTACAAATTTAATTGACAGACGTAGACACGCACGCTACCCGTTTTATAAAATGTTTAAGGCACTTTTGAAACGTCTTAGTGCCAAAGTATAACGTCTTCAATAGACCCACCATTTATACATGTACTTGTGTCTTAAATAGCAACTGCATTCCTGTAGTGAGTGTTGCACTGTGGCTAACTGACATGACTAAGAGTGGATTCAGTTTATGCTTATTGTACAATATTCAATCAATTCACCAGAAACGCTGCAATTTGCATTGATTGCAACAACACCAAAACAAACATATGAACGGTGTAATTCTCCTCAAAGTGCCAGCGCTGAATAACTCTACAATCAAACTCATAATTGGCTGAAAGCAGGGCATTTCTCCGCCCACCAATATGTTACTCGGCTCTGCCCTAAAATATGTTCCAATCAATTTGGGGTCCAGCCAAGACATTATAATCAAGAGTAAACAGTGTCGCATTATAGCCTGCCAAGACTGCCAGGTCCAGCGCAATGTCATTGGAGCGGCGCACAGTGTGAACGTTTCGGAAAAAGCCGGGTGTCCTGTTCGAGAAGACGGAAGACAGATTATGATCATTATTATCGTTCTGATTATTCATTTGCGAAGGTGCAAGGCTCACTCGGAGCAACCCACATAGCACATCCACTACCTACACATTTACACACAGTTTAAGTCACATTCCCTACCCACTATGCTAAACTGTTGTCCCGTCAAAACAAACGACTGGAGGGATAAGTATGGGTTAATTGAGAGCCGCCATATCAAATATAAAACTCCGGAGCACACTGTCTCACCACCGCAGTCCCAATACTATCTAAAGGGCATCTTCCATCTACATACGGTTTGGGTGTCTCGCTTTCCTGTCAACAAAATGCACACGTGTACATACACGCGCAGACACCCCTGTGGCAGTTTAGACCAATACCCGGTCTCGCTAGGCAGGTGATCCCTGGGTCCCCACACTCCTCTGCGATACCCATCTCTCTTAATTAGCCTGTGAAGTGGCAGGAAATGGGAAAACAGCAGATGGCGGCGCTCTGCGGCGGGGTGGGGACGCGAGGCGGGCTCGTCAGGGCTGAAGTCCCGCTGGCGCGGCGGCGGTGGCGCGGTGCGCGACGGTGACTGTGCGCAGCGCCGTGTCGAGGTTTGGCGGGCAGGCGGGCGGGCGGGCGGGCGGGTGCTGGGGAAAGCGGCGGATTGGTCCTGATGACTCACTTCCCCGTGTCAGCCGCAGCTGTCGCTGATAAACGCACTCCCCGCGCGTCGGGTGCGACCGCGGGGAGTCTGTGTCTGTCAGCTGGCCTTGTGGGACAGGGGGAGAGGGGGCCTGCACACTAATGGGCCCGGAGTCATATCTGAGGGGCCGGACGCGGGGAGAGATGCTGAGACGGTGGCGCGTCCCTGGACATTTACATCCACTCCATCCCCCTACCGTCGCCGTCTCCTCCCAGGAATATAGCCATGTCAAAACGGGAGGTTGACCAGAGGATGACGGATTTAGGCTTCACTGCGGTATCACGTCCACGACGTGTAACCCTTAGTACAAATCCTGATCCCCACCAAATGACCCCTAAAATGTAAATACCGCTCAGACTGGTCCATTGGGCGGCAATGTTAGCATAATGGTTAGGGAACTGGGCTCGTAACACAAAGATTGCAGGTTCGATCCCAGGTGGGGCACTGCCGTTGTACCCTTGAGCAAGGTACTTAACCTGAATTGCTTCAGTAAATATCCAGCTGTATAAATGGATTGTATGTAAAAGAAAATGTATACTGTGTAAGTCGCTCTGGATAAGAGCGTCTGCTAAATGCCTAAAAATGTAAAATGTGGGGGCAGCGGATGGCGTAGCGGTCTAACGCGCCACACTTTGATGCGGTGTGCGCTGCCTGTCAGGGACGCGGTTCGAAACCCACGTCTCTACCAGACCGGCCCTGGTCGTCAGCCCCGATCGGAGGCGGCATTTGGCTGAGCTGGCACGAGTCCGTCGAGGAGAAGGTAAAAGAAGAATTTCCGTCTCGGAAGAGGCGGGAACAATCGGCCAGGAATGTGTGTCTCGCTCCCGGAGGACGGGCAGCGGACTCGTGGGGGTGGGGAATTGAAATAAATAGAGGGTATAATTGGCAACCAAATTGGGAGAAAAACAGGATTTTTTTTTAAAATAAATGTATTAAAAAATGTATTTATTCGATGTCAGGTAAGAGTTGGGATGATGAAGGGGCATTCACGAATTTACCTGAGCTCCAGTCGGGTTCTTTTAGCGGAAGGAAAAATCATCCATTCCCAGACATACAACATAATCCTCCGTCCTCAAATCTGCAGTCGCCACCACTCTCTCTTTATTCACTCCTGAAATCGCCCTCGTGTTTACTGCATGTGCTCTGTAGCAGAATCAATAAAAATAATAACCTAAACGCCCACCAGCTGCCCACAGGTCTGATTTCAGGGTATCAGAGTCACGGCAGGAGACACAAAACGCTCAGAAAATCTTCTTTGACAAATCATTTCTTTCCTTGTTCTGGATTTTTGGAAATGGGTCGAGGGGGAAAGAATTGATTGGGTTCGGTGGTTTCTGATCTGCAAATAATCTGTATCCAGCGGGCATGGCTCTTCCCACGCCTGCTTGCTTTGAGACCCCGGCGGAAAGCCAGCGGAGATCAGAAAAACAGGAGCGGCCCGCGCAGCGGGGAATTCAAAGCGACATGGCTAAGTGTCTCAAACGCAAACACAAAGCGATTACGGCCTCTTTGTAATGACTACAGTCACCGCTCTCCAGCCAAGTCCCGCACTGAAGTGCTAATAGATTGAAAGGACCAATATTATTATTTTTTTCCTCCAGTAGAGGGAGAACAAAAAATTACTTTTCAACTCCGTGCCAGCAAAGGCAAGATTTATTACACCCTCGGATAAGGTGGCATTCTTTTCCTCCGATGGCAGTTGTGGCTCTCATTCAAGTGCGTTTAGAGATGTTTTCGTTAATGAAGAGAATGACTCTACATATATTTCAACTAGAAAGCTTTGCCTTGCAACAGAAGCACCAGGCCTTGGTAGAGACATGGGAGAATACATTCACCATTTATTATTCATGTCACTACTTATAGATGCTAGTCTGTCCTTTGAATGGCCACAAAGCCTTAGGGTGTGTTCACACTGATGATAGGGTATGCGTCAGAAACGCAGTTCTGACACTGTTCTCAATGAGAGTCGTGCGTTGGCGCACCACAGAGGCCAACACATGTTACAATGCTCTGTTCTCCGTTAAAAAATCTAACCAGGGTTGACGTTTTGATGGAATGCCCTCTGACATACTAATGCGTCAGCCAATAGGAGATGGTTTAGAGCGGGTCCTGGAATTTATTGGGTGGGCATCGCATTAGACCTCCCGGGTGGTCTAGCGGTTACAACGTTCAACGCTGGCCACTGCAACCGGGGTTCGATTCCACTGGCCGCGCCAGTATCGGCTCTGGGAGTGCCACTAGGGAGAGGCAATTGGCTGTCCACCCCAGGGAGGGGGGAGGGAAGCTGAGATGAGTTTGCTGCGTATAGGAGTGGCTCTATGTATCGGAGTTACAGTCGACAATAAAATTGCGCCCCTCTGAATTTTACACCCGGTGCATGAAACCGGTCCGTGGTGCAAAAAAGGTTGGGGTCCGCTGCCCTAACTGTGTTTTTTGGTCTTCTTCTGAAATTTTGCGCCCCTCGGAATTTTGCGCCTGGTGCAATCGCACCGGTGGCACCCCCCACGCTACGCCTCTGAGTGTGAGTGTTGCAGGATGATTGCGTTTCTGTAAGGATACTTCTCGGCGGGTTTCGTCTGCGACCGTTCCCAGCTTGTGGAGCTTCTCGAGAGCAAGATTCTTGATCTCCAAGCCCAACTTGGGCTGCAATTGGCTGTCCACCCCAGGGGGAGGGGGGCGGGAGAGCCGCTGAGAAGCTAGCTTGTGGGGGAGGGCAAATCGAAGGAAATAGAGGGCACAATTAGCCACCAAATTGGGGGGAAATCGGTAAGAAATCTGAAATAAATGTCAAAAATAAAATAAAGGATATGTAATATACCATAAGACAGATAGTCTCTAGTGTATAAAGTTTGTGAAGTTTGTCTGTCCTTTATCTCATCTCTTCCAAATAGCCTCTGGCCTTGTGATATAATTACACTGCATTTTGGCACCCTGAACTCTCAATCTTTTCTCCAAACGAATAATAATAATAATAATATTATTTGTATAGCGCCTTTCTAAAAACCAAAGAACACAACACCACAATACAAATAAAAAACAAAAACAAAGGGGATATATACATACACATGTATTTAAAAAAAACAATGAGAGCGATAAAACAATGATACAGCAGTACAGTCAGGTCAGAGAGAAGGTCAAACCTGGATACTCAAGATGCCACAGAATCTGTGCCGCTGAAGTGCTTCACAGACAGAGGCCCAAGATGAGACGGCCCAATCAGCGACCGTGGTACATAAACACATTTATGAAATAAGGGCCGTAACCGGCAGTAACGATGGTAACCGCCCAGCCGTCCTGTCCTACGCGAAGTATTTTTACGTAACTACGTCATTTTTCGGAATTACGGCTGAATCGGAGACGCTGTTGTCCACATCCACTGCGTCTCCTGAAAATTCATCAAGGGGCTCAGTAAGTAGAGCGCGGTTCTGTGTGTCTCAGTAGGTAGAGCGTGGTTCTGTGTGGCTCAGTAGGTAGAGCGTGGTTCTGTGTGGCTCAGTAGGTAGAGCGTGGTTCTGTGTGTCTCAGTAGGTAGAGTGTGGTTCTGTGTGGCTCAGTAGGTAGAGCGTGGTTCTGTGTGGCTCAGTAGGTAGAGCGTGGTTCTGTGTGGCTCAGTAGGTAGAGCGTGGTTCTGTGTGGCTCAGTGGGTAGTGCATGGCGTTGGCAACACTTAGGTTGTGGGTTCAATTCCCACTGGGACCACATACTGAAAAATGTATGCACTCACTACTGTAAGTTGCTTTGGATAACAGCGTCTGCTAAATGGCATATATAAACATTTCTTTCTGAGTTTCTGCAGCGCCATCTACCTCCAGGTGTGCTTACTATTTCTGTGCCAATCAAAATCAATGAGAAAGTAGGGGACCTCAGTGTTAACGACCAAAACCTGCACGTGTCAGCGTTTTTGCAGAAATGGCCATTTCCCATAATCTGTGCACGCCCCCTTCAGCTCAGACTTCACTCTGAGACATTCACGGTTGTGATTCCATATCCATTTCAAGGTCAGGAAACAGCTAAGGTCAAAAGGTTAAAGGTCAAACTTATTTCAGGCCCCTTTGTTGGGTTGCAGGGCAAGGGGGAGAACTCACTAAGAGGGGGTTTCCCTTGGAAAGCTGTCATTCTGTGCAGATGTAGAGCGCCACCCTCTGGATATAAGCGGAAATTAAAAGCAGCGCTGCGTAGATCAGGGTTCCTCGAATCCCGGTCCTCCTGGGCTGAGCACTGCTGTTTCTTCCACCCTTCCTTTACCTGGGAGTCAGGTGTGAAGACATTCTGGCCAATCAGTTGCATTAATTAACTACCCGAGAGAAAGGAAAACCAGGACCGGATTAGAATTCCTGGGCCAGATTTGAGTAACCCTGGCGTAGGTGATTATCCTATGATGGCTGATACTCTCTCACAATATCACCCATGACAATGGGAGCACAGCTGAGGCTCATAGCAAACAACCGGTTGAATGGTTGTGATACAAAAACACTTGCTAATGATGTTTGACCAAATGTAATGTAAGGACCAGGTTGGGCAGTGGCCAGGGGCCTTCTCTGTCATCCTCAAACAGATCAGAGCATCTACAAGTAACTGCCGAAACAAAGGAAACACTTCAGTAAATGAAGGGTTCTGTGCATTTTCCTTGCATGGTCTGAGTGATCACCTGCATCCTATGGCGAAGCATTTCTGTCCTGATGGGAGTGGTCTCTTCCAGGATGTCCCCCATCCACAGGGTGCATCCCTCCAAAAGAGTTCCAGATATTTGTGAAATCCATGCCAAGGTACACTGAAGCTGCTGGCCTAAGGCCCAATTAAGACACTTGTTGGTGTTTCCTTTATTTGGGCAGTGACCTGTATGTTGCCCAGCAACTGGAATGGTTCTGTGTGGCTCAGTAGGTAGAGCATGGTGTTGGCAACGCTTAGGTTGTGGGTTCAATTCCCACTGGGACCACATATAGCCTACTGGAAAAAGATGTATGTGTGCTTGAGTATATCTATAAAATAATTTGATTAATTTATTCATAAATTAATCCGGGGTGCAATTGAAGCAAGGGGTTGAGGTGAATTACTGTTGTGGGCTTTCATGTATTTGCATATTTGTACCAGTGGTGGGCCGTCAGGGCCAGCAAGGCCTTCTCTGCTGGCCTAAACGCTATCAGAATCACTGACTTACGTTTTAATATTTTTTTCCATGAATATGTATAAAATTATTCCCAATAGTCTATTCTCTTCATTTCATAGCTTTTCTCTTGGTTGCGTTGCTTCCAGTAGTGTATGTTTATGTTAGAGCTTTTATCCAATCATATTTCAGCCATCATGTGTTGCCAGGGTCAAAGGAATCTGCCTTGAGGCCTTCAGAATCAACAGTGCGGGCGCCTGTAGCTTAAAATAAATGGCAATGAAACTGTTGCTTTAACCAATCAGATTTCGAGTTGGCGACACCGGGGCCATCTAGCAGGCGTACAATAACGTCGGCATTTTCACGTCATAGCTAGCACTCCCGGCCACAGCCGACGCTGGCCACGGAGACCGGGGTTCAATTCCCTGTCTCGCCAGAGTCGGCAGAGTCGGACGTTGTAACCACTGGACCATGAGTCATTCGTCTGACTCATGGACCTTCTCTAATATTACCTTTGGGTGACATATTCATAGATCACTCAGGAAAGGAAGTTCAACAGGTTAGTGTAATGTGTGCTTTAATGTATGTCATTTTGGAGAACAGCACAACGATAGCAGATCCACAGCAGCTATAATATGATTTATTAATGGTTATGCATTCTCCAATGCAGTTTGCATTCTCCTCTTCGTCCTCCAGCAGTGATATTTCCTCAGTCTGCCGTCCGTCCGCAGTGTGCAGTCTGTGACGTCCCTACTCCGAGGACTCCGGATTCTTCCAGCGGCATAAAGCCCTCCATAATTTCCAGGACCCTCGGCACGAGGTTGTACAGCCTCATGTAACAAGCATGTTCCACCCGATGCCTGCTCTCCGAGGTCCTCTTCAGCCGGTGGTATTGGCGGTTCAACCAGACCCACCTGTCCTCGCTCTCCCTCAGCTCATCTCTGAGGCCATCCACCTCCTTCCGCAGGTCCATATTCTCCTTCACCAGGTCTTTGCCGCGGTGACTGTTAACTTCCAGCCGCCTCTCGTACGCCGACAGCTTCCCCTGGGCATCGGCCAGCTCCTTGCGCAGTCGCGACAAAGTGCCTCCTCTCTCCTTCCGCTGGCAGCCTGGGAGTTTGGAGGTTGTCGCTGCCTGCTCTTTGCTCCTGTTTTCCTGAATATCACATGTGGTCTTGCCCACCCTGTCATTAATGGCCTTTCTCCTGACAACTCCGCCTCTCCGCTGCTGCTGTCGAGGAATGTTCTGCCTCTGTTCTTGTGCTCTGGCCATGTTGTGACTCTGTTCTCGTGAGTCCTCTGGTGCTTTGGCCATATTGTGAGCCTGTTCTCTCTGTCTCTCCATCTTCTATTCGCGCAGGTCAATTAATGTGTTTCTGCATTATGGCCAGGAGTTCTTATACTGCACTACAGGCATACTGTGACAGAACAATACCACTGATGATGTCACAATGCAATACCTCGGAATTGTACTTGTTACCACGGTTACAAGTGCCATAATGCCACACGCGTGTATTTTTAAAAATGTTTATGCATTCTTTAAGTCAGCAAAATATATATATTCAATTATTAAAATGAGTTTCAATGGAATACAATTTCAATGGATAGCGAAAAAAATAAATGTCCAGATATAATATATTGTCAAATTAATCTGTATTTGTTTTTTATCAATGAATGCAATTTGCTATTTTATTTATTTTAAAGTTTTTGGGGAAATGATTTAGTAAATCCTTTACTTCGAACTGCCAGTAGTAACGGTTTCAACTCATTTACTTTTAAAGTAAACGTTTGTCGCCGTTAGGGGACAGAGGGAATATTCCATTTTTCCCCGTCTAGCTTTGGAAAGCTTGTTAAAAAGTTACCGATTCGGCATTACACCCAGCAGACGCGAGGTTTTTCGCCCTCTCAGGAGCAAATCCAAGAGCAGGGAAATATACTATAGCTAACTAGCCTTTGTTGGCTTAAATGTAATTGTTTAATTTCAAACGTTGAGCGTATAGCCATTTCGATTGGCTGCTACTAGCTCTCTTGCTACAGGCAACCGGACCGAAAGTTTTCTAGTTAGCTTTAAGAGGGGTGTTGGTTCCATTTAGACATTTCTGCACCTGACTGTTCGGAACCACCTCGGTGTATAGTATTTTTATCGACTTGGTGTCTCTGTTTTGGCAGTAATTCGTTCAGTGCAGGGAGAGCAGCAGACTAATATTTAGGGGTGAAAATGTGGCCACCGGCAGTGCAGTGTGAGCAGTGGCGGAGCGTGGGTTGCTAGCACCCGGGGCGAGGCACGTAACGGTAATCCGTGAACCGTTAGCACTCCTTTCCACCAGTTAGGGCAGCGGTCCCCAACCTTTTTTGCACCACGGACCGGTTTCATGCAAGACCATTTTTCCCGGGGGGGGGGTGGTACACGCAAAAAAAGATGAGACCAGTTCATTTATTTAGCGGACCAGACGCTACGCCTCTGCATCAAACCAACAACGCATACCTATGAGTCAATTCAACGCATATCATATTGTCTCTGTGAACACAGCCTTAAACAGGTGACTAGAAGGTCCTTCAGCTCGTTGTGATCGAGTCAGGTTTTAGGGAAAAATTTAAGACAGGAATATTCAGAAAATGACCTAGACCCAAGTGTTTTTTCTCTCTTAATCAGTAGGAATAAACTGTAAATAACTCCCGCATTGACACAATACCCTCTCCCCAAATGCTTTAATTCACAGAATGTTTTTCGTCGTGCTCATTACACTTTATTCCAGTCAAAGGGGGGTGGCACAACGTCTCCCCCTGTGTTTGAGTGCAGTCAGCTCAGCACCCCTCAGCTACCCTGAACCTGAGCCAATGACAGTCACCTGCTTACTCACCTGACCCATGTGTGCAGGCTGCAGCACAACCTCACTGGCTCAGCTCATCAAACCCTTTACTCTGCCATGACTTGGACTTAAACACCTTGGGAGGGGGAGGGGGCTCACATGTAAATACATTTAGCAAGCTCACTATTGGAATGCAAGAGCCACGATGTCATTCTGACTGTATCGTCTTCATCACCGTCGTCATCGTCATCGCCTTCACGATCGTGGTCAAGCTTATAGACGCTGGTCTGTCCTTTGAATGGCCACAAAGCCTCAGGGCGTGTTCACACTGACAATAGGCTATGCGTCAGAAACGCAGTTCTGACATCTTATTTTTTTAAGATAAGTGGGGCCAGCAGAACAAGAGGCCACAGGTGGAAATTAGTCGAAGGCAAATTCCGCACGGATATTAGGACGTTTTTCTTTACACGGAGAGTTGTCAATGCCTGGAACAGCTTGCCAGGTCGGGTAGTAGAGGCAGAAACGCTTGGGCTATTCAAGTCCAGGCCAGATGCGGTACTAGATGCTCTTTAGATTAGGACATGACGAGCCTAGATGGGCCAAACGGCCCGTTGTCGTCGTTATGTGTTCTTATGCTCTTATAATCAGCGCTGGTCCTTTAAAAAACATGTTTACCCTGATGCACCCACAGACATGCGCCGGCTCTCCTTCCTTGGACTCCCTGAATCCGCACAGCCCTGTGGGATTCCCGCCGAAACACCGCGCTCCCTCCTCAAATTGTCTCTGCACGTACCGGGCTCCGGCTGATGCTGAAATAGCGGGCGCGCGCTGTTATACTGACACAGCTGCTGCGATTGCCCGGATTCTTTGTTTAAGCCCGCAGTGGACAAAGAGGGGGGTTGCTGAATCGACGAGGCTGAGTGGATGAGCACAGGGATGGCAGGAACATGGGAAAAGAAGAGTACATAAAGGAGGGATGCTGTTTGCACTCTGTTGCCTCGAGGGAAGCCTTTGCTCAATTTCCAGGAGAGAGGAAACCTCTCAAACAGGGAATGTATATATATTGGTATACTTTCATGTGCTACGCTGACACTTATTATGCTGAACACCAAATGCAATTGCGTTCGGGGATGGACAGGCATAGCCTATTAGCATCTGTTCCATCGGTAAATACCTTCACATTGGACGCCCACAGTCCCCTGATCAGGTCAGGCACACGTGAGCCGGGTCTTCGCTTTCAACCCAGTGCAAAACGGGACCAAAAAAACGAGAGCGAAGGCTACACGATTCCCGTTGTCACTGTTGCATTCGTGAGGAGCGCTTACTTTTGGTGACCACGCCCTCCAACCTGATGATGTTCGGGTGGTCAAACTGCCCCATGATGCTCGCCTCCCGCAGGAAGTCCCGCCTCTGCCTCTCCACGTAGCCTCCCTTCAGGGTCTTTATGGCCACCGGGATCTCTTTTTTCCCTGGGGTGCGAAGACGGCCACTGCACACCTCCCCAAACTCACCTACAACACAGAACCAGTACTTTCATGCTTTCATAACGTGCACTCCTGAAATCAGTATCACAGACTCACATTATTCCTTCCCCTGGACCAGCAAACCTAAATGAACAATTGTCCTTTTTCTGGTGTAGTTTTTTGGCTACACTTACATAAACTCACCACTGGATGGCAGTCATGAGGTTTAACAGAAGCTTCGACCGAGGCAGCCCTTTTCAAATATTTACTTCCTCTTTTCACCTGCCCAAGTATCTATTCTTAGTAACTATTTTTGTTCCACTCAAAACTGGAAATGGTTCAATATCTCTGTGCTAAGCTGAAATAAATCACTTAAATCTGGAGCACCGTGATAGAATTAAGTTTCTCTTTGTGAGAGGGAAAAAAAGGATGATTAAAATACCTGCGAAATTACGATTGATTGTTTCATATTGCGCAGGTCATGCAAAACGATGGAAATAATATCGTAAAGACGGTGCCTCATCCGTTCTTGAAGAAATAAATATTAACATGCAAGCGATAACACAGCATTGTGTTTCTTCTGAAACGAACCCCGGACAGAGTGATATAAAAATCTGGAGAACCCAATCCCCAGGTAAACCTGCCCACCTGCTCCAATCACCCTCTCGATGCGGATGCGGGATGGGTCGATTTCCTTGGCGAACTCGTGGACCGCCTGGGTCGGGTCCTCGTAGGTGTCCGGGTCGATGTACGTCTTGATTCCCGGGAACGGGACTGGAACGGACACAAAGGTCACAGGCCTTAGCGTGGAATGAGTCGGAGAAGATGCCGTGTTTCACAGCTCCGCGCGCGGGCGCCTCGCTCCGCGCCGCGCGGGAGGGCCCCGCTCCGTATCTGTGCCGTTGCTAAAACTTTAATGGCTCCCCGTGCATTGCAGATAGAGCCCTCAACCTCCACAATACCCCACAACTTTTGGAAGTAATTGAATTCTGAAGGTTGGAAAGGCATCAATATATCATGCGACTGTGGAAGCCATTAGGAAAGAGGAGACTGTGGCGCCCTCGGCCTCGCCGATGCCCTCTCACTGTCTCACTTTGATGACCTCGCCAAGGCTGGCTCTGAAACCCGGTATTTTGTCTATCTGAGATTTGAGGCGAATCAAGGCCTTGCTGTAAATGGAAAGAGAGACAGAGAGAGAGAGAGAGAGAGAGAGGGAGAGTCTGGCGCCATCAGCTGAATGGGAAATGAGAAATCATTGGGCCTAGCCAAAAAAGAAAAAGAAAAGTGAAGGGGGTGCGGGGGAGGCATTTCTACGCTCCCAAACAATGCTGTTTATATGCACATCAAAGGACTCATAAATGACACTCTCCGGGGGCTGCGCATACGGACATAACGTTGGCCATCTGCTGGCGAACCGACCGCAGACCACTACGCCTTGGATGCAAATAAAGGCCGCGTCGACGCAGTCGGTCGCAGAGCGGGCTCACCTATTTATAACCCGCCTGCCAACGCTGCCTGTTTGAGCAGCCCCCTCTCCTTACCAATCTTTCATCGCAGGCATGAACACTCATATTGTTGAGGCAGCGAGGGACAAACAGAGAGGAGAGAGAACCAGAGGGAAAGAGGGAGAGAAAGAAAGAGAGGGAAAGAGGGAGAGAGAGAGAGAGACAGAGAGGGAGAAAGAGACAGAGAGAGGGAGAGAGTTTTCAAATGGCCCCCCAAAAAAAGAAGGGTTAATAAGATTGGGCTGAGAGGTAAGGGGGGGGGGGGAGGTACACAGAGGACTCTAGCTAAATTCCACGGAGGAGAGGAGCTACCCTGTGGAATGGATAAAGGTGTCCTCTGAGTGTTCTGTTCTGTTGACTTGTTTACAGACTGCAATTTAATACTTATCTCACTGTTTGTTTTTTCACTGTGAAGTGCAAAGCCATTTAGAAAAGCGAGGGTGGCCTTATTGATGCTGAAAACAACTGCCAGAGGTGGAGAGCCCCATCCACCCGCAATGCAAAAGTATAGCAGCCGATATTTGATTACATGGACACGCTGGCATAAACATGCTGTTGTTTGTGCATATTAAAGTTTTTCTTTTCAAAGTGGTTAGTCATTAGCTATGGTAAGGATGTTGCATACTTCATAGCGCGTTTCCGTGGAGACCTCTGATTGAGAGCGCACCTGGAGCTGCCTTTCCCCTGAAAATATATCCGCATTGCGACAACACCATGATCTTTAAACACATATTCCAGGTTTGGGGATTCCAAATAAACAAAAGTTCAAAAAGTCAGTTTTGTGAAAAGCTGCTGTTATTTATTTATTTGGATTTTATTCATATATATTTACATATATTTAGCACCTGGAAAACTAGACGATCTCTGAGTGTGATATCTTTTTTCATATTGGTGCACTGAGACCTGAACACATTTTTACAAGGTTATTGAGGTTTTCTTGGGGGGCGGGTGTGGTGTGGCACCTCTGACGTTGCTATTGTTTGGTACTGGTTTAGTTAGAATTGTGCATGGACATCTCATAGAAGTCTGACACACCAAAAGGGACACAGTTTTTCAGCGAGACATTGAAAAATTAGACCTTCAAGTTGAAGACATTACAATAAAAAGCTAATATGACTACATATTAGAGGGAATTGGAGTTAGAGACTGGAAGTATTTCATTACATGCTAGCTTTGAGTCAGAGTATTAGTTTTGAACTAATAGTCATTAAAAGTAAGATTAATTTCATTAAGGGACTTCCTCTGTTCTAGGAGTAACGAGGAGGGTTACTATTTATTTAATTTGATTAAAAAAAAACTGGCTTGTTGCAATGTGCCTTAAAGAAAAAGGCACAAAAAACGGACTTACGCGGTGAAAAAATGTACAACCAACGGTGCATATCCAAGGATAGCAAATGACCTCAAATGAAATTAGGATTAATATTTGGTTGGATACACAAACCGTGTAAAGTGGCCCCGTGCAACACCGCTCCCTCGCGAAGGTAGCATTTTTAAAGGTGCGTTAAAAGCAATGTTTCGGTCGGACGAGTGAGTTAAGTTAATTCCAGGATTAATGACATTGAAGCATTTCTACTTACTGTGTCCATTCTGGTAGTGCGTCCTCCTTTTCTCGTCCGACTTCATCTTGGCTTTAATGTACCACTGACACCTGCACAATATCAGAGCAAAGTGAGAAAGAGATGAGAGATCTCAAATTGGCCTCTCCATCACGTCTGAAACGGGGGCTCAAACTACAGAAACAAATAACAGCTAGGCGAGATTGCTTCTCTCGAATACGCTGTGCGTCTGTAGAGCGCTCGGCTGCGGATCAGAAGGTCAGCGATCATCAAGGAGGTAAAGACCTTTAACAGATTCCTCCCTGTTGTTTCCCCCTCTTCACACTGAGACAGTGATTACCGGCGGAACGCTGTCCTGCCTCCCTCATGTCTGCTCGGCAATGCTTTCAGAAACGTTCTCCAGACGTCTCTTTAATATTACCCGAAGAATTTCTCTCGCCAAACACTGTGGAAGCATGAGGCCCGCGGAAACATAATAAAGTGCCCAATGTTTATTCCACCCATACAGAGGTTATATGAATCCAATAGATATAAAATAGACTCTATCACAGGGGTAGGCAACCCTGGTTCTGGAGAGATGGAGATGTTTCTGTTTTGTTCACCATTCAGACTCTCAGGGCCAGATTTACTAACACGGCGGCAGCGCAGAGACGGTCGCGATTTTGTCGTGGCTACTTTGCGGTTGAAGATTGCAACACATTAACGACCAATTTAGTAAGACTGGTTGAAATGAAATCAAACGCCCTCATTCCCAATTTGCGGTAGGATACATCCATAAAGAGGGTCCGGAACAACGTGGCACGCTTACACGTCCAGATCGCAGTGCGCCAAGAAATGGATACGGAGCAGTGGGGGAACCATGAGAAAAAGACAACATGGAGATGCAGATCAGGAAATAGAGGTAATGGTCAAACGAGGGCCAATCACAAAAAAGTGACATCACAAAAATACATAATTCATTAGGCATAACAAAACGAACAGTAGATGATTGAAGAAAACAAACAACTGATGATGTAAAGAAAATATGACATGACATTAGGCGGTGTCCAAAAGAAAACATTTTCCTACAACGTAATGTGGGAAAAAGACACCGGCGGCTGTTCAACCGTGGAAAGGATTTTAGAATAAGAATAAAGAATAGAACCGGCTAAATTTGTGATGGGAGAAGGCCACAGAGAGCCTGAAAGTAAAACTGGATTCATGATTCATTCTATACCCTCCTGACCGCACACGCACAATAAGATAATTGTTCAAATTCAGAACTGCATTTTTATACTTCCTGCTGGCTGAACGACAAATTGGTCAATAGAAAGCCTGCGTCCTTTCATATAATTTTTATTTAAGGTTATAGTAAATAATATGTATGCTATATAGAATATATATTTTAAATGATCTGACTTAGCTGTCTGTAGACACAGGTATTTCTGAAAATAAAACTGTCATGACATGAACCACGGTACTTTGCAACAACATTTGTGATTACTTGTTTCGCATCGCTGGGACAGCGACTAGCACCTCGGAAAGCGCACTACAAAATGGGTATTGTGAAATACTGAGGCGTTATCAGCGCTCATAAAATACCGCTTGGTTTCAAGAGTTCTTAACCCCCTAATTAACCTAATTTAAAAAATCCCATTTGATTTGCCAGTGCTCAAATCGGAAAGTCGCGATTCTAAGGTTTCTGTCAATGTTTTTGTCGCGTGTGTATGATAAAATATTGCGAAGTTAGAAATAGTAATATACGTGTATTGCTGCTGGGAGCGGCGCCGCTCCCGTCGACCTCAGGGTTAACCCCCCTTTAAATTAGGTTAATTAGGGGGTTAAAATTCTCAGGCAAAGAGGAGAGTCGCAATGAAGGCACGCTTTAGTAAATCAGACAGGCTACTTAATAGATCTCATTTACAAAATCTCGACCCTGTTTTAGTGCGGTCACCCCATGTATACATATGCATGAACGGACCGTCCATCTGAATAGAAAGTCTCAAAGTGACTTAACCCCCGCAAATTACATCCTAATTGTGATTTTGCTCCTTGCAACCACTTAGTCAACCTGATGTAGATATTTCAACCGTTCAGCGACTGCTTCTGCGTTCGAAAAGCGGTCGCAATCCTTTAGTAAATCTGGCCCTCAATACTCAGGCTAAGACTATGAATAATCATGCAAGCACGGACGAAACAAAAACCACAAACATCTCTGGAAGTCCAGGCCCAGTGTTACCTGCTCCTACTCTGTGAGAGCATAATGCACTCTCAGTTGATTTAACACTGAGCGTTTCATGGTGAAGGACAGCACAAACAGCTGAAAACCGGCAAAGCCCAGCCTAACAGATGGGGGAGACAAGATGATAATGCTATGACCCGGGGCATGCGAAGAGAAAACAGGACAGGAATAATGACTATGCCTTCTGCACTCTGAATATTGACAGTGACTTCATGTCCTGTTAGCACATCTCTCCTGGAAATCAGTGTGGAACTGTCGCTGTAATCTGCAGACACCTGGTCACCTGGTCTCGGCTTTTATTGCGCTTTTAATAAAATCTGCTCCTCGCCTGCAGCACATGTGCTCCTCCCGTCCGGCATGCGCTCAAACTGATTAAATTAGAGTTCCTACAGACAAGACCTCGCAGTGGAAAGTGAATCCCACACACACTCTTCACAGCATTCGCTCCGGCTGAGGCAGACAGTTCAGGGGCTTTATAACTTTGTAACATGGCGGCAGCCGTTGCCACTGAAGTCACTAAATGGTTCAAAGTGCTCACACTGGACACACGTACCAATGGAGTTTGACACACAAGCTTATCTTGTCAGGAAAAAAACACGTCTTTATCACTATGTAAAAGTACAAGTCATGCTCATGCCTCACTTAAATCCCTGACAGGGCATGAGGGAATTGCAGTGTATTCACATTTATTCTCTTTATTTTTTGTTGAAGATGCCCTTATCTAAGGTGAGTTACACAGATTACATTTGCTACGTAAATGGTCTATTAATACAGCTCGATATGCATTGGGGCAATTCAGATTATATGGCTTGGTAATAAGAACAAAAGGAGTGTACTAACTAACGTTCAGTTAGAATCCATAGTTACAAAGACAGTTCCCTGTTAGTTTAGTTTTGAAAGTTTACTTTGAGAAAAAGCTTCTTGACATGAGCCCTCTGGTAAAGTGTGGTTGACAAATCTCTATTTACACTTACATTTTCACAAGCGGCCATTATACCTCCTATTACACTTTCGAGCATATTTGCATTCAGCCAGATGGGATATGCTATTCATAGCTGCTCTCCACACATTCCAAGGACCATATTTTGCATAAAAATTAAATCATGTTTTTGGAGAGGATATCACAGCCTTTGGATTGACACTTTAGCCACACAGGAACTTTGTTAATTAAAAAAAAAAAAGATTTGCTCTTGGATCAAATTAAGTTGGGAGATGTTTTCAAGGATGGGTATAGACCTAAATCTCAAAACCTGTGGGGGGAAATGGCAGAGGTACCACCTATACAGAGAGATACCACATCAGAGGTGCGTTCAAATCGGCAAGTAAATGCACATGTTTGTGAGCCTTTGCAAACAATTTAAAACGTTTTTCTGTTGGCTTTGTGTTCACCACGAATGTTTGCAAACATAAACGAATGGTTTGAAGTCAGAGGGCCAGATTTATTGAGAAAATGGTCACAGCGCAATAACAGTTGCTATGTTGCGGCTGTTTTGTGGTCGCAAAAAAACAACACATTAGCAACCAATTCACTAAAACAGGTTATAATTACGCAATCAACCAAATTAAGTGCCTTCATTTGCAATTTTGCGGTAGGAGACCGCACAATTAGCGAGGGAACCACAAGAAAAATAAAACTTTTTCTGATCAAGAAATAGAGGTAATGGTCAACGAGGTACAGGCACAAAAAAGTGACAATACAAAAAAAATATTCATTAGGCACAATAAAAAGAACAGTGATGATCTAAAGAAAACAAACAACCGATGATGTAAAGAAAATATGACATGACGTTAGGCGGCGTCCAAAAGAAAAAACCTTTCTACAACATAATGCGGGAAAAGGACGCTTGTCCAACTGAGGGAAGAATATTAGAATAGGAATAAAGTATATAAACGGCTATTGTGTCTAAAAGGAAAAGACACAGGCGGTGATCCATCCGAGGCTGAACTTGAAGGGAGAAGGCCACATAGCGTCTGAAGGTAAAACTTCACTGTTCACCATTCATTCAATACCCTACTGACTGCGTACGCACAATAAGACAATTGTTCAAATTCAGAAGATTTTTAGACTGACTGCTAGACAGACTGGTTAACAGTAATCCTGTGTCCTTTCAATAAAACAAATATAATTTTCATATTATATTTGAAAATAAATGAGATGCTCTAGTAAACAATATGTATGCTATATAGGATATATATTGAAACGACATACAAACAACATCTGAAACGTCAATGTCCTGCCTAGCAGCCAGGTTTCTCTGTAGTCTCCGTATTTGCTTAGCTGTCTGTAGATACAGCTACTCCTGAAAATAAAGCTGTCATGACATGAAACAGGGTACTTTGCAACGACATTTGTGATTATTTGTTTTTCATTGCTGGGACAAAGCAAATAGCACCTTGGAGAACAAAATACAAAATGTGGATTGTAAAATGACTGCAACCCAAGCAACTGCTTTTAAAAGATCCAGATGCAAGAAATGTAAAGTTGAGAGCAACTTTACCATATCTGGCAAGGAATTTGATCTTTGGGTGCGTGGCTCAAGTTCCTCTTTTATATCCTCCAGTAGTGCGATTAATGTGAGGTTGTGTAACCTGTATCGCTTCGCTATTTGCTCTTCAGTTCATTGAAAGAGAGCAATTCTTGGATGAAAGACCCTCTTCTGTCTTATTCTGTTTTGCCTTCTCCTGGCCCTGATGACTGCTGCCATGTTTGGGAGATAACTCCTCATTGACATACCTTTTATAGAACGTGAGCTAGGCTATATCAGCGCTCTGCAAAATAACTCCTGCTTTCAGGTATTTTTAAAATTCTCATGTGAAGTTGAGAGTCACAGTTAAGGCATGCTTTTGTAAATCAGACGGAATACTTCATCGGTCTAATTTACAAAATCTCCACCATTTTAGCGTGTTCACCCCAGGTATACATATGCATGAACAGATTTAACTGTTCACCTTAAGGAAAGTTGCAAAGTGACTTAACCCCCGCAAATCACATCCCCAACAGCAATTTGACGCATTGAGACCATTTAGTAAATCCAACGTAGATATTGTGACCTTGTAGCTTTTCGATTTGAAAAGCAGTCGCAATCCTTTACTAAATCTGGCCCATAGTATGCGGCGAATGAAAATGGTGTCAGATGGTGCTGGACTGAGGGAGATAGAATGTTCTGAATTTGAACGCACCTTAGCACATACTGTACTTAGAGGATATGGAGATACTGGGTGTGGATTTAGCTGGGTTTAGAGGCTGTGAGGAGACTGGGTGAGCAGTTGGCTGGGTTTAGAGGCTGTGGAGATGTTTTGTCTCCCTGTGATTTAATGCAATCAGAGTGCAGGGCCCCGTGAAGAGGGAAGACACCTAGTATGCTCGTGCCCAGTGAGGAGGCAGGTGAACTGGGTACGGGAGAACATGTGTCCATCCACAGACTGGCTGTGTCTACATCTGTGCACATGCAGTTAGGAAGTATGTGTCTGTACACAGCAGCGCAGGGCCTGTACGCTTCACAGTCAGAACAACAAACAGAGAGAAAGAAAAATGTATCTTTAAGAGGAAGGTGAATGAAAAGGGGTAAATTATACCAACACATGTTAGGAGGCTGGCGATTAGATTAATACACCAACGCATTTCGGGGAGGGAAGATGAATAGGAAGGCACTGTCAGTTCTTCCTTGAGTCACTCCCGATGCTCCCTGTGTGTCCGCAGGATGAATGCCTCTCCTTCAGAGTGACAGCCTGTTCCCTGCTTTCGCCGTGGTGACAGACAGCAGCCACACAGGCAGCGGACAGAGATTGTCCTGTTCTGGAGAGGAAGGTGATGGAGGGGTTAGGAGCTGATGGGAAGGGGGTTGTGGCGGGTGATCTCAGTGCCTTAAACTCACATGACATCCAACATACGGTCGAAATCCAGCACACCCTGATGGGGTTCCACTGAAAAGATGTAGCCCTAGGCGTGCAATGGACAGGCAGAGACAGAGCTGTCTACGCACCACAACGAGTACTACCCAGCCTGAGGGTCAGAAGGGAGAGTCTGTGGACAGCAGTGATCTTAGTCTTTATGAGACTGACAGATACTGTGCAAACACGCTATCTGCCGTCTGTACTGTGGGGGCAGCGGGAGATGCCTGAGCAGCTCAGCCGCTCCGGGAGAGAGCTGTGTGCAAAACCCTGACGCTGAGGGGCGACCACCACAGCCGAGTCTTCAATCGTCACCGTCTCTGTTAACTCTGAACAGAAACGCCCACAGTAATGGCAGATTTTTGTGGTGATCATAATTAAGGGAGACCAGAGATGAAAGACATTTGATTCAAGCTGTGTGCTCAGCTGGGACGGGGTACAGAGGCAAAAAAAACGAACAGACAGAAAATATTAAAATCAAACAGAAAATGCAAGCGAGTGTTATGTGTATCAGGTGCTTCGAGGAAAGAGCATTTCCTTCAGGCCCGATCTGAAGAGGCAGATTAGACGCGTGTCAGAGAGAGCCGGTGGCTCCGACATTGATCGACGGAGGCGATAGCGGGCGCACGCTTTTTGAAGCAGGAGAACGGGGGAGTCTGTGGCGGCGTTGACCTGCGCTGACGGGGTTGCCCGGTTCATTAAATCACCGGCGCCACCGGACCTTTATCTGGCTCCTCGAAGTGACTCACACTCACGCTCTCGCCTTTCATCTGAGGCACTTGAAAGGAGAGGCGCCACAAAGAGAGGCAAGCAAGAGCCTGAAAAGGCCTGCCGCTGCGTCCACCCCAACCAAGATGCTTGCGAGCGCCATGAAAGACTGTATCCGGACCCAGCACAATGCAAAATACTCAATGAAATAATGCACAGGGTGAACTGTAGCTTTTTATTCAGAGCACACTGACTGTCTGCCACAATCCCAAAAGCCTCCACAATAGACCGACACAATATACATGCTGCTAGACAGCTCCAGGAACTAAAGTTTTTTTGTTTTACTGGTATAACCCTCAAGGCCAATTTCCAATGCACTTCTGAAGATTTCATACTAAATTGATATTTTTACACATTCTATAACAGGTGATAAAACCCAACAGGAACTCAGGGGTAAGGGAGTGATTTTAAAATGAACTAGTAAAATGAAACAGTCGAGAGCCATAGTCAAGCAGTAAAGCAGACACTGTAAAAACTGTGACGATTGAGAGAAGATTCTCAGAGGTCTTATTGCTGAAGTCGGTGCTGTAAGTAACGGAAAGACGCTTTCCCATTAGGTCACACAGCTGCATGGACTAAAATGACTGCTTCAACTTCAACTCTGTCTTGACTGTCCAACTCCATTCTCTCTGAACTTGAAGCCATCTGCAAACCAAATAAATATGAAAGGCTCAAGCTTTCTCTTATCTCTGGGATATTTACAGGGCTTTTATTGAGCAGAAATATGACTCACATTTCAACAGGCTGCACGGCTAATATAAGTGAGTGAAGGTACTGGGACAGATGTAGGATTTACAGCTACTTGCAGTCTTCCCCTACACATTTATGCTTTTTTTCCTCGTATGAGTGGTAGATGCTTGCAGATAGGAGATCTGCCAGCAGTGATGCGGTGCTGAACATTTTGGCACTGCGAGCAGGGTCTTTTTGGAGAGAAGCAATTGAATAAGAGGCAGGTTGGGTTGGCACAGTACTTGAGGTGTGACTGGCTGATATTGAGACTGAAGCATTGGTGAACATGAAGACCTGGATGACTGGGGCAATAAAGAACAGCTGCAAGATTGGTAGCGTCTAACCAAGTGAGTTTAATTCACATTGCTGTGAAACAAAAGGACACTAGTACTTTTTCTTTTATTTTTTGTACTAGTACATTTTCTTTTCTCCTTTTCTTTCTTGTTATCCTCTCACAATATGTATGACCCTGATGTACAAGCTGAGCTTCAGGCACTCAAGGAAAGAGTGCAGGCAGACAAGGCACAAATGTCTGAGCTTAAGGATGCAAATGAGGCACTGCTCGGACAGTTGCGGTCACCTTCGCAGTCAGGGGGAAGACCCCCCAGTAGTGTTAGAGGGGTGAGTGAGAGGTTGACCTCGAATCCTAATTAATGTGTAGTTTTTCTGCCAAAGGAGAGGAATTGTAAAATCTTTATCTTTACCACTTCTTGTGAATTGGAAGCTAAACCAGTAGAGGCTAGCTGAATTAACTGACATCCTTGACAGCCTTAAGAAGCAACAGACCCAAGTAGATGGTGTAACCCAAAAGCTATCGAGCATGCAGGGAGTGGAGGCCAGACATCAAGGATACCACAGACAGCAGCTGAGGTTTGATTCCTCTGGAAAACCTATCTGTCTCAATGCCAGGCTGTTGGTCATATTGCTAGGCATTGCCAGTCTTCTACCCATAGTCAAAGTAACAACTCTTTACCTATGCCCTCAGTTGCTAACGATGGGACTGCCCATGTATCAGAGCAGCAGGGAAACTTTCTCCCCCTGTGGCGGAGGGCCACACTACAGGTGGGACACAGTCAGGCTCAGGTAACCATGGTGATGGTTGTCCTGTTGTGGAGGTGGCAATGGGGGTAGTAAAGGTACAATGCCTTTTAGACACTGGCTCGACAGTCACCACTGTTACTGAGATTTTTTTCAAATAATATTTGCAATCAAAGGGTTATAACAAGTTAAAAGGTTGTAGATGGCTTGCTTTGAAGTGAGCCAATGGTCTCACCATCCAATACCTTGGTTACTTTGAAATAGATGTTGAAGATTTGGGCAGAATCATACTGAAGAGAGGGGTATTGGTTGTGAGGGATCCCACGGACCTTGGATCAGGGTGTGATCAGGGAGAGTAACAGTCCTTACTCCTCCATCTTGGTGATTGTAAAGAAGGATAGCTCAATGAGGATATGTGTGGACTACAGGCGGTTGAATGCCAAGACTAGGAAGGATTAATTCCCTCTTCCATGCGTTGAAGAGTCCTTGGATCCTTGTCACAGCCCTCCTCGCAGTTACAGAAGCACTCCACACCGCCAGAGCTGACTCACTCTCCTCTGTCCTCATTCTCCTGGACCTGTCTGCTGCCTTCAACACTGTTAATCACAAGATCCTCCTCTCCACCCTTGAGGGGCTGGGTGTCTCAGGCACTGCACTCTCTTTGTTTACATCCTACCCGATGAGTCACTCCTACCAGGTGGCATGGAAAGGGTCAGTGTCAGCCACGCAGCCTCATAACCTAATACCTAATACTGAACCAGTGTCCCCCAGAGCTCAGTATTAGGTCCTCTTCTCCTCTCCCTTTACACTAAGTCTCTTGGATCTGTTATACTCCCACATGGCTTCTCGTACCACCGTTATGCCAATGACACTCAACTGTTTCTCTCTTTTCTAGCTTTTGACACCCAGGTGGTGACCCGGATCTTTGCATGCCTGACAGACATCTCAAACTGGAGGTTTGCGCACCATCTGAAACTCAACCTCAACAAGACAGAACTGCTCTTCCTCCCAGGTAAGGTATGCCCACCCCTAGAGCTCTCCATCACCATCGACAATGCTGTGGTGTCCGCAACTCCGATTGCTAAGAACCTGGGTGTGACATTCGATGACCAGCTCTCATTTTATCCAAACATGACCGCAGTGACTCGCTCCTGTAGATTCATACTCTACAACATCAGGAGTTCACACCTTCCTCACAAGGGAAGAAGCGCAGGTGCTGGTCCAGGCCCTCATCATCTCGCGGCTGGACTACTGCAACTCCCTCCTGGTTGGAGCTCCCGCTTGTGCCATCAGACCCCTGCAACTCATCCAGAATGCTGCAACCCATCTGGCATTCAACCTTCCCAAGTTATCCCACACCACCTCACTCCTCCGCACTCTTCACTGGCTCCCTGTAGCCACTTGCATCAGATTTAAGACACTGGTGCTGACCTACTGGACTGTGAATGGAACAACCCCTCCCTAGTTCTTAGCCATGGATGAACCCTACACCCCAGCCCAACCATTGAACTCTGCTGCCTCTAAGCAATTAGTTACTCCCTCATGCTGAGTGATTAATGACCGCTCATCCCAGTCACGACTCTTGTCTGCCCTGGCACCACTATGGTGGAATGAACTCCCCATTGACGTCAGGACGGCCGAATCACTGCCCATCTTCTGCCGCAGGCTGAAGACTCACCTCTTTAAGACTGCACCTCGGACCTTAACCCACCCATCCCTATATTAAATTAAAAAATAGAAACTTAAATTGTTAATTTCCTTGTAATTAGCACCTGTGATGTTTGTGGCTTACTTAACAAATGATGTGCTTAGACATTGTAGTTTCAAATGTTTGTTCATCTACTCGAGCTGAATGCACTTTCTGTAAGTCGCTTTGGATAAAAGCATCTGTTAAATGACTGTATTGTATTGTACTGTAAGTGGAAGTGATGGAGAGGCCCAAAACTGCTTTCTGTACACCTTTTGACTTGTACAAATTTTCTGGGATGGCCTTCAACCTTTGCAATGCACCTATGACTTTTCAAAGGTTGATGAAGTGGATTTTAGGAGACTAACAGTTTCAGTCCCCGTTGCTGTATTTAGATGCCGTAGTGGTCTTCTCTTCTACCTTTGACATATTAACACCTTGACCGCGTCTTGTCCTGTTTTGAGCACTTTGATTATAAAGTCAAGCTAAGTAAGTGCTTGTTCATCAAGTCTCAACGGTCTCAAATGCCTCAGAACCTGTCCGAGTTGAAATCTTTTCTGGACTTTGCGAGCTTCTACAGGAAGCTTGTGAAAAACTTTACAAGTTTGGCTGCCTCTCTCTCTCCATGCTCTCTGTGCATTGGGCCCATCAAAGAACAACATCAAGTACCTGTCTGCTCATTTGTTCCACCTGCAGTAGAATTCTGCCTGTGAATATGCTTTTGAAACTTTGAAGCAGAAGTTGACCTCCACACCAATATTAGGTTATGCTAATTTCACTAAACCTTTCTTTCTTGAAATTGATGCCAGTCATCAGGGGTTTGGCGCTGTTCTATCCCAGGAATTTTATAGTCAGAGGAGGTCTGTGGCCTCTGCCAGCAGGGGTCTTCAACTCTCGGAGCGAAATATGGAAAAATAGAGCGCAATGAAACTGTCTGCTGTTACAGACTATTTCCGTGAGTATTTGATTGAGAACAGGTTCACTGTGTTTACAGATAATAATCCATTGAGTCATCTGAAGTCAGCGAAGTTAGGGGCTGTAGAACAGTGCTGGGTGTCTGAACTTGCCCAGTTTGACTTTCATATTGTGTACCGTCCTGACAGCCAGAATACAGCCGCCAATCTCTCCCTTTTTGAAGTACTGGGCTAGAGGTCAGAAGCACAGTCAGGAGGAGAGGATGGAGGAATCACCCAGGCACATGGAGTTGTTAAGGCAATGGGAGAGGGTGGTGAAGAGCGACAGTGTTTTGTTCCAGGAAAGGCAGAATCCGAAAAAGGGGCAGGTGAAGCAGATTTTCCTTCCAGTCTTACTACAGAAGGACGTGTTAACTCCATGAGGGGCATGGACACCAGGGGATCAAAAGGACCTTCAAGCTAGTACATAGCTGTTGCTACTGGCCGGGTATGTACAGCGATGTGGATAATTATTGCAAGTCCTCTGAAAGGTGCATTGTGCCCAAGGTCCAATGGCCCAAAAATGTGACATCTATGGGACGTTTGTTGGCATCCAGGCCCTGGAGGTCATTGCAATGGATTTCACTGTCCTTGAGCCTTCCTCTGATGGGCGAGAGAATATCTTAACTCTCACAGATGTTTTCTCCAAGTTTACAGTGGCTGTTCCCACCCATGACCAGCGGATGTTTTGGATTCAGCCCTACAGGGTTCTTGAGTTCACTCCGATCAAGGTAAGTACTTTGAAGCAGAAGTGGTCCAGATCTTGTGGAAGCTGTACAGAATGAAGAAAAGTGGAACAACTCCATACCACCCCCAGGGGGTGTGAGCGCTTTAACAGGACGTTACACGACCTGCCTTGCATTCTCTCCCCTGCGAAGAAAAGAAGATGGGTAGAGTGCCTTCCAGAAGTTGTTTATGCATATAACACTACAGGCTACTCGTTCTACTTGTCTTATTTTGGCAAGCCCCACGTGTGCCCTTGGATGTCATGCTGGGAAGGGAGTAGCAAGATGAGTTCCAAGGTGATGTCAATGAGTGGGTGTAGGAGCACCAACAGCGGCTGCAGGTTTCCTACAACAGTTGAACAAGTTGGAGACAGTTGGAGCTGGCAGCAGAGTCCTGCCGCGAATATGCTGGCCACCGGTAGAAAACAGTGCCTTGTTAACAGGACAGTGAGTTTATGTGTGCAATCTACAGTTCAGTAGGAGGCATAAGATTCAGGATATGTGGCTTCTTATCCCTCATCGAGTGATCGCACAGTTAGACCCATGGAAACCAGTTTATTCAGTGGCACATGTCGACTCTTCAAAAGCGTTAAGAAATATCCATCGCACTGAGCTAAGGCTGTGTGACCCTGGAATTCAGGTTGAGGAGCACGTCAAGGAGCCTCCACCTAGGCTGCCCACTCAAGTGGCAGAGAGCGGCAGTGAGGATGAAGAGGATGAAGACATTGTGAGCAGTGGAGCAGAGTCCCTTTACTTGAGGAGGGGAGAGGTTGGAACAGGTGAATGTGGATGAAGAACTTTCAGAGGAGTCTCCCATCCCAGCACCTGTCCATAGGTCAAGTAGAAGAACAGCAGGCATGCACTGATGCAGAGTTGCAGAGTATGCAAACATAATGACTAATTTTACAGGTAGAGAAACCTTGATTGGTGTGGTGCAACGGACAGACAGAGTATGCATGAGCCCACGGAACACGGGTATTTTAATAATGCAATTATTGTTTGGTTATGTAACACGTGTGGGCGGTGCGTGTCACTTACGAAGTAACTAAATTCTGAAAGGATAGATCATGAGAAGTGTGTACTCTGGAATCTGTACTCTTGTCTATGGGACACGTAGTGTAATGGAATCACTATATGTAATTGCGTTCTCAGAAGAATAAAACCCACTCTAGGTTTGGGTAAGGAGTGACTGTTTAGAAAAGATAGAAAAAATGCAGGCACTTTTTATTTGAACACATCAATTACTTTCAGTTCACAGTATTTAAAGTATCAAGCAGGTATCAAAATAATGACTGAATATCCTTTTATGATCACAGTATTTCAGTTAGGTATAAAATGTATTTGTAAAAGTACTTTGCATTTACTGTACCTCACAGATAAGTGAATTAAATAATGTGTTTTCCCAACTTTCAGGGAATTAGTTAGCTCAGTGAAACAAACTCAAATATAGTCTCCTGATTCACAGGAAATCAGTTAGGTAAATTAAACTGAAATATCAATTTTCAAGTATTATTTTCCAAGATATTACCGGATACGGTGTATGAATTTCAATACCAACTACTACATATACTAATACCAAATGCAGTATGTTCAATATGATTACTTATGAACTATCAAAAATAGCTTTACCACATACTGTGTGATACCAAATGTTACCAAATACTGTCAATACACCAAAAATACTCAATACAATACTCAATACGAATACAGGAAATATCAAAAATACAATAGGCCTTTTAAAATAAGAAAGTAAAGTATCAAAAAAAGAGTTTCCCTCTTTTTTCCCTCCCTTTTAGTTAGTGTCAAGCCTTGAATTTATGTGAACTGATAGCACTGGTGCACTTCAAGTTCACACATATTCAATTTGTACTTCATATTCAACTCGCCTCCTTTAAGAATGATCTTTTAATCATATCTTTGTTGAAAATAAACTTTGTTACTTGTTAATATAGTTTCTAATTACCTTTACCAGTCCAGGACCTGCATAGAAGTAATTGGGTGTTACACTGGGAGGTGGTTAAGGAGCTGTCCATGGAGCTGGATATCTCTTCTCTATACCAGTGATCACACCTGTCTGAGGGTGCCATTCGTTACTGAATATCTGAACTTCATTCCAGAGTACTGGTACCATTAATTACCAGATCCCATGAATCACACACAGCCAGCCTGCAGTCCACCAGCTGCATAGGATGAAGGAATCAAACACTTGCCTTGTTATGTTTTCCCTGGACATTGAGATAGCAGCAGCAGTATCCAGCAGACACTGGCCAAATGCAAACTGTAGATGACTCCTTGCCTGTGAAATGCTATGGAGACAATGGTCCCCTCCCACACGTTTAACTTTACTTTGTGCAACAGGATTCCCTCACGTTCACACATAATAACACACAGCTACATGTGGGCAGCATTCCTCACTTTTATAGGCCAATCTGAGCCCAATAGAGCGCCTCTGGGATTCTCTCGAAGCACACAGCAACTATTTGAATATGGGTTTGAAAATGAATGTCATAAATGCCCCATCATTACAGTCAGTCAATTTAGCTATATATATATATATATATATATATATATAGGTCCCACTACACATGGCTACAACCATTAAAACATTTAACAAAACCAAAATATGGGAAAGGTTTCACATTGTGGCGAAATACGTGTTCCACAAGGTGGTGAATTACGCTTCTTAATTAGGTATGTTTCTCTTTTTAATATAAGCTGGCATTAATGGATGGCAGGCCATGGGTTATCGGGGAATAACCGCACACATCCAGGGTACGATAAAGCATGAGGCCACAGGCCAAATGCCAGAGTTGTGCGATTATTCCCTGAAAAGTGTTCTAATTTGGTGAGGAGCTGTATAACGCTATAAAAAGATGGAAGAAGTGCACCAAAATAATTATTACGAAATGAAAACAATTTGAATTCCTCTTTTTAATAAAAGCTAGTGAACAGATTTGTATGAAATTGCGAGGATTAGTGTGAATAGTATTTGTGGTTAAAAAACCCCCATCTATATTGGTGCTGGAATGCGGAGGAGGAGTGATTTGGGATTTTGAATGTTAAAAACGCTGTGCAGCCACTACGCGTGTCTAATACAGCGTATATAATAAAATGTTAAAAGATTTGTTGTGAATATGATTTCTGTCGACGCTCAGTCAAACACCCTTTCTGTTGACTGTGACATGACCGTCTCCCAGCAGCTCCATCAGAGTGAGAGTGTGCCTCCGAGCTTCGCTGTGACCTGTGAGGCATGTTCCAGACTACCGCCAGCCCAAACACCATTAAAGATTCACACATAAGCAGCTGATGGGATCAAACCATTCGGCTGCGATGATTCAGCACTCGTCTGGGTTTAACTGACTGGAAAAGTGGTTCAGGTAATCGGATACAGTGTGTGAATGATTACCCGGTGGCCATTGGCCCATTAAGAGACCGGGAGGCTTTTGGTCTTTTAGAGATGCATGGCTGAAATTCAATTAGCATTGAAGATGCGCATAATGATAGTGCTCAGGTAGCCCATGCTTGAGGTGATGGGCATTATAGCCCCTCCCCCCTGGGACATATGGCATTGGGCCTGCCAACCCCCACGAGCACGAGGCCAAGGCGTTCTTCATCGGGGGAATCTCACTTCTGTAGGGGGCATCATTCACACCCCGCCCCATGTTTTAAGTTACAAAGCCACATGATGCCAGCCCCTCCCCAACCGCCTGGCAACACTTTTGAGTCGAGACTTACTGTCGCTCCCAGTAGAGCCTCAGTCGAACAGAGAGAGAAACATGGTTTCACCACTCCACCCACATCACCATCAACAGCGTCATCGCCTTCACAACCAGCACCACCATTGCCTATTCACACAAACATGGCCTCTTACTTTCATCACCTATTATTTTCCACAAAAAATATATTAGCAGAGTGAGGTTCCAAAGCTGCCACAATCTGAAATGTGATCTTCAGCTCAGACTCATTTTTTAATTAAGGTGGTGCAGTACAATAAAATAAAATAAGCAGAATAAATACACAGAAAACGGCCAATTCGCCAGAGAGTGAAGCCTCATTCACTTCGTCATTTACACTGGAATTATACGTGTAAACTTAGACTTAGATTTTTTTTCTTTTTGCAGATGAGACTGGATGTAAATGGCGTACGGCTGTAAAGTCTGCTTAAGGTGTAGTCAGACTGTCTGATTTGATAACAGAGGGCTGCAGGTTAAATTCCCAGCCCACTCACTCTGAATGCTGGGTCAGTGCATCTTTGCATGGTGCATCTTTGCAAGGGGATATGATGGACTGATGGACTGATGTTCAAGCTATGGTAATATTACCCTATAACTTACTGATGTCCTGGCAAAGGGGATATGACCCTATGGTGGAATGGTGGCATGGCTAAGGGGATATGACCCTATCATTTACTGGTGTGCTTCCTATGTGGGGGTGGGACAGTGTGAGCGATTGGTTGGTGCTGCCTGTGTGGGGGCGGGGCGGTGTGAGTGTGGGCAGGGCCGATTCTCTTACCTTCCGGTGATGAGGAAGAAGAGGGTCAGGATGACCAGCAGGGTGAAGCCTCCTACCGCTGCTGTGACAATGACCAGCACCTGACCCTGATCAGCCGCCATGTCTGAGGCTGAGGGATAAAGAATAGAGAAAATTAGGACACAATCACCCACACCCTATACATTTACATTTAACATTTTAGGCATTTAGCAGACGCTCTTATCCAGAGCGACTTACACAGTTTACATTTCTTTACATACAATCCATTTATACAGCTGGATATTTTACTGAAGCAATTCAGGTTAATTACCTTGCTCAAGGGTACAACAGCAGTGCCGCACCTGGGAATTGAACCTGCAACCTCTGAGTTACAAGCCCAGCTCCCTAACCATTACACTACACTGCCAACCTATAATACCACATGCCACACCATACAACATCCCAACCAACACCCAACAACCCTTTTTTATCTGTTTTTCCAACCTTCATAATTTCCCTTTGGGGACAAATACAGTTTTTTGAATTGAATTGAACATGCACGTTAGGCTTAGTGTATAATCTGATCACACAAACACATAATTAGTGATATTACTGTGTGACAATTCAGTTGTTGATCTTGCGATAAACACTGTTGATTTGTGAGTTACAGTAACTAAAAAGAGACAAACATCCATGTGATGCCGGGAGGGGTGGAGGAAGGAGTAGAGGGGGCTGCTCCTCCTCTTTGGCTGCTCTTCCCTTCCACAGCCTGGGGAGCACTACAAGAACCTGGACAGCAGCGGCCTCACACACAGGCATGCTCACCTGAGGATGATCAATAATCAGCTCAGGTGTGGCCCATTGCCTCCATTAGGCCTATTATAAAAGCACAGCCTGTCACCTGGGGAGAGACCTTTGGGACGTGGAGGAAGCACTGCTGGATTTTTGTTCTTATCTGCTGCTTTGTAACATTTAGTTTGGTTTTGTTTTCCTGTTTGGTTTGTTTTGGTTCTTTGAGTGCCCCAAGAAGGGGGGAATATAATGGCCATTGGCCTATTTTGGAACTCTTTATCGGCTGTTTCTATCCACTCACCACCTGGCATGGTAGCCACCCTGGCACCTTGCCACAATCCATTAATATGAAAATTCATCAGTAAATAAGTGGGGCCCGGTTTTCTTTTTCTGAAATATATGACAAAGAATGTCCCACAGATAATCAAAGTCTTACTTTGCGAATTAAAATTGGATGTCTGCGGCAGTAATTCAAACAGTCTCGCACCATTCAATTGGTTTTATTCATTTCATGAAATTGTAATTTACCCACAATTGTCCTGCTAAATTGGACCAATCTAATATTCATGATTTCCCATTTTGTCAATTTCTGGGGCCAGCCAAAACGCTGATAATTGAAATGCGATTGCCATTAGCGATCAGTCTTTCTTTATTCATGGGTGATGAATATCAATTTGAAATAAAAACTGTTGGGCTGAACCGGACCTGGATTTCAATGTGGAGATGTGGTGGGCCTGGGTTCCTCATGCGGACTGAGGTAATTACCACCCCAAACCTCTGATGAAGAGAGGCGTCCATAGATCTTTATAACAGATTACTTCACAGGAACTTTAACCCGTTCTGGAGTCCGTGTGCTCTTTTTAAAGCAGTAACTAATGATCCTAGCCTGATTGCGCTGTGCTAATGAAGGCAGCTCACGCACGGAGATGGGTCTCACTTCATGCCATGGGAGCGCGGTTCCACTCGAGAGAGCTTAAACAGACCCCGAGGAGAACCGATGAACCTTTTGGATGGAGTGTGCTTTACGGCTATTGAGCGATGTACCCGGTACACGATTGAATAAACACGAGGGGAAACTCAATTGAGGAATTCACAGAGACACTTCTGACTCGTGCAGACTGGCTTTGTTTGTGTCTATAGAATAATAAATAAACGAAAGACCAACGTTACTCATAAAACGGAAAGAATAACTGCACTGCCGGGTTCACTTCAGCGCTGTAATCTCTCATCGTTGGGCTGAAAACTCTGTTGACAGCTCGTCTGAGGCCCAGGGCCTGTGGTCTGTGGGGGTTCATTTGCTGTGGATGCGAACACTAAATCCCATTTTAGTGGGGCTGTAATCTCCCATGGTCTAAGTTCCCGGACATTCCTGCCTGAACCACACTGTGCAGAGGAAGGTAGGCCCAGTGCTTAATTAGTAAAATAAGAGATGCCGGGGCTCAACTCGCCTCCCCCAACCCCCCGCGGAATAAAAAGGGTAAATAATAAAATAATGTTTTGTCTTTTAGACATGATCCGAATTCGTTGCCAGCCCAAAAGCCAGCTTTGTGCTGCATTAACGTTAACCGTGTATCTGGAATCTGTTCACTGGAGGTAACATTGTTTAATACCAGTTTAAAATACGAGTTGTTGTCGCACTTTATTTATGAGCCTGGGGCTCTGAATCTGAGTAAGACATTTGCCGGGGCGCAAAATTGGATTCTTGGCACAAATTAAGTACTGGGTAGGCCTAACCTCTAAGGCAGGTAGGGGTGTGTGTGTGTGCTGTGTTTTCCCCTCTGAGTCAGAACAAAGCGGCGGTGAGAGGGCTTACTCTCGTCTCCGGTCTCGTACTCAAACTTGGGACTGTAGCTGCTGTAGCCGACGGAGGTGCGGGCGCGGATGTGGAAGACGTATCGGGTGGAGGGCTTGAGGCCGGTGATGATGATGCTGAGCGCCTTGGCGCGGGTGGAGGAGTAGCTGAACTGCTCGTGTTCCTGTGGGACAGATCACAGCACAGGGCACAGCACTGACTGCAGCCGGTGACAGAGCGCTGAGCCTAGCGCTGAACTCATCGCAGCACAAATCACAAATCACTGAGCGCTGAACTCATCACAGCACAAATCACAAATCACTGAGCGCTGAACTCATCACAACACAAATCACGAGCGCTGAACTCATCACAGCACAAATCACAAATCACTGAGCGCTGAACTCATCACAACACAAATCACGAGCGCTGAACTCATCGTTAAGAACAGCACAAAGCACTGCGCACAGCACTGAACCCATTACTGAGTACAGCACAAATCACTGAGCACTGAACTCATCGTTAAGAACAGCACAGAGCACTGCGCACAGCACTGAACCCATTACTGAGTACAGCACAAATCACTGAGCGCTGAACTCATCGTTAAGAAGAGCACAAAGCACTGCGCACAGCACTGAACCCATTACTGAGTACAGCACAAATCACTGAGCACTGAACTCATCGTTAAGAACAGTACAAAGCACTGCGCACAGAGCACGTCACTGAGTACGTCACTAGGTACAGCACAGAGCAAATCATATAGGTTAGAGCACAGCCGTAGCAGGTACTGTACCTTCTCGTAGTACTTGATCTCGTAGTCCAGCACGGCCACGGTGGTCTGTTCGGGTTCCTGCCAGGAGAGGGCAATGCTGTTCTGGGAGGCCCAGTCTTTCCTGACCACTCCCACCAGCGAGGGACCTGACAGACACGACACAGGTCAACACAGGTCAAACCCCTCCGCCCCTATGCACTGGCCACATCCTATCAGGGCTCATTAGCACAGATAATAGTGCCGTAACCAGGGGAACAGTGTGACAGGGTCAGGGCCCGGCGATGCTACGTGGCACCCCAATAACGAGGACCGCTGTCGCTGCAAAACGACCTGGTCAGGAGAAATCCCGCAATGCATTGGCAAGAGAACGCGGGGTCGCCTGCGTGCAATGTCAGACTCAATTTACCTCACCTTCTCTATCCATTTCCAGGAAAGAAAAAGAAAAAAAACACGAGGAGATTCACCTTCCTGAATTAACTATGTTTACATTCAATAACGGGCATTTAGCAGAATTTCTTATCCAGAGCAATTTACACACAATCCATTTATACAGCTGGATATTTACTGAAGCAATTCAGGGTAACATCCTTGCTCAAGGGTACAACAGCATTGCCCCACCGTGGAATAGAACCTACAATCTTTGTATTACAAGCCCAGTTCCCTAACCATTATACTACATTGCCACCAATGTTTAGCTGCTCAATCATGTAAAATGAACAATACATTAATTACTCAATTCATCATTGGTACATCAGCATAGTGACCCAGCTATATAAATTGCGCTAATGGCTTCCCAGTAGTGAAATAAAGAGTCATCATAAGGTTTAAAAATGAAGAGGGTGGATAGCAATGCCAATCCTGAGTTATTTGAGCAGGTATTGGCCTGACATTTTTAACACCTGAGTGATCGAAAGTGGATAATCTCATAGGTCAAAATGTTTTCATGTAATAGGGAATCACAGAGAGTGCGGGTGCTTGCTATTAAGACTGGCCTGCTATTTTGAGAATGACACTGATACCAGTTTTCACAATCCCAGAATTCAATATCGACTGTGGCCTCCAAGTTAATATTCATGGGAAAGAGGGAGCAAATATTTAGCTGGGGAGATTAAATGTGTATAAATCGTATTACCAGTACTGATTGAATTTCTGTAAAGTAAATATTCACCCAGGGCACACTAAAGCAGCCATCGGGTAATAACAACTACTGTCTGAGTAATTAATTTCCCATTAGCTGTATAATTGCAGATAGTAAGGGGAGGTGTTGAAATGGTTTAACAAATAACAAGACAGAAAGAGAGAAAAAGAGATAGAGAGAGGATGATGGGGAGGTGGGATGGAGGGATGGGGAGGTGGGGAGAGGGCAGGGCAGAGAGATTTTCTTTTCTCACCGATCTTGTCTGTCTGCTGCACTGAAATGATCTGATGATGGAATCACAGACTGAGATGGATTGAGTGAAGATTAGACCTTAAGACAGTGGTTCTTGGGGGTTGTGTTCTTGCTCGAAGTGAGACCAGCGCATAAGAGCTATTTTAAAGAAAATCTTCCAAAGAGTGTGAGAACCTGCTGCCAGCGATGAGAATACTTGTTTTCCCCCCTCTGCTTCTGTGATATCAGGCTCTACTTATTGAAGTATGTATCATACATTTTAAATCTGTTTCTAGTCCTAGACAGCCCCGAGCAAAGAAGCTGTACAAAGGGGAAGCTTCCTTCATGTTCCCTCTCTGATGACCTCCTCTCCCCACTGGGCGAGAGAGTCCCCCTGCAGGTCAGACACGGTCAGTCTCGGTCAGCGTGGAAAAACAGTGCCCCGACTTTCTCACTAGCCCCTACCTCCCCGAGAGAGTGGGGAAATGTGTACCGCATTGCTGAACAAGCGCCGTTTGGTAATATTTATGGTGCGGTTTCACTTACCGGCTACACACACCACGACAGTTGCTGTACATCCGTTTATTTAATGACACCTCACAACGTTTGTTTCATTGTGTGAAACGCGAAAGTTTACTTACAGCACGGAAAACTACATGTTACTTCTGGGTTCCACACTCAGGCTGGGTATGGACCTCTATTGGGAACGTAGAGTGGGAGGTCGTATTATGGCAGGCAGGTCAAAGTGGTGCGCAAGATTTCTCTCGGCGAAAAACGTCAGTAGCCTACTACCTATTTTGAACTTAATTTGCCGCAGTGGGTTCTCATTTTTACAGTATGAATGAACACTTTTCTGAACTAGAAGTAGGGCGGCCATTTCCAAAACTTTATTATAATTATATGCCCAATTTAAAACCATAGGCCTAGCCTATACAGGCTAAATGAGATTGAAAATGTGTAGCCTACTCACAATAGCTGGATAGTCTACTTTTGATACTTCTGTCCCTTCCTGGCATTTTCCAGAAGCATTCTGTTGGCCAGGAACCTTTGGTAACTTTCTGTGCACCCCTCTGTAAAATTCATTCAGATCTGGAGTTCTGCTTTAACACTGTCCGCTTCCAGTCTGTTCCTCTCATTTCCCCATGCAGTGGTCATCATTGAAAAAACACATTCTGTGTGAGTATTGCTGCATGGTATGGAAAAGATGTAGGAGCTCAGAAGTTTAGAAGAAATAAATCTGTGCTCTTTTGACCACTCTGGGTTGTATGAAGTCTTCCATCTCGGCATTTTGCAGGGCTGGCTACGATAGCATCGAACACTCTCCGATAGCACTTAAAGACAAATCGTGTGGCTTGCCGCTCGCGCCCATAGTGTACGTAGAAACGTCATATTAAAGCGTGGCATTTGTTGACATTTATTAGACCAATGACACTAGTCTATGACAAAAACAAACACTTTTTAAACCAATCACTTGAGGCAGGATTTACAGTGACTACCGCCCACCACCTTCCATAGGCACACTAGTTACATTTCTCGTATTTGAACGTTCATATGTTGTCAAACCGTACTTCATGCCCCTACATATAACATAATAATATGGTGGAAGACATGCAGTATGGCAATTATAACACTGTATATACATTTGTTATTCACTTATTCAACTTGCATGCAACTATGCATGTGTATATTTTATAGGCTATATATTTTTATTGTTATTTAGATTTTTTTCATTCAATGTATGATTTAGTTTACATTAACATTTGAAATGGTTAATCTATCATTGTATGCCAGCTCATTGTTTAGCAACCATTACCTTTGTGGTTGAATGGGTCAGTGCAGCTAGGGGAGGAACTAAGGGTAAATAAGGCGGGCAGTTCCCTTTACTTGTGGTTGTTGTTGGGGGAGTAGCAGTTTGCTGAGAGGCTATAGTTTACTGCAGAGCTATTGTGTAGTAGAAGTCACAATCTTTGCCTCGTCCTTACATCATGTCTTGGGTTGCGTGTGACATTGTCAACAAATTCACCCTTCGTTTTTCACTGGACTACTAGCGTAACACCCTTTTTTTCCCTCATCCACCATCAACTCACCTCAGTAGCACATCCCCACCCCAGTCGGCCACGGTTAGCTTCCTCAGCGCTCTGTTCCAGCCCTCGGTGCTGCCACTTGGGCCAGCTTTACCTCAGTCTGCAGGACTGATGAACTAAACACTAAATGCACACACCCCCTTTGACAGAATCGAACAAACAATCACCAGCATTGGCTTTTCTCCAAGCCACAGTATCACCGGCCTCTGTAGTGAAGGAAACGCCATACGGAAGACTCGCTATTCCCTTCCTGCAGTTTTCAGTATTCACATAAACGCTCCCTCTTACTGACACATAATTGCATAAATATACATATTAAGCACTTGCTTATTATGTTATTGTTTAAATATGTATATTAAGCACTTGTTTAGTGCATTATTTAAATATAGCCTACCTATTTAGCACTTTGTTTGGTATTTTATTATTTAAATGCGCATAGCACTTGTTTATGACATTGCTATTTAAATACGTATTAAGGATATTATGTATAATAATACATATTGATTTTGTGTAGGAATTTGCTTGTTGCTCTTTTAACAGGCTTTCAGATGGAAAAAGGCAGAATGGCATACAGCCTTCTAAGGTTTAAAGCTTAATGAGTGGGGGGGAGCATGTATATTCAAATAGATATTCAAAACAGTATTCCCCCCCAATATTCAAAACAGTCATATCTACTTGCGCCTGTGGCACACAATTGCGATAGCAAACTTTCAAGCAAAAAGCTAGTTCACAATTTTACCAAATTACACACAACGCAGATGGCTAAACAAACATTAAACCAATTCTGTAATAGTCAATATTGTAACCATTCAAAGAGGAGGCACTTCTCTTAAATGAGGCATTTTCCTTTTCACACTTTTACGTTTCCTCTAAGCACTTTTACCAGCAGAATTTTACACTTCTCGCTCTCTTCTGATTGGTCATGCTGATCAGTGGTCATGAGTGATGCTACTTGAGCTGAAATATTTAAACTTTTCCACCCGCTTTGTGCCTGTGAACCCCTGTGCCCCTCTGTGCCAAGATGCTGCGGGCGGTCTGTACAGAATAATGAGTTTTACTACACAATGCCAATTGCCTGTTTACAAGCCGCCCTTGTCTGAACAGTGTTAATTTTTTTGACATTCATCGGAAACTATATAACGAGTCTCCCACAGGGCTGTCACATTAACAGAAAAATCTTGCTTGATATTAGGACAAAACATGTATATTCGTTCAAATAGTATTTGAATATGCGTGTTATAGACCTGCCAACATTGGGAAATAGTTTTGAATACCACTCACGGAGAAATTGATAATAACACCATTCTTTTCTTTAGTTAAAAACCTCTCCAGTATTTTCTGGAAAAGTCACCTCGCTTTACTGGAAAGCGTGAGAAATGCTAGTTCCTCCAACCATTTTATTAATATTAAAAAGATAACTGATCATTTAAAAAACATCTCCCTATGTTTCTTCATAAACTAGTGTTGGAATGCAGATTCAAAAGTAGATTCGATATTCAAATATAACGTGACAGCCCAAGTCTCCCATAAATGGTAAAGGTCTCCAATTTTCACTGGTCAAACAAAACAACATTGGGCCAATCCACGATTTCAATACAGTGTGATGCAGGTGCTCACAAAATGTACAAATGGGCATGGAACATTTAAAAGAACATATACTTTTAAAGCATGCAAAATATTAAAGCAGAAACATGTAAATAATGTGTTAATGCTCACTTAATGTACTTGGAGTACTTAACTTTCTCAATAATGGGGGGCGGGGGTAGTTGAAATGAAAAGAGGCTACTATATTGGAAGAAAATCCAATATAGTAAAAATCTGGGGAAAAATCTGAAACAAAATCTGAAAAGAAAAACAAGTATTTTCCCTGATTTATTTTTACTGTATTGTCTCCAACTACAATGTTGTAGGCCTGTTGAATATTGTATAGCTTAATTTCAATTAATTTTGCATGCCTCTACAAAAATTAGACCCGTTATAGATTATTCATAGCAACCTCTACCTCTGTCCATAGCAACCACGAAGAGATCAATGCAGCCAATCAAATAATCTTCAATGCCATCATTCGGTAATGCACATAATGCCAACAAACCGGTCCTTCTGATTAAAAACAAAAGCATTCTCAACAACCCATTTGCTTAAGACACCTGGAAAAAAAGCTTTCACTAATATATTGACATTGCAAATGAAGAATGTTTATTTCGCCAAATGTAATCAGTATGCTTCCAAAGCAGATTGCTTTTAATTGAAACTGCATGCTTGAATTTCAATTCTGTGCTGCAAACCAGCCTCGGATAGTTTTGCGTTATCAGTCGTCCCCTGCAACCACATGAGATCCCGCCTTCTGAATAAATGCATACAGTGATGGTAGGGACACGTCCTGTGTGCTGTTGGGGGGTTACCCTGTGCGCTGTGGGGTTGGTACCCCGGGGTTTCGGCTTTCACGTAACCATGACTGCAGATTGGCACGTTGTGCTAGCGCTGCCGGAGGCCATATCTGTCACATGGGTAAAGTAAAGTAAACAGGAAAAGCCCAACCTTGGCAGTCACCTGACTGAATTAAGCGTGCCAAAAGTAAGGGCTATACAGAACTGCACCTGTTTACACTCACACCCTCAAACACAAGTCAAATATTTGTTCAGGGGGGCAGAGCAAGAGAAAGCTAGTTCTGCCTCTCCCTCCTCGCCGCAGCGGAAATAAGCTGCTGCCAACTCATTCTTGGACACCGCGCTGCCATGCTGCACGTTGGCCCAAAACTTGAGCAAATAGAACAAAGAACCTCACCCTAGATTATTTCCATCCAGTGAATCACTATGGGCATGGATTTCATCAACTTTCTTCAAAAACAGTTCGGCAACAAGGGGATCATCCTGGAAGAGATCACTTCCCATCAGGATAGAAATGCTTCACCATTGGATAAAGGTGATCACTCATAATGGCTTTGTATTTATTGGAGTTTACCTTGCCCTCTGAGAGGTTGAGTGGACCTAAACCATGACAGGAAAATGCACCCCACATCGTATCACAGCTGCCAGTATCCCTCATTTACTACAGTGTTTCCTTTACTTTGGCAGTTACCTGTAGAATGATTGTATAATAAGCCTATTCAATCCTCACATCAGTAACCCAAGACGTGTACTGCACAAACAGACAAAATCATTATGGATTTAAAATACCAACCAATTTCCCTTCTCAACAGTGCAAAAACAAACTGTCTGAAGCTTCCCGCTGGGTCAAACACAACTCATCGGATCTTCTGTGATCAGAAATGCTCGTTCTACATTAATGGGTTTCTGCTCCAAATCCTCGACTTCATTACTGGCCATGATTTCACAACTGGCTTAACAATTCAGACATTCATGTGCTCGGAAAATTCATTTGGAAAAAAACCAAAACAGTCTCCAGGATAGCATGGCCATTGTGTTTTCATTTGAGTGTTTGTAAATCAATAAATGACTGAACGCAGGCTATGCTCTCCTTGTTGTGACACAGCAAGGAGAGCCGCTCTGCACTGGCTCTGACACCCTCGTCCTGAGCTCTATAATCTGTCCAGTGAGGGTGTAAATCAGCAGGAAAGTGACACTTTCCTGGAGTGGGCTTCGTGTTTTGTGTGCAGAGTTCACCGGCTAATGAGTGGTGCCACACACTCCTTCATGTGCATGTCAGGCTCCCTGTATCTCCTGTTCACAGAAATCATTGCTGGGGAGCCAAATGGCTTTTTAGAGGCCGTGCGTGTCTAGTGGGGTCAGCCTTGACTGGTGACAGAAGATACGATTGTAGGGTGTATGGTCCGATTCGTTCGAGTATGTGACACAGATGGTCCATGAAAGCCTCTGGGAGTTACTACGAGAGGCATAAGAAGCCACAAAATAACTGCATCTCTTGTGAAAAAAACTGCACGTGCACCTGTTCACTGGAGGTGTCTTCAAAATTAATTATGCAAACAAAGATGGCCACAAACCGTCACTTTAAAAGCCCCATCCAGTGTATTTTGGTCAATGACATTATATATATGTATATATATTCAGCAGACGCTTTTTATCCAAAGCAATTTACAGTAGTGAATGCATATATTTTCCAGTATGTGTGGGCCCAATGGGAATCGAAGCCACAACCTAAGCGTTGTCAGCGCTATGCTCTACCTACATAGCCACACAGAAGCACATAATGGCCTACAATATGCCCAAATTATTAGTTAAACTTTTGAAATATTGCCTTGATGTAAACCATATTATTTCCCTCATTCAAAAATGAGTGGTGGACTGAGAGTGTATCTATGCCTTCTCGCTTGCCTCTCTTTTGCCTGATGCAAAGTTCACAACTGGTTTTCAAACCAGATGCACATGGTCATCATGTAACTAGTATGTGCTTGAGTTTTTAAACATCTCATTAGCTCTCATTGGGATATAATATGAATTAAACTACTCTGCCTCTGTCAGAATGCCCAGTTATATGGACCCCCTTCACATGGTTTAGCCCCCCCCCCCACTGACTACCTAACTCAGGAGGCGCAAAGTCATTCAGCCCTGAGTCACACCCTGTGCCGGCCAGAAGAGGATGAGCTCCCCTCCTTTTAGTCTGGTTCCTCCCAAAGTTTCTCCCTATCAAGGGAGTTTTTCCTTGCCACTGTCGCCTTTAGGCTTGCTTTTGGGGGGGTGGTGCTTCTGCAGGGGACCAAACTGCCCGCAAACATTAAATCTGGGCCTCTGTATATTCTGCATCACTGGAAGTACAGAAAGTACTTTTGTGAAAAATCTCCAGTCTAAATGTTCTAATTAGAGTAAAGAAAAGATTAAAAAGCTATTAAAATTACCTGTCAGTTACTAAGTGTGCTGGATGGATTTTCCAATCAGCCATTGTTAAATGCACCAGCCACACTAAACTAATAGAAACTCATTACATGTGCTTGACCTGTGTATGATTTTTAATTAGCTTTCCTCCCCTAAAGGTGTGCATTAACGGTTTAAAAAAATCAATTCAGTCTGTACTGATGCTATATAGTACCTAAATTATATGTTAATTATGTACTAAAACAGCTTAAATAACTTCACAGTAAAATATCTGGGTATTCTTTCGTTTTAATAATTAATTTGACTATATGTTATTTTAGCATGTCACTTTAACATAATTGTCATCCAAACCAAAAAAAAAAGATAGACAGTATATATACATATGTGGTTCTATGTGGCTCAGTAGGTAGAGCATGGCGTTGGCCATGCTTAGGTTATGGGTTCAATTCCCACTGGGACCACATATACTGAAAAATGTATGCATTCACTACTGTAAGTCGCTTTGGATAAAAGGGTCTGCTAAATGACATATACAGTATATATACTACAATAAGAATGTAAGATTGAAGGTATTTTGGGATAGTAGATAGAGGAAGGTCATACACAAACACACACACAAGACAAATAATTAAAAGCAGAAAAATCTCAATACTGTATGGAACCATAAAACATACTGATAACATGATTTCTAATGTAATTAAGCTGAGAAAAAACAAACCAAATACATAGAATTATATTGTAGAACTAATAAAACTTGTACCTATGTATTAATGGATAGTTCATGTGTTCAACCTAAGTGCTTTTTTATTTGGGAACACAAACCTTAACAATCACAGCCTCAAATTCCTGTGAGGAAGCGCAGCATTAACAGTAATATTTAATCTTATATTTGTCTGTTTTACGTGGAGGACGACAGCAACATAATTGCATCAAAGAGAGAAAATGGTAACAAGAAAATACAAAATAATAAAAGTAATAAAATAATAATAAGAAAAAATAAAAATCCCTGTCTGGATTCCAAGGGACTGCATTATGCCCAGGGCAAAGCGAGCATCAGTGTACAATATGTCTACTCTGGCAAGATCAGGGGGGATATGGCATTCGAAAAAAGCAGAGGACTAGGACTCTGCACTCTTTTTCTCCTTCTCTGCTTCTGAGTGGCAGGGAGACTCAAAGTCACAGAGCAAGGGGGATCCATGGGGGGTCTGGCTTCCACTTGTCAGACTTGTCAAACCCCAGGCCTGCCAAAAAGTTTCGCCCCCACCAAAAAACAAACGGCAGGCAATTTCATGTGGATGATGCTGCTAATAACCGATTCCAGCCTCGTTCGGCTTGACAGAAAAATGCATCAAATTTAATCAAATCATAAACTTATGCCCCAATATTTCGAGTAAATGGAAGGGCTTCACTTCAGAGTATACAGGACTTCCAGCTATCGGCGTGACGGACACCATGAAAGCCACCTCACAGGTGATTCCACCTATTTGATGTAAAAAAAAAAAAAAAAAAAAAAAAAAAAAAAAAGGTTCCATTTCTCAGTTTAAAGAGGATTACCTCTGAAACTCCCCAATAATGAGGTATTAGTGGCAGATACTCAGTGGTCACATTATCGATGTAGTTCTAAATGACTTTGCCCTTATTACAAAGGGTTCGACTGAAGACCTTCCAGAGTCCTCCTTGATCCAAATTTGAATTTGATTGTCTTTCAACTATCTAACTAATCTAACTTCTCTATTTTTCATTATAGGGCACATGTTGAGATTCAAGGGATGGCCCATCCACCTGGTTTTCCACCAAAAGCTTATCTAATATGGCTTAGGCAGAGTATAATTACTCCCACTAACAAGCCCTGGATAGTCCCGTGATCGTTCTTGGTACTTTGCAGAGGTGAAATATCACGAGATGAGATGCAGCAGCAATGTGACTGAATGAAACTGAATGCGAGTGTGTGTCATGAACTGAGTGGGTGATGAATGAACAGAATGGTCTAAACTCAAGAAGGACCAGTATAACTTGCAGGACTACAGGAACATGAAGTGTGGACAACCTGCTAAACAGCATTTCCTGTTAATGAATCATTAACACTGAATTTAGTTACAATGTGCACTCACGTAACACGTAGGCTACGTGATACTTACACAGGAAGAAGGAGGAGCCTGGACACCATGTCAGATGCCAATGACATTTCAGTTAATCAATATCATCAGCTTCGGGTCAATATGATACTAATTATAGTATCATTACAGTATAATACATCAGTTCTTCGGCATAAAACCAGACCTTTGAGTCGAATAAGTGAATTTAATGGAACAACAGTGAGAGTATCACTACGGGGTCTCTCACGACAATCTAATATCGGGAGCGTGGAGGTCGTACAGGAACTCATGGGGCGAGCAGTGTGGCCAGGTTGATATTCCTGAATTAGCAAAAAACCCGGATGCAAAATTGGATGGCATGATTCGGTAAACCCAATTAAAAGAGTTAATTACACCCCCCCCTGCCCCTTTCCCCCACAGGCAAAAAAAATGGACTCCCCCTGCATGGCATGGGGGGAAGCTAATCTTCCCTGCCCGAGTGAAAGGAATGCAATTAAACTCTGCCCTTCATGACCATGGGGACTCAGGTCCCTCCTCCCCGACCAGCACTCCAAAAGAGGAGGGACTCGGGGAGCTAATGAGTCAAAACCTTATTAACCTTTCAAGGAAAGTCGTTAAATACAACCTCCTGTGATATTCAGACGCTCACGGCTTGGTGGACGTGCTGTGGCGTGGGTATTTCGCCGCTCAACGCGACGGCGTGTAATTGGACTTTTCTCAGCACGGCCTCGTGCTTCCCTCCCCAGCAGGTCTCCCCCCACCCTCTTTTTAACTTCAGCTGTCCTTGTGAATTAGGACGGTGACGGGAGAGGGTAAAGCACCCCCACAACACTGCACACCATTCTGTTTCAAAATCGGGTTCCAGTTCTCTGTTCTCACAGACCTTTCTTTTATGGTATTTTTCCTTTTCCAGAATACCACTTCTGAAAGAGCACTTTCATCTCCCACCACCCCCCATCCCCCCACCCTACCCAGAACTGGAAACGGCAGCTGAAAATCCATCTAGCCGAGGACTGAGGCAGACTGTGCGTTTTCCAACTGACTTTAAGCACTGTGGAAAATTGCATCCCTTTTTGGGAACATAAAGCCATTACGATTACTCTGCAGGTGAAGCAGAGGAGTGATTGAATTCCTCCCAAAGGTGATATGCATGAAAACAGTTGCTGTGAGTAATCAAGTTATTAATGGAAAGATCATAGATCATAGGCAACCGCTTAGCAGTGAAGGGGGTGGGGCGTTAAAACAGGCTCACATCCTCTCCTGGTCTCCTAAATAACCTCAGAGGACGGAGGTTGATCAGTCAGTAATCTGGAATGGAAGAACAGTGCATCACCCTCATAAAATGATGGAATTATACAAAAGGCATAAAGTACAAGAATATGTGATTCTTTATTACTGCAAACTGTGAGAATATTGCTCATGCAAAATTCAAGATATTTAATGTCACCGGGTTAGAAACTTGCATTTCACTCTTCGTTTAGAACAGTGGTTGTGCTACAGTATTTCCGTACTCCCTCAGAACACAAACGGACACAGTGAAAAATGTTTCAACCAGGCCACTGAAGTGGATGAGCAGATACTATCACTCTGCAACCCTGCACCGCTCCCTGTGAATGTGTCGTCCTACTTTTCATAGTGGTGTGCAGAGCGAACGCTCTTTCTCCCAGTCATGTCCAATTCATCATCCGTACTGGCTGGACACCGCTGCATGTCCTGCTGTAGTTAGCAGTAAATTAAAGCAATCAGTCACGGCACAAAGGGGCTTGAGTCGACCCAGTCAGTTTTAGTGAAGTGGGGGGACGCTGGCCCTGTGTGACCCTTACAGCCGCTCATGTATGGGGGGGCGGGCAGGGAGCGGGGGGAGGTGGGGGGCAGAGCATGTTGCCGCCGGAGACCTCAAGTCGCACATTTTAATTGGGGGCGCCTCTAACGGGTAGACCCATCCTTGTTTTCCTTAAATGGTAATTTGGAAATGCAATGAGGTGTTGTGTCGGGACAGCAAAGCCCTGGCCTAGACCGGCCCTGCCACAATCAATACTCATTTACCCCCTTTCTCAGAAGTAATTAAAGAGAGGGATGGAATTATCTCGCTGGTGCCGATTTCTGTCCGGACTCCGAATCCATTTCACACCGGCGCTTAAGTGCTTTATTAGGGAGTTCTTACACCGGCCTTACGTGGGCCGGGCCTTGTGACGTGCCGTAAGTCACGTGGGGAGAAAGGAAGCAGGAAAGCATGAGGGCCTAATTCTTCATGATGAGCAATAAAACAGGAATTTGATTCTGCACCCCGTACGGCTAATGGAACCGCGCGTTCCTCTCAATAACAGAATGTATTCGTCTTTACGCGTTGAAAGAAAAAGAACACATGAGCCCCGCCACCTCCTCCTACCCGATCTTAATCATCAGCATCTATATATGCATGTACCCCTCAACCAGCTTTAGACCATATGAGGCCTTGCAGTGTAAACTTTCTTTGCAATTCTTCTTTACAATGTATTAAAGGTGAACAACATTTAAGTATATTGTAGCAATATAAGAGGAGAAAGTCCTGATATTTTATATCTGAAAAAAAGGAGAGACTGGAATATAACAATTTGTAGGTGCATAATTTCAAATGATAAACCAACAGGTATTAGACAGTTGTACTGTTGTAACGAATCTTTGAAACAGAAGCAAATGAGTGTTGTATTTGTACAAGAATCCACAGCAAACATTTTTTATCAATGAAGGTCCATTATTTGTATGAAGGAAACTGAAATTGTGGCAAAGAACAGTCAGATAGTTATACTTTTTATAATATACATTTTTGTTTCAGATTTTTCCCCATTTAGTAGCCATTTATACCCTCTTTTCATGTCAACTATCCCCCCCTTGTACTGTGAGCTCACTGCCGTAGGCCTGGGACCGGCAATGACCCGCCTCCTCCGAGATGGAACTTGCCAAGCCGTCAACTGTAACTCCGATACACACAGAGCTACTCTTGTATGTGGCGAGCTCATACCGGCTTCCCTCCCCCCTCCCACAGGGTGTACAGCCAATCACCGCCCTGAGCAGGACTCCTGGCCAGAGCCGTGCCTCGAACCCCAACCGCAGTGAGCAACCTGCACTCCGGGCGAGTGCCTTTACCATTGCTCCACCCAGGGGCCAGTTATACTTAAACATTTTTTTTATTTTTTATGTCTTTTTAAAATAAGACAGTCATTAGAAAAGAAAGGAAACAGTATCCACAAAGGAAATGATTGCTAATAAAAACTGCATGTACTGTATGGCTGACGGCCTTCTCATTCACCCTTCCACTGTTCTCAGCACACTTCAACATTCATGCAACTCAAAATGAGGTAACTTCTGCCACTGAATTTTCCAATTTGGCCACTGCAGCAGAACCCAGGGTGTTGAGTTGCAACTCCGCCAATGATCAATAATAAATATGACAAACCAGGTAAATGCAAACCAAGAGGATGTTTATTTATCAGATTTTCTGGGGAAAGGAAAGGGAAAAGGGGAAACAAGTCCACAATCCTTGCTCGTTGTCCTAGTCCGTAATCCAAAGTCCTTTGTTCCAAGTCGGTTTCTCCTGCCAAAACGGGTCAGTCACAAAACGGGGTTCTCAAAACAGTCCAAGTCGTTATCCTTAATCACAGTATACTCGCTATTCTCTCTTGATCTCGTCTTTCCCTCTCGGTACTTAGCCCCGACTGATGCGTCTTTTGCCTCTTTATTCCCGTGTCAGTAGTTTGAATGGGCTGCAGGTGCGTTCCCACACTTCCTGTTTGCCCAAATAAGGAAAAGGGGTGGAGCCAGCATCCCACCACGTACCTCCCGTCAATCACTAGCCCTCGGGTTGCCTCCGGGCGGCTGCCACACACCTTCCCCCTCAGCTCCGACCGGGAGGGAGGGGCGGCCTGGCCCCACTAAGCATCCCTTCTGGATAGGGCATCGGCGTTCCCGTTGGCAGCCCCCGACCTGTGGAGTACAGAGAACGCATACTGTTGTAGTGCCAAAAACCATCTCGTTATTTGGGCATTCATGTCCCGATTCCACGACATCCACAGAAGTGGAGCGTGGTCGGTGATGAGGGTGAAATGTCCCAACAAGTAATATTTTAAAGTCTCTAAAGCCCATTGAATAGTCAGGCACTCTTTCTCTACTGTTGAGTACTTCTGTTCCCTCGGTTAGAGTTTGCTGCTGATAAACGTGATGGGATGTTCCTCACCTTCCTGTAGCTGAGACAGACCCTACCCCGGTTTCTGAGGCATCCATCTGGACTAGGAAGGGTTTGGTGTAATCCGGAGTTGCCAGCATGGGTCCGGAACAGAGCGCCGACCTTAGATTTTGATTCTTCGGTCCAGCTTACTTGCATTGGCAGCTGGTTCTTAGTCAGATCTGTTAAAGGGGTGGCGAGGGTGGCGAAGTTCAGGATGACCCGCCGATGATAATAGCTAGTGAGCCCGATGAACGTGCAAACCATTTTTTTAGTGAGGGGTCCAGGCTCTTTATTCTTTATCCAGGGTCTAATTCTTTATCGCCTCCACTTTCCGCATCTGTGGTTTTACAGTTCCGCAACCGATACTATAGCCTAAATATTCGTCTTCTTGCAGACCTAGCCGACAGTCCTTTGGGTTGGTGGTGAGCCCCGTTCCCCTTAGCGCATGCAAAACATTCCTTACCGTTTCTAGATGTGTTTCCTAATCATCACCGTGGATTACGATGTCATCCAGATAAGCCGCCGCATACTCACGATGGGGTCGTAGAACCTGGTCCATCAATCGTTGGAATGTGGGCGGGGCTCTGTGTAGTCCGAAGGGTAATTTCTTGTACTGGAATAGTCCGTCAGGGGTTGAGAAAGTGGTCTTCTCTCTCGACGCCAGAGCTAGGGGTACCTGCCAGTAACCTCTTGTTAGTTCCAGTGTGCTGATAAATCGGTCATTCCCAATCCTTTCAATCAGCTCATCTATTCAGGGCATAGGATAGGAGTCGAACTTCGATATCTCATTTAGCTTTAGTACTATCCGGTTTTGGGCACCAGCACAATCGGACTGCACCACTCACTTTGGGACTCCTCTATGATCCCAGCGGCCAGCATATCCTGTACTTCTGCTCTCACGGACTCTCTCCTTGCTTCCGGGATACGATATGGACGAAGTGTTACCTTTCCCCCTGGTTCGGTGATAATGTGGTGTTGTATAGTCGGTGTGTTTGGGCTTGCTAGAAAACACGTCTCGGTGACTGTTAACCAGCTCCTTCAGTTCCTGTTTCTGTGTAGGACTCAGCTGTTCCCCTAGCGGCACATCGGTGGGCGGGGTATCTGTACCGGGGACCTTGAGAAACACAGCACACAACACCTCACTGGCATTCCATTTTTCCAACAGATCATTGTGGTAGATTTGGCTAACCTTTCGGTGATCGGGTTACCGTACCCGATAATTCATCTCTCCCACCTTTTCAATAATTTTGTACGGTCCCTTCTACCTGGCTAAAAATGTACACTCCGAAGTGGGGACAAACACCAGTACCTTATCGCCAGGCTGAAACTCCCGCAGCTGAGCCCCCCGGTTGTACACCCATGCCTGGGTGGCCTGTGCTTCCTGCATATGTTCCCTCACCACTGGCCACAACTTTGCCATCCTGTCCCTGAATCCTGCCATCCACATGCTCCACCAGGGTGCGGTATGGAGACGGCTGCTGTTCCCAAGCCTCCTTAGCCACATCCAGGAGCCCTCTTGGTCACCTGCCATACAGTAATTCAAAGGGGGAGAAACTTGTCGAAGCCTGCGGTACCTCCCAAACTGAAAACATCAAGAAGGGGAGCAGTTAGCCCCAGTTTCTCCTGTCTGCTTCCATCACTTTCCTCAGCATGCTTTTCAGGGTCCTGTTCAACAGCTCCACTAATCCATCCGTCTGTGGATGATAAACTGAAGTACGTAATTGTTTCATTTTCAACAACTTGAAGGTAAGTCGTTCATGATGCGAGACATGAATGGAGTCCCCTGGTCCATCGGTATAATGCCTACTCAAGAAAATAACATCAGTAGTTCGCAGGCTATGCCTTTGGTTGCCATGGTGCGCAGGGGAATGGCCTCCGAGTACCTGGTAGCATAATTGAGTATCACCAGGATATACTGATAACCACTGCTACTTTTGGGGAGGGGCCCCACCAAATCCAATTGGTAATGGGATAAGTGGGTTCCGGAAAACAGGTTTTGGTGCCACCCGCTGACACGCCGGGCAATCACGGCAGAAATCCTTGATTGCCCTTTTTATTCCTGGCCAGTATAACCGGGCTTTTATTCTCTCCATAGTTTTTTCCACCCCTAGGTGAGCTCCTAATACATGTGCATGTGACAGGTATACCATAACTGGTACAAACGGCTCTAGCATTTCATCTTGTTTCATGACCACTTGATATAACAGTTTATTCTTAATGGCGAAATGTGGATAATTTACCTGGGTCTCCTGTCCACCACCGTCACCTGCTGCAGGGCACTCGTCAGGTTCAAATCCTCCAACTGTGCTGTACCGAAACGCCCCATTAGGGATGCAGGTTCCTCAGGGTCCATGGGGAATAGTTCACTTCCTCAACCTCCTGATTTTCTTCCGCACTTCCGGATTCTGACAGGGGTTCAGTGGAGGCGTTGTCTTTGATGTACCCCCCATACTTTTACCTCTCCTGGGAGCTTCATGGCCATGCTACAGCGAGTTTTGCGGTAGTCCTTTGGTTTCTCCTGCATTCCGAACCTCGGTTTAGTGAACACCGGGGAATCCCTTACTATGAGTACTGGTACAGGTAGGTTTGGGACAATTCCAGCCCTCCCCTCGTGTCGTCCTTTTGTTGTCTCTAGGTTTAGTGGCGTTGTGGGATAGGCCTTGGTTTCGCCAAGAATGTAGGTTATGGAGATCGTTTCTTGTGGACCCTGGAAACGTTGGGGATAGGCAAACTCCGGTCAGACCAGCCTGACCATGCTTCCGGAGTCGAGCAGGGCTGTTGTGTCTCTTCCATTGGCCCGCACTGGTGTCACTGGTGACGGGCAGCTCTCGTGAGCCCAACATGATGTTAGGATATAGCCTTCCTAAAGCTATGTCACTAGCCAAGCCGGATGGCATCGGGACGTCACGGTGTGGGCAGCTCAAGGACAGATGTCTGACCGTAACACTTCCTTCTGTTGGTGTCATCAAATGTGCGTGGCTTCGGGAAGGTGGGTCGGAGGTTGCTGTCTTCATTACCTGCCCTCCAAGGTACCTCGTCATCTTTATTTTTTCCCTTCTCTCGGGATACGGTCTCTGGTGGGGGGAATGGGTCGGCTACTCTTCAGTACCTCTCGTGCGGTTTGATACCCTTCCTCCAGTTCCAGTTCTGGGCATAACTTCTGGCTTGTTCCGCGGTCAGATCCTGATACGCCTTCTATGCCACCCCCAACAAGAACGGAGCAAGTAAACTAGCTCATTGTTCTGGTGGCCACTCTTCCCTTACCGCTATGCACTCAAACGCTTGTAAGTATGCCTCGGTGTCATCGGCTTCCGTCGGCTTCTGTAGCGGTAAGGCGTCTGATCTCTGCACGCAACAGCTCCGTCTGTTGCCGCTATTCCTCCAGCAACTCTCTGTTCATAGCTTGCTGTGCCAGATTATCCTCCACGAGCTGCTGTACTAGTGCTTCCATTTTTCCATATTTCCATGTTTTCGTTTATTATTGATCAAGCTTGGCGTAATTCAGGCAAGTTTGCCTGCCCGCATTCTCCAACAAGTGTAGCAGAACCCGGGGTGTTGAGTAGAGAGTATCCAGCACTGTGTCAAGCCTGATATTGAACACCCCTGCTACATGACCTGGCAAGCTGTTCCATGCATTGACCTCTCCTAAAAAGAAGTTCCTGATATCAGTGCAAAATTCACATTTAACTAATTTCCATCAATGTCTCCCTGTTCTGCTGACAGAACTCAAACTAAATTGTCTTTTGCAGTCCATTTGATATATATTTCCCTTTGGGGGAGGGTTACACATTCTTAGAGGTGTAAATATTGACACAATGTTAACGAATGCAATTCATTTAAATGATTTCATTGAAAATATATATTTTCTAACACAATTAATCACAATTTTGACCCTCCAAGCGATCTGAAAGGTCAAGCTATCAGTATCACCTTTAGGCTAAACAACCTTTTCTAGCTGAAACTGAAATCCAAACAGACAGCGATTGTCTTACTAGTCCTAACAGAGCTATCCACCTTCGTCAGAGTATCATTTTAGGCTGTAGGATTCAAGGAAAGCCCATGAGTCAAACCACATCTAACAACCCACCATTGCAAAGTGGATAGCAACCGACTGCAGGTCACTCAACATCATTGAGGATTTGGGTCTGAGGGACATTCTTCAAATTGAATCTGCCAATCAGTCGTACACGTTGCCACCCAGAGGAACTATTGTTCCACGGATTCACGATTTGTACAAAAATGAGAAAAGTTTAAAGAGGAAGCTTCTCAGTAATGCAATGCCAATCTCCCTGACTGTGGATCAACGGACATGAGCAATACAAGCTACCACGGTGTAAGTGCTCATCATAATGACGCTGCACAGAAACTTCACACGTTTGCTCTAACACTGACGCACACAGGGGAGAGACATTATGCCGAGACATGTGCCAAGCGTTTCGTAGAAATTGCACAGCAGTGGGACATAAAAAGCAAGGTGACAAGTTGTTATTATTGCACTTTCAAACATCCATGCTGGCCAAGACGAGGTGTCATTATCAAACAAGAAATAAGAAAATATATGTTTTTTTGTTTCACATTTATGACTTCTATTTAGATTTTATTTCATTTACAGCCTCAATTATGTTTGGCTAGTACTGTTTTAAAGTGCAATTACATTTAAGATGAATCAAGATCAATTATATAAAGAACACAATTAATCGTGGTTCATTCTTTTAATCACCTGCAAGCACTACAAATTTCCCATAAGTGTTCAATTGGATTAAGATCTGATGACTTAGACAGCCGTGGCATATGGTTTGCATTGTTTTCGTGCTCATCGAACCATCACTGAAGCTCCTGCCAAACGCGCCCCACCAATCACCCCTCTTTCAAAGTTACCGAGATCTCTTCTTCTCGTCATGGTAGCCGAAATAATGAGCAATTGGGCCTGCCTAGCATTTCTAAATATGACTCTAAGCACGGGGGGATGCTAATTGCTTAATTGGCTCACCTGTGTGGAATGACCTTCCTTCAATACACGTACAGTATCCCTCATTTACTCAAGTGTTTCCTTTATTTTGGAAATATATATATAATATACTGTTCATATTGAACAAATGACACAAAATATCACCCTAAATCGCAGTGAACACCTCTGCATGAAGACGATGCATGGCATTATGGGAACAAAGCTCCTCGGCTCCCTGACCACCTATGACCTCCCAGCTCACCTCAACCCCGATCAGCACTGGACACGCCAAACGATGTGGAACACTCGTTCATTTACCCCTGGTTCAGTCCTTTTCTGAAAAGGAAAAGTACATTGCAGGGTATAGGGAACCCCAGCACCACACTTCTGTCTCAGACACACAGGGTCGGGGGTACGGGCCAGCAGCCTGTGGTGGGGCAACGTGACCAGATGGCCGGTTACAGATGCTGCCCACATCCAGGGCCTTGGAAGAGGGAGGAGGGGTCAGGGTAAGGCCAAGGAGACTCTCCCATGCCCCATGCACGAAAACAACCGCCTTGTCTCTTCGACACCGGCCCTCAGGTGTGGTGTTTTACTATATTATAAAAGGTTATTTGTCATTAATATAACGTTAAGAACAATGCACTCTTCATTTGTTTCCTGAGATATAAACAGGTCTAGTGTGACCATGAAATTGCTGTGCAGTAGAAGATAGTCAGTGACCAGAGCGTGGTTTGTAATATTTACTAATCATATAACCACAAGTCATACTTATTCTGTCATAGCATTTATCTCACTGTTTAAATAATATATTCTAACCCTCCCCCCACCCCATTGCATATTTATTACATTAGATTACATTTATTTAGAAGATACTCTTATCTAGTGCATCCATATGAGTTGTATATGTTATTTGGAAATTATGTTAAAGTAAGGTTTTACTACAGTTAAATGTACTTAACCAGCAATGTTTACGCCCTGCTTGCAATCTGTGCATTTTGATTGTCCACTGACTTAAAAGGTGGATTCATGATTAACCATAGTTGTGCTTATCACTTAAAGCCCTCTGCATTTTCAATAATATATTAATAAATGATGTCTGGGGAATGTAATCAATAAAAAATGAGTACCTAAGCACTCACAATCACCTGCTCATTAAGGTTAAATTCTCTAACTAATAAGTCAGCCACAACTATTTCATTAGCACTGTATCTACATATTACTCATAAAATAAAGTGATCCCATTTGTTATTTACTTCTAAAACATGTTCAGCACTGCTGCAATATATCCAGCCCATATTTCAGAACCTTAACCAGCTAAAGTGACTCGTTTTTAATGGGGGGCGCTCTGACCAGCTGGATTTGCCATTATTTCACCATTCATCCGGCTACGCAATAATATTCAACATCTGCTCCGGCCTCTCGCAATTCAACAGGTAATTATGAAGAGATATATATCTGTCCGCCTCTCTCACACAAACGGTTGACCTTCAGGATGCCAAGTTGGCATGTGTTCGGCAGGCACTGCCAGAGGAGGGCCCTGTGCCGACAGATCAATGAACATTCCTCGGGGAAGGAGAGTGCAATCAGATGAGTCAGGGGGTATAAAATATTCAGCTCAAGTTTCGGAAAATAGTGGAATGCCCCTGTTATTACATCATGGACCTTGCACACAGCTGCTCAAGAGAAACGCTGGTTTAACTTTAGGTGGCCGTTTAGCGCATGGTGATTATGGAAAGCCTGAAAAAAGAATGGACTACTGATCCACCGTCCTTTAAAGCCTTGTGCTCTACACTGGCCTGGTGGCACACTGGTCACAAAGAACGGAGTGTGCACTCTTCTGCATGGCCAGTGCCATCCGGCTGCTGGATGCTCGGTGCAAACTATCTTTAGTTCTTATGAAGAAAGCAAAGCTGCCTGCATTCCACATCCTTTCACTGTGGCTGAATAGGACATGAACCATTGGCCCTTCACTCCTCCAGATTACGACCTGGAAGTGTTTCAACATGGTGAGCACCTCGGCTTTATAATTCATCGCTCCAATCAACAGTCGGCTTCGGACGGGCTCTGTCGGGCTCGCACCGCCAGTAGAAATTGGCTATGATGGAATCCCCCCTGGGTCTGAAGAGGAGACCCATTCATCCACGTGATGTGCGACTCATCGCTGTTTGGGCTGGGGGTGTGCTCCTAAGTACTGTTTACTACAGTATCATCTATCTGCTGGTCATTTTAATTGTAAGCGATACCTGTTTATGTCTTGTTACGCAGTAATGCATGTGAAAGGGCTGAACGGCGGAACAGATAAGGCTGTCTGCTCAGCAGTGTAACATAATAACGGCCCGTGATGCCTTATCAGTCTGGAGCTCTTCCTGCTTTTACCCCCCACCCCAATGTGTAGACTCCCTCCTGGCCCAGAGCAGAGCTCATACACTACCGGTCAAAAGTTTTAGAACACCCCCATTTTCCAGTTTTTACTGAAATTTAAGCAGATATATAAAAAGAGTGGAGGCATGACATTTTCAATATCACTTGCATAATGAAATTTGTAGCATTGTTTTAATATGGGTCTTCTAAAATATGTAGGATATAGCAGCACACTGATTAGTGTTCATTAGTGTAAACCCATAAACTAAACTGATGAGAAAACCAATGCTTCTTTGTAATATAAGGTAAATGTATTTAAAGCAGAGAAATGTATCACCTCAGTAAGACAACTAAACAACATGTGATATAGATTCAATCCCAAACTTATCATACATTAAATATTATAAAATAAAATAAAATAATGATATAAGTCTAGAATATACTTATATATGGCCCATATTGTACTGAGAAGAAACTACACATAAGCAGCAAAGTAAGGTGTAAAGGTTTTGGACCAGAGGGTTGGAAATTAGGCTACATTGTGGGTTGGACACTGCTACAGTATCTTTGGCATATAAACAAATTTGCTTTTAATGTAATATCAAACATCATGTGTGCTGTGGTGCAGGTTCAATTTCCAGGTGGGTCACTGCAGCAGTACTCAGCAGTACAATTCACTTAACTTGAATTGCCTCAGGAAAATACCCAGCTGTGGACTGGGACGGCAGATATGCCATCTGCCAAGTTACAGGTTGGCGGGGAATACCCCATTCTTATACAGCGCCGTTTAACACTTTTCAGGGTCTCCGACAGAAATAACTACAATGGCCTCTCAGTGGCCCCTTACAAACATTAACTTCTGTACCCTCTGCAAACACACAGAATTTAGATATTTCACACAGCCACACAATATAGACCCAAACTTTGGCAATTTTGTGTTTCTTCCTTATCTTCTTCTTTTGCTTCCTCCGCTTCTTCATCTTCTGCTTCTCCTTCTTAATTATTCTGCTGATGACATCATCAGAAATGCTCCAACCCCTCAATTATGAATCCTTCCCACTGGTCAATATCTACTTCAACCCAAAATATCTGCTCAGATATAATCAAACCAATAACATAATCTCTTCAAATTGCAGGCATGATTACTTAGACATATAAGGATGTGCATGTGACACTATTTCAACCAATAGCAAACATGAAAAATATGCCATATTGCTTTTCTGTGAGAAGTGCTATCTAATACTATCCAAAAGATTAACAGTATTGCTTTTACAGGTGTATAATTTCAAAGGCTAACAATAAAATACATTTCTATTTCTTACCATTCTATATATAAACCTCATCATATTGTTTTGTGGATAACTACAAGGTAGGCCATAAATACCCATAAAATGTATACTCTACTAACAAAAAAGATGTAGGTGTAGCCAGCTAGAAAGCCACATCATAGTGTTTCACTAAAAGAAGCAGCTAGTAAGCTTGCTTATGCCATCATTAACCTTAACAGCATAGGTACTTACATTATCTGCCTGGTTTACCTAGCCAGCTGGCTATGCTAGGTGATGCATTAACAACAGTTATGACCGTCTGTCAGTCATAGACAAACACAATAGCAGCAGCCAGCGCACAACCAACGTACGCTGTGTCCTCAGTGAAAACGTTTTTGTTGAGATAATATATAAAATGCAAACTGTGTAAGTCAAAAGTAAAAGGCCATGATCAAAGAAGAAAAAAGAATGACGAAAACAAAAGGAAGTCAACCGTAAACCTGTGTGTGTGTGTGTGTGTGTGCGCGCACTGCAGAATGAAAAATGGAGAATGAGGAACGCAGAATGAAGAATAGACGTGGCGTTGAGTTGGTATCTGCGGGGAAAAAAGCCTGACAATGTGACCCGGACCTCCGCTTGCGCCGCAAGATCACGCACAGTGCTCCGGCTGCGCCGTGCCCCTCTCTCTGCCGCTCGTTACCACCACGCCCGTCGGCTGCAACCCATTGGGCCCGGCTGGCACCGCAATCACCGGGACATGATAGGGTTTATAACCCAGCTGCACAATCTGGAGCGGCGAATTACAAGCGCGGGCAGTGGACCTGAAACTGCCGTCACACCTATCGGGCACGGAGAGAGCTCCAGCGTCTCTCTCTTTATCTCTGGCCTTGCTGAAGGAGAGACGCGCCTTGTGTGTTCGCCCACCAAAGCGCCAACCCCACCCGGCCCCTGGGGGGGGCACAGACTCCAGATCTGCAACACTGAATGTCTAAAGACATGACAACTACAGGTTTATCAGGGTCCACTACTCGACGTCAACCATTAGGCTGGGTTCACACTGACAATAGAGTATGTGTCAAAAATCCACTTCTGCCATTGTGTTCAGTGAGAGTACTGTATTGGTGACCAATGGAGGACAAGACAAGTTTTTTTTTTTTTTTTTTTTTTTTTTTTTTTTTTTTTACATTTGCTTCAGATTTTTCCCAGTTTTTCTCCCAATTTGGTAGCCAATTGCACCCTCTATTTATTTCGATTAACCCTCCCCACACGGGTCCGTCGCTCGACTACTCGAGACAAGCCAATTCTCCTTGGGCAGCGACCTCCGCTTTTCCTCCGAAACGGAACTCGCCCACCCCCTGGGGCGGACAGCCAAATGCCACCCCCGCTCGGGCTGACGATCAGGGCCGGTCTGGTAGAGACGGGGGTTTCGCGTTTAATTTTTCTTCCTGACAGGCAGCGCACACCACACCGGATCAGCCGAAGGGTGGTGCGTTAGACCGCTATGCTATCCGCCGCCCCGAGGACAAGACAAGTTATTGTGTTGAAACAATGTTCCACTGTCCATTAAAAAAGCTGACCCTAGTCGGACAGCAAAAAGAGAAAAGAGTGGCTGCTTGTTTATGGGCCATCTGACTGCAGCGATGTTACCCACCCTGCACCTTTCTCTCAACCTCTTTTCCCCATCTGCCCCGTGCACCAATCTCAAACACTCCCCCGGCTTGAGGGCTTTTCTCTGAATACAACGCCAGGACTACATCTGATGTCCCGTTCAGGCAAGCCCAAATATGTTCCCCTGTAAGTGAAAGAGCTTGAGATGGAGGAGGTGCAGGGTGGGTAACATCATTGCAGCCAGATGGTGCACAAACAAACAGCCACTCTTGTCTCTTTTCGCTGGATGCGATTGTTCTGCAAAAACATGGCTGGAGATGAAAGGACAGCACTGAAGACGGAAATGAAAGGAAGAGTAATTAAGGGCAGCCTGAAGGAAGTGCTTTATACGGGATTACATTAAGTAAACCTGTACATGCTATTGTGATATCACCTTAGCCCTTCTTTGAACCTCCAAAAAAAGAGAAAGATCAGAGGAGTACATACAGCTAACTGCCAAAATAAAGTAAACACCTGAGTAAATGAAGGGTTCTGGCGGCTCTGTTATGATGTGTATGAAAAATGTAAACTGTGTAAGTCGCTCCGGATAAGAGCGTCTGCTAAATGCCTGTAATGTAAATGTAATGTACTTCTATAAATCCACATCAAACACAAAAAAACATATTTTATCTGATCAGCTTTAATGATATGATACAGTTTCCACAAAATCCTAACAGTACACAAAATATAAACTCCAAAGCAGGCTACGCTTTAAAAAAGAAGGGGGCAGTCCCATCCACAGTTGAAAACCCACAAGTGCAATTTATTGGATGCGCGAGACCAAGTAGGTCAAATCTGACAAAGACCTGCTTGTCAAAACAATATCTGTTCCGTGCAGCCAAGAAATTGCACTCAGGATCACTCAACTGTGTGCTTCCTTTCTACGATTTTCCCATTGCCCGGCAGCAGCGCTGGCGTTTGGATGTGCACGTTTCATATTTCATTCTCTGAAATGATTAAAAAGCCAATGCCTGTGTCACGCCAGGAAGGTCAGCACAGGAGCAGAGGGGGGCTGCTCTTGTATGTAGTGCGCTGTCCGTTCAGCACCCCGGGTGCTTCAGCAGCCCAGGGGGGGGGCTGCAGGACCACGGACAGCGTCGGCCCCACTCACGGCGTAGCGGAAGCTGTGGCTTGTCGCAAATCAGGGCAGCTGCTACCTGCTGCCTAATCAACAGATTTTTGAGAGCGTCCTTTTTGTATACCTTCCAACTTTTCTGTAGAGCAGGCCTGTGCTTTACCCCCCCCGGTTATTTTGTTTGCCACAATGTTGGGAGTTTCAGTTCTGTGTTTTTCCCTTGTGAAGAGAGAAAGATAAAGCAGGCGCTGGCCCTTTGCACGGTGTTATTTAGGGCCTCTTCATTCAGCCGACGCTGTGCCACCGGCGGTTTAAATTGTACAAGTGCGGTTGCGTTTTAAACGGGCGTTAAATGGACCGAGGGGGCCGAGGGACCGGGGTCGAGGGGTGATACGAGCGACCCGTTCAAAGCGTGGCCTGCGAGCTCGCACGTCCGCTCTTCTGATTCATTACGCGGTCTTCGAAACTCCTAAGAGGCCCTTTAACGCACCTTTAGCCACGGGACTGCATTTTTATTTGTAGTAACTGCTCTGTTGACCCACACGCACCGTGCCATTACTCTAGGAGGAGAGAGAGAGAGAGAGAGAGAGGAAGTGGCACGTGTGACCAATGAAGCAAAAGGTGGGTCGGGCAGAGGGTGTAAATCAAGAGACTAGCTCGGAGTGTCATATCCATCACGAATAGACCATGTTGATGTATCAGGACAAAGCGGCGCGGGACACACAGGGTAACGGACAGACCATTAACTCAGTGAAGGATGAGGCCATATTTATAACAGAATAATATTTCCCTGCGTCAATTTGTCACGTTGGTAGTATTTTATCCTTCAGAGTGACTAAAGACGGGAAATTCAAATCAGAGTGGTCTTACTTGACCAATATTATAGCCATGTTCCACAATATTATACGTTACTGTAGCATACAGGTAGTGAACAAAAAATGGAAACACCAATATAAAGTCACTTAACAGGTTGTTTAGGTTACTCTTGCATGAGAAAGTCAATACATTTACATTTACATTTTAGAGCGACTTACACAGTTTACATTTCTTTATATACAATCCATTTATACAGCTGGATATTTTACTGAAGCAATTCAGGTTAAGTACCTTGCTCAAGGGTACAACAGCAGTGCCCCACATGGGATTTTAACCTGCACCCTCTGAGTTACAAGCCCAGCTCCCTAACCGTTACACTACACTGCCAGTCAATCACCTCACGCTTAGTTGATGGAAGTGCCATTAAGTGATGATTGATATCGACCTTGCCTTCTAAGGGTATCAGTGTACCCAAACCATTTCGCCCACACCATTACAGAGCCACCAGAACCCTTCACTGCTGGAACACTGTTGTGTATCTATTTTTCACCCGGTACCTCCTATGTAGCTTCATTTCAGCTCCTCGCCACTTGGAAGATAAGTGGGGTAGGCTGCTCAAAATTCAAGGTCACTTAATGTGACTTCAAACATGTTTTGGTTTTTTCTTCATTGGCTGGTTGTGTACAAAGTGTGCGTCTCGGACTACTAATGATATATTTCCCCTGCTGCACTATACAATTAGATATTATCATTTGATTCATGTTTCTTCTGTCTCATTTCAGAGATACAAAGCACATTTTCAAAATATATGATCACAGTGTTATTTAATTTCATTATGTCTTAGCCATTAAAGAGATATGGTTTGGCAACTTTGCGTATAAACGCGATGCCTTCGCTGATTGCAATAGTGGATTCACTACACTGTCATTATCACACGTGAGTTCCTCTTGAGTTCCTACATTTTTATGGAAAACTACACAATGGCACAGTGATGTTAAGTCTCCCAGTTTTCCTTGGGAAAAAATGCTGATCCTTCTGATATGTTTTAGCCCCGAGAAATCCATTGCATGGGTAACCCCTCCCTCACACTTGTGCCAAAATAGCAGAGAGGATTTTAAAGGTTATAAGAACAGTCACACACAAAACACATCACTTTGGGTGAGGATTCCACTCAGTAAAATAGCATTGCAACATTATAATTTATCTTGAGGCTACGGGCGCCGGAGAGTGTGCGGCTTACAAAAAGCTCTGGCCTTTAGAAATAGCTGTTGTGCGTGGCCTGTGTGACCCATTCTAATGTCAAAACCTGAAGAGATTAGATTGTGTGTCGCGAACATTGGCGGGCCTGGATCAGAAGGACAGACAGCCACTGGGACAGAACAAGAAAAAGTATGCTGCCTCATGAGCACTCCAGACCCCGGAGGGGAAAGATGCACAGATGAGGGGGTGTAAAGGTGTGTTGGACTTGTGTTGAGTTCCAGAGAGAAAAACGGCCTGCAAGTGGAAGGCTCTGACTCCTGCCCCCGGCCACACTCAGTTTTAAAAATATGAATCCACAAACTTGAAATGTTGGTTTTGTCCCAAATAATTGTTTTCTAGGATAAAAATAAATAAATAAAAATTCTCTAGTTAAAAAATAGAAAGAAATTGTGTTAATCTCATGCACAAATCTGTCCTATTGGCAAGCGCTATAAACAAAAATGACGGACGGCACTGTTTGACAGCAAATTAATGTTTGAATACTAGAAATGTAACCTATGGAGGCCGGGTGGTAGTCACTGTAAATCCCGCCTCAAAAAGACCCAATTGAGTGGTTTAAAAACTGTTTGTTTTCGTCATCTTGACAGATTTATCTAGCCAACCGAAATAGACATCGGGGTGATGCTGATTAGTTTAGGCTTTGAAATCCCGCCCCCAAAGTCTTCATTCCATTTCTGTTCACTTTTAACTAAAAGATCCACCAGCTTCACTCGACTCGAAGTACCCACGCGTCTTCTAGTTCAGAAAAAGTTTAATTCATACCGTATGAATTGCTGGGGTAAATGAAGTTAAAAATAGGTAGTACTGTCATTTTTCTCTGCCGTGTCGGCTGAATGGAATTCTATGGGAGCGAGTAGAATTCACTGAAAGAAATCTTGCGCACCGCGTTGACCTGCCTAGTGTGTGGCATGTGGGAGCAGAGAGGGAGCCTGCATGTGGTGTGGGCGAGCAGCGAGAGGGAGCGTGTGTGTGATGTGTGGGGCCAGAGAAAGGGACCATGTGTGTGGTGTGGGGGGCAGAGAGAGGGAGTGTGTGTGTGGCGTGGGGAGCAGAGAGAGGGAGTGTGTGTGGTGTAGGGGGAGCAGAGAGAGGGAGAGTGTGTGTGTGGTGTGGGGGAGCAGAGAGAGGGAGAGTGTGTGTGGTGGGGGGAGCAGAGACAGGGAGTGTGTGTGTGGTGTGGGGGAGCAGAGACAGGGAGTGTGTGTGTGGTGTGGGGGAGCAGAAAGAGGGAGTGTGTGTGTGTTGTGGGGGCAGGGAGACGGAGTGTGTGTGTGGTGTAGGGGGGAGCAGAGGAAGGGATCATGTGTGGTGTGGGGGAGCAGAGACAGGGAGTGTGTGTGTGATGTGTGGGGCCAGAGAAAGGGACCGTGTGTGTGGTGTGGGGGCAGAGAGAGGGAGTGTGTGTGTGTGGCGTGGGGGGCAGAGAGAGGGGAGGGAGTGTGTGTGGTGTGGGGGAGCAGAGAGAGGGAGAGTGTGTGTGGTGTGGGGGAGCAGAGACAGGGAGTGTGTGTGTGGCGTGGGGGGAGCAGAGAGAGGGAGAGTGTGTGTGGTGTGGGGGAGAGCAGAGAGGGAGTGTGTGTGTGGTGTGTGGGGCCAGAGAGAGGGAGTGTGTGTGTGGTGTGGGGGAGCAGAGAGAGGGAGTGTGTGTGATGTGTGGGGCCAGAGAGAGGGAGTGTGTGTGTGGTGTGGGGGAGCAGAGAGAGGGAGAGTGTGTGTGGTGTGGGGGGAGCAGAGAGAGGAAGAGTGTGTGTGGTGTAGGGGGAGCAGAGGAAGGGATCATGTGTGGTGTGGGGGAGCAGAGAGAGGCAGTGTGTGTGGTGTGGGGGAGCAGAGAAGGAGTGTGTGTGGCGCGGGGAGCAGAGAGAGGCAGTGTGTGTGTGGTGTGGGGGCAGAGACAGGGAGTGTGTGTGTGGCGCGGGGAGCAAAGAGAGGCAGTGTGTGTGTGGCATGGGGGCAGAGAAAGGGAGCGTGTGTGTGGCGTGGGGGCCACACTTTGCGCTTCTCTGGGCTGCCATCCAGGCTCTGAAAGGCAGGCCGAGGCTCTTTCTGTAGAGGAGAGACAGCGTGGTCTCGGGAGGGAGCATCCTGGCTCTGCGGCGCGGCGTCTCAGAAACGCAGCGGTAATGAATGCATTTTCCCCCTTAATCACTCCAGAGCCTTCCCTGCGCCACGCTCTCTCCCTAGGCCCCGGGTTTAGACTGAAATAGTGTAGTCCTCTCTCAGCTGAACACCGGCAGGGCAAACATGATACACACTTAAACTCTCATCACTTTCCCTGACAACCCCGTGTAGCATTTCTCTTACACACTCCAAAGGCAAAAAAAGAAAAGAAATACAGGACATTATGCCTCAAAACTAAGGCTGTTAAGTTACCCTGCAGAACACCGTATGCTGACATATGTTTAATAAATCATGAATAAATCCTTACTAAATGCATTACTGACGCTTTGTCCAACATATTAATCGGACGAAAGGTTATGAACTGTGTTATTAAGGGGCAAAAGACCAACTCGTCAAATGAATACGATCCCCCCGCACGGCCGTAATGCACGTGCGTGTACGGGCACACGCACGCACGCACGCACACATAAGCGCACGCACGCACGTGAACGCACGGGCCGACGCACGCACTCGCGCACACGCACACATCCAGGATTATCCAGCAGTACAGCCAGCGCCACCCTGCTGGTCTCTCATTTGTGGCAGGCCTGATTCATCTGCCGTATAGAAAGTGCCCTGACAGTGAATTCCACGCTAGGCTGCCCCAGGGATGCATGGAGCACAGAGATGAATCAGAGAGAGTGTCACAGGAGGGCCAGCCTCCATTTGCTCACGTCTGTGTTACCTTGCGGTTGCCGCGATTGGCTTTTTCTTTTCTTTTTTTTTAAAGGACATTGCCACTTAAATCTTGATTTCAATCGCACTAACCTGGCAAATGACAGTGGGAGTCGATGAAAAGCTGGCGATGAGGGAGAACGGGGGGAGAACGGAGGACATGGATTCTGCCCGGCCTGCTCTGCCTCTGTGTAGAAATCCCTCAATGTGACAATTAACCAAATCCCTAATCCCGGTGTGCAGAAACGCCAAGGTCAACAACGAGCGCGCAAGGGAGGACAGAGCGACCGTCCGCTCAGTCAGAGCCCCTGCTTCCTTTAATTCTTTGATGGATCGAAACCAAAAAAGAAAAAAAGACCCCCCCAAAAAGGAGGGAAAAAAATGGGGCTGTGGACCGTGAGGTTTAAAGGAACATGGAATAAAATGTATCAGACCGTCAAAGAGATGAGACCGCGCTGACAGTTACCCCGTCGGGGTTGTCATCGAGACTATCAGCAAGAAGGATGGGGATCGGGGCAAGGTCCCGGGTCCCACTGCTCCGTTTCTGACTCCCGTCTCTAGGGGTGCCGGGGCGAGCTGTCTCCTGCCCGGCCCTGTCCCAGACACGCCCCCCCCCCCCACCCCGCGGGGACAGCTGTCTTTCCATCTCCTCCTGTCAGGGACACCATTCCTTACCGGCTCTGGACTGGCGTGCGTGAAAAACCCTCCAGCCCCGCTCGCTTGTTTGTTTCAAGGTCTCACTCCCGTCCCTCCCGCCTGTCCACCGCTGTACATTATGGGTTGGTCAGAGCGCTGTTTAGCTGAAGGTTGAAAACTGGCCGATCGCTGACACGGACTATGAGTGTGTGCGCGCAGCAGCAAGGATCACCCCCCCGTGACCAGGTCTCGTTTTGTGTCCACGTTACTGTTCCGTTTGTTTCCGTCCAATCGCATTGCATAACCCAGGGTCTGACGTTTTGTCGACTGCTTGTCGGATGATGGGCTGTTTGACGAGCGAGCCACAGTGAAAACGTTGGGTCATTTCCTGTTCTTAATGACAGCAGGATATTGAATACAAGTACCATCAGGCACAACTGCATATTTAAAGAAACTGCTTGTTATAGGAGTGATATGTGAACTTCATATAGGATTATTACGAGCCGATACTTATGCAACGTTCTCTTAAAAAGAATACATATCTGAAAGCCCTGGAAAAAGCCTTAACCAAATGCATTCACTACTTTTGAACATCCACAGCTATGAGATGCGCAAAGAAAGACTGCTTCATTTTAATGAAATGGAAGCATTTCAAGGTAAGTAGGGACTCCATAACAGCTGGGCCCATTTGTAAGAACACGAGTGCATAAAACATTATGACTAGTTCAGCTCACTCGAAATGTACAATGTGGGCAATTTACAACATTTACCACCGCGGCGCTGAGCAGATCCATGCCCACGGGCGGGGGGGGGGGCGTACTCTAGCTTCTCCTGTAGTTTCGCCACCTATTTATTTTTGAGACTGCAGATGGTGGGGAGGAGAGTGAGAATGTGAAAAACCGGTGTGAGCACGGAGCCGACTTGCCGCGCGCGCCCTACATCCGCAGCAGTGCCTATTTGCGTCGTATCCTCAAATTAGATTCAGCGCCACGCGTTCGCCCCACCACCGCAGCCACGGAACCCCGCACCCCCCAACCCAGCAGCCCATCTGTATTCGCCGAGGCTGATGTGGAAAAGGTCACGGCCGTAATCCTGCATGGACCGCGCGGCACCTCCAGCTGACTGATAGATACGGCTGCTCCGCGCGCGGCTAGGCGTTCCATTTAAACACCGGGCAGTCAATAAACGCGGTAATGAGGGGCTTCTATTTCAAACTCCTGTTTCCATGCAGACGAGACAGGTCCCAGAGGAGCCGCTGCGATAATGCCTTAATAGTGGGAACATCAGTAATGCACGCTCCTAACGCCCCACTTTGGAAGTACGCAGCAAACAAATAAAACAGCAGCTGCTGCCGCATGCAGGACACAAAACACTTTCAGGTCTCTTTTTTTCGTCTCCCTCTTTGATCCATAAAGCAGGCGGAATTCATCAACACCGAGGAGACTATGAAGAATAGACTGTCAGCGCGATGCCTAGCTATCCCTGGAAACAAGCGGTAATGGGCTGTCCTTTATGCGTATGACAGCCGCACGGATAACAACTGTTTCTGGTGCCGTTGTCCTGCTTATTTTAGGGAAGGAATGGTGGAGAGGATGATGAATTCTGCTCGAGTTCAATTGAATTTCCGCCAGCCCTCCTGGTTTTGAAACAAATTTACCACGGCGGTGTTTTAATTGTATCGCTTTTTTAGAAATACAAGAACTGTGGGTACATTGAGTCAAGTGAACCTGGCGGATTTGACTTAATTACTGATTTTATTTTACCCTAATGTGACTACTGCGAATGTTTCAGAGGCACGCCAGTTAAAATGAGCAATGCTCCAAAGCAAAAAATTTCCCTCTCGTTTTTGCAGTTCCATCCGAGAAGCATTTCGATGTGATTTTTTGATCTTTAAAAAAACCCCCACATATACCATCAAAATTAATTCCTAAATTATTTGTCGAAATAGCTGCTGAGGTCACAAACATTATTTAATAGGCTATTGTAAAAGTGTGAATGAATATTTTCAAACCCAGAGTGACTTGGCCCCTTATACAAACTCCAGCCCAGTTTTGTATTTGGCATTCCAGAACACTACAATTCAGACCAAATCATAAGTGACTACCTACCACTAATCCTCCTGAGATTAAAATTGCCACTACAATTAGCTCAGAGTGTGAACCTCAGTCTGGCGTGAGCCATCTAAAGCTATCCATCTGAAGGGCAGACCTGTGTCCCATGATCAGTTCATGATCACTATAGACACTGTGGTGCATCTGCGTGTAATTACTGTCTGGCAGTCAGATATTTCACCATACCATGGCCATTCAGTGATCTTATCCTTTCAATAACATGGTCATGTAAGAACTTGCATGATTATACACCTAAAAATGCACCGTGGTTAATGAACCGGTTGGACCGACTCCTCCAAAAAAAAAAAAAAAGCGCTGGCGTTTGGGACATGCAAGGAACCGTGCTTCCCGGATGTGTTTCCCAGATGGTCCGGCCCTCCTTGCCCCCAGCTTCCACCTGCTTTTCCTGCTCTTTGCTCTTTGTCTTCATTCTCTTTGACCTTCAGGAGCGCCTCGGTTGACGCCGTTTCCTCAATCAATTTCATGGGGTATGACTATCCGCTCAGCGGCTCAGCTCACACGCGTTATTCTTTTTCTTTTATTTTCTTTTTCTTGGAAAACATTTTTTATTCAACCCAGTCTCACAGTTTCGCGCCCAGCGTTGGACTAATGAATTCTATGCTATCTACACATCGCCGGTCCAGGATCTTTAATTCCCCACACATTAATCCTTGAGTGACTTTCAATTCTAAATCTCAGCCATTTAACTACTGAAAGCACCTTTTTTTTTTTTTTTGCCTTCACAGTTTGTTTGGAACAAGGGGCCTTCTGCCACAAAGTCCAATTTCATGCCAAGTGACATCCTATTTGTGCAAGGCATGGCACAGATGCCTACTCTCAATCACTTGACAAGCTGTGGTATTATTCTGTACTTTCGTTTGTTAGGACTTCTCTGCCTTGTGTGCTTTACGTGCAGTCCAACGAAGTGCGATACGAGTGCTGACAATTAAAAGCACCTATAATGGTACTACGAGTAAAGAACATTCAGGGATTATCCAGGTTGGATCCAGATGGGATGTATCAAGCATTCACAGCTGTGAATGCCGTGAATGTGCTACCTGTATGTCGCTGGGTAGATATCAAACACATGTGGTCTGAATTTAATAGGGCAGTCCATGAGCACAAGACTAAGGATATCAAGGATCTTGAAAGGTTCTGCATGGACCTTTCGTGGTTATATGTGGCTCAGTAGGTAGAGCATGGCGTTAGCAATGCTTAGGTTGTGGGTTAGATTCCCATTGGGACCACATATACTGAAAAAATATATGCGTTCACTACTGTAAGTCGCTTTGGATAAAGGCGTCTGCTAAATGGCATATATTATATATTATTATATATTGGACAAATGGTCAATTAGGAGATCCCTCCAAATGTGTTCTCCAACCATTAACCATTATAGAAATGGGCTGAGTGCCATTATCCTTGCCAGGGGAGGCTGCGCCAAGTACTAAGCACAGGGGTGCCAATAATTGTGAAAACTTTTTTCTGGAAATAAAGTAGAATTTCAAAAATGTTGGAAAATTACACTATATCTACTATATGTAATGGCATTGTTTTGAATGGTATTATTTGTTGTTTTGCTAATTTCCATCAAGGATGCCAATAATTCTGGACCTGACTGTAAGAATGAGATGAAATAATTAGTCATAACAAATGTGCATGAATACCTACTTTATTTTATGCGTGCATTTTATATTTAGTGTGTAAAAGAAATGTTTCAGTAAATTTGTTTGGTAAATTCATCTGGTGACCAAGGTTACCATGACATAGTGCTAGCTACATGGAGCCACTTGTAAAAAGAAGGGTAAACCCTATCCATACTAGTGAATGCAGGTTATAAAAATTAAATTAATAAATTAATATAAATAAATATTACTATGAGAGTTAGTCGGCAGAGTAGAAACTAGACGGATGATTTATTCATGGAAATAGTCTTGGACTAAGTTGTGAATGTTAACTAGCTAGCTGGCTAGCATCATGGTGTCTAGCTTGATGAAGGTCATATTTATGACTGAATACTAGTAGTACAGGTAGTTATGCAGAAATGTGATTTAATTATAAGCCCTATTTATAGGTATTCCAATGAAGGTAGTGTTTAACTGTTACTGTGTTTGATACTAGGGAGTAACATGTGGGGGGAGGGGGGGAGGGGGGAGGGGGTGGGCCCCCCCCCAATATTTTTGAATGAAAATGTTCAAATTTCCCAGCAACGGCAATACAACAGTACAAGTCAGTAAAGCCACCACCTAGCAATGAGACAGTGGTCCCCCCTCAAAGAGAAAAAAGGAAAAACCCCTGCAAAAAAAGAATAAATAAATGAAGATGAATAAAAATAAACCCAACACAAATAAACACAACCAGATAGGGCAATGCATATCACACACAGATGTACCTTTCTGTTTTGTACATTTAGAGCACCTGTCTGAAAATGTGAATGGAGTTCTGTGAACCCGGTGCATTCTTTTGCTTTATTTATCTAGCTTTATTATATGATTTTACCAGAGTCTAGCAAGGCCTTTGACCAAGATTGAATCTCTATGTGACCTCCCAGATCTGTTTCCCACACTTTCAGAAATGCAGTGGAGAATGTTTTTATATTAGGATAAATAAGTCGGTAGAATAAAGAAAGAAAGTATTGTGGACGATTCAGCTGAAGTGAAAATGTATTGGATGGAGACAGCATAGATGTCTCAGAAGGGAGTATCATCTTTGATGCCATGAAATGTCTAGCTTGCAAGTAACCACTAAATGTTTATGTGGAATGCCGAATTTAAGTTTGATCTGTTCAAATGACAGTAGAGTATCTTTGTGAAATGCATCTGCAACACAACTGATCAATTTTTATTCCAAAACTGAAAAATGCTATTGTCACGTACAGGAGGAAATACTTTGTTCTTAAAAAGAGGTGTGAGAGGGGAGAGACAGCCTGTTTTGTTGAAGAATTTATTTATATTGTTCCAGATTTCAAATGTACTTTGTAAAATGGGATTATTCCGAATTTTTATGGAGAGATTCTTTCTCTCCCCTGTCATAACACTGATTACTGAATGCACCGAGAGTCAGTGCTAGTCTATGTGCAGCTAGAATCCTCCCTAATCCAATCTGAAATGATGCGTGCATAGCATGCCCAGTTATAGAAAGTTACATTTGGCAGAGCAAGGCCTCCTTGAAAATACGGGAGCTGCAATTTTTCAACTTTGAGCCTTGGTCTCTTTCTGTGCTATATAAATTGAACTGTCTTTAAACATTTTTTTTAAGGCTATTTAAAAAAAGAAAGCTGTGTTTTTGTGTGCATGTGTGTGTGGTTGTGTGTGTGTACGTTTGGTTGTGTGTGTGCGCGTGTGCATAGGAGCGCGTATGGAATGTGCATTTGCAGGCTATTTTTGTGTGTCTATAAATTATGTTGTTTGTTTGTCAGTCCCTGCCAGAAAAAGTGACGAATTATGTTACATTTGGTACAGAAAATGTGATAATTCTTTCAATATAGGCTACCAGTATTGGCATGATAAATAAAAATTAAGATGCTATTTTTAGATCAAACATGATGGTTGCTCTGCTTAATACTGCCTAAACAATTCTGAATTTAACCAACATTTAAACATTTTCTTAGCCATGCTCCTTGAGCCTTTGCCCTTGCTCCTTGGCCTACTTCTGTCAATGAATTGCAATCAGGGCCGTCTATCTCTTTATCCTGGCTGCAACTGGTTGTTGTCTTAAATGTCACAGTGCTGCCAAGAATTATGGGCAATTCCCTTCACCGAAGTCTGCAACTTCCGACTTCGGGGAAAGGCTCATAAAGGGCTCGTTAAGGGCGGTGTCAAGCCCTTGTAAGCTACGGAATGGGACAACCCTAAACCTTTGCTCTGTTGCTCAAGAGCGCTCATTGAAGTGCGCGAGGGCTCAAGGGCAGACATTGGGACAGGGGGTCAGGGAGCCCTCTCTGGTCTGTGTATGGAAGAAAGAGAGTTTTTTGTTGTTGTTGTAGCTTCTCTTCTTCTGTGGTGTTATATTGTGGCAAGTCATACGATTCTTTGCTCCGTGTTTGTAAATAGCTACATACCCGTACCATGCACAGCGCGGTGACTCAAGTTTTTATTCAATTGAATGGTTGTTTATAAGGTGTTAGACAATTACTGGAATGTATTTTATTACCCAAAAGTTACAGGAATGCAGTAAATGCCCAGACCCCACTTGGTGTCCAATTGGGTTGAGATCTGGTGACTGAGACCGCCATGGTATATGGTTTACATCGTTTTCATGCTCATCAAACCATTCAGTGTCCTGTGGGGGCATTGTCACCCTGGAAGAGGCCACTCCCAGACCATGGTTTGTACATTTAATGTGGTTGTTTTTCTATGTAGTGAAGATTGCACAGGAATGATAAAATATAGTAAGACGATCAATTTACTGTATCTACTTTTATGGATACATGGTAAGCATTTTAGGTACCTGTGCCTCTGATGGCTTCAGTAAAATGATGGTTACCCTGCAAGCATTTGATAGGCCCACTGGCTAAAGACTTTCCCTGGGGTTTGAAAATGTACATTTATTAGGTGCGGTGTCAGAAAAACATGAGAATGAAAACTAACAAATATTTCACCTTTAGTTTTAAAGCTTTAGTTGTTCCCAAATGCAAATTTCTTCATGCTAATGTTTTATGCAAATCAGTCAACTCCTACTTTGTAATATTTTAATTACAAAAGATTTTTGTGCAATTTCTCAGAGTGAAATGGAGATGAATAAAAAGCAATACATGAGCACACACACACACACATATATGAACCCACAACAGCTTCAATCAAAGTACATAATGCCAAACTACACCTGTACTGTTAATCCTGGTATCAGATGTTATGCCAGGTGTACAATAGTTTTTTGGTAGGAGAACAACAAATCAGTATTCTGATTGCATCACTCTGCATTGTGTGCCAAAGCGAGATTTTTCAAAACCGGTATATGACCAGAGTCAAATTTCTCATTAAATAATTCAATGTTTTATCCCATGTATAATTTAGAGGAAGTATGCAACAACACAGTACATTTTTGTGAACCAAGGACCCAAATGCTGCATTGTTTTACTTAAGGAAAAAATCCATTGTGATACATCTTGTTTGGTGTTTCTTCTGAAGAGTATTTATCAAGCGTTATTCTAACTTGGCTCCTTGTCATTGTGAGGACATCTATGCGTCTGTTTTAACCTTGAACCACCTCCTGGGCCAGTGCGTCCCATAAAAATTCAACGTACACAAATCGCTGTCTGCATTATGCAAACTCTGAAAAAGCTCTAAGCGCTGTCAGTCCTAGGGTGGGAAACGTGGCTTTCCCATCGCTTTCCTTCAGACACCGGTGTTATCTTAAATACCCGTATGCCAAATGTTTGAATTAAAGTCTGCTTTCATCTCATTCCAATTGTGCTGGGACTTTTTATTCGGCACAGGTGAGCAGGGGAGAGATGTGCTCCACTGGTTGTGGAGTGGGGAAACGGGCGCGCGGTGACTCTCGCAGACAGATTTACGCAGCTTGGAAACTGTGGAGATTAAAGTATCAGGGGACACCTTTTGTGGGGGATAGGTAAATTCTAAAGCAAAAAAAAAGAAAGCAGGAAGGGTTACTGGCGGGTTACTGGCGGTGTGGGGCCCAAGAGCGTCTTTGTGTCTTTGGAGGCGGCTGATGCTGTTACTGCATACATTATGTCTTACAGACTCTGCACACTCATTGCCTCAGTACTGTGGCACCATCTCACCCTCGCTCAGTCGCTCAAGAGCGCTGACTGAAGTGCTCAAGGGCAGACATTGGGACAGGGGGTCAGGGTCTGGTCTGTATATGCGAGAAAAAGAGTGTTTGTTGTGGCCTCTCTTGTAGAGGTCTAGTTAGCCTGATTTTACTTTGCTCGAGATAAACTGCACTTTGTACTGTGTTTTGTGTGTATAGGTGTACGTGCGCGAGTGTAGAATCTGCGTCTGACAACAGTTTGTTCTGTGATAGAGTGAACACAGACCCTCCCTTTTATCTAGCAGTTCTTGAAGAAACAAAATCCTGTGCTGCGTGGTATGTTTCCTTTAGGGGTTCATCCTGTTAGCCCCGAAAATATCACCAGCTAATTTAAAGGATCAGTTTTGTCTGTGTAAGTCACAATCAGTTTGTGCATCGTCCATTCAGCGAATCATAAATATTTACCAACAACAATGGTGGTACGAGTTTCCTCAAATGTGCCATGGATAACGCACCAATGACGACCAATTATTTTTAAAAAGAAATGCCTTTATCCTTGGATGATCTGGATTTGAATATGCCTAATCCATTTATTCCATTGTGTTATTTATTCCATAACACATTTTGTTCGGCTACGGAACAAAGGGAGCTTTTTGCTTTTCATATGCATTCATAACCCGATAAGCCTTTATTTTTTATTTTTTACAGTCTCCCATCTGTTTCTCTTTTCCCCCGCCTCTTATGAAAGCTTATTTTTTTCCTCTTCTCTTAACTTCCTCAGCTGCTCTTGTTTATATTGTTGGTGGATGTATGTCTCATCGTATTCTAAATTCGGTTCTCATTATGAACCATTGTAATGTGTTTTTTTATTTTTATAATTACTCCCTGAAATGTTTTGTTTTTGCAGTTTTCTTGCAGCTAATGACCAAACAAAGCCCGGTGTTGCTGGTTTGCTGGAGTGCTTCCTTAGAGGGGCTGTGTAATACTCCCTGCTCTACATGACCACACTCACTACACTGGTTGTTAACTTCACGCTGGTTGCCACCACATTAAATCTGCCTTTTAAGAACCGTTTCTATTATCTTAGTAAATCTGAGCCCTAATGTGCTAGGGAGGAAATTTGACATGATTCACTGCTTCGTTTGTAAGGTTATCTCAGGCCCCCTCAGAACTGTTGGTAAGGCTTAGGTATACATGTCCAGGGTTGAAAGACCAGCACCCACACAACAAATACTAACACACCTGCCTGCCAGGGCGTCTCCCAGAGTGTCTCAGATGACTTGGACTCGAGTGAGACATCAAATTTGATGACTTCAGGCTTGTCATGTCAAAGAGAAAAGTAGTTGACACTTGACCTTGACTTGTGACTTAACTTGGACTTGAGCTGGATGACTCGAGAGACTGTTTTGAATGTTTTCCCAACATTTATGCGAGATGTACTTCTCTCATATTTTTTAATACTTTAAATTCATTTCCGGCGTGCACATACACACTCACAACTATCATCATGAACTACATCAAACATTTAGGTGGGCGGAAAAACACAAATACTCGGCTCTAATTGGAGATGCCATCATGCTGATCGGAACTATCAACTAATGTCAGCTGTATGTGCCAGTATTTGGGAGAAGAGCAAATGTATGTATGTTTGGCTGCTCATAAATTTAAGCCTAGAGATGCCAATTCGTCCAGTTTAATTGAAGTTTTTATCATCCAATTTAATTCCACCCCCACCCCCCTTGTGACTGTCTATGGGCTGCCCGCAGAAATACCTTTCCCTATTAAATTCGAAATATTATAAATGTATTTACCTGTGTTATGAAAGCAAAATGAATACTTACGCATTCCTATATTAAAACCTTTTTTTCGTATTGTACAATGACAATAAAAATAATTATGTTAATTATGAGGATTAGGCTATTTGCCCCATCACGATTGGTTTCTTAGGAGAACATCCTTCTGAGGACAGTCACTAGGGACTGCTCAAAGAGCATGACACATTGCACTTGCGTACTGCACACAACATAACATACTGAGAAGCAATCACTCCCATGATGCCAGTAGGCTTAGATTAGAGCCTGTCTAGCCAGCCAGCCAGTCAACAATACAACATTAACTAATTTACATACAAGCTCATATTTCAATTTTTATTTATGTACTGTTTTAAGGAAAAAAGAAAATATTACCTGAATTTGGAAAATTTGTGTCAAATGTTTTAGAAAGCACACCACTGTTGAGACTTGAGAACTTTTAGGGACTTTCCCTGAGTGTGGTAACTAGCATGGGACTTGAGACTTACCCTTTATTACTCGGGACTTACTTGAAACTCGAAGGTTAAGACTTGAGACTTACTTGTGACTTGCATAACAGTGACTTGCTCACAACCCTGGTGTCTCCAGAGTGGAGCGGAATGAGGGGGATTCTGAGTGAAAAGCTACATGTTTCATTTCTCCTGTGGAGGGGGATTTAATCAACCATGCAACCCACAGCAACCTGCCACCTTCCTGCATGAGCAGAAGGGGCAATCGCACACTTCCCACGGCTCCGTGCATCATGTGACTCGGTGAGAGAGCGTCGCTTCTTCTTCAAGCCAGTGCTCGTTCAATCCCGCCAGGTTGACAGTGACGCATCCATATGCACGTACAATCTTTGAGAGGTGTGATCTTTAATGAGAGGTGTATTAATGCGGACTACCCCTGGGGGAGAAAATTATCATGCGACCAACAGGGGGCGCTCGCCACTCGGCCTGTGGCTTGAGAGCGGGCAGCAGTGGATGCTGTGGGCGCTAAAGAAAGCGGGCGGAGAGCCTCATAACTAAAGCAAACACGGATGTGGCAGGCCTGACAGGTCAGTTTTGACGGGTCTATCCAGAGCCAGATTGAAAAGTCACAGTGAGCCCCACTCAGCCTCTGGGGGGATGTCGGCATTCTAATTCCATTCCCCATTAAGAGGTAACTCATTTTAAACTGTGTTCCATGCAGGTTTGCTGCAGGGGTGCTAACCTGTGTCCCACTTTACTGCCTGTCATTGTGCCTGAGCAAGGCCGCAATTCAGCATTCGTATGAGTATGAACTAATCATTGCATCACATTAAATAGGTAGTGCAGCCTCTATCAGATGAAAAGAATATAACAAGTGTCACATACTGTATATACATTTGCTGAAGTGGACTAAGAGCAGCCACAGATTGACTACATCAATTTTTTAAAAGTGACTGTAATTGTGGATGGTTTCACTTAATGAAAACAAAGAAATAAAGATATATTTTTCTTCTTAATATATCTTGTGTTAAGAAGTCATTCAGTAAAGAAATCCTCTACCTCTGATGGAAGTGCAATATTTGTTATAGTCCAAGTAATAAAAGCTTATACTTTTCATTTCAAAATTGCTGTGTTATATGGTCCAACAACAACTGAAAATTCTAGGAACCATGAACTTCCACAAAACAATTGGACAAAACAAGACAATTTAAAATGAGTTTTGTATGTTGACTGAAAAGTTATTCTGCCACTTCTCAGAAAATGAAGCATTCACTTTGAACAAACCATATGAAAATATTAATTGTAACTGAAAATGGTAAGCCTTACATTTCTGGCTGCTCTCATAAATCCAATACCAGTAATACAATACAATACAATTCAATCAGTTCAGTCCTATTTCTTTTCGCTGAGCTCGTTGCTAGACTACTGTGGCTTACAGGAATAGGGGCTTGTGCTGCTCTTCTATACAATATTACCCAAAAGTAAAAGTATTCGACAAGGTACCACATGAAAGGCTCATTGTTCAAATGAACTCAGTAGGAGTTGTTTCAGAGTGGATTCATAATTGGCTGCAAGGACGAATACAAAGAGTAACAGTAGGTGGGGTTGTATCTGACCTAGGTGCTGTGAGCAGTGGAGTCCCACAGGGATCAGTGCTGGGACCTCTTGATAGGGATGTTAGTAGTTCTTATGTTGCCTTTTACAAGGCAATGCTGTTTCTTCCACAACACATGTAATTCATTGTTAAATTAGTAATTTGCATGAGTTAATATGTTAGAATAACTCACTAAGTTAGGTTGAAATTACTGCATCCCCAAATTTCGATACATTTCACTCTAAAGTCATAATCAGGAATACAAAATTCTTGTGGGCAGAATCACATACAGTATGTATATCATAGTTCAGTGTCGAAGAGGACTAACACCCAAATACTCTCAATGCTTATTGGTGTAATTTGTTAATGAAGAGTGAGCTTTATTTTTCTAACCTTCACTGACAGTTAAATATGTGTGCAATTTGAGATAAAAAGAACACATTTTTACATTTCCACTTGACGTTTCCCAATGACTAACTCTAAATCCTAATAATTCAAAGTAACAAATGAACATTTGAAATGTAAAATGGTCTGAATGAAAGAGAGGTTGGGGAAAATTGTTCCAGCATCTGCAGTGCCTCAGATCACATTGATCAGCACTGTCCTCTGCATACTGTAAGCAGCTGCTAATGTTGTTAAGGGTACAGCTGGTGGTGAGGCTGGAACGCCCGTGTGGTAATTACCCCTGCTGCCTGGAGGCAGAGGGCAGGTTACCCCAATCAAATCTCCCTCACCGAGACATAAACTATGATGAAGCCTCATCTGAGGCAACATTATCACAATGCTCATCCTCATCACTGCCTGGAACACAGTCCCCGAATAACAATCTCTGACCCTATTTATGCAAAATGTGGCATAAATGTTCCTTTGGACATGTTAATAAGAAACGATTTCGCCACATTTCACATTGCATTTGCTCTCAGTCAGGGGACATTTCATTTGCAGCTTGTGAGGAGAGAGTTGAATATATTTCTTTTTTATGTCGCTTAACAAAAAGCTATTTTCAGACTGATTAAAAAAGTGGATGGAAGATGGATGTTCTGATATAAAATTAATTTAAGTACGATATAAAAATGTTTCATGCCAGAACATTGAGCCACATGATCTAAAATAACAGCCTATGTGAGGAGACTTTTCAGTCAGAAATGTTGGGGGTGTCCATAATCTGGCCACCACACTTAACACCCCACTAACAGTGAAGCATTCTGATTCAAGCACTGAGTTCTCTGATCTATTTACCCACCATCAACAAACAACAGCAGTTAGGGAGACAGCAAACACAAATATCTCCTACGAATTAAAAATGAAACATTGCTTCAACACATGTAATTATAATTAACCACGGGGTGAAAACAAACATGACTTATTTGACAAAACAGAATCAAATGATCTATTCTTTACAACAGCACATCAGGTCTGCTCACATCTCACATTGAGAAGTCTACAGCTTTAAATCTTAAAAAAAAAAATAAGTATCTATCAACTCAATGCCTTAATACTGTAAATACATCCAATTAATTAAGGCGATTTTGAATCTGAAGGTGAATTTATGTTTTGGTCAGTACAACATTTAATGAGTGTTTTTGGCCAAGCTCTACCTTATACATTATTAGGACCATAAATTAACACAATATTCAATTAACACGACTGTATTTACTTGCTTATCCCAAGCGACATTATTTATACTACAGTCTTGGGATTGGAACCCAAGACTACTGTGTCCAGAGCTCAGGTACTAGAGGGTACCGAAGACATAATCATACCCTTTGCCACATTCCGCTATTACATACAAAGACTGTTCCAAGACAATAAATGTCTAAAGGAGAGAGAAAAAAACAGTGGGTGAGTGAAAAATTGGTGGGAGCCTCTCACAGACAGTAAATCAGTCTCTAAGATGGCCACTGGGGAGGAAAGCAGCGTAATAAATTTCTCCCAAGCCCGCCGCAGCCTCTCGTATCGTCCTATGTGGTGGACATAAAAGGAAAAAAAATGAAACAAATGAGGTCCCGCGGATACGAGGCAGGTGATGGAGATCACCTCAGTGCCTGTAAGGTCACATTCACCAACACGCCCCCCATCCCTCACGGGCCCTACACCCCCGGCACAGGCAGACGGCTGGCTGGCAGGCCCTGCACGTGCGCCTCTTCCTGTCATCACCCATAATGCATTGTGTAATGTCCGGTCTCACAGGGCAGGCACAGGTTGGTGACGCTAAGGGCGCCGTTTAGACGCGGCTAATAAATCAAGCGCTAATAACCGGCCACGTTTAGCTCTATTTACTGCCTCCACCAGCAAGGCCACGGTGTACTTCTTTCCTGATGGTGACACCATTCACTGAATGCTCGTTCATCTTTATTAAACAGCGAAAAGGAACACTGCCCCCTGCCTTGGGAAAACGCCCACTTTCTGTCAGAGAACTGTCAATCAAAGCAAGGTCCAGATTCAATGTAACCCGACTTTGTCCTGAATGTTGAGTAACAAATGTTTTGTTCTTACACAATATTGTGAGTGTGGGGGAAAAAACAACATAACACTAATTATGATTTTCCCATAGTACAACGCCCTTTGAAATTAAGATTGAATCTGTGCTGATATGCAGCACTGTGAAAATTATACAGTTCTCTAGTGCATTTTTAAAATCCCTGGTAGCTACTCCGATGTGCATACCATGCTTTTAAATAGTTATTTATGGGAATATGGTGGAAAATGAGCCAGCATTTGATTTCACATGAGTGTAAGAAGCCAGCTGCTCCCTAAAAAGGGTGATGTTAAAAATGTGTTTTAGTTGTCTTTTCACTGATCAGTGGCATTTCCAGGATCTTACACATGGGGTGGCAGAGAGGGGGCAAGGTGACATTAAGGGGTGGCACAAGCTCAATGGACTAATTATTTCTTATTATTCAATACTACTTATTACTACTTGTGTGACTGTCTTTATAATGCTGCTCAGAGGTTTATTTACAGTATTGTATGCAAGTTACTCTGGAACAGAGCATCCATGATGTCCCAATGTAAAGTACAGCCTTTTAACCTAAATAATCTATAGCCTAAAACACAGGAGGCTCTCTGATATTGCGTGTACACAAAATTCACTGTCTTTAAATGTGGCTTTCTTCCAATTAATGTACCCATCTACGGAAGTGAACACCCTCTTAGGGGAGCAAAGTGTCTGCAAGGAAAGCAGTATGTTGCATCTTTGGACTACGAATACTCTAGCCATGGGTGGGCCTTATGCCACTCATTGTGGAAACTTCTCTTTGCACCCCCCTGGAAGGTTTTGGGGAATGCCTGTAAGTGTGGCTGCATCGGTCCCTCATTTTTGAATTTGGATATATCTATAAATGTTACTGCATAATCTAATGCAAATTGATTAACGTTAGCATGACCGTTAGTCTGTAGTGTGCCACAGCCGTCCAGTTGGTCTCAGTAGAAAATTCCACATAACGTCGTTAACATTATATTATGGGCAACAAAACGGATTCCGAAAAGAGGTGAACTGATACAGGCTCTATGATTTTCCCAAGCCAAAACAATCCCAAAGCTTTGCTAAACCAGAAATAGTCTACCTTAACACAGTTTGAAGAATAACCTGCCTGCTTAGCTAGCTAGCTAACATTAGTAGCTTGCTAGTCTCTGGCCACACATGTATTCATAGTAACGTTAGCCTGATAACTAGCCAACTGTACTGTTTGCAAGAAGCTGACATGAATTTAAAGCTAGCTATCGATAACTGTTAGATATGATCGCTAACATTAACCTTAGCTAGTACGTCTTTGCCCTGTAACAATACTAACGTTATCTAACGTTAATGCTATCAAGCTAACTATACTGTAAGTACACATAGTAGCCTACATTAATAACAACTTAGATGGGTGTGGTGAAAATTGCCACGCCATCCTCACCTCTCAGTTCAGGTTCAAAGTCACTAGGGCTTGTTCGGGAGAACCTCACGCCAGCCAAACGGCAGGTCTCAGAATGGGCGCATTCACACATAGGTTTCTGAATGGGTGTATTCGTGTGGTCTCACGAACCTGGCAGCAAACGCTATGCAATGTTAAGATAAAATACATAAAATACAATTTTTACAAAACTCAATCAAAAATAAGAGTTTTGGGACATTGTGTGAAACGATTTACAGTATATAATGATTTATATATATTTATATACATTTTTATCATTTATGTATTGCTCCACAAATGGGGTGGCAGTCAGGGTGGCAAGACTCTCTATGGGGGTGGTGGCTGCCACTCTGTGACACCCTAGTAGCTCCACCCCGGTGACTGGTGACATCATGGGCGTTTGATTCTGCTGATTCCACTGCTGATTCTGAAACAAAGCCATGTGTCGTGCATGAGCTGTAGTATTCTCTGGAGATGTTGTATTGTGTTTGCACTACAGTAGCTCTTGAGATTTTCTCTTGTATTCGAGCTACAGTAGCTCTGGAGATGTTGCTGCTTTGTGACCGCAGTTCAGTACCGACAAGGGTTCTCTCATAGAAACCAAGTGGTTTGGTTATTAGATTATACTATTAATGTACCTGGACTCCTATCCACAGTAGATTTAGGCTGCCTATTTTTTGGAGCTTACAGCTGAATACTAACTGGTGAAAAGAACCTTGCTCCAGGGTACGAGTGTTGACCCACCTGGTGACAGGTCAGATTCCCAAAGCAGTATGGCATCCTGCCAGGCTAAACTACCCTCTTATGGATCCAGGGCACGATGATATAAACTTCATGTTTTGGGACTTTAATGAGGCCAGCAAATGCAATAATAAAGAGGTGATTCAGATGGGATTTTGACAAGCCCGATCCATATGCATATTCTCGTGTTAAGACCGCAATCATTGAATGTGACATCTGTCGGATTTGTCAGAAAATCAGATAGATGTTGAATATAAAGCCTAGTGGGAAATTTTTGCCCATGATAAGACTACAGTTTTATTAACTTCGACACAGCTTAATCATGACACTCGATTATCCGAGTCGGATGAAAGAGTGGATGGGGTGTGACTGAAGGTTCAGACGGATAGGTCGAGGGTGATCCATTGCCTCAGACAGTGCTGTAATTTGGAGTGATGTTAGTCACAGGCAGGGCCACCCTACTCTACGTGAGCCACTGATTTTGGAGCCACCTGACACAATCACAGAGGACGACAGCATTGAGATGAAGAGGAAATCACCATCAGTCCAGTACCAGACACATGAGAGGGGAAAGATTCTCACTGAATGCTGCCACGTTGCAGGACACAAGGGAATGTCTCAGTTACCAGCCTGTTTATTTATTTATTCGTTTATGTACCTCAACCTGGTTCTCATTCGAAGTGACAGCACGGAGAATACAATAGTTTGTGTTGCCAGTCAAATGTTACCTTGCGACATTGGGGTCATGTGAGTCATGACCTTGGTTTAACATCTAATTTGAAGGACGCCGACTTTTATTTGTATGTTACTTGGTCCAGAGGAAGTAGTGCCCCCTACTGGTCCACCAACACCTCTTCCAGCATGCATTTTAGTTTTCCCATAATTTTCCATGCATGCATTTTAGTTTTCCCATAATTTTCCATCCAAGTACTAACCAAACCAAATCCTGCGTACCTTCAGTAGTTCAAAATGAGGTTACAAGGTGGTATGTCTGCTGGCAGTCTATACTGAGGTCAGTCAGTGGAAATGCTATGCTGGCAAATATGCTAATGTTCTCTTCTAGTATGCTCCAAGGTAGATGGGCACCTTGCATTCATAATCTTTGCATGATCTTACACATTGCACAGTTTTTGCTAAAACAGTTTTGATTTTATAGAAAAAATATGAAATTGTGAATTTCAATGTACATTGAAATTTTGAATATATTCAATGTACTACATTGAGCTGGAGGGCCATCCATTGTAGTGCGATAGTTTTACAAAAAGGCTCTTGGGTTTTGGTGAATTCAGTTCCCACTCAAATCAGTTCTACGTTCTGTTCCACAATGAGTGAAAACATCTGCTCTTTCAAATGTGATTCCTGAGTGAAGGAAATATGACTGTGAAACCAGAGTAACTGAGCCATGAATTAATTTAATATTCTGAAAAGCACAGTCCATGTGCTACTTTTAACATAAACCTTTGGGCATGTTTGTGCACACTGTTAATATATACTGAAGGGTATTCAAGGAAAACTTCATATTTTCATGTTAATCAGAAGATTATACTTTTTTTCTAATTGTATTATTTCTACATTAACCTGACAGTCAGTTATAATAAAAATGATCATCAATATTATAAAGAGAAAGTCATTATAAAAAATATTTTCAGGTTTTACAGGGGAAAAAACCATTATTCACATTTTGTGAGAATGTGATTCAATGTGGTTCTCTGTGGCTCAGTTGGTAGAGCACGGCGTTAGCAACGCTTAGGTTGTGGGTTCATTCCCCACTGGGGCCACATATACTGAAAAGTGTATGCATTCACTACTGTAAGTCGCTTTGGATAAAAGCGTCTGCTAAAAAAATGGCATATAAAGTACATTATTTTACTGACAATTTAAACTCATCATTAACTACCTTTTGTCAACAAATATCACCCATTTGAACTGTGAGCACTCACTGATAGTTAACTCAGATTCACAGTTTAAACAAATCATGGACATTCATGACACCCAGAGAGAGCGTGGGGGAAATCTATAACAACTGCAGAGTGTTTAGCCCGTTGGTCAGAACTGTCATGAAATATCTGTATATATCTTAAATAACTGTCATGCGATATCAGAGAGAGAGAAAGAGAGTGAGCATGTTGGAATTTTTAAAATAAAACAAACCTTTACCATCCACTTAACCAAGACAACATACCATAGTTGGTGTCAGTTGTCAGTAACACAACCACTACATAGTGTCGGGGAGGTGCCTTTTGAAAAACATGCGCAGGCAGGCAGAGTGGGACCAACTTTGGCGGGTTTATTGCTCTGTGAGTTAAACCAGGGCACTTGGGGTATGTAGCTGTGGTGAGCCGGTGCCACACCCCACAACTTCAGGGTTCTACCTATGAGCTGGAAATGATGGATCATGGAGAAAATAATTATGGCCCGCCAGATTAAAGCGGAGGTCAACATGGTATGACAATGGCAATGCTCTTGAGCATATTATGCCTCTCCAAATATCAGCTCAACCAACATCTCGGTAAAAACGAAGCTGGCTTCCCCAGGCCCTAGTGATGTTTGATATCGCTACGATTCTCAACATGAGAGCAATGGCAACCTTGAAAGGATATCTTGTGGTAGTAAGTGACCCAAAACAAAAATATAAAAAGGGGGTCTGTACCTGGTTTGTGCTGGACCTTCCCCCAAATCGTAAATTATGGGCTAAGAAGGGAGTGAGTCAACCCCCCTCCAAACACTTAAAGTGTGACCCGTTGGTGGCACGAGGCAGATTTTGGTGGAATTCTACAAGTTTCCTTCTCCTGTTTTGTCTTGGAAAATCTGGTTCCAGCTCACACCTTGGCTGTGTGTTTTTGCATTTTTTGGAGAGAGACAAGCTTGGTTTGGTATGATTTTCTTGTATTTCATCTCTTTTGTCATTGTTACATGTCAATTTTACATCTAGGATTTACTATTTGTTAAGGTAGTTGAACCTACGTCTGTAGATCGGACGTTGAATATTTTGTCTGTTGTAACTGAATAAACCGTATAAATAATAAACTGTATATTTTGATCCACCAGATTGCTCTGCCTATCAACAAATTTGGTGATTTAATTGATAATTGGTATCCTGTGTAGTAATTATTATATTAAATCAAATAAATATAGTTTACATGTTGGATAAGTGAGGGGGTTTAACATGTAATACCACTTGTGTTCAGCGTTCAGTTGTGCTGAACTTTAAACGAGGGCATTTGACTGTTAAAGCTACTGGATTCAGGGAATAGACCATTTTTATTCTAACTTCACTGTTCCGACAATAGTCACTCACAAGTAAGAAGGGGGAAAAGCAAATAATCATTTTTGCTGGCATATTCACACTTTGCTCATAGTAAATGGACAATGTTACTCCCCATCTCTTACTCAATGGTGGCTTGTAGAGATCCCCATATACAGATCCCCCTCCTACCCTAGTCTTTCTCACCAGGGTGTGAGAGAGAGAGATATAGAGAGAGATGTCTTCTGTTTGATTACGCCTGCCAATTTTACCAGCACACCACGTAGCATAAATCTGCCTTTCAGTAGGGAAGGAAGCTGATTAAAACAGGAAAGTCACCTCTATAGTCTGCTATGGTAGCATTCCAAAAGGCCCATTCCTTCATTTTGTTCTTATTAGGGCTCATTTATCCTGTCTTGTCAGGCTGGTTTGATCTTGGGGTGCAGAACGTGGTTTATGATGCCTTTCCCAATCACCATCACTGTAATTTTCCCTGGTCGGTAATTAAGTCTGTGGCTAATTTGTCATAGTTAGTTATAGTGTGGCACAGTGCTGGCAGAGAGCAGCGGTCAGCACCGAGATCCAAATCTCACATAATCACCACCTCACACTGTCCACCCGCGCTGCCGCTGCATGTCACTATGGTATTTTAAGAGAAATACCCAGGCCCACCGAGTGGTAACTGGTAAAAGCACAGTTCTAAGTGCAGGTTGCCCACTGCAGCCTGGGTTCTAGCTCTGGCTGGGAGTCCCGTTCAGGGATGCTGGCAATTGGCTGATGCCTTGAGCTATGCATAATGCCTTATAATTCTCAACATAGAAGCTAATAACTGCTCATAAACATCTATAACTATAGTTATATATATATAGCATTATGAGAAAGCTGCATAATGTCTTATGAAGCAGTGTCATATACCCTATATTGGGGGTATTCAAGTCCAGGCCTCGAGGTCCGCAGTGTCTGTAGGTATTTTCTCCAACTACGCACTACACCACCTGATTAGTTTACCTCCTTGGTCCAGGAAGTGAGCTAATTAGTGAAATCAGGTGGGGTAATGCGTGGTTGGAGCAAATACCTGCAGACACTGCGGACCTCGAGGCCTGGATTTGAATACCCCTACCCTATATTAAATGCTCACCAGAAAATTGTGACCAAAGGGGTATAGCATCTTATAGATAACCGTTATCATGATGTCTTATAAGTCATACTACATATTCTTATTGATATGATATCCACTTTGGTCTGTGGCAAGATTACGTATATCTTCCAATGTCCCTAAAGCACTTTATAATTGTGATTATGGTCTATCGACTGCACATACTATTGTCATGGTTTTTATTTAGGCGTTGTTGTTGTCTTGTCTTGTTTGAAATAAACTTGCAGATGACTTTTTTGGGGAGAGTAGGCTAAATGAATCAAACAAAGCATTGTATCAGTATACACTACCGTTCAAAAGTTTGGGGTCACCTTCCATCTGGACTATGGCTAATCGGGCACTCCTTCATTCTTCAGCAAGATAACGACCCGAAACACACCTTGAAGTTGTGCAAGAACTATCTGGTGAAGGAGGAATGTGAACAACAACTCAAACTAAAGACCTGGCCTGCCCAGTGTCCAGACCTCAATCCCATAGAACTTGTATGAGACAAACTGGAAAGGAAGAGTCAAAGCAAAGCAACCTACAAGTTTCTCTGGGAATTGCTGCAGGATAGCTAGGAAAACATGTCGGGTGATTTCCTGCTAAAACTTACTAACCGAATGGCCACTGTTTGTGAGGCTATTCTCACGCCAAAGGGTGACTATTTTGAGGAATCCAAGTTTCAATTTTCAATATAATTTTCTTGAACATTTCTTTGATGTTCATTTTGTTCATTGTTACATGTGTTTTTTGTCATTTTAAAGTATTTACAGAAATGTATACGGTGTAAAGCATTGTCAATTATGAGATAAAAATAGTTTCCAGCAGGTGACCCCAAACTTTTGAACGGTAGCGTATATCACTATCGTGACTGCTAGAACACCTTCACTCATGAATGAGTCGCTGCATAAATAGATTCAAGCATTCATCTCTGTCTTTAATTCTAAATCGTTCATTCTTATATATGTTATGAAAACATTACCCTTTAAATGTGATGTGCTTACATTGGTAGATGTAGATTCACAAACTGGTGATATGTTAAGAGAAGGAATGTCATATCTGATTATAATGTCATTCAAATAATATACATGTATTTTGATTAAAGGAAACTTCAGGTTATGCTATAGAAAAAATATAACAATATAACAGTAAATGTATACATCTAGTATCTAGTCCCAAATCAAATGTTTCAGTGTTTTGTTTTGAAAGTGTGTTTAAAGTTTGTTTTGAAAGTGTATTCTCTGTCAATACATTGATCTGCGGAACCATTTTTGAATAGCAATCCCATTTGAATAGAGTCGATTACTGCATGAAATACTTTGTCCGACTGCAATTTTATCTGAAAAATAACAACACTTTTGCACAGCACAATAGTTCCAACTTGCTTGTGAATCGACTCCACAAGTGAATTCACACTCAAATTGCACACTATATAATAATACAATACTAGGGTTTGCCGGTAGACTATTAAAGGTTTTGAGAGTAGCTCACATTCAAAACCACCCAAATATACTATCATTATCTTAGCTGTTTCATTGCCTATTTGGCTGAAATTTGGCACAGCTCCTTGAATAGCCCTTTACAATCCTCAAACCGATCTGTGTAGCCATTTTCTTGAACCAAATCCCCAGTCAAATTAGCAAAAGACTGTATTCTTGACAATTCTTTTGTCATGGCTACCTAAATATCAACAACACTGACAAAAAATATGCTGCATACAAATGTTGGTATGGATGTCCTACATCATCCTAGGGTGACTCAACTTTGCAGGTGTTTAACTTTTTATTAAAAGCATAATTTACCAGGTACATGCACCCATTGATATTGAATGGTGATCTACCAAAAGTTAACATTTTGACAATGCTAACAAACTTTGGCACCCACATCCAACGTTCTATCAAAAAAATAAAAACAAAGCCACAATGCCGTCAAGAGCAGTTGTCGCTAGGCAACCAGCAACTACTAGGGTTGACCTGAATTGGACAGACAGACAACAAGCTAGAATGAGCAATTATGCTGCTCTTGAACATGTGTTGAATTGTCCTATTATATTTTGTTTAAAGTACAGTAGAAGTACAGTAGACCAACATAGCTACAGTACTGTTGCAGGTGTCAAAGCTGTGTGCAGGAAAACCTTGTTAGTACATAAGCAAAATTTTAATTTCCTGTCTTTTTTGGCTTTTGATCAAAACCTTTAACTTGTCACTTAAAACATAGTTTTGGGGATTTAATATACAGTATATACAAATCTACACATTTTGAGGGAAACTGCATGTAGAAAAAGTACATAAAAAAAGTATTCCAACATGTTTTCTTTACAAAATGCAACTTCATTCCCTTTAACCTTTCCTCAAACATAATTAAATACAATTTCTTCCAGAGCACTCTTAATGTATTCATGAGAGAGAGAGCTGAGTTGAAGAAGTATGGGTTCTTGATTGCTTAGTGACATACACTATTGCCCAGCTGCTTCCAGTGATTAAAGAAATCTCACTTATTCCACGGTATCTCCCTTCTCTCTTAGCCTCTTTCCACTCCCCGCTCTCTATCTCGCTCCCCCATCCCTCTCTGGTGCTCTCTCCTGAGTCCTTAGTGCCCCCACTTTCCACCATCTGCCCCCCCACGGCAGCACTCTCAACAATCAATTAACTTTCCACGTTCATGCTGCTGCACGCTCACTCCCCTGGTGCGCCAATCACCGTCACCATGCTGAATGACAGCCGGCTCCGCCCTCCACCTCTCCCCCAGGCTTCCTGTGTGCCGTCAGCCATGGCCCTGTCACCTGGAGCCCCGTTTCCCCTCCTGCACCACAGTAACGGGGGACCCCTCCCTAGCCCGCTGTGGTGCTATTAGGAGGACACGCTGCGCTAACCAGCAAAAACCATCTGGGATGGCCCAGGAAAAGAGCCCCACCAGAACCCTTTCATTCCTCTCCTCCCGACACGATTCAATAGCTCAGTTCTCCTGTGCACAGGTAAACTATGACTATTCCTAGCTTCATTTAGTTTAGTTTCATTTTGTTTTGTTTTGCCACTGGTAGGTACTCTATATAGTTGCTTTGTTGATTCCTTCTCAGATGCTTTCAAGGCACTATAGAACAGTGACTTTGCAAGAGGGATGAGATAAAACCAGGAGCTCCCTACTACTTAACATTACATTACATTTTAGTCATTTAGCAGAGGCTCTTATCCAGAGCGACTTACACAGTTTACATTTCTTTACATACAATCCATTTATACAGCTGGGTATTTACTGAAGCAATTCAGGTTAAGTACTTTGCTCAAGGGCACAACGGCAGTGCTCCACCTGGGAATCGAACCAGCAACCTCTCAGTTACAAGTCCAGTTCCCTAACCATTACTCTACACAGCCGCCCAACAAAACCCCCAAACCATGTTTTAAGTGAAAGATAATAGTTGGAAAAAGCCAGAAAAGCCAGGAAATTCACACGAGCACCTCAACCATTATTTTGACTGATGTACTGACAAGTCTTCAACACACAATGCTTTGATACCTGCTACGGCACTGTAACTATACTGGTCTACTTCAAACAATGTACTCACCACTGGGCAGGCTGCTGAGGATTCAATCAAACTTTCTCTAATCAACAACCAAATAGATTATTTTCAGAGGAACGAATAATTTCTAGAAAACAATTAGGCAAGTATTTGGTTGCTATATGTACTTAAAATTGACAAATTATGTGTCTTGTTACTTTCTAGTAATGGATGCTTTGTAATAGAAACTAAAAGAGGTCATCACTGTCAAATTAGCCTACATAAATACACAGTGTATATCTGAACTAATGGTAGCAGCCATGAAAATGGATAAGATGTTCAGACAACTTTATATGAGAGTAATCAAAAAGGGCAACTGTGTCCCACTCACACTCTCCTCCACCCACTATGTTTCCTGGTTAGCTTTGATGTGAGTTCTAAAGAACAATGCTGGCGCTGCCTGGAAGTGTGTTTTTTCAAATGACTTGAAATAGAACGTTCTATTTCAGTTTTGGTGCCTATATTATTTTTAGAGCACAAATTACACCTTGTATAACTTTGCTTTCTGTCAAGGAGACTGGCGATTTTTAATGTAAACGCTGTGCAACCATTATTGACCGCGCGGTGTTTAATATATACACTCAGTGGCCACTTTATTAGGTACACTTTTATAGTACTGGGTAGGACCCCCCCCTTTGACCCCAGAACAGCCTGAATTCTTCGTGGCATGGATTCAACAAGGTGCTGGAAACATTCCTCAGAGATTCTGGCCCATGTTGACATGATAGCATCACACAGTTTCTGCAGATTTGTCAGCTGCACATTCATGTTGCAAATCTCCCATTCCACCGCATCCCAAAGGTGCTCTATTGGACTGAGATCTGGTGACTGTGGAGGCTATTGGAGTCCACTGAAGTCATTGTCATGTTCGTGGAACCAGCTTGAGATGACGTGTGCTTTGTGACACGGCGCATTATCCTTCTGGAAGTGGCCAGACTGTGGCCATAAAGGGATACACACTCTCAGCAAAAATGACTCAGGTAGGCTGTGGCATTTAAATGATGTTCAATTGGTATTAAGGGGCCTAATGTGTGCCAAGAAAACATTCCCCACACCATTACACCACCACCAGCAGCCTGAACCGTTGATGCTAGGCAGTATTCATGTTGTTTACGCCAAATTCTGCCCCTACCAACCGCAGCAGAAATCGAGATTCGTCAGACCAGGCGACGTTTTTCCAATCTTCAACTGTCCAGTTTTGGTTAGCCTGTGAGCACTGTAGCCTCACTTTCCTGTTCTTAGTTGACAGGAGTGGAATCCGGTGTGGTCTTCTGCTGCTGTAGCCCATCCACTTCAAGGTTCAACATGTTGTGCATTCAGAGTTGCTCTTCTGCATACCACTGTTGTAACGCATGGTTATTTGAGTTACTGTTGCCTTCCTGTCAGCTTGAACCAGTCTGGCCATTCTCTTCTGACCTCTCTCATTAACAAGGTGTTTTCGCCCACAGAACTGCCGCTCACTGGATGTTTTTTGTTTTTCGGACCATTCTCTGTAAACTCTAGAGACTGTTGTGCGTGAAAATCCCATGAGATCAGCAGTTTCTGAGATACTCACACCACCCCATCTGGTACCAACAGTCATTCCACAGTCAAAGTCACTTAGATCACATTTCTTTGCCATTCAGATTTTTGGTCTGAACATCAAGTGAACCTCTTGACCATGTCTGCATGCTTTTATGCATTGAGTTGCTACCACATGATTGACTGATTCGATAATTGCATTAACGAGCAGGTGTACAGGTGTACCAAATAAAGTGGCCACTGAGTGTATATATATATACAGTGCCCTCCAGAATTATTGTCATCCTTGGTAAAGATGGGCTTTAAAATGTCTTTATTGTTCATCAGCTTGATCTTACACTCAAAATATGAGAGAAATCAAACCTTTAATTTCAGTGGTCATCCATGACTTTCTGTTTCACTGGGTTATAAATAAGAGGTGACACACAGGCCAAACTCCCTTAATCATCCATCAACATGGGGAAGATCAGAGTATATACAAATTAAACGAGACAAAAGGTTGTTGATTTTGATCATTGTTGAAATCAGTCAATGGCTATAAAAAAATAACTACATGCCTGAAAATACCCATCTCCACTATTAAGAATTAAGAAGTTTAAAACAACTGGAGATATGATGAAATTGCCTGGAAGAGGACACACGTGTATTTTGCCCCATGCACAGTGAGGAGGATGGTTCGGGGGCATACATTTATCCAAGGATCACAGTTGGAAAATTGCACAAGTTGGTTGCATCTTGGGGTCACCCAGTCTCCAAAACTACAATTAGATGCCACCTCCATGCCAACAAGCTATTTGGATGGCTTGCCAGAGGAAAGCCTCTGCTATCATCAATCCATAAACGTAAGCATCTGTAGTTTGCTAAACGTCACTGGAACTTTGAGTGGAACCGGGTTGTATGGTCAGATGAGACAAAAATAGAGCTTTTTGGCAACAAACACCAGAGGTGGGTTTGGTGTAAAACGAGAGAAGATCATGCAGAAAATAACCTAATCCCCACTGTGAAGTATGGTGGTGGATCTGTGATGTTGTGGGGCTGTTTTACTTCCAAAGGCCCTGGGAACCTTGTTTGGATACGTGGCATCATGGACTCCATCAAGTGTCAGGAGATTTTAGATCCAAATCTGGCTGCCTCTGTCAGGAGGCTAAAACTGGGTGATGGTTGGATCTTCCAGTAGGACAATGATCCAAAGCATACCTCCAAATCCACAAAAAAATGGTTCACTAACCACAGAATCAAGCTTTTGCAACAGCCATCTCAGTCCCCTGACCTAAACCCCCTTGAAACTGTGGGGTGAGCTGAAGAGGAGAGTCCACAAATGAGGACCAAGGACTCTGAAGGATCTGGAGAGATTCTGTATGGAGGAATGGTCTCAGATCACCTTGCTATGTGTTCTCTCACCTCATCAAGTATTATAGGAGAAGACTCAGTACTGTTGTCTTGGCGATGGGAGGGTGCACAAAGTACTAAATGCCGGGGTGCCAATAATTGTGCCACACGTTTTTGAGAAAAATGTATATTTTTTGATAAGCATTTTTTTTTCTTTGAATAATAATTAAAGGTTAGATTTCTCTCATATTTTGAGTGTAAGATCAAGCTGATGAACAACGAAGGCATTTTTTTCATAGCCTTTTGTGCTCATCTTCACCAAGGATGCCAATAATTCTGGAGGGCACTGTACATATATACTGTATATATAGTAGCAAATCAGAACTATCCAATATTAATAATCATGTGTTCATTGGGAGTTAATGATTGGTTGGACTAGCTTGATTGTGGTGCTTGATTGTAATATGAATTCCTGTAAGCATGACATAAAATAACTGATAAAATCCACCTACCATGGAACTGAATCCAATGCCACAGTAAATATGGATCAAACACTTCTCCTGGAGACGTACAAATAGTAAACAAGTTGAAAAGAAAAAAACAACATAAAAAATCTTAACAGGGTTTTTCCTTAAATACATATTTTGCTTGGTAACTTTTAGTGAATACTCCCTTAGGCCACAAAACAACCATTCCTTTCTGTTCTCATACTTGAATGCATCCAGAGTCCTTCAACTTGCACTGCATACCTGTAGAAATCGAACGGCCTTAGCATCACTATTTCTGTCGGGAATCATCTCATGCCTTGCACATACTTACATTTACAAAAAATCCTGTTCTATAAGAGCTGCAGGAGGCTTTATCTAATATATAGCGGAAAAGGATATCACAATTTCAAAATTATCGGCAGGGATCTCTATCAAGTGACAAGGGTCTCTGCTCATCACCAAACAGAAGAATGGTCTTCTGATTTCTTTATTCTTTTTGCTTTCAAAATGAAATCGCATTTTTCAAAGTCAGAGGATAAAGACAGCACTACTTCCAATGAAAGGGCCAGTGGTAATTTCTCAAGATACTTATTTCTGGGAGTGTGACAGGATTTACACCAGGCCAATCCCTGTTAACCCCTCAAAGTCTCTCAGCAGAGTGTGTACACACGTTCCATAGATACATGTATTTCAACTCCAGGGTATGGAGTTTCCTGTAAAAATAATTGTAAAAACAAGATTAAAAACAGTTGTTCTAGGAGTGATGAAAAATTGATATAGGTTGTTATGGGCAGGAGATATATTAGGACTTATCCTTAGGTGTCACAGTGATTTATGTTGATCATCAGTGAGATTTGTAACCTTTTTTTAATTAAAGGTTATTATAATTATAAGCAATGCTACAGACAGCTTCTCTTTACCTTCTTACCACTATAACCATAGGTTACGCTCTGGTGAGGTAGTGAGAAACCCTGAGATCCCTCTGGGCATGACACAGCTTAACTGCATCAACTATACAGTATAATAATGTACTGGTGAACGGGTCGATCATCCTTTTTATGTCTTCAATGGTTACATGGTTACATTCATTTTTGTATCCAGAGAAAAACCGATGGCTTGTTTTCATTGCCATCAAGCTTGTAGACTGCTGGGGTTCCCGCTCAATGATAAACATTGTCAGGTTGTTAGCTTAGCCTCCTTTCTTCGTGTAGATATCAGTGCCGGGATTGAGGGCAGCACTGGGCCGGCTGTGGCAGTATTATAGTGTTTTGCTCTGTGCCTTGTCTGTTTTGTGTGTGTATTGCATGATGTTGTATGTGCTTGTCCCACCGTTTTCGCCCCAAGTAGTTTCTGAGGAGCCTGGAGGTGGAGTTGCCAGGTCTCCCTTGGTCACTCTGTCTTCCTAGCTACGATTTCCATCTGTCCTCTCAACCTCCAAGGCTATGAATGAGCTGGACACTTGGAACCTACAATTTTCAGATCTTAAAAGAATTGTGGCCTTACTATATCACACAGTGAAACAGGTATACTTGCTGCACACTCACTAAATATTTTCCTTCCCCCACAATTTGGGACACCTAGCCAGGGGTCTATGATTTGCACATACTGTTTCTATACATGAAAAAGAGAATAGAGAATAGACACGGATACCGTATTGTGGTGACATAGGAAATGTAAAGTAAGGCAATTGTCGTATTAAACTAAAGACAAGATTAAAGATTAAATTAAAGTTTTTCAATTTTTCATATGGGCACTGTCAAAAATCATACCATGTATTACAGCCTTTAGCATAGCAAAGTAAAGACCAAAAATATTTTAAATAATCAGATGAGAAAATATATACTGAAATATGTAAATGGATTACTTCTGACACTACTCATATAAAAGGAAATAATTATAAAACTTTATAAAAATTCAAATAACATGCTGGAATAAATACGCAAGGATATTTTTATTACATTTGCATCTTTCTTTGTTGCAAAGATACATAAAAAGTATAAATATGAATTTAGATTAATTTAATATAATTAATTTAATATATACATTCATGGAGAAATACCAATATATATGTACACAATTCATTATCTATATAATAGGTTGCAGTAAACAGTTTGCAAATTGGTCTGTGATTAATCCCCCTGGCATAAAACTTAATCTTTCCGTTCTGTCATCCATTCTGTTAGCCTTTTGAACCCGAGCTACGCATATACCGTAAGTGTCACCTAGCGATATTTGGATACATTACTTATTTTCTCCTCTACTTCCAACGTGGAATGAACATTCCTTCTCTCCTTGGACCTGGGTATTCATCTTTGACTGGCAAGAATTTAAGCACAGTCTGGTTGAATTAATGTCAGTTTTATGCTGTAACAAATCTGAATCTGCAAGTTTTCTATGTCTGAAGCATTGTTGCTTAGCGATGGAATGTAAGAGAGAAAGAGGGTTGGATATAGCAGTTCATATTTTTATAGAGATTTCTGCAAAACAGTTGCAGAAAGTCATATTTAATCAAATGAACCTGATTAATTACTCCAAATAAAGGCTGAAGACAATTAAAGTTTTGGTATTTTCGTTTCTAATGGGAAAGATGGCAGTTATGGAAAGCACAGCACAATCTGCAAAGGAGTTGTTTTTTTTTGCTAATGGATGGATCCTGCCAAAGATGTTCAATGATTTTCCCTATTTTATGTTTCCTAAAGTATGATATACTATTAATATGTTTATTTTTATTTTTATTATTTATGATTCTCTGCTCACAAATATGAATAGGAATACACACGAGAATATTAAAATGATCCAAAATATGGCTTGCAATAAGCACAAATATGATAATAATTTAATTATCTACCATAATGGATACATATAAAGAAGATGATGAAATGTTTTAGTCTGCCAATGGGACAGTGATTGCATACTGTACTGTGAATGTAATAGGGATATCCTTATCTTAATTTTTTATTTGATTGCATTTCCTTTATAGTGCTCATAGCAGCGCATGCATAGAACTAGTATAGCCATCATATTTCTTATTTCCAGTCACTTTAGAAATAAGTGATGAATTAAAACAATGGATGCAGAGACAACTGGCATGATGGGATGGGACCAGTGCGGATTTTCGTAATCCAGCCAATCAAAATGGATAGGTAAATTAATAAATTAGGAAACCCACGGTGAGTGGTAAATTTACCAGGCAGGAGAGCAGAAGCTATAGCTATAATGCGTGGCCCTATGTTGAGACTGTCCATCGATATGATCATGGTTTATTGATGTTTTTGTGTAGTGTTGTTTGAAATGACCAATGAAAACCAATGAAAAAAAAATAATTTGTATCCATCAGTGTCCGATAATCAATGAAGAAATTAAACAACCATTATTTTAGAAAAAAAAATCTACTGTATCTTTTTCTATGTTCTCAACGTAGAAAAAAAGTGTAGTACTTTTTTGATACTACCGACCAAACGTCTGACAAGTTATTTCAATTCTGCAAATTACAAAGATCATACACCTGACTAAGATGATGAGAACTATATGTTAAGGAAGGTTAAAATCATGGGTGCCTCTAGAAACTTTTCACAGGTGTGCCAGTAAAACATAATGGTGGGGCTGAACGGGGCGCCAAATCTACGGAAACTGAGCACGCAAATCATAAATAAAATATGAAATATGGAGCTGGAATGATTCCATAGAGCAACTTAATATCTTTATTTTACTCTCAAATAATATGGTATTCAGGTAACCTGACACCTCTCTGCAACACTAGGTTACACGTTTAGAAGGCCTCTTGAAAAAAACAAACATTGAAAGCATAGATTTCCTCTATTGTAGACTGAAATAATCATTATAAAGCATATACACTTAAAACATATAAAACAAGGCTGGTGTTATTTAGTTAACTTAACAAATAGGCCTACATCTAAGAATGCATTATTGAAACACTATTTTAACTCACCGAGCATGTTATTCTTCTGTTGTTGTGGTTTGCGGTTAAGGTATCTATGATGTCCTCTACCTCGAGTGAATTCGTTCTTTCTGAGTTTATTGAGAATAGAGCCAGGTCCCTCGTCCTTAAAAGTATGTTTTCGGCTGGCGAAGGCAAAGAAGCTTCTCTCGCAAGAGATCCAGCTAACGGGTAAAGCTACAGCCGTACAGCTCAACTTGTCCATGTCTATGAAAACATCTTGATAGGGGGGGGGTTTTCTTCTAAAATTTGGTTTCAGATTTTTTTCAGTTTTTTTCTCCCAATTTAGTGGCCAATTATACACTCTATTCATTTTGCTTTGCCCTCCCCATACGAACTTGCCGCCCGTCTCTATGGTGTAAGCTAATTATCCGAGGGGAGCAAACTCCGCTTCCTTTGAGGTGGAATTTGCCCACCCACTGGAGACACCCTCACGCGCTTCTCAGCAAGTTCATGCCGGCTCACCCTCTCCCTTCCCCCTGGAGCGGACAGCCAGACGCCGCCCCCAATTGGGACTCCCCACCAGGGCTGGTCGGGTTTCAAACCGCAACCGGATGATAGGGTTTTAACATCGTTGTGCTGAATGCCTCACCTCTCTCCTTCTTTCTGTCAATGAGGCGCCCGCAATTGATGCAGTTGTACAGTTAAATTTCCTTGTGTAATGGAGGGCCATGGGCAGAATGCACTGCTTATCCAAAAATGTCAGATGTTTGAGGCTGAGAGCACTCACGCCTGTCATAATCGGACAGGAGTCATTGCTAAGTCGTCTGTTGTGCTCACTGACCATGTGATCAATGATCGGATAGTAACAGTGTTTGCGGTAGTCCTCACAAGTGGTCAAATCAGTGGCGTAACAAATCAGCGTCGGGCCCCAATGCGAGATGCTCGACCCGGGCCCCCTATCGACAACAACCTGTCCCTGTGGCGATGAAAAAACATCCCCCTAAAGAGCTGTAACCGACAGATGCAAGCCCTCACTGAACCTGGTCTACTCGTCGCATTACAGCCAAGCCTACTATGATTATCTGACTAACACACACACGCAACAACCTGCCCTTTGTCAAAATAATGAACAATTTCAGTTATAAATTAATGATGAGTAAGCAGTTGCGTGCAGTAGCATTGACAGCCGGGTATGCAATCGATCAACAACCACCAAATCACACACATCACAACTAATGTTACTTCGTTAATGATAAATAACGTTCAACGTGACATTAAGATGTGCGGTTGTTGCAATAAAATTGATATTTGCCTTGCAAATACAATAATAAGAATAGAACATGAATAATAAGAATGTACTACTCACTCATTACAGATGTATTCGCCGGGCCTTTCGCTCTGCAAAATCATCAACAATTCCCTTTAGGTCCAACTGCCTCGCACGGGCATTTTTGATTGATAAGATCCCCAGTCCAGAGAGACTCTCCTGCCCCATAGAGCTCCTCAAGTCTTGATTAACTTGACCTTCGAAAATGATCTTTCGGCGGATCCAACAGTCACTGGAATGGTTAAGAACAGTAGCAAAACTGTGCATACTTCTCCAAAGCTTGCAGTGATGCTGTTGTTGTTAACAATGAACAGATTTGCTAGTTCTTGAATGGTTTTCAAAGCACGGAATGACAGCAGTTGTGTCTCGCTAGAATGGTGTTGCTTGGCGGGTAAGCTAGTAGGCCTAGCTGGCATTGCTTCCGCCCCGTCTTCATTCTTCTGGACATTTGGCAATTTATGGAAAAACTGTTCCTTCATGCAAAAACGCTGGTCCTTCAGTGAGGTCATTACTGCGTGGACAACATCCACAGCAGAGGCCAGCTGCATGGCAGGGGACCGCAGATGATCCGATAGGGTTTTACGAATCTGACAAAGTTCCTCCATTAAAACAAGATTGACAATGAGACTGGTCAAGACGCACCTCCAGGGCTTTGGCCTCCGTTGTTCTATGGGGATTGGACATAGACAGGAGTAACAGCAAGTGTCTTGTGAATAACAAGTCTTTCTCACTGCTGAGCCAGCAGCATACTGTCATGACCATCAAGTGTCAGAAAGTCTTTGGAGTTCGATAGAGCTCTTTCCTGGCTCGAGTGAAGGCTGCTGCTTGATGAAAATACCATGCACAACCGACCCCGTGAAGAAATTGTAAAGCAGTTGAATAGTTGAGAAAAAGCTTCCTGCTGAAGGCACATTCTTCACACAGTCCACTAAGACTAAATTTAAGTGATGTGCAAAGCAATGCACATAAACGGCTTGTGGCACCTCTTGTCTAAATTGTTCTTGTACGTCATTTTCACACCTAGGTAACACAGCGGCTCCATCAAAGCACTGTCCAACGCACATGTTTTGGCCTATATTACACACACTTAATGTGTGTTTAATTTTAGCCAATAGTGAAGCAGCATTTAGGCCCTCAGCAGGGGTGAAATCTAAAAATTCCTCCTATATGCAATCACGGTCAGCATTAAGATGTCCTTGCTCTACCATGAGGGCTAATCGCCCTACCTCTTTCACTTCATTACTAATGTAATGTCTTACCATCGTAGCCATTATTTGAAAAATGCCATTTTGAATATCGTGGTGATAAGATCCAATAAAGACAAAAAGTTTACCTTTATTGCTTGAAGAGTCGTCCTCTTTGTGACCCCGTTGTGCTATATTTTGACAGGCGGTGAAGCGGAGCTTTCATATATCTCTGTTATCAACTTTTGCTTGGAAGAATCCAGTAAAAAATTATGTTACAATTTTTAAATCCATGCCTCCATGACAAAGTGGTGATCATTCCGTCTTTTCAACAAGGCAGAAGTATTTTTCCACATTCTAAATCCGACGTGTGAATGCCATTTCGCAGTGTGTTACTAGACTCTTGCCAAAATGTCGACAAGCCAAACAGAATGCGGCATCCACTGAATAATCCAGCCATGGGTACTGCAGATATAAAATACGATTAAATCAACGATTTTGTACCCTGCATTTCTGCACAGGATACCGTGATAGCTGGGACCATCATCCTGCCTTACCCATTCTGTGGATGAGGAAGGCAACAAGCTAGCAGTAGATGGCTAGCTATAAAACTGTACATATTATGTGACTGGAAAGCTAGGTAGTGTGCCGTTGACCGTTGTTAATGAAATTAATGAAACAACTGTAGCTAGTTAGCTAGCCAGTTAACAAGGCATCAAGGGAGACATCATGTAGACAACACCGTGTAGACATCAAGGGAAGGTTAATGATGGAATATGTCACTGGTGAGGTAGATACACTTCAAGGAGTTATTTAGCTGTTAACTACCGGAAGCAAGCAAGCTAGCTGGTTGTTGTCATGAAACGCTGTGTAGCTAGGTTCCTACATGGGTGTATGACTGAATCAGGGCTTACCTAGTCATCCTGGCTATTAGAGGCACACATATACACACATATATAGATATACTAATATCATTTTAGAAATGTATTTTTGTTGGTCTAGTGGTTACAACGTTCGACGCTGTCCACGGCAACCGGGGTTCGATCCCACCAGAGTCGGCTCTGGCCAGGAGTGCCACCAGGGAGGCGATTGGCTGTCCGCCCCAGGGAGGGGGGAGGGAAGCCGACAGGACAGTTGCGCACAGGAGTGGCTCTGTAGTACCGGAGTTACGGTCGACAGCCTGGCGAATGCCGTCTTAATAATAATAATAATAATAATAATAAGCTTTATTTATATAGCACCTTTCATACATTGAAATGCAGCGCAAAGTGCTTCACAGACAAAGTAAAACAAGATATAAAACAAGAGTGTTAAGAGTAAGCCAATAAAACAATAAAACATCAACACATCTTGGAGGAGACGATACTTTTCCTTCGTCACTACCGGTCCCAGGGCTACGGCAGCAAACTCACATTACGAGGGGGGGACTGACTTAAAAATAGCGGGTGTAATTGGCTACCAAATTGGGAGAAAATGGGAGAAAATCAGAAACTAAATCTTAAAAAAAAGAAATGTCTTTTTGTTGGATGAATAAATTAAAGTGAATAAAGTTACATCTCTATAATATTATTTTAATATTACTTCTAGTGTTATGAGTTATAAAGTGAGTCAGAAAATGGTGTCCATTACGTTTTTTGAACATGTTCTATTGGCTGAAATGTGCACATCCTTTTTGGTTTTGCCAGATGCCTGGAATTTTATTCCCCCAAAATATTATTCAAAATCCTCTATCTTCAATTGACTACCATACTATTTTTTTAAGACTCCCCCATACCTTATTTTAACATCCCCCATCGATCATTTACTCCCATACAGCTTTGCTTTGAAACTTCCCCCATTCACTTTGCAAAACCCCATATATTTGGGGGAATATCTGCCAGTTTGGAAACCGTGATCTCTTCTGAAAAAAAGACAATTTGTTTTGGCTGTGTCCTGCAATTGGTGATTAGGAAAATATGACATTATTGATAGAAGTCTATGTTATTGGTTGGATGATGTTATTGGTTGGAGTAGATATTGATGTAGGTATCGAGTAGTCATGGTAAAGGACAAACACCAGTGCAGTAGGGTTGAATCCAGGCCACAGTTTTTGATGAGTTAATTCCAACATTAAACCTTCAGACTGTTTATCTGATTGATTTTATTGACTTCTACCCTGGAGCGAGGGTTAAGCTGTTGAGTTTCACCACCCCAGCACTGCACATTCCAGACACGTCCTTGACATTTGTAGTGTGGCCCTTTTGTCTTGTTCTCTTTTCCCTCACTTTGTTATCCACCTGTTTGATAGATCCAGATCGTGAATCAACCTGCATGTCCATTCCTCTCACTTTGCCTATATACACAGTGTCTGCAATCAGACTGATAAACTGGTCTTAATTGTGGTATATCTGATTCCGGGCTGAGAGGCTGCAGATCACATAAGCTGCGCTGGCCCAGAGTGGAAGGTCATCCTCTCCACATCTGCATACTGGAGACACACACAAACACACACGCACGCACATACATGCATGCATGCATGCGTGCAGGGAAGCACGTGTGTTTTATCCCGATCTGAAATGCGTCACTCCCGATTGTTCCCGATTCCGTACACCTCGATGCACCCGAAAGCCAGTTCAGTACCCATTTTATGCTGATGGTCGTGTTATGTCAGTACAAATACACTGCCAAGCATTTTCTTCCAATGAACAAACAAATTATAAGGCCCATGGATAGTGTGATGTAGGCCAATTACAGGAAATACTTTGCTCTGCATTTTAATTGCACCCTCCAGGCTCTTGGACTTGGCCTACCACATCCGTTAGCCTGCAGCAGCAGTGCATTCCACAGCATGCAGAGGTGGAAATGACCAATCAGTCACAGACATCACGTTGGGCAGTAATGACTTCACGTTAGTCTGGTGTAATAGACGCAGACGGAAATAGCCGCTCTAAGTACACACAACATGATTTTGCTCTTTGACGCACTTTGTGCCCTGAAGCAATTCTCTGAGCAAAAACAAACATCAGCCCAGAATACCCCCTCATGTTATTTTATAACTTTTCGAAACAAAGGGACAGAGCATGATAACAGTATAAATGGTGGCGTTGCCTATTTGAAAACAAATACCCTGCACTAACAGCCACGGAACTAGCTGTCTATTTGAGCATGTGGACCGTGCAAAAATAGCCTGAGAGGCAGTTGTCATAAACACCCGTTTCCTGTACATGTACTAATAAACACTCCATCCCCCATGTGTACTCATAAATGCCCGATACCCCAATGTGTACTCAAATGCCCGTTTCCTGCGCATGTACTAATAAACACTCCATCCCCCATGTGTACTCATAAATGCCCGTTTCCTGTGCATGTACTCATAAATGCCCCCCCCTATATGGACGCATACATGCCCGATCCCCCCATGTGCACTCATAAATTAGGGCCTTTGGCATACCACCTCTTCCAAGAAGCTGCAGTTCCTTTCTAATCCTCAATGCTTCGCTGTAGACATTCTATTTTCAGTAATTAGTGGCAATTACTCGAGGACCACAATGGAAATAAGTTGGCTTTTTGCCAACTTTTTGGTGTTATCCTCGGCAATTTGCCGTGTGTATAAATGTGATTTCATGTATCAAGGGTATATGTGTTCGCATTGTGTATATCTATTCCTTCTTAAATTGTCAAAGAAAACTAACTAACTAACTAACTAACTACTCTAATGAACATGACCAATTATACAATTAAGTTCCAATCTGAGTGTTGGTCCAAGGGCGCAAGTCTACAAATTGGTGTTGTTTCAGAGAGGGGAGATTCCTCTTATGGACAAGTTTTTACACCTCTACGACAAGTCATGAAAGAGGAAACAAATTATCTGAAAATGATTAAACACCAAAATATTCAATATAATATTAAATATTAAAATCAACGCATCCCATCAATAACATCATTTTGTTCTTTATACGTTTATTTTGCCTTCAGGCTGTCAAAAAAACATTTTCCTTTTGCTTTCAATTGTTTTTATAAGTCTGTGCGGTTTAAAAAGAAATGCCCACTCATTTCAACATATCAGTTTCTTTACTCCAGGACGGGCATGATATGTCCTACAGAATTGTCAACAGACATATTTTCACAATTGAAAGCAGTAGCCTATGTACAGATCAATCAGTAAGATTACGTGTGGATGTGTGCAGCGCCAACCATTGACTAGTCCACTACACTGCAGTACGCACCTCATTTATGGTAATTGAATGATTAGAGATCGTAATACCGTGATTGCTTAACAAGCAGCTTCAGAAAGTCCTCCATCGCCCCCTTGGTGTTGGAGGACAGAACTGCGGGTTCCTGACAGAGGTGGTGAAAAACGCATGCCCTTACTCATAAAGGCCCATTTCCCGTGCTTGTACTCATACTCGCCCAATGGTCCTGTGTGTGCTCACGGACGCCCGATTCCCCCATGTGCACTCCTAAACACCTACTGCCCGTGGGCGTAATACTCCTAAACGCCCAACTTCCACACGTGTACTCACCGCCCTGGTCGGTGCTGATGTTGACAGCCGTGACCGGCCGGGAGAAAGAGCTCATTTCAGACACGCCATTGAGGGACTCGATCTCGAAGGTGTAGTTCGCGTGGGCGGTGAAATCCAGCACGGTGACGGAGGCATTGACGAGGCCCTGGGGTCGCGGGACGAAGCGAAGCTCCCCCCCGCAAAGCTCGCAGTGCCGGGGGTCTGCCCCGCACCTCTTGCACAGGACGTTGTAGGTGAGGTCTTTCCTGCCCCCGGTGTCGCTGGGTGGGCTCCACTCCAGGAACAGCGAGGTCTCGTTAATGTTGAACACCACATTCCGGGGAGGGGATGGAGGGCCTGAAACATTTAGAGCACAAGAACGAGGGAGCGTAAGAACATTCGAACGTGTATATGATATGAATGTGAATGTTCAACGAGGAGAACGGGCCATTCAGCCTACTGTCTAGAGCAGTGGTCTCAAACTCAGTGCCACAAAGGGCCGTGTGTATGCAGGTTTTCATTCCAACCAATTACTGCTGCCTTAATTGGCTCAACTGCTCATCAAAAGCAGAGGCTGCAGTAAAACCCAGCATACACATGGCCCTCCGTGGCACTGAGTTTGAGACCACTGGTCTAGAGAATCTGCTTCTACTATGTTACCTGGGAGAAAAAAACGTACATTTATTCAAGAAGTAACAGAGAATATAACATGTTTATAATAATATTACGGTTAGAATTTTCTTTTCTTTTTTACGCAGTATCCACTTTGCCTTTCATTGCATGCACATTTTGCTGTTTGACCTTAAGGGGGAAATATATTTTAGGGTAACCTTGACATGCTATCTCTCGCTCCTGCTCATCGATAGAAGACATCAATGAGACTTACTGGTCATCAATGTTTTATAATTGATTATACTACCAGGGGGAAGGTCAACAGTGCGTGCAGAGGACACGGTAAGTGAGGGAATTGTGTGAAGACATTGGCTCAACCCAGATTTACAAACACACACCTGAATTAAAATCCTACACATTCGAACATCAGGAAGCTCGGGTGCTTTCGTTTTCCTGAAGGCAAGTGTGCAGAAGACGCAACGGGAAGGATAAATGTATCTTTACAATCACTCCCTTGACCCCCAACCACTCATTAGCAAAATAAACCACCCTCTGTTTTGAGCTTTAAGGGAACCGCTTGGGGAACGAGAGGCTTGTAAACAGAGGGTTTGAGGTTCGATCGAGGGTGAAGCTCTCCCCCTTGTTCCCTCAAGAAAGGTAATTCCCCCAAATTGGTTCAGCAGGTATCCGGCTGTGGGACGTGATAAAAGTACAGAGTGCAACAAAAGCTGCTCTGGCTCATTCAGAGATCGGCTGAAGTACCCACTACAGGAAGGAAAGTAGGCAGAGATGGATTTTTTTTCAAGAGGGGGGGTTCCCTGTTCTAACCAATTTGGAATGCCCAATTGTATTTGTAAGCTAGGCTCATCCCTACAACCTCCTCTGCCAATTCGAGAGAGCATTTGCATGTGCTCTCCTCTGAAACGTGTTGTTGTCGGCCGCTGCGTGCTATGGCCAATTACGCGCTTCCGGTTGGGTCTGCCGGCCCCAATGGGTACTGACATGGTCTGCATTGGATACCAGATTGTGGGCCCCATCCATACACTGCAACAGTGTCTTAACACCCAGCGGCCTCCCCAGAGACATTTCCAATGCACCGACCCCACAGAGGTCCACTGGGGCCCAAACAATGGCTGCTGAATCCCCCTCCCCAAACCCAAACCCCCCACCCCAAACCCAAACCCCCCACCAGCCTGCGACGTGTCAAGAGTTATGTGTCCTCTATAAATAACCCTCCCCTCCATCCACAATGGATTTTGTGAAAAGCCTCTTTTAGATGGATGAAGCCAACGCCACCCTCTCCCTACTCAACCTCTGTCAACATCTGCCCCATTCCCTTTCAGTGGCCACAATCGCTGCTATCTCTGCCTTTTCTCTCCATCAGAGAGGCAGCACGGCGCTGCAGTTCCCCCCAGCCATCAGTCAGCTCCCATTGAGCGGCCGTGAGGAGATGCTTATCACAGACATTCTTTCTGGTCTTAAATAGGAAACACAGGAGCAACGCTTTCCTCTTAGTCTCGAAGTGATGGGTTCGGACCACGCTGTCTGTACCGTGATCACGTCATTCTAAAGAAGAAAAACTAAAGATCCCTGCAATCTAGACGACCGTCTCTGGGTGAACCAAATCCATTTCCCCAGGGACCTCCTGTCCTCCAATAGTAATGATAAATAATAATAAGCATCATCACCGTCACCACGATATTCATCATATTAAAAAGAACACTAACAAAACATATATTCCATGACGATGAGTATTATTATTATTATTACATTTGTTTTCTATTAGCAGTTTTTGTTTGGCCATATCTTGTTGGTAAATGGATAAAAGTGCTTTTTGCATGCTGCAGGGCTCTGAAGGAGTGGAATGGGCCGTGAGTTTCCCAGCATCGCGCGTGTCGACACCACCATCCCCCCCAGACCCAGACTCTGGAGCTTCAGTCACAACATTCCCACCAGTCTGCCTCCCGACACCCAGGAACAAACACCTACCCACTCAAAAGCCCCCCTGCCAATTTGCATGGACGGTTAAATAGCTTTCTAATTGACAATAAATTGTCCTGGCTAAACTGTGATTCCATGCAAATATTAAGCTGTAATGAAATACGGTGAATCATTTATGAGGCCTTGGAATCAGAACAATGAGCGACAATTAATTCTAATCCCACAACTGTGATGCATTAGAACTGACCTGAATGCAGCGTCTGAATGCAACCTGATTACCGCGACATTGTTAACAAAATAAGAGGTTGTTACAAACGTGGCAGGAAACGACTGTTGTGTGTCACCTACTCCTCAAACCATTCTCTGACTAAGCTGTCTGGATCGACTGTGTATTTTAACAGTTCTACTCTACACAAGCTTTGTAATAAAAATACCCCATTGATAAAGAAGGAGAAACTCACCTGTGATCCAATCTATCTGGTGTGGAGTAACAAGCGCACCAAGGTTTTTCCAAAACAAATTGCATTTTTCTAAAAGGTGTCGCTCAATGCGCAGTCTGGTCTATAACTCTACCCAGCCCGTGACATGTTACGTCGTGATTCATCTAAATGCGGGAGTAATTTCCATTCAGCAGTTCCCAAACGGCAGGCTGGAATAATGTGAGAGAATCAATACGGGAGCTCAGACTGAGCAATGGTCGTAAACGACAGGGAAACACTGGGAAGGTCAACCAAAGGACAAATAAAGGACGAGGAAAATAAAGGTAAAGTTGCAAATGGACAACTTGACAAGATGACATTCCCTTTAGTCTAATCACAATGTTTGTGTTCGTCCACGGTTACCCAATGAAGACTTTAATCTGGAAAGGAACTGCTTCAGGCTTCCCGGTCTTCAATCACAGCACAGCACACATTGATTGCTCTCTAATAATATTCACTCAGATTGGACTTGAGAAATTTGAGAAATCACATTGGATTTCTCTAAATCTTCTCGAAGACTTTCTGCGGGCTTTCTATATGCAAAATGACAGATGGGGTGTACCCTGGAGACACTGTAGGCCACTATCATCACTGCCACCGGGCATCGTTCCAGCGTCACAGCTATGCTGCCGTGTCCATAGTTAGCATTGTAGTATATGATCGTCCAGACTTACGTGTGCAGGCCATAGTGGGGGGGTCCTTCTCAGCTCTGAAGAAGCCCTTCTCGCAGTGGCAGAGCGGGGAACCTTCCTCGTAGCTGAAACTGTGGGGGGGGCACTTGGAGCACTTGATGTTCCCGGCGAAAGCCTTGTAGAACCCAGGTCTGCACGCTACGGAGAGAGAACATGGTCAAGAGCCGCAGACGTGGTGATCCACCGACACACGGTCAAGAAGACATTTTTTTTACATTTTAAGCATTTAGCAGACGCTCTTATCCAGAGCGACTTACAAGATGTGCATTAATACAAGGTAAGAACAATCAGTTAGCGCACAAGATCAGTGCAGTAAAGCGGCAGTAGACATCATTGCAGGTGTCTGCATATCATACCTGTAACATTGGGAAAGAAAAGGTTAGTGGGTCTTTTTTTTTGTGTGTAGAACTACACAGAAGAAGAGCTACTTGTTACAACTTGAGCACATTTATTTTTGCATGTAATACGTAGTCATGTGACACACAGACAAACATACAAACATACATAACACTGCTACATTATCGGCGCAGTGAGTCATTACACAGCTTGGCTTTGTGTTTGTGTGTGGTCATGCAACGCAGAAACATGAAAACTGTGCATCATTGCACAGGAATTGATTTTAAAAGAATGCAAAAAGCCTAAGACCCTTTGGGGCCCAGCTCCTGCTGAGAAGCCTTGTATCCAATTTCAGAAAAACATGCATCATTTACCACCCCGCCAACAAAGACCAGTGCTCTCAGCAGAAACCTGCCACCTCTGGTAAAACCACACTGGACACCTGTGCTCTTGTTCGCCGCTTTTCAGGCAATTAACTGCCCTCTTTTGTCTCTGGACGTACAAACTCAAATCAGCGCTCTGTCATTTGAGTTACAAAGCCGCCGGCAGCTCCTCCGTCCCTTTAGTCTCTGCCAGGCGTGCTGGGTGTCACCAGAACAAACAGCGTTTCAGCACCTCGCCGGACCCTCGCGGATGCTTCCAAATGTTCTCAGAGACAAAGGCAAATCCCGCCTCTCGTGGATGCCACGACGTGAGCGTGAGCATCAGTTTAATGAGGCATCGTGAGCAGAGTGACGGAAAAGTGGCAGTCCTCCCCTCTGATGGAAGGACCTGTCCAAAAATAGACGAGGGCCCTGAAACCCACTCTCCACACACAGCAATTAGCCTGGGTCGGGACATAATTATGCTGGGTGAGTCTGCTGTTGGCGGGGTACGAGACTTCCTGTGAAAAGCGACGCAGTTTTTCACTTTCTTGTGACAGAAGGAAACAGAACACCTCTTATGTTGCGCAACACGAACACCGGTGAGAGACATGAAATGATAACAATATGAAAGCACAGCCAGACCCGATCTCAACAGGCATCAGAGAAGACTAGAAAGCAAAGAACTTTCAATATTATGCTGCTAGTAGGTGATTAAAATGCATCCGTGGTAACCTCCTTTCCTTTTTAAGGTGTTTCATAATGAATTTTCTACCTTCACAGCCATTTTTATTCAATCGCTCCTGTCCTCGCCTGTTCTCTGTCCTAACTGCTATTAGCTGAGGAAGAGTGGAGAGACAGAACTGGATCCCTCGTTTGCCACTGCACACACTTAGGACAGCAGCCTCTGCAACGCGTGAGTGTGAAAGAGCTCTGGCAGTGATGGCTTGGCACTGAGCCAGGCAGTGCAGTTGCACATCACCTGCGCTTAGTTTTAGGCGGGAAATCACTCCAGGAGGGAGAACTCTGGCTGGAGGAGGGTAATCGCTGACCTGGGGAGGAGGGCTCTGCTAATTTTGTGCGAGTTTCCCAAGGTTAATTAGCTTTGGAAGTCACCCAAACTTACAGCATGGAGAAGCCGGATGGGGGCCGTGTCAGACAGCGCTCTGCGTTTTGGCCCGGCCGACGTGGCAGGTGGGGAGATTTGCCTATCTGCAGATCTACATCAGACCGCGGTTCCCTTCACCGCCTGACGAAGGCGCTGCGCTCGGGGGGAGCGTCTCTGAAGACCAGCAATTTCAAGAGAAGCACAATTCTGCAGCATTTACTTGCAGAGCCACATGAACAAATGTTGCAGAATAGTTCAGCTCTTGAGATCAGAAAATGCCTGATAAGATGTGCGTAGGCGATTCTACCGCATGGGAATGTATGCTACAAATATCTCATATTGAAAATGACCCCTTTTTCAATTTTGCGCTGCACAAAGAGGTTATCTCGCTTTTCTGATGAAAAGTTCTGCCGTATATTGCTTTTTCCATCTGTGTTGGAGACAAACAATGGCCAAAACGCTGTCTGTGAATACACCATGCGTGCTATTCAAATGAGAAAACACGAGAAACATACGAAACATTTTTAATCAACATAAATGCAATATTATACTTCTTAGATCTTGTCTGCTTTATTATTTTGTACAGAATAGAAGGAATATTTCTAAAAGGATATGCTTTGTTATATGATCTCCATGCAAAAAACTAAAAAAAACAAAGATGTTCACTTTAAAATATTGATTTTCTGTCTGTGGTCTTTAATCTGTGGTTTCTTTACAATCATTTCCTTTGAACATGCCAAGGTGGAAAAACAGACCATTCTTTATTTAATGAGAGGAATTTGAAATATAATACATACAAATGGAAAAAATACTAGCAGTAATCAGAAAATATAAATTCTTTATTCCTAATCTGCTCTAATTATTTTAATCACACACACAAACACACACACACACACACACACACACACACACACACACACACACACACACACACACACACACACACACACACACACACGTATGTATATTGTGCTATTTAAAAAAAAATGCAATTCAAAGGTGGATTATATTTATATACATATATATATATATATATATTAGACACACACACACACACACACACATACATACATACATACATACATATACAGTATATATATTAGACACACACACACACACACATATATACATATACAGTATATATATATATATATATAAATATAATGCACCTCTAAATTGTATTGAGAAAAATAATAAATGCAGCTATCCTTAAATTGCACACTTTTTAAAGGTAAAATACACATGAAAATTGTGCAGCCTTTATACTGTGTTTTCATTAAGTGTTACTCATTTAATACTGAGACATAATAATGTCCAGGGGCGATTCTAGGATTTGACCTTTACCGGGGCTGAGCCCCCAATGAGAATGTGAGATGTACACATGCAAAGCGGAAGCCTACATTCTTTATTAATTTACTGTTGCATTCCCCAAAACAAAAACACCACAATGGTGGTCGCTCTCAAAATTGAAATACCACTCTCTATCTGTGGTATTTTTAAAAATAGATATTAAGTAAAAATGATTTTTTGAAAAGAATGACTAAACATTTTAAGGGAGGCTGAGATGAAAGACAGGGGGGCTAAAGCCCCCCTAAATAGGGTCTTAAATAATGCCCTAATGTCCCTTTGTATTACTACACATCATTACCTGTTATTTCTCTGACACCTGCCTTTTGCAAGGAATCTTCTGTCTTTATCAGCTTATATGGAAAAAGGGAAACCTAATGCATCACAAATATATTCATAATACAGCACATGTACAGTATATATTTCAGTTGTAGTGTAAATATATTATGAACAAGATGCATATTTCACACTGCACAGAACATATATTAGTGCACAGAAACAAAAATGATTGTCTTTTTATTATGATTCAATGAAGAGACAATGATAAAGTAGGTTCAGGCTTTGATGAGCACACCCTTGCCAATATGCAATTTGTTTTAAATTTGACTCTTCAAGGAAAATGTTTTCAGACTTTTCAGTCTGTGTGTCTATGACCAGCCGACTGTTAAATAAAATATAATAAATGAAGGAAAGAGTGTTCTAAAGGACTAAAGCCCATATTTACCAAGGAAACAGTCACAGCGCAAAAATAGCAGCTATAATGCACCTCTTTTGCTATCACAGATACTGACACATTAACGACTAATTTACTAAGACTGGTTCTAATTACGTAATCAAAGAAATGAAATGCCCTCATTCGCAATTTTGCGGTAGGAGACACTCGCAGAAAAAGCTACACACAGACGACGGGCACACCCAGTGCTTCGTCTGTCTGGGCTACCGCCACGCCCAAGAGGGCACGTCTCAGCGGACATCCTGCCCTTACTGCGCGGCCCTCTCCCCCACAGAGAGAGAGATGCGCCTCGCGCATCTTCAAGAGCGGGTGTTCCTGTGCGTTGCGACGGCGGTGCTCGACACCGACGACTCCGACGTCGCCACACCACCGGAGCAGCCCCTCGTCCCCACGGAAATGGCCCACTGCCCCGCCGGTTCTGGCAAGACGGACGGTCGGCCACTCCACGGTGATATCTACAATGATGTCTTGTCCCTCGGTGATTGCACTTTCGGAGAACACCATGGCAGCCACCGAGGATTTTACCGCTTCCCTGCGCACTGACTTCCCTCACCTGGAGATGCTGCTCGCCGCGCTGGTCTCGGCATGCCTCCGCCCCCTGCAACGCCGACCCACAGCAAGCTCGCTGGTTTTTACAGAGCTGAGCGCTACCTCCTTCGCCTCAGTTTCCAGATGTCATGGACTTCATCTGGAGCACCTGGGCGGCGCCAGTAAAGGTGGTTCTTCCAGTGACACGCTTCTCCCCTTTCATCAACGTGGAAAGCTGGTCAGAGGAGTATGCGACAGGCACACCCGGGTTGAGGACGGAGTACAAGTGTACCTCGCTCCTCATTCGGCGGCATGGACGATGCGGCGCCATTTGCCCCTCAAGCTGTTGGACAAACTATTCGCTGGCACAGCTCAAACGGCTGCTGCTGCTAACAACCTAGCACTCGTGGAAATTTCCTGTCGGAGCTATCGATGGGCCAGACCTCCCTCAGTGAGGCAGAGGTGCTGGCGCCGCCCCTTCCCCTCACAATGGCGATTGGCCATGGCCTCGGTCACAGTAGCAGGCAGGCATACATGGCTCACTAGGACGGCCATGACCAGGTCGCAGAAGGTGACTCTTTTCAATGCACCACTCTCCACAACAGGCCTGTCCAGCTCGGCGATGGCGGCGCATCACTTGAAAAAACGAGAAGCAAGGCAACATCGCCAACATCAGCATGCCACTCCACTCTGCCAACGACAAACTGTCCTACCCCAGCTGCTTCCAGACCCCGGCGCACATGACAGGGCACGGGGGAGTGTTGTATCACAGGACAGAATGTGTCTGGTGTTTTTCGTAAAATAAAAATAAACCGAAACAAAAAAGCTATTCCATAAAACATCTTCCCCCCCTGCCCTACAGTGATACCAGTGGCTGTTCGCGCTACAGCGCTATGCAGTCCTGATGTCTCTGTGATGCATAGACCCACTCGGGACGGCGTCACTGGCGACAGCAAGGAAGAGGGATGCTGTTACAAGTGTACCATTCTTACCCTCTGACTCTAAGTAGCCACTGACGCCCCCAGTCAAACAGAATGCATCATATTGTTCTAAGCGACAGCGCCTCATTAGTCACCGCATTAGAGCATAATGGCGGTGGTCCAACACCGTCGGCTTACGGGTCCACCATTTCCCCATCTTCTCCACCACTACACAGTGAGGCTGAAGATGACTGTTGTAACAACCGCCTCGCGCCATTTAGCATCAGTAGAAACGGGATTGCTACCGGTGGGTTCGAGTCACGCTACGCCTTGTACTGAGTCGAGCGTCACAGTCACAGTCGGTAATGCAACCAGTGGCGGCAAGGGCCTGGGTCTCATACACAGCATACATCTAGATGTCTAGAGCTGAGTATGTCATTATGTACAGAACGCTGAGGCTCGGTTACCAGGGGCGGCGCTAAGGGGGAGCTTGCTGGTAAATTACCAATAAATTACCTGAAGCCCCACCGTAGCCCCACTGTAGCACTGGCAAGAGGAAATCTCCGGTGCCACCCCTGTTGGTTATGCTCTCCAGTTCTCTCGCCCCCCCCCTCCCCTATTCGGGGAATAGTCGAGACGAAACTATCAACATCAGTGGAGATGACGGCGCTGATGTTAGAAGTGACAGAGCTACTCGCAAAACAAGCAATCACATGCGTGCCAGACAACGAGACGGAAATGGGGTTTTATTCTCCCAAGTGTGTCCTATTCTGGATTTACGCACTCTAAACCGCTCTAATGCCGTCCCTTTCGCATGCTGATGGTCAGATCCCTCTTGGAACTGATTCAGCCCAGCGATTGGTTCATATCCGTAGATATGAGAAATGCATATTTTCATGTGCCGATATTGAAAGGGCACAGGAAATACTTGTGTTTCTCATTTCAGGTCGCTGCCTATCCATACTCCAAGTTGCCTTTTGGTTATTCGCTGGCACCACACACTTTCTCCAAGTGTGTGGATGCAGCATTGGAACCATCATGCCGATGGGGAATCAGAATTCTCGACGATTGGTTGATTCTAGCACCGTCGGTAGAACAAGCAACTGCTCACGCGACTCAGCTGATGTCTCACATCAATTGGGAAAAGAGTACCCCACTTCCCGGCCAGCTCATGCTGTTTCTGGGACGCGAGCTGGACTCAAGGAGCTTGACAGCACGCATCTCAATCCCCCGCTGAGACGCACTGTTGTCACTTCTGAAGCGCATTCGCCAGTCACATACGGTTACTGCACTGACGATCATGAGTCTATTGGGCATGATGTCTGTGGCGCGCGCTGTTGTGCCGCTGGGGTTATTGCACATGCGCCCAATTCAGATCTGGTTCAATCGGTCGAAACTGGATCCGGTGCGGCGCAAATACCATGCAGTGACCGTGCCGCTGTCGCTGTATATATATATATTTTATATACTATAATTCATATATTATGTTCGTAGCAAGGCAGCTAACTTAGCTTGTTCGTAGCTAAATTACATCACCCGGACACCTGGACACCCGGACACATTCTTCTGGGTTTTCTCACTCAGGAATGCGAGCTCGTCATGTTGGCATAGCAACTACAGTCCAAAATTCCGATTACATCACCCGGACACATCTTGGCAAAGCGGACACCTTCTGCCATGACACCGCCTCGAGTTCTGCGCAGCCTGTCCCACTGGGACAACCCTCGCATTGGGAACGAGGGGCGTTCCCATGGGCGCGGTGACGCATCATGTGCAGGTTTTCATGGATGCATCTCTGACTGACTAGGGCGGGACTTGGAGGAGCAACGGTGGAGCAATGCAGAACACCAACCAACGATCAACCCGTTGGAGATGGAGGCGGTGTTTCGTGTTCTAAAGCACTTTGAAGCACAATTGTAAGGCTTGTGTGTACAGACAACCAAACAGTGATAGCCTACCTCAATCGCCGGGAGGGCATGCAGTCTCTTAAACTCCACCATTTGGTGACACGCGTGCTCACACGTGACTTTGTTGTGGGCCCATCACATTCCATGCCACCTGAACTGGGCACAGACCTCATGTCGAGGGCTAGGGCCGCTGATGGAAGAATGCCGCCTCCACCCGGACATTCTCCGCAAAGTGTGTGACTCAGGGAGACAATGCGTCCAAGGATAACGTGCAATGTCTGCTGCGGCTCTCCCTTGACCGCGCAGACAAACCGACTCTCGGCGTGGATGCCTTTGCACATCAGCCGTGGTCTCACACGCTGCTGTGTGCTTTTCCCCTGGCACGTTGCATCCCTCGCCTCCTAGCTGTCATTGACGCTAACAGCTTCAAATTGCCACAACGCTCCGTGGTTTGCCGGTAGCGATCAGTATGCTGACGTCAGACCCGTGGCCCATTCCTCACGTCGAGCAGGCACTGTCACAGGCTCGGGGGGCAATCACAATGCCTCCGGGCATGGGACAGCAGCTGTTGGCTTGGCCCCCTGAGCAGTGCCATTTAGAATGCTGTGGGCTGTCAGCAGCAGTGATCAGCACAATTTAGGGGTCCAGAGCAGCATCCAGCGTGACATCATGTGCATATCGGTGGGATGTGTTTGGGATGTATATGTGTGGAATGTCCTCTTCCATTGAAGTTATTCCGACCTATTTACAGTCGCTTTTTGACGAAGGCCGTGCACCTGCTACAATCAGAGTGCCATTTCTGCCTGTCATGAGGGTGGTGACGACACGCCGGTGTTCGGACATCCGCTGTCGAGACGCTTTCTCAAGGGCACGCCGCGTCTCCGGCCTGCGGCTCGTGCGTCATCGCCACAATGGGACCTGACGCTGGTACTCGAGGGTCTATTCATGGCCCCTTTCGAGCCCATTGTGGGAATCTTCTAAGATGGCGTGGTCATTGGCGCTGACGTTAGCGACTTGTGTGCACTGTCGGGTCATGGGTCTGAGGGGGACGAACACTAATCTGGCTCCGCCCTTTATGCCAATACGGAGTGTTAAAGGGCAGAGCTCGTATGAAATAGAACAATATTTACTGGGCATATAACTCCAGTTCTATGAATACGAGCGGAGCTCTTTAACCCCGAACCCAGCTGAAACACTTCAAGTGCTTCAGTTCGGGAGCCGAGCAATGGGTGAGCCGTCCTTATATAGTAGGTCCCCTCCCCTGATGGCGTAGAGTTTGCAAATTTAGGTGAAAGCTGCCTAGGGCAGCAGGGTTGGCCAATACAGAGTGTTAAAGGGCTCTGCTTGTATTCATAGAACTGGCGTTACATGCACAGTAACTCTTGGGCAACGAGGTACTACACTGTATTACAGCATAGGAATACAACACCAACGGAAAGGAGAAATATTTGGAGTGACATCACACAAAAAAATAAATCATTAGGCATAACAAAAGAAACAGTACACGATATAAAGAAAATGTTGTTAGAATAGGATATTAACACCGAAAGAACAACAGGTAAAACAATCTACATTGTAAAAATCTTGTTTTGTTTCGTTAATGTCTTCCCTGTCTACTGGAAAATATATTTAAAGGTGTGCTCGCTGGGACCTTGGAGAGTGCAATACGAAATGAGAATTGTGAAATTCCTGCGACCCGCAAATAATTTAATTTATAAATATCATTGTGCCTTTGAGGATTGTTTTTACATTTGTCAGACCATTAACTAATTTATCTATATCACATTTATCTGTGAAAAGTTTTTGACCCATTGCGACCATTTTTTAAATCCGACGTAAACATTGTGAACTTGTAGCGACTGCAACAAGTTCGAAAAGCAGTCGCAATCCTTTCGTAAATCTGGTAAGTGTTCTAAACAGCTAAGACAAGTCATTCTCTCTTGGGTTCACTTGTTCTCCCAGCATTAACTTTCACAGTGCAAATTAATGTCCACCTTTACACCTACTTTATCTTACAAATGTTCCACAGTACAAAGTTTCATCGTGACTGCAGTGTAATGTTCCACTGAGAAAAGAATATATTTGCATTCTAAATGTGGCCATTAGTTCTCCTATGCATAATACCTAATTTATTGTCTTGTAAATTCTGCAACAACATCTCAGCCTGGTGGGAGGGTTTTGTAGCTTGTAGAGCTTTTCACACACTGAATAATATCCGGTAAGATGTGGACAATTCGGCTAATGTATAGCCTATAAAAACATAAGAAATGCATGGCCTCAATGGGAGCTTTCACTGTTCAGGACAAAAAGCCTTGTTCACAGAGGCTATAAGTGGGGCCTGAGGATACGCAAAGTACTGTTTTTTTTAAATCAGGGATACGAGTAGGGGATTGCGGGTATCAGTAGATACCTGTCAGAGAATGCGGGGCCTGTCTGTCTGCCTGGCTCTGCCTGAGCTACGTGATGAGCCTTGACACCAATTGATTAATCAGTCCTGATTGTCAGCGTGTCCCTTGTTTGAACAAGCCTGCGATCAGGGTGGAATACTCAATCCTCATTACAACCCAGCTGCAGAGCTGAGCCCAGGAGACGAGACGGCAGGGCTTGATCCACACACAGACCCCACAGGTTCATACACATACATGCACAGACACACGCGCACATGCACATGCACGCGCACATGCACGCACACACACACACACACACACACACACACACACACACACACACACACACACACACACACACACACACTCGCACAGACACCTAGATCACACACACACACACAATTGTACACACGTTTGCACACGCGCATCTGTAAAATTTAAAAGATAAATGTTCAATAGGTGCGTTTAGGAACTATTCTAACCCAGGCAAAGTACCAAAGAATGCCAGAGAATGCTTCTGAATATCACAATGTGTGTGACAAGTGACAAGAGATCTGTGTAAAAATATTTTGTCTTGTCATTTACGCCCAAATTATGTAAATCTAGGTTTACATAATTTATTTATTCTTTTAGCAAAAGACTATAGGTAAAAACAAGCTATAATCCACAATGACAATTATATTTAGATCTTGACGGTCTTAGTCACTAAATTCGCTTCATAAAAACACTTTGAATACACACAGGTTATCTTGTTTCTCCTCAATTCATCAATCAATCAATCAAATTTTATTTGTATAGCACATTTTACAAAACATTTGTCACAATACGCTTTACAGCAGACCCCAACCTAAACCCCCACAAAGGCAAGCCTAAAGGCCTCGCTATACTTCAAACAAAATCGAATTTGGCATGTTCGCACAGGCTGCCGGACTGCTGTCGAATACGGCATTGCGAGGAAATATAAATATAAATATAAATACCGAATGTGCAACGCAGTCATGCTTGATGTAAAAAATAACCCTATGTTTAAACAATCATGACAGGGTCCTGAGACATAAGAAAGTGTGGTCCAGAAACTGCAAAATGTAATTTCTCATTGTATATTGTATATATATTCTCGTTGTATTTAGCATCAAGTGAATTGTATTTTTTGATGTAGTAAAACATGGGTTAGCCTGGTCTATATTACATTCAGACAACTATGCATCAGCAATTGTCATTACCAAGCAGGGTTCATTTTGTTTTGATGATAACTTCTGACTATCCGTATTAATAATAACTTGATTAGCAACTAGCCTATGTCACACAATTGGTGGTGAACTGAGGCCAAATAGGTAACGTCAAATAAATAATGAGGATTTTGGTAGCAAGCTAACGTTAGCTAGCTACAAAAGCGGTGCATTTCCCCAAGAACAAAGTTTCCAACTGGATTCGCAGGAAGAAAATCTCTTGTCAACACAAAATATAGCTAGTTAGAGCTAACACAGAGAACCAGCTGGGGCCTGTCTCACGAAGGAAGTTCAACATAGTCACAGTATCTTTGCCTTAGCTGGCTACACAAAACCTAACAAAGGCAATTACAGCTAAGGGGCATTTTTTTAAAATAGTATTTGATCTGTTAGCCTGAACTTAACCTACTCCAGAGCAGGTTAGGTTCACAGCACAAGTTACCATGGCGATGAAACCCGGTCCAAAGTGAGCCACAGTCGTGAGACCGAAAACCCTGGCTTAAGCCCAAAGTTAGTTCGCTAACCCACTAATCCTGCTTCATGAGACAGGCCCCTGGACGCGATGCTAAGATGTCAACGGGAAACAAGCGGCTCAAATGATATACGTAAAAAAATCAACCAATGGTTGACCAATTGCAGGCAACGGTGTATTGGGAGGGGCTGTGCGAAAAGTTTGACAAGTTCGGCTAGGCGGCCTACCAAAGGCAAACCTGCCATCTTGCCTGTGCGAACATGTCACATTCGATTTCGTTTGAAGTATAATGAGGCCGTAAGGGAACAGTGGCAATGAAAAACTCCCTAAGTGGAACAAATAGGGAGAAACCTTCAACAAACAATCAAACATGAATAGATTTTTATCATCTTTAAAATGTAAGCATATTGAACAATGATGTATGTTCCTTTTTCATAATATAATTGGTTCTTTGATCGTGGTCTGTGGCTAATATGCTCAATCTATTATGGCTCACATGATGACAATGTACCTGTACATGTTCAAATAATTCCCTTGGGACAACAGCATAGTGAAGAATGAACACACCATTGGGAATGGTGAGCAAAAAACATTCTACATCACCCGTGAACCTGTTCACCTGTGTGAACTCTGCATCACCTATAAACCTGTTCACCTGTACAACTCTGCATCACCTATGAACAGTGAGAGAGAGAGAGAGAGAGAGAGAGAGAGAGAGAGAGAGAGAGAGAGAGAGAGAGAGAGAGAGAGAGAGAGAGAGAGAGAGACAGACCTAGAGACATGCTCTGAACTTTATAAGAAGGCCTGCTCTTTTAATATCGATACAAAAGCCATTTGCCATTTTTCATTTGTATTCAATAAATACTTTATTCTGGAAAAGCTCCAACCAAAGTAATGCTGACAGCTGCCTACCAGCTTAATTCACTCAAGGCATTAAACTGACATTCCCCAAGCTCATCCCACATGGAAGTGTTTTAAAGCCTTTCATATTTTCACCCCTTGAGTAGTCTTTGCCCTTTTCTTAGGTCTTCCTAAAAAAGAGTACATTTGTGATATCTGTCTCTCTGTGACCAAGATATAGGACAATCTAAATGAAATTGTTTGAAATGTATATCATTTTTTCCCCTCCTGTTGACTACTCCGTACCACAATCAAACAGTATGCTTTATACATTTCCTTATGAATTTCAAGTAAAATGTAAAATAAAAGCATTTTATGCCCCATAGTGAGCATGCTTCGTGTGGGTATTTCATTCTCTGATGATTTGGTTGATTGATTGATATGATTTATTGATTATCTGGCATCCAAGGTGTCTAGTCTCTCCTTCAGTTTCAAGCTTTATATCCATGTAATTATGTCTAACAGGAATCAAAAAGGTTTGATAGTGTGCTCTTTCCCATCTGTCCCATATGGCCGTGGCCTTTGATCAATCTTTGACACAGTTAAATGGACTGGAGGTGGTCACTGCTGATGGGCAGGCAGGGAACAATCAAGATGTGGTTTAAGTGTAGACTTTCAGCTTTAATTGAAGGGTTTTGTCAAAAATATTGTATGAACCGTGTAGGAATTACAACCATTTTTATACATAGCCCCCCAATTTTAGGGGCTCAAAAGTAATTGGACAAACTAACATAATCATAAATTAAATTGTCATTCAATTGACCACATATAAAATGTGCTGTAATTCCTACACCGTTCACCTGATTTGGATGTAAACACTCTCAAATTAAAGCTGAATGTCTGCACTTTTAGCTCATATTATTTTGTTTTTATTTCAATATGCTGTGGTAGACAGCTAAAATAACAATAAGTTTGTCAATGTCCAAATATTTATGGACCTGATTGTACATATTGGCCCAAGTGCATTTATGTCTCAAAATATGGTGGGATGAAAAAAAATATATGAACCTAAATATATCCACACTAACTATAAACAAAAAGTCTTGGGTGGCCTACGGTCTCCATGCAGCACAGATGCAAAAGCTATTGATTCAATCAATATTTGTCCTTAATTTTGACTTACAATTAAAGGCAATTGTTACCTTTTACCTTCAACAACATTATTTGGCGAGCTCAGCCATCACCAAAATGCATTTGCTAAACTGCGTCTGTGAAGGGAAAAAACTCCCCACGAAACTTGCACTTATTTTATTCTCACCATCATCTCGTAGGGATCCCTTGCAATTGTCATAAGAACCGCTTGCTTATTGAAAACGTGTGTGATGTGATGTGTGAGGACCGATGATTTTTCTTTATCACATAAATCAACAGAAAAATGTATTTCCACCAGTTTCATAACCACCCTCTACCCACATAACCGCTATGGAAAACATTTTGTTCTGCCGTTGGTAGGAAATTCCGCAGCTGTCCCAAAACAACCATAATAGCCCAGCCTGGCCTCCTCCAATCAGCTCCACACCTCCAGCCACTCAGACTGGAAACCCTTCCTGTGCCACTTTAAGTATTCTCATTAAGGACAGAGATGGGCTGATGAGCACTTTCTCCGCACTCAGCCCATAGACGCCGTCTCCTTGCGCTCTTCACTATGCACAAACACCTCAGATCTTTCCAGTGTTGCGCATCTTGCTGCTCTCAGATCTCTGCTCAGATTACACATGGCAGCTGTGCAGGAGTGAGCTCTCTGGTGTCAGCAGCAATAAGAGGAGGAGGCGTTACATCTCTTTTCATTCCCACTTCACGCTGTGGTTTATCCGCTTCTGTGTTTACGGGCTGACATTTTGAAAACAATGCTGTATTTCTGATGCGCAAACCTTGATCCTCTTAACGTAATGCAGGCAATTAAAACCGTTGAAGTATGCCGGTTTTGCCGTGTTTCACTTACTATTGGTACTGTTCTTACGGCCTCAAGGAAGAAAATCAGCATAAATATAACAAACCCCCCCTCCCCCGAAAAACCCCAATCAGTTCTCTCCTGTGAAGGCAATGCTCTCATACTTGCAGTCTCATGATGTGGGCGTTAGTAACAGGGAAAAAGGTCATTGGAATTCAGCTTGTGTTCACATTGTTATAGCGATGGGAACCTCTGAGGCACTCCCAAGTTCTGCTCTGTTTCCTTAAACAATATATTCAATTTTACTTCCCTTTACATACCCTATTGTGGGACAGGCTTCTTGTAGCAAGAGGACAGGAGCTTGGTTTAACGGAGGATAAACTACAGTACCTGCATGGGTGCGGGCGTGCGAGTGCGCGCGCGTCTGTTGTTGTTCACGCTTTCAGGTAAACAATTTTATCATTAACACAGGGAAGCTAGCAGAAAATGCAATTACGATTCTGCATCCAGATGTAATTCTTATTACGTTTTAATAGGCAATTCAACGCTAGTGACCTGACTGCGCTAATGCTGCAATTGTCCTGCCTTTTTTCCTCCTGAAAGTTTATCAGAAGATGGAAATATGCAATGCAGATTGCCTCCCAGCTGCCTGTCTCTCCCCGGCAGGGAAATTGAACCATGATAGCACAATTACTTAATGTGCTAAAAGCTGGAAATAATAGATTAACCATTTAGAAATAAGAAGCAGAACTGTCTTTTGAAAAAAAGGCAGAAATTCAATCATGGCTGACTTTGACCATTGTCAGGTCCTACTGATTCAACTAATTCCAGTTTTTTCTATTACCGGGTATTTGAATAATAAAAAACCTTCCTCCTACATACCAGCTTCCCGAATGCCAATCATCGTTCCGCCTTCAGACCTCCTTAACCCAGGAGGGAGTGAGACACACAAACATGATGTTGAAAAGTGATGTTGAATTCTAAATCAGGCTGACAACTGGAGCGAACATGCTTATTCTCCAGATACAATAATGAGGTGCAATCACAGCAAAGTTCTTCAGAAGCCATTGTCAGAACCCTTTCAGATGCAGTCAATTTAATGTTGTAAATATAAGACTAGTAGTTACGTATGGTGTTCGAAACAACTTATAAGTACTTTTGTAATTTGAGTTGAAAGACAGGGCTCTGCCCTTGTAAAGAGAATATGAAAAACAGGAAACAAACATATTTTGAAAAATAAGATAAGCATTTGATTTAGAAAAAACACTCTAAAACAACAGTATGCAGTATGAAATGCATCTTTAAAATGATATTAATAATATGTATTTATTATATTCAAGATTCAAATTGAACCTAAAAGGACATGTATTTTTAGTGTCCAGAAAAGAGAGAATTATTGTAGTTATTATTGTATTATAGTCCATTCATTCTTTCCAGGCTTGTGAATACTGTATATAAATGCCCTTGCCTCCATAAATAACAGAACAGCAACCCTTAAACCCAGAATGGACAAATCTCCTATAACAACATTCAGTCTCATTGGTATGTGTATTATACTCTGGAATAGTTGACCAGGGGGCAGTGGGAATTTATACAGTTTTCAGAGGTCAATGCTAATGATCTGTTTTTCGAAGTTTATCACTGTGGCGAAGTATCCTTTTAACAAATGAGCTAACACCACTGTAAAACTTTCAGACTGAGGCATTTATAGTGGTGCCAGTTTAAGGGTCGGTAATGACCCGATAAAATCTTTATCTGTGACACACCGAATCCACATGGTGTTAAACCCGATATTTTTTTCCAACCAGACAATTGAAATGAAGATGGGGCAGAGGCACACATTCCCAGCTGGAGCACCATGCACACAGGGTTACGATGTAAAGAGTGCTGTCCTGGCTTTACCTGGATGCAAGTATGTAGCCATGCACGTCTCGCAGATGTGGCCTCCTGATCCCAATGTCTCCCTACAGAACATTGGCTTGACCCCATGCCACACCTGCAAGAATCTTTGGGGCATGTTCAACAATGGCCTTGCTTTCTTCTGGACTGTTACCATGACAACCTGCATCTGCCAATTCTTCACTGGAAACACAGGGGGTATCCACCTGTTTGCCACTCAAAGAGACTGGTCCAGACTCTGGTGCTGGCTTGCCTGGATGACTGCACGTTCTAGAAAGTGACCCCTGAAAAAAATCCATCTGAACAAGAACTAGAACCAGGCCTGACAGGTCTCCTCTGACCACAACTACTGTATGTATAACTAGGATTTTTTTCATTAAGAAAATAAGATTTTGTTTCTGATTTTCTCCCAATTTAGTAGCCAATTACACCCGCTATTTTCAAGTCAATCCCCCCATAGTAATGTGAGTTCGCTGCCGTAGTCCTGTGACCGGTAGTGACGAAGGCGAAGCACTCCCCAGGCCGTGGACCACAACCTGGTACTGCAGGGCCATTCCTGTCGGCTTCCCTCCCCCCTCCCTGGGGCGGACAGCCAATCGCCGCCCCTGGTGGCACTCCCGGCCACAGCCAACTCTGTCGCGACGGGGAATCGAACCCCGGTCGCCGTGGCCAGTGTCGAATGTTGTAACCACTAGACCACATGGGAGGCCCCTTAATGTAGGATTTTAATGTAAGACACATATTGCAAAACACAAATGTAAGATGCCTTTGCCTGTCTTGGGATTCCTTTCCCAAAAACATTCATAGTATTGTGGTCCTTGCCGTCTGCATGGCACAACAACAAGAGATATGTATAGCCCCTGAGCTAAAGACCATGGTCCCCAGCCAAGGGAGATAATTGCACTCTTATTGATGCTCCAGGGGGGGATGTTCATGTGCTCACTGATGTCTCTGACCTACGCAACATATTTGCATTTATTTGAACCTCAAAGTTGAGGACAAATGTAAGCCCAAATCAAGGGACTTATGCTATTTATTCTTGGATCAGCCAGCTCAAATGTACATACATCGCTTGTAATAATTATTACATTGCTGGTATCTTGAAAGTACACAATAGCTGGCATTAAAAGATCAGCCACCGGCTTTCCTCAATAGCCAGTCCCGCCCGCACTGCTTCTGTTAGACCTCGCAGTGAGCTACACAAATATGGTCACCTTGGTCCTTTTTCCACATGAACCTAGCCTCATTTATCTATAGATCTCCATCAAAATGCTTCTTATCAATGGGAAAGGCCACTGTGCAGCACCCTAAGGATTATTGGATGCAGTAAGTACACTGTGTACTGGGGTGTCCCATTAGGAAGCCATGGAGATTAACATCTTGCACAGCTTATCTCTGGCACAGGTCTTACCAGTGAAAATGCGAGAGGGATTGTGGGTATTGTAGGACTGCTTTCCCCTGAGCCAGTGAGGCCAGGAGGAGGTTAGCTCACAGTCAATCACATATTTTGATTAGCATTTCATTAATATATTCACTCTTCATGACTTAATTGTTCAACTTAAAAGTACCCGCACCATTTGCATGCCAATATTGGCGAATGCTACATAATGTATTTGCAACGGATTAAGAAAATTAATGAAAAGTTAATAAGGTGATAGGAAGACAAGCGTGAATCATCACAACCAATTACACCTGACTGATGATAGTGAGAGTATTAATCCTGCATTAAATCAGTCTGAATGATCTTCGCCAGAGGTCACATTACCATAACACCATGACAGACAGATAATGTTTCACAAATGCAAAAAACTAAAACAACAACTCAATTATGATAACAGCCTAACAGCACTGAAAACATTAGTAATGGAACTGAAGTGACTTGGCATGTGTCCTTTTTCACTTCAAGCAAAAGGAGTGGATGCTTTTATATGTGTGGGTGGTGTTGAGTGGAAGGAGGCAGGAGGACTGGTAAGCCTTCCTGCAGGTCAGACAGGAAATTAAACTAAACAAAATATGGTGCTGAGTCTTCACACCCGGCACCTGAATAATCCTCTCAAACAAGCTCTATCCAGCCACAGATCCCAGCCATAATTCTGGACAAATACCACTGTCTCCCGGCAGTCCATCTAGATAATGCAATTTCCAAATCATCAGAATCTGAGCCGCCCATCTGGCCGCCCTACCCGTCTGCTCTTACACCCCCTCAAACACGTAAGCTTTCAGCTGCAGACTGCAATAATTTCACTTTTAGAAGTTTCAATGCCTCTACCAACACTGTTCCTTCACACATCCAAAGCCCCACCCCACTCTACATTTCTGCCTACCTCTGCCTAATGGCTAAACAATAACATCCCCAAAAAAGCACTACTATACCAATTGATAGCACAGGCAATGTTTACTAAAGTCACACAAGAGAAGAAAAAATGAGAAAAAATGCCAGACCATGAGAAATGGTTCCGGTTGACATTATGAACTGACTGGACATGGTGTGTAGTGGAAATAAAACGAAGTGTGGAAATAAACCGTATGATTTCCAAGCACCGGAATGCTTCACTTCTCCGCCTCTCCACCGTTAGAGGAAAAGTAAACGTTGAAATCCTGCATGCCAGCACTCAATGCTGTGCTTCAATAGGGTGTTTCACTCTTATTCGCTTATGAAATGCTCTTTCTATATTAAGTCTGCCAATGGGTGTTGTGGCCCACCAGGACAGAGCATGACTCATTGCCTGCGTGTGGAGGAGGGATTTTAGAAAGGATACCTCGAGGACCTGGCCCAGCTGTCCTTGACTCCGTCCTTGCTTGCACCAAGATGCCAGGAAAAAAAAGAGGAGTCATATTCAACCAATGGGATTCAGATAGGAGTGGTTTGCCTTGAATAACAGGTTACACAAAGACCATTTGAAAACATCTAGAATCCACCAGGTGTAAGGTGGGGGTGCAGTTAGTGGAGGAGTGAGTAGAGGACAAAGCAATTTGGGGCTAGACTGAATATAGGTCCCGGTTGCAGCATTAGTCTTACTGAAATAGACATCTCAGTAATGCTGTATGGTCTTTTTACTGGACACAACATTAAGCAAATTACACATTTAAGATCATGTGAGGAAGGTTTTGATCCCATATCTGCTAATCTTTGCTAAGGAACTGAATGATGCCCAGTTAAGGACTATGTGTATGAGAACATAAACAAGTACAATTTGGAAAGTAAAAACAGTATAAAAACGTTTTAATGTTCTAATATGTGTGGTCATTAACTCAGCATCATGTCTGTTAGCTTAGGCCTGGATTCAATCGACATTTGTCCTTGACTTTGAGTCACGATTAAATGCAAGTGTTAATTTTTTTTACAAACACAGTTGGCGAGTTCATTTTTGCAATTGCTGAACTCGGCAAACTGTGTTTGTGAAGGAGAAAAACAAACGCTTGCTTTTAATTGTGAGTCAGGACAAATGTTGATCGAATCAAGGCCTTAGAGACTGATATGGGAACAGAGACTCTCACACAGCTTAGATGATCTCCAAGGGCTTTGGATGCATTCAAAAATTGTTGAATGCAGCACTTGTAAGACAGCTAATCTTTAGAACAGAATGAACTCTCATTTTAAAGTTGTTTTTATTCTCTGTTTTACTGCCAGCTAAAACAAAGGATAAAAGCTTAAAGGATGAGAAGGGCTTGAAATACCTGAATCCGATCCTGATCTGTTCCTGGCCAGCCTCGGCGCAGAATTCTAAATATAGAAAATGTGGATGTTTTGAGCCAGGGAGAGCCTCTCACAGTTTCTCAGGGTGACTGGTTTGAGACAGTCTATGATTTCATTAGCACTGCAATTCTGACATATTAGCCTTTCCTCCCACTAAAGGTATAAATATTGAGAAGTGAGAGCTTTTTCCTTGGTTTCTGCATTTGGCATCTGCATTTCGTCTTGAAAGTGTGGAGATGGGAAAGAGAGAGGAGTTTTCAATACACAGTCCATATCTCCTCAAAGTCGCTATCAATATGTTTATTTATAGTCTCAAAGATCATTTAACATTTTTCATAGATGTGAAAAATCTATGGCCTTGGCAAAACTAGTGAAAAACTAAAGAGATGGAGGATGCAAACATGGCCTTGTCAATGTGCAGGCTAGCTGGTTAACTTATAATAAAGTTAATAAAGTCACACACTGTCCTGCGCTCCAGTTTAACTTTATTGATAATTTTGTAATTTTTTTTTACTGTTTTTGCAGAAGCAGTACCTTCATCAGGGTACAGTACTTGCCTGTGTGTACTACAATACCCTGACAATAACATTGCTTGGGTTGAAAGAAAATAAAATAAAAATAGAACCTCAAACTCATACAGGGTGCCACAGTGAAGATGAGCCTTTCGTTGGGCTCTCCAACAACAAAGGCAAGAGAGTGACGATGAGAGCAACTAAACAACATAGGTTTGTCACATGTCAAAGTGACATTCAGCCCCCACCCCCTCCACCCGCACACACACACATCTGTACAAAACTCCTTCACTATCAAATAGGGTTACCACGACAGACAGGAGACAGACAAAGCAGAGCACACTGCTGTAGCACATGCAGGGCTCTGTTGTATTGTGACTGTTATCTCTTGGGGACAGAGACCTAATGACCTCAGAATAACAGGAGCAGTGTTTCAGATGGCACACTGTTACCTGAAATATCCCAGAGATTAACATCAAAGGAGGGGGGTTGTATACCCTCAAACACAATCTCCAGGCTCACACGTAGGTGTGAGGTCCCAGGCGGGGACGATGCTGGAGATTACCATTTCCTCACCTGATGGCGTGGATGTCAGTTCCCTTTGATCTTCGGGTATAAGGACAAGACACACACTCAACCCAGGGCCAAAGGTGAGAGCTTTCCTGACAGGACACACATATGATCCTGCACCTGTGGTAACCGCTCTCTGATGAGAAGCGCCCCGTGTCCAGCTGAGGAAGCTCCCTGAATCTTGTGCCTCGGGAACGCCTGCATCCAGTCCCATGGAAGAACTTCTCTCACTTCTCTGGCACATTCAGCTGTGCCAGCTACTCCACGACCTGATCCACAGTGTTGAGTCCTGCAGCCATAGACGTGGAAAGGACTTATCTCGCACATTCTGAAAGAGTCCCGCTGCGCCAGCCACTCAACACAGGTCAACGGTCCCCAGTCCTCCAACTCGACCACAGAACAGTAACTTACTTGCGTGTTCTGAGAAGTTACAAGTGCACGCCCGCTCAAAGGCCGAATCACTGGACTTCAGTCCCCTCGCGCCGCGGTCTTCTGTGAACCTAAGACTGTGTAAAGAGTTGGAATTTCACCTTCTCCAACCCAGCTGATGAGCTGCAATGGATCCAAGACCAGTCCTCCTGGTATCATTAAGTATTTCAACTTTTGCTATCCTTCACTGGCATCAAATAGGATTGCATATTGTCATAGCATGTGCTAACTCAATTTATTTGATTTGCAATGTATAAGTAAGTTGACGTACTTGGAATATATTTATAGAAACATCCCCTTTTCTTTCAAGTATTATTGACAGATAACTTACTTTACAACTAACTTACAGTGAGAGTGTGTTAATGATGTCCTAACATATACTAATACCCATGACCTTAACCACTCATCGGTATAGTCTCAGGACCAAATAACCTCACTGTCACACGCCACGTGACAAACCCTGAACGGGAACAGAGCAGCCAGGAGACACGGAGTGGAGTTTGTCGGTCTACGGACCGGATTTTATTTATTCATTTTTCTGTCTCTCCCCCCAGACATGGGAGCGAGACAGTGGGAGTAGCAGGTTAACATATAACAAAGACCAACACAAACACACAAAATCTTCACCCTAGTTCTCTTACCCATTCATCCAGAGACACTCGCCACTCCCCACAGTGGGAGTTCTGGCAACCAGCCCCAAGACACTCCACTCTTTCAGTGAGTTCTTGGGCTGTTGCTCAGAAACACTCTCCACTGTCGAGTGCGAGCTCTCTTACTAAAACCGAGGGCGAGAGGCGGACCCTCTTCCAGGGCACCCTCTCGCTTCTCCATAATCACACCGAGGGAGGGAGGCGGACACTCTTAGTGCACCCCCTCTCCCTCTTCCCCACTCACACAGGAAGCACTCTACTCAGTCACCTTCGACAAACACACACAAAACTCCACAAATATTAAACATCCAACATTCAACATTCCACAACATACGCGCGCACACACATCAAGACAAGACTGACTCATTCCCCACTCGCCCCACCTGCTCTTAAATAGGCTTAGTTTCTCCCCGGCTCAGGTGGGACTCGTGAGGCAATCATCCAATCACAATCATTCACTCACATACTCACACAGACACCCAATCAGCCAATTGACTTCCATATCAATTGACTGATTGACACCAATTCAATCAACAAAAAATAATTAAACCAATTATGGATAATTGGAGCTCCCTTCCGGGCGACAGTTCACTCTCACACCCTGTGAGAGTGCCAAACCTGCCCCCGGAAAGTCTCACTGCTCCAAAGGCCTCTACCACATGAAACACAGGCAACCATGCCACTCCCACATGGCCGAGACCGACGTCCTCCACACCCACTTAATCAGCACTTTGGTAATTTAGTTTATTACAGAGAATCAAATGATATACGTTGATATTTCAAACTGATCATGATAAATGTCATAAGATTCCAAAAGTCATTGTTTGTCTGTTATTTGCACTGCCAAATTAGGTTCTACTGGCTGTCGTCCCCACTAAATAAGTTTAAAAGCGTATACGTTGATGTGACTCATGCTAACGTCACTACAATGGGATTGACTCGTTGAGGAGAAGACCTGTCAAGGTGTGGAGTGGAGGAGGGAGAGATGTGGGAAGTGTCAGGAAAAGCCAAAATGCCACCTTTAGAGGATGACACTAAGCTGAGCTGTCAACGGTAGCAACTAAGATGCGTTTCCTTTTAATTGGGCTGGCTCAGCCCAGCAGGTCGCACAGCGGAGTCTATCTTTTGGATGAAGAATCGTAGTGACTTGAGAAATATTCATTCTTTTTTTCAGAAGCATGAAAGGCAATTCTCGAGCCGAAGATTGAAGTAAGGAAGAGAAATGTAATTTTGTAGCTGAACAATGGCCTTTTTCAGAAAATCACATGGAGGAATTTCTGATTGTGTCAGCCATGGTCGTGCACCAGAAGAGGAATTCACTCAGAGATATTTATATATTTATCTATATGCAGTGGAATAAGAAGACAAAGGGGTGGCATTGCTTTAATGTACCTTTGTTCATTTAACCAAAAAGAGGGCAAGGTAAATGCCAGTAAATACAATGCCATTCTTAACACCTTCATCCTATGGGGAAACATTTTTATCCTGATGGGATTGGTCTCTTCCAGGATGACAATGCCCCCATCTACAGGGCATCCACGAGTAGTCACTGAATAGTTTAATGAGCATGAAAACTATGTAAATCAAATGCCATGGCCATCTCTGTCACCATATCTCAACCCAATTGAACACTTATGGAAAATTCTGGAGTGGTGCCTGAAACAGCATTTTCCAAACCAACAAAAGACCACATGATGGAATTTCTCATGGAAGAATGGTGATGCATCCCTTCAATAGAGCTCTGACCAAAATCGATAATTTCATGATGTACTACTCACTATATGTCTTGTTGATCCATCCACATTATACTTTTGTGTTTATGTCCGTTTCCTGTGCGCCATGAGCATCCCAATGACAAAGGTAATCAATTGTCAAATAAACTACACACCAAAATAAACCCTGGACTAACTTCTAGTGTCTTTTCTGACCATGCATTGACATGAGAATTAAATAAAGATAAATTAGCAGCAAGTGTTGTTGGCAGCAAGCTAAACAACTTAGCTAAACGGCATATTTTTAATCTACAGTTCAGCACCAAACATACTAACTACTATTATGCCTAGCTAACTATCTAACTAGCTAAGTTTATTCAATTAGCATGAATCGAATAAAAATAGCCATCATAGAATGAGTTAACTAGCGCTGTTTGACATCAATCATAGAATCAACATACAGTAGCTAACGTTAGCTAGCAAAAAAACGTTTAATTTGTGTTTTTAGGATTAAATAAAGTGGCTAACTTGACTGTTATAGCTAACAAGTTAAGTTGTTAACATTAGTGTGACAAGGTAGGAAGTAATATCAGTAACTGCCTCCTTACCTGCCCGGTAACTTTTGTATTGTGCATCACAAACAAGATGGTTGGCACGACTCAGCAACAATGAAGCTTAATGCATTGTTTGAGGAGTGTGTGAAGCACTGGATGTGGCCCGGTTTGAGGATCGTCGCAATGGGACCTGGTGGGTATGTTTTTACAATTTGTTTGTTGGTGGGTGTTTATTTTAAATGCGCTCTTTAAACGAGGGCAACGTTGATGGTCCATGATTTTAATTTATTGGTGCACTGTTGATGCTTACTGTTGCCTTGTGTATGCGGTATGTTCGATGCTCTCTTCAGAAGAGTATAATGTATCATGCATATTTCTAATTTACTGGTTGCTCGCTCTACTTTAAGGAGCGTGCATGATGAGTGATGTGACTAGGCGGCTATTCCTTTGCCAACTGTCAAGTTGCGGATATGTTACTGCAGTAATTTAAGAAATGTTTTTATTTCATTAGTGTTAATTAATTTACCATGACAACTGTTAAGTATTCTGTGTGAATTGTCCGTTTTTATAATAGTAAGGGTTGTTCGTGTTAAGTGCCATTTTTATTGTGTATTGTGTTTCTGTGCTGCTGTTTTAGTTTGGTTGTTCACTTTGTAAACTTTAAGACATGATGTCCCTATTTATATAACAGGTTGCACTGTGCACTTAACGACCCAAGTATGTATTTATTCATCTGTACCAACCTGCTGCTACGGTTAATACATTCTGCATTACTGCTGTTTGATAGCACCCAAGCTTTTAATATTTTTATCTATGTTTATACTACACATTTGTTAATAAAGCTGTTATTCTATTTGCTAATACTGACTGGTTGTGTATTTGGGAACTGGACCTGCATAACACACCTGTAGGACATGCTTTTCATCTGTGTTACATTAACTTTGTATAATTCAGCTTTGAATAACTAACTAGCTTGCAAGCTAGTTATTAAAAACTTTTTTAAATGTAGCTTAAAGAAAAAATATGTACGTATATATATTAGAAAACCGTCCTGCAGAACCATCCCTTCACGTCTAAACTAGCTGAGCCAAACAACACGAATTACCGTTGGTCTGTGTTATCTTGGTGTGTAGATTCTCTTTGTCAGTTATTTAACATTTGGATGCTAACGACTCACTGGGAAACAGACATAAACGCAAAAGTATCAACAGCGACATGTGGATGGATCGACAACACATATAGGTAGTACATTGTGAATGCATATGGATTCTGGTCAGAGTGCTCCTTTAAGACACTATGTTGGTGTTTCTTGGTGTTTTGGCAGTTAATTGCACATACAGTAGATACTTATAACTTTCATTACACAGATACTGTACCAATGCAAGTTGTTATAAAAACATTGCTTAATTTTTGTAAACTGGAAAAAAAGAGAAAACATTTAGTGTCTGCTAAATGACTAATTTGTAGGATAATACTATCGTGTACCTTTTCATATTTTAGTTTTCATTATGCTAAAATGTCACCTGAAAACAAATACAGTGTTTTGATATGCCAATATGTTTGCGTTACCTATGAAACACTGGATACACGTACATTATTTCTGGAACAACTCAAGTATACAAATATGGGGCAGGCTTACATGCAAGTAGAGGAGGTAATACTGAATAATTTACATATCAGAGGTGCTAGAGCTGACTGAAACATACCATGCTTCTGTTTTTACTTTATGCACATCGAGAACCAGCTATGGTGAACTGCAAAACATATGAAATTGTTTTCCTAACAAGATTTGTTGAGGAGAGTTTATTTCATGAGATGCTATACTGATCTTTTTTTACTGATATTTTTAGTTCAGTTTCTGAATGCTTTGTGGATCATACAGGAGGCTGTACCACAATATCATCATTCTGTGAGTCACTACAAGCCACAGTGCAGGGGGAAATAATCACACTTTACCTCAACCTCTTTTTTTTTCTTTTTTTTGACAACAGGAATCAAAATCACATTAAAGTACAGGATGTACCCACCAAAAGCACTGCGAAACAATAATAACAATATACACAGTGGGTTTTAAAACGTATTCACCCCTTTGGCATTTTTCACATTTTATTTTCTTGCTCCATGGAATGAAAATGGATTTAATTTGGATTTCTTGCCACTGATCAACACAAAATATTCTATAATGTCAAATAAAAAACAACTCTAAAGCTTCTTTCTTAATTAATTACAAACAAATTCACACCCTTTCCTAAGACACACCTAAATAAACTCTGATGCAATCAATTGTCTTCAGAAGTCACAATTGTTTGATTAGAGTCCACCTGTGCACAATCAAGGTGCTTCAACTGATTTCAAATTAAATACAGCTGTCTGTGAGAGGTCCTGTGGTTGGTCAGTGCATTTCCAAGCAAGAGCTTAATCAATGACCAAAGAACATTTGATGCAAATCTGTCAAAAAGGTTCTTCAAAAGCACCAATCAGGGAAGGATACAAAAAGATTTCAAAGAATGTGAATATGCCCCGGAGCACCGCTAAATCCATCATAAAGGAATGGAGAGAATTTGGCACAACTGTGAATTTACTTGTAACAAGCTATCCTCCAAAACTGAACATCTGTGCGAGAAGGGCACCTGTTAGGTAGGCCTATGGCAACTCTGACCGTTAGTCTTCTATGACAGAGATGGGAGAAACTGTCCATGCTACAACAATAACTTCACAAATCTGCGCTTTATGGTAAGGTGGAAAAACGAACCATTGTTGAAGAACACTCACATTCAATTTTACCTAGAGTTTTCCAGAGGGCATGTGGGAGACTCTCAAGCCAAGTGGAGTAAGATTCTATGGTCTGATGAGACTAATCTTGAATGTTCGGAGCTATGTTTTGTACAACCCTAACTCTGCAGAACACGGTGGTGGAAGCCTAGTAATATAGGGATCCTTCTCTGCTTCAGGGACTGGAAAACTTGTCAAAATAGAGGGCAAAACTCACACAATTTTGTAAAGAAGATTATATTTTTTTGCATTTGAAATGATGTGTAATGTTTCATGTGCACAACCAGAAGTGAAAGATTAATTAGTTGCGGTCCTCTAAAGATGCTTCGGAATGCAATAGCTTGAATGATTAGTTCTGTCTCATTCGCGTCCATTGCAGATGGCGATATGGCTGTGCCGGCGTGGTTGTTGTATCCGTATCGGTAACCAACCCCTCCTGCACGCATGTGGGTTGTTTCAAGTGTAAACCGTGTAAACACAGGTATCGGATATGGGTCACTTTTAAAAGTAGATGTAAACAGTCTGTCCAAAAATATAGGCTAAAAATCGGAACTGGGCATCAAGGCCTGCAGTGTAAATGTAGCCTAAGGTACTGCAACCATCACTTTCAAGTGGCACTTATGGGCAGCATTCATTAAGTGAACATTGAACAGTCTTTTGTAATGGTGCAGATGGGAGATAAAGTCCATAGTTAGAGGTTGTAGATCACATATACACTTTCACTTCACTTCACTTCCCATAAGCACTTCTGTGAAATGCATGCAAACCTTGCCTGTTGATCTAATGTGTCTAATAATGTATCTGCATTGTTTACACTGCATTCCTTCGTAAACAATAATCAGAATAAAGAATTGTGTGTGCGGTTTTATAATTTCAAATATCTGTATTTCAAAATACAGTTGTGCTCCAGCGTATCTCAAAGCAGCAATTTAGCAAACCGCATTCAGCGCAGAAATCCATGTCCAACTGTTAAAACAGCGGAGACAATGCTTAAAATTACATTTCTATCCCCCTGACTCATTAAATGTAAATAATGACCATGTTACGCAAGCACAGAGCCGATCCACAATGTTTTAATAGCACTGCATCTCCAGATATGCAAGACTATTGTCAAATAATTGGACCCTTCCTGTTGCCTTAATTTATATGCGGGTACTTGGAGTGTGGAGGAAAATTCCTCTAAACGCAATCATATCCAGCAATGAAATGGCACTCTCAAAGACTTGTGAGTTGCATTTGCGAGTAATTAGGCGAATGCATACAGATTCGCTCATTAATAATCTGTGCCCTGCACATGGCCTCCTTGCTCACTGCATCAGTGACATTTGTACGCTTCACATTCAGATGAGCCCCTGGTTTGTAATTCTGAATAAGCATATTTCCCTCTTTCCCTGCAAGCACGGAGGACTGCTTATAAGCCAAATGGGTCTTTTCGTGCCCTTATACCTAAAGAGTGATTTCAATTATATTTATCTGCAGGTAATGGAGGTTAAGCCTCTTAGTGTTTTAAACAGATATGTGTGACACAAAATTGGTCAGTGGTGTCTGTTTACCATTAATGAATATTATATCATTAACAGTATTATTATTATTATTATTAGTAGTAGTAGTAGTACTAGTAGTAGTATACTTTATTTGTTTTGAGAAAAACTCTTCAAATGAGTGTATTTATAATGGGCACATTTACATGCAATAAATCCTCAGAGTTCTTGTACTTTCTGAATATGTCCAATCAGAAAATAAACGATGAAATGTGTACATGCATGGACATTTTGAAAAAGATATATTCAGAATTAACGGGAATGTATATAAGCATAAGCTTCCACAGAGAAGTGTACAGCAAACAAATAGTTGGAGAGACAGTGATACATTTTTTTGTCTGAATCAGTTACAGATAACTGTTATGTTATCAGTTATCTGTAACTGAACATTTGTTAAACCATATTCTTTTTGAGCGTTACTTTTACAACTAATACATTTTCATACTATAGTTTTACACATAGACTTACAAGGTTGCTTTCAATTAATTAACCTGAATGGCCAAGTACATCTGAATATGAAGTGTACATGTCTGATTCCTTATTTTAAACATAATACTCCACTACAACTCTGCTTTATTCAGAATATTTTATATTGCATGAGCTGTCTGTGGGGTTGTCTAAATATCCCAACTAATAATGGAAAAATAATAATTTTATTTCTACAGCTCTTTTCTTACACAGCATTCAAAGCGATCGAAAAAAGACAATGAAGTAAAGGGAGGTAAGAATTGCATATTTTTATGCTACATTTTAACATGGCTGCTGTACTGTATTAGACTATCTGTTCTTAATTTGTGTATCAAAGCTGACAATTTGTAACACAAAAAAGTCAATTTAATACAACTTATCACATTTAATTGAAAAAAAGCCCTGCACAATAATAGCAAAGTAAGCGTATTAAAAGTGAATTTATGTTTCCCCCGCTCCACCCTGAGAGAAAGTTATGTGGTGTAGACTTTTGTATTGCTGTGATAAAAAAAGCGACCTTCTCTCTGTTTTTGTTGATAACAGATTAGTCCTGCTGCTCACAGTGTCAGCCTACTGCCACAGCCTGCCGTACTAATGCCGGGGATCAACTGCAGATAACCAGCCCGGGTCATATTCCTTACCGCTTTAACAATCCAATTCACCACTCTTTTGCTTGTTTCGATTAGATCTGAAACCACAGCCGCATTGAGCCAAAGTTTAAATTAGTGGCATTAGCCTAATTTTTACTTACTGTGCTTTGAGGAGCTGTGATATAATTGTAATTACAATTTTTTTTTTAAGTCAATCATTTCAGCAAAGACTTAATTCTGGAAAAACTGCAGGTGAATAGACTCCCCCCCCCCCTTCCCCCCCAATCATAAAACAAGAGCACACACAATTCAGCTTTTCGGTGTCCAACAGCGATTCCCCTAGAGGCAGAACAGAGCTTCACTTGAATTCCCATCTGTTTTTGACATATTGAAACTAGTGAGGGAGGTGAGCAGGTAGACTGAAGTGTGTGTGTGTGTGTGTGCGTGTGTGGTGGTGGTGGTGGCGGGGGCGCTTTGCGCCTGCTTTATTCCAAGGTAGACCATAATTAGCAACAACCCAAACTGACAGTTCCCCATCCCCTCCCCTATCATTATATGAATTCTTAAGCTGAAAATTAAGTGTGGATAGTGGCACGTGGTGGCAAATTATTAGGCCTTCATGTAAATGTGTCTGCTATTATACAGTAAGCTTTGCGTATGATTGATGGGTATGATAAACTGGTGCGTGAGATGGGCCAGCCAGATTTTGTTTGAGGATAGGAAGCAGGATGAAGGTTACCGGGCTCCCCCCTGCTGTTCCAGGGAGACTGTAACCCCTATTTCTCTGGAGGGCTGTATGTAAATACAAGAGTGTGCGCAACACAACACTCATCTGGGTATCTCTCATTTGCAGGGCCAGGCTTTAAAGAGCACATGTACACTGTGCCAAGCCCACGCTGAAAGGCACAACAGGAGTCCTTATAAAGATGTATAAATCAACACATCCTCTTCTCTCTTCTTCTCGCCTTTCGAGGGTGCAGATATATGCAGTGGAGTCTGCTGGTACTCCCTGCCTCTCAGAGCTGACCAGGGTTCAGATGGATTTGCTTCCTTACTGCTGTTTCAGGTCAATTCAGGGTTTGTGAATAAGTATTTGCACATACAATGTATATATACTGTATATATGCATACATTTACACACAGTATTGCACTTAAACAGCAAGAAAAGGGAGAAAGCCCAGAGCTTTGCACTTCAGCCCTTCATTTGTGGTCCTCTCCATCTCTCAGCCTATTCTGTTGGTTGACGAGACGATAGTCAAACCATTCTTTGCCCTTTTGGGGTGGAGTGACCCTCTGTCACATGGCTTCAAACAGACTAACAGGCAACCAGAGCTACTGGTGTGTCTGAATCACCATAGGTGATCATTACCATGGGAGCAGAGCTTGTTTAGGGTTTGACAGCCAGCATGTGTATCCATGATGAAAATGGCTTTCTTCTAGAAAAAAGAAAGTCCACCGACAATCTCGGTGACATTGATTTGCGCTCTATTTGATTTGTGGTGCGGGGCGGTCGATATGTCCATGCCATAGCATTATTATTTGGAAAATAATGTCGGTGAGACTGACCACCAAAAAAAAAAAAGTGTTTTTTCCCCTGTGCCGTGCCCCAGTCTTCTCACAGAAAGCCTTTGATTGATCCCCTATCTGTTTCTGGAAAAAAAACACCCCCAAAACAAACAAACAAAAATGAATTCCTGCTTGTGGCATAGTGCTCACTGTCTGCTAGGAATATATTACTGGACATCCATTCCAGAATGGAGCTGCTCTGCATCTCTCTGCCCATGACCCTTGAGCCACCCCCCATACCCTTGTCTGAAAGTGGCTTGGGAGAACATTTTCTCAGGTAATTACAGCCTGTGACATTCCAGAAGTGCCTTATTACCAGGCTATGTGATGTCAGCCCAAGGACAAGCGGTGATGTGACGTTCCCCCTCAGGGCAGGATGTAGACTCCACCTGCGGGTCAGTGTGAGAGGCCAGGTACAGATGCTCCCAGGCTAACTGAACCCATTTCCCCTGATCTCCAGGTCCATAACTCCCAAACATGACCTCAGTATTTCTTTCTTTGACTGACTTTTTTGTGCATTGTTTAAAAATAAATTAATAAAATCAGCAAGGGTTAAAAATATCAGCTCCACATTGATGGTCCATAACAAAAGTATGCCAACACTATGCCAATACAACCTTCCTCGACACTCCCATGTCACCCCCCTGCTCACTACCCTCCACTGGCTGCCTGTTATAGCTCGCATCAAATTCAAGACATTGGTCCTAGCATACCAGGCAGTCAAGGGATCAGCCCCAACATACCTCACCAAGATCTTCAAACCCTACACACCTGCCAGACCTCTCCGTTCTGCTACCTCAGGACGCCTAGCACCTCCCCCCCTCCGCACCTGCGCTTCCCGGTCACGTCTCCTGTCGGTTCTGGCTCCACGATGGTGGAATGACCTTCCGGTGGAAGTCAGAACAGCTGAGACCCTGGCCACCTTCAAGCGTCGACTGAAGACTCACCTCTTCAGGGTGCACCTCTCCCCGTAGTCCGGTTTTTTGTTAATTTAGGGACATAGTCACTTAGTTTACACGTCTACTTGTTTATGTATTGTATTAGGCTTAGGCATTATTTCCTGCATTGAGTGCTTTACTGCTACCTCTGAATTGTGGCTACAGATTTACCTACAGGGTCCTAGTTTAACTATGTGGTTGCTCCTAGCACCCAGGAATTGTACTTCCCACTAGGGTGGCTTTCAGCTAAACTGTTCTTGACTACGGTTAACACTTTGTTGTACGTCGCTCTGGATAAGAGCGTCTGCCAAATGCCTATAATGTAATGTAATGTAATGTAATGTAACACATGCCAACTATGTCACACAGAACTCATGGTGTGTTTTCCTGCAACCTAGTAATTGCAGACACATGAATTTGAAGGGTTACGGAGTTAAGATACAGTAAAATGGCATTGATGATGATAACCAGAATAACACATTTTCTAAGAATTTCGAAGTAGGCCTACATGGATTACATTTGTTGGAATCATTTTCCATTGTGCCCCATTTGAGACAACAATCAAAAACGAATGGAAAGATTTAGATGTTCTGTGGAATCTTGTAATATTAAAGGGCTCTAAATTGTACGGTAGCCCTTAGAGGTCTTGGGCTATTTTGTCTCGTTGTCGAGGACAAAATACGGGTCGTCAATTTCATCGTCAGCATCACTCTCGATGTCAGACTCCTTACCAATAATTTCTTCAAGATCGTCATCCTCGACGTACAAAAGCAAGGTTTGTGGTACATTTAGCATTCGCCTCACACGAGGCTCAACTCGCCTAATTTCTCCTCCACAAAAACTCCAACTCCAACTCCAAAAACTAGCTAGGCATTTTTTTCCGTTTCATAATATGACAAAAAACGCCGAAGATATTCAAACAAATGTGACGCCTGCCTCACATACTGTATGCGCTTTTACGCACGTGTAAATATAATTTTTATATCAAATTAAAATGGTAATATCTAAATTTTTACTTGGTCTTTCAACGTCATTCAAAAAACTTGCATGGGGTTTCAAGCCAGCACTTTCGAGTGAAGGTGACGGCAATGCTCAAAGTGACTTCGTTTTAAAGCTACGGCGTCTTGAACCAGTTACTGATTTGATCACGCCGGCGTGATCGGCGACTCCTAAGGGTTAACATTCCTGAAGTATTCAGAAATTGCCTGAACTATGATCAACAAATGTAGCTGAAGATCAATCTGCTTTATTTTTATACAAATGCCACCTCGATAACTTGAAAGTTTAAAATTAGCCAGTTCTCAACAAACACTGTTCCAGCCTTGATAATCAGCCCGGGTGAGACCGAGTTAGCAGTAAGAATAACGGGACTTATCTCACAAAGGGGAACTCTGGTGTAATTAGCTAGGGTTAGATTCCTATCAATGCAATCCACACCAGCTAACTAGCTACAATTGGCAATAGCCCCATTTTCACATACCAGCCATTATGGTAATATACTCGGTTTTCACTTATCCCACAAATTCTCACAACTTATTATTTTTTCAATGGAAGAAGCAGCACAGATGCATCAGAAGGGGATTATTGTAACCTACAAATACAAGGCTAGGTTTGTTTTGAATTATTCTTGCATATCAATGACATCTTGTAAAGGAGGAATTCTTAAAAGCAGCCATTTATGGCACTTTTCCACCACACAGTACGTTACGGCACAGTAACCAATCCATGCTCCCACCTTTTGTCTCCTTTTGTCACCTTTTGACTCTGGTGCAGCCGGTGGAATCGAACCCCGATCGCAGTGGCCAGCATCGAACGTTGTAACAACTGGACCACCCGGGAGGCCTATCTTCACGGTTTTGTTGTGTGAAGGAAAAACCACACAGGGACTCGACCCGTGAAGGGGATAGTTACGGGTACGGAAGGTGGACCAAGACTGTTGAGGGGGGAGTTGTCAATAAATTGACAATTGACAATTGCTGTGTTGGAAACACTATATGGATATATTGACACACGTATTTTGATAGACTAATGTTCATGTCAGAACTGGGTTTTTTAATTGTATAAAAATGTTATTACATTTTTGGGAACTGTAAAAATCAGTGGTCTCAGCAGGAAAGGTTGGACGCATGGAGGTGTGACTAACAACGCTCAAGGAGTTTTACATTTTGACAGCATTTCCATTCCTCAGAGACATCAAAATAGCACAGGAGTACAATGAGGCAGCATAACCAATCTGGCTCCTTTATCAGGGTAATGTAATTATCTTGGACAGATTATTTGATCATTTTTTTTATTTCAAAATCAGCTGAATCTACAATACTGACAACCAAATGTTATTTTAGAGAGCGGAGAGAAAAGCCAATGGAGCAATACGCTGCTGAATAAACCATGAAATTGTGCTACAAATGGTGCTGGATTCAAATTCTAGGACATATCTATTTGCTGCGGTTTTAATGACAGGGCATTTCTGAATGTACTGTATGACGACAGATTATTGTAGTGTATCACTGAAGGCTGAATCTTTCAGACACACTGATATATCAGTACCCTAGATCTCTTTATAGTTTGCACCACTGTATGGCACTTTGACTATTGACTTTAACAATTTCTGCTGTTCCTGTGTTCAGTTCAGGCAATTTCAGGATATTACGGAGGAACCAGAGTACAAAATGGAACTAAATTAGAGATTACATTAGTCAGTACTACCTCACAAAGAGAGTCACTAATGCATGGGATAACTTGTAGTGGATTCAGACTCAAATGTATTGGATAACTTGTATTGGAGGCATAGACTGTGGGATGTTCAAACAGGCCAGTCAGCACAGTGATAAGAGTCACTCTACTGTAGATCACAAGCAAAAGGCTTAAGATAAACTAAGATGGATGTAATGACCTGCTCTAGTCATTGTGCATTCCCGAGTTCTCCAGACAAGCTAAATCAAAGATTATGATTTTTCCATATTGCAAACACCTTGAAAGCATAAAGTCAAATCGCTTATTATATCAACTCTTATATACATATCTTAAAAATTCATAAGAAATCTGTGTCAAATTTTAAGAGGTGAAAACATTCACTGGGTCCATTAATTAAGACAACCTTGCTGGCTCATAAATATGAATGAGTCAATTTGTACATTAATTATTCAGAAAAATAAAAAGCAGACACTCTGCTTCAGTGTGTTTACAGCTATTCTCACAGGGCATGCGTTTAATTTCCTAATCAACAGCCCTCACCAATCTGTACAGTGTTATCGGAGCATATCGCGTCGGTCCATTAACACACAATCAACAAGGAGGATATCCAGAAGTACAAGTGTGCCATGAAAGTTCATTTTCCTTTCCCTTTGGAATGTTGGAGGTGTTTCTGCATTAAGAGGAAAATGAAAAGGGCACGTTCCTGGACTCTTGATTGGATCGGTGCGGTGCGGTTCTCTTCACGCCGTGTTGTGGCTAAACCAGGAAAACGCTGCGTTGCTTTTATTTCATGTCCTGCAGGAGCCTCTCAGAGGGAGGAGTGTGGCGTAAACACCATCATAATTTACCACTGGAAGTGCACAATTACATCTGCTTCCAGTTTTGTTAATTAACTGCTAAGTCCCCCACTTCATCAGTTGCTGGAAGATAATTCATCACTAAAGGGTTCTCGGTAAAGAACCGTGAAACCGACTAAGAGCAATCAGTGGGCATTGGGGTATTTTTCATTTTGAATCAAGGGAATAAAATGGAAGAGTTACTTGAGTTGTTTGGTCCTTCATACACCGTATAGTCATATATACACTGCATGGTACCTCAATGCTGTGCTGATATAAATATTCTTGATGAACTTCCATGACATAAAATATCGAAAAAAGAACATAACATGAAATAAAAAGACCAATATCTATATATCTTGGTACAGCAGTTGCAGGACTTGAGTTATAAAACGGATGAACTCAAAGATAAATAGTGAGACTGGTGAAGAAAGACCTGCTACATTGCTGGTGACAAAACGTCGATGGCAGATTGAGACACCAGCCCCACGTACCCTGCTCATCCCATCACTCCACAGCTGTTATCGTGGCGGATTGCACTGAAAGCAGGCACCACATCACCTTCCACATCTCTGCCAATTAATAATACCCAGCTCACACACGTCGTACAGGCCAGCTTTGTCTTCCGAACAGACATGGGCATGTTTGGCGATGCCAGGTGTTTTATTATCGCGATTGATCTTGCCCGGTTATGGGTGGCACCTGAGACTGGCACTAACTTAATGGCATCCCACACATCCAACACCGATCGCAGTAGGCTCAGCCAGTACACTGACACCTCCACCAATGGCGTTGCAGAGTGTCTCATTAATCATGCGACAGAGGGGTTCTCATGAAGATAAAATGTCCATTGCACACATGGCTTATGAAATTAATAACTTCAATTTTATTACACATGGAAAAAAGTCTCTCCTTGAACACTTAACCAAATTACTTTGATGCCTTGATAAAACCTGCTACCTATTCGGAATACTACTACTACTAACATTAACAACATTTAATGATAATAAACATTTCTAAAAAAAGATAAAAGCTACAAATCAAAGCAGTGGAAAAGGATGAAGTGCTCTTATGTGGGCTGTACAAAATATGGAATCATGAGCACTGGTACATGGTTTATAAAAAAATAAAAAAATAAATCAACAACCAATTAATAAGAGATTTAATGCTCATGAGTTTGCTGGTATAAAGAGGTGCTCAAACGAAAGCAAGACTTTCTGTAAACCTGCATGCAAGACTGTTACAATGCATTTTCAATGGAAACGTCATGCTGTTGTGCAAAATGATGTAGCTTCAAGTGCCAGTCATTGAGTTCGCCCACCCTCTCATGAGACAATCTCATCTCATCTCATCTCATTGTCTAAGCCGCTTATTCCTGGTCAGGGTCGCGGGGGGGGCTGGAGCCTATCCCAGCATGCATAGGGGCGAGAGGCAGGAATAAACCCTGGACAGGTCGCCAATCCATCGCAGGGCACACACACACACACCATTCACTCATACACTCATACACTCATACACTCATACACTCATACACTCATACACTCATACCTACGGGCAATTTAGACTCTCCAATTAGCCTAACGTGCATGTCTTTGGACTGTGGGAAGAAACCGGAGTACCCGGAGGAAACCCACGCGGACACGGGGAGAACATGCAAACTCCACCCAGAAAGGCCCCCGGCCTGGATTCAAACCTGAGACCTTCTTGCTGTGAGGCGACAGTGCTATCCACTGCACCACCGTGCCGCCTTCATGAGACAATACTTTTTCAATTGAATCAATGAAGAACATAAGAAGTTAAGAACATAAGAACACATAATGACGAGAACAGGTCGTTCGGGCCAACTAGGCACATCATTTCCTAGTCTACAAAAGATCAAGTGCTGCATCAAGCCTGGACTTGAACACCCCAAGTGTCTCTGCCTCGACTACACGACGTGGCAAGCTGTTCCACACACTGACAACTCTCTGTAAAAAATACTTCCTGATATTAGTGCAGAATTTACCTTCAACTAATTTCCACCTGTGCCCTCTTGTTCTGCTAACTGAACTCAACCTGAAAAATCTTAGTAGTCACTTAGTTAATCCCTTTTTCTGAATTTAAAAACCTCAGTGAAATGCCCCCTTAGTCACCTTTTGCTAAGCTTGAACAGATTCAGGGCTCTAGTTTTGCTGTCAAAGCGCAATGCACAGACAGTAGCACTAATCCTAGACGAAGGCACATTAAGGCGTGTACTTGTCTATTCCAGTAGTTTCGTGACAAGAGACGGCACAGCACCTGCGGTGCAGTTGTAAAAGAGGTTTAAGAAGAATACATTCCCTGTGAGTGTGGTGAGGGTTTGGCACATTAGGGCCAATCGGATCATCAGCTTTTTCCCCCCCTTTAATACCTTTGCCATAGTGAAATGGCAATCTCATCTCAAGGGCCATGGCTTGCAAAGAGCACGTTATGAGACTTGCTTTCACTACAATAAAATGGAGTCCCTAGTTGGACGGCGTATCATGCCGCATTTCTAAACTAAATGAAACTAGCATGCATGTGTATCCGTTTCCTACTGAGAAAAGCATTTTAATATTTAATATTTAATATAAAGCAGTATGCATGCATATATGCATACATATTTATTTAAAAAATATGTATCTTACACAATTACATGGGTATAGAGAAGGTCTCTTGCATTCAAATGCCTTAGAGTGAGGTGAAATACAGAACATAACACAAAAGAGTCTTGTGTCATGGGGGATGTATTGCATATCTGCCCTATCTCTTCATATGTGCCCATTAATAACATCACCAAACTACCACATAATGCCCTGTGTTTGAGTTGAGAGGTGGTCTGGGTGGATGAAAATCACAACAAAAAGCACATCGCCTAATGTTTTTATTGACACCCCCCCCCCCCATTGTACTATCCAACCCATGTTTGACACAAACGCCTTTATTGCCGATCACAAAACTACCTAATAAATTACTGGGCAGAGGCAAGAAATATTCGATTTGCAACAGACAAAACTAGCAATTCGATATTTACCCAGGTGCGTTTTTTGCTGCCGTCCTCCCCAAACTAGAGCCCTGAGTATAGGGAAAATTTGCCATGGCATGTGCCATGTGACAGGTGTAGGTTCATGAGTACATGACGGATCGACATGGACGAACAGACGTCACTTGCACGCGACGCTAAGCGGCAACTTCAAAAGACGGTTAGCCAATGGATGACCTAGTACAGTAGTGTTTCACCTCCCCTACTGTAACGCTACATAAAAATAGCATGCACCTACTGTTCTATCTCTATCGCTCTGACAAACATCCCAGGCAATTGTTAGGATAGTAATTAATACATATAGATACATAGATAATTAATACATCAACACTGTTATATTATATTACCATTTAGCAAGTGTGTTAGGATTAAGAATAGTAACAACAGGTTAACTGCCTTAAAGTTGACCATAGCTACCCTAATGGAGTAGCCTTTTTGTTACGTTGAAATAACTAGTTAGAAGTCCGGTTGGTAGCATACCATGCGCTGTGAAGCTACACTTCCCTTACACGCAGTATTACTCCGAATCTAACATAACATTATTCACCAAAACGCTGCGAATCCATTACGCAAACCATTATTCATGTGTACACACACATAGTACTGTTTGCCCTTTTCAGAGTATCATTACAATAGATAGTGTGTTTTTCCATGCCACTTCCATGTCCCATTGTTAAGAGACAAAGCAAGCAAACGCTGGCTACTCCACGTGGTCAGTTTCAGTGTTTCGCGTCTCATACATTTAACAAGCAAACATTCTTCATACATATACACCCCTTTTCCTCATTTATATATTTTCATCAATCCAACGTTAGCTCCCCCTTTCATTTCTTGGTTTCTGTTGATTTTGTTATGTTGAATAAATATTCTTTGTTAAACACTGTAACTGTTTTGATGTTATAGAAACATGGGAATATAGCCAAAATAGTCCATTCCAAGAACTCCAAAAATCCTTCACGCTTGTGTATTGTCAATAATCATAGCTTTGATTTAAAAATTGAAGCATACACACATCCATAATCCATAAGCGAATAATCAAATGAGACTGATTATAATTATTTAATTTTATGAGACTGATTCAATATAACCTGGTGTGATGAAACCACACCTGGCCCCGACACAGGTTTGTAAATTCAAATGAATAATACTGTTTACCGCTACCATATCACAAGGCCAATCGTGACACGTAGACCCCTGCTCTCCTCTGGTGCGACTTGGGGAAGAAAATCCTGACAAATCTATACAATTAACATTAAACACAATTATACAATATATAACATGGACATGAATTTGCCCCTGTTTCTGTAACAGCCATATGGGAGTTGAAGGGCTTATCTCCTGAGCCTGGTACCCCGAGATTCAGGACTTAAAGCATTCGCTGCCTGTATACAGTAAAACAACTAAAGAAATTCTAAGTTGTATAGAGTAGTGGCATCAGAACTTAGAGCATTCCCAGCCTGTATGCAGTACAGCTACTGAAGACATTCTAAGTCCACTACTCTAGGAATTATACAGGACTGACTACACACCATCACCCACGCCAATGGCGGCGTGGGAACAATCCTTGCAGCCTTGCTCCCGGGTTGCTATAGCATTCCCCTACTTGCGCTAAAGTTGGAGAAAGATGCCATAGGTTGAAACAATGATTTGTACATTTATTTCATCCATAAATATCACACAATACACATTACACGATGCATAACAGGGTAAAACAGCATATAGGAAAATAAAGACAGGAGAGAAAATACAAAACACATACCCCAACACAAGAATCATGCTAGAGGGGCCAGAGATGCGAATGCACTCCCCAAGCTGGATATTTACTACTTCCTTTATACACCTCTGACCAGCCCTAGACAGTACTCCACCTGTTGGTTGATCTATAAATGGTTGTTGATTAAGGGACCAGCTGCACACCATCAAAATAACAACAGTTTATTCCTCATTTGACCCATTTACTGTGTTTATTGCAGAATCCCAGGAGTTGGTAATGGTGTATCTGGGTTTCACTTCAAAAGACAGTCTCAACATCTTTGATGGCTGTCCGTTCCCGGGCCAGCAATTTGTAGGATAAAAGGTATTTGCATAAAAATATCTGGATTTCTCCAGGTTCCTTGAGTACTATATATATGCCACCTGCTGCCTTATTTGTCTCAAGTGTTATCTCAATGTCCTCTAAAACCTTCTGTACATTGGATGTACTTGTAGGCATATTTATAACTTCTTCTTTGGTTAAGCTCTCAACAAACTAACTGTTTAGGGTATCAACTATATCCTTATTATTATAAACCAAAGATCCTTCCTTATTCTTAATGCACTTAACATCTTCCTTAACTGTCCTTTTTCTCTGCAATATTGACAAAATACTTAGGATTACATTTTGCATCTTGGGGAATTTACATTTCAAACAGCCTTTAGCTGCCCTCATTTCTTTCCAGCCTTTGCCCGCATATTACACTAATCAACCTTGTTTCTCTCTGAATTATTTTTTATATACTCTGTCTCTTATTTTGTCTCAAAATCTCCCACAAAGTGTAAATTCATCCCAAAATTAAGAAAAATATAAGCTTAAAAAAAACAGTCTCTGGCAGTCTCCTGCTTTTTCTTAATTTTGGGATGAATTTACACTGTGCATCAAGGATAACCCTTTTAAATGTATTACATTTTTTATTCACAGTTTTGCAATCTAGAAGTTTTACCCAATATATACTACTTACATTTTCTCTCATTTTATTAAAGTCAGCTTGTCTGAAGTTAAAAATGAAGTTAGAGGAGCAGGTCTTGCCAAAAAATTTCAAAAGTGACTGCACTATGATCACTTGTCCTACGTGGCTCCACTACCTCTGAGCTTCAAATTCTGTCAGGATTATTACACAAAACCAGATCCAGAATTGATTTCCAGAATATATTTATACTTCCCAATTAATATAAATGAAGTCAAAATTAATATCTCTCCTTCCTGACAAGCTTGTTTTATGTTTCCATAGAGCATAGTATTTACGCTGCTGTCTGAAGCTGGTGGCCTATAGCATATTCCTAGTACAAGATACTTCTCATGATCTCCCAGTGGTCTAATCCAGATGTCCTCACAAGGAACGAATGGGTCCATTATACCCCACATTGTATGCATCCCTGTCCACTGCACTGAGCCATGTCTCTGTAATCCCAACAATGTCATAACCCCCATTAACCATGACAACTTCCTGAAGAAAAAAAATTCTGATGTGATTTGGGAGACTGTAAGGGAGAGGGGACATCGTTACTTGAACAGGGAGAGTGCAGTTTTGTAAGACAATCTAGACATGCCCCAAGAAAACACAAGTTACCTCTAAGTGAATAGTGCCTCAAGGACTACCAAGAAACAAGCTCCTATCCACACATAGCAGCAAAACAGACTTCTTCTGTGATCTGAAAGTACAGTAGTACTGTACATGTGGCTGGTAGCTTGTTTCTCGATAGTCCTTGAACACAAGGGCCATTTTTTATGATATGGATTTGCCAATTTAATAAAGTTTTTAGGTAACCCTTTACGCCTCCTATAAGAAAAGTGCCTTAGAACTAATGTATCTTAAACATACACAGTATTCTGAATAAACAGTTTTGGCATCCTTTATTGGACATTCACTGTTTCATGTCTAGAGCCATCTTTCCACTGCACTGACAGACAGGCAGTGTGTGTCGGCATGTTTCCTTTATTTTGTGCAATGTTATTGTCCGTCATTCTTTTAACAATTCGGCAATTGCCTATTGAGTTCATTCTACTATACATCTCAAACAACAGAAGACAGGAGGTGGAAACTGAAGATCAAACAACATCCCCCCCCCCTCCATTGTATTCAAGAAGAAAGGAGTCGATAAAAGTTCACAGGAGAGAGGTGGGAGAAAGCTCTACTTTAAGGGATTCACAGATGTCCTCACAGCTGCCATTTTTGCAATATAGCCACATCACATTTGCACAATCAATTCACATAGCCTAAATGGGTTAAGAATTATATTGACATGACTAATATATACAGTATATATTTATCTAATGGAACGCACACTGTATATGCATGCAGTTTAGCCATTCTTAACCTACCATAGTTTACTTCTTTTTGGATGGTTTGATTCAGTTAGCTATGTGGAATTGATAATACAGGACCATGTCACTTTACTAAAAGGGATTTCTAGAATTTGATGTTTTTTCTTACCTCAAAAAAACATGGTTTGATTTTGCGGAGGTCCTATAGCTGCTCTAGTAGCCAGTGAATATATGAGCTATTCTCATTTCCCTGAGAATTGTTCCAATATAATCTAATAAAAATGGAATTGACACCTTGATGGCCTATATTTTCTGACACTCTTATTGGTTGTGAACCAGGAAATGTATGTACGTATATACATATATATATATGTATATATTGTCCATGAAATTGGCATAGATGTTTCATAATTCTTGTTCATTTCAGACGTGTTGGAAACAGAGAAAGTCTCTTTGTGTAAACTCAAGGGGAATCCCAGAAGCACAGGCCTTGTATTCCACATGTCACTTTCCCCAGGTACAGTGACAACAGAAATAGAGAAACTCAGAAGTTTCAGGTTCAATTTTAACTGCCATTGTACTGTTGAGCAAGATACTTATTCTGAATTGTTTCGGCAAAGAAATATCCAGCTGTAAAAATATTTTGGAGCTGCTAAGATAAGATGAGAAGCGTGATAAGAAGTGTCTGCTAAATGCCAAAATATAACTGCAATATGGCTACTGTAGTGTGGCTGTATAACTACAGTATGGCTATTCAGGCTACCGAACCTTGTAAGTGACAGTATAGAGCAATAATATAAATGCACCATTTTCTATTTTTGATGCTGATGGTAATTGGAAAACATGCCAAGCTACATGGTAACATGTTAGCCTGTGGTACCAGTTATCAACAGTGAAAGAGACTATTCTATTGGGGCTAACTCTCCTGTAGTACAGTTTACCTGTAGCTTGTAAAATACACAATGGCACCAGTTCCATGCCTTTATTTCCTCTTTTTAAAAGCACCCTTGTTGGAAAAATGAGTTTTTCAAGTGAGATTACTTTTGTCTGTAAAAAAGAATGAAATTACAAAAAAACACAGGGCCATTTCCTTTCTCAAATAAGACTTGAAAAAAACACTTGCATTCAATCAACATGAAAAACTATTTGAATTTGAAAATATGAATTTTCAAATTCATACCGATGAGATGTTTGACTAGGGTGAATGTGAGTGTGTGTGTGTGTGTGTGTGTGTGTGTGTGTGTGTGTGTGTGTGTGTGTGTGTACAAACAAACAATGCCATCTTCCTTCACTGTTTTGCATTCGTTTCATCTGTCTGTTACAGTGGCTGAAGCCTATACAGTATATGTACATGCATATACAGTATATATGTGTGTGCGTGTGTGTGTGTGCGCCTGAGGTTGTGAGTTTGATTCCCAGGTGGGGCACTGCCTTTGTACTCTTGAGCAAGACATGTATATATATATAGAGTATATACACATACACTTGAGACTGCAGTGGCACCCTCTTCTATTATCAATCCAGCTTTTCAAAGTGAATATGACATAAACCTGAACCAATAGCTAGTTTATATAGTGTTATATCTAACCATGGGTTCCATTAAACATGGGTGTAATTCTGTTTGTGTTAAATAAATCAAAGTTTCATACTTAACATTCATATCAACAGCATTACAAGTGGGCACATGCCATATGCTTGTTCATGAGCTTCAATAAACTGCTGCATGTCCATCACACAAAGGCAGGACTCAGGAGCAGAGAGAAAAGCAATGAGAAGTTCAGCCTTTTTCCCCCTCCTGTGGCTGAGCCTCCCGGTGTACCTGTTCAATTCTCTCAAGATTCAGCTCAATTGAGTTCAATTCAGCTCCATGAAAAAAAGTGTTGCACAATATTTCTAATGCTATTGTATCAAGGAATAAGCACTATTAATGAAATCTGCATATTTATTAAAACAAAGAAAGCATTAATTAAATGCAGTGATCGTCAGCTCCCCCCCACAAGGAACCCGATTCATTAATATTTGAGAATTGTTTTTTGCCAAGTGGAAAGCATCGCTCCCAGGGAATACAGTTGAGGTAAAGGAAATGAAATTGAGTGTGCAGTGAGGATTATCCGTGAGGTAATGAAAGAGATATTAGCCACTTTTTCGCCTGGGGGACAGCCCCAGACCCTGTGTGCAATACTGATATGCTGCATTGCTGTAGGACCCATTCAGGGGAGTTGTATGTAACATTGGCAGTGATGTACCCTAGCCCTTCTAACCCCACATGTTAGTATTGTATATATTTTTTTTTTCTTCCAAACATTTCAATGTGTGAACATATGTACATGTTTGGGCTACTGTACATATTTATTATTCCAATATGTTTTCAATTCAGTTTGAAGTGTTAAATTCTGCTGTCCTGTAGGATTTTCTCTCTCTATGACATTTATTTTCGAATTTACACCATTGCGTTCCCAACAGAACATGACATTTTTCAAAAGAAACCAAAATGTACTTCCTTGAAGTAAAATCTGACAAAGGTACCTTTCTCCCTTTATACAGCAAATGGGTAAATAACAAGCACAGAAATGCCCCAAGGGTCTGTCTGAGGATCTCAGTGTTTCATAGTGCAAAACAAGTTCCTTTGTCATTTCCCCATGATGTGGCACCACCAACCACCAGTTAGATTATTGCCAAAAACTGCCTATGGTCAACGGCTCAAACTGAGGTCAAGCCAAAGCATCCAAAATCGACATCCTTTATTTTGGCCAAATAGACGTATAAATGGAGTCATACATTTGTTTTGATGCTTGGCATATCGAAAAACATCTCAAATTGCAATGCTGATGTCGTCAAGGGGAAGGCTAATCCTGGCACATGTGGAAATGCATCCTGTGGCTCCTTAATCACGCCGAATGCCAGCCTCCGAATGAGACGTGTCACTCGCACAGCTGGGCCCTGGCGCCGTGTGCAATTTGGCTGTGCCGCGCTAAAGGCTCTCTCGGTGAGGGGGACTGCGCTTTGCGCTTCTGAGGCGTGTCGTCGGGAGCGATGGGCTGTCACAGCGACTGGACGTGCCTCGCGCACGCTTCGCGGGAGGTGGCCTTGGGTGGACCGATCGCCGACGGCGGCCCATCCCCCCCCCGCGCCACCATAACCATAAAACGCCACAGCACAACACATCCATTATCTGCCCATGCAGAGTGTCCCACACCGCTGACCTTACTGTGATAAATGCACAGAGCTTAAAGGCAAAACAGCCTATCCCCCTGCAGTCATTAAATTCATTAAACCACCTCGCAGAGTACACAGAAGCGGAAGCACTGCGTACGGGAAGTGACCCGGGATGATTCGAGAGAAGCGCCTATGCAAACCATTGTGTTTATCATCCCCCGCCCTGCCCTGGTATCTGGAGGGATGAGGTCCACCCCACTCCTACACTTAGAATGCCCTTCCAGTGGTCTGTTAAGCCACATGAGCCTCAAGGACTATTTGTGTTGTTTTTCTCTGTATCCCACAATTTTCCAGGAGTTCATCTCGACCGCCTTTTAAGGGGTCAGGGAATAATTTTCCAGTTTCCTACATTGGCTCCAATGGTTTTCTGGTTTTTTGATTCCCTCTGGAAAATGCCAATTGTGAAGCGCTGTGTGACAACCTGTTTGTAAATGGCGCTATACAAAAATAAAGATTGATTGATTGATTGATTGATTATCACACAATGTCCGTATGCGCAGGTGTTTACGGAAACCACGTTTTCACTTTCTCTCACCGCTGTCGCCGATGTCAACAGTGCAGAAGAGGGAGAGTGGGCTGGTGGCAGTGGGCTGCCAGGATGTCAACAGTTGGGCTGGATTATGTAGGAACTTGTGTTTAAACAACTGATTTGCACCTTGAATTACAGGCAACAGAGTTTCTTCTCACGGCACCCATATCAATAAATCAATCCCATTTGAAGGTCAAATGAGATATTCTGGCCCTTCGAGTCCAGTGTTGACATTTATTTTAACATGAGACCGGTGATTTAAAAGTACAAAAAATCAATACATGTCTCAACAAAAACAAAAATAAATAAATAATAGCATTACATGCTACATAGTATTGAATTTAACAAAAAAATTATAATAAACGTTTCCCCACAGTGTGTACAAAAAAAGCTTCATATGTAACAAAATTACTTTCTGCATCTTATTTTGACGGTGGAACCAGACCAGGCAGACAAGGTTAACACAGTGCGACCCGTCCTCAATTTGGAGCCATTTAATATGCTTTTCTTTATCTTCTTCAGTGGTAATAACTCTGCTTTTCAGCTACCATGGCAGATAGGTGAATCAGGCAGCCTAGACAGCATTTCCTTGTAAAGAAAGCACCTAATTAATGCAGAACTGTCACTGCAAAAACTTTGCAATCTATGGAATGAAAATAGCTGGTCTCTTCAAAGGTTATCGCTTCACTATAGTAATGAGAATCCTATCCATTACACTCATGTCTGACAAAGCTGAGGACCCACGATGTTTAGCTTCATGCTCAGATCCTCAGTGTGATGAGCAGAAACCAACAGTACATTTCATGCAAACCGAACAGGGCCAGTCCTGTGTCACAACTTTCCAGACTTCCATTCAACAGGCAAGAATTGCATTCTCGTTTTTTTTCCTCATCTTAAAAAATGAAAAGAGAAGAAGCATTTTTTCATATCCACAAATTAATGATTTTTCACATAAAGGAAAACGTCACCATTCTTAGTTCAATCCGTACGTTGTTATTTATGTTAATTATGGTGGTAATCTATTCTAAATAATGTTATAGCTTGATTTGTTTTTGGAAGTTCAAACCTATGCCACCAATCACTTAAAAAAGCTATTTCCACCAGTTTTGCACTACTCTTGAATAAGGCCTTATAACTTTGCAATAATTCAGAGACATGGTTGATGGAAGGATTTCAAGGGCACAAGTATACCATTAAGACCCATGGTTGAAAACCTATGAAATATGTGATAATGTATCCATGGTATACACTTTTCCTTCCCAGTGTTACAGGTATGGTATGCAGCTGCCTGCAACGATGTCTATCGCTGTATTACTGCACTGATCTCTTGCGCAAACTATGATTGTTCCTACCATGTATTAATGCACATCTTATAAGTCGTTCTGGATAAGAGGGTCTGCTAAATGCTTAAAATGTAAATGTAAAATGTAATGTAAATGTAAAATGTGCACTTAAAATATGTGAAAATGTAAAAAAAACATAGTTTCATACTGTACTTTTTATTATAACAAATTATACATGGGCCAGGGGTAAATGACATACAGTTCATCCCCAACATATATACCACATGTACAGAAAGTTTAGCAGACATATTAAAGCATTCAAATTCTATAAGGCCTGTAACGCTTTCTGTGTGTTTTCCATTAATTCTCGCCTGTTTCTTTAAGAGCGTCTGTATGGCTTGTTTACAAGATCTTCCATTCTCCTGTGCTGCTTCAATTGTTCCCTTATTCCATATGAGGCAAAAGCCACCTCCGGCTCTCTGACTTCTCAGACAGGTTTGCTTGATGTGACCGCACATGCACACGTACTGCAGCTGAGTGTGACTGTGTCTGGGGAACAGAATACAGGTAAATGACATACCATTTCAAAGGATTAAGCCTCAGGGATTAGCCTCACTACCCGAATTGACATAAAATTGAACCTATTGTTGCCCAGAGGACAAAAACCATGCCCTTCCCGCTACACGATTCGTACATGATATGCTCCAAGGAAAGCTACAAGTTTGGCTGTCGGTCGAAAATGCGTTAGCAACAACTCCCAACGGTTTCATGTGGATAATAATCATATTTATAAACACAATAACCATATGAAGTTTGGTGTTTTGGACTTACCGGAAGTGGCTGAAGCGTGAGTACATTGAAGAACATTATTATACAATACTTTATACGACGCTCTGAAGCATTTGAACGGTGCTGTCCTGAAAGCTAAAAGGCTGTCTGATTTGTGAATGCCAAAGTTTATAGAATGCAGCAACTGTATAAATACGGTAAATATATGTTTATGATGTGGGACAGGGTATAATAGGGGGTGTGGCGTTGCAAAGGGGTCATGGTTTTTTATTTCCCTGAGCTTGTGGGTGATCTGATCGGGCTAAAAGTGGTGTCATCCGCTGGCGAAAAGTGCATTGCAGGTTTTGACTGCAGAATGGTGCACTTTTAAACTCAGTCTAAACCCTATCGTACTGACTGGTCGTCAGTAGTCTCTGATGTCTCTTGATCGCATAATCCAATCATGAAAGGTACGTAAGGCATGTCATTGTAGTGTCCCCGTTTTCTCAAAGAGAATGTATTGTCGAAATGGACAGCCAGAGTGATTGTCCTATACAGGTCAGTTGTTTTCTTTGAGCACTTCCAAAAGTATGCCACTGCTGTGGCTACAAATAGGAGTCAAAACCTTTAAGAAATTTGCACTTTGGAGCAGACTATCCACAGCAGCTGACTGTCCAACAAACAAGGCACACGGCTGAACACATAGCCCTTCTCACTTGAGGAGTTGAAAAAGAGCAAATCAATATTTGGTGTGGCAAATGGATGTGCTTCCCCAGTAGGTGGCGACGTCGGGGGGTTAATGGCTCACAACAGGCAGATTTAACCCCCCGACAGTTTGAATCAATTGAAATTGATCGGCATGGGGCAAACTCATAAAAGCCAGTGCTGTTATACCCAAAGACAACCGACCGTCAAATGCTGCCCCCCTTCATCCTCTGACAAGATAACCTTTAACAACAGACCACAATAAAAACGGAATTAGCGCACATTCTTGCATCATTAAAACCCCCATTGATTACTCCATTGCTGCTTGACAGCGTGTCAGACCTGCGAACAGCACATGGCGCTGAAAGGCCAGGCTCGTATGGCTCAGGCTCGTCACATTTTTTTCTTCCTATTGCGCCATGCAATCACACGTTCTGTCCCTGGTAGGACCCGCTGAATTCCATTTCATGAAACGAATAATGTTGAATATGTTGATAAACTCTGCAAACGTCAGTAAAGGGTCAATGCCTTGTGCTTGTTGTCCTATAATCAAATCAAGAGGTCGTGTGGTGCTCCTGTTTCTCAGGAAATGTTCCGTGTGCCTGTTTGACCACCTGCAGTGCCCCTTCACAGGCACTGTATGTGGTTGAGGAGGGAGGGTCTGGGTGTTTGGGGTAGAGGAGGGGAAGAAGGGTATGACAGGCGATGAATCCCTGGAGGCTCAACTTTATCCCCTTTGCTCTTCCACACGTGCACTCCAGACTACGGCTCTTGTGGAAGGGCAAAGGGGGTGGAGCAGCATCCAAGTAACTGCTGAGCTGCACTTTGGGGCCTTGTTTTTAAGCAAAGCTTCCTCACCCTGCAACTGGAGTGGAGCACTGGAGATAACCTCTCATCTAGACCCATGAACAGGAAAGGAGCTCTGCTGATGTTCTCAATCTAAAATATGGACAATGCAGAAGATGGCGCTAATGAGGGAGCCCTGAAAGAGTGAGGCTGCACTGGGTAAGCCTTGGTATTGTGTGAGTTAACGCCATGTGCGCAGGCTTTAACTGACCCTGCCTGTCTGCAACAGCTCAGGTCACACTGCTGTGGCCTCCTCACACAGACATGCCTCCTTACAGCATACAGCCACGCCTCCTTATGGCACAGAGACACACCTCCTCACACAGACACGCCTCCTTACAGCACAGAGACACGCCTCCTACACAGACGCGCCTCATTACAGCACAGAGAGATGCCTCCTCACACAGACACGCCTCCTTACAGCACAGAGACACGCCTCCTACACAGACGCGCCTCATTACAGCACAGAGAGATGCCTCCTCACACAGACACGCCTCCTTACAGCACAGAGACACGCCTCCTACACAGACGCGCCTCATTACAGCACAGAGAGATGCCTCCTCACACAGACACGCCTCCTTACAGCACAGAGACACGCCTCCTACACAGACGCGCCTCATTACAGCACAGAGAGATGCCTCCTCACACAGACACGCCTCCTTACAGCACAGAGAGATGCCTCCTCACACAGACACGCCTCCTTACCGCACACAGACACACCTCAACCTCGGCTGTGTGTCTGTGTGAGGGGGTCACTTTTTCCTTGTTACCTCGTTTCCTACCTCTGTCTGTTTCTCCTTGTCTACTTCAAGATGCATCAGCAGTAGATGAGGGGAGGAGACCAGGTGTAGAGATGCAATGGGAGGAAATGGGACACCCTGCACACCCCTTTATCACTTGACATGTTGTCGATCCAAGTCTGATCAAAGCCATTGTGGTCCATGACATAACACAATGCTGAAAAAAAATCTTCAACAAAGGATATGCTACATGTGTATTCTTTGCGGAACAGTTTTTCAGGTCTGCGTGAAGACTGACCAATGCCTTTCCACCAGAAATCTATGTATGGTAAGAAGGGTGGACCAAATGTGTGGAATTAACCAAGGGAAGTTATATTGCTCAGTGACGTAGCAGTGACATTTGGTAAATCATGGAATGCATTATAATTGCCTTTATATATTACTTGCCAAGTAATTAACGGATGAAAGAAGCATTTTGGGAACAAACACAAAAGATGAAACACAATTATTCTTTTTTTTTTGCATTGAAAACCTAATGACATGGATAAATAAATAAGAACTATGTGTTTAAAACAAAGCTGTCTCTGTGTAAATCCTGCAATAAATTTAATAGACCTAACTGCATACATTTGTAACGTGTGGTTTATCACCAGAGAAGAATATGCACTAATACTTATGTAAATAGAAATGTCATTCATTTGACGAGGAATTTATTCCAATTTTTATCTTGCCTATATAATACAGCTGGAGGTCTGGTTCTAGTTAAGTGGCACTTCTGCGCATACAATGCAATCTCTTATTAATGTCTCATCAGGTGATGCAGGTGTGTGCAGGTTGTCCCATTTCTTCCCACTGCATCTTTATGCTGCTCGTTTCCTCGTCCTTGTCCTCTTTGGCGTCGTTATGTATCTCACATAGGAATCCTGGTCAGAGACAAAGAGGAGACCGACTGTCCAGAGACAGTTTGGAGCACAGCAGGAGGCCAGATACCATGACGGCCCCCCTACAGGCCTGCCAGGAGATGAGCCAGAGGAGGGGCCATGAAGAGTAAAGATGGCCGATTCGCGAGGAACAATGCAGAATGTGCCAGGGTGCGTCATGCTGGCACCACCTCTGCATTCCACCGTTGCCGGCCACGTCGGAAGCAGGGGGCGTCGACCACAGGACACACCCCTCACCTCTACATCGTCACTCTGAAGGAGGGAGCGTCGACCACGGGACACACCCCCCATCTGTACGACCAATCAGCGGTGGTTGCCACGGGATACCGAGGAGCCGACCAGTGACGGAGCAAGACTCACATGGGGTAGCAGCAACTTTTACGTTTTGGCTTAAAAGGTCAACCAAAATATACAAACTTTGTCACGGAACTGGGGGTTACCTAGCCAACGACGATCCAAACTCTGAACTCCAAAAGATCCTAAAAGGTCTCGACTGATCCACGAGTCTTGCCTCAAGCTCCAGTATTCTTGACTGTCATCAAGGAACACATCTGCTCCATGCTACCAGCCACACAGGATCCCCTGCAATTCGCATATCGCAGCAACAGGTCCACAGATGATGCAATTGCCATCACATTGCACAAGGCACTTTCCCACTTGGATGCCAAGAAAGGCAACTATGTGAGAATGCTGTTTATTGACTATAGTTCAGCATTCAATACCATAGTGCCCTCCATTCTCATCCCCAAGCTGGCGGCCTTTGGGTGTGAATCCCACTCTCTGCAGCTGGATCCTGAACTTTTGACAGGCAGACCCCAGGCAGTAAGGGTGGGCACTTACACCTCATCTTACCTGACCCTCAACACGGGCGCCCCGCAGGATGCGTGCTCAGCCCGCTCCTATACTCCATCTACACCAGCGACTGCACAGCCAAGCACAGCTCCAACGCTATCATTAAGTTTGCAGATGACACAACGGTGTTGGGCCTGATTACTAACGATGACACCGCGGCCTATGCAGACGAGGTGATGGCGCTCTCAAGGTGGTGCCAAGGGAACAACCTGAGCTCAACATTGAGAAAACAAAGGAGCTGATCCTGGATTTCAGGAAAAGGGGTGTGCACGTGCCCATTACCATCAACGGGGCCGCTGTTGAACGGGTCAGCAGCTTCAGATTCCTCGGAGTCCATATCTCAGAGGATCTGAAGTGGTCTCGGCACGTGGACACGCTGGTGAAGAAATCCCAGCAGCGTCTTTTCCACCTCAGACGGCTGAGGAAGTTTGGCCTGCCCCCACCAATCCTCAGGAACTTCTACAGGTGCACCACGGAAAGTGTCCTGACCGGCTGCATCACCGCCTGGTACGGCAACTGCACCGAACGTGACCGGCAGAGGCTGCAGAGGGTGGTGCGGTCAGCCCAGCGGGTCACAGGCGGTGCACTGCCTAACCTGAGAGACCTGTATACGGTGAGGTGCAAGACGAAGGCCAACAAGATCATCGCCGACCCCAGTCACCCTAGCCATGGCCTGTTTATCAAGAAGCTGTCCAAGAGGAAGCCTGGCTATGTCAGCATAGCAGCGAAGACCAACCGCCTCAAGGACAGCTTCTACTCCCAAGCTATCCGCATGCTGAGCCGAGACCCCTAACCACTGCCCAGCCCCACCAACAACTGAACTGAACTGTCCCCTCCCCCTCCTACCTCCTCACACCCCACTGTATCACTGTGCCACTTATCACTTTAGCACTCATCACTTTATACTGCCATCCAGTGATGTGCAATATTGTACATCTGTCTTACTTATTATATTATATATATTATATTATTATTATTATTATATATTATATTATATTATATTATTTGTATATTGTATATATTATATTTTACTATCTTACAATTTTTTTTTTTTTTTTTTTTTTTTTTACAATTTATTACTGTATTCTATTGTGTACTGTTGTGTTGTGTTGTGAAGAGAGATCCATGGGAACAACAAATCTCACTGCCATGTACGCATGTGTACGTGATCAATAAAAACTTGAAACTTGAAACTTGGACCACAGCAGTGCATTCGTGTGTTCCGAGGGGACTTTTCAAGTGCGCACCTGGCCCAGTGTATTTGGACAATTTGCACCTTCCTCGTGAAATGCACTTTTTACGTTGACATTATGCTAATAATGAGCTCCTCTTCTTCGAGGTCTGACCAGAGGTTATCAAACTTGATGTAAATGAGCAAAAATTACTTATTTCAACTAATTTTTTGCAATGTATAATACATTATATTTTTCAAAGACAATTTCCTGTGAAGTTGTTCCCAGCGCTGTTCTGGTTTGGATGCGGACTGATAAAAGCACTTATTTCTCAAGATGGAAAGTCAAAGGAACGATAAGAGTATGGCACATCAGACGAGTGTTTCCAAATCAGCGTTACGTGGGAGAAGCAGCTACTTTTCTTCGCAGTGTGGCTTAAAAGCACAAATAAAGTTGTCAAAGTTTTTAATGATGTACATTCGCCGGCAATGAATGAGAAGTTAACAGCTCATCAAAGCAAATAGACATCTTTCCCAATTAGTGTTTGGCTTCACCGAGAAGCACAGTCAAGGAACAGAAGGACGGAGGGAGACCAACACTGCAGACAATGACAAGTTGAGAAACAGCCGCTTAATTCAAAGGCTCAAGTAACAAATCCAAATAGCCCCCCACCTACCCCCCTCTCCACACCCTGCACCCCCACAAACACGCCCCCCCCCCCTTCTGACAGCCCTACAGATAAATCCGCCCACCTCTCCAATCTGATTTGTTCCCATCAGGCAACAGGAGCCGGGGAGCCTGCACTGCCAGGCCCATTTCACACGATCTCCGATCCCTCACCCACGACACGTACTCTATTATTCCTCTGGTAATAATCACTTGAAATTATTTGTCTTTCTCTCTGGGAAGAAGACGACAATAGAAAAATTGGAAATTCTCAATCTCCCCCGCCCACCCCCACCACCATCCTGCTCCCACCCTCCCTTTGATGGCTGGCTAGATCGATACTGTAATAGAAGACGACTCTGTTGAACATCTAGTCCGCTGACAATCAGGCAAAAAAATCTGGAAAACAAATTTGACTCGCTGGTGGCTTGGCGGGTGGAAGCGTAAAGCTGGCTCGCCATAGCGTTGCTGAGCCTCCCTCACCCTCTGGAGAGTGCTCCATAACGGGGCTCATTCGGGGCCTGCGCCCACATCTGCAGAACGCCCTGACGAAGCGAGAGGCAGTGGCTGCTGTCACAACGCCATGCCGCCATTTTTGTCGTCACCGTCATCTGTCAGCAACTGCCGAGAATTCGTTCTCAGGACGGGTGAGCAGTGTGAAGCGAAAACGGGAACGTGAAGCCTCAATGTAGAGTTCATATTTTTGCCAGTGCTAATGTTCTGACCTCTGTAAGTTTTACTGCATGATATATGATTTAAAGTAGGCCTAAATATTAAGAATGCAGTAAAACATACAGAGGTCAGAACATTAGCACTGGCAAAAATATGAACTCTACATTGAGGCAACATATACTCCCTTTTCCTGTTAATATTACAAAATACTATAACTCACAAAATAGTCTTCAGTTACAATAAAATGAATTAGGCATTCCATGTCATGGAAACAGCCTCTTTGAGAAAAAGAAGAAAAAAATCTCCAAGGCTACAAGTTTGAAGCTTAGAGATGTTTTGATGGTGGCTGATGGTTGGTCCAGGTAACACTGCAGGTGAACCCGCTGTGGGAGGGAATGTTCTAGAGTGACGATGGCACCGGCCCCCCAATCAAGTCTCATGTGAGATGGTGAACAGATGGAGCCATGAAGAATGTTTACTCATATCCATTTGCTTTGATATGCAAATATGCATTTCAGAGAGAATTAGAAATGACCTGACCACTAGTTAATAAAGACAGTTACCCTCACCATAGGGACCAAAACAGAGATAAAGGTTGGCGTGACGGACAGGCCCTGCATATTCAACAGGATGGTCACATCTGAAGTAAAGGATCAGAGTAAAACACTTGCACAGACAAGGTGCTAGTGGGAGTATGGTGCTGGTAGGGGCATAGTGCTGGTAGGGGCATGGTGTTGGTACAGGCATAATGCTCTTAAAGGCATGGTGCTGGTACAGGCATGGTGCAGGCTTGGTGCTGGTACAGGCATAATGCTCTTAAAGGCATGGTGCTGGTACAGGCATGGTGCAGGCTTGGTGCTGGTACAGGCATAATGCTCTTAAAGGCATGGTGCTGGTACAGGCATGGTGCAGGCTTGGTGCTGGTACAGGCATAATGCTCTTAAAGGCATGGTGCTGGTACAGGCATGGTGCAGGCTTGGTGCTGGTACAGGCATAATGCTCTTAAAGGCATGGTGCTGGTACAGGCATGGTGCAGGCTTGGTGCTGGTACAGGCGCAATGCTCTTAAAGGCATGGTGCAGTTGCAGGCATAGTGCTAGTATAGGCACAGTGCTCTTAAAGGCAGGTCTGAGCTGCAGTGCATTAGTAGATCTTACACTCACAGCATAGCCATGCTCCTGAAGCACTCCAGAGGCCCTCAGATTAAAGGCAGAGTAACTGCCATATAGAACAGGTACATCTCACTTTCCATTACTGTCTGAATGTTGTGTGTCCTCTGTAGAAGATTGAAGCAGGCCGAAGCGCCCCACCCTGACAGAGACACATTTCAAGGTGATCAATTTGCAGTCAAAGGCCCAACTCCAAATCAAGATGATAAACGCTTAACTCGCTTTTACCAAAATGACAACACAAACCTTTGGCCAGTATTCAATCAACGTTTGTCCTCAACTTTGACTCACAATTAAATGCAAGTTTTCTTTATTTGTTTATTTTACAAACACAGTGTGACGCATTCAGCGACCACCAAAATCAACTCAAAAATGTGTAAAGAAAAAAGCAAGTAATAAAGTGCATCAAAATTAGGGACAAAGTAGATTGAATCCTGGCATTTATCTCTGCCGGAAGATTTCACATGTTTTATGGCAAAAAAGGTCATCTGTGGTTTCAGTGATTAGAAGAAAAAAAACTGAACAGCTATACTGACCAAAACATTGGGACCACATATACTGAAAAATGTATGCATTCACTACTGTAAGTCGCTTTGGATAAAAGCGTCTGCTAATTGGCATATATATATATATTGTTAACATTAGCCTTACTGTCTTCATAACTTTTGGTGATTCGTGCAAGCTATGGTGCACAAATTTCTCTCTTTATCATTTTGAATATTCCTTCTCTGATGCACAAATCATGCCAGGGGTGCAAATGTTACTGTCCCACATCCTTTTGAAAGAAGCCATTGATCTGTTGTACAGAGGTACTTGGTATCAATGCCGTACCACCAAGTGCAGCTTTTGTCAAAATTCAAATGATAAATGCTTAAAAAATTTGAGCTGTCTATTTTACATTTGGTATAATTTCCTGTCAAAGGTCTTGTTCAGTCCTGAGTTGCTATGAACACTGAGCATTGCGGCATCACTGCCCTTCCTTTGCCCTGTTGTTACTGAGGTAAATTTAATGCGGCTCGCGCTCTCATATTAGTATGCCACCGTCAGACGTGGGAGGGACACTTTGAAATGAGCAGTCCTCTTTTAATTTGTGTGCAGAGAAGTTTATGCAGCGGACAATTAGGGGAAGTGCTGGGGGCGGACACGTTGTTTTACGGCTGCACTTCCAACAATGCTCAGAAATGTGAGCAGAACCACGTCAAGGTGGCCCTGTTCCACAGGAATCTTTGGCCAAACCGGAGTCGTATCTCCTCTGACCTCTGGGAGGGGTTTGTGCCGTTTGCTGTGGTCTGATTCATTACAGCACCTTCAGGATATGAATCATTATTAATATTTATTTGCATACGTCTTTGCCCTACTTATTATATCGAATGTGCGGCATGTTTCCTTTAATACGTTCGCCGATATCCAGGTACACTGCTGCTGGATAATGCAAAAAGGAGACCCCTTTCAATTCTTACTTGCTTCAGAAGGGCTACTTCTTTCTATAGAATGCAAAGCAGCTTCGCCCGGTCTGCGGCAAGCCGTTGCTGTTCTTTGAGCCGCAGTGAGTGCCAGGTGTTTGTGAGGGTCTGCGTGTGTTTTATTTAAGGCAGAGCGCTGCAGGTGTTGGTGCTCCCTTTGATCCGCTCTGTGACGATCCTGACAGTTCACAGAAGCCTCGCTCGTCCCCGGGCCCCCAAAAAAAGGGGGGAAAAAAAGACCCAAGACCCTTTGAAAAAACTGCCCATACACTTGTGGAGCTAATTAAGCACCTTTAAGACATGTATTATTCAGAAGGGGGGTTTGAGCAGATGAGTGAGGGCTGCACTTAAAGACCCTTACAAGTTTGGCAGGGGTGACACGGCCGCGATCTCGCTAATAAGAGAGGGGTGATCATTTGCAGATGCTTCAAAAAGCCATATGGCAAGTCTCAAAGGTGCCTGCGGAGGGGTCACTGCAGGGCGGCCAGACCGCACCCCGCCCCATCAGGTGGACACCCAAAGGTGAAGAGTGCACCTGTACCATGCTGGTATACTGCAACCTGTTTGATGTAGGACAGGACGCTACTGCTATGCTCTGACTGTACAGTCCATAAGTATATGTTGCGTGTACGGCTACAGGGAAATTCTAAGCAGGTAAACAATTATCATGATACCAGAGCACTCTATTCATACATTTTACATTGATGCTTGATTTTGTGTTTTTGGACTAAAATGCCAGTCTAGTCTTTTGTATTTAAAACTCAGTTTCCCTTCATATACAAATATACAATATACAATCAGTTTCCCTTCATATACAAATATACAAAATACAATTAATGATATTAATGGCAAGAAATAAGGGAAGGTCAACTTGTCACAAGTTACACACACATACACACACAAAGGCTCAGTAGAGGAATAAAATCACATCATAAATACGGTATATTTGGGACTTGTCCCGAAGAGTTATTTTATACAATTATCCATATCAAATCATCAGCAAAAATATAAATATATGGATACATAAAATTATAATATTAAGAAAACTGAAATATAGGGACTTTGTTTGACAGTTTCACAATTCAAGAAAATTGAAATGATACTGTATATGCAACCTTATATAATCTTATGTGAAAATGTATTTTTTTAAATATAACTGGGGTGAAATTCTACATATTCTACAATTCTACACTTTTCAAGAATGGCCACCTCCTCACTTTCCCCAAGATTTGCAACATTGCATTTGATGTTGTTTACCATGGAGGAACTGTGCAGAATCCCACACACCGTTTCAAGTAAGAAGATGGATATGCGTTGAGACTTGGTTGATTGGAGCAAAGTTTTCTCATTTTTGCAGATCAGCTATGGAAGTGTTTTGCTGTTCCTTAGAGCACTTCATAATGCAGCTTGCGTCTTTGAGACCAAAATAATCTTGCCAGCTGTGTGCTTGCTTTTTTTTTTTTCCAAAAAAAAAAAAAAAGCCTATGATTGAATCTTAACTTAGCAGTTTTTGTTCCGATTGTATGATGCGAAGTGCTAAAGAGCCTGTTTTGTATCCAAGCCTCGCTCTTTTGATGCTCTCTCCTTCCACCCGGTTCTGGGTTCCCTCTCAGAAATATGGCCATCCATGGGAAAGACACATCAGATGCTTGAAGTTATAGAGCAATCTTTACCTTCCACACGATTCAAAGGCACAACCAATGACGGAATGTAAGCCCCTGGTTATGGCAGGCACTCTGTGAATACTTTCGATAGAAGCGCACTGTACTATAAATTGCTTCAATTGTGGCCACAATAGTGAGCAGATATTTACAAAGTCACCGCAGAGAAAAAACACACACTTTGGTAAATTTATGTTAACATTAAATGATTAAAATGTTCGCCTCAAAAAGTTCAAAAGCCTAAATGCATCCCCCCACATGTATAAAATTGTTGTCAGCGTAATATATACTGGCTGAGCTAAGCCGATTTGGTTCAATTGTGTGAGGCTATTTCAGAGGAGTCACTCAAAGTTCACAGCAAATCCCCCTAAAGAAGCGGCAACTCGTGCCAAACATTTTTTTTACCTCCTTCTTCTTCTTGACCTACTTTGCTCAGCTCTTCCCTGCACCGGGCAGCACGGATTGGCTTATCGGTGTGGAGTCCCTACTACAGTGTGAAGAATGCAATGATACCCCTGGGCCTCACAGCCATGTTTAAAGTCTCTATACACCAGTGGAGCTGCTGCTTGTTGCTGCCTCCCACAATGCGCACGTACCTCGCCTCCCCAGGTACGGTCTTGTCAGTGTAGGCATAGGTACCAGACACTTCGACACACAACGTCATGTATACAGGTAACTGCCAAAATAAAGGCCACACTTTGGCAACCTGGGGGGGGGACTCAAACAGCCCTGGCCTGGACTAGGAGAGTTCCAGCGGGGCTCGTTGGAAAGAGGAGGCTGGGCCTATTCGCTGGTACCAGCCATGGCAACCCCCATGGACACTTGCGGTACTGCAACCATTTAAACGATCCCTTATTAACTCAAGTGTTGCCTTTATTTTGGCAGTTTTTATGTCCATTCATCAGTTGATATTCAGGCAGAATAGTAATGACTTTATTTGTTCAGTGCCTCTCTTGGAGGTGTGCAAAGTGTTTTACAGACATGTACAAAGGAGTGTCCTTAAATCAGTAAGCTGCCTCGAGATCTGGGTTTGATCATTCTGGTATAGAGCTGCATAGTCATAATCACGAATCTGAAGTCTTAATTATTACAAATACTCTTCCCGTACAATGTGCTAGATCAGACTCTCGAGCCCTGGTAATATTGTTCGTGCATTGTGTTAGACAAGGGGCCAGATAAATAAAAAAAAGTAAAGCCTAAAGAAAATAGCAGCAAAATGTATTGTGAATAGTTACATTGCACTATGATGGGGTATGGAATATTTCAATATTCAATATTGCACTTTCAATATTTGTTTGTGGGGTGAGAGGGCAAGGGGGAGAAGATAGGGTGAGGGGGGCTGGAAAAGGTATTGGAAACAGTTTTGACACTTAAACTTCACTGTCAGCTGAAGCAGCACCATACTTCATCTGACTTGTCATGTCAGTAATAATGAACATAACATTTTACAACATTCATAACACTCTACTCATAGACATTAAGACATTTTGAGGACAAAACACAAAGGAGGAGTCTTGTTTAGGAAAATGCTGAATCCTGAATCCACAACCATGTTATATTATATAGGCTACCCGTTATATTTTTAAGAGTATGTTTATACCCTCCACATCAAATAAGTGCCGTGATGTCTTATCTAAGCCATGACTTGTGCACTTTGATGTCTTATTCGGTCTCAGGCTCTCTGGGCTCAGCTTTAAAAAAAGTTTTAAAAAAGGAAATTTTAAATTGAAACATTGCACATCTGACAGGATTTTGTTGGTAAAATACCGAAATATCAAATACTGTAGTCCCTTTGTTTTGCAAGCAGAGGAGGCTGTATTTGCGCATTCTGTGGTACATTTGGGAATTTTTATCTTCTTCCGGCTTTGATCAGGCTGGCCTTTGAAGTAACACTTGAAAATAAAAAAGGAGGAAGCGAAAAGTCATCGAAAGTTCATTTTTCAACTTGATGCAACTGCTCGCAAACTGTAATCTGCATACTTACTCTTCCAGTCGGATTAAAAATAAAAAGCGCTGGTTCCTGTGGTGCTAAATTAAATCACTTATAACCTCCACCCACCACCCACTTTCAGGTAATCAAATTGTACACTATACGTTCTGATTCTGAGTTAGAACTCATAAAAGCACATAATGGAGACAAATGCAAGGGACGTTGTCTGGCATGTCTGTGTCAGCACAGCTGCGCTTGTTACCATTGCAGTGCAGAATCACCCCTGCACACTCCATTTACAACAAAAGACACCTGCAGTCTTTTGCTGGGCTTTTATTTTAAAACCTCCCCCCCCCCCTCCCTTAGGTCTGATAAAGCTATATACAAAGCTCCATGGATTCACAGGGCTTAAGGACTTTAAGGACTCGTCAGTCTTACAAACGTAAAATTAATTAGAATAAAACAATATTCCTTTCTAATTTCTTTATTTTAGTAAGAACCCAGAACACAAAAAGGAGATAGCAATGAACATTTAAGTTCTAGGACTTTTCTGTGTCATCCTTGATATGTCTTTTTAGAATACACATGTACATCGGGATGTAACCATGCACTGTCTTCTTTTTAAGTGAAATGTGAAATAAGCTAAGCTAAACATTAGATAAGACCTAGATTAGATCTATGCTATATGCTGGTTATATAAAGATGGAAAGGACAGTATAGGGCTTTTTTGTTTCTGCTGTAGAAATCCAATGTTCACAGGGATAGACTTGTGAAGCGCAGCGTAACAAGCACAGCGTAAGCTCTCGCCACCATGCTCTCTAGCACAGCTCTCACCCCGTTTCTGTGCTTGTCCACCTAGAGGGGAAATCTGACCACTCGAAGTGAAGAGGCCGAGACTGAAAGCCTCGTCTCCTCACATGCTCCCTTGATGTTGTTAAATGCCTGTTAAGTGGCCAAAATCGAAAGCTAAAAGTAGCGTAATTCAAATGAAAACATAACAGATATGCGTCGAGTCTGGAAACCCGTTGAGGAGAAAGGACTCGGCCGATGCGGGGGAGTTAAGCTATGATTTTGGGCAGCTCTTTTGTGTGCTTTCTGCCAGAGCTGCCAGCGCTTTTGTGCATTTCCCCATGCTGCAGACAGTCGGTCAAGCCGGTCCAAGGGCGCTAGCTCCCCCCCCGCCCCCGCCCCCATCCATCCCCCGGCGATGATCGGGATCAAGGCCAACTCCACATCTCCGTCTCCCGCTGGGCGGAACGGATCCCGTCACGCAGCAGAGCGAGAAGAACCTTTTCTGCATTGACACAGCCAATATGTTGACCAAGTCTGAATTGATATTAAAGACAAGCGTTTTGCGTTTCAAAACGATCGGGCGTGTCGTACAGTAGGTGTGTGTGGGCTGACTTTCGCCTAATATCTCCGAAAGTACACATTGCACAGACGTGGTTGAGTTGACAGATGATGAACCAAGTGTCAGCATATACAAATGTGCCACCTATGAGACACATGGTGCACTTTATAAGTACATAAAATGTAAAGTAAAGACAAAACTATTTACACCCTACTAATATGATGATTTTTCCCTCTAAAGCCATAGCAGATTCCAGATAAATAATGGTTGTGTGTGCTATCCCAAGGGGTTGTATATGTCCCCAACAAACTGGATCCAAATATCTAAAATCAATCAAATTCTAGTGTTTTTTTCTAAAACAGGACCCAGGTGTCCTTTTGTGTCCCAAAACCAATTTGGTTACATGTTTTTGCCCAGTCACATGCCATATTGTATGCATTTTTTCACTATAAAATGACACCTCTTGTACAGATATGTGAGGAAAATTTATGATTTTTTTTTCTTACTACACAGATAATTGTGAATATCAGTTTCCAGAAAGCCATCCAAAATGTACTACAAATCAGTTATTTTGTACAAATCTATTGAACCAGAGCCCCATTAACCAGAATGTTTTCCAGGTGGATACAAAAAGATTGTCATGGTAACAACAACAACATGGATAGCATTGTCATATCTGTCCTCCAAGTCGACGCTCCGAAGAGAAGTATCACCCTCTGAAAACAGGCCAGCATCTGTGTCAAAAGCCTCTTCTAAGACACTAAAATGACAGCAACTTGCTTCCATCATAAAGTATAAATGATTACTAATTGTATTTTTTGTTGAAATCACCCAGAACCCAGAAGTCCATAGGAACTGGACTGGTCAGATACAAGTTGACCTATCAGCCCAGCAGTGACCATGAGAAGCCAATGAGAGCTTGTTTTAAAGCTTAGAACCTCCCAAATTGAACCATGGCTACCACTATTGCTTCGATGTACAACCAAACAGTAGCTAATCAGATGATAAACCCCAGAGCTGACATTCAGTGTCTGGATACAGACTCATGGTTGGTGCTTCGGTGCGTTAATCAAAATCTCCTGAAGAGCCTATGGCAAAGAAACATTTTCTATGAGCAAAACAACCTTGGCTTTAGCATTCGCTAAGAGAAATGAGTTTATACAGACGCCTCTGCCCTGAGGAGACTGCCTCAAACACACAGTGACAGACGAGGCAGTGATTTGAATGTAAACACAGACGGTTTGACAACAAAAATAATAATTATTGTACGCATCCCTGAGACATTTGAATGGAATTTTCTTTTAGCTGAAATTAAACATGATTTTTTTAAAGCAAAGATGTACTACTTTAGCATGTGCATTTGGGTGTATGAAGGGGGGGGGGAGTTAAATTCCCCACAGGTTTATGATCATAATCAGTCATAAAAATTATGGATTGGCATAACAATGACTTTCCCAGAGTCAATAAATACTTTTTGAGGCAATGACATTGAAGAAAAATGTAAATAAATCTCATGACACCGGCACCATACCACTAGGGGGCTGACAGGATAAGGTTTAAAAATGTCACCATGCCACACACAGTATCGACACACAATCCAATACTCCAATAGATTATAATTATACAGCACTTTACCATAAATACTTTCAACAACAATATTAGTTTAACATGAATCAAGACCTTGATGCTTTTTGAATTACCAAGTTGTGTCCTGTAAACTCTGTTCTGTGCGTATAAAGACAGCATTTATTCCTTGGAGAGGCGTGTTCATGTTCATGCATATTACAGATTCTTTATTCACTCTTTGATACACCTCCGTTCTGTCCTTGAGATGCGCTGTTGTCCTTGAACGGCAGCCGGTGTGTGCGGAAGGCTCGGAGTGACTTAGCTGCAGCGCTTCACACACTGACACCTACTGTAGCACAACAGCTGATGTTCTGGCATCGTCTTATACTGCATCTAAGAGGAACCACATGACAATGGAACAGGAACATGTAGTGTATACAAGAGTTGTATTAGACAGCAACCATTTTGTGACACACATGCTATATAATTATTACCAGAGGGATTCCTGTCCAATGGGGAAAAAACTGATTCAGAACCGATGCACAAATACTGTATATGCAGCGCAAGGCAGTTCCCATTTTTTTCAAGATCGTATTTAATGATTGGTAGAGTGTGTGACGAATGATTCACGAAGTGACACACGTCTTAGGGAGCACGTAAACTCTCCACATCACACCCCACACCCACAACTAGTGTCAGGGAAAGGGGGGGGGGGGGGTTGTCTAAAAAAAACAACTCCCAATTAAGTTATTCCCACTGTGGCCGCTCGTTAAACTGAAACAAGATCTACAAATGTCACGCCGTGACTCAAGCAACCGGCTCAGCTGGATGGCGTTAACAGCGGCTCTCTCTCTCCGTGAGTTAGGCAGCCCTCTTCTCCTCCGTCGGCATGCAGCCGTCTCTATGCAACACCTTTTTCATTTCCCTCTGACAACTTGAGGGATATGTGCACAAATTGTTTCCTCACCCGGTCCAGCATCATTCTCCGTAATTGAAAACGCCTGATTGGGGGATCTCAACCATGTTTACAGCCATGACTTCCAATTAAATCACTGGACATACTCTGATTAAAGAAATGAAAAAGAAAAAAAGAATCTGTGGTTATCACAAGAAGCAATATTTGAAGATGTATAGACTATGTATAGACCTAGGGTTAATACAGAATTGGGTTAGCTAGTACATTTCTAGCCTAAGCTATATTAAGAGAAATACAATTGTTTTATTGTGTTATAACATTACACTATTTGTTTTGGTACAATAATGATAATGTGCAAAGCAAAAACTAGTGAATATGAGTAGAAAACAGTATGTGGCTGCTAAAACAAAAACTAAACTAATCCTAATCTAAAGTAAGGCTGAGTGAGTGAGGGCAGTTCCAACCCTCATGGCTGCCTGCTGTTTGACTGCACTGTGTGTCAATCCCACATGTGCTGTGGAATCCAGCAGGACTGTCATGCCTCAAAGATTAGACCAGCTCTGGTCTGGCATGCTTTTTACAGACTGAGCTCCATCCCAAGTTGGGAGGGTGAGATTCTGCTGGGAGTCTGGGGTGGTACTTACTCCCTGGGTATGATGTATATTAAGCAAGGAGTCTGGGGATATATCTCTGGGTATGATGTTGTTTATTTGGTTGGAAGGTCAGGGCTGGGAGTACTAACCGACCCCCCTCCCCTCCCCCTCCCCTCCCCACCCGAACACTATGATCATTCGGTTTCCCAATCTCTCTTTCAATCACTAACACTCAGAACTGGGAAAAGGAAGCTTGGTTGCTTCAATAAAGGAAATAATTGGCTGAATCAGGAGGCTATGTGCCTGGCTGGAGTGGTAGACTCTGGACACCATGGTTCTTAAGAAGGGATGAGTAGACCAGCTGTGCAGTCACATCCCACCCTGACACTAGAACTACGAATGCATACAGTTTATGCTCTACAGTACACCAGCTGAGCTGCACAGTGTTGTGCAGTGTTGTGGTTTCCTCCAGCTACTCCGGTTTCCTCCCACAGTCCAAAGACATGTACGTTAGGCTAATTGGAGAGTCTAAATTGCCTGTAGGTATGAGTGTGTGAGCGAATGGTCTACATGCCCTGCGATGGATTGGCGACCTGTCCAGGATATATTTCTGCCTCTCGCCCAATGCATGCTGGGATAGGCTCCAGGCCCCTTGTAACCCTGACCAGGAATAAGTGGGTTAGATAATGAATGAATGAATGAATGATTAATAAGCAAAAGAAGGGGTGGGGAACCCAGTTCCTGGAGGTCTATATCTGTTTCTGCATTCCATGCCAACTTTTAATGGCCATTTATTTCCACCAACTACCCTGGCTCAATTATCTATTTAGCTGTATGCCAACACTGGTTCACTTGTAGATTTGACCACAGTAAACCATTTCCATATAGGGACATAAGTCTTCAGCTCTCATTCATTAGCTTATCAATAAATTGAGCTAAAATGGCGTATCACGTAAACGACTGGGCTAGTGAAATAATCAAGAACAGAAGTTGGCATGAAATCTGCTCCAGTCCTCCAGGAACAGGGCTCCCCACACCTGAGCTAAAGCTGATGTGAAATGTATTGTTCAGGTTTTACTCTGTCTCGTGGAAAAATGGTCTCTGCAACAACGGATAGGTGGCATAAGTTAAAGCCTCACACTCACAACAGCAGCAATGACTTCAGTTGTGAAGGCTGCCTGTATGCTGTATGGCACTAGGCTAAATGCTATACAGATGCCTCACAGGGGACAATACACCCACCGCAATGGTATACACGGACGGATCCTTCCCTCATGCAAGTTTGATTACTCAGACGTGAGACTGGGCCACCCCTGAAAAATCTATAATCGTCTGATTGTTAGGTCAATTAAAATAAATGGGGACGTCCCATTGACAGCTCTATCATCACAAAGGCTTTAATTATACCTGTGCTGTAATAAACATGCCATGGCATCACTTCTTCAGTGAGCTGCTCTCCAGTCACCTGCCCACAACTTTGTGGAGAGAAAACAACCCCAAAAACTTTGAAGTTTGACGTTTTGAAGTTGACCTATACAAGCCAGGTCATGGATACCAAGAAATACATAAACGGTTAAACATACCACTAACCACTGTAGGGCAATAATAAAAAAAGTTTCAAACATCTGGCACAGTTTCAAATTTGCCAGGAAGAGGATGCATGTTATGTTATGGGGCGGCTTTGTAGTGTAATGGTTAGGGAACTGGGCTTGTAACTCAAAGGTTGCGAGTTCGATTCCCGGGTGGGGGCACTGCCGTTGTACCCTTAAGCAAGGTACTTAACCTGAATTGCTTCAGTAAAAAAAATACCCAGCTGTATAAATGGATTGTATGTAAAGAAATGTCAACTGTGTAAGTCGCTCTGGATAAGAGCATCTGCTAAATGCCTAAAATGTAAATGCAAAATGTAAATGTATGTTATCGCCATGCACAGTGAGGAAGATGGTGAGGGAGGAAGAACCGAAGGACTACAGTTCAAGAACTGCAGACTTTAGTTGTGTCTTGGGGTCACAAAGTCTTAAAATCAACCATAAGACACCACCTCCACACCAACAGGCCCTTTGGAAGGGTTGCACGAAGAAAGTCCTTATTGAGAGCAACACAGAGCAGAGGACTTTCTCATGTAATTCTCTGTTCTATCAGACTTCAGAGATGGGTCTCGCCTAAACCATCCTAAGACAAAGCTTTTAGCTGGATATTTGATAAGGAGAATTTTGTTTGGTTTCAGGAAGGAAGCAAGCTCATCTTCTGTAATTGAGATTAGTCAATAAAACACACTGAAATACATTAACCTTTGCCTCTGCATTTGGCAATAACCCTCAGTCTACTCAGAAACATCAAACCGTATCCAGCTCTGAGTTGAAAGATGAGGTGTGGAGATAATGAGTCCTTCCTTAATATTGAGACCCACTTTCATGGGTTTTGAGGTAAGCATTTTCTATTTGGTGGAAAAAAAGATTTCATGCTTGTTTTATTCTAGTTGTATTGCTCAATTTAGAGCAAATTGCAAGGCAAAGCTACCTGGGGTGGTCCACAATCACACATGGAAAATCATTTGTAGTGGAAAATGCTCAGGTTGTAATTAAAATAAATTATAATTTATATAATAAATATATTTCATATATTTATAAATCTGGGGGTGCTGATCTGACCTTGACCTTCTCTGGATGATGTTATGATGGTGATGATGATGATAACGACGATGATGATGATGATGATGATGTTCTCACTGCCCCTGATGCTGCCTGCCTGCCTCACTATTGCAAAATAGAGATTATCTTCATATTAAACACTGACCTTTAAGACTTCAATCTCCATTAAATAACATACTGACAAATTGGGGGGTCTGACCTCCTCTGCTGCTCTGCTGCTCTGCTGCTCTGATGATGATGATCTCCTTTATTTCCTAACAAAGTGCCATATTGTCACAGGACAAGGGTTTTTCTCCGACTTCACAATTCTCAATGTCAAGCAGTTAGCTAGCTAGCCAATGTTAGCCCAGTTCAGTTGAAACATGCCAAATTCTTTGTTAGATAACGTTAACTAGTAGCTAACTTTAGCGAGAACAAAACCGCAGCTTATTATTTGGCATGTTGAATATACAAATACTTTCTTTTAAAACGTCATGCTAACTAGCTAGCTAGCTAAAATCTCATGTTTGATCTGAACTGCAAATGCCAGCTACCTAGCTAGCTACCTAGCTAAAATCTCATGTTTGATCTGAACTGCAAATGTCAGCTAGCTAGCTAGCTAACGTTAGCCCAGTTCAGTTGAAACATGCCAGATGAGACAAATTATTTGCTAGATTACGTTAAATGGTAGCTAAATTTATCTAGAACAAAACCGCAGCTTATTATTTGACATGTTGAATATAGTCTTTCTTCTAAAATGTCATGTTAACTAGCTAACGTTACCTAAACTAGCCCAAGGAAGTTAGCAGACTGACAAATCAATGCAATTATCTAACATGAGCTAGCTACTGTGGCTAACTTTCAAGTGATCAATTTAGAATAGAAATGATTAACAGTTAAATTAAAATACAGAATTACAATAATAGAGGAATAAAGACTAAATAATTCAAACTATTGCCAACCTCACCTGTAACAGACGTCACTCTCCAAAAACTCCTGTGCACAAGCTGCAAATATTGTAGCTATTGGATGGAGCCACAGACAGATCCTGATTGATGGAGAGATGTCAAAATCTGATTGGACGTACCGCTTGGACTTCCTCAGCTTCCTCTTGTCAATATTGTCCAATTAAATTCCCCAAACCCCATCACATGTTATTCCATTAAATACAGTAAGTCCACTTATCATACATGTAATATATATTTATTTAATATAACAATTACTACACAGTATACCAATTATCAATTAAATCACCAAATTAATTGATAGGCAGAACAAACTGGGGGATCAACCTACATGAAAATATACAACTCACAATTCAATTAAAATGAACAACTGATTTATTAAGTTACAACAGTTAGACAAAGACAAAGAAAATATTCAACGTCTAGTCTACAGACTAGGTTCAACTGCCATAACAAATACTAAATACTAAATCCTAGACATAAAAATGACATGTAACAATCACAAAGGAGATGAAATGGAAGAAAACTGTACCCTACACACGCGGCTGAGGTGTGAGCTGGGACCAGATGTCCCAAGAATGCAGGAATGTGTAGAATCAACCTGAATTGCTAGACTCCTCTAAACTGCTAAAATCTGAGAGCTCAAGCCATCAACAGGTCACACTTTAAGTGTTTGGAGGGGTGGTAAATAGAAACCAATAGAGGGTACAACTGGCTACTAAGTTGGGAGAAAAACTGGAAAAAATCTGAAACAAAAAAATAAAATTTAAAAAATGCACGTTTGCGAGTAAAGTGGTGCAAATATCACAAGCAACAATCAACTGAGCAGTGGAAAAAATGGAATGCAATATCCCTCCAATAGAGTTCCAGAAACTTGCACAATCTATGCCAAAGTACATTGAAGCTGTTCTGGTGACTCGTTGTGGCCCAACACCTTAAGACACTTTTCGTTGGCGCTTCCTTTATTTTGGCAGTTACCTGTATTTTCAAATATGCTACGTGCAAAGGAACTATGATTTGAAAAATGATCAAATACCATTTCTGTATAATTAAAAATATTTGAATACAGATCTCATAAAGTAATTACTTTTTCAATATATTTGAATACAGAGCAAAAATATTCCTTCAAACCATTTGAATACAGGTCAGGAACTACCTTCCAAACTAATTTGATTACAGAACTACATATAATATTTGTAGAGTATTTGAAATACAATGATTGTAACTCTTTTAAATATTTTGACAAAGATAATCCTTGAAATATACATTTACTAAGTACAAACTTGGGGTGAAAATTATAAAGCGCTAACAAGCCGGTGATATGTGCTGCTGTGATATCAGTGGCATGACACCATTCCAGGACAATGTGCGATGTGCACACAGCATATGAGAAATACAGCATTTTATCACTTATCTTGTTAGCATTTCATAAATGAAATGGTGTTCATTTTCAAGACACTGGAGTCAAATTAATTAAGTAAATCTACCCATTTTAGTATGACCTAAAGTGTGGTTGGACTTATGATATGTGGTAGTTCAAACTGCTGCTGTAAGACCCGGTCCATCTTGAGAGCAGACCGAGACAAAATACATTTTTATCCACTGCTTTTCAAGAAATATTAGAATTGTTTGAGGAAGCCACCCTTCTCACCCAAGGTTCCAACATTGTGAGTACTAGCTCATTTATTCAAAGCATCATTGGTCTCAGAAAGTTCTGATCAACTTCAATGCTGAGTACAACACCCAGTTGGTGACTGCCCTAAAGTATTCTCTGGAGTCTCTCCATAAGAATCCATGTGGTTCTCTGTGGCTCAGTTGGTAGAGCACCGCGTTAGCAAGGCTTAGGTTGTGGGTTCAATCCCCACTGGGGCCACATATACTGAAAAATGTATGCATTCACTACTGTAAGTCGCTTTGGATAAAAAGCATCTGCTAAATGGCATATATTATATATATTAAGAACAAGTCTTTATATAAGCTTGCATCTCTGTTAGACCCTGCAACCCCCCACCTCTTGTTGCTCCCACAGAGGTATCAGACTACCTTTCTGCTCCATGCCTCCCAGAAGTAGCAGACCTGCCTGCCTTTGGGAAAATACATGCTCTCCAATACCCTACACCATCTAAGTTAGCTGCCATGTAGCTTCATGTCCCATCATCCTCTGGCCCAGTGGAGAATGTTTTCAGTATTGCTGGCAGGCCCTTTAGACCAGATCGGTGTTGCAATGGATGATTCAAAACTCTGATGTTCATCAAATGCAATCACCACTTAATAAACAAAGCACTACTTAAGAGAGTCTGAAAAAATAAATGTACATTGAAAAAGGTTGATGGCGGCACGGTGGTGCAGCGGGTAGGACAGCAAGAAGGTCCCGGGTTCGATCCCGGCCGGGGCCTTTCTGTGTGGAGTTTGCATGTTGTTCGGGTGGGTTTCCTCCAGGTACTCCGGTTTCCTCCCACAGTATTATAAACCTGTCCCAATCATCGCAACAACCTCCATCATTTTGGGAGGGCACAGACTAGCATGCATGTCCGCCGAAATGCATACAGTTTATGCTCTACAGTCCACCAGCTGAGTTGCAGTGTTGTGCACCTCACATGTTCTCCCTGTGTCCATGTGGGTTTCCTCTGGGTACTCTGGTTTCCTCCCACAGTCCAAAGACATGCACGTTAGGCTAATTGGAGTCTAAATTGCCTGTAGGTATGAGTGTGTGAGTGAATGGTGTATGTGCCCTGCGATGGATTTGTGACCTGTCCAGGGTGTATTCCTGCCGCTCGCCCAATGCATGCTGGGACAGGATCCAGCCCCCCCCAAAACCCTGAACAGGAATAAGCAGGTTAAGATAATGAATGATGAATGAAGGATAAAAAAGTTTGTTTGCATGTGTATCTATTTTCATTATCAATCACTGCAGCTGACTACAGTAGGCTAATTTAGGAACAATAGTTAACACATTTAATAACCATGGTAAAGTGATATCCCACCCCAAAATGTATGCAATTACATCATACATTTGAATACTCCAAGCGGTGAGCATATTTTATTTAAAATGAAGCTATACCATTTTGAAAAGTAGTGTGAATTGGAATGGCATCGAGTAATCATGACCGGTCAAGTAAGAGTGCTATGGCGCTCTCACATGAATTTATCTGCTTTTATGACATTGTAAACTCAACTACAGTAACTTAAAACTTTATTTTTATATACATTCAGTTTATATATACAGTTCATTTTAGGTTCAGTGACCACATTGCCCCAAATCTGACAGCGTTATTGGTACATACTGCATATAGCATTAGCTTGTGGATGGCCTTTAACTCGGTCACTCTAAGCATTTGTAAACATTACGCCCATTCATGCGGAAATAAAAAAATTATCCGCCGTTGCTTCAGCGAGATGTTGAATTTTATTATCCATATCGAGAATACATTAATGCCCTCCCGTTTTGCAGCCTTCTGCTGATGAGACCATGCTCAAGAGCTTTTACTCCCTTGCACTTTAGCAGCAGTTCCTGACTTCAATCTTGCTCCTTAAGACTACAGATCTCTGGACATTATTCTGACACTGGCGCAGAGTACCAAGTCTCCTCCTTTAGCCACTTGTCATCTGGGCAGCTCTCCATTCTATAATACCCGTTGTCATGGCAACCGTCCAGCCAGGAGAATGACAGAATAATGGAACCTTTGTGTTTTGTTTGGACAAATTCAGATCACAAATGTCACGCCTTCTAATGTAATCCTTTTCAGACAGGAGGGTTTACCTGTGAGAAAAGTAGATAAATTTCAGTTGAAACGTCAAACCTACGGGGATGCCCTGGTTTGTGTGTGCCTCTTGTTCCAAAGCAGTATGGGGACTGGGGGGGTATTCAGACCACATTGTGCCAAAAACACCCAGGATAAAAATCAGAGAGGATGAAGAGAAACACTGCTGTGATTGGTCAATTCACTTCCTCCTTACTTAGCCATGCAGAGATGCCCCTCTCTGTTACTTTCAGAAAACACAGCCTTAACAGGGACTTTGCAATGGACGTGTGCTGCTGTGAAACGGTGCTGCAAGATGAGTTTGAGAACATCGGCAGCCATTTTCTCTGTGTATTTATTTATTTTTGGGAGGGTGTCTGCTCTGCGCTATGAACATTGTATATTTCCCCCTGATGCTGCTGTGTTCCCAGTACACCACAGAGGAATGCCAGTGCTGGTGTGAAAATAAATGAATTTTACAGGAAAGGGACTGTAGCAAAGTTTCTTAAATGCTCCTGTACTTACCGTTGTGGCATTAGCGTTGAAGGCATGGCTTTTTTAAAAGATTTCCCGCACCGATCTGGGAAGTAATAACTTGCCCTGTTTGAATCTGGGTGCTGTGAGCAAGACTGTGTTCCTGGGCTGAGAGAATCGGATGAATGTAGCCCACAGGGCTGAACCCAAGGAAGAGAAGTATAAACTATCAGCCACTACAGGCCAGATAGTAATAATTAGCTCACATCCAACAGAAAGAACCCCAGCTTGTACTTCCCGAGACTTTTATTATTGCCTTATTGAATAAGACGTCTATGCACCATTAACCTCACTGTCACCATTAGCCTGTCACTGTGTTACATACAGCATTACCATGTGCCTGTCACTGTGTTACATACAGTATTACCACATGCTTGTCACTGTGCCCACCTCTCCAAAAACATTTCAGTCAGGGTTCCTGAATCTGCACACAGTATATTATCATAGGGCTCACTGGGGGGTGGATTTGACCTGGGAATGCAAATGTACCCTCCAGTTCTGTGTGAGTGGCACCACATATCAAGTGAATGCATTGACCCTCACACACTACTGCAGTTAATTTATCGGAGGTGACATAATGCAGCTAGCTGGTTATTGCAAGAAAAAAAAACTGCTGATATTGAAATTGTAGACTTTCAGAAAAAGAATAAAAACTATTCCAGATGGTCCTTTTCATAAAAACAAGGTTACTGGACCTACTGGCTGACTTAATTCCACCATCACTGAAGTACATATAGTTTCCAGCACCAGCTACATGCTACACATTATTCAGATTACAAAAATAACACTTACAGCCTTACTTAGCGCTCTCTCTCACTTCTCTCTCCATAAACCGTGTGAAGACACGTATCAAGAAAAGTTATCTCTGAAGCATGCGAGAGAAATGTTATCTGAACAGCGGTGGAAAGCACCACAGAAAGCTATCTCAAAGAACCTAGCCGCAAGTGACGCTATTTCGCGAAGAGCTGTAAGTATACAGCTAGAAATATCAGACATTTGAGTGGCACAGAAGCGGCCAGCTCCCTTCGTCAAGACTCATCGCCAACAATCAATTTTCCATGGAAAAAGAACCTCATGGCAGACTTCATGGCAACCGTAAACAGTTGCGAGATACACAGCTAAGAAACATCGGACCCTTGAAGACTTGGCGACCGGACTTCCCACATCTCTTCCGAAGTCAATATGCATGGAACCCCGCTGACCATGGAGCAAAACGACACAAAAGTAAGGCTGTAACAACTGGGCATAGACATAGCATAGCTTAGCAACAAACTGTTTATATTGAATGTACAAACTGTTGTACAATGTATCATGGTTCATGACCCTCTGTTTTTACCATTGTTTTGGTAGCTGGCATTGCCACTCATTCACTGCCTGTGTTAGTAGTAGAATACACTACACACAGACCCAGGTCTTGCATGTATTCTTATCAACTAACCTGGTCATAACCCGCCATTCTGATCTCAACACACGCAATAAATACACAACATTATTAATTTGGTATTAACTAATGGTATAATGTTGTGATTTGATTAAGATGAACTAACTATTAGTATTATTTATTTAATTATTAATTCAAATTCCACATTTCTAGTTAAGTATATTTTATGAGACTGATATACTAAACCTAATGAGACTTCTTATGAGGCTGCTACCGTGTGAGGAATTAACAAGCCTTACACTGTGGCGTCAAACATATTAGAATTCTAATTTAAAGAGGGAGAGCCCCTACAATTGTAAGCCAATGAATCAAACACCGTACAATAATGTATCTATGGCCACTACAAGTTGCTGTTTACCAAATCCGAGTACAGGCCACTCAACATTACAGGAAAAACAGACAGGTTGATTTATTTCATTGTATGAGAACAGTAACAAAGCATACCATCTTAAATATGACAAATATTTTCACAAGGCTCTTTCAGTCAACAACTGCTCTGCACAGGAATATTTCTTCCTGGCACACAATTAATGTTTCAATTTCTTCTTTCAGTGCACAATAGTTTTTTGACAATTTAGTTGTTAATATTAGACTTTGAGCAATATACAGCAATACTGTAAAAAATAATACTGACCGAGGGGAATTGACTAAATGTATTATTTGGCCGGAAAATAATGCACTGTCTGTATTCTATACCCTCACAAAATCTACTTAGTAAAGGCATTTCTTTTTTATTTGCTAAAGAAGTCCCAAACAAAATACTTTATATTGATTTTTGTTTACTGTGAAATACTGTGAGGACATGCCACAAAAATACAGCTTTTACAGTTACTTCAGTGATCCTGCCACTCTGAGAATGTGGAACCAGATGGAAATCAACCAAAAAATCCCCAGCTAGCACTAAAGGGCTCATTCAGTCCTTATTTGACATTTCAAGTTTTTCTATTTGTTCAGAACAAAAAACACTGTAGTGTTATCGTGTAAACTAGTAACTACACAGCTAGTGATGATTAACAAATGATCACGTGGTCGTACAGGAAAATAAGAAATGCTTGCAACAACTGACTAATCGGCTGAAAGAAAAGTTTTGCTAAAAGTGTTATAACAAACTGAAAAATTAAATAAACTGTAAAATGTTATCATTTTTGTGAAAGTCTCACTTTTAAGTGCTTCTACTCTTCTGTGGTGGTTTAGTCTGGGCGAACTGTAAAACTGTACAGCTGGTGTGATATTCAACATCCTGAATGACAGAAAATCATCACAAAGGCATTCACTCCCATTCATACATTTGCGTTTGGGTCATATCAGGTTAGAATTTCGACTCAGACTCAATAAATCTTTGGACAAGCGGCAATCCTTGAAATGTCAATGAAAACTCAAGTACAGGGGCACATGGCACTATTAATGTCTGTAGAGTGCCCCTGCTTTCACTACCCCCCACCCCCTCAACAAACGCAAGCAAACCAAAAAGCATAGTCTTTTATCGTCTAGCCAGGAAAAACAAGGCAGCCATCCAGAAATTAAATGCCACTCACCAGACAGGGGACAGAAAGGGTTCTGCCAGTTTTGTTTGGACAGACTGCACTGATACATCACCGATCATTTGGAAAAACACAAACAAACCAAAAATGTTAAATACCTTCCATAAATATTACTACAAAATCTTTCCTAAAAGAACAAGCACATATCACATAAAACACATACATCTGTTGGCTGCTGCGCAAAACACCAGAGCAGCCAGTAAGATCTGGAATGACTCAAAAAGCTATTGTCTGTTACATTTTCATCCAGGTGGACTTGACATAAAAAGGGCAACTGAATTTGTAGACCTGGGGTGGCCTACATGGTCCTGGAGAGCCACGGGTGTGCTCGTTTTCTTTGTTACTCAGCACTTAAATGATCAATTAAGGCAGTTGATTACACAATTAACTTGCCTCAACTGATTTCTGGGGTCTAAATTGGATTTTGATTTTAAGGTTAAAACCATACCCTGCGGCTCTCCAGGACCAGGGTTGACCACCGCTGTTGTAGGCTAAAAACCGGAGTCATCAGTCCAGTAATTAGAGATTGGGAGAAAATAGAGAATGAGAGAAATTATATCATTACATTACATTACATTAGATCAAACAGAAAACGCAGCTGTTGGCCAGGCTGTACCCAGCTGCAAACATTTTATACAAGAAAGCCCTGTGTGCCATAAGACCGTTTCTTGTATTGTAGTGGTCACAGCTCTGTTCCATCTTTAAGTGGCACAATCCGACACATTTCCTGAATGCAATGACAAGGATAAACTCACACCGAGATAAAAGAGAGGACTGAAAAGCAGGGCCGAGGAGCGACTGTAAATTCAACATGTCCTCTTCATCTGTCTCCTACGTGACCGTGAGATCGTTTACTTTCAATTATTCTGCTCTAATCACTGCAAAGCTGACAAAACAAAAGGCCTTTGATGTAGCAGCAGATAAAAAAACTTTCAAAAAGGAAACAACTCAAATGAGTTCAGTGCTGGCAGGGGCATTTGTGGGATATTTCATTCTTGGGAAAGGGTATTGAGATTAGGTTTTCTGCTTGTTAATGCATAAGATGGCTTAATTTAGCAGATATTTTAACTGCGAGGCCCCATTCAGTTATTTAAGGGAAACAGAAACAATTCTGCTTTAGCTGTGAATTTAATAAATGGCGGCAATTAGTGATGTAGTCTCCGTACAGAGCTTGGGAAATGAGGCCAGATAAGATTAATCTGGCACAGAACTGTCCTCAGCTTCCTCTGACTTGAAACATGTTCCATGCTTTAAGAGCCACTCTGCAATTTAGTCGATTAGCGGCTAGCAGTTCATGAGCCAGAAACAAACATTGTGAAAAGTAACCTACATTACAATGCATAACAGTACACAGCCATTGCATTTATACCCAAATAATTATGTGAAATTATACAAAACCCCAAAAGCTTTTCCAATGTACATTTTTGACAGATTCCCTAGCAAATATAAATTAGAAACGGGTCAACAGGTTTGGGAACATCTCCCCTCAGATGTTCAGGACAATGTTCCCAACTAACCAGGGTCTTCCATAAATTCTATAAGCCTATAGTGTCTTCTTCATGTTGTAGAATGGCTTTATTTGTGGAAGACTTTTAGCCTTAGCAGTCTATCTATTTGTACCTCTACCGGCAGTCCTAAGAAGACCACATGCAAAGTGATGTGGGAAAGGTCAGAGGTCAGGAAAGTTGTTTACATGGTTCATACAGGGAGGGAACACTTGGGCTGTTTGCCCAGAGTTTGAGCGTGATAGCAGGTAACAAGCCGGTAAACAAACACTGAAAAAGTTATAATGTAGGTAGACTGACATAGATGCAACATGAACAATTATGGAAATCAATGCAGGAAAAACTAAAGTAATCATGCCATTGTCTTTCTAGTCGTTTCATTGTCATTGTTTTTATTATTTTTTATTCAGAGGTCTTCCTCTGTAACTTTTTTTTTAAACTGTGAAAGCTTCTCACTAAATGAATTCAAACGACAGGCTTCAATGGGATTTGTGCCTGCCAATAAAAGCTTTTTTCACACTTGGATGGAGGTCATCACCACCATCCAGGTCTTCTAAGGCCATGTCCACACTAATGCGGATACATTTAAAAACACAGTTTTCGTGTCAAAAGTTTTCAGCCCACACTAACAATTTCACAACATTTTCGAAAAGTTGGCCGTCCACACTGAAATGCCAAAAAGGCTTACATTTCTTTAATGGGCATGTGCAGAGAACCTGAGGCAGCAACGGAGCAGGTTTACTTGTTTCTCATACCATGTGTTATTTGTTGACTGGAGTTTAAGGTCATTCATGTTTGCAATGAGTATAATTTGAACAAACTTTTTTGTGAAAATTCATTGAGTGAAAATACACCACGACATAACAACAGATGTTAACATTTCACCAGTTTCATTCTAAATTCACGTCTTATTCTTGTTAAACAACAGTTTGCACAAAAATATATTGAAAAATGTGAATATTAAAAGGTCTTGTCTTTTTTTCCAATGTTCTGTATTTGTGGACTTGACTTTGTCATTATTCAAGTTCAAAAAGAACACTACCTATTTACCATAACTAAAATCGAATGATTGAAAATAAACGACAACATAAGAATTGAGTTGTCTTGTCATTTTAAAATTGAAAAAAAGTGCTCAACTTATAGTTTCACATTCACATTTAGTGTAACACTTTGTAGTTGTCCAGGCTAGGAAATAGACAGAGTGTAAGCTTCCTAAGTTAAGTTCTTAAGTTAAAAAATTCTGCTACGATGTTTAGACATACATTTTATCATATTTTTTCATATTTCTCTCTTCTCCCGTTTGTAACACCATTGTGCTCACAGAGATCCTTTGCACCGCAGCCGTGAATATAAAGCGCTTTGTCTCTTACGTAGGAATGCTGCTTGTACATTATACAAAGCTATGTTTAACTCCAATAAAGCAATCAAATTAGATAGTAAAGAGAACAGCACTTGCAGAACTTCGCCCTCCATGTTGAATGTTTTGGCTACAGCCTGGATCACATGGCAATCATACATCAGCGTTTTAGAAACCCTCCGTCTTAAAAAAGTCTTAAAAAACTATTTTAGAGCTGTCTCAAAGAAAATGGCAACATGGCTTCGAGGATACACAGACCAGAAATGTGCATATTTATAAACAACTGAAACAAATGTAGATCCAGGTGACAAACAACGATCCCCTGTTGAAAAGCACACTCAAAAAAATATAACAAACTCCTTAATGTGTCATTTCATCCTTCAATCCTTCGATGCGGCTAACTTTCAGGGCCCTGTATCCGATTAAGCGGTGTGGAACCCTGCAGTCTTTAAAAGATTAAAGTGCAGCTTTGAGGTTTCAATGTTGAAATTGCTCACTGCGACATGTCCTGTGTGAGGTGGGGTGGGGGGATTTGGAAGGGGGACGGTGACCTTCGAACGACTCCCTCCCCCGGTCACGATGGCCCCGGGTCCCGATGGCCTTTCCTCTCTGACAGGCTCAGACACCGCCCCGTGAATCAGAGAAATCTCTGACCTTTGCACACGGCGCCAGGAAGCCTGGGTCTCGAGTGTGGAAAACGCATCGGTGTGTACGATACACACAGGGGAGTGGAGATCTGCATTGATCAGTAAGGTGCGCCATGTTATAATCACCGAACTAGCAGCCTGTGTCACGATGAGGGACTTCCTCTAAGAGCAGCCCACACTGCTTTTTTAGGTGGAAATACAACATACGAGTAGCGCCAGGACAAATAAAGAAACAGTATTCATATGTAAACAATCCCATTTCTCAATAGGCACAAACTAGTTGGGAGTGGCACACGCACCAACGGGAGGGGAGGGATTGTGTGTGTGTGGGGGCATCACCGTAGAGAGACCAGGGGCAACGGGAGCTGAATATGATCAAAATACTTTCGCGATATCGAGGATAATCTTTAGCAGCAAGGTGCCCAACAGCACGGAGCGGTGGGTCAGACAGGGCTTTCAGACTGACTGCGATCCAGAGAAATGAGACGCCGTGAAAAGCTGTCTGTTTGTAGCCCTGGCTTTTGAAAGGGCTTCAGACGGCTCGGGAGCTGCTTACCCATTCACTTTGCAGCCCCATTTCAGACGCACAGCTTGACAGCTGCCAGCCAGGCGGCTGCTGTGGCCTTCATCTATTGAGTGATCCATTCTGCTGATAGTGCCTTGGGGCGGGCAGGGGGAAGCGGGGCACTGATTTACACTGAGATTTCCCTAATGCGGCCCCCTCTCTATCACACACACACATACACACACACACACGCACACACACCACCTAACTGCATCCAGGGTGAAAGAAAACAGATCACTCCCCAAACAGCAAGACCTTCTTGTATTAGATCCCATCTGAACGAGTTTGCATTCAGATATTATTAAGAATAAGATGGGAAAACGCTGGCGATTGTGAGCCTGCGGCAGCCTGTGAAGGGGCTGTGCGGCTGTGCCGGTGCTTGTCTGCCCGTCTGCCGCTGATGTTCCGATATTTCAGATTTATGGAGAGCGAGGCTCTGCTGCCTGTAACGCCGCCGGCCTCCCCGCGCTGCGTTGACCCCTCGTCTTCATCAAAACATGGTGAATCTTGATGTCATCGCTGTTCCTGTGGCTGGGGGGGCGAGGAGAAGCGAGCGATACCATACCTGTATTCACATATCGCGAGGCCGGCTGTCGTACGCCACCCACGCAGGAAGCCTGATTGCTGTGAGTCACCTGCATAGGGTACCCACAGCCCTGCTCAGGTATCACAAGGCCGGACCCCCCCGCTTCATCCCCCGGGAGAGCTGCTTATGGGGGCATTAGGGGAGGCAGCTGCCGGTTATGTAGCCTCAACATAGGGTTCAGACACGGGCCAGGCCAAAGGTGGCCCGCTTCACGCTCCATAAATGATAAACGTTACGGTTGGACAGCGGTACAGGAAGACATCTCGCACACTCGTTCTGGATCACGAGTGTAAATAACTAAGTACAAGAGATCGGCTGGAAGATTGTACACGTCGTACATAGGGAATTGAAGTTGAAGTCCTTTTAACATTTAGAAAATGGAAAAAAAAAGACTTGAGATTATCCCACTGCGCTAGGGAGTTTTAGAATACCGCTCCATACTCATATCACCCACATCGTTGTTTTATCATCTGGTCAGTATCAAATACACAGGGAACGGTCTCAGTATGCATTCCAGCAACAGTGAGAAAGAGAGAGAGAGACAGAGATCAAGTGTGAAAAGGAGAAGGGCAGAGAGAGGGTAAAGACAGAAAAAGGAAAGAAAGAGGGATAGAGGCTGCTGCGTGGCTCATCCTGGTAAGCCACTTGTTCTAGTGTGTGGATGGCATCTAATCCAGACCGTGCCAGTGCCGTCCGTGGCCAGCAGCCCCACGGACCAGCACATAATTAGCAGTAAAGGGGAGGAAAAAGGGGGAAAAAGGAAGAGGGGCACAGATAGAAAGACATGAGAGAGAGAGAGAGAGGAAGGGGAAAGAGAAGGGCAGCAGGGAGAGAGGAGAGCGCGGGGGGGGGTGTCACTGACCGAGACAGGTCCCGTCCATCTCTTCGTAGCCCAGGCTGCAGACGCACCTCCCCAGGGGCACCAGCCAGTCCCCGTCGGCCCCGCAGTACAGCTTGGGCGTGTCGCGCTCCTCGGCGTTCTTGACGCACACGCCGCGCACCTCCACCAGCGAGGACGAGTCGACGCGCGGGATGGTGTCCGGGAACGTGGCCAGGTTGCGGAAGGTGAACGGGCACTTCTTGTAGTAGACCCGCACGGACACGAGCGCGATGCACGCCCCGATGTCCTGGAAGGCCAGGTAGAAGCCCTTCCTGTTGATGGGCCCCACCTCGCGCACCTCCGTGTTCAGCTTGAGGATGCGGTCGCCCAGGTCCATCTGCGTGAAGCTCTCGTCGGCCGCGATGGTGTCGATCTTGGTGTACTGCGCCGGCTTGAACTTGATGGCGTGCGACTCGTCCGTCTCCATGTAGAAGAGGTTGAAGGTCTCCTTGCAGGTGCCCGACACCCAGGGGATGCTGTTGCAGTCGCGCAGGGTGAAGCGCAGCTCCGCGTACACCTTCTGCGCCGCCTCGCGCGAGATCCAGTTGGAGCGCAGCCAGTTGTTCTGGTTGGGCTCCATCACGTGGCACACCTGGAAGGTGTGGATGGGACGGTTGTGCTCGTCCATCTCCGTAATGGCGTCCCACTGCGGAGGAACAGGAAGGGGCGGTCACTCAGTGCAGATAACATCTGTGGTCAGTTATTCTGACAACATCGCCTCGTCGCATGGCAAAATATAAACAGTCTGATATTCCGATTAAATCCTCTCATTATCACGTCAAATATAAACATTCAGATGACATATTATTATGTTGGTAAAGCCCTGTCTTTCTGCGGTGAAATATAGATGTTGTGAACAAGTAAAGCAAACCAAGACTGGTGTCATATGCGACTGAACTCTCTGCAACGGCGAGATGGAGGCAGAAAGGCATCATTGGCAATATGTGAACATTTTGTCTCTTTCTGATCAATTCGTTTCACTTTGCTTTAAGTAAATCTGTATCGCAACATGACACATGGAGGGAGGGTTTAAACCCGCCCCCCGAAAACAGTCTTTAGTCTCAAGCAATTGCAGCTTCATTTCATTTCTCGGCTTCATATCATCCTCTTAGTCACATGAAATGCATCCAAACAGCCACGAAAAGCGTGAATTCCTCAACCTTAAACCCCTGCTCCAGACACCCGGGTTGACCTCGTCACATAAAATTCAGCATGGCACAGTGTTAACGGGGCAATGAGGGGCAAATCACTCCATGCTGTGGAAATGATAAAAAAATTATAATAATGTTGTTTTGGAGGCTCTATTTTTTCTTGTTCCCCTCTATTAAACACAAAGAGCTGCAAAGTGACCCGAGTCACCCCCCTAAAACAAAATTAACAAACCATCGTGGCCAGAAAACTGTTCCCCCTCCGCTAAACAGCACATACACATCCACCAAGTAGGCTAAGTGGTATTTCCATGCACACGACAATTGTTGCTCCCATTCATTGTCAGGGAATTTTTGAATATTCAATGTGCCTCGGTGCCTGTTGTTAGGAGTTGCTTCAGTCATCAATAGAATATTCTCTAAAATATGGAATGCACATGCCCTGTAACCTATACTGCACCATGACATTCTTTTCAGCACAGGTTCTTTTCTTTCTTCTTTTTAATAACTTTAAACATTTAATTACTTTGGATGGCAGTATGGCAATGATGGTGGGGGTGGCTCTCCTGGTTCTGTGAACTCAATGCGTGGAGAATGAAGCGACTGGCTTAAATGTCACACCTGCATCTGCTTTACCCTCGCGGCAATCGCGACCTGAAAAGACTCAATTACAGGAAGCTGAGTCCTAATGCCATCTCTGCGCGGGTCTGGGCTACGACCCTCACAATTTTCACCACCATCGGCGTGCCTCGCATTGCACTCAAACTCAAACTCAGTGGTTCTGTGTGGCTCGGGAGGTAGAGCATGGCGCTAACCATGCTTAGGTTGCGGGTTCGATTCCAATTGGGACCACGCGTACTGAAAAATGTATGCATTCACTACTGTAAGTCGCTTTTTAAAAGCGTCTGCTAAATGGCACATATATATATATATATATATATATATAAAAAGCTCTGACGATTTCCAGAGGCAAGAGGGTAGAGTTGTGCAATGGCGCAGGTACGGATGGTGTGAATATCTCATGGTCTGCGTTGCATAATTACACTGACTGGTTTCTAATTACTGTCTAATAGATTTATAACACTGCGGATCCAGTTAAGGAATGAGGGGCCAGAGAGTGCTGCTTTCTCTCCTTTCCTTTGTGATGTAATTAATTACTGGAAAACAACAGAAGCTCTTCATTTACCCAAGCTTGGAAGCACTGCAAAGGAGGCCAGGGCTGGCTCTTTTAATGAGCGGTTTAGCAGTTTACTGTCGTTACTCCACGAGAGCAGTGGAGAAGAAATATACACAAGGATTTCGGAGTATCCAATTTTGTTTCTCGGTGATATCATTTTATTTACCACAGCATGTAATCCCTTTGTGACATGATGTTCCTTGGTTTCCTCAAAATATCTAATACACTGGAAGAAACGGAATCAAATGAAAGGCACATTACTTTTATGTACAGTCTTAAAACAAATTGTCAAATAATTCCAGAACTGTTGTTCTCATTGTTTCCGAGTGTGTGTGTGTGTGTGTGTGTGTCCACCCGGGCAGCGGTGATTTCCTTTGTGCTCTGTTCATTATTCATGTAAAATAAATCCAATATCACAGCACAAGAGAGAACTTTTCTACAGTGCAAATCAATTTCGCCTTTCATCCATTTCTTTCTATCACTATAATGAGTCAAATTTGGATCTTGACACACTGCCAGTTTCTCAATACAAGCCCAAAAGCAATCATGGCTCATCGGACCAGGATTTAGACTTTCATTAGTATGGTCAGGTTTGTTTTTAATCATTTAAAACAGCTGCAACTAAGTCCCACCGATGATATTTATCTGCCAATTCCACTGAATGCACTGGGGACTTAGGAAATGCACACAGTAAAGTTCAGTGGTGAGTATGCAATCACACATCTGAACCCTGTACTTTTATTTCCAAGTTTAATTTCATCATTTCCTACAGTGTCCACCGTACATACAGCAAAGTGAAAGAGCTGAAAATTATTTCAATAGCTGTACTTTTAACTGTACTGAACTGGTCTGTTTTTAATTATATTAAGTGCTATTTTTTAACCAATGTTTTTGGGTTTACCTTCTCATTACATTACATTACATTACAGGCATTTGGCAGACGCTCTAGCGATATCTATCTAGCTAGTTAGCTAGCAACCTGGTATCACGGCCAAATAAAGCTCGCTAACAATAGCTAACGATATAGATAGTTAGCATAATTTGTTCAACACGGTATAAAATGAACCAGCTTCAGGAAAGATTGGTTGAAGAAGTTCGAAAGTACAGGAGTTTCCCTGCTTTCATGAAAACTTTACTGACCTTGTTCAATACATTTACGCCTACTAGTGTACAGAAGTGTAAGGACACCATGTTGCACAGGTTGCGCAGAAGTATAAATTGCAGAGTGCTCTGCGACGTGTTGCAGAGGATGTCTCCCAATTTGAAAAGGCCAGTCATATCTGTAGGCCTGCCTCACTTGTTATGACATATGACATTTTATACCGTGTTGAACAAATTATGCTAACTATCTATATCGTTAGCTACTGTTAGCAAGCTTTATTTGGCCGTGATACCAGGTTGCTAGCTAACTAGCTAGATAGATATCGATAGTTTTGCTTAGCTAACATTTACATAGATATATACAGGTATGGTATGCAGCTGCCAACAACGATGTCTATCGCTGTATTACTTCACTGATCTCTTGTGCGAACTATGATTGTTCTTACCATGTATTAATGCACATCTAGTAAATCACTCTAGATAAGAGCGTCTGCTATATGCTTAAAAAAATGTATATGCACCCTGCTCTTTCTTTGTTTTGTTAGTATTAGAATATTCTACGCATTAAGGTGTTGTAGTGGCATTTATATGCAATATTACATTATATTACATTTATATGCAATCTAAAGCAAAACACAAACATCTGGATATTTGCAACCTTAAATATATCATTTAGAATGATGTGAAGACAGTCGACCCTTCGTTGTTTGCAGAATCTCAGAGTTTAATGTAGGCCTACTGTCAGTACAATCGACTTTAAAACCCAAAAAAAAGGAAGTACGCCTGTCATGAAAGCAGCTTGTGTGCGAGCAACTGACCTTAGTAAGTTGCGAGTAAATTCACTTGGAACAAAGGAACCAGCAGACGACTCTTGAAAATAATGTTAATGTATTAAGGGAAATAAAGGATGGTCTTTTTCTGTCTTTTCACAGAATTAAAAAAATCGCTGCTTTTATTTTTCTCCGCTAATCTGGATGTCGCTCTGGATAAAAGCGTCTGCTAAATGCTTAAAATGTCAAATGTAAAAAAATGATGTACTAGCTCGATGAACTATGACCATGACAGCTCCACCTCCATTCGCTAACCAACCAATCAATGCTGTGCAACATCTACACGACATGTTGCGAGTTAGATTTTTGTGCTAGGTACGTGACATCCTCTGCAACACCCTCTGCAACATTAACGCAACGTTGCAGAGGATGTCGCCTCGCAGTCGCACGAGCATGTATAGGCCTGTAGGGCAAGCAGCATGGGACAGCTGCAGAAACCAAAGACTGCAAGACAGAAAATATAGTTTTTTTTCTTCGCTTTGTCTGTATTCAGTTTGTGGTTCTAATTCTAAATCTTGGAAGTGGGACTTTCGAGCTGTACGGGACCCAAGGGCTCCTTGTCTGATGGCAGCGCTATAAGCTCTGTCATTCTTCTACTTCACTCTGAGACACAGCATCACTCCAGGCTGAAGTTACAGCCTTCAAAAACGTTCACAATGTACAACCGAGAATTGCTCAGGAAAGATGGAGAGATAGATTTTGCGGAAAGGTGAGGCCCTCTCCAACGCTGTCACTGCGAGAGGCCCAATTATTTACTGCCAGCTGCCAAAGGTGAGGTAATTCCATTAAAAGATTTGTAAAGCCGCCGCTATTGAGAGCGGTTATCGTGGTTCGGAGCAGAAATGAAACATTTTCACTGTAAACCAGACTTGGTTTTTGTAATGGAAGTATTTTATGTGCCATTTAAAAGTCAGATTTTCTGTCGGACTGAATTAAAACATGTTGTGATTCCCTGCTACAGAAGTGCCCACAGAAACTATAAAGCTTTGTATAAAGCGAAACCTTAACTCTAAAGTGTCTGTTTTAATCGAGGTATAAATCTATGCTCTTCCTTTACTGCTTCCGGGTCCACAGTGGAAATTAAAACAATACAGCCTCTTACTCTTACGCAGAACAGCTTTCAAAGAGAAATGAGAGACAGAGAGGCTTACAGGCTGTGAGCAAATCGGAGCAGGGAAGATACTGACAGATCAAGTCCCAGAGAAAAGCATGAGAGTGAAAGTGCTGTAAGTGCTCACTCCGGAACCGCAGGGAGCATGCTGGAGCTTCACTGCATATACAGCAGTAACTACATGAGAAACAGTCAACCAAGCAGGAGCTGGCAGTTAACTGTGTATTCACCCAGTGCCATAATCCTGCACTGCTGCCCTCAACAGCTGCGACTGTTTACTACTACATCTGCTTGTGCGTGGGTGTGTGCGGGTGTGTGTGTGTGCCCATGTATTTTTTTTTGTAGGACATCTATTTGTGTGTATACTGTAGTCGTGTGCACGTGAATGGCCTATCATATATCATACATGCCATTTAGCAGACACTTTTATCCAAAGTGACTCACGGTAGTGAATGCATACATTTTTCAGTGTATGTGGTCCCAGTGGGAATCGAACCCACAACCTAAGCGTTGTCAACGCCATGCTCTACCTACTGAGCCACACAGAACCACTGGTGTACATCCATGTGGGTATGTCTGTGCCGTTGTGTATGTCCAGTGTGAATGTATGCGTACGCATTGTGTGCGTACCTGGTATAATGGAGTACATTCACTCTTCTCACAGTCCACCACCTCACTCTGCTATGCTACACCAAGTTCACACTTTTTTTTTATTTTTTTTTACAAGGACAGCAAGCCTGGCCTTTGACCTGTCAACACAGCATATATGTGCATAATCACACACTGCTGTCTGAAATGTGAATCATCAGGAATAAACAAGGACTGAACTAAATAAACTAAACTCCATAATGCGAGGCGGCGAGTTATTTACAGCGATAGCTAAACTCTAGTGCAAGATGGTGAGTTATTTACAGGAATAACTAAACTCTGTAATGTGGTGCAGTGAGTTATTTATAGGAATAACTAAACTCTGTAATGCAGGGGCAGTGAGTTATTCACCAGCCTCAGTGGGAAAGAAAGGCAGTGCAGCTGGGAATTGATCTCCTGTCTGATCAAACAACAGAAATCCATAGTCATAATGAACGCTGCCTCCATATTGAACCAATCTATTGACGTACTCTTCAGAGTCATAAACACCATTCTCAAGCTTATTTAGGAGAGCAGGGGCTAACTATGAGGAACCGCCTCAGACCGTGCACCTACATACAAATGTGACCCAGACCTGCAGAGTCTGTAACAGGGAAGACCCGCTGTAAAATGTATCATTTCCCCGCTGTTCGTCTGCATCTAGTCAAAATGATGTTGACCAAAAACAAACAAACAAAAACGAATGTTAATTATTCATCAGAAATGGCGCTGATCTTTTCAATGCCAGCTGCCTGGATTCGATCAACGTTTGTCCTTAAGTTGCAAATAAATGCAAGCGTTACATTTTTCTGTTAACAAACGCAGTGTGCCGAGTTCACTTAGACGAGCGTTGAACTCAACTGTGTTTCTGAAGACAAAAAAACAAACACTTGTATTTAATTGTGGGTCAAAGTTAAGGACAAATGGTGACCGAATCGAGGACAGTGTTCTTCATAAATGGGATAGGACAAATGCCTCGGATAATATTTCTTATTTATTTCTCCCAGATCAAAATGAGACACTTCTATATTTGAACTGAGATATTCTGCAGTGTCTCTTGCATCTCAGATATTGATCTTGAGAAATCACCTGCTAAAATGTCACTGTGAGCTAAAAAAGAGATACCATGTGTAAAAACTTGCAGAAATCTCACTTCATCTCAATTGCAATGTTTCAAGCATTTCTTAAAATGAGATGAGTGCGATATTTAAGAACCTGCTCCCGATTTCCTCATTTTTTATTTATTTGGATATGGATTTTTTGTATATGATCTGAAACTGTGATGTACATATATGGTCTGGAACAATATGATATTATCAGATATTATCAGAAACAGTATGATATACAGTACTTATGACATATACAATCGGAAACCATTCAACAATAACAACAATGAAGTACATAGTAACAAATAACAAATAAGAACAATAAGAACAATGAAGGGAATTTTTTCATTAAAAAATTATCAACACCCATTGGCTGCTTATTAGCAACAGTGCACAAAAATAAATGAATTATAGGCACTGGCTAACAGCTTAAATATACAAATGTAGTGACTGTAACTAAGTTTATTTATGTAGAGCAACACTGTTTTTTGTTGATCAAGTTAGCTAGTCATCAACTAACGCACAAACATCAAAGGTATGTTTGTGCGTTATTTAAAAATGAAAACACTACTATCTGCTATATTGTGGCCTGAAGGATGGGGACGAGCCACTTGGGATCTGGAGCAGTGGCAAAGGAAAAGGAAACCGCGTTATTTTAACTGGTTTTGTTTAAGATATTGTCCAATTCCAATACGGTATCTCATTCAGCAGCTGAGATCTATGCTTTTACCACATTTTTTTTTCCACGGTGGAATAACTTTTTGTTCACTTCGCTACTAGGCCATGTCAACCATAGACTGGGTTGAATTGCAAGGTTGTTAAAATAGCTATTGCATGCTTTGTGACATTTATCAAATCGTAACACCATGTTATTGTTATTTGTCTGCTGCTGTCTTACAAATAAAAATTGACAGCCCTATACATACGTGTATGTATATATACACATACAGGTAAGGTAACTGCCAAAATAAAGGAAACACCAACATAATGGCTTTGTATTTATTGGCATTTACCTTATACCTCTAAGGGGTTGAGTGAACCTAAACCATGACAGGAAGATTCACCACACACCATAACAGAGCCACCAAAACCCTTCACAATGGGAAACAAGCACTCGGGTCTGTAGGCTTCTTTTGGCATGCACCACATATGCACTCGCCCATTTGTTGAGAACAGGGTGAAGGGTGACTCATCTGAACATACAGTTAGGTCCGGAAATATTTGGACAGTGACACAATTTTCATCATGTTGGCCCTGTACGCTACCACAATGGATTTGAAATGAAATAATCGAGATGCAATTGAAGTGCAGACTTTAAGCTTTAATTTGAGGGTATTTACATCAAAATTGGAGGAAGGGTTTAGGAATTGCAACAATTTTAATACATAGACCCCTCATTTCAAGGGACCTAAAGTAATTGGACAAATGAATATAATCATAAATAAAATGTTCATTCTTAATACTTTGTTGAGAATCCTTTGCAGGCGATGACTGCCTGAAGTCTGGAACCCATGGACATCACCAAACGCTGGGTTTCCTCCTTTGTGATGCTTTGCCAGGCCTTGACTGCAGCTGTCTTCAGTTGTTGTTTGTTTGCAGGTCTTTCTGCCTTAAGTCTTGTCTTAACCAAGTGGAATGCATGCTCGATCGGATTGAGATCAGGTGATTGACTCGGCCATTGTAGAATATTCCACTTCTTTGCCTTGTAAAACTCCTGGGTTGCTTTCGCAGTATGTTTTGGGTCATTGTCCATCTGTACTGTGAAGCGCCGTCCAATCAACTTTGCTGAATTTGGCTGAATGTGAGCAGACAGAATGTTCCTATAGACTTCAGAATTCATGCGGCTGCTTCCGTCTTCTGTCATATCATCAATAAACACTAGTGACCCAGTGCCATTGGAAGCCATGCATGCCCATGCCATCACACTACCTCCACCATGTTTTACAGATGATGTGGTGTGCTTTGGATCATGAGCCGTTCCAAGCCTTCTCCATACTTTTCTCTTCCCATCATTCTGGTACAGGTTGATCTTAGTTTCATCTGTCCAAAGAATGCTGTTCCAGAACTGGGCTGGCTTTTCTAGATGTGTTTTGGCTAACTCTAATCTGGCCTTTCTATTCTTGAGGCTTATGAATGTTTTGCACCTTGTGGTGAACCCTCTGTATTTGCTCTTGTGAAGTCTTCTCTTTATGGTAGACTTGGATAATGATACGCCTACTTCCTGGAGAGTCTTCCTCACTTCACTAGATGTTGTGAAGGGGTTCTTCTTTACCATGGAAAGGATCCTGCGATCATCAACCGCTGTTGTCTTCCGTGGACGTCCGGGCCTTTTTGTGTTGCCGAGCTCACCAGTGCGTTCCTTTTTTCTCAGAATGTACCAAACTGTTGATCTGGCCACTCCTACTGTTTCTGCTATCTCTCTGATGGATTTCTTCTTTTTTCGCAGCCTAAGGATGACCTGTTTCACTTGCATTGAGAGCTCCTTTGACCGCATGTTGTGGATTCGCAGCAACAGCTTCCAAATGAAAATGCCACACCTGAAATCAACTCCAGACCTTTTACCTGTTTAATTGATGATGAAATAACAAGGGAATAGCCCACACCTGCTCATGAAACAGCTTTTGAGTCAATTGTCCAATTACTTTAGGTCCCTTGAAATGAGGGGTCTATGTATGAAAATTGTTGCAATTCCTAAACCCTTCCTCCAATTTTGATGTAAATACCCTCAAATTAAAGCTGAAAGTCTGCACTTCAATTGCATCTCGATTATTTCATTTCAAATCTATTGTGGTAGCGTGCAGGGCCAAAATTATGAAAATTGTGTCACTGTCCAAATATTTCCGGACCTAACTGTATGACTTATTTCTAATGCTCAGTAGACCACTGCCTTTGTTGTTTGCACCACCTTACTCACAGATATGCATTTTTAGGTGTAGTAAGCGGTTTATGCACTGCAACCCGACCATAGTATCCCTCTCTGTGAAGTTCTCAACATAGTGTTCTAGATTGATATTTGCAGTCAACTGATTCAGAGTTGCTCATCTGTTTTGCCTTGCAAGGCGAACAAATGCACAGCCATCGGTTGCCCCTAGTTGATGATGTCTTTCCCTCAGACTTCCATGCAAACATCACCTTAGCCACTGTTCCTCGTGAAACATCAGCAAGTTGAGCAGTCTTCATCACTGAAGCTCCTGCCAAATGTGCCCCAAAAATCACCCCTCTTTCAAAGTCATTTAGATCTTTTTGTCAGGCCATGGTCGACAAAATAATGGGCAACTGGGCCTGCCCATCATTTTTATACATGACCCTAAGCATGATGTTATTTGCTTAATTAACTCAGGAACCATACCCGTATACAGTCAGGTCCATAAATATTTGGACATTGACAAAGTTATTGTTATTTTAGCTGTCTACCACAGCATATTGGAGTTGACATTAAATAATGAATATGAGCTCAAAGTGCAGACTTTCAGCTTTAATTTAGGGGTATTTACATCCAAATCGGGTGCACGGTGTGGAATCACAGCACTTTTTATATGTGCCCCCCTTTTGAGGGAACAAAAGTAATTGGACAATTGGCTGCTCAGCTGTTCCATGGCCAGGTGTGCATTATTCCCTCATTATTTAATTTACAAGTAAGCAGATAAAAGGTCTATAGTTGATTAGAGTTGATTTCAAGTGTGGCATTTGCATTTGGAATCTGTTGCTGTTAACTCTCAATATGAAGTCCAAAGAGCTGTCACTGCCAGTGAAGCAAGCCATCATTAGGCTGAAAAATCAAAACAAACCCATCAAAGAGATAGCAAAAACATTAGGTGTGGCCAAATCAACTATTTGGTACATTCTTAAAAAGAAAGAATGCACTGGTGAGCTCAGGAACACCAAAAGGCCCGGAAAACCATGGAAAACAACTGTGGTGGATGACAGAATAATTATTTCCCTGGTGAAGAAAAAACCCTTTACAACAGTTGACCAGATCAAGAACACCCTCCAGGAGTTAGGTGTATCTGTGTCAAAGTCAACAATCAAGAGAAGACTTCACCAGAATAAATACAGAGGGTTTACCACAAGATGTAAACCATTCGTGAGCCTCAAAAACAGGAAGACCAGATTAGAGTCTAAAAAAGCCTGTACAGTTCTGGAACAGCATCCTATGGACAGATGAGACAGTATGGAGAAGGGAAGGAATTGCTCATGATCCGAAGCATACCACCTCATCTGTGAAGCATGGTGGAGGTAGTGTTATGGCGTGGGTATGTATGGCTGCCAATGGAACTGGTTCCCTTGTATTTATTGATGATGTGACTGCTGACAAAAGCAGCAGGATGAATTCTGAAGTGTATAGGGCTGTATTATCTGCCAAATGCTTCAAAACTCATTGGACGGCACTTCACAGCAACCCAAAACTTTTTTAAGGCAAAGAAGTGGAATGTTCTGTAATGGCTAAGTTGATCACCTGACCTGAATCCAATTGAGCATGCATTTCACTTACTGAAGGCAAAACTGAAGGCAAAACGCCCCAAGAACAAGCAGGAACTGAAGACAGTGGCAGTAAAGGCCTGGCAGAGCATCACCAGGGAAGAAACCCAGCGTCTGGTATGTCTATGGGTTCCAGACTTCAGGCAGTCATTGACTGCAAAGGATTTGCAACCAAGTATTAGAAATGACAATTTAATTTTTGATTATGTTAGTTTGTCCAATTACCTTTGAGGCCCCAAAATTGGGGGGGCTATGTATAAAAATGGTTGTAATTCCTACACGGTTCATACAATATTTTTGACAAAACCCTTAAATTAAATTCATTTCAAATCCATTGTGCTGGCGTACAGAGCCAAAATAATTAAAACTGTGTCACTGTCCACATACTTATGGACCTGACTGTATATGAAATGTATATATCTAAGTCTATCTTCATAACTTTTACCTTTCATACCAGTTACCAATTTAGTTGCCCTTCTTTGAACTTTTTAAAAAGCTTCTATATCTTTCTTGTAGTGTGGTGCACAGTACTGCAAACAGTAATCTAAGGGAGGCCTGACAAACGCAGTATATAACATAAATATAACCATTGATTTATACTCAATACCTTTAGCTATGTATCCCAGCATCCAGCATCTCCCAGTTTATGTGAGAGAACACAAGATATACGATTCAATCGTAAATCATTCCTTCCCATGGGCTTTTTTCCATAGTACAGTGTGTGCAGTCCCCAGGTAATGTAATTATTTGAGTGGGAAATGTTGTCAATAATATTAAGCTAATAAATAGGTAAAGACTCCATTTGCATTGTTTTAACTGTAGTGAGACTGTTCACAGGGATCATGATAAATGACTTTACATTCTAGCTTTCGAGCATTTCCTGACAACAAGACCTAGGGCCACCTGCAGGATTTCCAATAAAATACAATATAATCAATTTCATGATGATAGCATAAAAAGTCTGTAATTCTCAGCACAAGACCAACAGTTTCACAATCATTTCAGTTTTTATGGCATTGTTTAGGAGGAGGCTAAGCCCTCGTAACCAGTCTGCTACACCCTGCCACACCCTACTCCAATATACCACACCCTACTCCAGTCTGCCACACCCTGCCACACCCTACTCCAATATACCACACCCTACTCCAATATACCACACCCTACTCCAGTCTGCCACACCCTACTCCAGTCTGCCACACCCTGCCACACCCTACTCCAATATACCACACCCTACTCCAGTCTGCCACACCCTACTCCAGTCTGCCACACCCTACTCCAATATACCACACCCTACTCCAATATACCACACCCTACTCCAGTCTGCCACACCCTACTCCAATATACCACACCCTACTCCAGTCTGCCACACCCTGCCACACCCTACTCCAATATACCACACCCTACTCCAGTCTACCACACCCTACTCCAGTCTGCCACACCCTACTCAAGTCTGCCACACCCAGTCATGCACACCCTACAGGTGCACAGTGGGGCAGGAGTGAAGAGGAGGAGGGAAGCAGAAAGGACATTAGGCTTTCTTTATTCTTTCTTTATCTTAAAGTTAATTATATAACAAGCAGCTTAACACCCACACAAATGACACTCCAACCCTAACAAACATCCTGTACTGAATGTGTCCACGCATCCCATTTCACACACTCACACACACACACACACACACACACACACACACACACACACACACACACACACACACACACACACAATTTCTCCACTAATGGGAGGAACTAATTTTCTCAGTCAATTTACAGAAGCGGTTGATCCTCCAAAGTTGTATCCAGCCGAGACTCTCTCTCCTTCATCTGAAATTCAGGAGTTTGGGAACCAGAGTTGAAAAGTTGAATCTCAAACTTCAGCACAGATGTGAGGACAGAGTGCTCACACAGAGCTGCCATTGTGAGTAGATTTCCAAATCAACAACAAGCTCCTCCTTGGCTAAATCTCTGCTTTTAATAACGACTTGGGTGCCTGGAGGCAGTGAGCACTAGTGTCCCAGAGGAGAGCGATAAACAGGAAAGACCTGCTTTACCGATGCGAGCACCACTCTCCTCCCATGGAATATCACATCATTTCACATTTCAACCAGGCAACACCACTCTCTTCAAACAATATGGGCTGAGACAACCAGAGAGCAATTAAACAGGTTCTCAAAAACATTATTTTCTAAGGAACCTGTGGTGCAGTATATTGGAGACAATACACTTGGCACAAAAGTAAATGGAAAGCGGATGACGGTGTTGTTTATGAACTTCTACATCTTTAGGTAGACGATTCCTGTTGTAGAGATGCGTGAAAATGATTGTGTTCATTTACTGCAGCATGCCTTTTTAATTTGTCTCCAATGCAATACCACAAGGTATTTCTCTTTTGCCTGAGTGACTCCTCTAAAACACACTGTCTCCAGCCTTCCAGTGCACTTAACAGAATGAAAATGCCATTACCTTGCTTTACTTCACTACCCCTGTGAATACAGCCACACATGACTGGGTTTGTGTCCACAAGCTCTGCTAAAAGGCAGGTTACACTCCAGTCTGTCTTAGTCTGTACCTCCCATATCACTGTGTGAAAGCTTTAGGCTTTAACATTAGGAGCATCATAATGTAGTTCAAGCATTTGGTGATTTTAAAATTGGCCACACTCTACTTTTGTTGATTTTAAATTAAATTAAAATAACTTTACTATTGGGAAAGTCATACCACCCCCCAGTCCCCGATTTCTCAGAAATATGTTTTTTCACCATACTTGCGTTGTTTGACTTTAAATATAATAAAAGGAATGACTCTTCAATATTCAATACAACTCTTGTTGGCATGGCGTATTTTTGCCATTTTGGTGCCTCTCTAACGCAAATAGGACATACAGTAGGCTCCATTTTTATTCATATCCTTGATAAAGATGAACAAAATATATCGTATAAAATAAACTATATAAGTAATGATGTATATTTTATGCAAAAAATATATATTACTGGCCATCTACTGGTCACACCCTGGCCTCACAGGACCAAAACGACTGCCACCTGCAACTAATCAACCAATTAACACCCAATCAACCAGGAATAAAAGGGGCCAGGCTTCCCTCATGAAGAGAGGGAGTGGAGGGAGAGAAACCGAGAGAAACCGAGAGAAACCAAGAAGAGGAGAAGAGGAGAAGAGGAGAAGAGGAGAAGAGGAGAAGAGGAGAAAGGGAGAAGGGGAGAAGGGGAGAAGGAAGTGTTTGCAATGTGGAAAGGAAGCCTGTGAAGTCTTTAATTAAAGCGATTTTTGGTACACGTAACACCTACAAGCAAACCCAGTAGGGTGTTACAGCGTGTGTGTGCACATCTAACTGCACCTCTTATCCAAAGCAACTTACACAGTTTACATATCTTTACATGCAATCAATTTACTGTATATAGTTGGATATTAATTGAAACAATTCAGGTACCTTGCTCAAGTGTACAACAAGCTGCAACCTTTGCATTACAAGCCCAGTTCCCTAAGAATTATACCACACTGCCGCCTTTTATCCTTGTTTGAAATCTAAATTGAGTGTTGAGACAGCAGGTCCACCCAAAAAGAAAAACAAGACATACAATTTCCATCAAAGGTTTTTTGTTTGTAAGCATCAAAGGCAGGTGTGCGTGCTTAGTATGTGGTGTTAGCGTTGTAGTTGGGAGAAAATGCAACGTAGTTTCACCATGTTCACCAATGCACTTCACAGTTCACAAGAACCTCGAACGCGATTTTTTTCCGCTGGTAGCAGCCTGCGGTCTGAGAAGGTGAGCAAGCTAAAAGCGGGGATGCAAAAGCAGCAATCGCTGTTCACTAAACCGGTGAATGAATCCCAAGTTAAAACCGAGGTGGCATTCAAAGTGGCTCATCATTTAGCAAAGAATAAAGAGCCTTTTACAGACGGTGGATTACTTCAGGATACAATGGCTCTGGTGGCTTAATGCTTATTCAAGGTTCACAAAAACTGACCTGAACGACAGATACACACCGGATTACAAAGCACTGGTGGACAGTATGCAGTGCAAAGCCTATCATTGAAGATAAAAAAGGTAAAGTTACTTAAATGCGTTATTACAATCATAAAACTAAACATGTACCCTTGGCAAAAGACATTCAATTCGACGAAGGAATGTTCTTGTCCCATTAAAAGTGAATGGTTTTCGAAAACCCGTCCTGGAAGGCGCCGCTTCAATTCCTCCTTTGCCGATTTGGTCAATTGCATCATTGTGCTCTCCACTGTATCACTAGCAGTACTACCCACGCGTTACCATTCATTTGTGATAATTCCAAAATTACAAAGCCTTCTAGGTTCAGTAGCATGACATTTAAACATAATTCATCGTTAAGACCTTCTGACGTCAGAGTTTGTGGCGTGACCATCCAATACACTTCATGCTTTTTTAATAACAGGTCAATGTCTCTGCCTCTGGGTGGAAATATATGTTTATCTATACCAAGAAACCATAAAGCAGATATGTTTCGTTTACAGTCATTGACATGTACTGCAACAGGGTAGTTGCGATCATCCCTTCGAATACAGGGGTGGTGAACACATTTCACTCTCTCTTTATATCTTCTTTATGAATTACCTTTTGTGTGATTCAATGCAAGTACAGCACAATTGTAACTATGAAAACCTTAGAGACCTTCCAGACCTTCTCGAACAGAGTACCATGTAATCCAGTGCTCACCAACCGCCTCTGGAATTCAATTTTAGGCTCAGTTCAATGTCTTTAAATGTCTGCATTCTAATCTAGTGTCTGTGACAACGGGCACGAATAACACTGTCACGCATGGTCTTGTGATTGAACCACTGAGTGTTTATTATCTTCAAATTCTTCAAATGACTGCTTCTGTAATTTGGTGTTCACAGGCTACAGCTCTCCAGGAAACTCACTGAATAGAAGTACTTCCATACAGGAGACTTCCTATCACCCCCACTAAAAAGTATATATTTTTGTTTTGACAAACCTTACTGTGTAACTCCATGTTTACTTGCATTTCACACAAACTTATTGTCTTCCCAAAACAGAATCCATTTCACAGCCTGCCGCCTGGCTCCAAGAACCAAAAAAGGCATCCCAACTTCTACTGCATGTTTCCTCTTAATGAAGAATCAGGGAACGATCAGGGAAGAGCAAAACAGCTCAGACGAGTGTGAAGAGAAGAAGAACGGCATGCCCGCCTTCTGCATCCCCCACTCCTGCTCTCTGTCATGGAGGCTGAAAATGTGTCTCCTCCCTGTCATCGGGAAAGAGAGATTTCTATTTGGCTCTAGCCCTCGGAGCAGTGGGAGCCCCCAGCGACTGGTGGGGAATAACAGGCACCACAAGGGACAGATGGATGTGCGCCAGACAGACGGGGGCCCGGGAAAAGAAAGCGGATGAGAGCTGGGAGAAACCCGCGGTGCTGCAATAATGCACAGTCTCGCTCGCAACAACGATGGCTCTGCAGCAAACAACCCACAGAGAACCTGCCAGACATGTCAGAGGAGAGTATTGATTTTTATCACACCTGAAAAATAAACCGAGCGATAACACAGGGGGCTGTGGTTTAAGACTCGAAAACAGTGCCTTTTAGCAATGTCCAAATTCTGATCATACTGCAGGTTCAAAGTGTTGTGCCGTGCTGAACATTGCTTAGGCTTCACTCTTGAAAGAATCCAAGAATATGTCGTGGTGATTACATTTCAGCAAACATCAATCTTATTTGTGTTTGTTGCATTTGGTCAATCCTTTACCATTAATTTCCCTGGGGCAACGCATACTATGTTAAACTGTCAAGGATTAAATAAATAGGCTAGCGCTACTGGGTGCAAAACACGGCATGGAACAGTGTACTTATGGCTAGCGGTGAAATTGTTCTGCCATCAATTTGATAGATTGATCATTCACGACTGATTTTGATGCGCTCTAGTGACGCTTGCGTAAGAGCGACATCATCCCATTAGCCAGAGAGATGGCTGGTGGTGAGTTAACTGGCGAAGATCATGAAACAAAGAAAGCAAACAAAACACTTATCTGGAAAACAACACCTTGGTGTCATGCTGATGATTAACTGCTGGTTGACTGGCAAATACAGCTGATGGTGGCTATCACTGGGCAGCAACACTGGGCTTTTGGGTGGCTCATCTTGCTAAGGCACTGGTCTAGTGAGTGGAGGTGTCCCACAGCCTAGTATCAAATCCAGACCGTGCCAGGTTTGTTGATGAACCACACTTATGCTATAATGTGTGCGCATGCATAAGCTTGAGGTGAATGCCCTAAATTAGCCTTATATGGTGGGCTATTGATCAGCCATTCATCATCATGTGCAATGAAGTCTGCTTGATCGCAGAGCACACGCTCATGCCCAGACACACATTTTGCCTATATATCCTCTAAAAGCACTGGTGCAGCCATTTTGCACAAAGAACAGCACAGAACTATTTATGTCAAACTCGAATGCGTATGTCATTGCCAACCAACACTGCATAATATGTCAACTGGGCTGCAAATGATGAGTTGATAACGTTATATAATCTTATTCATTTGACGTCATTCATTTTATGTATTTGTCACATCTTCACTTTAGTCAACCAGATTATCACATTATGGTTATCACTTGTGCTAGTGTATTTATTTCATATGATACAGTACATTGTATTATTTTCACTGTAATGGTTTATGTGTGTTGCCTTCTGTATAGGTAATGCATAACTATTTCAATGTCTGTGAGATCGCAACCGATGAACTACAGAGTTGACAGAAGTGGTGCCTTACATGACATACAGTATTTTGGATGAGAGCGCAGTGATGAGCAAAATGCTTCTGGTTTGTCACTGATGCTTGCACAGTTGCGGTCTCTACTGATCTTTCCGGCTGACGAAGCTACGACTATGTCTTCAGCTAGGGGAAAATCTCCATGCAGGCCAACAGCAAAACATTTGGGACTTCATGCCCACTAATGCAATAATCATCCAATTATGTGTAGTATGGCTGCCTCCTACACACCATTATTGTACGGAAACAAGTATTCCTCTCCAAGTTTTGTGGAGATATGTGTTAGATATGGAAGACTTTTCCTCCACTCGGGCTACTATTTGCTATTTATAATGTACTGTTCCAAATATGGATTAACTGCATGGTGTGAAACATTGAATACATAAAGATTATCATCAAATATACGAAGCGCTTCTGAAACATTTGCTGAATTTATGAAATATTTAATGAAGGCATTTCATGAATAAAACACTGGCATACTGACTTTTTCATTCTATAACTTAATCAAGCCAATTTTCACATAATTTGCAGCAGTTTTCAAATTATGATTATCGGTTGTATTTCTGATATACTTCACAGGTTATGGTTGAATGTTAATGTTTCACAGTTGGAAAAAAAAATGAAATGCAGTTGGATAAAGTGAACAACGCTTTAGTGTTACACCTATGCTGACTTTTAATCCTTCATTTAATATTTATGTAAAATTTTCTATTTTAGCATGCTAATTCATTTTTATTATCAAGGAACATTTTAGAGAACTGAAAGATATCATCTTTCCATTCTCTGTCGATTTGATTTTCTTTGCCTCCTTTTGTCTTTGTGAAAATCAAACACTTGGGTTTGCGTACACGGGGAAAAAAATAGCCTTTTCCATCCCTCAGAGTGAATCACACAAATTAAACTGCCTGAAGGCTAGGGGGGGGGAAAAAATATGCAATTTATTATACAATCAAAAACCCATACATCTCTGCTCCGGCACCGTAAGCGACGCCTACTCTTGGTTTCTGTCAAAATCATTTATCTAACATCCATCAGTTAAAAAGTGTCACTGAAAGATAACAAAATGTAATGACAGCTCACAGAGAGATTTTCTCTGCTGAACATTGTGATTGCCCTCTAACTGTTCACAGACAATAGCCCAATACTAGGGTGAAGCGTATCCGCCCAGACTGCGGGTGTTTACTTGGCTGTGGGCAGCAGGATACAGAGTCAATACGTTTCCCTCGGGGACGGGGGGGACGGGAGTCCTCGCTCTGTATGCTGATCGCATGCCTCTCCTTCTCAAGGCTGTGTCAGATATATGGCAGGCCTCGCTGAGAGAGACGCTGACCTCCTGTCACTTATCACTCCACCCTCCACCATCTCACTGCACATACCAGCTCACTAAGAGAGTTGTTGGTGGTGGTGATGGTGTGAGATTGAGCTTCGGCTTGTCGGTGCAGTGAGTTGGGTCACGCGCGCCCTTATATGGCCCCGCTAGCTGTGTTTACACTTGGGGTAAATAGGCCCAGGAATTGCAGGGAACTAAAGTACTCAGATGAGGTAGTTGAGCATGTGCTTAGGAAGTCCCAGTGTTCCAATGTCCTTCAAAAATAAGTACGCTGACCTCTGATGTCACACTAGAAGATGGGGGACATGGAAGTGCCGTAATGACAATGCAGCCACACGTGTAGTGTTTTTAAATCCACCCTTTGCCCTGCTGTCCCCTCTTGGCTCAAGGGCATGATAATTCAATCAGCATTTGTCCTTAACTTTGATTTACATATAAATACAAGTGTTTTTTCTTCAACATTAAGTCATTATTGTTTAAGAGCAGCCCTAGCATTATGGTATTCTAGGTGAATTAAGAATGATCCATGCATGCTTTTAATGCACAAAACAAAGCTGAAGAACAAGCAGGCCTCGAGAAAAGAACTCACAAATACACAAGATAACATGTTCTTGGAGGAGTTACAGGAAGTGACACATCAAAGAAAGCATTAATTTAATCATTTAATTATATTTAAAAATATAACAATAAAACCGATACAGCAGTGCTAACAAAAAGCCACCCATTACATTTTATTGGGTCACAAGGTTGACTGTCAATTTATATTTCAAATATATATATTTTAAATTAATAAATGCTTCTGCAACAATGTCAAACAATGACCTTCTATCATCTCCTGCAGTAGTAATCAATGCATAGGTATATTAAAATTCTAATCTGTTGAAATCTTATTTCCCAGAGGCAAACTGCTTCGAAGGCTCTCTGATTTCTTTAAAGATCTTGTTGCATTATTGTTTAATCAACGGTGCTGTTTTGTGTTACACTCAGATACGGTTTAAGTCTTCGCAATTAAATATGAAAGGTCACATTAAGACACGCTTGCACGATTTCAGTTTTGGTTACACTGTGCACTTTCTCATCTTAAGATCCACAAAGCTTTTATGTTCTTTTAATAATTAAAAATAAAAATTTAATCCTTAAATATATTTCTCTGGTTTTGTTACATGGATCATTGTACAGCAGAATAAGTTAATTAAAATCGGGCCAGTTTGCAAATCATTTGCTATATAATTTGAGTGAAACGTATTCAGATGGAAAATTCCAACACCATTCTTGAGCAAAGGAAAGCTCTAACCATTTGAATGTCGGATAAGAGGAATTGTTTAAGCTCTTCAAGTGTGATATTCAATTACCCTCTTACTGGTCATCCACTGTAAAGAGTCCCTGTCCCAGGCAACCCAGCCCGTACGTCTCCAGAGCATCAAGGACAGCACAAAAGCCAGCACAGACCTACGCACTATGTACAGATGCAAATCCAGTTAAAAAAGGGCGGGGGGAAATAATCTGCGCCCCTCCTTGATCGATAGAGGCTATTTGACACCCCTGATCGAATGAAATCCAAAGACCCGGTGCTCATCACATCTCTGAATTCATCAGAAGGAATGAAGAGTTGCTGGGATTCCCCCACTGCTCCATCCATCACCCACCCCCCCCCCATCACAGAGTGGCACATAATGAATATCAATCAGATGGGACATCCAGCCTGTGTGGATGTAACGGTAGCCCGAAACACGATGGCATGGCATAAAACTGGGACAGCTGGAACTAGACATGTCTGTCCAATGTTGGTGTGCCACTTTTGGTTGTTGGCCAAAAATGTGCAAATCTTCGGTAGAAAGGATGCACTATATGGGGGAATGCTTTACAGTGGGTACAGTGTGGAACAGAGCTGATTTGGTACTGTGCACCTGCAAGGAAGTTTAGGATAAAGATTCTTCTATTTAAAACGGGTCCCTTGAGGGGATCCTAGGAAAAAATAAACCTGGGAAAACTGTTTTCACAGACGCACTTAGCATTTATTAATCATCTGCGTAAGAGCCATTTACTTGGTGTGAGATTTCGGCGACTAACTAAACACGTTGCCCGGGAGGATACTTTTTCAACACTTGTTGATGTTTTTTTTACTCTTATTTCCAATTAGATGTAAGTTAATTGATACATGTGGAGTAATCTGCCTTTAAAGTACTCCTGAATGACGTTACATTTTATGCATTTAACTGTAACTGTCATTGATAGATCACCTTTAATATGAAATACTGGAGGGTAATGGTGAACACGGTCAAAAACTGTGACTATAACAAGAATTTACTCTGACAGGACAACACTTACTGACTTTGAAAGATACATTGGTAACACTTTACTTGACTTATACACCATTACGCTTGCATATGCTGCCATAAGCATTACATGGCACCACATTAGGTAAACTATAAAACCCTAAATTCGTATTCTAAAGACATTGGTGTAGCCAGGTAGAAACCCACACATGCCCTGTTCATTTGTACAGCTGACTAGCAACCCTAGCTAGCTACTCAGTGTTTCGTCAAAATAACTGGCTAGCTAGTTTGCTAGTTTTCAGCAGTTACAACGAAAGCATAGCTTTTGACATCCACTTATACTGTATGTGTAGCTCCAATAGGATGGATGGCTTTCTACTTGTCATGTTCTGTGTCCTCACCCCAGACCTCCACATGATATACAGTAGACTTCGTTTTTATTCACACCCTTGATAAAGATGAACAAAATTGATTGTATAAAATAAACTATATAAGTAATGAGGTATTTTCTATGCTCATAAAATGCAGAAAATTATATTCTTTAATAATAATGCATTGGCACAAACCACAATCGAACGGTTCACAAATTATATTTTTTGGGTTGACGTTTGTGGACTGCTTTTTTTAGTTCAAATCACAAATGTTCAATTTGATTCAGGTCTGGAGACTGAGATGGCCACGTCAAGACATTGATCTTGTGCTCTGTCAACCATTTCTTAGTTGCTTTGGATGTATGTTTGGGATCGTTGTCTTGTTGCAAGGTCCATCTGCGGCCAAAGTGTAGCTTCCTGACAGAGGGAGCAAGGACAAAATGTCTTGGTACATGCTGGAGTTCATGGTGCCATCTATTTTAATAAGGGCCTATATATATATATATTTTTTAAATGTAGTTTAACGAATTCAAGATGCCTTTTTCGGTGAATTTTCTTCAAAAGAGGCTTCCTTCTTGCAACTCTGCCATAAGGCCATTGTCATGTAGGCATTGTTGAATGGTAGCTTTAGACACCTTGTAACCCCAAGATGCCAGGTTGTTTTGGAGATCTTGAACTGTGCCCTCTGACTTCTTTTTGCCTCTCGAACCATCCGTCTCACTACACGTGCGGGCAAGATAGACTTGCGTCCTCGACCTGGCAGGTTAGCCACTGTTCCAGTGGCCTTAAACTTCCTAATAATTGACACAACAGTTGAAAGCGGTATCTTTAACTTTTTAGTGATTTTTTTTTATCTGTAGAGGTCAATAACCTTTTGTCTGATGCTTTCAGGGAGTCCTTTGCCTTTCACCATGATGATGGCTGACCACAGTATTTCAAACGTGTGTTCCCTCTTTTTTATACCCTAGGGAAACAGGAAACCATTGTAGGCCACTGTATAGTTCCATAAGCTTCCAATGAACATCAATTAATTGTATATTTATGAAGATTTGTTTTTGTTGGATATATATATGTTTTATGCATTTTTTTTTGCATAAAATATGCCTCATTACTTATACAGTTGCTTTTATACAATCTCTTTTGTTCATCTTTATCAAGAGTGTAAATAAAAACAGAGTCTACTGCATATGATTACATCACCAAATCAATATAAAGTATTACACAAGTTTGTTCCTTTGCCAGTCATGTCACCCTTGGGCTTAGCTGTTGTCAATTATCGTTCTCCACACCGTTTTATGTGACAATTCGCAAATGGCATCGGAAACGCTATTAACAAACCCGTTGTTGGTGATGGACTGCTTTTAAAGAGCCATGAGGAATCCTACTTTATTTGATTTGGCTGTGCAGCTGTCTACCCACAGTTTTAGGTGACAATTCACAAAACCGCTGCTGACAAACCTTGTTGTTGCAGATGGATTTATTTTAAATAATTAAAAGATTTTTATAATATCCCAAAATCTTTAGTCAACACAATAGGCTACTGCTGTTCCCTGGAACATATTCAGCAACTACTTCAGAGTTTTTTTGTCTTCCGTGGAAGCATAACTTTCTTCAATACAAGCAAGTCCTTGCATCTGCAAGATCTGCCTAGTTCTCGTGTCTGATTCAGCAAAATAAATATAACCCAATATTTCTGTTCAAAGTGCCTACCTCAGTTCGAACTGTATCTACTAAATCTTCCAGTCAAGATTTAGACCTTAGCATAGAACTGAAACCGTACTTGTTAAGGCTGTAAACGATCTACTATTGTCATCAGACTGTAACGCTGTGTCTTTTCTTGTACTTCATGACCTAAATGCAGCCTTTGATACTGTCGACCATGAGATCTCATTTGAAAGACTCCAGGACTGTGTGTCCTTAAATGTTCGGCTTCTAAATTCTGATAAAACTGAAATGCTGGTTTTAGATCCTAAAAAAGAAGGGAGAAATTGCCCAACCCCATTTAAATCTGAATGGCTACTTAGTTGTGCCAAATATGGCTGTGAAAGACCTTTGTGTCATTATTGTCCCAGATCTTACTTACAACATCCATATGACGTTTTTTTTTTGAGAGCTGCATTTTTTCACTTAGGAAATATTTCAGAAATCAGGCACTTCTAGGGGATGCAGAGAAATTGATACATGCTTGTCACATCAAGGCTAGATTATTGCAATACCCTCTTATCTGGCTGCTCCAATACGTCACTAAAGGGCCACTAGCTTTTTCAAAACGCAGCTGCTAATATTTTGACAAAAACAAAAAGTATGAGCATGTTACTCCAGTGCTAGCATCACTTCAATTATGTACCCATTAATTATAGGGCTGATTTGAAGGTTCTGCTCCTAACATTCAAAGCACTGCATGGTCTTATACCGGCATGACTGAATTGGCTTTACACTTCTGAATACACATATTAGCCTAATATCTTCACCCCGAATGTACGCTACACTTCAGAAAAATGTGATGTCTGAACAAAAATATTTTCAGTGTAAAAAAAGCCAAGTTACTCACATATACAAAGCATATAAAACATTCCTAGAAACATTCCTAAAATAATCGTAAAAATTAGTCTGTGTACCAAATTACTGATATCAAAGTGACACCAAAACGTTCACCAATATATCTCACAGAAACTAAACAAGCATTGTTCCAAATCACTACACAACTGATTCATGTAATGGTAATAATATTTCTTCATATTCCCCTGATGACTCTTTTTTTTCTTGAAAGTTTTCTTTTGACTTTCCAGCCCAGTAAAATTAACATTAGAGTACTTTTGTTTTTTTTAATGCTATTTGAAAAACAGTGATTCACTTCATTGGGGAAAATCAGTTACAGCAATCGTTCAGCATACGTGCTGGTGGCAAATCAGAGCAAATCGAAGCAACTCTGGGTTGCATTCACTAGCTAGTTTAGCATAATTTAGCTTTTGACCATATTTACAGACAATTCCCACACTGTCTAGACACAATTTAAACACTACTTTAGAGGCTTTAAAAGCCATCTGCTTTATCTGCTACTGAAGTACTTCAAAGGGAATTATTTGTATATTATGTAAGGATTAGACTACAAAATAGATAAATCTTCTCAAAGGGAGTTATTTTCAACAAGTAATCATTTTCTGAAAAAACAACTGATGAAAATGTTATCTTCTCTGCGATATAGACACTCTGGGTTATTCCTCTCCAAAAAATAAGACATTCCCAAAACCTACAGAGTAGTCTCCCCACACAGTAGTAGGTGCAGGTGTGTTTCATGCAACCTCAGACAGCTGCATACCAAAAAAGCTTGCGGTCAGCGTGCGCAATAACACACCCCTCCCCCTGAAAACACTGATGTGTGTTCGAGGGCTTATTTGTATTGTCTCAGACCGTTCATATTCTATTGTCAGTGAGATCGTAGGAATCAACAGGGGGGAATGTCACACAAAGGATTCTATTGGCAGATGGGGGTCAGAGTGGGACAAGTCCCAAATGATTGGTCATACCATGTATTAATGCACATCTTGTAAGTCACTCTGGATAAGAGCTAAATGCTTTAAGCTAAATGCTTAAAATGTAAAAGAATGATAAGTACCAAAATGGCCGCCGAACCAATCTACAACCCCAGAACACAGCAGTAAGTAGAACAAATGGAGTCTGTTGCCCATTTGTCTGTGGTTTTCCAAAAAAGGTACGCTTAAAGATATTAATAATAATATAATACATGCCATTTAGCGGACGCTTTTATCCAAAGCGACTTACAGTAGTGAATGCATACATTTTTCAGTATATGTGGTCCCAAGTGGGAATTGAACCCACAACCTAAGCGTTGCCAACGCTGTGCTCTACCAACTGAGCCACAGAGAACCACATATTAAGACGTAACCTGCCAAAGATCAACAAAACCCTCTCCCAAAAAACGGACCTTGACGAGCAAAACCATTTTGTGCCCCGTCATACATTTCCAGTTTGATTCGTGCTGACAAGGGGGCTCAGAGAGAAAACTGCAGCATGCTCCCTGACTGACTCTTGAGAAGCTTCAAGTTAAGGAATAATTAAATAGAAGAAAATGACACACACACATTATTTGCTGCGCCACACAGTCAACATTTTGACCAGGTAGGTAGAAAACCAATCTGATTGAAACCTTGTCTTTGTGGTGCAGCTAATAAATTTATCTTGGAATCATTAAACTGTGTCTGAGACATTTTTCCTTTTCATGACTCACTTCTTATTAATAATAATAATAATAATAATAATAATAATAATAATATCCTTAAATAACAACAGTGCTGTATTACGTATAGCACATAGTTATCAATGTATTGTGCATATTCCAATGTGTGAAGCAAAATTAAAAAAAAGACACCTGAGCTGTTAAGGAGGAACGTGCTCTAGCCAGTAAAGGGGTGCTAAAAAGAGTAGAACACACTGTGCTACGCAGTACTGAACAGGATTTAGGTTCTCAATCCTGAAACCACAGGGGATGCACCGGCTGTGGCGAAATGGGACAGATCTTCATTGTGGCTGCGCTTCTGCTGGCCACAGCGATTTCTCTCATCAAGGAGAAGGGAGTGTGCAATTCATGTGAGGAGATGAGGCCCTGGATTAGCCTCGTGGGCTCCCTGTCCGATGAATACATAACAGATAGAACATTTCTCTGACACAGAGTAATTCAACACAGATTTGTGTACTGTCACATACAGCCTCGTTAAACATTTACATTTATCCAAGAGAACAGTTAGAGTTAATACCTATTTTTGATACAAAATATTGTACTACCTTACCTTCACAAAAAATACTTCTGTCTTATTAAGCATATGCATTTTAAATTAGACATTTTCTAGGAGGTTTCCAAGTACAGTTTCAAAGATATACATGACATATGGAGTAGTTCACAGTACAGTAGTACTACTAGTATTAGGCTTACCATTAATATGATTGATACATTTAAAGACGTTAGAAAGTATTATTGACTATGTGTGATGTACAAGGATAATGCACAGAAGGAATGTATGGACAAATCAAAATATATGTCCTTGTGTTTATAGTATGATAACATTTTTTTTGCCAGAAAACGACAGTAGCAGCAGAAGCTCTTGAAATGCTGGTTTGCTGTATTAAAAAATGCACGTCCTACGGCATTTCTTTCAACGCACAAAGAACACTAAACATGGTTGGTTGCGGAAGTGCTTTTCCAGCTGCTGTGTGTGGATGTACCCACGTGCCCCGGGGTGCAGCAATTTTGAGGATGACACCAAAATGCGATTAGACTTACACATGAGATGTATTTTATTGGCAGGCTTGTCTTCTTCAAAGAAATCAATGCTGAAGGGCTTGACGAAGCCCGCTATTAATTTGAAATCAGTGTGTTTTGCTGTGTCCTTGATATTTTAGTTAAGAAGAGGTCAATGGCAAGGTTGTTCCGGTGCTATGCACATTGTCATTGACCTTATCTACAGGGTTTAGCTGTGCTGTCTTTACTTTGGTTCCCTCCCCTTCTTTTTCAGTGTGCATCTTTGATCTTTGGTTGTTCCTGTTGACCTTTGTGTTGTAAAGAAAATAAAGAAAATAAAACGTGAAAAATGTCAATACTTGTGTGTGTATACCCACTGTATATATATGCCCACAAAGGTAACATGAGTTAGAACAAAGCAAACTACCCTAGGACTAATTATACATAATTATATGTGTTCAAAGACCATGATATCGTTCAGACAATTCCCCACAAAACAAAGAAATGTTCTATTGCACTTCAACCTTTGACATTCTAAGTGTTTGGAAAAAATGTTTGACGGGAAATTTGTACATTCTTGACAATGTAGAGCAATGCATTACTTAAAATGTCCTACACCAGAATAGACAGACAATGATACATTGCATGAAAAAAGCAAAAAAATATAAAACCTGTGGAGTTGTTCTTGAGACCAGTACAGAAATAAATGTTGCATTAAATAACAAACAATTTGAGGAAATCTGGGAGCTGTTCTGAGGATGAATATTCCAAACCTCCCATTATTGTATTACAGGCATTCAGAGACCCTACAACAGGACAGATCGGGTGCCGTTATTTTTTAATACAGCACAGCTTTCTTTAATTCAAATGAGTAAGTACACCAATCCATCATGCTGACACCTACTACAAGGTGGCTGTGCTGTAGTGTATTTAGAAAGAGTTGTTAATCTTGCATAGAGCAGGTTCTTCCTGTTTAGGTTTATTATAATAGAGGAATGAGCAGTAACCGCCTTCACCAGAGGCCAAGGGACTAGACAAAAGACAGAGTTGCAGGCTTGAATCTTAGATAAGAGTACCCCTCTTGTACTTTTAAGCATTGCAATTGCCCCAACTCCACTGCCAACACACAACCACTACAGTGCATAATCCAGCTGTATAAAGGAATACATTTTTTTAGATTCAATATGAATTTAATAATCCAGACTGGAAGTACCATGTGATTACAGGCAGCCCTGTATGAAACTATAGATCCATGACTGTCAAACTGTAATGTAGAGAATTGATTACGAGCATTGAGGTGTGAACAACCTACATATGTGGTCATATATTGTGATGTAAGACGTTAGACAAATGCAAAATTGACCGGCATGATATTAGTTAAAGGAAAATTAGAGTTCAGTTGACTGCATAATCAGTTGACTGCAAATATCAATCTATAGCAGGTAGTTTAATCAAGAACAGTCCATTGAGTAATTCACAGACAGGGATACTATGGTAGGGTTGCAGCCCTATTAAGACACTTTATGTTGGTGTTTCCTTTATATTGCCAGCTACGCTTAAGAAATGCCTCTGTAAATTGAACATGAAAATGCCTCAGTTTATTACATAAAGGCCTACGTTCTGTTCCGGCCCATGTGCTTGAAGTAGTACATATAATTACATAATTAAGCAGAGATAACAAAATTGTTTATAGATGCAGAAAAAGCCCACATGTAAGAAAGAAGGTGAATGACATGTGGTAGGCTGGAATTACAAGACATAAAAAATATTGAAAGTTGTTGCAGTACATTATGCTGTTTTATCACTCTAAAGTCAAAATCCATCTGTTCCAAATTAGGAATAATGAAATGCCTTGAAACGGCAAATATTGGAGCACTGATGCTAAAATGTCACCTCCCACTGTTCACAATAAGACTTAATAATGTGCTCACTGAAGGGAAATTGGTGATTAGCAGATTCTTTCTAGCTGGTGTGTGGCATTCGTACATAAATAGCTCATAAAAGAGATGGCTGACTACTATTAAATTAGCATAAACAAAGCACACCCTTTTATTATCAGGTCGGAAAGCAGGTACTGCATTGTTATAATTATGGCTTAATATCAACGAGAAGAATTATGAGAAGAGAAATGTTTTGCCAGAATAGAAAAAGGAGTTTCTTAAATGCATTACCCAGTGAAGCGTGTGGTTAGACCGCTGTCTAAACGGCTGCTCAGTCATCGGCACTCACCCGAGTTGCTATGACTCTCCATCATGCGATGATAAACAGTGCCAGTCTCTGCCCTGCGGAGACTCTAATGAACATCATACCGTGCAGGGCAAGGGGCTCAAGAACGGGGCCCTTTGACCCCCTGCCGCTTTGCCGCTGGAATCACAGCGCACATCATTACACGACACAGCGCCATTCGTTCACGGCGTCATGGATAAAACGCATGTGCGTTCAGGACACAAAAAAATGAGGATAAAAATAGTTATAAGGTACACACAAAAACGTGAGCACTCAAGCTCATACCTGAAAAGGATCTCACGGTCCCAGTAGATGAGCTCTATGTCATTTAACCATCAGCAATTATCATACATTATGCAAAACGCTGTATCCTGTATCCTGTGCCACCATGAACAATCACTGTTCATCTCTCAATCCATTTGTCAGATCACCAAAGCCCGTCCGAATTCCAAATGAATAATTATGACGGAGGTTTGGTCAGCCGTTCAAGTAAAGAAAGCTTCTCGTACTGTATTAATACTCCAGACAATGAAACCAGATCCTTCCTGAATCAAGTGCATATTTACATCGCATGATTTATATAGTGCTTACGGTAACCGATCGTTAATGGATATTGCTATGTTTCATCTAAATGGACAATTTATCCACATCCATTTTATTGCAGTTTTAAACAAAGGCTTGGGAGACAAATTGTCAGACAAACTGACGCTTCCCTCAACCATCTGAAGGGTAATGTTCCCAGGTGCGATCCCGCCCCTGGACTCCAAGCCCAAAAACTAAAACTAAATCCGGAAATGCAACCTTGCTTAAAATACTACATCCTGTGTGCCAATAAACCTTCTGCTCTAAACGGACCCTTGTATGTTGCCTGAGAATTTCTAACCACTGAATTTAGAACAACAGAATTATCATTAATTGAGAGTAATGATATAGTAGGTTAGACAAGGTCATCTAAATGTAAATTTCCATTGGTTATTGAAGCATACCATTTTCTGTCCCAAGAACCATCATTGGTAGCCATGATGTCACCAACTCCAGAAAATGGGGGCATTATGGCTCATCACTAGGACAAGGAGAGGTCGCATATTTCGTTATAACCGGTCAACATCACCAAGCAAGAGGAATACAGTATTTACCATGTCTGCAATGTCTCTACAATGGACAGACCGGATCCTGAACACTTTATTTTCCTTCAGGAGGGATATGTTTCCATTAGCATAAATTTATGTCATTACAGAATGTTAATTCAGAATTTTGTGAAACTTGGCTAATGGAAACAAGCATTGCGTACATAAAAATGAAAGTGAGTCTGTTTTAAAACAAACAATCAACAGTTGGAAATGCTAAATAACTGGTCTAAATGGCCATTAAAAGCCTACACACAAATGGAACACAGTTTCAATTTGCTAAATGTATCCCTACACTTGATAAAACTGTGAATGAAAAAGTTGTCACTGAACGTGAGAAATAGGGAAATCTGTTTCGTTTCCTACCTACTTTGATTTGGCAGGTCATCACGGCATAGGAGATTTGAGCAGTTAGTTGACCTACCTGGTAAAATAAAGGTCAAAAATAAAGTAAAAGTTGTTGTTTTTAGTGGGTTTGGTTTGTGAAGGTGAATTGACTGTGACACTATAATGCCGTGGTTCCCAAACTATGGCTCAGGACCCATTGGTGGGTTGTGATAGAGGTTGAGGCAGGATGTGAGATACACATAAAAAAACCGAAAAGAAAACCCCAACATTTATATATCTAACACATTCTCCAGTCAAATTAGACATAGCACTAGTTACAGTTTCCATTATATGGTAGCGTGGCCGAGCGGTCTAAGGCGCTGGATTTAGGCTCCAGTCTCTCTGGAGGCGTGGGTTCGAATCCCACCGCTGCCACATGGGTTGTTTTTAAAAGAATTCGAATTTCTCTCATCTTGTAAGTCTCTCTGAATAAGAGCGTCTGCTAAATGCTTAAAATGTACATGCAGTTGTTTAAACTAATATATAATATCTAAAACATTTATATTCCATATTGGAACATTGAAGTGACGCATGACTCATTAAATGGGTTATGGGCTCAGAAAGATTGGGAACCCTTGCTCTAATGGACATATGGCTAGTGAGAAGCATACTGTTCTCTGTCCACTGGACTGAAGGCACCTCTCTGCGGTCCACCTCCAGGTCTGGCCATGATAGTGTTTACAGGCAGGCAGAGCATGCATGGGAAGCATGAGCAGGTCAGTGGTTTTACTTGTCTATTTCCATCAGAAGGGAAGGCAGTCTGGGAATTCCATTTGAGGTGCAGTCAGCATTGACTGATCCCTGATCAGTGGGAGAGGAGAACGGAGCAGGAATACCTTGCATGCTTTATAGGGGCAGCGAAAAACCGTTCACAGCCAACTTAGACTTAACAACGTCATCAGACATCTATTGTTTCATTGCATATGTATGCACATATACAGGTAGTGGCCAAAAAGGTGGAAACAGCAGTATGATACGATAAAAATGCATGCTCGTGCCCTACTTTGAAATCTGAAGTCAATTGTTTTAGAGTTGATCGCCTGTTTAGTCTTACTCCTCAAACTAATGCACGGACATCAAGATCCAGGAGTATGCGCTTCCCTGATGATGATGTCATTCCCTCAGAGTTCCATGCCAACATCACCTTAGACACTGTTCCTCGTGAAACATCAGCAAATTGAGCTGTCTTCATCACTGAAGATCCTGGCAAATGTGGAAGTCACTGAGGTCCTGTCTTCTAGCCATGCTAGCCATAATTGTCCAGGCCTACAATTATGCATTTCAGCCCAGCATTTCAGTATACAACCTTGAGCATGCTGGGATATTAATTGCTTAATTGACACAGGAACAACACCTGTGTGGAAGCATCTGCTTTCAATATGCTTTGTGTACCTCATTTACCCAAGTGTTTCCACCTATTTGGCCACTATATATATATATATATATATATATATATATATATATATATATATATATATATATATACTGTATATACAGTACTGTGCAAAGGTCTTAGGCCACCCGAGAAAATTATGTTTAAAGCTATTTATCTGCACAGTAAGTGTTTATTTGCATGGAAAACACTATATAACATTAGAATAAACATTAATACAATAAAAAGTAACAAAAATGTCTTGTGTTTTCCAAAAAGTTATTGATATCTTGTGAGATGGCTAGAAGTACACCGGTTTTGTTTCCAAGCCTCTCCTCAAGGCACTCCAGTCATTCCTTGTATTTCTTATATTCCACCAGCTGATTCAACTTAATGAAGTATTAATTAGCTGAACCAAGTGCGCTGGTGGTGGAAATGAATAAATACATGGAATGGCTGGGGTGCCTCAAGGAGAGGTTTGGAAATGGCTAAGCTAACACAGTTTGACAGACATAAAATCATAGTTTTGCATCAACAAGGCAATTCTCAGTGAGCAATAGCCTGCCTAACCAGATTTTCAAGATGTGTTCATGCTGTCATAAAGAAATTTGAAGAAACTGGGGGAGTTGAAGACAGAAAAAGACCTAAAAAGCTGTCTGCATCTCATGAACAGTACTTAAAAGTCACTTCCTTGAAGGACAGAAGGAAATCCAGTGAAGTGCTTGCTCAGCATGTGGCAGTTATCTGGCACCAAAGTACACGCTTCAACCGTGAGAATAAATCTTGCAAGAAATGGTCTTGTAGGATGTGTTGCAGCTAAGAAACCATTATTGCGGAAAGGCAACAAGCAGAAGAGATTGCAATACGCGAAAGACCATAAAGCATGGAGCGAAAACCAGTGGCAGAAAGTATTTTGGAGTGATGAGTCCAAATTTGACATTTTTGGTTCACAAAGACGCCAGTATGTCAGAGCAAGAGTTGGTGAGAAGTACATTGATGCCTGTCTGCAGCCTTCTGTGAAGCACGGTGGTGGCTCTGTCATGGTCTGGGGGTGCATTTCAGCCAACATGGAATTATGAATGCTGAGAAATATAAAAAGATCTTGATTCATCATGCTGTACCTTCGGGAAAAGGACTGTTTGGAAAAAAAACTTTATCTTTCAGCACGATAACGACCCCAAACACACTGCAAACACGATTAAGACCTACTTGGAATGGAAGTGTGCAGATGGAACACTCACAGTATTAGATTGGCCACCTCAGAGCACTAACCTCAACATAATTGAAGCTGTGTGAGATCACTCAGACAGGGAAAAGATCAAAAAGCAGCAAAAGTCAGTTCTTTGTGTTTACTTCAATGTTATATAGTGTTTTTTTGACCAAATAAACACTGCTCAGATAAATAGCTGAGTGGCCTAGGACTTTTGCACAGTACTGTATATCTATATATATTTATACCACGGCTTGGATGAATACTCAATTCTGATTGGCTAACAGAAGTGAGATGGATTTACCCGTACGTATACATGATATATACGCATGGGTAAAACCTTCTCACTTCTAAAACAAATTCCATATTAATTTGCCAAAATATTAGTTCAGCACCGGAACTTTGTCTCATTTGTATGATAAGGATTCCAAATTCAAACGGACGCGGCAGTTCATCTGCAGATCTGTCAAGTTATGGAAATGAATGTCCAGAAAATTGATCAGAAAGCCTGTGTGGGAGTTTGCTAAAAAAAACAGGACTTGTTTGCTTTGATCAAGAGACTGCAATAACTTAGTGTAATTGTTTTCTAACTTTTACACTTTCTAACTTTTTCTTGCCTTTTCAGCAAAGTTGGCTAGACTGATTCCCACACCAACTTGGTTTGTGTGATAAGTTATTTGCAATTGAAACCAGAACACGTTTGAAGTACTTAGTGCTAGCTAGCTTGCTACTGTCGCACTTGTCTGTAAGTTATCTATTACATGACTTGCTCATGTGTCTGGCTAGACGTGACTGGCTTCTTCGCACACAAAACATATACAAGCTAGATAGCTAACTAACTAACTTAGTAGCTATTACTAACTGAAAACATTTGCAAGAAACTATTTAATACCATTATGGCAGTCGCAGCTAGCTTGCCAGATGTTACTAGCTAGATATGTTAGCAATCTATGCAATGCATACATGAAACGTTTGCTAATATTAGCTAATGAGCTTGCACCCATATTAACTTGTATTAGCTCCTTGGCTATGGTACGAGTCCCACAAACTGACAGCAAGCTGGCTTTATACATCGTTAGGCAACTAAACTAGCTAGCTAGCTAAGTTAGTTCACTACGACAACGTACTGTACTTTGCTAGTTTACAAACTTGTTAAGTTAGGTCATTAATGTTAGCTAGCTAGCTAATATTAGCGCTGTTAACTTACATCTTTTTTTATCTTACCCTTCATTGCGAACATTACTTTGAGCTAATCTTGACTCGAGCTAACAGGCTTTTTGCTATAATTCTGTCTGTGTTCTTGACAACAAAGATGTGACTGGAATAAATACCTGTTTCCAACACAGTTTTACAAATATCTCTACATATCAAAATACAATCTATATCTACATACATATGCCAAAATACATGGTAATGGTTTGATTTTTGCATTTTATTATTTTTTATGGTAAAGCATAGTATATGTGGAATAAACCACTCCAAGCCATGCGTTCTCAGCATACGCACTTCTGGGGTGGTTAAACAGTCTCGTGCCGCAGAACCACCAAAGGCTTGCATATATATCTTGAGGATGCACGGCTTGTTGTGGTTTATTCCTTACATATTACAAGCAACCATGTGTTCATCTTAGAAATGACATCAACCCAGTCATTTTTAATTTGTGAATAGCAGGTGGGGGAAAGTGATTAAACTCAGCCAGCCATGAACTCAGTTTACAAAGCAGATTTCCCTGCTGAGACACTAGGGGGGGCTGTGACTGAGTCAAGGGAAATGCATTTTTTACTCTCTGAGTCCATAGAAAGTTTATCAATATACTAGGTGAGTTTGTAATTATAGTAGTATTTGTGAATACTTTCTTCTGTGTACCTATTTGAGCAAACATAGTGCCAAGACTTTTCTCTGAAATTCACATTTTTTCCCCTTTTTTTTCCCTTGTCCCAAAAGACCAGGTCCAACATAAATCAGTTATCCAATAAAACCGCAATCACAGATGGAGCCTTGATTGGCATTTCTGCGGTTTGTGACAGGGAGAGAGAGAAGCAGATCCCTCCGAGCGGACCGAGCAGTCTCACTCCACTGCTGTCGCACTTATTATTCCCTTATTTCCTCTGGGTGACATCCAGCTCGTCTATGTTTGGGACTGTCTGCCACCTTCGCCCTCGTCCCACCCCAGGGGGACCTGCCCATTCCCAACAGCAGCTCCCCACGTCCCTAAATGAAAGCAATTTAGTTCCCGTCTATGTTGGTTAATGTGAGATTACTGGAAACAAAGGTGGACGGAACCCGATGACCTGACTGCTGACAGAAGCAGGGGTCAATTAACCCGGTGACACAAGGGCTTAAGGGAAGACAAGGCTGATGTGCTACTGGTTTACATCACTACTGTAGATACCGGTCTCTATGTCCCATTCCTAACACCGCAAAAACCATCCATGTCTGATCAACACCAAAGATATCTTCTATTCTATTTATTCCTGTTTTACTTTTACAAATATAGAACAAATGATTCAGGTGTAAAGAACATGTTCAGCGCCTTGATCCCCTATCTATCTCCAACACGAAGGGAAATCTATAACCCGTATCGCAGGGAGAGGAGAAAAATGAAGATCGAGACATTTTCTGTAGCTTGCGCCGAGGCGAACACGTTTCATGTTTTCGCTCTGTCACCAGGGTTTACGGGACACATTTGTTTAGGATGCGTTTGGCGGGGAGCCCATCGATCTCGGCGCTGCTCTGCATCATTAAGCGTGTGTGAGAGTCGCGGCGAAAGCACGTTCCAGGCCTGCGACCGAGCGTTCTCAATGTGATGAATTCAGCTCAAACTCAGCCACTTGCGAAGATGATAACCGCCCTCCCAACGTGGCCCTTGTGCGGCCGGCCCACTGCGTCTTGCGCCATTAGGAACGATAAGGCTTTCGTCACCGCCGGCGAAGTGAAGCTCGCTGGTGTGGCAGAACCCCAGAAAATTACAGTTTTTATGTTGTGCCGTGCTAATAACCATCTATGTGTCAATGTGTGATAATTGCCGATTTGAGTGTGTGATGATAAGCATATGTGGCAGGTGTTCTGGCTCTGAATGCCCTGAGATGTTGTAGAAAAGCCGGCTGATTACATCCAACTCTCAGGCTGCCCATCCTCCTCCTCAAAGTCTCAATCAAACCGGTTCTTCATTATGTCGGCCGCCTCGCATTCCCACTCCCAAATGCTATGCTTTTACCACAGCGGAGGGTTTGACTGGTGGTGTATGGGGAGTGTGTGTTCTGAGCGTATGTGTGTGTGTGTGTGGGGGGGGCGGGGTTTGTTTGTTCAAATAAAAGACATGAAATGCCGTTGGACATTTTGGAGGGAACGTATTAATCATTCACATATCACCGATCAACTGCTTTTGAAGTCAGAGGGACACAGGCGGGACTGCGAAAAGGTCATCTTTTCAAAAAGAATATTGAGTGCAGGGGAGGGGGAGGACGATTAATCAACTCTGAGGGAAAAGGAGCTTGGTGGGGCTCAGATCTCTGATTCAATGTTTTTAGCACTGATTAAGGGCACACTAACCTTGCATCATGAGGCGTAAGGCTAACTTTGACAGCTGACTCACTTTGGATCTTTTTGAATCCAAAGTGAAATCCAAAGATCGAACAATATTATTATTATTATTCTTTTTTACTTTCGGTAAATTCATTACGTTACTCCGTGCACATCCCATCGATTATATATTGACCCTTAATTACAAATACACAGAAGCCAACAGCTGAAAGACGGGCAATACAAGTAGATAATCAAACAAACAAATGTGTAATTGAATGAATTTATTCCTATCTAACCATAATGCAAAAATGAAATCTTTCTACTCTAAATGGTATGGTATGGTAACTCACAGATGTGAAGGCGCGCATGGCGTGACCTTGGGTAGCTCCCCCACTGTGTGTCCCCAGTCCCAGGCCCTCATTACTGAAGCATCCTCTACACACGCCGGGAAACGTTCCCCCCCACAAGACAGCTGCCTGATCTCGACAGCCTGATTACTTTCTATCATGTACAGGCAGAGAGCATTCCTGCTCCGCACTCCCACCTGTGCATTTAAAGCAGGAGGGGCCTCGGTGTCGCAGCGTCAGCCGGCCCAGAGACGCCAGAGACACTGTCACCGCACCCCGGCTCATTACGACACATATTCCCACACCGCCGAGGTGAAAGTGTCACCGCTGAGGAGGTGGTACCTGAGCGGGGGGCGTGGGGGTGAGCGGGACTCTCCGAACCCACTTCAGAGTGCGATATGGAAGTCTGCAACCCAAGGCCGTTTTGGCACTTATGTTCCTTTTTCTTTTTTTTGTCAAAATGATTTTGGATTCAATACCTTGCTTTCTTGAAATATCTTTTTTCAGCATCGCTCAACATTTTATCAACAGCCTGGGAGTTAGCCAATCAAAATGCCGCGGCACCTCCCACCGTCTTCAATTTGACAACGCAGAAGTGCATTAAGATTTGGCCCCGGTCGTATCCCTGACAGGAAACGAGCCAATTAAGCTTTCCCCTGGCACTGCTTAAGCCTTGTAATGACAGAGGTCATTGGAAGTAACTCAGACACAAAATTGCTTTACCCCCCACCTCTCCCCCTTACCGCATGCTCCTCTGGGGGCTACGCTCTGTGGCCCCCCACACTCCCTCCAGGGGAACCATTAAACTATTAACTCAAACGCTCATGGAAAAAAAATGGCAGCATCTTCAGTCATTCCCCATAATGATATTAAGGAACACAGCTCTCAGTGATAAGCGTGAGGTAATTGCAATTAATTACCCTGATTATATATTGTAATGAAGGATTAAAGCTTATGAGTGTGAGAGGAAGCATAATATATTGTGCATGTCTGCTTTCTGACTGATAGTCCGGGCTCAGGTACAGTGGTATCACTCAACGCACTACGATGTGCCTCGCTCACAAGCATATCCTCAAATCCCCCGCCCACAACTTCTGTAAAATCTTAATAAATGTGGACCCTGAAGTCCTCAGAATGCCTTTCAGAATGTCGAAATTATTTGTCTGTACAAGGGTTTATCACTGATTATACTAAGGCGTTATTTATTCCATCAACACTATTATAGAATATCATTCCTACCATCATGCCATCAAAACAGCAGAAACTGCCAAATGTGAAATAAGGATGAGTTGGACTCTATGGACAAAGTGAATGCTACAATACACTTACAATGATATCAGGTGGTTTCACATTAACATTGAGGCTATTTTGTGGCAAAAGAGCGTGGAAGACAGACACATACTTTAACACGGTTTATGTTAGTGCCCACTGTGATGTAACTTAAGTTTACTCATACACTGGAGGCCTGTCGCTCATCTTAAAGAGGATGTACAAGGGTCACCTTTGCAGAATGCATTAAACATAAAAACATAAAAAAATGAGAACTTTCTTAATATGAGTTTAGCCTGAATGTGTTACCAAACAACTGTTGTTTTGGAGAGCAATAAAAAAAAAAGTCCTATGCTTTTTAATCCCTTAAAGCTGTTTTTTGTAATTAAATAAATAAAAATCGCTGCCTCCCCTCACTCTTGGGAAATGACTCATACATATTTCAGCAGAGTGTTTGCCATTGCTGAGAAAAGCTTATTGCGCCTGCATGCAGACGCCAAATCAAGCCCAGTTTCCCTCTGCAGAGTCCAAGAAGATGCTTTGCAGGGTTTTTTATTTATTTTGAGGATAAAAGGAGAAATTTGCTTTGGCTGATAAGGTGCTCTACCGCAGGTTTTGACATTGGGCGTCCTTTGGTGCAAAACCTCCTCCTACCACCTCAAGAATATCTCCAAACTCTGTCCTACTCTAAACCTGTCAGACTCAGAGAAACTCGTCCATGCCTTTATCTCCTCAAGGCTGGACTACTGCAACACACTCTTCATCAGGATCCCTGGCCGGAGGCTCCAGAAGCTCCAATACATCCAAAACAGCGCTGCCAGGATCCTGATGAGAGTGCGAAAACACCAAAATACCACACCCATCCTGCACTCACTGCACTGGCTCCCTGTCTCCTTCAGGATCGAATTCAAAACCCTTCTCCTGACCTATCAGTGCATCCATGGAAATGCTCCCCTCTACCTCAAGGAACTGCTCACCCCCCAGACCTCCATCCGCAACCTACGATCAAACAACGGCCTGCTCCTCCGTGCCCCAGGACCAAGCTCCGCACCAATGGGGGATCGGCCTTTCTGCTCAGCCGCACCTCGCCTGTGGAACTCTTTCCCCCGACCACCGGAGGGCACCACAGAATGTGGGCGCTTTTACATCAGGCCTAACAACCTTCCTTTTTAACAAGGCCTTTTCTTAACTTGGTGTTTGTTTTTATGCATCTTTGCGTTTGATTTTGTTTTGTGCATCTGTAGCACGTTGAGATTGACTTTTAATGAAAAGTGCGTTACAAATAAAATGTATTATTACTATTATTATTATTATTATTATTATTATTTTTACTGAAGAACAAACATGTCACGTTGGCATGGTTTGTGAAGACTGTGTTTTCGTGTTTTGTGTTTTCGTGGCGTTAGAAAGGTTAATGAGCATAAAATTATCAGATGGGATATTTGCGTCAAGGTCGCACATTAAAAAAATTACCGTGTCAGTTTGTGTTGAAAGTTCGATTAACTTTTCTTAAATGGCAACAGATCACACAGATCAATAGAAATAGATTGATTAATTGCCTTGAGATTCTTAAGCAATCTGGAAAAAGCAAGATGGCATTTTTTTGGGTTGCACAGCGGCATCTTTTTAGTGAATCTGTCAATTGATTTACTTGTCTATTTACATTATGACGCTCTTGAGTGTCAGATCATTCTAAATTTGCCAGCTTCCTGCACGTTCGAACTTAACTTCTAAGCCACCCAATTAACTGAGTGCCAACTCACTGGTAAGAAACCCGCTAATAGGATTCTCGCAGTAGAATCACTCCTTGGTAACCTCTGTATGTTTACAGAAATGTTTGTGTTTATGTGAAACAGCTCCATAGTATGAACTTCATCTCATACATGTTTACTTACACAAGCTTGGATTGATCAGATGCCAGAAGGTCCCGGTCTGCGCTGACAGCTACATCCGGTTTAAAGTGAGGACTTTAAACGCAGACCGGGAGGAGCAGGGAACCAGCAGAGCATAACATACTCTTTGGATCCCTTAAGGTTTTCTAGAGAACGAGGGGAGACCAGTATGTCTGCCGGTGCTTTAACCACGTTGGCAAATATTGTACAGTTTGTGTTGTTTAATCAGTCAGGATATTTACAGTGTGAGAGCTGAAATGTGATTGAGCTTGGGAAACATTGCTGTAAAATATAGTATATCCACACTCACGGGTAAAGACCAATATATAATCAACGGATAGGTGTCTGTAAATGCATCACGCAATACAAGAGGTTCATTCCGGCTTAACGCACTTAAAATAAGCAAACGCAAAGGTGCAGTGCCATGTGTTGCGGTAAATGGCAGTAAATACAAATCTTGATTTGTAAGAGAAACCTCTTGTTAAAAGAAACAACAAGGAAGATCTCCAACAGAAGTTATTTATGGCTAGCTAGAGATGAGAGAAAAATCGGATGATGTAAATATTATTTAAATCTCCATCAAGCAACCAAACCAAAGCGGTATAAAGTAGCCAAACTGTAACTTTCTCGCCACAGCTATTTTGTTTTATTTAGGGCGGTCCCACGGTTTCATTTCTAATAATATATTCTTAAAAACCTACAGTGTTCATCGAGTGCTTATATCGCTCCAAAACTTTACACTGTAAAGGAGGTAGTAGACATAAACAATGATGAAAACAAATGATATCATTACGTTTTTATTTTACACAGGATTTATTAAACAATGTAATGTCTATTTCTTACGGTAGGTGCCTTTTCGAGTTCTTCACCTGTGGATTTGGATGAATTGCCTGAACTAACCATGGCTTTTTTTCCAGTTTGAACGACACAGCCAAAATGTCATCATCATAAGTAACTTGAAATATCGTCAGTTGCCAAGCTTTTGCAGGTGCGTATGCGTCCATGACGGTAAGGCCTTCATATGGGCCGAACGTTGTGTGTGTAAAGTCACTTAAAAATATTATATTTTTTATTCTACTGTCTATTCTGTTATCCTTGTCTCAACTTTGTTTTGCTTTGTTTTGTCCAGTAATGTTTTTGCCTATTTTTGTTCTTGGTTTGTTTTAATTTGCTTGCACTTTGTTAAGATTGTATTGGTCTCTGTTGCGCATTGGAAAGCGACTTCATAATGTATTGAAATGTGCTGTACACACTCTATTTTGCGGACAAAAGGCAGTCAAAAAATACTAGAGCAAGCACTGTGGCAGATCAAAAAGAGCTGTGTCCATTTTATATTTTAATGACAGTAACGCTGCAGCCCACAGGAGTGCATGACAGCGTTTCAGTTTGTAATCAGTTGAAAATGTGGCGAAGGTGTGACCAATCAGGATGCTTCCCATATTCCCTTTAAATTGATGATTGCATCAAGTATCCTTTTTTTTCCAAAAAGATTTTTTTCACATTTCAAATTTTTTCCCATTTTTCTCCTAATTTGGTTGCCAATTATACCCTCTATTTATCTCAATTCCCCTCCCCCACGAGTCCGCCGCCCGTCCTCCGGGGTCGAGACTCTTTCCGGGCCGATTGATCCGCCTCTTCCGAGACAGAATTCTACCACGGACGCCTTTACCTGCTCCTCGACGGACCCGTGCCGGCTCACCCTCCCCCCTCCCCCGGACAGCCAAATGCCACCTCCGATCGGGGCTGACGACCAGGGCTGGTCTGGTAGAGACGCGGGTTTTGAACCGCGTCCCTGACAGGCAGCGCACACCACACCAGACCAGCCAAAGTGTGGTGCGTTAGACCGCTTCAAGTATCCTTTTTACTGAGGTGTGCAAACGCTGTTCTTCTTTGAGTGTTAAAGGTTTTGAAACTGTCTTGTTGTAAATCATGCCAACGGTAGATTACAACCTAACTCTTCAATGGTTCACTATTGCGATCTATTCGAAAGAGAACAGTTGGCGAGAAAGGAGCAATGAAGACTGGGGATAATTGGCGAACACTTGAGATATGCAGCATTTTGCATCGTGTTTTGTCATCTGTGCATTGATAGAATTGGCCCCTTTACAGTTCACATAACTGAGCGATGCAATTTCTGTCACATCAACGGGTAAGGGAAAGCAACAATGTGAATTTCACAAGTGACATACAGTATCTCAGAAACAAGTACTAATTGAGGGAAGTTGAGCTTGTATGGACTCGTTTATGTTGAAATATGACAATCTTTGATATCAGTTTCACTTTCACTGAGAGTAACTTTAACTTCCCACGAGTTGACACTGCTCTTGTGCAGAGCATAATGCCCTGCTACACACACACACACACACACATACTGTATATATATATATATCTTGCCTGCATGAACTCCAAGTCTGTTTTGACGTGATTGATCTGGGAGGGATGGAAATTAGGGCATGTTTACATTTAATTCGGAAAAACCTAAAAGATGAAAAACTGTTTTGGACTAAATATGTAATGATTATTTATTCTGCCATGATTCATTTAAATATGATATTGTTCCTGAAGTAGCAAGTCTCATAATGTGCTCTTCACAAGCCATGGTGCTTGCTCTTCATTAGACAAGTTATTAAAGGGAAAAAAGCTGATGATCTGATTTGACATAATGAACCAAGCCCTCACAAAAACCACAGGTAATTTATCCTTCTTAAACCTCTTTTACAACTGCGCCACAGGTGCGCTACCGTCTCTTGTCACAAAACTACCAGAATAGACAGGGACAGGCCTTAATGCCTGTGCCTCTTTCCTGAATTAGCACTACCGTCTGCACTTTGACAACGAAACTGGAGCCCTAAATCTGATAAAATACCACTGTGCTATGCCTTTGCACCAGTCCACTCTCCTAAATAACTGACCCAGCCCCTAGCCACCCAGGGCAAGTGCTAAAAAACAGGGATGAAAGTACCAACCAAGGCACAAATGTTGCTGCGCCTCTCTGCGCCACTCCTTAATATCAATCTGCCCTTGAAACAGCTGCGTTCACACTTGTGAGAGGCTTTTTGTGTCCTCAAAATAGAGCCAATATAATGTGTTATTATTATTAATGAGCCTGCTGGACGAGTTCAGCTCCTGCCACTGGATTTTGCCGCTGGATTTGGGCTGGATTATCTTGCTCAGATCTTCCTCCTCCCTCTGCCCCTCTTCACCTCCCAGAGTCTGGTATTATTCATGGATATTCCAGGGGAAAAGAAAAGTCCTGACAGCTTAATCATGGAGTCAGGGCTGCTGCCTGCCCTTTCCTCTTCACTGCTGTCAGCCTGACCTACATGGTGCAATAGTGTCTTCTGACAACCGGAGAAAGTCTTCTGCATTTCTCCAGCACCTTATTCAGGGTGGGGAGTCCGACACCGGTCTGGATGGAGTCAGACTTCCTATTTAACTTTGACTCGCCATTAAATTCATGGGTTGGGCATTTTCTTCTAGTTTTCTACAAACGCATGTGTCAGTGAGTTTGGCGCTCACCCAAAATGAACTGTGTCTGAGTAAATAATAAAAAGTATGCTTGCATTTATTTGTCAAAGGTCAAAAGTGGAAAGTGAGGAAGTACTGTGGATTGAACCTAGGCCAATATTGCAAGGCCTGGTTTTATTTGATCGTGACATTAAAGGCTGCTACAGTACTCTCAGCACTAGTTGAGAGTGCTGAGAGTACCTCTGGTGACAGTCATTGAGAATATATCTATATATTACATTAGGCCTTCATTACATTCATTTAGAAGATGCTCTTATCCAAAGTGAATTACAAAAGGAAGTGTACAAGTGCATTTGAATAGACTTAATAAACAGGTTAAATAAAAGCAGCAGCTCTACAGAACAGGGTTTATAGGTCTGTAGGTCTATAGAGCAGGCACAGGCACAGATAGGGCCCAAGGGGGGCTTGAGCCCCTGCCCTTTTGCCCTCAGAGTCAAAAAGTGCCCTTTTTTTGGCTGGTGTTAATTGTATTTTCTTTTTTCTTTATTTGTTATTGAAATTCTATCAAATATAAAGAGGGAAATGAATAGTAGTATCCACGAAAAAATACACCGTATCAATTTAAAAAGTACTCCGCTTTCCAATCCCCCCCACCTTCCAAATGGTTTTGTCTCAATCAATCAATCAACGTTGCATCTTCCGACATTCCAAATACAACTTGTCCACAAACCACCGCATCCCCAGCCCCAGTTTGGTTACGGTGAATGATATCACTCAGGTTGGCACTGTTTTAATTATGAAACCACGATTAAAAAACACTTACTTACTTTTTATGTTATATATCCGTAAGAAAAACTATGGGTAGTAGGTCAGTAGGACTTTCCACCTTCACGCTGTAATTTCGTCATTACTAGCCTCGGTACTCGCGAGCAAGTAAGCTAGTCTAATTATCATTAAAACTACGTTATCTCCGTCATGCAGGACAACTTACAAATATGCAATTAATTTCTGAAGCAGGTAGTTACATTTTGCATAGTTTTGCTAGTTTAGTGTAGTCACCCCCTTTTCTTTATAGCCAGTTTTCTAAAAACGTGATGTTTAAAAGTGTATTATTGTTTGGGCTTGTAGCAGTGTGTTTCCCTGTTAAAATACAAGTTTCAATCAATCAATCGTGCGTGCGTGCGTGCATTTTTTAATATAATATAATACTGGTTTATTTTCCCCTCAGTGTGATGCTCAAAAACATGTTACTAAAATCAAACTGTAGTTTAGTAGTTGTACCATATGTCTAATTTATAAAATATATGCAGTGTAACAAAACGATACAGAACATGAAAACAGAAGGAAGTTTAGAAATCCCAAATTCAGGGGGCTTATGTATCAAGCATGTCAGAGTAGGACTGCCCTGCTATAGAGATTAATCAGCAGGTCTTCCTTGAGATACCAACTAGCCGCAGTGTTAAGTACATCCCCCACAACTACAGTCCTCTCTCAGCAATATTGTAAAAGCCCTGCTACATAAAGCAACCCGTGAATGAATGAAAATAATTACCCCACCAATTTCATTAAACTGCAAATTTGTGTTTTTACCCTAGAAAGGCAGCATTCCTTTTCACTATTTGTGTTTTAATCATGTCAGAATCAAGGCACCATTTCACCCGGATTCCATGAATGATCTGCAGTCAGTCCAGCCTAAAAATAAGAGAGTTTAATCCCACAATCAGAGCTTTGACAACCCATCTGCTCCTGCTTATGGATATGTTATTTATAAATCCTATAATTACACTCTCAAGTTACACTGGCACCTCACTTTATAATACGCTAACAACTCACATCTGTGTTTCATTGAGACCAAAAAAAAAGATACAATTAAAAAAAGTTGCTTTATTGAATGTTGTAGTAATGGAGGGTGGGGGGAGGTCATTTAATGTCTGTGACCCCCCCCCCCATTTATTTTTATAATCATTCTATCTTTTTTGGGGAGTAGGGTGCACCTTCTTATTAATACAGGACCCAAGACTCACTTACTGTAGGTGAGGCCAGGGTCCAAGTTATGCTGAAATATTTATGGGGTTTCCCTATTTTTAATTAAAAAAAACAAAAAAAAGAATCGAAACACCGCTGTACCCAAGGCACGGCAATTCAACTGCGTGCGTGTACACACACAATGCAATGACCAACTCAACTCTTTGATTGAATGCCAACTTTGAAATGCACGCCATCACAATGCATATCCAAGCATTAACACCACATATACAACAATCAGACACAGAACCTCCTTTAGTGGCAAGCGACAGACTGATTTAATGAATAATGCTCGACTCCAACTTAGCATTAGAGATAGCCAAGTGTCTTGGCTAGATAACTATTCACTGGACCATATCATTTAGCATTCCAGCTAAACAGCAGCAAGCAATCTAGCTATCAATGATCACTTCGACAGAAATAAGTATTATTTTCATCTACTTTTTCCATCCTAAGAGGTTCTAATGTGTATGCACTAGAGCTGCACAACATGGACAAAAAAAAGAATCATATTTCAGTTATTTTGATAGATATTGTGATTTGATTTACGATATGATAAACATTTGGGTCAACTCTTCACCTTTCCTTCTGATGTGGTTAAAAGCACACGTACACATACTTTTAAGACAGATCATAGGAATGAATATACCAGTATCATAATAACTGAAACTAATTAGGCTATTTCCAACAGGAGTTTATTTAACTGACGGACCCATTCAAAACAATCACTGGAGCCGAACAATACAGCTGTCAAAATAGCTGTCATTTATCTGGAAGGAACATTAAATAACTCAAAACCTTTCTAGAGAATAATATCAAATTAATATAATTGAAAAAAAAAAAAAATAATTCAGAGCATTATCTGGAATATACAGTAGGCCCACACCTACAATATGTGTGGTGGTCTATATAAACCTGTCACATGCTTTTTTGTCAAACAGCCAAAATGAGCGAAAATAGATTTTGGCGAAAATAAGATTTTTGATGAATTAGACAGTTTAAACCCTCTACATTGCTAGCATGTAAAAACTATATATTACAACTGAGCTAAATAGATTTATTTCTGTGATTTTATACACCCGCAATGGCTGATTCACAAATGGGTCGGAATCACCATTGAAAGGCTTCAGAACCCTCTGTGTGCTGCGTTGAGTGCCACATAGGACCATATGAATGGGGTGATTAACACAAGAAAGTGCTCCATTTAATGGAGTCATTGTGGTCAAATTTTGTGATCAGTTGATCAAAATTTGTAAATGATGTATGATAAAAAGACTCGGGCAATGCTGCAGGCAGACGTATTCGATTTTTTACATGTTTTAGACACTTCGTTTGAAACCAATGTCTGGGTAGATGAGCCTGTCTCTTCTGCAACTTAAACCTGTCAGTTATCATCCAAAACCACTTGTGCTGCACATACCCCCTTCCCGCTGTTAGTGCAGTAACTTCAGAGAGCTGCCTTTTCTGATAGCGATGCTATCGCCAGTTTTTTTAACAAATTGTTCCGTATCAATATGAGCAATGTTGCTAGCAGCTCCAGTTTAAGGGAACTAATAATCGACTATTTCACAACCAACAAAGTTGGCAATGATAGTGATCAATTGTAAATTACGTTGGTGTCCAGTCAGCTCAGTGCATGCACTGTTGATAGCATCTCTCCAACAGACACGTGTCCATAGTATTTTGCATGTAAAAAAGCAAAGGAATAAAAAGCCAAAATCGCAGCCTCGTGCAGTTTAGAAATCCTGCATGTTCAAATCGCAATTGTAATTTGCTTTAATTGCTGCATTAATTGTGCAGCCTTACTATACATTGACAAATAATGACTCAAAGTCGCTCTGGATAAGAGACTTGTACGTCGCTCTGGATAAGAGCGTCTGCTAAATGCTTAAAATTAAAAAATTTAAAATGTCAAAAATGAGTAATAATGACTCAAAAATTTTTAGATCCACAGTCACACAATGAAAAATGAGTGGATAAAACACAAGGCAAAGAGGGCAATCCCTCCCAAAACATGAAACCTTAAAGATATTAAATAAACACTAAACTGGAAATGCTATTAAACCTAAACCTAAACTAAACCTAGCTTTTAAATGTACACCCTCTGAGGTAAGCAAAATACCAATCAAAAAGAAGTTAATCATTTATTCTATTCTGAGCATTTTTTTTCTGACGCATATCATAACTGAAGATTTCAGACAAGAAAATATCAAGTGCAACAGGTTCATAAGAGGCAATGAAGGTAAATATCATAATTCAAGTGACATATGGCAGACATATGGCCAGGGCGCCCTGAGGATGCTCCCTTTCCTGCAGCATGGGGTGAGAAGAGATGGTCGGGTGAAAGGAGCTTCAAAGGGAACCGAAAGATGAAGAAGATGGTAAAGTAGTCCCCTCTCTTAAGGCGGGGTGAGCCTATTGTCTCTAATTAAAAGTAAACAACGTGATTCGCTCCAACTCATGTTGGCTTCAGCTCGAGCGAGCTTTTCACACACCCCCATTCTATTACGATTCTTCAGATTAGTCTCGGGAGAGCTCAGGATAAGGCTCCCGTGAGACTCCAACAAAGCTGTGACCTGAGGGCCACATAAACAAACACTCTCCTCTATTTGATGGAGAACTCATTAAACAATAAACACTCTTTGGCGCGAGGTCGTACAGGTAATAAGTATTTGATTAACATAACAATGACTGCATTGACAGGAGAAATCGAAAGGAGGAGGATGATATTACCTTGTTTACTACAGTCATATTTGTGTTATTGTTTAAACGTATTTGACTATTTCAATTTGATCAGATATTAGATTTGATTTGCTGACAAGTGCTTCCGCTTAGTAATGAATATTATTGCCGCCGAACGTTTCACTGTGGCCTTGCAGCAAGAAAAAAACCAAAAAAAAACTTTGATAAAGCCATTTTGGGTTTTGTGCTTTTCAATGACACCATTTCTTCCACACTAACTCTCCTGAGGCCAATTCATGTTCTCTAAATCTTGTGTCGGTAGGCAGCGGTACAAGTGCACTTTATTGAAAGCCATTTTTGTCTCAATGGGGTCAGCGTGTGATATTCAACAGTGAAATTAGCCGTTAAGGCTTGTATAAAGAGTCTATTGAAGGACATTGAAAGAGGCAATTATAACTTTTTCAGGGGCCTTATTCTCCTCATAAAGGCCACCGTCAAATGTAAAATGAAAATGAATAGTGTCTGGAGCTTCTGTGATTAATTATCTCTTTTAAAGCTCTCTGTACACCTTGGGTCAAAGTAAATTTAACTGAAAACACATTTTCACAATGAATCAATTTAATAACATAAATTGTTAATTTAATGTTGCCTGTAATGTGAATATGAGAGAAGGATTTCTTAAAAATGATCACACTTTCAGTTAATTATAGTGAGACAAAATGTCTCTTTTACAGAATACTTACATTTTAAGAATATTGTTTATGTTTGACATGGTTTACACTGTTTTTATATTTTGTACAATATAATTTGTCCAATTTGTGATGTGCGACAGATCATGTTTTAGAAATGTCTAAATATAAATACATGACTGCTCTAGTGAAATTATGGTATACAATGCATGTCAATATAATAATACAATATATAAAAATGTTCAGTAGCTAGCTAGCAAAGAAGTAATTTGTCAGTTATGAGATATATTGGACAAAAGAGAGAGAAAAAAAATATATATACAGTCTTGGCACCCTTGCACCTTTTTCCAAAAACTCACAATTTTCTCTAAAACAAGTTGACATTGACAAAGGTATTTAGTCTCCACAATTATTTATTTCACTGTTAATAGTACAGAAACTTTGTTTTTGATTCAGAACTAAACAGCATTTTAAATCATAAAATAAACAGAAATGGCATTGAAACATTATTGACACCCTAGATTTAATATTTGGTAGTACACCTTTTGGAGAAAATAACTGCAATTAAGTGCTTCCTATAGCCATTAATGAGATTCCTACACCTCGCTACTGGCAGTTTGGCCCACTCTTCCCTTGCAAACTGCTCTAGTTCTCTCAGATTTGAAGGGCGCCTTCTCCTAACTGCTGTTTTCAGATCTCTCCACAGGTGTTCAATAGGATTGAGATCAGGACTCTGGCCACTCCAGAACAGTCCAACATTTTCTCTTGAACCATTCCTGGGTGCTTTTGGATGTGTGTTTTGGGTCATTATCCTGCTGGAGGACCCATGACCTTCGACTCACACCCAGTTTTCTGACACTGGGTAGCACATTTAGCTCCAAAATGCCTTGGTAATCCTCTGATTTCATGATGCCCTTAATATGTTCAAGGCGTCCAATACCAGAGGCAACAAAGCAGCACCACAGAATTATGGAACCTCCACCATATTTGACTGTAGGTAGGGTGTTCTTTTCTTTAAAGCGCTGATCTGCATTGCCAAGGAGCTTTAATTTGGTTTCATTGGTCCACAGAACATTTTCCCAGAAGGATTTAGGCTTGCTAAAGTGGGTCTTGGCAAAGATTAATTGGACCTTCTTGTGTTTCTCCTTCAGCAGTGGGATCTTACTTAGCCTCTGACCATAAAGCCCTTCTTGGTTCAGTGTCCGGCGTATGGTACAGGCTGAAACCATTACCCCAGACCTCTCCAGGTTAGCCTTCAGATCTTTGGATGTCATACGAGGTGTTTTGCCAATGGCTCGCACCACCTTTGATTAAATCTGAGATCAATTTTCCTCTTACCACCACGTCCTGGGAGATTCTTAACAATTCCATGAGCAGCAAACTTCTTGATAATATTGCAAACTGTGGAATTGCGGAATGCCAAGGTCTCTAGAGATGGCCTTATAGCCTTGTGAACGCTTATGTTTTGTGATAATAGTTTTTCTGACATCCTCAGACAGCTCTTTTCTCTTCACTATTGTCACGAGGAACAGGGTAGCAGTTTTCTCACTTAAAAATTATTATTTCAGAACATCATCTACATTAAATGCGCTGTGTGACAACCTGTTTGTAAATGGCTCTATACAAAAATAAAGATTGATTGATTGAAAAAATAAAGATTGAAATGCAAGGGTGCCAATAATTTTGGCCACGACTCTACATATATATATATATATACAGTATATAAATATATATATATTAGGGTGGTGAAAATGTTATAGTAAGAAAAGATATTCGTCAAATCTTTTCTCCACATACCTTGTTTTTGTCCACCAGGGTCGACTTACTTGTGTGTGAAATTTGAGCTTGATTGGTGGATATTTAGAGGTCGCCCCATACTAATTACGTTGTTACAAACTGAACTGGTCTGGATTGCTTGCCGTCACCATGTCCTGGAAATCATGCTGTTCGACGTCTTCTCCTGTATTTTCGGTCCATCTGGAGGTTCAGAAACCGGAATCTTCAAGCGATTTTTCGAAAGAATGGCTAAATTGATAAATCAAGGTGCTTATGTTGCAGCAGCCGACAAACTGTTCCAGGATCAGGTATTGAGCAGATTGCTGGATTATTTGCCACATGCCCTTGAAGCCCAGCAATCAAGGGATGATTATCAAGAATTCTTGCACTTGTCTCTCTTGTTCCTTAGTGGAGGAAGTGGGAACGAGTCAGTTCGAGCTCCCGGCCCAACACACCATGCTCGATGGATGGGGAAAGGGATTTATGAGTTATTCCTTTAAGCTCAAAAAAGATATTCCTTTCCAAGCTCAATTCAAGCTGACACCACGAGGAGCCAGGAACATAACCGTGTGTCTCATTTACATCAGACAGTGGAATGAAGCGCCCCTTGGAATTTAAGCCCCCTACGATGACATTGAACTTCTCTCTTCTCAAGACTTACCCCAATCAGACTGTGGCCAGCAAAGCATCCGCGGCCTTTTGCAGGCATCTTTGGTTTCTCCCCGAGCACCTGGTTCGGTTTTTTTCGACGACCGAGTGACCACAGAGACAAAGGAAAAGATGGTCCAGAACCTCCAGTGTCCCCGGTTACCCGGCTGCCCTCGACGTCCAGAGGTCACGGATTAAGTGGAAGACCTGAAGTTGGAGGACCTTATGACAAACGGACCAGTTCCTTCTTTGATGTCTTGATGGAAGGAGGAAAAGCGAAAAATCTCAATCCTTCATAGAGAAAATCCCCGGACAGTGGATGGACGATCCTTTTTTCAACAAACTTCAGGATCGGTCCTCTTGGATTAAAGTATTAAACGACGGAACGGGGTATCAGCCTGATCCAAAAATACAACAAGACACTGAAGAAGGATGAAGAACAGAAAAAGTTCTTGTTCGACTGGTGGCAAACCACCAAAAGGAGCTCCCCACTCCACCAAAGGCACCTCTAATGTCATAGTTTTTCAAGTGCAGGACTGTTTTCTGCTACGTGGGACCCCTGATTTATGAGTGCAACATGGGGCGACCCCTAAATACTGTTTCTTTGGAGAAAAAATGTGTATGCTTTTCAGTTACGTATAAAGGAATAAAAATACCCTTGTGGAGAAAGGACATTTGTTAATTAGTTTTTTTGGACCACCCTAATATATATACTATATATATATATATATATATATATATATATATATATATGTATATAGTGACCATGTCACTATTTTGAGATTTTTCAGTAGCAACAACCTCAATGAAATAATGAATGTTTAAGTTAGCCTTCTTCTTTAAAACAGTCCTACCCATCTACTGTGCATGTCCAAAACCAGTAACCATAAACCAGTAAGTATAAGTAGTATTGAGCAGGTGTTGGTGCTGACCAGTAGCCATGGTTGGCATGGACTTACCCCATTCATAGGATAGGTCTTCCAGCCCAACTCGCCAAGCACAGCGGTGGTATCCAACAGGACCACTGGAGGGAAAGACAAGCCATTAAGTCACAAAATATTCAAAAGGTAGATTCATCCAACTAAATAAGAACATAAGAATACATAGTGACGAGAACGGGCCTTTCAGCCCATCTGGGCCAGTCATGTCCTAATCTAAAGAGTATTCAGTACTGCACCTAGTCTGGACTTGAATAAAAGTCTTTCTGCCTCAACTACTGAGCTTATTTATCATATAAGCTTTTTTATTGTTTAGTTTGTTGGGGCAGGGTAATTTAATATTAGGGGCCTAGACTGAGTCCATATGAGACTTCCATATGAGTGCAGAGAGAACTTGCAATGCAGTGTGATTGATGACTTGCAATTTAGTTCACAATCCAAAATCCGCTTTGATTTATTTTAAATTATGCATTTCCTGTCGTTTAAATTTTGCATTTCAGTCAGACAGCCACAGTGCTAGGGGAAATTACATTTTGCTCCATAGTCGTCTTTTGCCATGCTTTGTAACAACACTGTATTTTCCACTGTACTACACTGATTACATTTCCCAAGACAACAACAAAAATCAGTTATTGGAATTACTTGCAAAACAAATTATCCCCAACCCCCCGATGATGTCAATTTGTTGTATATTTTGTGGGAAATAATTTAAAAATATATATTTTAATATGAAATCAGAAGTTGAATGTAGTATGAAGTCAGAGCAAATAAAGCCGTTCGCAGAAGAGACGTCAAACTGTTTTTATTCACTTATCTTAAAAATAAGAACAACTCTGACTGGCATTCTCATCAACAGTCCTTTAACATGGATATCACAAATATAGGCTGGAATTGATCTTATGAGTAAATTACTTTGGAATCACCAGACTGTTGCGTTCGGCAAATTATGTGTGGTCAATGTCAACATTTCGGAGAAGGTTCAGTAGAACCTGCATTCACAGTGATTTTTCTCACAGAAATATTCTGACATGGAAGACAGTCGATCAGTGGGGCCCCTCATATCCTTGCCGTGGTCTCTCTCCAATTGCGGAACAAGGCTGCCCTTCTCTGAACAAGGTCATATGCTGTAAGTCTTCACAATTACACCTTCCGTTTAACAAATGTGCAGCTCTGTTACTGAGTACATGAGTGGGCAGGTTTTGAAAAAGGGTTTAACAACATAGCTCTGAGAGATGTGCACTTCCACAATATTTGGAAAATTATAGAAATTGAATTTATGTCTGTGTAAAGACCATGTGGGACCTTGTCAGGGGATTTATGAGCCCTGGGAGTTGACCAATGTTATCAGAGCTTTGAGCGCTTTAGATGTGACAGCACTCAGGAACGCGAGGGAAATCTCTCAACCGAACACTTGCAGCCCCTGAATAATTGAACAACTAAAGAATAAATACTAATCTTCAGGGTACCAATTATATTTTGCTCGTGTTGTGTGATTAATATTAATTGAAATGTACGATAACCAAGACCCATCAGTACACTTAATGTTTCCAACAATCTATATCCTCTCTGATGGAACAAAGCCAAAGTGCTTGAAGCCAGAAATAGAACTGGAAACGTTGCTTTCATCTATGCATTTTGTATTGACGTGGAAAAAAGGGTAAACTCAGTGAGTATGGCAGAAATCACCGTTTCAATAACCGTAGACACTGATTCCAGTCACTGAAGTATGAAAGACGAAACTTTTTATCAATGAATAAATTAGATTTTCTCTCCTACAGACAATGCCTTCTATAAATCAAGACTGGAATTAGATTCAGTATATTATTATGTATAATGATAATAATAATAATAGTAATAATAATAAGTGTGATTATTATTATTCCTTTGGGTGAAGAACATACACTAGAGGGCTTTCTCCACTCTGCAGCACCACTCATGACATGGCTCAATCCACAGTGCCATGTGTCACCATGTGCATCTACAGCCATTCCACAAGCAATGAGAGAAACCCACAAGCCTCCATAATGGGGAACTTAACAACCATAAAGAGGATCATTCCTAAGAAATTGCAGCTGGAATTACAGGATGGGATGCGTTTTCTGAAGACGGTGGCGTGTTAAACATTAATAAACCCTGATCAAGAATATGTGTGTGAGGAGTCATTCACAGGTCCTCTGTCAGCCTCCGGGCCAATTTCAAATGATGAATGTGCAATTTCCTTTCTCTCTAAGGACTGGCTTAATTATGATCTCTATCAATAAGCTGTGCCATATTTGTGAAATCGGCTCATACATCACCCACAGTACTATCAGGACTGTGTGTCATTTGTTGGTGCAGTAACCCTCGGTAAATGGATTATGATGGGACTCATTACCACAAGACATTACCACAAAAAGTGTAATGAACTGGTTTTCTTATACAAGTATGCAAGTTTCTATAACAACACTGGGCCTACGTGCAGACGTCATTTGATTCCTGTGCTTATATGTGGTCTATATTATTGGATTCATTTTTTACTCTGAAATGTGAATGTATGTATGGCCACCATGCTGTCAGGGCAAAGTAGAGGCAAAACTGAGCTGTTTTGGGAGTGTGTTATGAGGGTGGCAGGAATTTGAGCAAACATTCTGAATCAACTGACTGCAAATGTCCAAACAGCCTCAGGTTTAATATATTCCAAGCAAATGTTTGCCAAGTAGAATATGTCACATGTCATAACCAGTTTTTTTGCTTTGTTTTTTTGTCTCCACTTACACTATTAGTATGGGTACAGTGGGGAATATACATAAAAGTTCATTGTGAATCTTAACCAAAGAGAAACACAAAGATGAACTGCCATCACCACTGTTTTAACATGTTTACAAATGTAATAAAATAACATTTAAAAAACACACTAACTTTTCTTTCCCTGTGTTACAGGTACGATGTGTAAATATTAGTGTTCAACGACTAATTAATTCAGGGCCAAATTTACTAAAGGTTTGCAACTGCTTTTCAAAAGCAACAAGGTCGCAACATCTATGTCGGATTTCATAAACGGTTGCGATGAATAAAATCGTTATTAAGATGTCATTTGCCAGGGTTACATCACTTTGCGACTTTCCTTCAGATAAATAGTTAAATTTGTTCACGCATATGTATACCTCGGGTGAACAGGCTAAACCAGGGTGGAGATTTTGTAAATTAGGCCAATTAAGTATTCCGTCTGATTTACTAAAGCATGGCTTAATTGCAACTCTCCTCTTTGTGTGAGAATTTTAAGAATACCTGAGCGCTGATATATATATCACATAAGAGCACAATGTATCAATACAGGACACTGTGCATGTTGTACCCTATAGATTTATATATTGTACCCTATATCACATATAAGGACATAAGAATACATAATGATGAGAACGGGCCATTCAGTCCATCTAGGCTCATCATGTCCTAATCTAAAGAGTACCTAGTGCTGCACCTAGCCTGGACTTGAATAGCCCAAGTATTTCTGCCTCAACTACCTGACCTGATAAACTGTTCCAGGCATTGACAACTCTCTGTGCAAAAAAAAATCTTTCTAATATCCGTGCAGAATTTGCCTTTAACTCATTTCCAACCGTGGCCTCTTGTTCTGCTAACCGAATTTATCTTTAAAAATCTGGTAGTTCGCTTTGTCAATTTAACCTCAATCAAATCCCCCCTAAATCTGCGTTTGCTAAGCTTAAATAGATTGAGTGCCTTAAGTCTACCCTCATAACTTTTACCTTTCATATCAGGTACCAATTTAATTGCCCTTCTTTGAACTTTTATAAGTTTTGTATTGAGCTCTCCATGGTGCTACGCGTTGTCCCAGCGATACAAAATAAATAATCACAAATGTCGTTGCAAAGTGCCCCGGTTCATGTCATGACAGCTTTATTTTCAGGAATAGTTGTATCTACAGACAGTCAAGTAACAGGGTAATATAGATAAATCTGCCTGTATTGGGCATTGGATGTATTGTTTCAGAATTTGAAATATATATCCTATATAGCATACATATTTTTTACTAGAACTTATCCTATATTTTCAGATATAATATGAAGATGATATGAAAGAAACGCAGAATTACGTATAAATCAGTATAAAAACGCATTTCTGATTTAGAAAAATTGTCGTATTGTGCGTATGCATTCAGTAGGGTGTAGGATGAATCGTGAATACAGTTTTACCTTCAGACGCTCTGTGGCCTTCTCCCATCACAAGCCCAGCCATGTCTATTCATTCCTCTCCCACGACTTACTCATTTTGCATTGTTCCACTTGTTATTATGGTTCTGTGTGGCTCAGTGGGTAGAGCACGGCGTTGGCAATGCTTAGGTTGTGGGTTCAATTCCCACTGGGACCACATGTACTGTAAAATGTATGTATTCACTACTGTAAGTCGCTTTGGATAAAAGCGTCTGCTAAATGGCATATACTGTATATTGTTCTATCTGTGCTAATATTCTTTACTCGGTTGGACCACCGCCGGTGTCTTTTTCCCACATTATGTTGTAGGAAAGTTTTTCTTTTGGACGCCGCCTATCATCAAGTCATCTTTACATCATCTAATCGTTCGTATTGTTATACCAATTTTCTTTTTTTTGTGATGCCACTTTTTTGTGACTGTACCTCGTTGACCATAACCTATATTCCCTAATCTGTGTATTTAAGTATTTTTTTCTCATGGTTCTCTTGCTATTTGTGCTCTGTATCCATTTCTTGGTGCACTGTGATCTGGATGTGTAAGCGTACCATATTGTTTCGGACCCTTTTTATGGGTGTCTCCTACCGCAAAATTGCGAATGAGGGTTTTTCCATTTCTTTGATTGCGTAATTGGAACCGGTCTGAGTGAATTGGTCGTTAATGTGTCAGTATCTGTGACCAGCAGATGTGCCACCACCTGACAACATAGCGGCTGTCGTTGTTCTGCGACTATTTCCTAAATAAATCTGGCTCTCAGTATCACATTTGTCATTTTTAGATCCCAGACAATCTTTTTACTCTATTTCATTGCATTATGTGGTAATACGGTGGTGACTTTTTCACAAGTCTCTTTAATGACAAATGAGAAAATTGCATTTACCAGCTTTGCAAAAGCTACAAGCTTTGTCGAAATGAACACATGTTCTTCTGTAAGAAGTGAAATGGGTAAACACCTGCTTACATGTATCGGTCACAAGTCAATGATGAGGACAAAATGCAGGCCTTAGTCAGGTTACATACTCACTCCTAAAGTCACTGCCTTCATACTCACTGGCTTCATTCTGAATGGAGTCTACACAGGTGCTCCACACCAGGCCACAACAACCCAAACCTACACACTGCCGTTTTCGTCTTACACCATGCCACAAAAATGGACTTTATCCATTGAATTTTCTGAGCCATTTGAGCCATTTAATGCTGATGCAGAATCTCCCTTGGAAACTATAGTGGCTTGTGTCCACCTGTGTGGGGCTCTTCAGCAGACACTTAGCACAGGCCCGGGTTTCATATAGCCTGCTGTCTCCAGCTCTGGTGGCAGTCAGTCCCCTGCTAATCACACCTCTTATTTTATTTCTGCAGTCAGACGGCTCAGAATATCCACCATGAATAATTTAACAGAACAAGCCCTGGACCAATAACATACAGGAGGAGACACAGATTACACACAATTATTTTGCAGGGTTTGTGATTCGGTCATGGATTAAAAAGGTCAAAGAAAACCTTCATAATGAACGTGACGGATGAATTTCTCCAGGGAATTATTGCACAAATCATGTTTTTTTCTTTTATGCGTGAGATGATTCCTTAGAGCCACAGCCTTATCTAATTTCTTGTATGACTGTGGGGAGAGATAGAAGCATATGGGAAGATACCTATTTTAAAATAAACATTCATTCCTGTGAGGTGCAATTTATTAATCAGTTTTGTGGACATGTGCATATTCTCTTTTGTCACCCACACACACACACACATGTACACTACCGGTCAAAGGTTTTAGAACACCCCCATTTTCCAGTTTTTACTGAAATTTAAGTAAAGTCCAAGTCCAGTAAATAACCTGAAATGGTACAAAGGTAAGCGGTAAACTGCCAGAGGTTGGAAAAAAAGTTTAGGTTGCCAAAAACTGAAAAAGAATGTACATTTCAGAGTTATAAAATGTGGGTTAACAGTCACCCTGTGAAGTCGCTGACTCTGGATCCAGCAAAAGAGCCCCAGACCATCACGCTTCCTCCTCCATGTTTGACAGTTGGTGTCACACACTGAGGAGCCATCCTTTCGCTTACTCGACGGCCTACAAAAACCTTTCAAGAATTCGAATTTTGATTCATCAGTCCATAAGACCTTCTTCCAGTCTCCAGTAGTCCACTGGCGGTGCTTCATGGCCCAGGCAAGCCCCTTTTTCTTATTTTGCCATCTTAGCAATGGCTTTCTTACTGCCACTTGACCTGTCAAATCTGCAGCTTGAAGTCTTCTCTTCACAGTTGAAACTGAGACTTCCTTACTTCGGCCAGTGTTAAGCTGTGCTTGAAGCTGTTGACCTGTGAGCCACCTATCACGGAAGCTTTTGACTCTCAGAAACTTGTCTTCTGATTTTGTTGTGGCTTTGGGTCTGCCAGACCTCTTCCTGTCAGAGTTTCCAAATGCCTTTTGATTAACATCAAATTAACATTAAAAATTAACATTATTTTTTCAGTTAAAAAACTTTTTTTTTTAACCTCTGGCAGTTTACCACTTACCTTTGTACCATTTCAGGTTATTCACTGGACTTGAACTGCTTAAATTTCAGTAAAAACTGTAAAATGGGGGTGTTCTAAAACTTTTGACTGGTAGTGTATACTGTATATATATATAGAACAGTGCCCCGCTCAAAAATGTCACCTTTTCTTGATTTACAGCCTTAAATGAAAACATATTAAATCAGACTATTTCCACGTTACCCTACAACCTACAAAATTCTTACAATTTCTGAATATTAATTAAAATATAAATTAAATAAATTAAATATTTTTGACTGATAAGTCTACCCCCGCTGAGTTACTAATTGGTACCCCTTGCTTGAATTACTGCCATGGGTCTGTTTGGATATGCTTCTACCATTTCTTTGCACTTTGCAACGTTTGCCCATTCTTCCTTACAGAACTGTTCAAGCTCAGTAGGATTGCGTGGGGCCATCGATGGACTGCGCTCTTCAAGTCATTCCACAGGTTTTCAATAGGATTTAGGTCAGGGCTCTGACTAGGCCACTCAAGGACATTCACCTTTTCGTTTTTTATCCACTCCATTGTTGTTTTAGCTATGTGCTTTGGGTCGTTGTCATGCTGAAAGGTGAATTTCAATTTCAACTTTCTTGCAGAGAGCAGCAGGTTTTCCTCAATAGTTTTTCTGTATTTTGATCCATCCATTTTACCTTCTATCCTGACAAGTGCCCCAGTCCCTGCTGACGAGAAACACCCCCATAACAGAATGCTGCCACCACCATGCTTTACAGTAAGGATGGTGTTCTTTGGGTGATGTGCTGTATTGGGTTTTCACCAAACATAACATTTTGCATTTATGGCAAAAATTTCTATCTTGGTTTCATCTGACCGCAACATTTTTTTTACTCTGAAATGCACTACCCAGCAGTGGAATCCTCTAGGAACAGCTGACAGTTATCAGAATCACTACAAGTGAACACAAGTGGAAGCCAATTAGTTTGGTGTGTGATCTGGAAAGTGATTGGTTACCCCTGAGCTAGCTTACAATTGGTATGATAGATGTAGACTTCAATGCAAGTTATTCTAGTTTTTAATTTTTAATTAATGTTCAGAATTTCTTTTTCCCTTGTAAGTTGTATGGTGAAATATGTATATAAAGGTGGCAACAAGTCTGTTTTAATTCCAGGCTGTAAGGCAACAAAAGGTGACGTTTTAGATGGAGGGTAGACTTTAAAGGGGCACTGTATGTGAATAATTGTTTTTGCACCTGAAACTGGTGACCTCTTACTTTACATTTATGTTGCCATTATTATGGTTTTCAAGATTGACAAAATGTAGACAATTTTTATTTTATTTCACTTCCACATGGCTTATATGAGAACATTGTTATTCTGAAACCATCAGCAACACAGAACTGTGAGAATTACCCTCTCAGAGAAAAATGTGAGGGTGAAATGCAAAAGAAAGATTCTATTAAAGCTGGCTGAGCTACATTGCCTAAGGGTGAACACTTAGTACTGACTGAGGGAAAGCACTGTATATCTTAGTGTATTGTGTTTTGTTTCTCAAATACAATCTGAGATCTCAATTAAATCTCATACGAGTCTCAAATATTTTATGTTTAACAATACCCAGAAGCAGAAATGAGACTCGAGAAACACTGCAATTATTAAGCAAGTTAAGTGTGAGCTTGCTTTTATATCTTTACTGTCTCTCTTACTTTTCCTGAAATGTTACTGAGTTAGAAAGACAAACAGGTGAGAAAACTCTGAGAAGTCTGTAGCACAAACAGGAATGCATGCATTTATGGAAGGGAAGGGATCTGTACATGGATAGGGCAGGTTTGACAACAACATCAATAAAAAAAATATCCAACAAACCGGCCGCAATTTTGCACTTGCAGCCTCCACTTGACTAGCCTACAGCTAACAAAACTGCTTTGAACTCGATCTGCTCTTCCTCCAGCTCAGGGCAAAAAAAACCATAGTACCCCTCAACCATATACACCGATCAGCCACAACATTAAAACCACTGACAGGTTAATTGAATAACATTGATCATCTCGTTACAATAGCACCTGTCAAGGGGTGGGATATATTAGGCTGCAAGTGAACAGTCAGTTCTTGAAGTTGATGTGTTGGAAGCAGGAAAGATGGGCAAGCGTAAGGATCTGAGTGACTTTGACAAGGGCAAAATTGTGATGGCTAGACGACTGGGTCAGAGCATCTCCAAAATGGCAGGTCTTGTGGGGTGTTCCCGGTATGCAGTGGTTAGTACATACCAAAAGTGGTCCAAGGAAGGACAACCGGTGAACCGGCGACAGGGTCATGGGCACCCAAAGCTCATTGATGTGCGTGGGGAGCAAAGGCTAGCCCGTCTGGTCCGATCCCCCAGAAGAGCTACTGTAGCACAAATTGCTGAAAAGGTTCATGCTGGCTATGATAGAAAGGTGTCAGAACACACGGGTGCACCACAGCTTCCTACGTATGGGGCTGCGTAGCCGCAGACCGGTCAGAGTGCCCATGCTGACCCCTGTCCACCACCAAAAGCGCCTACAATGGGCATGTGAGCGTCAGAACTGGACCATGGAGCAATGGAAGAAGGTGAGCTGGTCTGATGAATCACGTTTTCTTTTACATCATGTGGATGGCCAGGTGTGTGTGCGTCGTTTACCTGGGGAAGAGATGGCACCAGGATGCACTATGGGAAGAAGGCAAGCCGGCGGAGGCAGTGTGATGCTCTGGGCAATGTTCTGCTGGGAATCCTTGGGTCCTGGCATTCATGTGGATGTTACTTTGACACCACCTACCTAAACATTGTTGCAGACCAAGTACACCCCTTCATGGCAACGGTATTCCCTGATGGTAGTGGCCTCTTTCAGCAGGATAATGCGCCCTGCCACACTGAAAAAATTGTTCAGGAATGGTTGGAGGAACATGACAAAGAGTTCAAGGTGTTGACTTGGCCTCCAAATTCCGCAGATCTCAATCCGATCAAGCATCTGTGGGATGTGCTGGACCAACAAGTCCGATCCATGGAGGCATCACCTTGCAACTTACAGGACTTAAAGGATCTGCTGCTAACGTCTTGGTGCCAGATACCACAGGACACCTTCAGAGGTCTTGTGGAGTCCATGCCTCGACAGGTCAGAGCTGTTTTGGTGGCATGAGGGGTACCTACACAATATTAGGCAGGTGGTTTTAATGTTGTGGCTGATCGGTGTATGTTTCAGTCTGAACATCAAATACCTTTTCAGCTTCCAGGTCAGCACGTTCAAATGCTTCAGAAGATCAAGTAAAATATTTTATAATAATGTTCTTCAGTGCACTTCTGTTTTGTCCATTTCCAGTATATCCAAAACGTCAAGCTTCGTATGGTTGTTGCATTTAGAAATCTCAACAAAAACGTTCTCCATATAAATAACAAAACAGAAGCCGGGCTACTTGCATATGAAGCATAGGCTCTCTGTGCATCTTTAAAACACAATTCCTAAATTCGGTCTGTGTACCGATGTGATGCCAAGCCTACATGTATTCAATTGGCCGTGTTTTTCGATTATCTTTAACAGCTAACATTATAGGCACATTATGCCACTGGAAAGCGGTCGTTAAAGGTATACTAAGAGATTTGACGTCATCGCTCATTGGCGGGGCAACTTCCTAATCCAATGCCCTGGAGCATACAAACTGCAATCCAACCATTAGCTACACTGGCCTTTGGCACTAGTTATTCCTGTCCACCACCTAGCTATGGAACCTAAAAGGCAAAAAAACGAAACACTGAATGCAAGTTTCAGAGAACTACAGGAACTTCCGTTTAGCGTTCACATAGAACATAGAAGAAGAGGGACCATATCTGAAGAATCACATTTCCTACTTTGCTTTTTGTGTATGCATGTTTATGTGCATGCGTGTGTGTGCACAGGTGTACGTGTGTGTCTGTGAATGCATGTGTGAGTTGCGTGTGTGTGTGTGTGCTAACACAATTCTTTGGGATATGTACATGGCCTCTCTTCAATGTTTTACATAGGACAGAGGCTGGCTGCTGTTTGGGGGCGGGGGGAATTAGGAGATGATGCCCGCTCTGTCTTCCTGGCAGAGAGGGCATTATTTTCTAACTTAATCTAAGCAACACTGGCCGATTACAGCCCGGGAATTGATGAGCTGGAGTAACTCACACTTCCTCAAACGGAACTACAGGAGCACTTTGGCTGTAAGATACAAATCATATTATATTATCTGTCCCAGCCCACACTTTGTCTGGGAGCAGCATTATACTCATATTTCCAAATTCAGATTCACTTTGGTCAATAGCACAAAAAAAAAAAAAATACATTGTACTGAAATGGTACTACATATTTAGAATGATATAGTCAAAATATATTAATGTGGGCTAAACATGCCACAGATTGGGGTAATGGTATTGGGGTATATATATATATATATATATATATATATATAAAGACCCAGTGTGAGCCTGAGCGGGGCTTCTGTCTCACCAATCCTGACCTGAGTCAACATGAATCAGACATTTTATTTCACACTAAATTTAGTCTAACCCAGATACTGAGTCATCAACGGTGGCAGCTCTCATCTGAATTGTTCTGCAAAGTTACAGTTCCAAAGTAGGTTGGGTTAATCAGAGGAAACCCAGACACCCCTCATGTCTATAAACCTGCCTGAAATACCATATTAGAAGGAATTACAGACAACAACGGTCTGGATCACAGTCTGAACCCATCATTCTGCGAACTACAGGTGCCCCCAACCCCTAATACACGTAGCTGAGGTAGGTTATGTTTTATAACCTATATAAAAATATATATATACATATATAAAGATATTTTTATCCATTGATGATTCACACCTATTCTCAGTTTGAACTGAAGACTGAAAAACTGTGAAGACTGAAAAACTGTTTTGGGAATGTATAGTATGTCTGCTCACTGTGCTGTGTGCAAACTGAAACCTCCAGCGATATTTCAGCCATCACCATAGGGTGCTGTTTTTCTAAAAAGCAGTGAAAACCCAAGCCCAAAATGAGTGACAGATGAATGAATTAGTGTGTGAATGAATGACTGTGCAACTGAATTTATGAACGACATGCTGAAATGAATCTATGTGCATTTTTACATTCCAGAGCATCAGAGTTTTGTTTATTCCCATCCAGTGCTGAATAGTGGCTCTCCCCAGTCCTTATAGCACACATTAGCAGGCTTACAGACTGGGTACCTGCAATCCAACACCTGTCCTCTATCCGCACAGACACCCACGCTGATTATCGAAACATTCTCAGAGGCTCTTAAAGGGTAACTCACAATACACGTCAAATTCAATAAGCTGTTCCTTACCTTTGCCGTAGTACAATAGCTATCCATATTTTAGGCTCTTCATCTGTCTTAATGCCTGAGCACTCAAGCTAATTTGAAATCCTCTTATAGTTCTGCATCTTACTACAGGCCATGTAACCCTCGTAAAACACCCAGAATGAACTGGTCGACTGCTTCTCTCTGTGGACTGTAGTGAATTACACTTGCAAATTGTATTGTTGAAAGTCATTATTTAGTAATTGTTCTTGATAACTTAAATGCATAAATACAGAATGAAATTGCATAGCTAAGCTGTACATGTAGCCCAGTATGAAAGCTACACTGGTTTGCATATTATTAGCCTTTGCTGAGAAGGAGAGGGGGTTCTGTGGCAGGCGGGAATGAAGTTAGAAGGATACATCTGGTTTCAACTAAAATTTGAGAAAATATCATTGAAATGAATCAAATAATTTTGCAGGAAAAACCCCATTGAGATTGACATCACTTGTTCGAGTGGGATTCTGAGAAAAATGACTGGCATGTTTCAGTACAGACAGCAGTACACGCTGTCAAGGCTCATGTGGAGATTCTGACTCATTAAAATTATAAAACAAGCTTCCATACATCAATGATGTGTATGTGTCGAGGGATGTCACACAGGGGTCCCATTGATATGTGATGAGAATTGTGTGGGGAATTCTTTTTGTGAAAAATATCTCCTCGGAATATATTGGAAAAATGTCCTCATAAAATGGGTTCCTTGCTATTCAATACACCCTGTAAACTGTACAGTGAAGAAAAACATATTAGCCTACATTTTTGGTGAAAATACCATACATGGCCAAATCCTTCCAGAAACGACAGGGTGCTCCAGAAATCTGCTTGGTACAACAGTTCCTGTCCCAACTTGCTTCACTGTCTGTTATAGTCTGATCCTGTTTCTACGTTTTATGATCGATCAAAAATCCAGAACCAAAGATTCTAACCTTGTTTAAATTGTCAAGACTTTTTTTATGAAGAGTTTTGTTTTGGAGGTTTTGTTGGCCTCATGTGCCTTGTTGATATTATAATTTTTTTATTGGGTATATTTAATTGGTGGTCATTAAGCTCATTACAAAAGGTGATTCTTTTCAGAGGCTATATTATGTTCCTTTCTCTTTCACCTTTTCTCCATAATCACTTTGTAACTGATCAGTATGGAATTCCTCGATAACCCTATTTAGGGATAAGCCTATTTATCAAAGCTTTATGATTTCGCATTTGCATGTGAAACCGAGGGAGGGAGGCCACAAACAGCCTTATATTTTCTCTCTAACACACACGGGAGTGCTAATCTTTTCATCCATACAAAGAAATGTTTGATTACAGCAGCATAAACAGTGCTGATGGAAGATCTTTCAAGAACCCTGCACAGATACGCTAATTACAACGCTAATTACAACACGAGCAGTAACGTGAGAGGCCTACGTGACATTCATTCATAGAGACGGGCCAATGATCCAGCATTATTAATCACATCATGACTTCATATCATACTTTTTTAAATGCTAAATGTGGTTTAAATGCACTTTGTAACATCAGGCTTATTTGCATGGTTCTGTTTGGGTGTCTTTCTACTGCATAGTTGGGTTCTAAGAAGGAGTTAGGCTTGTATCAAATAATTATGTGACCTCTGAAGACGATTGATTGCACCAGAGTTTATTTAGGTGTGTCTTAGAAAAAGGGGTGAATACTTATGCAATCAATTGTTGTTTTGTATTTGTAATTAATTAAGAATATTCTTTAGAGTTGTTTTTTCTTATTTGACATTATAGAGCATTTTGCATTGATCAAGAAATCCCAATTGAATCCATTTTGATTCCATGAAGTAAGAAAATAAAATGTGAAAAATGCCAAAGGGGGTGAATACTTTTTATACCCACTGTATGTTTACAATGAACAATTTAAAAAAAACATTCATTAATTTTTTTTTCTCTCAAACACAAACAATAAAACACCCATCCCATGCAATACAAGTAATTTTTTTCTTATGAAGATATTTCCTCTTATATGTGTAAGGAGCAGCTGAACTGCCCTCTTACCTGTCTGGCAGGTGTGACGGCTTGGGGGAAGCTGCCGAGAACTGCTGTACTAATAGATACTGTAAAGTGAGCTGCCAGGAGTCTGGGCTGCTGAAGAATGTCTAATTAACTGTTTGAATCTATTTTTAAAGTGTGCCGTGTGACGCCACCTGACCACTGCTGACGGCTCACAGCTCCACTTCTGAGTGCTGGTATGTTATCCCCACCATCCACAGTGCACTCTCGAACCTGCGCCAGATCAAGGCTCACCTGCTGCCACTGATTACAAATCAACACACTCAAGTCCTTTGGTGCGCACTTAACAGCACAAAAAAGTAAAAGATTACCTGATTTACTACAAATAAAACACTATACCTCCTGTACTAACCTTTTGAGAAGCCCAAATAGTTTTAGTCCGAGAGAAGATACTCCAATTCATGCTTATTAGCTGCTTGCTAGAGTTTTAGTACGTTTTTGTATTCTTCATCATTTCATTAATATACTGTCGTTTTTGGGTTTCTATTTCAAGCACAAGCTCAATTTTGTATACATGGCAGAGGGTGGTATGTTGTTAACAGTTGCATTTAAAAAAAAATCTATTTCCAAATTGTTTTCCCAATTTTCTCCCTTTTTAGTGGCCAATTGTACCCTCTTCTTATTCAACTAAGGTTATAGGATTATCAACACTGCCATGCCCAAATACAGGACACAACGCAGTGACGCGCACTAGATTGGGGGGTGAGTACTGATGGTACTATTTAATGCAGATTTCATATTAATTACATTTGCAGTGCATGGTAACTATATAGCTGAATTTTGTAGGTTTTTCACAACATTGCGAAATATGGGACGTCCCAGCTAATATAGGACTGTTGATACAACCTTAGATACACCTTCCCCATGATACCTCGCCCCCTGATAAGTTGTGGATTTGAATATCGGGAAACCGACCCCCCCAGACACAAAGGATTGTCTGATTGATAGCTCTTTCTCAATTCTGTGAGTAGTGATTTTTCTGGTGAATTCTGATCATGAATTAGACTCCGGCATTCTATACCATAATGTTCCAGTATTTAAGATATTGACGTGACATTACTAAGAATTACCTGCACCTGTAGTTGACAACTGTGGAAATGTCAAAATGAAAGAGTGTTGGCTATGTGTGTTCATTTCAGAGAAACTGAGAAATATTGACCTACAACAGCACTAGCTGGAAGGGTACGCTTGTCAGGATGGTGAGTTTAAAGATAACAAGGGATGGTTCTTGCGGTGTCAGAAAAGTCACTGCATCAGTGAGGGAAAATTAAAAGGGGAGCAGTGGCCGGCCGATGAGCATAAATAAATAAATAACAGTCTGTGTAATATATTCAAGCAAAATGGCACACCCTAAATGTGGTGTGCTTGTCAGTTTGGGGCTAACCAGACACCCAGGCTTGAGTGGACAGCAGTAACCGCCAAGCTAAAGCAAAATCATAAAAAACAGGCCAGCTTCAAAATTTCGAGAAAAAATTCTGAAAGGGTGTAAAACAATGGCTAACTGTTTGAACCCAGAACTACGCTTTGGTACAGTACGCAGAATCTATGCAAAATGCAGCATTTTGTTGTGATTACCTTTACAAAATAAAACAAATAGACAAACCAAAAAAGAACCCTCAGTTGAACATTCATATTTTGCCATTACTCCCATGGCGATAATCCAGCTATCAGCATATCACTCACAATTACACTGAGGGATCAAAGAAACTCTGTGGCACACAGAACACAACACAAACACTGCTTTTGACCACTCTCATCATCATTCCTGTCATATCGGTGCATGGTAAAGAGCAGGGAAATAACTTTTTTTCCCTCTCCGTAGAGTTTACATTCAGATTCAGATTCAGATTCCTTTATTTGTTACATCTGTGATACTGGGTACACCAGAGTAAAAATCTTGGGCCTGGGTAGCTGCACATGTCGGAGCTGCAGATACTTGACGCGCGCGCATACAGAGATTCGCGCGCACATTCTGCAGTGGAGATTCGGACCCTGCCAATCCAGCCAGAGCCTGATGGGAATTTCAGTGTGGGATAAAAATAGATTGGCCAGCTTGTCTTTAAGACTTATAAATATGTCGAGGAGCAACAAACAGAGTCTGCCGAAACCAGATTGATAAGTAAACCCCAGCAGATGGATGGGTTGCCACCCTTCACCCCCGACCTGTCGGGCTTATTGACACACACGGGCTGAGCTCTCCTCGTGGACTTGACAGCACTTCGGTGGACGGTCCCTGGCATCCCCTTGAGACTGGCCACATTCTGTATGCGCGCGCGTCAAGTATCTGCAGCTCCGACATGTGCAGCTACCCACTCAAAGCTGGACAAATGTCATTTACGTTAGTCCCAAAATATGACATCATTTTAAATATATATTTTTTTTTTTTGTGCACTATAAACTGTGAATAATGAAATGCCAAGGAATAAGTCTACATTCACTAGCCACTGCTTTACTTTATGTTTTCCATTACCTTTCAACAGGCAGCTGTAACTGTTGCCTCAATTTTTAAACATTCTCCAACATGGTGAATTGGATTTTACATAATTGTAGTGCTTATGGTATGCACCTGCCTAGGGGTTTTCCCTTGGTGAAAGGGGGGAGGGGTGTCTTTGACAGATCTGGAGGTTGGCTTTGACATGATGAGAGCTACAGATATAATGAGCTTCAGGGCCACAGATTCCCCTACCACTGGTCTGCATGCTGAGTTGGGCCACAGGGCACAGCATGTCGGTGCAGTTTCATAATTATTTTGGACCATCCTTTAGCTTTTTATGTCCTTTAACTTTTTACACGTTACAGAAAAATAATATGTACAGTATACGCAGGTAACTGCCAAAATAAAGGAAGCACTTGAGTAAATGAGGGATACATAGTATATTGAAGCTAGCATTACACCTAACTTGTGCTACCTCGGTGTGAAGGTAGCACTACGGTATGGTTTCAACATAGAAATACCACACAACCCAAGTCGGTGGAAGTCGTTGTTAGTAAGTTCACTGAAAAAGGCAGAAGTTATAAAACGAGCAAGGTCTCTGGGTAACAGAAAACAATTCCACTAAGTTATTGCAATCTTTTGATCTAAGCAAACGGTCTAAATCGATGGTCTGGACGTTCGTTTCTGTAACTTGACAGATCTGCAGATGAGCTGCCACGTCCATTTGAATTTGTATTCCTGATCTTAAAAATGTCAAGAAGGGGGCTGGCGGATGGCCCAGCGGTCTAGTGCACCGCGCTTTGGAGCGGTGTGCGCTGCCCGTCAGAGACGCGGATCGAAACCCGCGTTTCTACCAGACCGGCCCTGGTCGTCAGCCCGATCGGAGGCGGCATTTGGCTGTCCGCCTCCGGGGGAGTGGGGAGGGAGAGCCGGCACGAGTCCGCCGAGGAGAAGGTTAATGGAGTCCGTGGAAGATCTCCGTCTCGAAAGAAGGCGGGGAAATAGGTCCAGGAATACGAATCTCGTTCCCGGAGGACGGGCGGCGGACTCGTGAGGGTGGGGAATTGAAAAGAAAATAGAGGGTATAATTGGCTACTAAATTGGGAGAAAACCGGGGGGAAAATCTGAAATAAAAAAATAAAAAAAATAAAAAAATGTCAAGAAGTTCCCGCAGTGAAGTCTGGCAGCAACCAAGCCTGCCCAGCATTTTGTACACAACCCTTAGAATACTGGGAAAGTTAATTGCTTAATTAACAGGAAGAACAGCTGTGTGAAAGCACCTGCTTTCAATATGCTTTGTATACCTCATTTACCCAAGTGTTTCCACCTATTTGGCCACTACCTGTATTTTTGTCTTTGTGTGTGAGAGTATGTGTACAATTCCTTCATTTGAAAGCATAACAATCATTGTTTGTTTTGGTCACAGGTTAACCTTTAGTTGAATGGCATGTTTGATTCTTTGCGTCACCTTTGAGAATAAAGGTGACACACATGGTCATGTGATATGCTATCTTTCAGAAAGCTTTGGACTGCCTTAGAATGATTTCTAATGATACTATGACACATTAATGAAGTTGTTATGCATACCCCTATGAAGCATTAGGACAATAAACATGTATAAAGTGTGACCATTGTTTCTGCATATAATATACATTATTCAGAGTAATTGTGATAATTTACAGGGCATGTTGATAATTTGAACACCATGGAATTATGTATACACAGCAAAAACAATTGAAGACAATTCTATTATCTATGCATTCTATTGTCTTGGTGATGGTGAAAATGGTGAAAATAGTTATCCTGTCACGACTTTAGAACAATGACAACTGCAAAATGTTTGAAACAATTTTTTAAGGAAATTTGCCATGACACAATCTAAAAAGGTGAGTGGAGAGTTTAGGGCCAACACTCTGACAACTCTCCTTGGATTTAATGATTAAACAGCTGATTCAAACTGACCTTCAGTCATGGCTGTCGATATGGGAAAAGAGCAAAAAAATAAATCAATAAATAAAAAAGTCATTTTCTTTAATAGTGAAATCTGACAGCAAATGAAATACAAATGTGCTGATACCAGATCAGGTTAAACACCTTTGGTCGCAATAGCTACGGTCCTACTCAGTGACCCATGTTTTATGATTACAGAGCTGTCATCTCTGATTGATTGTCACTATGAATTCCACTTTGCAAGTCCATCCCCAAACAACTGATGCTTTGAACCGATTGATATAAACAAAATAAAAATAAAAGGCAAAATTTGAAAGTAATCCTAAAAGTAAAATGCATTAAGCCTATTACTATTACTGGACTTGATTTTGTGAGCCTATGCGTGTATGCCAGCCTTTGGGAAAACCTGCCTCTCATTCAATATTGATTAATTTAATCTTAATTTGGTCAACCTACAGAAGGAAAGGTAGCTGTGTGTAAAGGGTTCATTTATGATCACCTGAGTTTGTGAGCAGGTCCCTCACTGTGTCATACACTCAAGCATGCATGTTTTATATCAGGGATCCCCAACCATTAAGGTTCTGCTGGTTTTTGTTGTTATTCAGCACTTAATTGATCAATTAAAGCTCACCTCGCCTGTTTTGGGGTCTGTTTGGCTGCTAATTTTGAGGTTAAAACAAAAACCAGAAGACCCTGCGGCTCCCCAGGACCAGGATTGGGGACCCCTAGCCCACACATACTAGGGGTGCATCGTTTGATCAGATCAACAGGAACGAATAGAAGTCACTTGCACGCGACGCTAAGCGACTGTTAGCCAATGGGTGACCTAGTACAGTAGCGTTTCACCTCTCCCACTGTACACAACATAAAACTAGCACGCACCTACTGTCCTCTCTCTATCTCTATCTCTCTTTCTCCTTCACTCACGTGCATTGCCCTGCCTTCCTGTAAGGTTATGCAGCTAAAAGTTGGACTAGTCTACCTCATGGTAACTAGTTAGTATTTTCGGCAGAAATACTTAAAAGAGCCTTAATTCCTACATAGGAATAAATTCCTGCGTAAACTAATCTGTTTCAACAAAAGTACTAGCATCTCATCCTGGCACTTTTGCTAGCTATTAAGCTCAACCGCCTATCAACTCGAAGAGAACGGCCTTTTCTCTCGTTGACAACGAACAGTCGCGCTTCACCAGAATGGACCGGAGGACAAGAATACAACTGCGCGCAGTCACCGCAACCACAAAGCCACAGCGAGGACTACAGACAGCCTGCACAACCGCGAAAGACAAGGCAAAGGAAGAAGAACTCTACCCCACGCTGGAACAAAAGGGACCCACGCACCACATGTGTACCTACTGGAAACCCCATCGGAGTCATGCCATCGGAAGCAAACACACACTCAGAGGACTCCAGTAGGGCTGACAAACATCCCAGGCAATAGTTAGGATAGTAATTATATAATTAATGCATCAACACTATAATATATTACATTACCATTTAGCGAGTGTGTTAGGATTAAGAAATGTAACAACAGGTTAATTAGTTAGCTGTTTAACTTGTTGCCTTGAAGTTAGAAGTTTGGTCGGTAGCATAACATGTGCTCTGAAGCTATGCTTCCCTAACATGCAGTGCTATGAAACTAACATAACGTTATTCACCAAAACGCTGTGAATCCATTACGCAAACCCGCTATTCATATGATCACACACATAGTACCATTTGCCCTTTTCGGAGAATCATTACAATAGATAGTGTGTCTTTCCGTGCCACTTATATGTCCCGTTGTTAAGAGACAAAGCACGCAAACGCTGGCTACTCCACGTGATCAGTTTCAGTGTTTCGCGTCTCATACATTTAACAAGCAAACATTCTTCATACATATACACCCCTTTTCCTCATTTATATATTTTCATCAATCCAACGCTTTGATTTAAAAACTGAAGCATTCATATATTCATAATCCATAAGTGAATAATCAAATGAGACTGATTATAATGATTTAATTTTATGAGACTGATTAAATATAACCTGGTGTGATAAAACCACACCTGCCCCCTACACCCTCTATTTATTTTGATTTGCCCTCCCCACACAAACTCGCCGCCCGTCTCTATGAGGCAAGCTAATTCTCCGAGGGCAGTGAACTCCGCTTCCTTCGAGATGGAAAACGCCCACCCACGTGGCGACATCCACTGGAGACACCCTTACGCGCTTCTCGGTGAGTTCATGCCAGCTCACCCTCCCCCCTCCCCCTGGGGCAGACAGCCAAATGCTGCCCCCGATCGGGACTCCCCACCAGGGCCGGTCTCGTACAGTTGAGTTTCGAACTGCGACTGTGATATGCAGCTCACACTCGTGAAGGACCAGGCAACACGAGTGTGTTAGACCACTACGCTATTGGAGACCCCCTTTATGTAAGTTATTCATCTTTTTTTTTGTAATACTCTGTCGTGCTCTGCAAAACTGGTCTTCCAATTTGGCATTGTAATACAACAACATTTCACCAACATCTCATAGACATCATAAATGTTAAAATTAACAATGGGAGCTTGAGGCAAGGGAAATACGGAAATGGCTTTACACACTCTATTTCAAGATAAAGTTTAAAAGATAGGAACACTATATTGACATGCGAAATTGACAGCGGATAAGTGCCCACACATACAGTATATAGATGATTGATTTTTAAATTGTAAAGATAATGACAAGTAGCCATGAGCATGAATGCAAATGTACATATACTTTTTATATCAGACAGGAGTGGAGTCATTCCAACCTACTGTATGTCTTCCAAAGCAATCTGTATAAATCTTAGGAGCTCTATCTTGTCAAGTAGGGCATTACATGTAACGTGCTCTGGGTGTTTGTATTATCGTCTGTGGTTAGTGAAAATACATATTTTTAAGGTTCTTGGATCATTTTTGCTTTAACTATATATAATAGTAGCCTATATAAAAAATAACACCATAGTTATGCAAGTAATGATTACAATAAGGATTCCGATAAGGATTTATTTTAAAAAAATGATTTATTTATATAATACACCAATTTTTTAAATTGACGTATTTTAATGTCCCTTTAGAAGAAAAAAAACATATATCTAACATAATTTGATTGTATGTATTCCGGACATATTACAGGGAAATAAAGGACACAGCACTGAACACCAGATTGTAATTACCTGCAATCAAACAAATCACACAATCAAAAAGACATTGTATCAATGGCCACAACATACACCTGTTCACTATACGCTTTTTAAATACCTGAAACATTCAGTTCTGCCTCCAAGAAAGGGTCAATTTTCCAGTTTGAATCACCATTAAGGTGTGACATTTGTGCAGTAGCTACACACTGTAGTTGAAATTGTGTTTTCACAATTTCATTTTGAGTGGCTCTCAGTAAGGGTAACAACAGAACCCTCATTTCACAGTGGTCACAGCCTCTGAATAGTGCCTGCTCAGTTCTTGTTTCAGAAATATTTTAAATTAATTTCAAACTTCAATTTGAAGATGTGAAATGTGAAAAAATAATGCTCCACTTAGTTAAGCATGCTACAGTAGACAGTAGTTTTTATTCCTACCCTTGATAAAGATGAACAAAAGAGATCGTATAAAATAAATGATATAAGTAATGACCTTTATCTTATTCCCACATAAAACATTTAATAATAATGCATTGGCATGAGCCATAAGAAAAATCAAGACTCACAAATATTCACACCCCCGTTATCACACAAGTAGTCACCTTCTGTAGTGTCGTATGATGTTATGGAACTTCTTGGTGGGGATCCTCAACCATTCCTCCATGCAGAATTGTTCTAGTTTCTTCAGATTCTTGGGTTGACATTTGTGGACTTCTTTGTTGAGTTCAAACCAAATGTTCAATTTGATTCAGGTCTGGAGACTGAGATGGCCATGTCAGGACATTGATCTTGTGCTCTGGCAACCATTTCTTAGTTGCTGGATGTATGTTTGGGATCGTTGTCTTGTTGGAAGGTCCATCTGCGGCCAAGGTGTAGCTTCCTGGCAGAGGGAACAAGGTTTTTGGACAAAATGTCTTGCTGGAGTTAATGGTTCCATCTATCCACATGCCCAGGGCCCCAGGGCATGTGGATGCAAAACAACCCCAAAGCATTAAAGATCCACCACCATATTTCACTGTAGACATGAGGTGCTTTTCAATATTACTTCCATTCTTTGGACGCCAAACATAATGCTGATGTGCATGTCCAAAAAGCTTGATTTTTGTAGTTTGACTACAAGATACAGTTCCAATTGTAGTTCAGATGTAGTTTGGCCTTTTTCGGTGAATTGTCTTCAAAAGAAGCTTCCTTCTTGCAACTCTGCCATAAAGGTCATTGTCATGTAGGCATCGTCGAATGGTAGCTTTAGACACCTTGTAACCCCAAGATGCCAGGTTGTTTTGGGGATGTTGAACTGTGCCCCTTGGACTTCTTTTTGCCTCTTGAACCATCTGTCTCACTACACGTGGGGGCAGCTTACCTGGCAGCTTAGCCACTGTTACAATGGCTTTAAACTTACTAATAATTGGCACAACAGTGGAAAGCGGTCTCTTTAACTTTTTAGTGATTTTTTTGTAGCCATCTCCTGATCTGTAGAGGTCAATAACCTTTTGTCTGATATTTTCAGGTAGTTATTTGCCTGATGGCTGGCCACAGTATTTCAAACGTGTGTTCACTCCTTTTTATACCCTGGGGAAACAGGAAACCATTGTAGGCCACTGTATAGTTCCATAACCTTCCAATGAACTTCAAATAAGTTGTATATTTATGAAGATTTGTTTTTGTTGGATTACATTTAAAATAATAGTTAGGGGTGTGAATAATTGTGATCTATAATTTCCCATAGTTTTCTGGAAAAAAATATGAATGAAACAAAATACATTTTTATGAACAATTGTCTTAGTATTGTAGGTTTGGAATTTTCTGAATTTTTTGAGCATAAAATATAACTGATTACTTTCATACATCTTTATCAAGGGTACTATCAAGAGTATGAATACAAATGTAGTCTACTGTATATTCCGTTGATAAATTAAATACCGGTTGCTTCTCCAGCTTAAAGCCTTCTGGATATACATGCTCAATACAGTAGCACATTTTGGCCTCTGAGGAGCTGGACCTAAAACCATTCCTCTTCAATTAATGTTTTTTCATATTTACTTACATAATTTTCTTCCCTTTGCTTTATATTTTTATTTTGTACAAGCACAGAGAAGTGGCACCATTTATTATTTAACACTTATTTTTTCTTTCTTCTTTTTGAGCTATGTACGTATATGTTGATTGACTGATGGGATGCCTTCCTAATTACAGACACCTGTGATCTGTCGTAAAAGAATAAGAAATTCATCCGATGAAGACGTGCGCCGAAACGTTGGGTGCTATCAGCTATTAAGCTGCGGAAATAAATTGATTGTATAAACATGTAAATCTGTGTGTGGTCCACCTCTGTTATGCAAGTTATTACTCCACGGAACAAGCACCAGTAATTATTCATATGGATACGAGCCACTCTTTGAACAATAAATCAGACAGGTGAGATGTCTCTTGGATTCAAGGATTTACAAATAGGTAGTTACTTTTTTCTTTTTTTCTTCTTGCATTGAACTGCCCAGGGGAGAGCAGCTACAAGAGGTAGTGGCTGGCTTTGAAGAGGAATGTAGCTTTCCCCAGTGTGCAGGAACAATTGATAGGGTTCCACATTCCGATAATTGCTCCAGAAGAGAATGCAAGTGACTACTTCAACAGGAAAGGATGTCTCTCCATTGTACTTCAGTCTGTGGTGGACCAGCCTGAAGTACAGATCTATACCAGATACGGTATATACTGAATATCTATAGCAGCAAGATATAGGCTATGTGCTATGAGTTTTTAACACACAATAATATCCCCCTAACACTCTTGATTGACTATGTTGGTATGTTTTGAACGCTGCTAGTGCATTGTCAGTGACTTATTGTTTTAACATGTCTATAACAGGCTTACTGTAGACTACAAGATGTTAAACAATCCAATTCCTGGAAAGCAACCAGATGTGCAGGCTTTTGTTCCAGCCCTACTAGAACATACCATATTATACTAGACACTTGATCATCAGGTGTGTTAGAGCAGGGTTGGAGCAAAAGCCTGCATATACAAATTAGTATTGGCCATGCCACCCCTGCCTAATGTGTTGAGGTGACTTTGTGTGCATTGTGCATTAATGTGCAATACATGCACGACACGATGATTGTTTACTTTTACTTAAAGCTGTATTCTTCGTCCAAGTATATATTCACAAGGTACTGTGATATTGTACATTTACTATACAATATCACAATCAACAGGGTCACCTCCATGTAGGCTGGACAGGCAGCGTCCATGATGCCAGAATGCTGCTAAATTACAAGGTTTCTTTAATTAGCAGAGCCCGATAACCTTTTTTCTCAGTTGAGTTCAAGCAAGGTCCAGTCTATTTGTCATAATATTTCGACATACACGTTTTGAACCATGTTGATGACCCATCATGTGTTGGAGAAAAAAAAAACCCATCATCCTGACATTGTTTCTTATATGATAGGAGACTAGAGACATCGGAGGCACACCACACCTGTGCCCATCATGCTCCTGGGTGACCCTGCATACCCTCTCTGGCACTGGCTAATGAAGCCCTACTCTGACAATGGCCGTCTGACACCAGACCAGGAATACTATAACTACCGCCTGGGCACAGCCCGCTTAACGGTCAAGCGTGCCTTTGCAAGGGTCAAGACGAGGTGGAGGTGCCTCTTCAAAAGGATGGACATCAACATACAGTAGAAAGGGATCCGCACATTGTGACCGCATGCTGCGTTTTACACAATCTATGTGAAGCACATGGTGAGGGTTAACCAGGAGAAGAGGAGGAAGCCCACCTGCCACGGAACGCAGGACCACAGGATGTGAGGAAGGCACTGGAGAGGCTGTTCAATGGCCATAGACATAGGCAAGTAGCTGATCACCAAACAAAGGTTTCAGCTCAGGTAGCAGTCCACTCTTCATTGTGCCTTTATTCTTATGTTAACATAATGAGATAGTAAAGTTCTTATTTGTTTCTAAATGTTACATCTCTTGTGTTGTATGTGCATATTCACCATATGTCAAGCTAGCTGACTGAGTAGCCGTGGGTGACATCACCTCCTCCGCTATCCAGGGTAAATTCACTCATGGGGTGACTGGGTAGCAACTTGGTGCGTCAGTTAGGACCCTATAGTTAAAAGGGCTGACCTCAGTGTCGAGTGTTCTAGTGTAGATGGTCCTGATATTGAGTGTGCGCATGCATGCATATGTTCAATTGATTTGACTATGCTCCTTAGGAAGCTGTAGGGATAACCTATCGTGTTTTTGCTTGTGTGTGCGCTCACCTTCCCAGAGTCCTCTGGGAAGATGTTTTTTTTTCATTTTTAAGAAACAGGTTAATTCTGATTCACAATTTAGAGCATAGTTAAATTGTCTACCAGCCATTGTTCTCCGTTTGCCAATAAAATTATTATTGTAAAATGTGTTTTTGCTCACAGGTTTTTATTGACATCAATATTTGTATTTTCTCAAAGACTTGTTAAACAAAAAGTGCCAAAAATGTACCAAGGTAAAGTAAGTACAAACGTTTGAGCTGTTACAAAGTTATTGAACATTTCCTAAATATGGGGAGCTGTTTTTGTAAATCCAAACAATGAATGCAAAACAGTTTTTAGGTTAAATAAAACCTAAAGTTACAAAAACATTTCTTTCAGTATGAAATAGACAATGAAATGCACATGTACAATACTTCAAATGTAAATAATTAACAATTACAACAGCTTCTTACTTCTTTCAACTTAGGCAACATCAGGTCATAACGTAAAACACACACAATACAAACTTTGGATGCATTCTCTTAACTTGCCAACTGGATACTGGTGAGGGAGTAAGCATCCACATCAGCGTCATTCTCCTCAGTTCCCCATTTGTACCTGAAGGTTTGGGCATAAGGTAGGGTCGTGTAGAGCAGGGGGCTGTTGGTAGGGTTGAGTTGCAGTCGTGTAGTGCAGGGGGCTGTTGGTAGGGTTGGATAGCAGGGTCATGTAGTGCAGGGGGTAAATGGTTTGCACCTATAGCAAGGTTGTGTTGTGCAGGGGGCTGTTGGTAGGGAAGGATATTATGCATATGTAGAGGGTGCGACTGGTAAGAGGGGACATATAAATAGGGCTGGTGAAAGTGTTGAAAAAGAGGGGGGATCGAAGCCAGGCTGTTGATTTGTTTGTTTGCTGTGAGATCCTGCACCCATTTCTTTTTCATGGGTGCGTTGTGCCGCTTGCATTTTCAGTTGAAGTTGGTCATCACTTGTGGAGTTGGCTGGCATGGCTGTGTAATTGCTTCCATGGTTGTTTCAAATTTGGACTTCTTTCTTCTTCTACACCAAGCACTGCCACCTAATAATTGAGACATATTTCACTTTAGTGCTCCTTTTCAGGTCGTGTTCACATTCCACTCATCAAACATTGTTAAAATGAAATAAAAATGTTTATTTTAGAGATTGTATGTAGAATGTAGGGGTGTGATGGTATGCCGGTATGATGGTATACCACAATATTAAAATATGAAATACTATCATAAACTTAACGTAATACCGTGATAGTAAATCACGTGGCTAATTTCATGAGAAAAAATAAATATTTCAAACATCACCCTTAAATAATATAATACTGGACCTGGTGTGTCTGCTAATGTCATTTAATCCTCTTTGGCTGTTATTGCATTTTGTTTTGTTTCCAACACGATTGCGCATGTGCAGCTCCCTCGTATTTCCCAACCCTGATAGGTAGCTGTTATTAGCTAGCTAGCTACACGGCATAAATCTCCATTTGCAGTCCCTTATAAAACTTGCAATGTACGATGCTGATTCTGATGCCGAGGCGGTCTGTAATGACTAATTGCATCCCCCAAAAAAGTGAACTCGTTCATCTGTGTGGACAATTCAGAAAAAAAGATTGTGTTGTTGTTGAGAACGGATCTCCCATCTGTACAGAATGTGGGAAACATGTAATGGCCAGAGGAGGGAACACGTCAAACCTTGCATTCCACCTGCGTTAGCATCATCCTTCACATTATGCCACAATGGAAAAAGTGAGTAGCTAAATATAGTACTGATCCGAAAAACTGATAACGCGATTAAGCAAATATTTTGCTTAATTCACAAAGTGAATGATTTAAATTGATTTAAACATACAATTACAAGGAGTGAACTATATTCAGTTGCATTTTTTGTTTTATTTTTCAATTAAAATGGTATATCTGCAAAGAGCCATACAATAAACAGATCGAGTTGTAAACTTTGTGTGATACTTTTGTTTAGTTTAACAACTGACACCGTGATATACCGTAAACCATGCTATTGAGTAGTACGATTATCATACCATGAAAATTTCATACCGTCACAGCCCTAGTAGAATGGACCTATTTTATGAAGAAGTGATATCACTGGATGGTGGAGATGGAAAGGTACACAATAATGGACTCATTACCTGTCAGAGAGCCAGAGGGCAGACTTATGCGATCTCTTATAGCCTACTATTAAGTCAAAGTGTGGGTATCCAACTCAGCCGATAGGCCAATGGTTTTGATCTTAATATGAAACCTTGGATATTGGAACCTTGTTGAGAAAAAGCCCTAGCCCCAAGACATCTGTTGATCTAAAAGAATTGGATATGTACAGGGCCGTATCCAGGAGTCGAGAATTATCGAGGTCATGAAAATGTACACTAAAATGTAGCTGGCTTTGTGCCTATCACCACTGTCAATGTATGCTACATTAGCTAAAGTTAGCCTAAATTAACCTATCACCACTGTAAAGTCTGACTAAACAGTAGTTTGTGTAACAGTCAGCTAGACAGAGACAGCTACATCTGGCTATCGACTACACAAAACTACACACAAATTAGTTATCAATCAATGATCTCTGGAGAAGAATAGCATTAATCTGGTTAAAATACAAGCAGTCAACTTTTTTATAATGTGGGAGATCTCTACACCTACATCATGCTTCGCTTGTCTTCAGATCAGCAGTCTGAGTTACAACTCCCGCTGTGCAGCAAAGTCGTCTCAAGTGTCACTGCGTCATCTTTGCTGAGCAAAGATTTTGTAGTAACGACGAGATCCGCCTGCTCGGGACAGGTCCACTTCACGGCCACACACGCACACAGAAGTAATGATGATGACGGTGATCAGGTGAGCAAGCGGTAATCTTGGCTATGTACAAAATCTTTGCTATACCGAAGTTATTTTTAGTTCACCACTTTTATTCAGTATTACACTGAATCACTATGTATAGAAAATACAACTCAGACTCAGAAAAAATACAGAGGTCATGACCTCGGTGTCCTCAATGGTAGATACGGCCATGGATATGCAAGAAGTTCAGCAATTGGAAAATGTTACCACTCTAAAATTCATAGATGGATGCAAAGATTGACAGTTCAAGACATCGGAAAGTAGTTTTAAACATATTTCGAACATGAACCATGACTTGAATGTAACCAAAACAAAATGTTTGTTGTGCCTGAGTGTGGCTTTAAGTAGGCTCTTTGGCTGAGTGATGATACTCCTTTCATATCAGTAATGGTCATGGTTAGATTGGAGACAGCAACCAACATTTTCGGTCTAACTGTAACTGCTAAACTCAAACTTACCCCATAACCAACATGTTGGTTGCTGTCTCCTATCTAGCCATGTATCACACATCTATCTAGTGTGTCTGTCTATTTACCTGCTTCAGTGGAAGTGAGTCTCTTTCTTTTGTTTAGATACTATGATTGCACTTCACCAGATGGCTCAGGGGTGGAAGGCTGGCCTGCTGGAGAAGAGGACCAGTTCACTGGAGTGGCAGACTGACTATTACCAGACTTGGCTAGTCCGTTAGGTGGCGGAGAAGGCTCAGGGTCCAGCTGGGAATCTATTTGGAAGACAGAACAAAGTAAAACAATTGTAATAAACATGTAATTTATTGTGTAAAATTAACCCCCATTAACATATATATGACAAAGATCTATATTAGTAGTGGTAATCTTCTGCAACCTGTTCACTGCAGTATAATGTAGCTAGCTAATGGATTGTCCTAGCTAAGATGGTTGGCATGGCAAGCTCTACCAAAGCCTATGGCTCTACTGCAATAATACCTACCAAGACAATTTAAAAAAAGTTAGCTACCCAGCTAGTAATTACACAGGTTGTGGCTAGCGTTAGTGCACCATAACCATGTACAGTATGTAGCTAGCTAGCTAGATATGACCAGAGTACAAACCTAAACAAAGAGTCATTTAGAGGTCAGATAACTAAGGTGGCTATAGCTAAGGGGAAAAAACGTACCTTCAACCGCCCAGCTCTTGTCAAGGACAAGGGAATCATCCTCCTCACTTGTCACCCCTGCTTCCACGTTGACGGCAATATCGATGAACGTCTTGGGTTGGGAAGTTAGTCTATCACCCAGGACTCTATGGAGTTCATCATAGAGGGGGCGCACGATTCTTCCCCTGCCACTTTTCGAATTGTTGTCCTTTGCTGAGCAGAAATCCGGATACAAACCATCCAGGACCACCTCCAGTGGTCATTGTTGCACACACCACCCAAGTACCTGTATTTAATATGGAATTTTATTTACAATTGTTATAATTTAAAAGTTGAAATGTGCATTTTTTTTAAATGTGTCTTTTAAAATCCCTAATTAACTGGCTTGATTTGTATGTTAAAATGCTAAAAAGCCTTTTAGAAGATACAAATATTAACAGAGATTAACGTGTTTTGTAGATAATTGATAACTGGTCACTTGAAAGCTGACACATAACCCACTTCCAGCAATGAAAATTTCATTTTGAAATGACACCGCTTTGGCAGCGCTTGATTAAGCATAGCCCAGATCACAAATACACAGCTATGCTAAATAAGCAGTTTTAAGCAGCAAAAGAGCAAGGATATATAATCTTGTATTGCTTTCTGCAAGATTTGACGTGTGATGCCTAATCACAATGTGCGTCAATTGTGAGAGGGGAAAAGAGTAATCTTCTTAAAATGATTTACCTGTGAACAATTTGCCTGCTAAAATATTCAATATTGCATTTGCACATACAAGTTTTTGCTCTGTCAAATGTTTCAGTTCTGTGCCCTGTTTATCTTTCTGTCCTTCAGACCAGACACATTCCTCTCTGCTGAAGTCTTTGTTATCTTTGCACATTGATTTTAATGATTGCATCACACTGTTAATCACCCTGGCTCTGCATGCAGCACACATTTATAACACAACACTCTATATATATTTTTTTATTTTTTATTTTTTTTGGTTTGTTTGTTTTTGCGTAGAAGAGGCCGTCCTCTTCGTCAAGTTTTTTACATTTTGTGGAAAACCATCTGTACATTGCAAAACAAGTGTGGATTAAATAAACGAGACTGACAAACACCATAGACTGAGAGTGGTTGGCTTGTTGCATTCAATTATGTTTTTAAATAGATTTTGGATTGAAACTTCTGGTGTTCTCAGCCACTAAAACGTCATTGACTACATTTTCATAAACAGTCTAACAGTCTAGCTTGATCTTGAATTCCTGATGCAAGGTCAATTAAGCATGAATTATAAGTGAAAATAAATGATGTTTAGTGATTCTGTGACCGTTTAAATTGTGTTGAAGGAGCAGTGAACATTTTTTTTCAATTCACGTTATTACCTTCACCTCCGGCAGGTGGAGTCGAAGGGGGGGGGGGGGTGTTTGGCAATCACCTCTGTGCATCTGTTTTTCTGTCTCCGTGAACAGGATGGCCGAAATACATTACGGGCAGATCTGGATTAAACTTGGTGAAATGGGCAAACTTGATTAAGTTTCCTTTGAGATAAAGAATGATCACATTATCACGGCTTATAAAAGTATTGCTAGAAAGATGGTGGAGGTGTATGTTCCACCAAGTGTCAGTCGTTTAGTTTTTAGCTGTTTTGACCAGTTTACACATAGCATAATGCGCCTCAATATTTTCGAAACCCAATTCAAAGTTACTCTCCCTCTTTGTTGGTATCAGCCATCTTCTCTTAATTTGAGCTGTAATTTTACAGATTTTGAATTTCACTGCCGTAATTTTAAATGTGAATCAGCAGACTTTTATCTATGTTACATCCACACATTCATGCACACCACATATGCACACATGCAAACACGCACACATTCACACGCACAACTGCATACACACACACACACACACACACACACACACACACACACACACACACACACAAGAGATTATTTGGATGTATCCTGCTGTATAAATATATATGTTTAAAGAGATGTTGAAAATAGTATCAGCACTTCCATAATTAGACACTTGTCAAAAGTGTTTTTATTTTCAACAAGACAAAGGGTCACTAGCAATACCTACAATCGATAAACTGTAAAAATCATTATGTAGCCATTATTTAGTAGTCTATTTTTAAATCAGTCTTATGCAGAGATTAATCATACATTTAATCACAAATGAGTGAATCCCATTAGAGATCAATGCCGAATTACCATTAAGAACAATCAAGTTGCATTTATTATATTTTTTGAATGTTAATATATACAAATGTTACATCATCGGATGTGTGTATGGAGGTGAGTGGGACTAAAGAAGCAACAACTTATGAAATATAAACATAATTATCTCAAGAGAGATAATAGAGAAAAATACTTTAATGCACATGTCAGGCTGATCTTTTGTACTATTTTGGATCTAATGTAACGTTGCATCACTACTTGAATGCACTAGCTGTCTAGATTCTTAAATCTATTCCATTGTGAATAATAATTCTGCTTAATAGCACACACCTAAATCAATTCCTGATATTGAAACTAATACATAAAAAATAAACATTCTTGTTAGAGATTATTTTTTCCCACCCAACAAGCATTTAAGTATTACTTAATCGTTTCAGTAGCGAATGTCAGCGAATGTCATGCTGTGTGTACAGACATTCAAAACTTTTTGTGTGGACGTACTGACCGATATGCATGTAAGGCGTAAGGACACCTGCAAATATCGGCAAGAAAATATGTAAAATATAGGTTTCTGTAAACGGGAACAAATGCGTCACACGTGTTAAAGCTGGTTTAAGGAACAAACAAACGCGCACATTAAAGTAAGCGTACAATTACATATAACCGATAAACGTCTGATACGTGCGCCCCTGTTGGCATACCCAGGCTCAAAGTTTAAATGCGAGCTATTAAAAGGTCAAGAGGTTACTGTCACGCGATAAACATGGAGCAATTTAAGTCTCGAGGCTGTACGTGAGCTATAATCCATAAATAAATATACAAACGTGAAGTGCATTAATCCGACCCTTAACATTGCGCATAAAATACCCGTAGGTATGCTAAACTTTCATGACAGTAAGACTTGTTTCGGGACATCGTTTGGTTCATAAAATGAACTGCACAATTAGCAAGGATAGCAGAGTCTTACCCTGATTACTGTGACTGGAGTCCGCGAAGAGAGCCCTTAGCAGTAAGGAAATTAGGGAGAATTTCACCCCAAAACTCATGTCTAAAATACACACTGGATTGCCCAGCGACCGTTCGACCATCAAACGTTGAGGTATCCACGTGTATTTCCTCCAAAAATGTAATCCTTCCAAAGGTTTAAGATCACAAAGCAGACCTCTTCATTCCCGTCGCCAAACCGCTCTTCTCACGAGCAAACTGACAGAGAGCGGCACAGACACGAATCCATCGCACGCTCTCACTGCAAGCCGTTAAAACGTTAATCATAAAGTTGCCACGAGAGTGTTGTAGCATTCAGTTTTGCGAACGCACCCCGCGGATTGTTGACCAGATCAATGCGAGGTTGGAAAAGCAGGATATATTAGACAATTTTGTTCGGTACAACTTTGAACACACCACACAACTATAATACGGTTTAGGATATAATCCTTGTTGTGGTTATATATAGTTTATATCATCCACATGTCTCTCGCGAAATGAAGCGCGCGGGTGCTGCCTTCAGTCCTTTTGGGCTTTAGTGCTGAGAGACTGCACACGGATGCAGCTGCAAGGGACGCCTGTGAGCTCCGAACGGGGAGGACGAATCGCTGTAACCTGTATCTGTTAAGCAGCGCCTCTCCGTCCCAACCTGGATGCAGCAAATGACGGGAGGTTCTGAGGGACAGTGCGTAGCATACTGTACCAAGAGCCCGGCGCTAGAGGGGGTTAGCTGACAAGACAAAGGTGTCTTCCATTATAGTGTTGCAGTGCACACTCCAAATCGAGCCGGTTTCAACGGCTCAATAACAAGCATTGCTGAAATTCTAAGGTTTTGGGGTTGTCACTGCCAAGTCTTTATAAAACATCATGTAAGATAAAGGCAGGCGCATTGGTTTTCTCTTTACTTGGATATGTGCATAGAGTGATTGTGTCAACCTGTCAATGAAATAAATACAAAAATGTACGATACAGTATATCTGTGCAGTTTTATACAAGAAATATGGATTTTCTATGACGGAAAATGTGTTCATGTTAACCAGTTTCAACTAATTCATTTTTATTTTGAATAATAAAAAAACATTTTGACGAATTAATGTAGAAAAAAGGTTCAAATTATTGTATACAAGCGTGGAATTGAAGTGAATTTAAATGGACATAGTGCAGCTTCACTTACTGCTAGAATTCTCAAAGATGGTTTGTTGTAATAAACTTCCATTACAGATCAAATTCCAACAGATAATTTCAGTGCATTTGAATGTGAAGTTACAGTTGACAAACTGGACATTTTTTATTTTTCTAAAATAAGAGTTTGAATAGGTACTGGTACAGGTTTGGTCTTTTAAAAATGAGATCACCAAGTAGTAAAGTAATAGTATCACTGTAATGCAGAGAACCTTGTGCAGTTACAGTAATATATATATATATATATATATATATATATATATATATATATATATAACAGAATATACTAAAATAATCACAACATAGAGCAGTAATTCCTGCCAACATATTACAAGGTGATTTTTAACTGTATGCATTAGACAGTTTTATCTCACTGACATGGTCAATTATGCCACATCAATATTAGTCTAATGCAACGCTAAGCAATGCCTTGTATTTTGTATAATTGATTCCAGCAATACCATTTTCCTTATTAGAAATAAGAAGCTGTTTACAATTGCTATTTATCCTTCTAGATAGTTGTATTTTCATGTGAGGAAAATGTGATGTGATATGGTCATTTAACTTCGGTCCACAGTATTTGGAGTATTGTTACCCTCTTTTTGAATGCTTTACTTTAAAATGACAAAAATGTAAATGAACGTAAAAAGAACGTCCCAAGTTATTCAGTCTCATGAGTTATTTTATTATAAGGAAAATGCTGGATTTTAAACATCATGTTATTAGCCTTTAGTTATAAGCTGCGAATTACACTGTGAAACTTAGTAATGATCTTCCTCATCTAAAATGTCTCTGAAGAGCTCCTTCCAACTGTCAATGTCAGCCAAGAGTTTTAAAAAATAACGCGATTTCAGCCTTCTTGTGGAGTGAGTAAGCAAACTTTCCTTGTCTGGGTTAAACAAAACAGGACCCAATCCTTTGGTGAATTCAGTCAATCACCCAAATGATATGGATTTGTCAAACAGATTTAAAAAAATAAATCAAGATCAATCAGCCCCACTTAGCTGAAAGTCTATTAAGCACAAAGGACATCTGCTGTCAACAAGCTTTTATAGAGCCGCCCTCCATGTACCTATTTCAATTATAATAAAACATTAAAAAGTGAATCTGTCACTGAAAAACAGAACTAAATTTCTAATTGTATTTTATTGTTTATTAGTATATCTACAATAAAAACCTATATTTTTCTATTTCTCTCTCTCTCTCTCTCTCTCTCTCTCTCTCTCTCTCTCTCTCTCTCTCTCTCTCTCTCTCTCTCTCTCTCTCTCTCTCTCTCTCTCTCTCTCTCTCTCTCTCTCTCTCTCTCTCTCTCTCTCTCTCTCTCTCTCTCTCTCTCTCTCTCTCTCTCTCTCTCTCTCTCTCTCTCTCTCTCTCTCTCTCTCTCTCTCTCTCTCTCTCTCTCTCTCTCTCTCTCTCTCTCTCTCTCTCTCTCTCTCTCTCTCTCTCTCTCTCTCTCTCTCTCTATATATATATATATATACAGTGGGGAAAATAAGTATTTCACCCCCTGCTGATTTTGTGAGTTTGCCCCCTTACAAAGAAAGGAACGGAACGGACGGTCTATAAATGTCATGGTAGGTTCATCTTAACAGTGAGAGACAGAATATTAAAAAAATCCCAGAAAATCACATTATATGAATTTTAAACATTTATTTGTGTTTTATTGAGGAAAATAAGTATTTCACCCCTAGCAAAACAGCAAGAATTCTGGCTCCCACAGACCGGTTATGTGACCAGGAGGCACACAGATTAGTCCTCTTAATTAGTACTCCTAATTAAGTACTCGTTACCTGTATAAAAGACAACTGTCCACAGAATCAATCAATGAATCAGATTCCAACCTCTCCACAATGGGCAAGACCAAAGAATTGTCTAAGGACATCAGGGACAAAATTGTAGACCTGCACAAGACTGGAATGGGCTACAAGACCATTGGCAAGCAGCTTGGTGAGAAGGAGTCAACTGTTGGTGCGATAATTAGAAAATGGAAGAAACACCAATTGACCATCAATCTCCCTCGGTCTGGGGCTCCACGCAAGATCTCACCTCGTGGAGTGAACCTGATCATGAGAAAGGTGAGGGAACAACCCAGAACTATACGGCTGGAGCTTGTTGATGATCTCAAGGCAGCTGGGACCACAGTCACCAAGATGACCATTGGTAACACACTACACCGTAATGGATTGAAATCCTGTAGTGCCCGCAAGGTCCCCCTGCTCAAGAAGGCACATGTACAGGCCCGTCTGAAGTTTGCCAATGAGCACCTGGATGATTCAGAGGAGGCTTGGGAGAAAGTGCTGTGGTCAGATGAAACTAAAATCGAGCTCTTTGGAATCAACTCGACTCGCCGTGTTTGGAGGAAGAAAAAAGCTGCCTTGGACCCCAAGAACACCATCCCCACCGTCAAGCATGGCGGTGGAAACATTATGCTTTGGGGTTGTTTCTCTGCTAAGGGCACAGGACAACTTCACCGGATCGAGGGGAGGATGAATGGGGCCATGTACCGGGAAATCTTGGGTGAGAACCTCCTTCCCTCAGCCAGGACACTGAAAATGGATTTCTAAGGATTTGGAGAGGATCTGCAAAGAGGAGTGGGCCAAAATCCCTCCTGGGATCTGCAAAACTTGGTGACCAACTACAAGAAACGTCTGACCGCTGTGCTTGCCAACAAGGGTTTCTCCACCAAGTACTGAGTCATGTTTTGCTAGGGGTGAAATACTTATTTTCCTCAATAAAACACAAATAAATGTTTAAAATTCATATAATGTAATTTTCTGGGATTTTTTTAAATATTCTGTCTCTCACTGTTAAAATGAACCTACCATGGAAATTATAGACTGTTCCTTTCTTTGTAAGGGGGCAAACTCACAAAATCAGCAGGGGGTGAAATACTTATTTTCCCCACTGTATATATTGGACATTATTAAACCTGCCACACAAGTTTCTCTTTACAATGTATATTCTGTATTTAGTACTGAGAAGTACTTTTTAAAACATTTTACATGCATCAAGCACCCACAGAGTAAGCATGCCCATATTCAGTCTAACCACAATTACCTTGTCATTACATTTGATTGGTACATTTGACAGTTACTTTTTTCGGTTTCCTATATCATATTTTTGTTATGTTTTGCCATGTCTGTTCGGTTTGTTTTTGTACTTTGTTATATTTATCTCATCATTCACGTTTCATTCACGTTCTGTTCCCCGTTCTGTCTGTGTTCCTTGTTGTTCGAGATCCACTCCTTGTATTTGTCATTGCACTTCGGGGATTTCAACTTTACGGTTTTTCTGTCTTAGTTTCTTATCTCGTTTACTTCCTACTTTCTTTCTAAAACACTCTGTATATATTAGTTATATGTATATAGTACTAACCTACTAATCTACTAACATTAGGGATTTCGATTAAGTTACTAACATTACTAATGACTAATTATCTCACGCTTCTATCTATCGCTATCATTCTCTCTCTCGTTGTCCTATCCCTGTACGCTTCTCATTTTTCGCTTTATCTGCACGCAGATTCTGTCTATGCGTTCCTCCCCTTCGAACTGTGCACGTGTCTGCCTGCTCTTCCAGGTCGTATATTTTCAATGTGTCTATGTGCTTCCCAGTCCGTGTCTTTCGTTTCCCCTCATTATTGTATTAGTGATTCCTATCATTCTCACCTGTGTTCCTGCCCTTCTCTCCTCCCAGTCACACCTGATTCCTATTGTGTTTCCCTTCCCTGCTTGTATTTAAGTTCCGTGTTTACGTTCACTCTTTGTCAGAACGTTGATCCTCATTCCCTGTGCCGATTACTAGTAAGCCAGAGTCTGTTTAATTATTCCGAGACACCCCTTCCGTTTTACTTTGAGTTTGCCTGCCGATTCTGTTTGTTTGCCTTTTCTGATTTCTTGGTTTTTGACTTTTTTGACTGTTTTGTGACTACTCTCTTGGATTTAGATTTTGTGTCTTCTCTACTCTGTCTATTGGTTTTTGATCCTTGCCTGAATTAAACGTTCCTCTCTGCCTGATCCTGGTCTGCGTCTGGGTCCTTATCCCGTCATCACAGTTTTATGTTCACCTCAGCATCTGCAGAACTAATGCTATGATAAATTAAATTATGTATGCAATTTTAATATGTATTTAACACACATTTAACACTCATAATCCGAAGGTTAATCTGAGGTGTGGTACAGCAATTGTACCCCCAAGAAAAGTGCTTAACCTGAATATAAAAAAACACTGCTTGTCACATCATTTAATACATACTCACACATTTAAAAAAATGTTAAGCTTTTTCCCCTTTTTATCACAATTTGGAATGCACAATTGTATTCTAAGCCATGCTCGCTGCAACCTCCGCTGTCAATTTGGGAGAGCGTAGACAAGCATGCCCTCACCTCCGAAACACGTGATGTCCGAAACACTGCTTCCTTTCACACCACAGTTAAGCAAGTTAATCTTGCACAAACATGAGTCAGAGGAAGACACTTCAGGCAGCTTTATACAAACTGTGGGCATCCGATTGACCAGCGGGGTTCGCTGGTGTGTGACGAGACACAGACAATGCGGCCGACTAAATCCCTCCCTCCCTGGGTGAGGCTACCACCAATTATGGATTGCCCTGTGGGACTGCAGGCCACAGCCGTCACTGGCTCGGTCCGGATTCCATACCAGACCATGGGGCTCATCTACACACTAGAACAGATGCCAAGATGCCAAAACTTTTGCAGAATCAAGTTTTCATTTGGTAAAAAAAAGGTAAAACAGAAGTTCATTCTTTCAGACAGAGTGATTTGTCCCACTTTTTCTTAGTAGAATATATTGTAAATATTTATGTCGCATAAGTACTGTACTCAGCATTTAACAGTAAATATTAAAAACAGAGCCTCTTCAATTTTAAGATTGAAAACAAACACTGATAAGTTAAATGATCAATACATGTTGCATGTCATGAAAAATAAATGATCTTTTAATTTGTATTATTGATTTGGGGAAACAAATCCACACACTAATGTGTCAGTGGCATTTGTTTTATGGATAACAATTATATAACATTTGGCTGTAATGTAGTACATGATCTGCTGCTACATGATTTAAAAGGTTTTCATGTTCAGTGAAATCAGACAGGAAACCTAAATCTATCAAGCTTCAATTGTACCAGATATGGGCTGGGTCATTAATATGACCCATGTACATTTTTATATTTATGCCTTTGTTTGAAAGTGTATTTTGTGGTTTATAGCAATTGTCATGACTGGCATCTTACAGGTGTGTGGATATCTTTGTAACAAATTTGTTAGAAATGGGAGAAGATGAAATAGACAATCATATAGAATGGGGAAATGTAAAAAGGCTCTTTAACTTCAAAAGGTATTACTTTATTTATTTTTTTATATTTTCCAGGCTGCTGAAGTTCTCCAGATCTCTGGGTATTGTATTCTCAGGATGACATTGTGATGTATAAGTTAGCTGGGTAAGTAGACCTGTAGGTTCCAAGTTTGAATCCAAGGTGAGGCACTGTTGTTGTACAATTGCACAAGGCATTGAAACTGTTATTCTTTAAAACTATCTAGAAATCCAGACAATATGTACTGTACACAAATATATTGGGGTTTCTCAAAAGGGGAGGGGGCAGACATATATATATATATATATATATATATATATAGTGGGCATAAAAGGTTTTCACCCCATTGTCATTTTTCATATTATTTTGTTTCAGATTTTCTCCCAATTGTACCCTCTTTTCATGTCAACTACCCCCCCGTATTGTGAGCTTAGTCCTGAGACCGGCAGTGACAATGGTAATGTACCGCCTCCTCCGAGCCAGAACTCGCCAAGCTGTCAGCTGTAACTCCAGTACACATAGAGCCACTCTTATACGCAGCAAGCTCATATCGGCTTCCCTCCCCCCTCCCTGGGGCTGACAGCCAATTGCCGCCCCCAGAGCCAAAATGGCGCAGCTGGGGAATTTAACCTCGGTCACAGTGGGTAACATGCATCCCGGTTGGACGCTCTTACCGTTACGCTACCTGGTAGGCCCACATTTTATTTTCTTATTCCGTGGAATCAAAATTGATTTTATTGGGATTTATTACCACTGGTCAACACAAAATACTCTGTCAAATAAAGAAAACAATAACTAAAGCTTTTTGTTAATTAATCTAATTTCAATGAAAAACAAACAATAATAGATTGCATAAGTATTCACTTATTTGATTGGAGTCCACCCGTGTACAATTAAGGTTTTTAAAATGCAATACACCTGTCTGCGAGAGGTCTTACAATAAGTGCATTTCCAACAAGAGCTTCATGATGAAGACCAAAGAACATTCAAAGCAAATCAGAGAAAAAGTTTTTCAAAGGCACCAATCAGGGGAAAGAAGATTTCAAAGACTTTGAATATCCCCCAGAGCATGGTTAAGTCTATCATAAAGAAAAGGAGTGAATATGGCACAGCTGTGAATTTGCCTCCAAAACTGAGCATCCATGCAAGAAGGGCACTTGTTAGGGAGGCCACCAGTTACAGTCTACTGGCGGAGCTACAGTCTTGCATAGCAGAGATGGGAGATATTGCCCATGGGACAACAATAGCCTGGGCGCTTTATAAATCTGAACTGTATGGGAGGCAAAAAGAAAGCCATTGTTGAAGAAAACACATGAAATCTCACCTAGCATTTGCCAGAAGACAAGTGGAAGACTCTCAAATCAAGTGGAGGAAGATTCTATGGTCTGATGAGACCAAGTTTGAACTTCTAGCATCAATGTTAGGCACTATGTTTGGCGCAAGCCTAACACTGCATATCATCTCAAGAACACTATTCCTACCGTGAAACATGGTGGCGGGAGCCAATGCTATAGGGATGCTTCTCTGCTTCAGGGACTGGAAAATTTGTCAAAATAGAGGGCAAAATGGATGGGGAAAGATATAGACAAATCTAGGAGGAATACCTGCTGCAGTCTGCAGAGACTTGGGACTTGGGAGAAGATTTATATTCCAGCAGGACAATGACCCAAAGCATACAGCAAAACCCACATTGGAGTGGTTTAAAAACCAAAAAATCTACGTCCTGGAAAGCCCTGACCTCAATCCCATTGACCTCAATCTGTGTAAAGATTTGAAAATAGCTGTTCGTCACTGGTCCCCATCCAACAGTGGGTATACAAATATATATAGATAGAGGGCATACAAATACAAAATACAGCCATTCTGAGTAATTACCTTCATACTATGGTGAAGCATTGGATGGGGGCAATGTTATCTTGGAAGAGGTGATGTTGCCCCCATCCACAGGGCAGGAGTGGTCACTGAATGGTTTGATGAGTATGAAAATGATGTAAACCATATACCATGGCTGTGTCTGTCACCAGACCTCAATCCAATTGAACAATTATGGAGATTCTGGACTGGCGTCTGAGATGACATTTTCCACCACCATCAGCAAAACATAAAATTATGGAATTTCTTGTGAAAGAATGGTGTACATCCCTCCAACAGGTTTTCCAGACACTTGTAGAATGTATGCCAAGGTGCATTGAAGCTGTTCTGGTGGCTCATGGTTGACCAACGCCCTATTAAGATACTTTATGTTGGTGTGCCCTTTATTTTGGAATAATATACACATACATTAATTTGTAGTTATCAACCAGCATAGTATAGAAAGTAGAAAACTTACAGAAGCAAGCTATCAAAGCTAACAAGCCTCATGTAGTCACAGTAGTCACAACTACTATGCTGGTAGTTTGCTACAGATTGCATGGTTTTATGTTTTTATGTATGGTTTAGGCTATATGAGAAAAGGCTTAGGATTTTTCTTTCAATAGTTTGTTTTTATAATTTAGTGGAGTTTAAAAATTTCAGCCCACTCATTTTTACATTTAAGCCCCTTTAAAGCTCCAGAACAGACATGATACAGGGTCAACAGACATATTTTTACATATGAAGGCCATAATTTTAAATCAATCACCATGCTTATGTATGGGTACAGTACCAGTCAAAGGTTTGAGTACACCTTCCATCTGGACTATGGCTAAGCGGGCACTCCTTCATTCTTGAGCAAGATAACGACCTGAAACACAACTTGAAGTTGTGCAAGAACTATCTGGAGAAGGGGGAACGTGAAGGACAACTCAAACTAAGGACCTGGCCTGCCCAGTGTCCAGACCTCAATCCCATAGAACTTGTATGGGATGAACTGGACAGAACAGTCAAAGCAAAGCAACCCACAAGTGCTTCTGGGAATTGCTGCAGGAGAGCTGGGAAGACATATCGGGTGATTTCCTGCTGAAAGTTATTAACTGAATGGCCCGTATTTGTGAGGCTGTTATCACAGCAAAGGGTGGCTATTTTGAGGAATCCAAGATTCAATTTTCAATTAAATTTTATTGAACATTGCTTTGATGTTCCTTTTGTTTATCGTTACATGTGCTTTATGTAATTTTCAAGTATTTAAAGAAACCTATATGGTGTAAAACATTGTCAATTATGAGATAAACCTAGTTTCCAGCAGGTGTACTCAAACTTTTGACTGGTACTGTATGTTGCTACACCTGCTTCCTGCACTATCTTGCTTCACTTCAACACACACCTCATTTGTGATAATTGGACGATTATTTGAGATCGTAATCTATTGATTGCTTAACGTAGCTTCAGAAAGTAGTCCATCGACCTCTTGTTGTTGAAGGAAAGAACTGCAGGTTAATGAGAACAGAGGAACTTTGCATGGCCCTATTTATAGGCTATTGTATAACATATTTCAAAATGTTAGAAATACCTCCAAAAACCTGTTAACAGGATATACTCTTAACCATTACTATACATACCCAGACTTATTCTCTATAAAGTTGTGTTGCTGAATCAAATGCCAAATAAGAGACAAAAGTCCTGCTCCCGATCAAAGCCATCCATTCATTCATGTACTCAGCTGCCGCAAGTAGACAGGATATAGACAACTACAAATCTCCAATGCACAGAAAAGCAATGTACCGCTTGGCTGTCAGCGCCCCACTTACACAATGTTAGTGCTGGACTCTTATTTTGCAAAGTGCCCCATCCCTTCATTACTGAATGACGTGTTAGCCGCTTTAACCACCCAGGGGTTTGTTGAAACGGAAGAAATTTTGAAGAAATGAGATCTACTGTATTTGTTCTCTTCATTCTCCTTGGTATTGCCCAGGCCACAGATTAAAATCCACGCCCCATTAGGCATGGAGTGGGAGGCGCGAAAGCTCCACAGGAGAAATCAGAGGTGTCAGGATCGCTTTGTCCTGGAGAGCGGAGGCTCATCTCCACCACCGGCTCACAATCACTTTTTAATGATTTCACGCCGCTTCATTAGGGAAGCAGAAGCCAGAGAGACTTTTATAACCGTAATCATACATAATACGTGCGGGGGTCCGTCCGAGTACGGATGGGGGCAGGGGGGAGAGAGGGGCTTAAGCCAGCTACCTTAAAGCACACTCTACCTTACAGTTTAAAGCACATATTACCTTACAACAAGCGTTACTTTAAAAACACACACTATCTTAAAGTGCACACTACTGTACCATGAATCACCCACTACCTTAAAGCACACAAGCAAACAGAGCTGTTACTTTTGAAACTGGTCAAAGTGAAGACTTTTATCTTTTGTTTGGGGAAATCATATTTTAAAGGACTAGCTACACAGATGCATTATCAGCCTCAATGACAGCTGACAGCTGTATAGATGTGGTTCCATTTACAAGCAGGAGCCCACATACACTGTGCAAACATTGTCCTGTGCAGTTACAGTATGGGCTGGCGGTGAGACAGACTTGAAATTCACTCTGTAATCCAATGTCCTCTGAATCAAAAATAAAAATCGATTTTGAGCCCTATTCAGAGTTGGCCAACTTAAGCGCCTATGTAAGTTCCTCCAGTGGTAGGGAATTAGTTGTGTGGAAAAAGTTGTTCATATTCAGACTTGTGCGATGCACATGCTTAACTATTTTGGCGGAGTGCCAGAAAATTATAAATGAATTGTTTACAAATATCTGCCCACTGATGGTGAACTATAACCTTTCAGAGAGTTTTGTTTCAGTGGTGTTTTGCTTTCAATTCATCCCTTTAAGGATCGTATAACTTTAATTGAATGTTGGGCTGATTTTTGCCTACACAAGTCGCAAAGTACTTGAAGGGGAACGCGTGGGTGAGAGAGTAGTAGAGAATCGTTTTTTGGATTGCTGACCGGATTGGCTTGGATTATTTTTGAGAACCCCATTTCTGTACTGACCATTGATTGCTTGAAGACCTGGATTTTTGGATTACGGATAATGACAACGAGAACGGATCACAGACTGTATGTGTTTGCTTCCTCAATTTTCCTTTTTTCTGTAAGAATTCCCCAAATAAATTTATCTTGTTTCCTATTTGCCAGTATATTTGGTTGCATTGAAACCCAACACCCCTGATCCTGTCACAATATATGCTACATTTGTAGCAAACTGTGTGCAGTGCAACAAGGGTTAAATCTTAAAGGAGGTGGATAACATTCACAAAAGAAAGGAATTAGGTAGTCATAATGCATTTAATAAATTGAATAGTATGTCAGTTTGTATAGTATTTTAATTGTATGCAATTTAAATTACATTGCGTTTAATGTTATATATTATTTTAAATATTTTGGATGGTTATTTTAACTCTCAGAAATGCAGGAAATGAGCTCTCCTAAACTCACATTTTTTGGGAGAGTACCAACTGACCTCCTGCATTAAAGAGAAAATCTCCTTTATTTTTCAATCTCAAGGTTGGCAAGTATGCTTATGTATGGGTGTGTGTCGCTCCACCTGAAGACTAGCCTACTGCACTGCACCACACACCTCATTTGTGGTTGCTTAACAAGTAGCTTCAGAAAGCATCCATCGACCTCTTGGTGTTGGAGGACGGAATTGCAGGTTAATGAGAGAACTGAGGAATTTTGAAAAATGAATGAGCAATGTAATGTGAGGTTGACTGAAGGACACGTGCATCGCTATATGGTAATGCTTCCTCTCTTTGTGACTTTCAGCAGGATTCAGCCCAAATGATACATTATTAAAAAAAAATATGTTCAAGGCACAATTTTTAATATGTTTCTGTCTTCAGTCATTAGCATTTGTCCTCATTACTGCTGGTGCCGCAATCTCACTCGAAGAGATTGCTATTTAAGGAATTACAATAACAAAAAAAATATTACCCGGTATGTCACTGTCTGAACTGCAGTTATGACCCGCATTAAAAACAATTTCTAAACTTCACTTAATTTCACATAAAACATGACATTAATGAAAGAGACCAATTAATGAAGCAGTTAACTGGTCTGCAAGACATTATTATTCTAATAACTAATGCATGTTGACCTTAGTTGGAGAAATAAGAGATCAAGACAGACTTGGTTAAGAGTTCAGCAGACCTCAGCATGTGAATTAGCATTGCCAGCCTGCACAAACCTCTGAATCTCTCCGGTTTGTAATGCATTGCGGATACGCAGTGGTGTCAGAGGAATTTTTTCCAAGTGCTAGTGCACTTTGGAGACAGGCTGCTTTTTCACCCCTCCCACTCAATCTAAAAACGGAGTAACTGATTAGTGCCATACCAAACATCAGTCCATGCTCATTTCTTTATCGATCGATTGTAAAGGGGGTGTTTTCTCCTGCGTTCCTTGCAACGGTCAGTAAAGGAAAGTTGTTTTGCCATCACCAAAAGTAGAGAAAAATTCTATTTTCACTTATCCACACTCTATATAAAGCATGTACATGCAAAAACAAGGAAGGAGGGCATGGGAAGTGTTCAGTAATGGGGTTGAAAGGATCAGAATATTCCAGTGCTACCAATGACCCAGAGCCACACATAGTGATGCATAACTGGCAATAGAATCACCCATGGAGGGAGCGATTCAGTCAACAGGATACTCCCTGTCTCCTCGTGCAATAATGACTCCTCTTTCAATTATTCGCCTGTGGTCTGCCAGCTCCTGTTGTACAAGATTTTCAGTCCTCCTCTCATGAGAGAACTAATGAAACCATTGGCATTCAAATGACAATGGATCAATTTTTTGGATCAAAAAAAGTCACTGGTCAACATGTTACATGCTTTTCATTTTCAAATACATGGACATTTTCCAGAAAACTTCAACTCAATTTGAAGGTACTGCATATAGATAGAGGTTAAATGATAATTGTTAAGTAAACTAGCAATCATTTGAGTCCTTTTAATCAGTGAAATAATTCATTTTTCGAGTATTCAAGAGGAATATTCAGCCTTATACTGAAACTGAATTGCTAGAAAATGTAATAATTTTTTTTTTTAAATAGTTCAAGAAAAGAAAAGCCACAGACTGAATTATTCTAATAATCAGTCCTATTCAAAAAGTTAAACTTTCTTATCATTTAGCCTCTGAGTTTGGTTAAAGCCTTGTCATTGATTTCTTTTCAGCAAAGCAGAACCGATATCTCATTTGGGTGTAAAATGCCTGGATTACCACTGTGTAGCAGCATGTTTAGGAAGTCTTTCAGAAAGCACACAGACTACCTGAAGGTGACTGGTTGGTGAATCCTCCTATTCTTATCATTCATACTTTTATGCTTAATTATTCAATGTAGGCAAGGGCATCACTCCAGTTGAAGGTGGTCTTTACAAGCTAACATTAACAATTGACATGCTTTTCATGCTTCCATGTTCAGTGGAGCAGAAGTTGACAAAGCAGTGGTCCACTATTTCCGGTCTACATGACAACAACTACAACAATGGCTGAATCAAAGCTGTGTTGCCATTGTAGCCTCCCTCAGTGCTTAAATGGTAAACAAACAACCTTATCTGTCATTCCACAATTTCCCAACTGAAGCTGGTTGCAATTCCCTGTCGATTTTGTTAACAACGTTTCTAAAGCGCTTTCGAAAATCATGATTGTGTCTAGCACAGGGGCATAATTTCTGCCAGTGTGCCCAGCACTGACTGAAAAAAAACTGACTGAAAATATCCTCATATCTAGCTTGTGCAAAGACACAGTGGAAGCAACGGCACTAGGACCATGCAGAAAAAAAGATGCTTCTCTTCAAAGTACGTTTAACGTCAGGTGCCACCAGTTCCCCTCTGTGAGACAAGATTTGGGTATATCATTTCAGTGATGGAAAGGTATATGACTGGACGTATATATGCTTGGTAACTAAAAGGCAAGGGGAGCTGTATTTATTTATGTCTGTGTATTCTAGCTAGCTAACATTAACTAGCTAGCTAGCAATCTTCTCAGTTATAGCTGGCTAGTCAGCAGAATTTGGTTTTCTTGGCAAGCTTTCTTAGATAGCTATGAATAACACCATCTAACTAGAAATATGGCACCAGACATTTTCTGAAATAAAAGTCATTTTAAATTATCTCTGAAAGTCTGACTTTCATACAGCAAGCAGAGTGGTGTAGCTAGCACAAGACAAACTAATGTATTGCAAATATATTATTGAATTATTTATTTTCCCTTATTTCAAAAAGTGGAACCTAGAACTCCTGCCTTAAAAAGGTGTCACCAGATATTTGGAATAACAGTTATGCCCCTGATCTAGTGAACATGATGAATGACACCACCTAACTAGCTGAATTTAGCTATATTTAGATATTACTACCTAACAAAACTAACAAAATGACTACTGCTGCACCCAACGCTGGCGAACTAGCTAGACTAGCTAGCTAGCTAATGCTACCTAGCCGGACTAATATGCCAAGGTGTATTGCATCCACGCAAACAGACAAGGTATTCAGCTAACAAAGAAGTGGCTACGTAGTAAGCAAGAGCTTAGCTAGCTATCATAAGCTACCCATGGCATTGGTATTTACTGTGTGATCTCTGTCACCACTGCAAGCAAATGAGTTTGTCTTGTAAGCGATGTCTGCTTTTGACAGTTGTTGAAATTCAAAATGGTGGCGTGAAGAGGGCCTATTTACAATTAAGTTATTTTGCAGTGACTTACAAGTGTGCATTCATCTGGCTATAGATCCGGAGTAGAACTATCAAATGGTAAGCTACAGTCATTGTTGTTGCCAAAGTTTGTACCATAAAACCTATAATAAAAAAGGGAGAGAAATATAGTATATATAAAAATTCCTTAAAGAAGGTACAGTTGGAAAAAGTTATTTTTTCTGTCTTTTCGGAAGATAGGTAGAGATTCTGCCATCCTGATTGAGCGGGGAAGGCCATTCCATCTAGGGACAAGGGCAGAGAAGAGGCGGGTGTGAGGACTGGCTACCAAGTGTACAGAGAAATGTATGGAGAGGCGGAACAGCCAGCTGCCCTGAGGCGGTTGATCAGAGAAATCTGGATTGGATGCAGCATGTGATCAGTGACAGAAGCTAGGAGGGGACCGTACCCCTCATGGCCCGGTACGCCAAAACAAATTATTTGAATTGATTGCGAGCTGCTACTGGGAATTAGTGAAGAGTCGTAAGGAGGGGAGTGACATGCAAGACCAAGGAGCTGGTAGTGGACTTCCGACGGAGCAAGAAGCCCCCGAGGGGCCCCCCAACCCCCATTACTATCAAGGGGGAGGAAGTTGAGATGGCAAGCTCATACAAGTTCCTGGGAGTGCACCTGAACAAGAGGCTGGACTGGACAGACAACACAGAGGCCCTCTATAAGAAAGGACAGAGCAGACTGTACTTCCTTAGGAGGCTCAGGTCCTTCGATGTGTGCAACAGGCTGCTGAGGATGTTCTACCAGTCCGTGGTAGCCAGCGCACTGTTCTTTGCCGTGGCCTGCTGGGGTAGCAGTGCCAAGGCTGGGGAGACCGACAAACTTAACAAGCTGGTGAGGAAGGCTAGCTCTGTTGTTGGCCAAAAACTGGACAGCCTGGAGGCAGTGGTGGAGAGGAGGATGAGAGACAAACTGTTGACCATCCTGAATAACCCCTCCCACCCCCTCTATGATGAGCTGAGACAGATGGAGAGCACCTTCAGCCACAGGCTCATCCAATTCACCTGCAGAACGGAGCGGTTCAAGCGCTCCTTTCTACCAGCAGCCATCAAACAGTATAACTATGAACATTGAACACTGAGCACTGTCACACTCTACTGCTGTACCTACCCTACATTCTGTGTACATTCCTTGTACATCTCACTGCTGCCCCGACTGCTACTGTTTTTCACATCTCATACTTGTTTTTCTTTTGTTTTTCTTAGACAGCACATACCAGTGTACTGAAGTACTATCTGGTGGATTTGCACTACCTCCAGTATATTTTTATTCTTTTTATTTTTATTTCTTAAATTATTGTATTTAGGTTTTTACTCTGGTTTTTAAATATATTTATTATCCAGTATGTTGTTATGTCCTGTATGTCTTGTGTGTTCTTTCACTCCTGTACCATTGTTGCTGTGACAAACCAAATTTCCCCCGGGATTAATAAAGGCTATTCTATTCTATTCTATTCTATTCTATTCTATTCTATTCTATTCTATTCTATGTGAGAATTTCAGTAGGTTGAAATCCAGACATGCAGCCACATTCTGGATAAGTTGCAGAGATTTGATGGCACAGTAGGCCAGTCAGCAAGGCATTGCAATAGTTCTGGCATCTAATTACCTCGACAAGAAGTTCAGTGGTCTCTTAGGTGAGGAAGGAACAGATCCTCCTGATGTTGTGGAGGGTCCGGGTGATCGCCGCTATGTGCTATGAAGCTCAGCTGGTCTTACAGGGACACACTAATGTTCCTGGCAGACCGGGATGGAGACACTGTGGAGCCGTCTACGGTGATAGAAGCATCGATCCTCGGAGGGTTCTTTGCTGGGAAGAGTAGCTCTGTCTTTCCTAAGTTGAGCTTCAGATGATGGCTGGCTATGCAAGGGCGGATCCTGAGATGCTCATCCCAGCAAGGGAGATGAGTATGATCTTAAGTTTCACCATGTTGAATGCAGCAGACAGGTCTAGCAGGATGAGAATAGAGCTGAGTGACTTAGCTCTCGCCAGGTGAACAGCCTTTGTGACTCTGAGCAGGGCACCATGTACTAACCATGGTACAATTTACTACTGTACCAAACTTCCCAGCTGCAATGTGGGAATTCCTGGACAAGGAGATCAGCTACAATTTATGGTCGCTTAATACATTTTTATATTGTATTGTGGGAGAGAAAGAACATTTTTGTGAATTCTCTAGCTTGAGAGAATGACATAAATCCAGCACCCAGTCTTCTTCAGAGCTTTCATAATCGGAAGATCCGCAAATCCAACAAATCCTACTTGTATCTGTAATATAAACAAATTATAGGATTATTGGCCTATAAAGAGGATGAATTCATCATGCCACCTTGAAGCAGATCACTGAAGGAAAATCTGCTGTGATTTCACTGTCCAGGATGCATCTCACACATGCCAATGTGCTGTGGGTCTGTGCGGGCTGCTTCATACTGTACATTGAACAGCACACAGCATACAAATCACCACACCCAGTCAACAGAAGGCACAGTCTGCTACTTGTTACTGGGCCATGATAATCTTTAGTTTATTTCCTTCTTTTTCTCTGTGACAAATGTAGAAAAAGTCTACATTAAAATCATATGTTTGTTGGATCCAATTCTCATAAAGTTTGAAAAGGATACTTGATATTCAGAAAATATTAACTTCCTCTGTAAGATATATTTTCCATTGAAATCACTGTAATAAAGCACTTAATCTAGAACAAAAACATAAGAATGCATTTTCAGCCTTTTATCATCTATTTGAGTTCTTGGATTTTTGAAATATTTATGGAAGAATGGCAGGGTTAACTTTCTCTTAACTACATATAAAAACAATTCTGAAAGCAGAGGTGAGAGTGCACTATTAGACCTGATATTTCATCAGGGTTCTGAATCTCATGTAAAACACATCTATACTATGTCTTTTCTTTCATCTTTGAGCCTAAGCAGAGAACCATATGTTTGTCTTCTCAAGATGGGAAGACTTACTGTTCTTACTTACTGACCCCTTACTATCTGTTAGCCCAAACTATTTTGTCCACTGTCCAGTTAGTCAAGAATGCTGCAGCAGGATTTTGACTCAAATAAAAAGAAGATATTGCACTGATGAATACCTCCCTTCACTGCCTCCAAATGAATTTCAGAGCAAACTTCAATATGCTTACCTACAGCTGAATGGGCTTGCTCCATTACAAGCCTATTATACCATAACCCTGTTAGACCCTTTTGGGCAGGCTGATACCTTCTCATCCCCAAAATGTAAAAGTTAAAATAAGTGGCAGAACAGGCCATGCAATTAGTGGAGGACTTGCCTCATCATATTGGAAACATGGATTATCTCATTATGTAGTAAATTGAAAGTAAAAACCCCATCTGTTGCACAGTTCTAGGTGTGGCCACTGTAGCAGATGGTGATTGAAGAAAATCTCCAAGAAAGATATTAAATTGTCCCACCACCATTGTGTTCCCCTTTTAGGGTGCAAACTAAAAGAAAACAAAAATATGAAAGCAAAATACACTTTCAAAAAGAAGAAAAACCTTTCAAAATGGTCTTTCTGAAACATCAGCTGGGAAGGCAAAGGGAAGCAGTCTCATTGAAGGCCTGAGGGCTACGAAAAAACAAAACAATATATAAAATTCCCCTTTAAGGTCTCTCTAAAGGTATAGTTAACCGTGCCTTTATAAACAGACCTAATGAAGACAACAAGCAATAGCTTTCCTTATTATCATTCACCACCAGCTGTGCATACCTGTAGGTGTCCACTGCCATTATCCATAGTCATGAAGCTCGAGCCTCTCCAGCTTTGTGAGGCAACAGGAATCTCTCACAGTCTCCATATTCTTCTCGAACGTTCCTCTTAAAACATACCTAATATGTCAGCAAGATCCAAAATAAACATCAACACCTACTTTACGATGGATTTACTCACAGTAGATTAACCCTGTGTAAAGATAAGGATTCCTTATCTTTACCTTAGGCAGTGTAACCCCTGATCAACGCAGGAATCCTGCTCCAGAGGGCTGTTTGAATCTTTCTGTTACAGATGACAGCACTGTGAATTGTGTGCATCTTTTATAGCCTAGCTTTTCTTAAATCTTTGATCAACCAAAAGGTCAAAGTGGATTTTTTATTACCTCCTATCCTTGGTATCGTTAGGCAACCAAGGAAACATTTTCCGCACTTGATTTTTTTCCCCCCATCCTCTCAAATCCATATATGTATATGATGCTGTACCATACTTTATTACGTAACTAATGCATTACATTAGGACATCTACCTGTCCACAGACTAGCATGGCTTGCACACATCTCATTGCTTTTATTATTACCACTCCAGAGACTATGAGGTGACTGTTTGTCTTTGTTTGGGAAAGTAAATTTACCATTACTCTTGCTCATGTCATATCCATTACACCTCTCACTGTTTCTATGCAACACACACTGCCAATTCCTTCCTTACGAGATCTATATTAAAGAATATTATATTGATTGATAAGAAGCAAGGAAAATGGGAAATATTTCTAGGAATACTGTATAGTGTAGCTTTGCCTGCATGCAAAAACACAGTCCATGACTGTGGCGTAAAAATGGAAAAGAGTGATGATTCACTGTATCTGTTATTATATAGTACTCTACAGAAAAAAAAGAACTGTTCAAAGAGGGAACTTCAGTAAAACATTTTTGTGTTTTGTTTCGACTGTCTAAATGGATGAAGTGGGACAGGTCTACTGGGAGAGATAACCAGCATAACAGAATGAGATAATTGCCACTGGGATGCTGGGTCCAGGAAGGGTGTGTTTGCAGGTCCTTCCTGGCATACTGACTGTCATATCTGAAGTGTGTGTATGTGGTGTGGGGGGATTTGAGGGATAAAGGTAGCTTCACATCTGGTGGGACAAATATATCTGCCCACTTGCCATATTTATAACTTTTGTCGCTTTTAATACAAAACATTGTAGTGATTTTAACATTCCCACATCATAATAAAATAAAGACAACTATAGAATGACAAGGAAGTTAGCCATGCTCACATCCTGATCACATAGCAGCTTGGAGCTTAGAGTGAAGGAAAACCGACCGGGCAGGAGAAACTCTGGTCAATCTAAACATTATCATTCACCAGTTTTTCTTTATTTAAAAAAGCTTTGTTTTACCAGATTAACATTGGGAAAAGTGAAAACATGTTCTGCATGAAATTACATCCACCTTTCTCAAGGAGTGAGATTGTCATGTGCACCAGACACTGCGGTCTACCAGCAAGGCATGGACCTCCCATGCCCCAGGACTGGCCAGAGAGGGGTGTGTGTTGGGGGCTCTGATCTAACAGATGGATAGAGAGTGCTGTTAGAGTGCTGGGCACTCACAGGGTCAGCATCAGAGTCCTGCTGCGTTTTGGTGTGATGGTCGGTTAAAAAGGGCCACACTATAGCAGCTCCAGTGGTGGAGCTGGCTGCGGATCGTAATTATACCACAAACCTCCTGACACGTGGGCCCAAAATTCTGCCCTTAAAGTTATGTCAACACCTCAACAAGTCTGAACCTTCAACAAGGAGAAAAAAACCCCCTCATATTTTCATGCTGTGTCATTCAGTAGTAATTTAGATGAGTTTTTATCTTCCTCTGCAAAGATATAATGTGTCTGTATTTGTAACACGCCGTGTGACAACCAGGATTGGAACAGAATAGCAGGACGCAGGGATTGGAGTTATCGGTCTACGGACCGGGTTTAATTAGCTCTCCCATAGGGAGAGGGAGAGAGAGAGAGAGAGAGAGAACCGATACAAATTAACAAAATAAACTTTGGCCGTCCGCCTCATGGGTTCCGGCTAAAACCAATAAATCAAAATATCAATCTAAAGAAAAAGCACCTTTCGGCAAAACAATAAACATTCATTATGTGCACACACAGACTTTCGTTACTTTTCAGTGCCGTTTGTTTCAGGATCTCTGGGTTCTTTCTCTTGGATGGCATTTCGCTTCCGTGTTCCAACCACCTACTAAGAGAGCAGAGCAGTTTTAAGCACACAGGTGCAATTAGACAATTCTGCATAGCTGTGTGCCCTAGCTGCCCTACCAGTAGGCGTGGCCATTAATCACCCCGATATAGTCATTCCTGTAAAATACAAAAATAGGGGTGTCTCACTGCCTGCTCTGGGTCAAGCAGCTGACTATCAATCTTAACCACTTGGTCAGCTACTGGACTGAGCGTCTCGTCTTGCGACTGCTCGAGGGAAAAGTCAGTCACTCTGGAGAGCAGGGGAAAGCTGCCAGCCCCGCCCCTGATTTCTTGCTGCGAAGCGAGAGTTGACGGCCCCTCCCTTGGATCTGTCACGGTTGTTCCCCTGAACCACCACCAGATGGCGGTGTTGCGCCTTCTTTTGAGGCGGGTCAGCTGGTTCCTATTACTAATCACCTTCCTATAAATACTCGCACCTGGATTCGTTCTATGCGAAATCGTAAGCCTTCATTACGATTTAGCCGGTAAGGTGGTAGCGTCTTTTTAAAGATACTACTGAAAGCACTTACTTTAGGAATCAAGAAATCTCATTTAGTAAATGTAGGACTTCTTTTATGTTACCCGATTTAGGAAACTTACTCGCTCCCCCTGAGTTAGTTTGGTTTTCCGGTTAGACAGTCTGTGGACTGTGTTTCGGGTTTCATTTCTTTCATTGGTTATTTGGCTCTTCTAGCCGTTTATCTTTTCATTCAAACACTCGGTGTTGGTGGTTTATTTATTCCTTTGTTTGTGTCTTTGTGGCACCTAGTCATCCGTTGGGTGATATTTTCGGTTTTCCCCCTTTTGTTATTGTTTTTCCTATTCTCTGTTATTTCAGAGTTTGTGGTTAAGCTGTATAGTTACAGTTTAACTTATCGATACCCCCGGGGTTCTGCGATTGGCACCAATCCCTAAACCCACCATAACAGGATCATCGTCATTTGTGACATCATCTTCCCCAGTTGCTACGAGACAACAATGAACACACCCTTGCTGCTGATGTGCCCCTTCTGCAAGTTTGTCCCTGGCTATATCCCTAAATCCTGGCCAATCATGTCTCAAAATCAGCGGAAGGGGGGTGCGGGGAGTAACCCCTGCCACCATACTATATTTTTTCCCGCAATTGAAAACTCAATCCAGGCAGTCGGACAATAATAGATATCACCATGTACACACTATATCCCCACCTCCGTGAGCCTATCCAAAGTCTCTGGTTGAACCAGAAGCTGATGCACCAGGGTGTGGTAACACACTTACAGGTACCAGATACGACTCTGCTGGAGCGGGGGAGTTGTGCTTGGCAGGGGGTTGCCCTGCGATGTTAATCTGCGGAAGGGGCCGTTCACTAGGGGAATGACCCGGTCACCACCCAACCTACACCCCGACGTTTGTGCTGCACCTGGGTGACCTGGAACAGGAAGAGGAAAGCGATTACAAGTGGGAGCAAGAGGGGGGGACTAGAGCTAGGGCCAGGGATCGGGCTAGGGAGGGGGTGGGGAGGATGGGGAGATTGGAGTCTTGAGGAAAGGAGGAAGGAAGGGCTTCTCAGCCACTGCGGTCTTCTCCCTGCATCCTCGCTGACCACCAGGTGGTTGTCAGCCAGCTGGACGGCTGCAGCCATGGTTGGTGGCTGGTGGCAACGGAGCCAATCCGAGGTCCCTTTCGGGTGTCCCAGAATTAATTGCTCCAGCGCCACCAGCTGCACGATGTCATTCGGGTTACGGACCTCTGCCTGCAGCCAATACCGGCAGGAGTCATAATGCAGCTGTGCGTAGGCGAAGGGACGCCCGACTTCGGCAAACTAGAGCTCCCGGTGGTGCCGCCGGTGTCCCTCTGGCTTCAAACCCACTTGTTCCAAGATGGTGGCCCAGAGGTTCGGATAGTCAGCTCCAGCGCTGGCCGGCACAAAAAAAAAAAAAAAAAGGAAAGCTCTTTTCTTCAAATTGAAAGCCCACATGCTAAACATTATCCCACAGTTGGTTTGGACTATGTAGGTCAAACAGATATTATGTAATAAAATAATATAAATATTAGTTTAAAAAAAATCTGTCCTGTGTTAAATTTAAATTCTCAGCAGTGTGCCTGGATCCGCATTGCCAAGTACCACAGTACAATTTGTGGTAAAATGTTTATGTTTTTTGAAGTAGGCCTACATTTCACTCTGCAAATGAACAAATAGCACACTTTTTAGAAGCTCCCTAACTCAGACTCAAGACACAAGGCACAGTGCTGTTTCATTGAATATAATCGCAGACATTCAAATATTCATTGAAATATAAAAAAGGCAATGACAGACATTAAAGTGTTGTGCCAGGATACCCATAGTCCCCAGTCCTTGCCCACTGGGTAAGGACAGAAAGAACCCAGTTAACACAATGAATCAGCCCGAGCATGGCTGAGTTACGGCGCAATCGGCTCAGACTTGGGATCGGCGAATATCACTCGGGCCGTCTCCGGGCAGTCATGGATATGAGCTGATTAAAGACGGCCTGACAGAGTCGGCCCGAGTGTTTTTTGCTAACTGGGAAGAGAAAGGGGCTCTCTTTTTTAATCAAAGCACATGTGTTGATACATTCCCAAAGTTTGCTAGGTTAGTAGATAGTGCTAGCCTCATCTGGTTGGATTACATTTGTATGTAATAGCATTTGCTAGCTTGCCAACTGCGTGTGTGCGGAGATATCGATAATAAGTGGTGCATGTGTGAAGAGCGAGCGTTTTTAGGGGAAATTAGCTACCTACAGAGTGGGGGACAGGCACGCTTACTGAGTTCTGACCAAGTAACGAACGTTAGCAGAACCTTTTGATACAACAGACTTTCTCTTAAGTAACCTATGTGGCTATGTACTCAGGGGTGCAAGTATTTAGAACTGTTGCACATATTTAATGTTTTGTGGATATCCAACCTACTTTCATTCAGAGGCACGGGATAATGTTTTGACAAGGGGTGCTGAAATCCAAAATGAAAGAATATAACGTTATAATAACACAACAGGGATTAAATAGATTCAAATGTATTGTCATTGTACAGTACAGGTACAGTACAGCGAAAATAAGTTTAGTATCTAACCAGAGTGCAAACATGTCAGTAAGTGCTACAATACAGTACTATAGCAGTAGTTATAATGCTAACAGGCACAGTATTGAATTATTACTATAAAGGTAGTGAAAAGTATACTTTGCTATAATTTATATACAGACTAGTGCAGTTATGTACAGGTAAGTATATGCAGGTATGTACATATGGCATAAGGGTACAGGTTAGTATAAATATATAAATATATGTATAGGTAAGTACAGCAAATAGCATTGCTTTGTATAATTTGGATGCAGAATTCAGTTCCCTGATATGCCATTTCTAATGTATTTAGTGTTTCAGGTTATTAAATACATATTTAGATAGTGACGAGTAAAAGGACATGGCCAGAACATGAAAACAAGATAACACACTAATAGCAGTGCTGGCTGCCACAGAGTTGCAGCTCAGCCTTGGAACCTGGCTAGGTTGTTAAGGCGATACATAAACAAACATAGAGGCAAGCACAGAAAGAGTACCACTGCTCGCTAAAAAAGCTACAATGTTCTTTCAAATTGCATTAATTGTTCTTAAAATGTTCTCAAGGTTTGAGGGGAGAAAATTGAAAGATTGTTTATAAGGTTTTAGACGATTCCTTAATGTTATGTTATTACCCAAAAGTTACAGGAATGCAGGAAATACACAAACCCCCACATTATTTTGTTTATTTCTTCATCGTCCCCTTATTGTGTTCAAAATGGTGATCTTATACTACTGGGTCTTTCTTACCTTAATAGCATCGATAAAACAAAGCAAAACAAAATAACTGTACTTTAAACTGCATGACTGTATCCTTGTTGTAAGTACAACATTCTTAGAGATTCTGAGTACTGCTTTTGAAGGCTTCACTTTATCATCCATTTAATTTCCAGAGGCAAAATGAGCGAATATTTGCTCTTTGTCTGCTACTCATCACCTCTGGTCCTTGGAGACATTGGCTTCCCCGGTGAAAAGCATTTGCACTGAGAACCTGTCTCATTAATCTGAGGCTCACAACATCTGCTGCTGGTCAAGGAAATATTTGACTTTACAAGTCTTTTAAATTATGATACAAGAAATGTAATTCATATTCGCACCTGTTATTAGTTTTATCCTCTGTCGGTTTGCATGACTACAATGCCACAAATTCAAAGCTTCCACTGATATATATATATATATCAGTGGAGGCTGCTCCAGGTAGGCACTGCCTGCTCCTCATATAAATTTCAAATATAATTTTGAAGCTCATTAATTTTTAGCTCATTATGTAAATTCTGAGTAATAATTCAAATGAATTAAATTATGACAAATAAACATGTGAGAGCAAAGGGAATAATTGTTTTGCATCATATTTTATTTTGTTAAAAATCATGGCAGATGATTTCTCTCTATTGACTAAAAGTTAAATAGCAGAGGCAAATCATTTTCCTTAGAGGGACTCTAATCATGAAATGCCACGTAAGTTGAAGCAGAGCTTTAGCCCAAAAACTCCCTAAAATGACAGCCATGCCATGTCTTACAGCAGATCGGGCAATAGTGCTGTCAAATAAAGTCCCTCCCTTTCTGATGTTGCATGGTTGATACTAACAATTCAATTCCAGTGGATGAAGTAACTTTGGACACTGTGAGCTAATATTAAATTTCTCATGTTTGCTATTAGCTAGCAAAAAGCTAGTACAAATTAGTGCTGGTTAGCTAGTTTAGGCCAATTTTTCCCTTTTGTTAAGACACCTTATTAGCTAATATTAGCTAGATAATAGAATTCACCCATGGCCCGTTCTGCCCGTTCGACTTTCCTTGCCTGATCTTTTTCACCAGAGGCAGTGGACCATGGACCAATGCCAAAAACCTGAACTGTGCTGCCACACACAAATGCAAATACAAATGGGAGTGCATTGTGGTACAATGCTGGAAGGAAGATACTTTATGTACCGTTGGCTCCACCCCTTCCTAATTGACAGCCACACCCCTCGTTCAGCACACCTGAATGCCATTTTCCCTGCTTGTCAAAGGGGTTATAAGAAAAACTCACACCAGCCTTCAGGGTAGAGAGATTGGAAGATGTTTTCTGTGTGCAACAAATTGAGAGTGATACTGTGTTTTTGGACTCTGTTTTCTGTGTGAGAATCTGCTTTGTATATGACTTTTTTGCTTATCGGACTTTGAATATTGTTCTGCCCTGCTCTTTAGAGAGGAAAGACCAGCGGTGTTAGGCTCAGTGGAACTAGGTTTATTTTGTTTATTTGATTTTGTTTGTGTGTCCACCCTTTTGTTAATAAACACCCACTGTATTGACCTGGGGCCTCCAATTTTGCTGTGTTGTTCTGCCCATTTTACTGCAAATGTCACCACTGTCACCAGGACTGCTGATTTACAAGTGGTGGAGAATGTGCGCAGCGCCCCTACTGGCCCAGTGACATATTATGGTAAAATAGCACTAACCCGGAAAATAGAGGAGCTGCTGCAACAGCTTGTGCAAACAAATCTGCTGCAGCAACAAATGAATTGTGAGCTACTGGAAGAAAGGCATAAGCAAACTGCCATTCTCCAGGAAGACATGAAGAAGATTGCCAGGGTTGACCCCAGCCACTTCTCGCACCAAATGGGAGAAGATGTCGTTACGGGATTACCTCCAGAACTTTGAAAGAATAGCGGAGAGAGGTGTGGCCAGAAGAGTCATGGGCTGGGCTGCTGGTTCCATTTTTGTCCATCAAAGGTTAACATTTTTTACTGACCTGACTCCCAAACAAGCTGAAAACGATAGCCTTGTTAAATGTGAGATCCTGGACAGAAATGGGTGTACTGCAGACACGTGCCCAGAAGTTTCATAACTGGACGTTCCATCACCAAGACCCTGCATGGCCCCAAATGTGTTACCTCCTCAGATTCACTGAAGTGTGGCTGTGGGTGGATGAAGACAGGCCCTTAGTCATTGAGCGGGTCAACTTGGACAGATTCCTGTGGACCATGCCCTATAAAATTAAGAGGACAGTGAGCTCAGGCAACCCCAAGCCCCTGGACAGGTTGGTGGAATTAGTGGAAACCTACGAAGCAACTACTGACCTTCTCAAAGTAGCCCAACCAGGGCACCCCCAGTGGATGCAGTAAAGAAGGGGTCTGGAAAGATTAAGCCAGAAGAGAAACAGGAGAGAAGCGAGAAGGAACTGGCAATGAGATGCCGTCCTCGCTTTGAGGCGGATTAAAGGAAGTGCTGAGGGAGCAGGGGAACATTGCATGGAACTGCTCCAGATTAGACGAGCCCATGCCCACCACTTCTTCAGTAGATGGAGACGCCGGCAAGATGTACTGCTCACCTTCTGCTGGGCCCATGAAAGGGCCCCTCCCCCCTTTCTGTCTGTTCAAGTTAGGGGGTGGACATAAAGGTTATATTGGCATCTGGTAGCATGGTGACCTTAGTGCACCCAGGGCTGGTTACAGTACGCCAAGGAAACACTGGCAGCAAAGTATCAGTTGCTTGTGTCCACAAAGATACAAAATAATACCCCACACCGCACCCTGATAGAGCATGTGGCGGAGATGAAAGAATGAATGAAGAGCCTCTGGCATATGGGAGCATATGAGGCAGGCCCAGGAAGCACAGTGCCGGGTCTACAACAGCTCCACACAGCCCAGGAAGTTACAGCCTCATGACAAGGTGCTTGTTCTAGTACCTACTTCAGAATGTACGTTTTTGGAGAGCAGGAGAAACTGAGTGAGGTGACGTATGAAGTGTGACAACCAGGTAGATGAAAGCCTGTTCAGCTCTACCATATCAATCTGCTGAAAAAGTGGAATGCCCGTGAAGCCCATTGAAAATACTGTATGTGGTTTGAATTGAAGAGGGCAGTCCACAAGCACTGACTGAAGCATCTTGAAAGATTCTGTATGGAGGATACCCCCAATATGTTCACCAATCTCATAAACACTATAGATAAATCACTATCCTTGTGAAAGTACTGAAAACTTTTGTGAATAATTGTGACACATACTGTACCTTTTGGGGGGGAAAATTACTAATATTAACATTTTTCTCTGAGCAATTGTATTACTATAAAAAAATGCATTACTTGTATTGTTTATTTTGTACATTATTCTTTGCTCATTTATATCGAGGGTGTGAATTATTTTGGAGGGTACTGTATGCATATAATGTTGAATTTGAATTTGAGAGAGGTTATTACATTGAGACAAAAAGAAAAAATAAACAGGGTGTGAGAGAAGAGAGATACAACAAAAGACACAGAGAAAGAAAGGAAAAGAAAGCAGAGAAAGGCAAATGTATCAACTTCAATTTGAGAGAGGCGGATCAGGGCGCTCTGATTTACTGGCAGATGCTGTGCCTCTCTCCAGTAGATGGAGAAGAGCAGAGGTCATATTAAACTTGCATTAGAGCTGTCTCCACTGGCAACGATCACAATAAACATGCAGACAATGCATTTAAAAAAAAAAATTAAGGACAGACGAGAAGTCCTTTACGCAACATTAATGGGGGGTGCGTAATTACAGCATCTTGTTCTGGGAGATGAAATGTGTGCTTTGGGTGCAATCTTCTTTGTGTTTAATAGAAGTAGGATTTCCACCTTCCCATTCATTATGAGCCAGCAGCTGGTCACTCATTCATCTTTATATATTGTGCTCCTATTACCAAAGCTGTTCCCCAGTGCTGTTTATCTCCCCCACGAAAGGTCACCGCAGTGTGGTCTTTATCCTATCACGACATCAACAAATGAGCTTGCTCTGTTTCTAGAGGGGAACTCACAAAGGGCTTCTGATTGATTTGTGTGCAAGATCCATGCTTAATTCTGTTTCTACCACTAGGGGTGAGGTTTCTAGAGGACGAATTCAATCAGTTATTCGGCCTGACCTGATGAGGTCTTTTGTCAGGGGGTTGAAACGATCAGAAACTATTTTGCTCACTGAAAGTATTTTTTGTGGGGGGAGGGGGTTCCTCTGTTGATCTCCACCAGAGAGTATGTATGTTTCAAAACAAAATAAGTCCTAAAATAGTCCTAATTTCATAATGACCTTCTTCTTCATATTCATCATCCTTCATGATATCACCAAGGATTACTTCCTGAATTGTCTCTGTTCCCAACCTCGGATTTTGAACCATCACCAACAATCACATAGCTGTCAAAAAGTAACAAAAATCACCATTCAAAGAATGACATTTACAATACTACAGTACCGTAACATATGTAAACCAGTTAAACAGAACTCAGTGTTTAACGTAGAAGTTAAACAAACGGTTTGAAAAAATGAAATTTAAAAAATGCAGTTCATATCACTACAGAGCTCACTGAATATTATATGATTTCAGAAATATGTCCCTATGGGGCTTTGCAGTCTGCGACAGTAGCCATCACTGCAGGGTTCCAACCAAAGAAGAGCTTACAACAAATAAGATGTGCAAAACCGTGTGCTCCACATTGCTTACCATATGAAGCAGAGGCCGTCACTCTGCAACTTCTCCAATCACGGTCCTGTGGATTATTTGAAGTGCAGTGTACCGCTGATTGGCCCAGGTCGAACATGCTACAGAGGTACAGGGTTTGCACATGAGGATACTTACTGAGGGAGGTGATGCGCACCAAGATTTCAGTTCCAAACTGCACAGCCATGCAGCCTCAGACAAAACATGAAACAGTCATGGCACACCATGCAATAATTGCAGTATCGTATGCAATCAGATTGTTTTGTCTGCAACAAAGAAACTCAAATGGCCCTGGCGCCAGCTGGGCAAGGGTCTCTTTGGAAAGAGGAGGGCTGGGCCTATGCACCGGTATAGGCTGCAGACACACAATCTCGTTACTGCATAGGTTTAAAGGATCCCTCATTTACCCAAGTGTTGTGACAGTATATTGTATATGGCTATTGGGGAAAAAGTATAGAGTGTGATTTAGACTGTTTGAGCCTATAAACCTGCCCGTGCCCAGTGGTGAGTAGCCTACATGTTGGTTGAAGTACAGTAGACCAACATAGCCACAGTACTGTAGCAGGTGTCAAAGTAGTGTGCAGAAAAACCTTGTTAGTGCATATGTGAACTTTTTTTTTGATGCTTTAACTTCTCACTTAAAACATAGTTTTTGTGATTTAATTTCCAGAGTTTTTACACCGGAAGGTGATATTATATTAAAGATGCATTATGCAACATTTCCACATACTAATAACCTGCAATCAGGGCTTTGACATTAACGGTAGCCCGGGCTACCAATCTCTTACAAATGAGCAGTTTGGGCTACCATTCTTCATTGTCTGGTTGCCCAGTCCGGCTACCATTTTCCTGTTTTCGTTTTTTTGTATGGTTGTAAATGTCAGAAATATACATAAGAACAGTCTTAAAGATTCACATTATGAATGCTATTTCCCCGCATGTCTGTGGTTTACAGCCATCAAGTATCAATAGCTATGCTGCTGCTGTGTCGCTCCAGCACTGTAGGCTGTCATGGAGAAATGGTCGACACGCAATGCTTGAACTATCGATAAGCTAACTTAAATGTAACGTTGGTTATATCTCATCTAAAAAAATAAGGTTACAGCTAATGCCAAGAAAAGCATAGTTAATTTTTTTATTTAAAATTTTCAGATTTTTTCCCATTTTCTCCCAATTTGGTAGCTAATTACACCCGCTATTTCCAAGTCCATCCCCCCCTCGTAATGTCAGTTTGCTGCTGTAGCTCTGTGACTGGTAGTGACAAAGGCAAAGTATCGTCTCTGCCGAGACGGCACTCCCCAGGCTGTCGACCGTAACCCGGTACTACAGAGCCACTCCTGTGTACAGCGAACGTCCTGTCGGCTTCCCTCCCTCCTCCCTGGGGCAGACGGCCAATCGCCGACCGCGGTGGCACTCCTGGCCAAAGCCGACTCTGGCACAACCAGTGGGATCGAACCCCGGTCACCGTGGCCAGCTACGAACGTTGTAACCACTGGATCACGCGGGAGGCCCACACCATAGTTCATTTTAGCAATTAATAATCACCACACTTTGTTTAAACTCAAACAACCCGACAAAAAAAACTTGTTTGGCAGTCTCCATTTACCACAAATATGATTAACCAACGGACACCAGTGCTACCTATCTACCACTGTGTAGAGTTGATCTGTGGATGTTCTCTGTGACATTGTGCTAATGATTGGGTCCATTTCAATAAAATCTTGAAATGGAATAAAATACAAAATACAAAATTCTTGTATTTTTACTTATTTTGAAAAAAAGTCAAGGTTCAATTTCACGTTCACCTTTGGTTCATTCATTGATGTTTAACTGTATGATATGTTAGCTGTACAACACTCCCCTCTGGTGTGGTGATAGGAGCTTTCGGGCTACCATCTTGGACATTCGGGCTACCAAAAACGGACTAATGGTAGCTCGATTGGGCAACCGTATTTCAAAGTGGGGCCCTGCCTGTAATGTCAACATTTGGATTGAAATGGAAAGAGGACAAGTTGTTTTGAATATAGGGAGGGACTAAATGGATGCAACACAAAAAAAAATTGTCTTAAAAATGTTGCTAATTTTGCATACAATAAATTACATTTTTATGTAAAAATATGCTTTTTATTCCCCATTTTTCTCCCAATTTTTTGTTGCCAATTATACCCTCTCTTTTTCATGTCAATTATCCCCACCCTCATATGAGAGGTTGCTGCCGTAGTTCTGAGACCGGTAGTGGGCGCTGTACCACCTCCTCCAAGCCGTAACACACAGGACCGTAACACACAGGACCACTCATATATGCAGCAAGCTCATATCGGCTTCCCTCCCTGGGGTGGACAGCCAATTACCACCCGCTAGTGGCACATTCCCGGCCAGAGCCGAACTGGCGTGACCTACATTTACATTTTACATTAAATTTTAAGCATTTAGCAGATGCTTGTATCCAGAACTACTTACAAGATGTGCATTAATACATAGTATGATCAATCATTGTTCACGTAACAGATCAGTGCAGTAATAGACCTTGACAGTGCAGCGATAGACATTGTTGTTGGCAGCTGCATACTGCAGCTGCCAACAACAATGTCCTAGGTGGAATCAAACCCCGGGTTGCAGTGGGCAGTGTCGAACATTATTACCGCTACACCGCCCCACAGGACCCATCTTAAGAAAATATGTTTCCTTCCATTCAACACACTCTACATTCTGAGCATCTCATCCTTATGAGTTGGAGTAAGAATGCCTCCTTAGCATTAAACCTTTACTTTTAGATGTTTCTCTTTATCATTTATTACATCTCTTTTCCACAGCTGTTTTACAAAAGTCTATCAAACTGGGAACACCTATCTACATCTCACTTTCCAGAGCTAGGCAACAGCATGCCAGTGAAAGAAGCAAACTTGCATTATTACTTGCTGTTATTGGAATCAAATGATTTTATGAGTTCAGATTTAGATCATTCAAAGATGAAGCCCTCTACTTCAGAAAAAAATTATGCCAATTCTAGGTTTTGAAATCCCAGTGAAAATCAGCAGTATCACTAAATGCCATGTATACAAAGCGCGCATGTCAGCGGTCAGCCAGTTTACAGGTATGAGACGTCATATTTGTCACAAGGAGCGATGTTGCACAAGCATGTTACCCTGACAGCATATAACAAACTGAGGTAACACATTTGATTGCAGCAGATACACAATATAATATATATATACTGGCTTGGGTTGTGTGGGCAATTACAGACATCCATTACTGGCTAGTAGTGCCAGTGATGGCCTTTTGGATCATAATAGCTCAACAAAGGGTTAATCCCAATCTGTTTAATTTCCCTTGACAGCTTGAGACAATATTTCCCACAGATACCGCAAGGCTGGGTGGCATGCCAAAGTTTCACAATAAATTCAGTGGCAGTCAAGCTGGCCGATGGTTATTACCACAAAGGCGATGGTGACCATAAAATGACACCTGCTCTCTCCTTGCCTCAGAAGGACCCTGCAAACAAACGATAAACACTAGCTTGTCTTTAGAGAGTCCCCACACAAGTACAGAAACATAATTTGAATATTTGTATTATCCAGCTGTTAATTAACTGATAGCATGATATTCACATGAAAATAGAAAAAATGAGAATTTTTTTTCATCACCCCACTACTCACCTCTCTGCACTGGCTCCCTATTGCAGCACGCACCAAGTTTAAATCACTGGTGCTGGCTTATCAAGCTGCTAGCTCCTACCTCCAGACACTCATCACACCCTACACCTCAGCCAGACCCCTCCGCTTTGCCTCCCCCAGCAAACTGACTGTTCCCTCCCTCCGGGCCTCAGTCAGCCGCTCCTCACGGTCTCGCCTCTTCTCTGTCCTGACCTATTGATGGTGGAATGATCTTCCGTACTCGGTCAGGACCACGGAATCACTGGCCATCTTCCGGAAAAGACTCAAAACCCACCTCTTCTGACTCCACTACCACTGACTCTGTATATTAACTAATTGTCATCACCACTGGTTTCATGTTTAATACTGTATATCGTATTTATGTTTGATACTGTAAAAAAAAAAGAAAATTCGACTAACCTTTTCTTTCCCTGTGTTGCAGGCACGGTTTGCCGCTGCCAACAATGATGGCTATTGCTGTATTACTACACTGATGTCTTGCGCGAACAATGATTGATCTTACCTTGTATAAATGCACATCTTGTAAGTCGCTCTGGATAAGAGTGTCTACTAAATGCCAAAAATGTAAAATGAGAAAAAAATTGAAAATGAGAAATGTTTTATTCAGGCCACAATTCCTGTGAGTTGAAAAGAGTTTCATTTTGTTGTGCCACCCGTGAGGGAGCACTACAGATGAATGCGTTCACTCCTCCCGACACACTCCACACTACCACAGGAGAGCTAGAGCAAATCAGAGGAGAGGCACATCTCTGGATGAACTGGTAACCTGTACATACCTGGTCATGGGTGGCTAGTGATGTAGATTGAAACTTGCTATGTCTAGGCTATAGGCCTCAGCCTGTGCTTGGAGTGAACTGCCCCACCTCCGACTTTTATGTTTGATCAATTGCTCAATGAAATCCCCCCCACCCCAAACACTTAAAGCAGGGGTGGCCGACCCTGGTCTTGGCGATCTGCAGGGATGAATTTTGCTGTTACTCAGTACTTTATTGATAAATTTGATTGAACAGTTACAGTAACTTGCCTCATCAGGTTTCTTGGCTCTAAATTGGTTGCTGATTATAAGTTGAAAACAAAAACCAGCAGACACTGTGGCTCTCCAAGACCGGGATTGGACATTGCTGGCCTAAAGCATTTCTAAAGTGGTCTTAAAAAGTATCAGAACATCGGAGAGGTGACATTGGAGAGGTGAACAGTTGGCTGAGAAGCTGAGCAGAAAGGCGCGGTGGCTTTCTTGAAACACTCCCGACAGGAGAGTGACATGGGGTGGGCCGGGGTGAGCAGAGCAGGTGGTATTCGTCCTCAGTCTGAGGGAAATGGATGCGGGTGTGTGTGTGTGTGTGTTTGTGTGCATGCGCGTGTGTGCTGATCGCTGTGAGCCCTCCACCATCATATTGATCTGTATTTACTCTGAAGGATGTGGCGGTGGTGAGGCAGCATAATAGGCACAGACATTAGCCTGTGTGAGGCCTCACTGCCAGCCTGATGACCCCTGAAATATGGGTCTCACTGGCGCTCTGTTTTTAAAAATTAAATTCTGTTATATACTGAGACAGCTCGAGAAACCGCGATGAAGTCAGCCCATGCTGGGATGGATCCTCTATGCCTAAATTAAAGTTTTGGCACAGACTCAGATAGGGGTGTAACGCCTCATGAATTCATACTGAATTGTGATGATTTCGGTATGCAGGCTTTTTTTTCGTTCTTTTTGTTGTTGTTGCTGCTGCCTAATTGTACATTAAAATATTGTTTCCAAGCTAGAAGTTTGTAATGCTCTTTGGATTGTACAACAGCATGCTCACGCAATCTCATATTTAATAACTGGTCTTGTTTATCAACTTTGAAACCTGTTGGAGGTAAAACATTCCAATCTTAGATGTATTGGATATATGTAGGCTAATAGCACATCTGAATTATTTAAGTAGCCAAACTCTATATCTATATTTGCTTACCTACTCTGTCATGATATAACAGGAATTCAGGCAAAATGGCACTATGCTAGAGATTATGAATTTCTGACTGGTTATATCCTCTTAATCACAGGCTTACCATTTCTTACCGATCAGGAACAATCAGACATTTTTATACTCCTAAGCAAATTTAGCAGCAACTGTTTCTCACCACAACATAATCTATACCCATCTCAGCTCAGCTGGGAATAGGTAGCTAAAGTGTACACAGCAGAACACATTGAGTCAGAACTATTATTTTGGACCAATGATACTTCTACACTGGCACATTAAATTTGTTTGTCAACTAACACTTCCGTTGAGTCTTTTGTTGTAGACAGTCTCTTCAGGTTTTTTACTGCTGGGTTGTGGTTGCTCAAGAAAGCACTATCAATGTTATACATTCTCCATTCTGCCTGAATTTTATAAATACTTGCTCCAAATTTTACGTGGAAGATAACACTTACTTCATATTCTATTATGTTGTTGATTTATGGACTGACAGCATATTTGGAAAGTGTACTACATTTCTGTTGAACCAAATATATTAGTTGCTATATTATTAGCAAAAATTTAGATACTGTGGCATCCCAAGGGGCAGCACAGAGAAATGGCTGCCTGCTCTTGGGAACCACTGGAGGCAAAAAAGACTACAGTTCCCAGCAGCCTGCAGTCCCACACCTGACTATCAGCTGAAGTCCATGAAGCAATGGAGCTTCCTGGCAGCTGATGTCAATTGGGGAGCTTTATAAATAACTGTTTTGTGTCACATTGGGGTGGAGTAGGTTGGAGTATTGGTGGGTGGTGAGTGGGAAAGTATTGGAGAATTGTTTTGGATTGCTGTTTTGGATTTGACTTGGATTGTTTTGAGGACCCTGTTTTGTGTACTGACTATTGGGTTGTTTGAGGAACTGAACTGGATTTGTGGCTTGGATTACAGACAAAGACAAAGAGAAGTATTGTGGACTATGTGTTTAGTTTCCCTAATTCCCCATCATTTTTATGTTTTGTCAAGTATTTAGTTTAATAAAATTATCATTTTGTTTGAAATACTGCCTCCTCCGGATTTCTTCAATCGCCTAAACCTAAAGACATTTACACTGACAGTTGATGTATAACCGCAGGTGAAAGTATAATACACACATTCAGCTTCCTATCCTGAACAATAAAAAGGGCCATCAAAACTGGATTGTAGGCTCATATTACTGTATCAGTAAATAAAGAATTTTTTAACTAAATTGATAACGTGTCTCTCATAGCAGAAAAACATTAGTCCCTTGTCTATTGAGAGCATAGCATGAGCTGTGTACCAGAAGGATCAATATTGTTTTCTAATAAAAGCTCTGGACAATTTATAGCTCTTACAATACAAGGTGAAATTGAATCAGTGCTGATACTATACAGAACCTGCCACAACAGAAATTTATAACAGAGTCTTTAACATAACAGTCTTTAAACAACACTAGGTTATTGCGACAAATAATCATGAATAATAAATTAGATGTCTTCAAAAGCACATATTTAATCTTGATATGAAACCCTAAATTATGCCATATCTCATCGATATCAGGGGTGAGCTTGGTTACTAAGATGAATGACTGATGAGCGAGAATGCAAGCACTTCATGCTTTTATTTGATTTCAATAGCAAACAAAACATGACACTCTGACACAGTTACTCTCCAGTGCATTCATGAAAAAGCAAATTGAATGTTTTTGAGCCTTGTTCTGTGTTTTCAACACATGTAAGAACCATATTTGGTCATTTTATTTTGATTGCTGTCACTAGGACAGTCATAATGGGGTAGCTCCAATCAGCCTCTATATGCTCAACCAATGAGTCACTACATAAAGTGCTGAGCCTAAGAGACACACAAGAGATGTAAAGAGATAGATAGAGTCTAGAGCTTTATTTGTTTTCTTCAACATCTTAAGAGCTGTAGCACAAACCTGCAAGCATGTCATCCTCCAAGATGAGAGTAGCCACCGGCCACTTCTTCATTGTGCCGATGGATGGCACTGCCAAAGCAGCTGGGCAGGCAGACTACTTGGGCCCGATCCACCAGAGAACACCTGACCATTGAGGCAGGGAACACACTACCTACAAGTACCCTCAGTTGGTGATGTTGTGGCCAATAATGCGCCACCCTGTGGGGCTGCCAGCCACAGTCAGCACTGGCGCGGGTAGGATTCTCCCTGACATCCCCTTAGGTTAGTAACTTATGAAATAATCAAAGTGTCTGTATTAAGCTGATGCAGCCATATCTGTGCACCCGCTGCCAGAGGCAGGGCATGGGTACGGACACCTCAGCAGTGTGTCCACAGGGAACTCCACCTATGATCTCTCAGGAAATACCTCAAGGTGCAGGAATATGTCAGACTGTTCTGTTGTCTTTATTGACATAATATATATTTTCATACCACACATTTTAATGTAGAAGAAATATATCATTATTGGAAATGCACTCAATTAACTTTGGGTATTGTTATAGTTTGCCTTCAAAATATTACATATACATACATATACATCCAGATCCAGAGCAGATTATGCATCATCATGCAGTTGGCTGGACATTTAGATTTTGTTGACAATATATGAAAGCACAAAGGTTACTTTCAAATAGTAATTAGCAAAACATACAGAAGCCATTACAGGATGTACTTTACCCTTATATAAAAAATACAAGGAGGCAAGTTTTGTTTTCTCAACCATTGCTTTGAAATCTGAATGTAGAACACAGATTGGGATAGGTGCAATTGATTGACATAATTTCATAGATTTTGGTGGTCGCGTGTTTCGGGGGGCTATGGATCTTCATAGTCCCGTCATAGTCCTGTCATCTGCATTCAATTCAATTCAATTACAAGTTTATTGTCCAGCCAAGGCAGGAAAATCATCTTTGGTCTCACCAGGAAACAAAACATCATATCAATGTACATCCCAACAGTAAAACAGATCACATCACATCATATCAATAAACATAACATCACATCAATGTACAGCTATCAATACAACAGTATACAGGATACATCAATCACCCATCACAAAGGAATAGAAGATTAGTGCAGCTTGTTAATAACGTTAATGTTCAGTTTGCTCTCTGGCATGCATTCAAGGTTGCAATGTGAGTGGGTTGAGATCGTTGCTGGGTACCACAAGGTGGCTTGTCTGAACACGGGTGGAAGTTGCTGCTGTGTACTTATACTTTGCTAAAGCTACTTGATTTCAATTGCAGCATAAATAAATAGCATGTGAAATATAAGGAATTAAAAACCAATCTGAATAAGGACTAACCTGCTTAGCAAACAGAGTTTAATATAATAATGGGAGTGGTCAATACGTACTGTGGTTTCTAATGCAGCACGTTCCTTTCAAGTTATCGCATCCATCACATTTCTCAAAAGTCCTAGAGGTGTGGCTGTAAATGCAGCCTGGGCAAGAAAGGTCTTATGGGTCTGTACATGGTAAATCCATAAACAGCAGTTCATAGTAATGGTACAGTAACCTTGGTTTATGAGTGCCCAGGGAGCATTCACCAGCCACTTATATTGTTGGTTGTTAAGGACTAGATCTTGTGCATATTCAATCAACACATATTTGCCCTTAACTTCGACCTTTAACTTGAACTTTGATGACAAGTAAATGACTTTTTTTCACAGACAAAGTTCAAGATCATTTTGATGATCATTGTACTCGCAAAACTGTGTTGGTAAAGGTAAATACACCATCAAGTTGAATTCAAGCTATGTGGTTCTTAAGGAGACGTAAGGAATAGGGAATTTAGATGTTAGACTCATATGTTCAGATTTCAGAACTGGTGTAATGGCATGAAATAATTATGTCTGTGTGTGGGCACCCTGTCTCCATCCGTGTTTCTTTGAACAAAATCACAAGGCCAATTTTAAGGGGGTGTTCTCAGCTAGTTAAGAATCTTGTAGGTATCCTAATTGCTGCTATTTATGGCAAGGGAAAGTGCAGCTGTTCTGAGCAAAGGCACTTTTAAAAAACATTTCCTGCTCCTCTGTGTTCCCTGTTAGTGTCAACTCTGTCACCTCCACCGTTCTTCTCTCCGGGGACTATAGCTGCAGCGCACGGTTATTAAAAAGCTGTAATGAAAATTTCACACATCTCACTGCTTTGGTACAAAACCACAGTACACCTAGCTTTCAATCATCCAAGTTTAGATTTAATGTTCAAAATACTTTAATGCATACAATCATTTTTGCATGCATGCATGTACACACACACACACACACACACACACACTCCACCAAGCACTGTAGACTTCAAAGCTGGAGAAGTGTGAGAATACTGAAAGTTCAAATGCTTTGTTTCCCAGACGGTTTGATCCATAGCCAGGACAGCTTTGAAACAATTCAACAGACTATTAAGTGGCTTAATGCAATATTGAGTTTGTCTTTGGACAGGCAGTTGTTAAGCCAAAGGCACATGTCTATAATTAGCACCACAATACACAAGTGCAATATGTGCGTCTGTTACAAGCCCCTGAGCAAAATGACTGATGAAAGTATTTTGGTTTTCTGCTCAGTTACACCTGTATAAACATCATCTGACCATGGTAATGAACTGCAATTCCTCCTTATTTTTCTTTTAACAGCTAGGCACATACAGGTCTGAATCTGGGATTTGATTTAAAACCTTCAGGCTGTTATAGTATCCTGGAAGCAACGGAGACTTGCTGGATTGCGTGCCTTTGGCATATCCCACAGGACACCTACTGGTCCAACAATGCTGGCTTAAGCCTGTGCTGAGTATGTGGGTCAAGTCTGGGGTCAGTCCAGACCATCGTTTTTCCAGCTTATCTTTGGCTACAGTTTATCCTCTGCCTTACCCTGATACTGACATCATCCAGAGGATTGTGTCAACAGCATGCCAATATGTGTTGTATTTCAACTGCAGTCAGAGGTGAACTGAAGTGAGTGGGGCAGCTATGTCAGATGAGTAGTTGGGCTGCACAGTAACTGTGCAATGTGTGAAAATAAACACCACCTTTGTACAGACACTGTGATTGGACTGACGTTTATTAATTAATAAATGGCACTTTCAAATCAATTACATTGCATTACAGTCATTTAGTAGATGCTCTTATCCAGAGCGACTTACAGCATACGAGAACATAAATTCATCCACATGAGTTTTATGAGCAACAATGACACAGATCTGGCTAACAACGCTCCCAGGCCAGTGAGTATACAAGCAACGTCACTAAAGCGCTACTGCAAGTTAACTATGTCAATCCCGCAACCATGCCTCAAATTGTAAATAGCTAGATACAGTACATCCGATACCATAGAATAATAGAAAACACCTGAATAGATACGTCACCTGAATGTAAAGGTATCAAGTGCTAGGGTCCCCTGTGGGAAGTTCGTTCCAGCCACTGAGTAAATGCCACTTAGTTTAACGGCAGCACAAATGACAAACTTTATGGTGCATCATTAAGCTTGCTAACTGACAACAGTAACATGTTCAAACTGGGTATATAACTCGCTGCCTTATAAACCAGCTATCGACACAGTGTACTTTTCCTCCTCCCTCACAGTTACAGATAGCATGCTAACCACCTTGCTTGGTCCGTGGGGGTTTTACAGCCATCTGATCCCTAAATACATTTGATTCTACAAGCCACCCTGGACCCTCAGTGAGTTCTCTGCAAACATATCTGTTGTTAGCTGTTGATTTAAGAATACATAATGATGAGAACGGGCCGTTCGGCCCATCTAGGCTTTCAATCAATCACCTACCACAAACTGCGTTCAAAGTTATCACAAACAAACATGCACAGTTGGATAGCATCTCGGCGGCATGATAGTTGAAACTTGTACTTTAGTCTGCTCTGATTACTGAAACTAACACTGTATCTGTGATTAATGAGAACTGTCAATAAACCCCTCAGAGAAACCATTACTATTGGATACTTTTGGTTGTTCAAGTCACAGATTCTCTCTGTATGTGTTGTAACACCCTACAGGGTTTGGTTGTAGGTGTTGCATGGAGTAGTGCAAACCTCTGCCTGCCAGGTTGCCACAGTGTATATCTGAGGGAAATAAAACAAAACATCCAAGCATTAGTGTTTCCAGAATCATTCTCTCCCCAACCAGTACATTTGAATCGCTGACAGCAAAAGTTGAGGAAAGCAATTACAGTCCTCATTAGTTGCAACTCATTGCTGCAACTTATTTACTGCTGTCTATATTCTCTTGTCTCTCTTGTCTGGGGGTACCAGCTCTTGAGGTTCATGCAAACAATATGCGGTTACATAGAGCTGGACATAGAGCTGGACTGACGAGGCACCAATCAGCTGAGGAGAGCTCCGACAATCTTCACCACTATTGTCAGTACTGGCTGGCAAATGTGTACGAGCAATGGGAATCGAGCAAGAAGCACAGCAGCCTTCTGTCAGATCCAGGAGTTATATTGCTTCCCCATTCCTTGGTTTTTACATTTTGTTTTCGTTATGTTTGCAAGTGCATTCATTTAGGCATCGGTTGTGTCTGATCAATGTGCAACTTGGAGCGCTGTTCAAAATATTTCCGTTTGGTCAGAGTGTTTGTGACTAGTTACTCTTTCTGTTTGTCTGTTATGTTATGAAATATTTTTAATTCATTTCAAGGACTGCCAAATTCATAATGTTGTGTGACAAACTGCAGCACTTTCCTAAATCTGTTATTAGAGGTATGCCCTGTGTAAGCATTCAAAAACACTGCACTTATATTGATCGGAAGCACTGGATGAAGCACCAACCCATGGAAGCCTTGATATAACCAGAGGAAATGCCCTGATTCCATGTGCTTATACTGTGTCATGCTAGCACTTCTGTTTCATTGGGGTTTTTTCAGGAAATCTTAGCTTACCTTTTAGCAGAAATTAGACCATCTCTCCTTGTCACACTAAATAGATTTTTCTTACTGTTACAAAAATAACAATCATATTTAATACACAGAAATGTACAGGTAACTGCTAAAATAAAGGAAACACTTCCGTAAATGAAGGATTCTGGAGGCTGTTAAGGTGTGGGGAGCATTTTCCTGCCAAGGGTTAGGTCCACGTAATGGGCAAGGTAAACATCAGCAAATACAAAGCCATTCTGAGTGATCACCTCCATCCTATGGTGAAGCATTTTATTATATATATTTTTTTGTTTCTGATTTTATCCCATTTTAGTAGCCAATTACACCCGCTATTTCTATGTCAATCCCCCCCTAGTAATGTGAGTTCGCTGCCGTAGTCCTGCGACTGGTAGTGACGAAGGCGAAGTAACATCTCCTCCGAGACGGCACTCGACAGGCCGTCGGCCGTAACCCGGTACTACAGGGCCACTCTTATGCGCAGCAAACGTCATGTTGGCTTCCCTCCGGTGACTGAGCTGCCCTCCCTGGGGCAGACAGCCAATCGCCAATTGCCTCCCCTGGTAGCACGGGGAATCGAACCCCGGTCTCTGTGGCCAGTGTCGAACGTTGTAACAACTGGACCACGCGGGAGGCCCTATGGTGAAGCATTTTTATCCCAATGGGAGCGGTCTCTTCCAGGATGACAGTGCCCCATCCACATGGCATGAGTGATCACTGAATGATTTGATGAGCATGAGAACAACGTAAACCATTTGCCATGGCCATCTCAGTTACCAGATCTCAACCCAATCAAACACTTATGGATGGATTCTAGAGCAGCGCCTGAAACAGCGTCATCATGCGTCACCACCATCAACAAAACATCAGATGGTGGAATTTCTTGTGGGAGAATGGTGTTGCATCGCTCTAATATAGTTCCAGACTGTTGGGGAGGTGCATTCTGTGATCCTCCAAAGGCAAACAGAATATGACCCGGCCTAACCTCAAATCTCACAAACAAACATGGTGCCATCATTCACAGGTTTTATTACCACTTCAATGAAACCAGGGCACTAAGGTATGTGGCTTTGGCAGCCAGCACAGTACATATTGGATCAGCACACTAAACTTACATGCCTATGTTACACACCACAATTTTGTGGTTAATATAATATGAGCTGGAAATTATGTTTCAGGCACACCAGAGAAGAGAAAAGGTCCATGTGTAGTGATTGACCTTGTCACATGGTAGCAATATTCCCTGCCCGAGCATATTATGTCTCTCCAAATATCAGCTCGACCAACATCTCCGTACAAACCAAGCTGTCTTCCCCTGTCCCTATTAATGTTTGGTGTCACCAGAATGCTCACCATGAGAGGATCATTCCAATGATGACCTTGAAAAGATGTCTTGTAGTAGTAAGTGACCCAAAATAAAAATATAAAAAGGGGTCTGAACCAGGCTTGCACTGGGCCTGCCCCAAATTGTAAATTCATCAGGAATGGGCCAGAGAGGCAGGAGCCCAAACCCCCCATCTTCCAAACACTTAAAGTGTGACCTGTTCACTGCTTGGGCTCAGTTTTTTCTCAGTTTAGAGGAGTCTAGCAATTCAAGGGGGATTCTACACATCCTTGTATTCTTAGGAGATCTGGTCCTGGCTCACACTTCAGCTTGTTTGTTCTGTTCCTGGTTGCGTGTCTCCGCATTTTGGAAAGGCAAACTTTGTTTCGTACCATATCATTTTTATGTCTAGGATTTAATATTCGTTAAGGTTGTTGAGCCTACGTCTGTAGATTGGACATTGAATATTTGATCTTTAGCAGATGCTCTTATGCTTTTATGAAGGCTGATCCACCAGATTTCTGCCTATCAACAAATTTGGTGATTTCATTGCTAATTTGCATCCTGTGTACTAATTATTATATTAAATCAAATACATATATTTTACATAAGTGAGGGGTTTTAATATGTAATACCACTTGTGTTCAGTATTCAGAGTGCCAAACCTTAAACAAGGGCATTTCACTGTTAATGCTACTGGATTTAGGGAAGAGACATTTTTTTATTCAAATCTCACTGATCCCACAAGACACTTGTAGAATCTATGCCAAGCTGCATTAAAGCTGTTCTGGTGGCTCATGGTGGCCCAACGCCCTATTACAGTTTTTTTCAATTGCTAACAAGCATCGGTCAATACTGAAGACACTTTTTCAAAACTCTTCATACAGTCTGCATTACCAACATGCATCTTAGCCAAACAGTTAATCTCACTTCCAAAACTCACTCAAACCACCAAAACGCTTCATACATGTCTCAAAATAAGGCAACAATTCTCACTCAGAAAGCATACATTGTCACTCATAACACACTGACCTAAAAAACACTAACAACAGGGAGCATTACATAAATTATGAACTTTTATCTTTGAAGTTTGAATGATTTTTCACATAAATCAGTATTTCATTATATAATAAGAATAACACCTTTTCACTTTATTGACTGTACTAAAGTATATGTAACAACAATGAATCAGAAATGCAGAAATTTGCTTCAATATCGTTTATTTTTTCTATATCTCTGCATATAGTAATTTACTTGTGAAAAATAAAAAGTTGAAACAAAAATAGCAATTTCCTGAAATTCCAGGGCTGCAATAATAATCACAAAAAAACAACATGTATAGTATAATCACTCATACTGTACAGTACTGTGAGGGTTCTAGTTCTCCTCTCTCCTGCATTTGGCCACAAGTTCTCATCAACATCACATCTTATGTCTTCTCTGGCGATGCATCTTGGAAAGTATATTTTGGAATGTCTAATCCAACCCTGGCAGTCTTTAGGATAAATGTCTCCACACCCCGCATTCATGGCATCCAGTAAGGACATCTGGTCATGTGGACGGTGGTCATACACCTTCCACCTCCACGCAGAGAAAAACTATTCGAAGGGGTTTAGGAAGGGGGAGTATGGAGGCAGGAATAGTACTAACATCCTGGGATGTGCAGCAAACCAGTCTGTGACTGCAGCAGAGTGGTGGAATGCCACGCTATCCCACACAACAATGAAGGTAGGGGAGTTTCCTGCCCCTCTCTCCTCCGCTGGCACAAGTCATTTATGCAGGTCATCCAGAAAAGAAATGAGCCTCTCTGTATTGTAGGGGCCAATGAGTGGTTTGTGTAACAGCAAACCATCATTGGACAGTGCTGCACACATTGTGACGTAATTCTGTTTTGAATGCGTTTTTAACAGTTTTGAAAACAGTGTGTTAGCATTTGAAAATGTGCTGCAAATATATAGTGTTTTGCGGGTGGTGGAGTATGAATGAGAAAAGAGTTCATGGATTTTGGAAAATGTGGTCATTGAATGCATTTTGTGTGAAAGCAATGAAAAATGATTAATTGTTTGGTCCACATAGACTTCTGGTTCGCTGACTGTGTGAAGAGTTTTGAAAATGTGACTTCAGTTTTGACCAAAGCATGTTAGCAGTTGAAAAAAACTGTAAGACAATTGTGTTGGTCTTTCTTTTATTTTGGCAGTTACCTGTATATAAAATGCGGCTTCTCATGTTCTACGTTATAACACTGTTAATGGGGTTATGCTCCTCATGTTCTATGTTATAGCACTGAAGATGGAGTTATGCTTCTCATGTTCTATGTTATAGCACTAATGATGGAGTTATGCTTCTCATGTTCTATGTTATAGCACTGATTATGGTGTTATGCTTCTCATGTTCTATGTTATAGCACTGATGATGGTGTTATGCTTCTCATGTTCTACGTTATAGCACTGATGATGGTGTTATGCTTCCCATGTTCTACGTTATAGCACTGATGATGGTGTTATGCTTCTCATGTTCTACGTTATAGCACTGATGATGGTGTTATGCTCCACATGTTATGTGTTATGCTTATGCCCATGTCTAAACCCCAGCAGATATGCGCTTGTGAAATTAGAAAATAAAGCCACTAAATTAATTGTTTTGCCTTTTGTTATTATTATGATGCATGTCTGTTACAGCTTAAACCAGTAATAACCAAATTTAGTAATCATCAGTGGCGATTTTATACCCTATAAAGACCCTGTCTTTCATCTCAGCCCCCCTGAAAATGTTGTAGTAAATTAATTAAAAATGTAGGCTTGTGCTTTGCATGTGTACATCTCACATTCTCATTGGGGACTGAGCCCCCCTAAAGGCCAAATCCTAGAATCGCCCCTGGTAATCATTAATAACCACTTTTAAAAAATGAGACAAAAGAAAAATGGAAAAAAACAAGCCTTGATGTACATGATGTAGGAAGCTAAGTATGACACTTTCCATAATCCTGGCAGAAATTGTAAATGTTCCAGTAGTGTATGCCTTTTTTTATTGTGTACATATTATTTCATTACTCATATATTGCTTATATATGTGGCGTAGCTAAGCCCTTCGCAGTTTGTAAGAGGGAAGATTTCTTTTCATTATTTATAAAGGCAAACGTTGACAAAGATTTTATTCAATTTTAATAATGACACATGTTAAACAACCTCCCGCCGCCAAAGCCATGTGTTTATGTAGCTTTATGTAGCAACAGCGCTTATTTAAGATGAGCTTTTTCGAAAATCACCCAATGTAGATGCAGTTATTCAGTGTCTACATGTCGTAGCCTGTGGCGTGCTGAAGAAGATAGCTCTTGGATTATGCTGACAGTATAAACAGAGGTATGTAAACATCAGGAACAGCAGGCGTGTCATGTTCCAGTAGTTGTAATGACAGAGCCCCCTATTTCCCCATTTAATTTCTTGTCTGCAAGCCAGACTATTCACAATCGCTGGCTCACATTCTGCGCATTTATTTCCGACGAATCACACCTCTTTAACACCATACAGTGAAACTGAGAAATAAAATTCTATCCATTGTCAAGTTTTATAACAGCTTACAGCTTCAGAAGTACGACATGTATAGTGTGTTTGGTAATATGTGGGAAAACACACTTTTGCCTTTTCAGAGAGTTTGCAAAGGAGGAGAATAATACGACTCCTGTACCTTTTGTTCCCAAAGTGCTCTCATTTAATATGCATATTTCAATAAAGAGGTGCATAGGGCATGAAATGTGGGTTGTGTATGGGATTACAGGCCTTGGCTCTTACCTGCACGGTCTCACATCTCCCACACAATGCAGCAATTCATCGTGATCGTGGAACTGTGTTGATGTTCCTGAATCAGGAAGCGTATGTGATTTGGGGGTAGGTCTGCTGGTTGGCCTGTGAGGGGAATGATGAGCTCCTTCCCTGGCGGAGTAGAAATCGCCATGGGACACCACCGAAATTGCGCCGAGCTGGGTGATCGCACACAGGGGAAAAGGATGGGCGGTGATATTACGGGCACTGTAGATGACACCGCTGACAGAAGTGAAATGCAAATAAATAAAAATCATTCAACTCGGCCTGGCGGTGAGAAAGACATTGCACAGGGTGTGGAGGCGGCCGCTTTACGATTAGAAAACTGAAGTTAATTGTAAATCAATCAAAACTAATGATGCCGAGGGCTGAAGGACCGTCGGCATGTCAGACTAAGGGATGGTTATTTATTGTGTTTGGTTTCTGCTGGTTATCCTCTGGGAACACCCCACCCTCAGAGAAGCTAAGAATAACCCAAATGTGCGTCTCCCCTACCCTGCCCAGTGCTCAGAAGGGGAGTTCTAGTAGCACAGCCGAATGAGTCAACCACCTGACCTGTGCTGCTCAACACTTGTATAAGCCAAGGGAGTAGATATCAAACATTTTTATATACAGTACATGGTTTCGATTTCTTATAACACAGTCTGAAGTAAACATATTCATGAACACAGTTTCATTATATCAGCATTACCAAGTTAGTTTAAAGAGATGTTTTTAAGAATCTTTTGTTTTTCTGGGTATTATGTGTGTATTCTTTTCAGTGTGTAAAAATTGAAAAGCTAAGCGGTATTGAATGTTAGTTAGGAGAAAATATATCATCCTAGAAGAAGCCATCAAAAAAGATAAAGATATACACGTTCAGTTTATGAATAACTAAACCGAAGGGATCATAGCGGTGTAAATTGTGCATTGTGTGGTAATCACAAAGCTTACTGAAGAGAATTGACAGCAATAACATTCTTTTAGAGAAATTCACCATGCTAAAGCAAACATTGTGTATTATTGAACTTAAATAACTTGTTCAATAAACTTCAAATATCACAACCCTCTCAGTTTTGCAGAGTGAAAAAAAATACATGAAGCTAGTGGAGAGGATTAGCATTTTATTAACATCTGTGAAAGGCTTTTTTTCTTTCTGAATTGCATACACTTTTTTTTACTAATGAAATAAAGGGCTTTAAAACAAAGTCTATAGCCTTTTTGTAATCTCCCATAAATGTGTGATTTTAAAATATTCAGCAAGTTGTTTGATTATTTTTGACACTTCATTTTCATCATTTGCATCTGTATCTCAATTACAATTATTAATTATTACTGACATGAGTTGAGTACAATGAGCACAAATGTGTATATTTCACTGATATCTTAAAATGGAACTATAGGTGCAACCCAGTGCTGTACAAAGTCAACAGCTGGAGTCACAATGATTATTGTGGACATTATATAATGTTGTTAAAACTGGAGGATATTCCATACATATGCTTATTTGAAGTCTCTCTCTCTGTCTATAATGAGTAAAGAATAAAATGCTGCCCTAATGACCCCATATATATAAGAGAAGATTCCCTACACTACCCTAAAGCGTCTGTATGTATAAGAGGCTATTCCCTATACTGCTTTCCATGGCCACATGCTGTATGTATAAGAGGCAATTCCCTATACTACTCTATAGGGCCTGTGCTGTATGTATGAGGCAATTCCCTATGCTGCTCTATAGGCCCTGTGCTATATGTATAAGAGAAGATTCCTTATACTGCTCTATAGACCCTGTGTTGTATGTATACGAGGCCATTCCCTATTCTGGTCTATAGGCCCTGTGCTGTATGATAAGGGAATATTCCCTATATATTCTCTATACTTCTTTGTAGGCTATAAGAGGCGATTCCCTATACTGCTCTGTAGGCCCTGTGCTATATGTATAAGAGGAGATTCCCTATACTGCTATATAGGCCCCGTGCTGTATGTATAAGAAAATATTCCCTGTACTGCTCTATAGGGCCTGTGCTGTATGTATGAGGCAATTCCCTATGCTGCTCTATAGGCCCCATGCTGTATGTATAAGAGAAGATTCCTTATACTGTTCTATAGGCTATGTACTCTATGTATGAGAGGTGATTCCCTATACTCCCCTATAGGCCATGTACTCTATGTATAAGAGACAATTCCGTATACTTCTCTCTAGGCTCTGTGCTGTATGTATCAGAGAAGTTTCCCTATACTGTTCTATAGGCCATGTACTCTATGTATAAGAGGTGATTCCTTATACTCCCCTATAGGCCATGTACTCTATGTATAAGAGGTGATTCCTTATACTCCCCTATAGGCCATGCACTCTATGTATGAGAGAAGATTCCTTCCGTGACTGTCACAGGAGCAGGGACCAACTGCAATTCAAGAGGACTGTCAAGGCTCATAAAAAAATCATCACTTATGATCAAATCGGAGTAAAAATCCTGCTCTTCGCCTCAGAGGAGAACACCCTCCCAGCCTCCCTCCTCCTGCCCACTGAATATTTCATGCCAGGGAAGCACTCGCCACCGAGGAAACTCTCAGCAGCTCAGGATCGCGTGCAAATATTTACTTACACATGGGGGCGAGGCCGGGGTGCCCTGAGTGAGTTTTTGTAAATAATGATAATTACTTGTGACACGGCCCTCTGCAGGCAACCAGCGGCTGCTCCTAACCTCATGCTGTATTGATGGTACTTTGCCACTCGCTCTGGTCCAAAGAGGAAGAAGCAGAGAGGAGAAAATAAAAGATGGACGCCTTGATGCATATGAATGGACAAATGTCTGTTTTAGCCGCTTAGAGCGGAGCTCAATCGCAGGGCGGTGGGAACATCAAAACACAATCAAGCGCTGACATGCAGCCGGTGGGCAGGGAGAGCTCCGTCAAGCTGCTCTGCTGTATTGCGCTGAGGCGCCGTGCGCACGGAGTGGGCGCTCAGCGCAACGCAGTCCTGCAGCCCGGCCGAGCACACCCACCACGATCCCCACCATCCTTTGTTATTTGTTAAAGGCAGAAATAGATTTTGACATAGGCCTAGAATTATTTTGTCAGCTGAGAAACAAGTGAGTATAGAATGCACGGATCAGTGTAGATGTCTCTCCAAAATGAAAATGCACAAAAACCACAGAGGAAGAAAGGTTTCAATCAAGTGATTGTTAGGCACAGAAGCCACTCCATTTTCATAATTTTTGGTGTTAACTTATTTTATTTATCTTAAGAAACTTTTACGTTCTTTTTAATGTATTTTTCATGTGAAAATAATTAATTCAAAAAGACATACAGTTCATTTGTTTCTATCCTCAGATTATGTTCTTCTTCAGCAGGACTTGCCCTCTGTTGTAGATAGAGGTAATTTTTGCAAGCTTTCTGCATTCATGGGTAAGACTGTGACTATGTAGGGTTCTTCAGGAAAAGCACCTGGACAAAGAACTTCTGAACTACCCACTGAACCTCATCGATAGAAAATAATTGCTGCCATGGCGACTCAAGTGACTTCCAGTACCCCCGATTGTTATTGGTTGAATACGGGATGGCATTATCAATAGTCTCAGCCATTTTGGCCATAGATCTAAGTAGGATAAAGGAGATTCAATGAAACCCACTCTGAATTCTACGTGATCACAGCCATTCTCACAGCCATTTTACTGACAATTTGACTTGAAAGACGCAATGCAAATGGAGAAAGGTTTTACACCGGAACGCAGCTGCACTCAAACAAGCTCCACTCCTGCTCCCAAGTGTCTGAGGCTCTGGAGGAATGCATTCTCCTTCTCGTGGAACGCGTTCCAATATGCCTGACTTGCTTCCATTGATTTCCGCGTGCCAGGTGCTTTTAATGCTCTTAATACAGCCTGATCCACCCTGGTGACAGTGCGATGCTGTGAAGAGGATGCCAGCGGCAGTCAGGAGGCATTAATGATGATGGAGCGCAGGGGAGCAGCTGTGCTGAGCACGTCAAACCACAGAGCTAAGGTCGGCCCCAATTAAATATGCTCTCTGTGATGTCATTGGGTATGGACTTCATACATCAAACAATAAAGAATGTCTCTTTTTTGGACTGCTGGCACAGATTGAGTGCAACTGGCTCAAAGCCCCTTTGCTTTGGGGGCACGCTGGTCTCTTTTTCCGAACGGGCATTCTTCTTCCATTCCGCACAACATGGCTACTCCCAACCATGCCTGGATGGACCAGATAGAGCTCTGGTGGACCAGATAGAGCATTGTAGCATGACAGAGCAGGTGGTGGGAATTAACCAATAGCCAGAATTGAAGTGAAGACAGCGGAATAAGCTATATTCCCCAAATGAGCTCGCGCCTGAAGACAAGCACATTATTATAATTGTTTTTTTTTACTGCATACTGTGCCGCACTGTACAAGTACAGTTGATTGTTTATGTTAATCGTCTGCAGCAATTACACATTGTACGTCATGCCTGGCACCACATCATAGTAAACAGATGGCATATTTGTTTCACCTAATACTGGTTTCTCGCCTCTTTTTTGTATGGTTTATGCTTCTATGCCATTTGTTGAATGAAGCACATCTCCACCACTATATAAATAAACTTGCCTTGCCTTACTTTTACCCATTTGGATCACTCGATTCCCTGCTCCGTTTATGTCCCTGGATGCCCTGTAAATGGTGGCCAGTAAATGGTGGCCATGTCCAGTTTTTGTCCTGGACACATACAGCTGGTGCCTTCGCCTCCTCCATCACCTCTGTGCCAGGTGTGCCGGTGAGGTAATCATGTAACTGGTCACCCAGCAGAGAAGGCCACCATGTTCAACCTGTTCGCCACTCTCTATTCTGCACTCGCTCCCTCATCAGGACACTGGACCCTCTCCTGACTGCATGTCTCCTGGCCACATGTAAACCAAAAGGAGCGGGCATTGTCATAATAGTATAATAACCCAATAATAATTGGATTATTATAATAATCCATGCTAAGGCATCATGACAATTCAGTATATGATCGCTCTTATCTCCTGAAGAGAACATTGCGTGCCTTACATCCAGCCATTTCGCTGTAGTGAGCCTTAACCATGTTCGGGATGTCAAGCCTTTGTGTAATCGCTTTGTACCACAGAATGGCTCACATTTTCACAGTTGTGGTAGGTGACAAGTTAAGTGTGTTCTGTCATATGCTTTTGTATCCAGATAAACCCTCTCACCATCGCAGGGAGCAGCACGCGATAGACCTGCGGAGCTGCAGAGCCACGCTATGCAAACTGTCTCCGTGTAATGGATTTTACCGGGGAGACATTTGCATTTATTACACTGGATGTCAGCAACGTGACATGGCTCAGTCCCATCATCGAGACGGGAGAGGGGAATAAGCCCCCCCCTTTACCCTCCCTAATGCTGGAGCCCCTGTGTGTTTTCTGTAGATTTACTGGTGGGATTTGGGGTGTCTCTGCCCATAAGCAATGGCATTTCACTTGATTTACCAATTGCCTTTTTATCTCTGTGCATAACAGGAGATACAGTAAATTCTGATTATTAGATGAATTCACGTGGATGAAGGGGGGAGATGAGCTGCTGAGCAGCGGGGATGTCAGCTTCATGGGGAAGGTGTGCTGTAACACCATTACATTTTGTTCTCTGGGCTTTATGGTAATTTGAATGATAATTTCAGCTTTTTTTCAGTCGAATGAATGTCAAGTCTGATTTAATTTGTCCTCCATAAACTCTCACACAAGGTAGAATTTTATGGGCAGGCCTGTTTCAAGTTAATTACAAGATGCAGAGGGTTTGCAAACCGAAGCAAACAAAATATTTATTATGCACGGTTCCCCACAGTCAAATTAATCAAATGAAAGCATCACCACGTTTTAATGTTTCTTTTCTGGCATGCACTCATTTCCAGACTTGATGTAAACATACGCTGTATCGTGTAGATACAGGGACACATCACATAACCCAATTCCCTTTGTTCCAAGATGACGTTTTTTTTATCCGTTGGCGGCATTGAGCAGAAAATGGTATATTGCCTGCCATATGGGGTTTCATGACTTTGACTTTGTATTGACTGAAACGGTTTTCATCTCTGTATGTACTGCACTGTTGTAAAGTTTTGTAACTATTGAATAATGCACTGTTATGCTGGTATTCTTTCTGAGTATTTGCATTTTTGAGTTGGGAATTTAACTTGATCGCTGCATGTTTAGCATATACATATATACCAAATCTTTCCTGGAAACGGAATATTTGGCATCGTGTCTTTCAGCATTTGACGTTCGGCCCAGAGTTGATCATCGTCCATCCTGGTGGAGTCGAGAGATATGTGAGCATGATCGGTCCTGAAGCCATTTCACCCTTTCTGATTGAACATCAGGTACAGTACTGTCTACAGTCATGGTTATCTGAAATGAATACTGAAACACTCGTCAAAGGGTTAATGTATCTGTGTGCTTAAAACTGCTCTGCTTTCTCAGCAGGTGGCTGGAACCCGGAGGTAAATGTGTGGCGAGAGATTCATGAGGCCCCGAGTTGAAAGCAACTGGAAAGTCACAAACATCTGTGTGTGCGTCCGTGCGCGCGTGTGTGTGTTAGCCTGCGTGTATGTGTGTGAACTTGTAGTGTTTCGCCGAAAGGTGCTTTTTATTTAGTTTGTTATCCTTATTTATTGTTTTTTTGGCCGGAACCCGCGAGGGGGATAGCTGAAGTTTATTTTGTTAATTTGTGCCGTACGGGTTCTCTCTCTCCCTCTCCCTGGGGAGAAATAATAAAAACTCCGGTCCGCAGATGGAAAACTCCACTCCCTGCATTTCTGCTGTTCCGTTCCCTTCCTGGTTGTGTCGCACGGCGTGTGACAGTAACCAAATGGTACTGTAAATAGTAATATTGCAATAAAGAACTGTAATAAGTAGAAGCAATGACCAAGTACTGTAGTATTTCATTGTAAGTATACATTTTATAATCTTATGTTTATTCAAAACAACAACTGAACAGATAAGAATGGTAAAAGAAAAGGATCAAAATCTAAAATGTTTATTCCACATCCTGATTTCTAACTTCTTAAAAAATTATATTTTATTAATAGGAAGCAATGTATGCATGAACAGTTTTTTAGCAGTACAAATAGGCAATTAAAATAAAGTGCTGAGGACAATTATCAATGTTTAATAACATTTCAACCCCCCACCATAGCCACTTTCCCAGTGTGAAATACAGGTAAATGCCAAAATAAAGGCAACACTTTTCACACACCCCTGTGCCCTTCTAATGGGAAAGTGCCCTCCTAATTTGCATTTAAAACAAAAGCGAGGTGACTATTACAGCAAATACTGAAGGTTTTTAAATGAATGAAGCAACAAAGCCCCCCCCACCCCCCACTCAACAATTCGCTTGTACCCTTTTTTGACTTTGAGCACCTGCCCCTCCACAGGTCTCTGCACATGGCCTTACGTGCATATATCTAATAGGTGACTTGGACAAAGAGATGAACAAAATGCCAAAGCAGGGGAATTGGATTTTAGGTAGCTGTCATCTTACACCAATATATACTGTGTGTGAGTTTTGAAAAATCAATGTTAATTTAAGTATGGCTGGCCATGTCTAGTCTGCTGTTCAAAGTAGTCTCCGATTGACTATCCTTTATTACAACGGCTGCCACTGTGTCGTCTGAGGTCTGAACAGACTAAACAAAGCACGCTCGAGGTGAAAAAGGTTTACACTTTTAATATTAATTAAGTATCAGACAAAACAACAATACGCTTGCGTGGGCCCCAGGTGGCGTAACGGTAAAGGCAGTCTTCCATAGTGCAAATTGCCCACTGCAGCCATGGTTTGGTTCTCCGGCTGCGCCAGCCTGGCTCTGACCAGGAGTCCCGTTCGGGGGCGGCGATTGACTGTCCGTCCCAGGGGAGGGGGGAGGGAAGCCAGCAGCAGCTTGCCGCGTATAAGAGTGGCTCTGTGTGTACCGGAGTTACAGTCGACGGCTTGGCAGGGGGGGATCGGGGGGGATTGGTAAAGTAGAAAGAGGGTACAATTGGGTACTAAATTAGGAGAGAAAGGGGAACAAATCTGAAACAAAAAGACCCCTCATGCAACACATTTGGTTTGTTTGCAACTAGAGGAAACAGTCCTGTGTGTAGTGTCCCTCACTCATCAAGTTAGCTGCTTCCACAGTTAAAGCGTTTTACCACTAGGGAATTAAAATGCTACCAGAGTAGTTGCAGCTGCTGAAGATATTTTTTTTAAAGTTTTTGAACTTCTCTAAAATTCATAAACTTTAGAGAGGAGCTAGAGGGTATTAGATGTGTTTTGCATAAAACTAGTCACAGGCAAGATAATGGTAGAGATTTTCAATACTGCACATAGGAATTGTCCTCTGGACATGCCTGTGAAGGTAATGATTTGTCATTAGCTATAAAACAATTGAGCTATTCAGCTGTCCAGCTAAATTATCAGCTAACCTGATGTTTACCAACCCCTGGTCCTGGTGGCATTCTGTGTCTACTGGTTTAGCAGTTAGGTTTTACTGTGTGCTGATTTCCCCCAAATTTAGAATCAATAATTATCCCATTCAAGTCACTGCTGTGCCACCCACATCCACATGACAGGAGCACTGCAGCTAGTGCATTTACACATACTCTGTGTGTGTACACACAGGCTTCAGGCCTCACAGTACTACAGGAGAGAACTAGCACCAAATGGTGGAGATGTACATCTCTCAGTGATGACAGCTGGTAGACTGTGGAAGCCTGGGACAATTATGAGGAATAGCCCCCAGAATGTGCCCCCAGAACCTTACCTATTTAACTTAATTAAATTGGCTCTGTGGCTCACTTGGTAGAGCACAGCGTTGGCAACGCTTAGGTTGTGGGTTCAATCCCCACTGGGGCCACATATACTGAAAATGTATGCATTCACTACTGTAAGTCGCTTTGGATAAAAGCGTCTGCTAAATGGTGTATATTAAATGGTGTATATTAATGAATCAATCTTCATCCCCTTTGGGACACCAGGTGTACCTTCTGCAAATACATTCGTGATGTGACAAATGTAACTACACTGGCGATGGAACTACTATAGCTACATGTACACTGGTGACGTACATTCTGCAAATACATTGGTGATGTAACTACTGTAACCTTATTGGTGGTGGCCATTTACTTACCTAGGTTAGGTGATCAGGTAGATATTTTGATTAGCTAGTTAGCTAATGAGCAGTTATATCATATTTAATTGCATTGCATTGATGTGTGTTGATTGCTATGGATATATATTCTTTTGATTTAGTATGCTTAGTATTAGCGTTGTAATACAAAATTGCAGCCTTGCAGCCTTCTGCAAGTGCAACGGTCTGTTGTGACAAACGCAGATCATTCCTTACTACTGTTGTATTATAATTATTCTATTTCTCAGAATAAATGTAATGTGTCATATAAATGACTGATGAAATATTTGCTTTATTACAGACTGAATGTACAATATAGAATGCACCATATTGTTTTAAATTGCTTATTATTTAAGCTCAAAATTTCTGTAAAATTAAGAAAGAAAAACCCCCACTTTTATCTAGATTTTGAAGAGAGTATTTTTTAACATGGGCTTGTGATGGTCATAGTCCATGCTACTGAAGATAACCCCTTTTGAAAGTGGGAAGAAGCTCAAACGAGACTGGTTTACCTTGGACATCCCGAGCCTGCCCACTATATTAGCAGGGATTGTCTTGAAAATAAATATGTATTCTATATGACTCCTCTACTTCAGGATTCACGTGGATAATGCTGAATATTAAAGAGGCAAGCCCATTGCACTTGTTTCCGACACCAGTAAAGGTACTAACCACTGCTCATTAAAACTGGAGCCAGTTAAAAAAAAAATTGGCAGCATGAAACCCATTTATTTGACATAAATAACACATATTGGGAGAGTAACTGTTAGAACACATCATTAGCTGACTTCAATCTCTGTTGAAATGTCTGTTGTTTGTTTGCTTCAGTCAAATCTCACAGATGTAAATGAAATGTACTAACAATCTCATGGGGATATTTATTTTTGTTAAACACACAAACAGCGCTGTACAATAATTGGGTTTCTAATGACTTTTGGAGGTTGCACCAATATGAACGGTGACCTTTTCACAGTATTTATTTATGCTCAAAAATGTAGTCTCTGCCAGGCTGCCTTTTCTGAAAAGGATTAAATAAGTAGATTCTCAACAACAAAAGGTGTGCATTTGTATTTATTGCTCCCAGTGACATTAATTGTATTATAAATGAAAATATCAGTATTTAAAGCAAGTGTTTAAAATGTTGGGCTTATTATTATTATTATTAATAACGTTATTTTATGGCATACTGTTACAAACCCATAAAACCCCCCCGCACTCCAATAGCCAGTTGGTGAACCAAAATGGGACGCAACAAATATTCCTTCGAGTCAACGACTTATATAGAAAAGATACAGGATTTATTTATGACATATGACAGATAGTGGACATACTCACATGACAACGAAGGGATATAATAAAAATCAATAAAACAGTCTGACTAAGCCCTAGCACCAGAGAGATTAGGTTCTAAACTCACTCCCGTACAAATCAAAATGGACTGCTTCCCCTACTCTATGCTTCCCCAGCTATCAAAAGGTACATAAGAAAAATATGCACAGGGAAAAACGGACAAGCAAGTAAGGTAAAAATTTGTTTTCCAAAAAGGCACAGCTGCATGGCACAAAGTCAATGAAAGGAAAAAGCCTCTTCTCCAAAAAAATGTAGCTCCACCCCTTATAAACTCCAGACAGAGGCATGGCCAGACGAGGTCGAGGAGAGTGCAGCTGGGAACAGTCCAATCACCGCCAGAGCAACCACGCATCGGCAGCATGGCCTCAATCAGCAATCAAGCACCTGTTGTTTAAGAGTCTCTGGGGTCAAATTTTGGCCAACCGTAACAATACGGACAGTGGAGTGTGAGGTGGATTGAAGGTGAAAGAACCACACGCAGATCTCACGGGTATCTAAAAGCTGAACGCGAGCGATCAGCCACTAAATCTGAAAACAGACTAGGGAGCGGGGAAAACAAATAGAAAAGGAAAGGGATAAGAAAACCCCGGGACAAAACTCCACGGGAATAAACCCAACAGAAACAACCCTAATAGGGCGAACACTCCTCACCGAGGAGCTAAGAAAACAAATGACTACAGAGACTTTTGCTCTGGGGGACATTAGCCCTAACTAACAAAGAATAACCTCTCAAAGGAAACCACCGAAGTGGTGAGCTTAAAACCCTTCACGTGGAAATAATTAATCTCTCTAAAAGGCTACCACTGAGTGGTGAAACTAAACCTTATTTTAAGATTAATAAGTTTGTTCCTACTCTCTTTAACTGAGAGAAAACCACAGGGTGGTCACGCTTAAACCTTTGTTTGGAATACCGGCTATCATGTAGCAATTAGTTTACACAGAAGCGTTTCAATGAGGGGAAAAAGAGACCTTAAGTAGGAGACGGGATTAATACTGATTGCTCTCAGCTGAAAGTGATCAAAGCCCCCACCAACACAAGACCATATAAAGGCGGCTGAAATGACAACAATTCTTCTCAACAGAAAGAGGAAAAGACCATCACATGACCACGTGCCCTCCAGAGGCCGAACGAGGTAAAACCGTGACATGGAGGGGACATTGACGAGACAAGATGCTGTTAAATCTACATTGAAATATATTAATCTTATTGTAAATACTGTTATTTAACTACAGAACAATGCTGGGTCTCAGAACACAGCATTATCCCCTTTACTGTCACGCCCTATGTTTGACATTCATGCCCAAATATAACAGTTCATGGCTCAATTATTGTTATGGCCGCATGCCTACATTTGGTATCAAATAAAGAAAGGAGCCACATTTCATGATATACCTGTTTTTCTGCATGGTTGTATACAACTAAAAAAACTGTGCAAAAAAACTGACTTCTAGACCCAAGGGCTCTGTGGAAAGCGTCGGTCTAGGCATGGAAATCAGGGTAGTTAATGGCCAAGCCTACTGGCAAGACAGCTAGGGCACACAGCTGTGCAGCATTATCTATTTGTATGGGAGTGCTCTGCTCTCTTAGTAGGTGGCTGGAGCATGGGAGCTGAATGCCGATCAAGTCAGAACCGTGAAACAACTATAAAAAAACTATGAAAAGTTGCGAATGTCTTTCTGTAGTGTTGTGTACTGAATGTTTAGTGTTTTGCTGATAGGATTTATTGTTTTTAGCTTGAACCCGTAAGGGGGACGGACAAAGTTGATTTTGTTCATTTGTATCGGTTCTCTCTCGCTCTCTTCCTCTCTCCCTATGGAAGAGCAAATACAATCCAGTCCAAAGACTGATAACACCATTTCCTGTGTCCTGCTCTTCTGTTCCAATTCTGGTTGTGTTGCACGGTGTGTGACAAGCTGATGAACTGGAGGCCTTTTAGTGAGTGGTGTCACCGGAGGTCTCCAAGTGTCCCAAAACCTATCCAGGGTGACCAAATTGGCCCAATGATTTTTATTAACTTCTGTGACACTGGAAAACATACTAAAATGTTTTGATGACTATAAAACCCAAACCGTTATTGGATCGTTATTTTGCTCACAAAACAGATATTAATGTGATGGGTCAGTGTCTCCTAATGTCTCCAAGTGGCCCAATTCACTTCTGTGACACTGAGAAACACACTACAACATGTTGTTGCCTATGAGACACACACACCAAAGTCAAACCAAATAATTGGATAGCAACAAGTTTTTTTTTCCAATTGTAAAAAAGTAACCAACAGGCATTTGCCATTATCAACTTTTCCAAAAAAACTAAACAAAACAGCAACAGCTGTCAAAATGAGCAAGATAAATAAAAGATATCAAAATATTGCAGCAATATAAATTATATATTATTATTATAATAATATACAATATAAATAATATAACAAATATTTTTTTGGCACTGGTTGCCATTCAGGGGGGCTGTTTGGCCAATACTTATTGGAGAATGACGGGTGTGAGCTTATTTTGTAGGAAAGACTTACCATCACTGCAATACAAAACTTTCCTATGTGAAACATACTCACATATCTTGTAGACCCAGGAGAATTACATCTTTGCTGTTGTTGGTGATAAAAAACACATAGTAAACACTGGAACTCTTTTGCTTGCATCTTGTAACAAAACAGGTCAATACTTTTGTATGTTAGACCCTTACGGTGCTCACATTATCAACGATCTGTTATATTTTGGGACGTTTAGACTTAACCAAAAGTAAGGAGCAGCTATTCTCCTAGAGTACCCTGACTTGAATTGGGACTGAATTTATTTGGTGACATTGCAGTTGATGTGAATTGGCATGCATTGTTGAAAAGATGAGATTCCACCCGATCTGTGAATATAACACATGTCCATATTTTCGGTACATTTAACCGTAATGTTTAAAGGAGAATGTGCTATGTGATGTGTAGACTGCCTGCTGGCAGGCTAGTGGCAGTTAAAGGGTAAAAACATTCAAATACTGCACCCTGGATTCAATCCGCATCCTTACATTTGACTCACAATTAAACAAAAGTGTTAATTTTTAAAATATATATATATAGTTTAGTGAGTTCAGGAATCACCAAAAATTACGTTACCAAGCTGTTTTGTGGAAAACAATAACACTTGCATTTTCTTGTTAGTCAAAGTTAAGGACAAATGTTTACTGAATTCAAGCCTGAGTCATAAACTGTTTACTGGAGTGAAAAAATAAGAGAAGTGCCGTTTTGCCTATTCTTCTATTAAATGCAATTATGCAAAACAAACAAACATTATTTTAATTTCTGAAAATAAAGCCGCTTAATCTTTAACCAATTCAGTAACTTGAATGGTAAAATGTTGACGTTTTGCTCTTGTTTAGTATGAGTGCACACAATGTTTTTCATTTTAGTTGAAAGAAAAAAAACAGGAACATCTTAGAAAGAAGGTATACATGTAGGTGTCCTTGAATTGTATTCATTGTAATTATTTGTATTCATTTGTTACAGTTTATATATATTCATGAATGTATATCAATACAATGTCTATATTTTGCGGGCTATGTGATATCACTGTGATGCCAATTGCATCACTAAATGACTGCAGTAGTCATTTGAATGAATAGCTGCACTTTATTTACACTGTCATAAACCGTTAATAAATACTTGTCGAGGAGGTGCATTTTGGTCATCCTGCGCAGGCAAACAGAATGTGGCCCAGCCTAACCTAAATGCTCATAAACAAGCATGGTGCCATCATTGACAGGTTTATTACTCTGTTAATGAAACCAGGGCACTAAGGTATGTAGCTTTGGAAGCCAGCGCAGTCCATATTAGATCAGCACACCAAACTTACAAGCTTATGTCACACAGCACAATTTCAGGGTTCTACCTATGAGATGGAAATTATGGATCATGTAAAAAATAATTATGGCCTACCAGATTGACAACGAAGGTCAACATGGTATGATTGGCCTTGTCAGATGATAGCAATATTATTTGAGAATATTATGTCTTTCCAGATATCAACTCAACCAACATCTCTGTATAAATCAAGCTGTCTTCCCCAGGCCCAATCAATGTTTGGTATCACAAAGATTCAAATTAAAAGAGGATAGCGAACGGATACCTTGAAAATATATCTTGTGGTAGTAAGTGACCAAAACAAAAATATAAAAAGGGTTCTGCGCAGGGCTTGCCCCCAAATCGTAAATGAATCAGGCATGGGCTAAAGAGGGAGGAAGCCAACCCCCCAAACACTTGACCTGTGTGCGACCTGTTGATAGCTAGAGCTTGGTTTTGGCAGTTTTAAAGGAGTCTAGCAATTCAAGGATGATTCTCCAACTTTCCTGCTTTCTTGGGAGATCTGGTCACAGCTCATACCTCGGCTGCGTGTGTTTACATTTGGAGAGAGACAAAATTGGTTTGGTATCATTTTCTTCCATTTCATCTCTTTTGTGATTGTTTAGTTAATTTGTTAAGGGAGTTGAACCTACGTCTGTAGATTGGACATTGGATATTGTGTCTTTGTCTAACTGTTGTAACTTAATAAACCACCTGTTAATAAAAAATTAAAAAAAATTCAGATTTGATCCCATTTTCTCCCAATTTGGTAGCCAATTAGACCCAATTTTTTATGTCAATCCCCCCCTAGTAATGTGAGTTCGCTGCCGTAGTCCTGTGACTGGTAGTGACAAAGGCGAAGTAACGCCTCCCCCGAGACGGCACTCGCGAAGCCGTCAACCATAACCGGGTACTACAGGGCCACTCTTATGCGCAGCGAACGTCATGTCGGCTTCCCTCCCCCCTCCCTGGGGCAGACAGCCAATCGCCGCCCCCGGTGGCACTCCCAGCCAGACGGGGAATTGAACCCCGGTCTCCGTGGCCAGCGTTAGACGTTGTAACCACTGGACCACGCGGGAGGCCCACCTGTTAATTGTAATTGAATTGTGAGTTGTATATTTTGATGAAGGTTGATCCTGCAGATTGCTCTGCCTATCAACTAATTCTGTGATTTAATTGATCATTGGTATCCTGTGTAGTAATTATTATATTAAATCAAATACATATATTTTACATGTAGGATAAGCGGGGGGTTTTAACACATAATACCACTTGTGTTCAGTATTCAGAATGCTGAACTTTAAACAAGTGAACTTGACTGTTAAAGCTACTGGATTCAGGGAGTAGACTATTTGTATTCAAACTTCACTGTTCCGACATACTTAACTATGAGAATGACTTATTGTTTCAAATAGTGAAGTGGATAGTAATAAGCATGATAAACATGTACAAAGATCTCAATTTTGTTTCTTTGTATATGAAGTCCAAATAGTGATTAAGACTCATCTTTAATGTTATACTTTGACAATTAAATGTAAACTTTTTCTAACTGGCAAAAAAATATATTGGCAGTGTGTTTGAAAACGGACACTTCATAAAATTTAACTCTGGAGACCTCATATCATTTCTACTAGGGGTAAAAGGTGGCAGGAAGCATACACAGTAACATCCTGCTGTCAATCATGTGGGAACACCATTTCAACAGGTGAGAGGGTCTCTCTAGGCAACTTTGTGTGAAAACAATACTTTTCAGGGAACACAAGAGTCAATGGTCAATCCATTCACATCCAATGAGCTAATTTGTTGTGCATCTACTGGTAGATGTGAAGTACTCAAGGATGCATTAAAGGAAGAATTGACTAAGACTACCAGAAATTACCGCAAAGTTGAGAAAATGTAGAAAAAATATATGCGCAAGTTGTCGATTTAGCAAGGCATTCATTTAAAATAGTTATGTAAATGAGCACAGATGCAAAATATGCATTTACATATTGCATATTGTTTTTTATTACATCTCATAAAAAAACATATGAAATCTTTTCGCAATTGTTAAATCAAGCAAGGTTGTTCATATGCATTTATATACATACTCTCCTTCAACTTTTTGTAGTCTCACATCATAACATCATATGCTTTTTATATTCTTATAATTAAGAACACGTTTAACTCTTGTTACACATTTCTTACATTGCAGTAACTTAGTAATGAACAAAGTAGTTACAATATAACTACACAGGTAAAGGTGCAACTTAATGTAAAGCGTTACCAAATTTTATATATAATAAACATTTAAGACCTGGATCTGTTTCAGAATGCCAATTAATTTGAAATTTTATTTTTGCTTTTATTATTATCAGTTATTATTCTCCTCCTGCTATTACATTACAAGACAGGAAGACAGTAAAAATAATGCTTAATTAGATTGCTGAGCCTGTTATTTTGCTGCCCAGGCAACAGTTTTGGTACTAGTGCCAAATAATAATTTGTTCCACAATTGGAGTCCATCTTGACTTTGACAACCAGTATGCTAAAATGCCCCTGTCGTGTAGAGTAAGATTCTTTGAAATATGCCACTGACAACTTCTTTCCGGGGAGAAATTAACTTGCATCGATTCTAAAAAAAAAATCCAGTCCTGAGCTAGACAGCCTTGTCTTGCATGACAGACAGGAAAACAGAATTTACAACAGAACATGTCCTTTATGCAGAATGAAGATTAAGGGGAGGCGGGATCAATATGATATATACTGGGTTATTTAACTATACCCCTGTAACAAGATCACAAATGATCTAAAGCACTGTAAATCTCCATCTCCACATTCATCTCCATGTTCATTCTACTGTCCGCTCGTGCACATTTCAAGGGCTACGCTTAATAATGCAATTTACAATGTTGTGACACTAATCAATGCAGTGTCTAATGGCAATATTAAATATATAAGGTCCTTCATGCTCTTTTACAAGCACTATGCCTGTAGATTGTCAGGAGCAGAACCAATCTGAGCATATGCAACATTGGTCTAAAGGTGTCTCGTGTCTATGACGTCACTGTTTCACGCTTTGGCGCCACTTCTGAACTCCGTCAAACCAGCTGGTATCTCGATACCGTCTATAGTTCCTCTTGGATATCATTTGGATTACATTTGATATTTTTAATAAAGGATTTACCAGTCACCTAACGGTACCTGTCTGGCTCTCTTCCTTACCCTACCTCTCGAATTGCACTGCTGAATCGGCTCTCCTTCAGTGGGTAAGTCCTCTCTCTTTCTTGCTGGGCTGTGCCGCTGGTGTCCGACCAGTCTAGGCTGCTTGCTGCAGTCTCGCCCCCTCGGATCTGCTGGTAAACTCAGCTGTGTTTAATTTGTTGGCTAACGTGGTTTTGAACTTGGTATGGTGTGTAAGGCCGAGGTAGTTACTGGCACCAACTTGACTTCTCTGAGTTTTGTGGATTTTACTGTGAATAAGTGCTATCATGTCGAGAAGAAATCCTGCTGACGACATTACTTCTATGACTCAAGTGCCCGAACTGCTAGATCAACTGAAAACATTTTTTAAAGACATAATCCAACAACAAGAGAACAACTTCAAGTCCTTTGTTCAAATACTAGTAGACTCCAACAACAAAAGAATGGATGAATTAACAAGAGAGGTGCAGGATTTAAAAAACAGCCTACAATTTATGCAGGGCAAGTTGTCTGACCTGAAAACCTCATTCAGCAAGACCGGGTCAGAATGCACATCCATGCGGGTAGACATTTCCACAATCTGCGAGTCCCTACTGGGAAAACAGATGACCTGGAAGGGCAATCACGAGGAAGAAATATCCTAATTGATGGAATTGAAGAATTCCGGATTAGGAATTAGGAAGAAAACAGTCTGAGTCAGAGGAGAAAGTCAGAAAACTGATTACGGAAAAACTACACCTTGATCATAAAAACATTGAAATCGAGTGTGCGCACAGGGCAGGGAAAATCATGGCCAGCTCTGGGGGAAGGTCTAGACCAATAGTGGTCAAATTTCTCAGTTTCAAAGACAAAGAGGCCATTTTGGAGAAAGTCAAAAACTTAAAAGGGTCTAACATTTACATTAATGAAGATTACCCCGAGGCAGTGCGGCAAAAAAGAAAATAACTTCTACCCGCGATGAAGGCTGCTCAAGTACTCGGCGATGTCGCTTACCTGCGCTACGAGAAATGTATTGTCCAACCCGCCTCTCAAATCTCAGAAGAGGTGGGAGGGACAAGCCTTAGAATTAATGGATTTCTAAGGGTTCAAAGCACACACTTACACTTCAACTACATTCACTTACACACTCCATGTCTTCTGCCTATTCTACAGACTCTGTCCACTCAGAAAATAATTCCGAATGCATTCCACTCCGAATGCATTCCACTCTTGAACTTCAGAACCTGAGTTTTAATCCCTTTGACAGTTATGATAGAGATGTAAAATACATGACATGCCTTGATCCAGATAAACATTTACAAAATTTTGTCAGAGCTGAATAATTATCAAGTGACTACTATAATGAAAGACAATTCAATAACCTATGTAACAACTTGTTAAACTACATATCAGACATATTTTCAACATTTCATTTGAATATTCATAGTCTTCCCAAAAAACATGATCTTCTCCTACATTATTTATCTTCCTTGTGTCATGAATTTTCTATTGTTGCTTTACCTGAAACATGGTTAACAGAAAATATGTCATCAATGTATGAAATATCACAATATAGTGCTGTACACTCCTGCAGAGATTTGAGACTTGGAGGAGGTATCCATTTTTGTTCACAAGAAATTTCATTTTAATGAAAGAAATTATCTGGCACTTAACACTGACATTACTAATGCTGAGTCACTATTCTTAGAGATTCCCTCCTGTTCTTCTGGTGGTAAAAATGTGATAATTGGCTGCATATATCGGCCTCCTGATAGCAATATCAATCATTTCAACGAAGCTCTTGCATCCAACTTGGCGCTCATAAATAAGGAAAATAAACATTGCTTTCTTTTGGGTGACTATAATATTAACCTACTCAAAGATGAATACCAGTATCCAACTGCCAATTTTCTGAATACATTCTACTCTAGTTATACTTATCCTCTCATATATAAACCAACAAGAGTGACTGACTTATATGCCACTCTTTCAGCAATGTTACTTTTCACTGACATCTCTGATCATTTCCCTATTTTTCAATTTACTTCATTAACAGACCATCGGCAGAGGGCTGTGGATATGTCAAAAGTTTGAATATTTAACAAAATAAATACAGACCATTTTAAGAGACTGATTGATGGTGTTCCATGGGAAGATGTTTATAATCAAACCAATGTGGAATTAGCTTACCAGTCTTTTCTTAAACTGTTCAATTAAGTATTCATTGAATGCTTTCCACTTGTCAAACCACACAAGAAAATGTCTGATGGAATCAACAAACCATGGTTTACCCCAGGTCTCCAAAAATCTGCGTCAACTAAAAATAAATTATACATGAGTTCCGCCATTGCCATGCCACTGTCATATATATTTTTTTAATCTATGGAGAATGGCATTATCCCTAAGGAAATTAAAATTGCCAGGGTTATCCCCCACTATAAGTCAGGGGACCAAATATTTTTTACTAATTATTGTTCAATATCTGTTCTTACATGTTTCTCCAAAATTATTTTTATAAAAATGTATAACAGAATACTACAACATCTAACCAACAACAGTATACTTTATGAACATCAGTATAGATTTTGCAAAAATTAGTCAACTGACATGACTCTACTACTTGTTGACAAAACTTTCACTGCCCTTAACAACAATGAATATGCTCTTGGTATATTTCTTGACCTAAAGCTGTTGACACTGTCAATCACAACATTTTACTATCCAAACTGTTCCGGTATGGTTTTCATGATCTCTCATACAAATGGCTTGAAAGTTATGTGGACGACCATGAACAGTTGTGTGTATGCTAATGGTTGGGCATCAGACAGGACTGGGATAACATGTGGTGTTCCTCAAGGATCTATCCTTGGACCTCTGCTGTTCCTCAGATACACCAATGACCTTGCTGCTGTATCTTCCACCTTACTTCCTTTACTTTTTGCTGATGACACTAACCTGATCCTACCACATAAAAAATGTAACTCATTTATCGCTGACGAAAACACTGGTATGGAACAAATATCAATAATGGTTTCAATTAAATAAATTATCTTTAAATGTTAAAAAGTCAAATTTCATAATTTTCTCTGGTAAAAACAAGAAATACTGCAAAGAGAATGGTAAAATCTCAATCAACGGACTTGAAATGTCTCTGGTTTCTCCTACCAAATGTCTTGGAGTACTGAGAGGCTGAACTGCAGAGAACACATCAATTTTGTATCCGGCAAAATGTTAAAATCACTTGGTGTCATCAGGAAAATGTGTGGCTTTGTTAATCAGAATTGTCTACTTACATTGTATTACAACTTGTGCTATCCATATCTCACCTATTGCAATATTGTGTGGACCAGTACATATGCCTCTTACCTCAATAACATTTATCTAATACAGAAGAAATTTGTTAGAATAGCTACATTTTCAAAACGACTTGATCCCTCTGCACCCCTATTCATAAAACTTAAGACATTATACATTTTTCAGATCAATACATACCAAATGTGCACTTTTATACATATATTCCTGATTCCATTCCCAAACCTTTCACTGGATTTTTCCAAGTTAACTCCAAAGTTCATACATTCAATACAAGACACTCAGCAAATCTTCACCCTCCCTGTTATCGCACCACCAGTCAGTTTTCACTTAGATACAAAGGTGCAATAACCTGGAACAATCATCTTAACATAGCTTTAGAGTCTTCCTCTCTCAACATCTACAAAAATAACTTAAGGACCTTTCTGATTAACCAAGTCAGTAATTAGGCTACAATGCACACACGCATGCTTGCATTTATATGCATGCACGCACACACTAACTCACACGCACACACACAATCACGCTTCATTCATTTTTATTTTTTTGTATGTTTTCTTTATTTTATTTTATAGCATAATGTCTTTTTCTTATTTGTCTGTTTTTTTTGTTTCTTTCTCTTTTTGTTTCTCTTTTTGTTGTGTGTTGCTTTTTTTGTTTTGTTGACCTGTTTGCTTTGTTTTCATTGATGAGGGTGAGGCACCATATAAGCCCCTCTGGATTTCTAGCCCCATCTTGTACTGTTTATGTGATTGTATTTTGTATTTTTCTGTTATGTTCTCTGTTTTTAAATCAGTGTGCAAATAAATAAACTAAACTAAACTAAACTAAGGTGGTTATGGTGAGGTCTGCTAGTTGATCCTGCCCACGTCTACTAACATCAGTGATGCTGCAGCACACAAAGTGCCTCTTCCCGGGGTTTCCAGTCCTGGACTGTCCCCAGCATAACCAGGCCAGCAAACTGTGACCAATGACCCGTTATGAGGAGAGAACACTGTAGGGGCAGAGACTCAAAGCCAAAACCATAGCCCATGAAAGGGTGCACTTCTGAGTTTACAGAAAAGGTTTCCCGCTGCTCCAAAACAGACAAATATAATACACACACACACATTTGGACACGCACACACACACACACACACACATGCAGACGCACATACAGTACAATCTCTCTACTGGAACCTCACAACTACACTGATAGCCAGCTGATTTTCAAAATCAAGTTTGTTCCAGGTTTTTTTTTTTTTTTTCTTAAAGTTGATCATGTTAAATGGCAGCCTGGCATAATTATATATTAAAACTAAAATGTCCTTGTCTCAAAAATGACTTGCATAATTACATTTCACTCAAAACCTGTATTGGCAAATGCTGTCAAAACAGCAAATTCAGTGTACGCACTGTTTTTGTGATGTGATTAAAAAGCCTCGCTTCTCCCATTGACTTCTCTCTGTCTCTGCCAATAGGTGTCTTCACTAACAAAGGCAATTTGTGATTTCTCAAGTTGATTTTAAGACTGAGGCTTCATCTATAGGTGCTTGTGTAGTGTAATGGTTAGGTAACCGGACTTGTAACTCAGAGGTTGCTGGTTCAATTCCTGGGTGGAGCACTGCTGTTGTACCTTTGAGCAAGGGAAGCTATAGAGGAAGCTGGGATGACTTGTTTATTTCACATGGAGTTTGTCTAATTTTTTATTTCTTCTCAACCAGTATTCATATATTTAGCATGTGCAAAGGCCCAGGAGCCAAGCTGTAACTCCATGGCGTGTTGTGTTCCGGCTTGTTAGCAGTAACTTCAATTAGGTTTTGCTTGGCCACCCACAAGCCATCAAGGTTGGGTAGTACAATTCTGTGAGCAGACCCTCTTGCTATGAAGCCTTTGGGCTGCATGGTGTTGGAACTTAGCTGGACTAGGATTTCATTCAGTTCTTCTCAGGAAGCTTTCTTGAAATTTAGTCTTCTCTCATTTTTTCCCCCCAACACTTGAGTACTAACTCAGATTTCAACATGAATGCTAATACCCTCCTTTAGTTCAGTACTTTGCTGGGCCTCTCCACCAAGCTATTGCTGTCTGCATATTCCCAGCCAATGAAGGGGTTGGAAATGTAGGGTTAAACGGTTTAAGATGATTTACATTAACGTGGGCCAAAGTATGTACAATTATGCATCTCCTTTAGGGTGCTGTTGAGTAAGTAGCAGAATATATAAATACATCTTCGAGCATAGCTGCTCACCTTTAACTTTCTAATCCTGACTTGTTCTCATAAAATCCTGCCACTCCTTTTCTCGCTCACTCCCTTCCTTTCCAACTCAACCCACTCCCACTGTTACATTCTACTGCAACCTCAGATCTTAGTCTTCACTGGCCTTTAGCTACTTGTTCATGTCCTCTCAAAGCTCCCTAATATCGATTAATTTTATTTTTCAGTTGTTGATGCTAATACTTGTACTCTCTTCATCCCTTACAGCTTCTTAAAACTGCCTTTGCCTTCTTCCCTCTGGTATTGCTCATACCTTTTCTTTAGAGCGTGACTGCAACACCCCGTGTTCTACCGAAAAGAGATGTAGGAGATCAAAACAGCTCTCTCCTCTCGGCATTCTCTTCTTCTCTTCATCACTGACCCATGCCAGCTCCTTTCCTGCTTCCAAACTATTGTACAAATGTTTGTCTGCCTCGGCCTTGACGGTGCACGGCTATGTTTAGTGGGAATTGAGCTGTTGGGTTTTGAGTGAAGGTGTTTTTTCACTATGTTTCGGATAATTTGCACGTTACAAGAAGGTGCAAATTGGTTTGCAGCATAATTGGACAGTTTTTAATTGAACTGGGTTTAAATCATGGAACTTGAACCCCACAATGTTGTATACTACATCAACCGCCTTCACGCAATTCAGTTATTGTGCGCCCGTTTGCTTTCATTGTCTTTTAAAGCTGCAGCGGAGCTCTATCTAATGCCAATTCGATCGGCGACTCGGTGAGCTCTCTGTGTTCAGAACATACAGATTTTAGGCGGGTGAGTTAGACAGATATCCCTGACGTGTTGTCATTTAATACTATAGAATGTTTCATGAGCTGAGACAGCCGAGCATTTGTTTTCCTTGTAAACATTTATTTTTCTGTAATCGCATGTGCGAGAATGAATAAAGCTGCACACATTTGCATTGCTCGTTTGTTAACTAACGACGCTTTGGCTGGCAAGCAGTCTACCTCAGAGTATTTCGGATTTCATGATTGTAACATGATTGTTTTTTTTGTCAACATGTAGGCTTGGGTCTTCTGAACCCAATTAGCAAACATTGGATATTCTATATTGATACCAGATACGATATGTACAGTAAAAATTCTGGGTTAGTTGACGGCAAGCTTTGAGAGCGCTCACCCAAGAATCACAAACCTCCAACAACACATTTTGTTCGCACAGGATTCACAGCAGACTGTCATTTAAAAAGAAAATCTGGTTAGTAAGAGCTCAATCAAAACTAATGAATTATAAAAAAGAATACGTAAAAAATACACCATGCCCCCGGTCAATCGTTTTCGAAATGCTGTGTGAATCAACCGGCATTGAAAATCCACATGAATTATTCTCGACTTTTTCCAGATTTCAAAGCTTTTTAAAAACTCCACTGTCCTCCTCTCCTCCGTGCTCCTCACTTTCTGCCTTTGCCTCTTTTTTTTTTTTTGCAACTAATATTATTAATAATTGCAGTCTTTTCACCAGTTCTCTTCCTCCCACACTTTTTTTTCCCAGAATCTTCCAGTGATTCATCTTCTCCCTCCTGCTTTTACCCTGTCTCTCAGCTCTGCTCTCTGACTCAGGGACATAATCATCCATCTCCGAGACCCTGTAGTTTGCACTTTCTAAAAGACCCTGCACTTTTCCAGGCCATGTCACCTCAACTAAGGACACCCCAATAGCACGTCATCCCTTTGTTTCAGACTGGCCTGGATTCAATCAACATTTGTCCTTAACCTTGACTTGCAAGGACATACGAGTCTTACTTTTTTCTTTTCATGAAACAGTGTGCCAAGTTAATTTTGGCAATTGCTGAACTTGCCAATTGTGCATTTAATTGTGAGCCAAAGTTAAGGACAAATGGTTTTTGAATCCAAGCCTTTGCTTAAACATTGCCTTTATGTTTCTGATTTAAAAAACAATATATATATATATATATCTGCAACTCAAGCTTTAATTCTATAATTTTACTTTGACCATCAGCTTTTTAATAAGATCCATCTCATATATTTTAAAAACCGGCCCCTCTGGATGATGGAAAATAATATTTCCATCAGCTCGTTTCATAGCTTTACATTTCTTGATGTATTCTAATGTGTTTATTCTTATTCCATATTGTGCATTATATTGTACTGTAAGTGGCTCATACATTGTAGTTCACCCTGGATGAAGAGATTCATAAATCATAATAATATTGATGATAACAGTGGAAGTACAGTATTACAATGTTTTGATATTGTGTTTAACAGTGTGCTTATGGTTGTGGCTGTTATTAGGATTGTTACTATAGTAACTACAGCCATAAATACACTATTAGAGAAATAAAGACAGTATTAAAAATATATGTTTTATTCACACACACACACAGGCACACACACACACACACACATGCACGCATCCAGGCATGCACACTTGCTTTAAATTAAAGGCACAGAAACATACATACAGTGATTGCATACTCACAATAGTAACTTAAATTGCCCTTGATTGTCCATTGTAAGCAATTTTCTAAAATGATCAGGGAGAGCATATTTAAAAGTTGATATCCTCTCCCTATGCCCACAGATGAGCTGATTGCCTGCTTCACCAGGGACTGTTGCACCCAGCAATTACACCTTATTTATGTTTTGAAATGGAGTCCTGAATGATGTGTAATATGGGACCATTTTCTATCATCTGGAAGCAGTGTGTCAGTCTACTGGAACGCAATAAACAAACCATTGTGAACGAAAACTTTTCAAATCATTGAGGTTTTAAACCCAGATTGTAGCTGCTGTTTAAATTCTCTGTCTCATTCAGAATGAAGCAGAGGGATGGCATCCCACAACCCCACCACCGCGTCACCCCCCCCCCATGGCTCACACAGCTTCTGCTTACAGATTGAATTATAATTGGAACAGGCTTTTCCCCCAGTAGTTCAGTTTTGCCTACAGGACAATGTAAATGAGAGACAAAGAAGACATCCATTACATGTCCAGTGTGTATGTGAGTGAAAGATACAGAATACAGAGATACAGAGTGACTGAGTACTCCAGCCATTGAAACTTCTGAAAAATAAAGCACCTTTCATTGGCCAGAGAAAAGTAGGCGTGTCCACAGGGTGGGGCGGGGGGGGAGGGGGCATTTAAATGAAGACTGAAGAATGATGAATTTGTCAACGTCTCAATGGATGTTTTGCATTTCTCATTTCTCACTTGTCAAGACAGCATGCATCAACCCATATTTCTATCATCAATATTGATACAGAAATCTGGGGTGACACATGATAGCTCAATACAAAATATGAACCACCTCTGAGAATTAACAGAAAATTGACTATTCAGAAAATGATAAATAAGGCATGACGATGTCCTAAAATTAAATTCCATATTTGTATCGTGCTCTTTTCATTGACACATTTGCATTTACAACTATGACCATGACTGTTCAGCAAAAGCCTTAATATTTCATCTTAAATGGGGAACACTTGAATGCCAGCACTATCAAACGTGTTTACTTGAATACTGAAAACTGAAAGCTGAAATGTTGAAAGAGCCCCATCAGCTAACAGCTCGGACAAACGATTAAATGTCGTTTTTCTTTTTTTTTTACAGAAATTGAAAAAAGGTCAGCAATAACCAACATTAAAAACCCAAACTGTGTGAGAAGAAGAAAATTTAAATGTGCATTAAATGTTCAATCAGTGTTTAGGAAAATAAATCTAATTAGAAATATTACAAAAATAATCTTCCAATCAAGGTTATTATAGTTCTTTTTTTTAAGTAGTTTTTTTTTCTAGGAGCAGTGTCACACTGACACAAAGGAACAGAGGCCTAAATTAATTCAAGTCACAGTGATAGATTTATTTATTTATGAATTTTGAAAACAATACAATACTAAAGTTAAATGAAAGAGCATTAAAGTAACAAACTGTAGTGTGGATCGAAGGTGGAAGAGCCACATGCAGATCTCACGGGTATCTAAAAGCTGAACGCAAGCGATCAGCCACTAAATCTGAAAACAGACTAGGGAGCGGGGAAAACAAATAGAAAAGGAAAGGGATAAGAAAACCCTGGGACAAAACTCCATGGGAATAAACCCAACAGAAACAACCCAATAAGGGCGAACCCTCCTCACCAAGGAGCGTTGAAAATAAATGGCTATAGAGACTTTAGCTCTGGGGAACATTAGCCCCTACAAACAAATAATACATCTCAAAAGGAAACCACCGAAGTGGTGAGCTTAAAACCCTTCGTTTGGAGATGATTAATCTCCCTAAAAGGCTACCACAAAGTGGTGACGCTAAACCTTTATTTTGAAATAAATAAATTAGAACCTTCTCTCTTTAACTGAGAGAACCACAGAGTGGTAAGCTAAACCTTTGTTTGGAATACTGGCTATTGTATAACAATTAGTTTGACACAGAAGCGTTTGAATGAGGGAAAAAGGGACCTTAATTAAGTAGGAGACGGAATTAACACAGATTGCTCTCAGCTGAAAGATATCAGAGCACCTGCCGACACAAGACCATATAAGGATGGCGGAAGTGACAGCGATTCCTCTCAGCAGTAAGAGGAAAAGATCATCACATGACCACGCGCCCTCCAGAGGCCGAGCGAGGTAAAACCCTGACAACAAACTGCTTACTTTGTTGTTTGTTTGATTCCGATCTCTTGTTTGTTTGGCTGTCCGGGAAGGGGGGAGGGTGAGCCGGCACGAGTCCGTCGAGGAGCAGGAAAAGGCATCCGTGGTAGAGTTCCGTCTCGGAAGAGGCGGATCTATCAGCCCGGAAAGAATGTCTTGACCCAGAGGATGGGCAGCGGACTCGTGGGGGAGGGTGAATTGAGATAAATAGAGGGTATAATTGGCAACCAAACTGGGAAAAATGTGAAATAATAAATAAATAAAAACATGCTCTCTTCTGTGACTTTCCGGCTTGCTACGTTTACATGGCCCTTAGTTAGTTTTTTGGGGTGTCTGTATATTTTCATGTAACAGAAACATACTGTGAAACAAATATTTCTTAATTTAGAGTTAGAGTAACTTGGAAACATTTCTATACATTACCACAAGCACTTAATCACATAGACTTTCTGCTGACACTTGCCAAGATTGCACACATCTACAGACACCATATACAGTACAGTACAAATGCACCTTTGCTGAAATTATGAAACTATGAGCATGAACAGTTTTGGATCTTAAAAGCTAAGTGCCAACTAGTTAAGCACAACAGGAGGAAAACCTTCCATGATATGGTTGACACTGACATCTAGCTATGTTGACCTTGGCTAGTGCAAGTTCCCTTCACTGCAAACATACAAAAGGAAAAGGGTTCAGCTGAATGCAAGCTATTTAGATCTGCAAAATAATAATTATTACAACTTTTTATTTTATTTTAAAGTATCTCTGAGGTAAGGAGTATTTCCATGTTTTTGTTTGCAATCAAGACAAAAACAATCAAGACTAAAGTTATGTGACTGTGAGAGCTAGGAAAAGCAAGCTATACTAATGTTAGCCTGCTATTTTATTTCCCCACAAAAATTGATCACATCTCTGCATAACAATCTAAACAATGTTAGCTAATGATTTTGGAGCAATACCTTTAAAGTTATGTTGAATAATGTCAAGTCAATGTCAAGACAATCGGTTTGTGTTACAATCAAATAATGTCACTCTTAATATTACTCAGATAGGGAGTGATTCTCTCCTACCTCCCATCAGCATAATGAAATCAAGTGGAAAGAAAGCCTATTTGATTTGATTTGAGATTACAGCAGTCGAAGATGATTGGGAGACGATTAAAGTGACGTTAGCTTGCAGCTAGCTATCCCATCAGCTAATGCCCGTACTGTCGGTTATCATTTTTAGCCAGCTAGTTATGAATATATTACAATGGGGAAAACAAGGGATAACTTATTTTATAGGGGGGAACTTATTTTCCAGGACACTGGGACAAAACATAACAGCACAATGTATGTTACAATCCCCCTCATATCTTGTGAGTCTAAAGAATGTACAATATTGCCAGGAGCAACCCCCAACCCATAGTCTCACTGATAGTCATCCTTTCTCTGCTTAAGTCTAAGTCACCTCAAAGTGCTCCAGGCGGTTTTTGATGCCTGCCGCGACTGAGGCATAACTGTCGTGCTTGTTTAAAAATGCACGTAATTTGGGATTATCAACTCTCTCCAATGGTATATTTCAGTTTAGGAACGCATCTGTCAAGTCTTGAATATCACCCTGCCGTTGCTCAAGGCTGTCTTTCCCCCTGCTGGCAGACGATTCCCCTCGGTGTTAATCTCACACCTTAGCTGATAGTTTTTTAATTGTAATTGTAAGTCTCTTGTTCTTTTGCAGGCTTATTGTTAAATTGCAAGTTGCGCAAAATAAATTAAATCTGTCTGTGTGCAGTGTACCAGGCAGACGCTGCTGCACCCGATTGCGACATGCTTTTCACATTTGACGTTCCATTCGTGTTTATCTTTGTTTTCTTTCACCCTCATTATATTAGGTACATTTATTGCTTTTATAATGTCACAATTTGCCACAAATTGTTTAACTAGTCAAGTTATACAATGGCGATCGAGTGCCTAGGGACACCTAGACGATACCGATTAGAATTCAAGTTGAGTATCAGGTGACGGTAATGACTGGTGGCCCTAGTTATTACACGTGTTGATATACTGTATGTAATTACTTTTCTGTATTTATCAATATTATAAGATTCATTGTTTGTTGCATTGTTTGTTGTATTTGCATCAGTTTCCTTTAAGCGTTTCTCAGTCACTTAGAGTTATGAACTGAAAATATGACTTCAAGCTGCTTCACTTCTCCAATGGTGTTAGGTTCATTTGTTTTTTCGTATGATACCTAATGCCTATCACACGCTTGGTGGGCCCATTTCCATGACAACCCTTTATATGAGACTTTTGGGGATTGCATGCTATCATGTTTTATACCACCCGCTGAGTTGGCATCTGTCTGCATAAAACCTTCTCTAAAAATTGTTAAAAAGCCTCCTCCTGTGTTCAAAAATTAAATCCCCTTTGAACTGACACGGTAAGGTATTTAACTTGTGTTTATTTCAAGGGAGTGGGAAACCACAAAACCAAGTCATGTCACATTTTTGTGAGAAAGAGTGCAACTTTGAAGACAATTGTTTCTTCTCTCAACTGAAAAATAACTTGATATGTGAGGGTATGTTTCCCTCAATACAAGGTACGTGCATTGTAAACCCAAAAGCCTTAGAAGAGTTACAGCAACAAACTATTTTAGAAGATTAATGCAAGCAGAAAAGTGCAGTGCCTTACCTCTCTTAGCACAGTGTCTCCATCAATTGTACAAAAGCCTTGGGTTCAACAAAGATCTATTTTATTTAGAATTTAGAATTTTTTGTACAATGTGGTATGGCTATAAGAAGATAAGAACATAAGAATACATAATGATGAGAACGGGCTGTTCAGCCCATCTAGGCTTGTCATGTCCTAATCTAAAGAGTATCTGGTACTGCATCTAGCCTGGACTTGAATAGCTACTCTACTACCTGACCTGGCAAGCTGTTCCAGGCATTGACAACTCTCTGTGTAAAGAAACACTTCCTAATATTCGTGCTGAATTTGCCTAATTTCCACCTGTGGCTTCTTGTTCTGCTAACTGAACTTATGTTAAAAAATCTTTGGTAGTTCACTTTGTTAATCCCTTTTAGGAATTTGAAAACCTCTATAAAATCCCTAAGTCTCTGTTTGCTAAACTTAAATAGATTGAGTGCTTTAAGTCTATGCTCATAACTTTTACCTTTCATACCAGGTACCAATTTAGTTGTCCTTCTTTGAACTTCTTCAAGAGCTTCTTTATCTTTCTTGTAGTGTGGTGCCCAGACCTGCACACAGTACTCTAAGTGAGGTCAGACAAAGGCATTATATCACATTAATATAACCTCCTTTGATTTATACTCAATACTTTTTGCTATGTATCCCAGCATCCTGTTTCGATGCATATAGACTTTGATAAACTACAATTCCTAAGTACTTTTCAAAAGAAGACTATGTTGTCTATGGTGCAAATCTCTGTATTTGTTTGAGAAAGCATGTGTTCATTATTAGAAAAATATTGACCATAAAATATAATTTTTCCCTCATGAATACTTTATATAAAGACCTATATGAATTTACCAGATTTTTACTCATCAAAAGTAAATAATTCATTTTACAATAGCAGCAGTCTACTTCCAACCCCATCCACTTTCCACCCTACACACACAAAAACACTTTCTAACGTTGAAAGGTGTTATTCACACCATGTCAATTGACAAATATAAAATAACGGTAAGGGGCCAATAGCTCAGAATACCGTGGAATTGGTTAAGACAGTGCAAATGCTGTGCCTGGAAAATAAGGGAAATAATTGCATCATCAATTACAAGTGCTAAATGCTTTTCAACTCACACCTGATACTGGGACTATTAACCTCTGGAAACCTTATCAAGGTTAAACGTAAATCTTCTGATATTGTACACCTGCAGAAAAGACACACGTGGAGAGTGAAGAGTAGAAATGGGGCAGATTCTAAAAAGCGCAAGGATACCATGTGAGTGTCGTGTGTTTACATTAAAGGTACATGTACACTACCGGTCAAAAGTTTTAGAACACCCCCTTTTTCCATTTTTTACTGAAATTTAAGCAGTTCAAGTCTAGTGAATAACCTGAAATGGTACAAAGGTAAGCAGTAGGTTACAAAAATAAGTTTAGGTTACCAAAAACATTACATTATTACATTATGACATTATTATTACATTACATTATTTTCAGTTTTTGGTAACCTAAACTTTTTTTTGTAACCTTCTGGCAGTTTACCGCTTACCTTTGTACCATTTCAGGTTATTCACTGGACTTGAACTGCTTAAAGTTCTGTAAAAACTGGAAAATGGGGGTGTTCTAAAACTTTTGACCAGTAGTGTATGTGTAAAAAAAGAAATTCCATGAGAGAAAGTGAGAGAAAGCGAGAGAGAGAGAGACTGAAGCCTGAAAAGAATTCTAACTCAATTACTATCGTCACAATTTATGTTGAGGACACAAACAGCTTTGTCATACATACAAGAAGCATATGAAAACTGTTACTCTTTCTATAATTTCCATTATACATCTCCATACTGTCTGCATTGGAAAAGAGCAAATCAGATTTATTACATGCAAAGTTAATCACTAATACCCATGGAGAAACAAACTCTTTTAAGTCTAGACAACATATTTCAACAAAATGGCCATATCTGGAAACTCTGGCCCACAGTGATGCTGAGTTCCTGTAATTTTTATGCTAGAAAATACATCAATAATCCTGTCTCCAAGTGCTCAACTCTGGTTGACATAATCAATTTTGGTTGCCAGATGTGCCTGTTTGCTGAGATTTGGTATTGGATTTTCAAATATAAAGCAGTCAAAGTAGCAGTGTTAGAGGCACCCCATGTTCTTATGACATACACATTTTTATCCATGCCATAATCTCTCTGTAGGTGCGAGTGCTGTAAAATCCATTGGAAGAACTGCCTCTCACCTCTCAAAGAGCCGGGCACAGTAGATAAGACCTAAACAAGCCACTTCCACAGCACTGTATAAACAAATCAGTTGCGCTACAAAAATTGCTTTGAGGTGCACTGTACACTTTCAATAGTAATCTTCTAAAATACTTAACCTACTGCTGCTGCACAAAGAGCAGGGTTCCAGTGGGTCAACGGCCATTTTATATTCCTCCTTTTTGGAGAAGTGAAAAACAAATGAAATATACAGGAACAAAAATTCAAATTAAACACTAATAGGCTGGGGGATAGAACAAAAAACCTGCACTACTTCCTCCTTGTCTCCAGAAGTCTCTCTACAGGCTACAGCAGGGGTGCCCAAGTTCGGTCCTGGAGATCTACTGTCCGTGCAGGCTTTTGTTCCAGCCCTTCACTAACACACCTGATTCCACTAATCAACTGCTCATCAAGGCAATGAATGTTCGAATCAGGTGTGTTAGTGAAGGGCTGGAACAAAAGCCTGCACACCCAGTAGATCTCCAGGACCGAACTTGGGCACCCCTGGGCTACAGGCTGTGTTTTTATAAAGACCTAATGAAGGCAATAGCCAACACCCGAGCAGCTTAAGGTGAGCCTTCCTGTAAGTGAGGCTGCTGCGGTCCAAGGTCCTGTAGTGCTCTCCAGACCGCTGGAGGGAACAGGAACTACTGACAGCAGCCAAAGAGGAGGAGCAACCCTCTCTACTCCACCCTCCACCCCTCTCAGCATCACACTCTCATACGAGAAATAGCATGCACGTTTATCCGTGTGTCCCATGTGTGGGCTGCAATGTCTAGGCGTCCAATGATTTGTGTGCTAATCTGGCTGCATCCCAGACTGTGGGATGGATGTAGTCTCCAGCAGGGGGAATGTCAATCCGTCACACCGCAATACGACATAGACACAGGAGCTACTGCCATATTGACAGCGGCTGCAGCAATCCATACTTTGGGAATTTGGAATTATTCCGGGGACGCTGGGAGAGATTGAATCAATCCATATTTAATCGTCTCTGGGGCACCGGTAGCATGTGGGTTATCTGTGGCATGTTTACGCTGTACAGCATATGGGCCGTTCCAATGTTCCCTGCAATGCTTAGCCTGATGATATAATCAGACACACACACACGCCTCAAGGTATGGGCTGAGTTTTGAGTTTTGATGAGGACCATCGGAAAAAAGTACAAGAGGTTGAACATGCACACCAGGTGATGTGATATTTTTAAATCGGCCCCCAGGGAGAGTGGCCGGACCCCCTCAAATCCCTTCGAACTGTTCCTCCTCATAGTTTTGGAGACACAGTGTACAGAAGCGAATGGCAAGACAGCAGCAGAGGGGTATTTTTAGCTCTTACACTCTGTAGCACTCAGGAAGCGGTCATGTATAGTATTCACCTCTCCGGCAATGGAGTGAGAGAGAGAGACGCTGCTGAAACCAGAGCCGGCTCGCCCATGGGGACCAGAGTCACGCGATGTGGTGGAGTAACTCCACAATGGCTTTAGACACCGTAGACACCAGCAAGGACTACAGGAGGGCCCCGGTATTGAGCCAGGAACTGGAAATAGATAGTGAATTAACCACAATACGACCATGCATTTATGCAAGGCAATATCAGTCTCATTTCTATATTTATTCATCATCGAACAAAGCTAAAAACACATCTCAATCATACACAGTAGCCGTACATTCTAAAAATCACTTTCGTTAGCCTTATTTACAATGTAAATTGGTTTAGTTTTAGGTTTTTATTTTATAGTCCCACTGTGGTTCCATTGTTTTATGTATTTGTTTTATGTATTTGTTTTGTCTAGCCTTTTGGGGGCCCCAGGCACAAATGGATAAGGGGGCCCTTTGGAGGGGGGGCTTATTGGTTTTAAATGAGGGGTACAGCGCAGTGCTGTCGGACATGTAAACTTACTCTAAATCAACTCAACTATTGCACATGCATTTCTTTCAAAATAAAATTGAACTGTTACAGTATAATGTTATACAATAAATAATTGTGATAACTCAAATGTAGCACAAATAGAAATACAAAATATTGTGTACTATTTACAACATAATAAGAAATGACAATACAGTGCAAAACAAATATAAAGTGACAAACCATCAAACTAGTTATAATGAAAACAATATGATCAAATGATCAAATGATCAAATGAAAGCTCCCAAACAAATAAAATAGCCAAATATTTTTTTCTCGAAAGTTATTATTAGTTTATCAACTGTAGTACCAACCTGAATCCTGTGCTCGCTTCTTGCTGTTTTATGTTTTTTCCTTTTCTGTGCCCCCCATGGGTACATTCTCTCTCTGTAAAGTCTTCTGAAGAAATTGAAGCCAGTGTTGCCAGATGTCTGTGATTGTATTCCCCAAAATATTATTCAGAATCCCCCTATATTCAATGACTCCCACACATATTTAAACTGAAACTTCCCCAACACATTTTTACAAACTCCTAGATTTGGGGGTAAACCCCAATCTGGCAACCATGATTGGGGCCCCTTCAAGGAAATGCTCAGTGTTGTAGATTGACACAGACAATCGACAGGTGCAAACAGGCAGCAGCCTGCTAGGCATGGAATTGATGTTGTTGTTATTTACAAAAGTTGCATTTTACCGTTGCATTTTTATTGGTAAAAATAAAATAAATCATTAAATTAATTCTGAAAAAGTAGAAATGGGGGGAGTCGCAGGGATGAAGGTATTTATTTATTTATTCTCACTAATTTGTTTAAGGCATTGCCACTGCCCGTATATAGAAGTGCCCGTTATTTAACTTAAACGAGAAATGACCACTTTCTAGTTTTGCATTTCAACAGGGTCAGGAGGTCATGTGCAAACATGCCATCTAAATATGAAGTTAAACACCAGGTGCAACTGAAATTGGCTCCCCGTGACAACTGTCCAGGTTAAAAATGTTAACACGGTAGAACACGCCAATGGTAGAAAAGTGAACAGCGTGCACGTACCGTACGACTGATTGTTAAGATCTCTTCTGAATTACTGTTTGTTGCTTTATGCCTGCAGGCCAAGATTCAAACAGGAATCGATGCACCCCTACTTAAAAATTAAATTGAAAATATTTTTCCTTCGAGTCCTGACCATTTTAATTTCCTAGACCGGGGTCACAGGGAGGACACCTTAGTGATGATGAAAGACATTTTCCAATTTTCTCTGCATGGTCACGGGCTGACATGTCATTATCCCCTTTGAGTTAATACTTATCTCTCCCACCCTAAGGATACAGCGAGTGCCAGAATCATAACCCAGATTCACAAAGAACATTGTGTTTTATGCCTTTCATTTTATGCTTCCTCTTCAAAAAAGAAGGAAGGTGGATATCGGAGCGCAACTAATTCTGGAATGGATTTCGTCATTGTGCCCTCTCACCTGTCTTTGTGTCTAATTGACGTACAGTGCAGGTTACGAGTAAGATGACACCAAATTAAGAACAGTACGAAGGGAAAGCCGACGGAATTGTGCACGCGAAAAACTCTTTTTCTGACACACCGCGTTTGTTTGACGTCTTCCTTCAGCTAGCTTCAGACACCTTTTTAATTGGAGATAAACCTACTCAGATTCAATCAAATTCAAAGGCTCAAAGAGAATAAGGCTCATCTCCTGCACTTTGTTCAAAACTCTTTTGTGCTGGGGCACCTTCCAAGGTTACGTTCAGGTGCTTTGTGTAAAATCTGCAGTGAATTGTTCCTGTAATCCAGAAAAAAGCAGTTCTGTGCAGCACAATTGCCAAGGGATGTGAATTTTTGCATACAGGACTTTCAGCACCTTTCAGCACCTTGGACAGCGGCACGCTTTGGCTGGCTGTGCGCCGACAGTCTGGCTGTGCTTTCAGGGCCTGGAACAGGGCAGGCCTTGGGGGAGCTGGAGGCCAGTGAAGCAGTCCTCTTCAATCTACCTCTCAACCTACTTACTTCTGATGCACTGACACTCAGAACATCCTTGTCTCATTACAAATGAGTCATTGTGCTCTGAATGTTTTAATGTTTTAGCTATTTTAGTTAGTTGACATTTTAAGGTGAAACTCAAACATGGACCATTTTGTGTTCCAGTGTTCTAGAGTAGCAGATAACATGCATATAACATAGACTGTTATATATGAATAGTGTTACATGCATAGCAAATCACTAAATAACATAACTCGGAATGTAATAAGAGTATTCAATTTCGTAATTAATATAAAACAATCTTGCACACAGTTTAATAATCCCAATGTGGGTTTATGCACTGCACCAAGGTGAGTTTATTCAGACCATGGCAAACCAAGCAAGAAATGAAATGAAATGAAAACACATATGCACAATTTAATTTTCTACAAAACCTAGTCTAACAAAGTCAATGAAACCCTTCCAGATGTATCACTCCTCACATTAGTATTCAGACAGGTGGTTTGGAGTATCCTCCTGCCATCCTTTACCCCTTCCTCATTTCCCCTTTGTAGTACAGGAAATTATCCCAGGGTATAGTGTATTGACTGCATTGCACACTGAATAATTAAATCAAGCTTTAAAAAGTAAATATATCATTAAACAATATCTGGCTCCACTAGTTTTAATTGTGTCTCCCCCTGACGATTCACTTGGCTGTTAATCTTATTGATGTATTGTGCAGTTCCATATTTGCTGAAGTCTTCTGATGAAATCCACCTTCAAAATGACCTTTTAATCACTAGGAAAGGCAGATCTGTTAAAATGCAGCACATCAAGTGCACACGTCTTGTGTACACACTTGTTGTAAGGAAGTGCAATATCCCCAAAAGATATTAAACTTGCAAATACCCAACGCCAATGACTTGCATACCAAATGTTGCTTAGCTCCAAACTGATTTTTTTATATTTATATTTAAAAAATATAGCATCATTCTCAGAAGTTAAACAATTATGTTTGCGTTCACCACATACTGACATACCATTTGAGAAAAGTTTTTCAGAATGTTCACCTCTGGTTAAGTGCTATCTCGGCAGCTGATATTTGTTCGTAATAGAGCTTGCGTCGCCTGCGGACACGGAGCAGCCCACAGCTGAGGTCAAACCAGGTGGCCTTGGGTCCCCGAAAGCTGTGCCACCTGGTCATGTCTCCCATGTAATTACCTTACAGATCACCCTGTGCGGGGAGTAGCTCCGGAATGCCAGGTTACCACATGTATGGGGAGCATCGACTGACCCCCCATCCCGTATCACCACCGCTTCCCATCCCCAAACACATCTCCAACCCCTATCTCTTCCTGTTCAAGGTCGCCTCCACAGCATCCAGTCTGGACAAAAATTGCATGGTCCAAAAAAGATGGTCAAAACTCATGAAAAAGTCATGGATGATAATTGAATCTTGAGCCAAACCTGCCACTGTATATCAACAGAGACACTGTGCCCCGTGACACCCCCACACACAGGAAAGAGCAGGCACGCAATGCAAGCAGAAATATTACATCCCTCCGTGTAATTTTCCTCCAAGCAAATATACACATTTGTTTTTCCAAAGGCAAATAAAAAGTCACTGGTGCTGGTGTATAGAGACTCTCTAATCACACAGCACGTATCTTCTCTCTTTATTCCTGCATTAGGTATATTACTTCTGAGAGAGGGTAAGTAAGCTCTTGTAAAAAGTTATAAACGAATGTAAATACCATTCAATCTAATCAAATTTCAGATATATTTAATGTTAAATATTTTATTAGAAAATGCATCACTTTTGGACTGCGGCTCCCTTTTGGTCACAAATATGAACCAGCAGATGCTGATGTGTTTCAGACACATAAGTGTTTCATCAGATCATGGAATAAGAGTGGGTAATAGGCAGATAGAACACCTGATATAAGACAATCACACATAATCAAAGGCACGTGTGAAGCAAACACCAACAAAGGCGGTAAGTTCATTATTACACGATGGATAGACAGTTCAATAGTGAGATTAATGAGTCTGAGGAAGCCTAGATTTACACTCATAAATAGCTTGCAATAGACGTGAGAAAATTACAACATTGCCAGATTCCACATAGAGAGAGTATGTTAAAGAGACTTCCAGTTTTTAGTTTATTAGAAAAGAGTAACATCGAGTACACACTGAGAAATAGCCCTAAGATTTGAGGTACTTTATTTTTATTTTTTATAATTTGTTTCAGATTTTCTCCCATTTTCTCCCAATTTGGTAGCCAATTACACCTGCTATTTTTCAAGTCAATCCCCCCCTTGGGTTTGGGGGATTGTGGGTTTGCTGCCGTAGCCCTGTAACCGGTAGTGACGGAGGCGAAGTAACATCTCCTCCGAGACCGCACTCGCCAGGCCGTCGACCGTAACTCTGGTACTACAGAGCCACTCCTGTGCGCAGCGAACTTCCTGTCGGCTTCCTTCCCCCCTCCCTGGGGTGGACAGCCAATTACCGCCCCTGGTGGCACTCCCGGCTAGAGCCGACTCTGGCGCGACAGGGAATGGAACCCCGGTCGCCATGGCCAGCGTCGAATGTTGTAACCACCGGACCACGTGGGAGGCCCCAATTTCAGGTACTTTTTACCATAGTAACTGCTCAGATGAATGGCCCAAGATTTAACTCAATGGTACAGTGGTGATTGGAGATGAGTTTTCCTTCCTCCCTCCCTCAACTCAACATCTCAAGCTTTCACAAGATCACCTGCTCTCTTCAGTAAACCTCTCTATAACCATGTAATGCCATTTGTTAGGGAAGGACCCTTATCCCACTTCAGCCCAGAGTTTAGTTTTAGCAATTGAGTAGTCTTAGTTTTGATTTGTAATTTTAGCCTTTTGCTCTGCTACACATTTCATACGTGCTTGTTTAGTTTTCCTGAAGTAGGACATTCTGCAGGGACATGTTAGCATATGAGTCACTCCAGTAACATTTCAATTGATAAAATCCCTTATTTTAATTTACTGGTCAGAGCAGCAATGGGTTGAATAATTTAGTGCTCAAGAAATGCACAGTGCCTGTGCTTCCAGGAGATTCGGAAACCACAATTTTGACCTGGGTTTTGAGCAAATTCTGTTGTCTGGCTTATTCAAACATTTTTTTAAAGATTAGTGGCCCTTGTGAAAAATATGCACGTAGTGTGCACTAATCGTCTGTCTAAATAAAGAATCACTAGCGAGAATGTTCTAGTGTTTCCACATAAAAAAAAATGTAACATTGTTTCCAAATAGTAAAAAGTAGCCCTTCATATGCACAAATTCCTGACACACATATCTAGGATGGTAGATAACTACATGGTATGGTTTTTAGACACAATTCAAATGATTTATTTGCCTGAAGGTCTTTCTGGGCACATTTTTACGATGATGGTATTGGTATTGCGGTCGTTTTTACAGTATTGCAGAGTTCAATAAATTGTGCTTTTGTTTCCGACAACAGTAACATTGATATGATATCCACCTGCATTTCTCTCTAGTCTGTGGCCAATGGCAATGTACCAGTCGGATTCTCAATGGTGTTCATTTCACTCCACTATCAGGACCTCTGGCCTCTCATAGATATCCAAAAGGCTTAATCCAAAGGTCCATCATTTCTCTTTAACTGTGATGGCCCCCAGGCAACAATCTTCATATATTGCATGACCATAACTGCAGGTGAAATATTTAATTAATTCCATGGCTTTAGTTTGTGTTTATCGTTGCCCTGAGTGCTTTGTATTCCTCAGAGTCACAGAAGGAGTAAGGCAATTGGTCTGTAGTACTGCATAGGATCTCAGCTGTCAGTTTCCCTGGAATTAATATAGAATTTAATTAAATTGAGTTTACACCGTTTGAATAAATTCTGATTCATTAAAACATATACAGCATATATATACTGTATATATATATATAGCCCCATGGTATGTTCACAATGTAGTAAGTAAAAGAGGGAATATTAGGTGCAGAGATGAAGTAAATGGTTAGTCCCATGTGAAGTGTCATTGTCATTCCTGGAAGGAAAAAGCCATGAAGAGCCCCGCAGGAGAAATATGCACATGCTTGAGCAAATTTATGTATAAACCTCGTTACATGGAAAGTGCTGTACTATTATCTTTGCATTTTAAAGTGTATTAATAGAGAGATGTGGGGTTTTATTCACAAAAGACTGGTTACAGTAAAAGTATGATTTTTAAGAAAATCTATCATACATTATATAAAGGGTCATTAAGGCACACAATTTGAAAAATATGATCAAAATGAATAACTCGGCATGTGTAATGCACTTTGACCACTTAGTATATACAGCAAAACTTTTTTTAAAGTAAGCATGAAAAATATACACTACAAAGGTTTTAGAACACCCCCAACATAATTTTTCTGTTTTTGGTAACCTAAACTTTTTTTTTTAACCTCTGGCAGTTTACTGCTTACCTTTGTACCATTTCAGGTTATTCACTGGACTTGAACTGCTTAAATTTTGGTAAAAACTGGAAAATGGGGGTGTTCTAAAACTTTTCACCGGTAGTGTACTTGCGCAACTTCTTCAGGGGCAGCACGACACGAGCAGACAGGAGGAGAGTGAAGGACTCAACACAAGAGTACAGTTCAATATGGCAGTAGTGAATTGGAGGCAGGTGTGCCAGTCCTGGGAGAAGTCCTTCCTCGCTGTAACTGGCCTTAGTGCTGCTCCTGCCGTCTTTCCCCCAGTGTATGTCGCTGTCCCTGGTGCTGATGGCAGTCCACTCTCACACCTGACCCCATAGCTGAGTTGCCACCCTCCCTGGCGCCACAGCAATACAAATATAGAATATACTGTATGTAAAATATTAAAAATTGAATGATAGTTACATCGTAAATAGCTACATATAGGCCACGTAAAATACAGTAACACGTGATAAATGAACAAATAATATACTGTATGTAAAATATTAAAAATTGAATGATAGTTACATCGTAAATAGCTACATATAGGCCACGTAAAATACAGTAACACATGATAAATGAACAAATAATAATAATAATAAACAAAAACAGACACGATGAAGTAGACATATAACTCATTTTAACTGCGCTTGGCAGCTTAAGCAGGAAACAAGAACAGATCCCGGAGTTATTGGCTAAGTGGCGTGAATAAGTTAAATACACTCATTTGGGAAAGGCCACGAAGAGCAAGCATAGCTTTGACAGTAATAGAGCCATTTACATTTTAAAATGTAACCTGATCAAATTAAATGCTAAAGACAACCATATACATAATCATGTATTCTACAGTCTTCTACTGTATACTGAACAGTTTTTTAAACATGATAAATCATTTCAATACATTTAATTTTACTAATTAAATTATATATGCCTATACGCTGTTTATAAGACATGCATTCCAGGTTTATCCCAAAGTAACAAAAGGTACACAAAAGGAACCTATCATCCAAACAGCTCTGCAGTTTTGTTTTTTTGCCAGACGTTGTGTGCCAATGTAATGGCAGTCTATGAGGGAGTCGGCAAAATATGACGTTAGCAGAGTGGAGAGGGAGTGAACTCATAGCCATGTCTCAGCTCCTCCCTCTTGGACTCCCAGACTCCCAGTGCATAAAATCCATTAGACACGCTTTTCAGCTTGCTCATCAAAGGTGTTTTATTCTTTCAACTTTAATTGAATTAATTAATATATCTTCTTAATTTATGTACAAAGAACAGAACATGAAAACAGATACCTTCTCAAACAGGATATACAGCATTTGCCAACTCTTGTGTTCGTATGAGTCTAGTCAGTCCATATGGTTGCGATTGCTTTCAAAATATCAACTATATAGCATTGCCTGATTTGCACATACTCTCTCTCTCTCTCTATCTCACACTCACACACACACACACACACATACACACTCACACACATAGTCACTGCTTTAAGCCTTGGCTAACAGTTTGAACAGTCTAGCAAATCTTACTTGTGACTCACAGGTGGTATTTCTTTGGGAAAAGAAATACATCTCAGAAAGTAACCATCAAAGGTTTATAGGCAATGCAAAATGTTGTGTCTGAAATGATCTAATCCCAGTATTAATCTAGTTATGATTAATGTTGTAAAAGGCACAGGAATTCCAAAAAAACTGAGTTATAGTTCATCTTACATATCATAAGCCTCTCCTATCAGGTCTACCTAAGTCAACCACCCGCAATTAATTCAGAACTCTGCCACACAGCTACCTACCAAAACTAAAAAGAGAGCACACTTCATTGGTTACCCATTTCCTTTAGAATTTAGTCAAATTATTTTACTCAGTCCCTTCATGGTCTTGCGCCAGAATATCTAAAAGATCTGCTTCTTAGCTATGCACCTTGCAGAGCCCTCAGATCCTCCAGCAGCAATCTTCTACAGATTCCTTCTACAGATTCCTTTAGAACTAAAACATTTGGAGAGGCATCATTTAGCCACTATGGGCCACTATGGGCTCTGGAACAACCTCCCTCAGGATCTTAGTTTTAAAAGGAAACTTAAAACACACCTATTAAGCATTGGTTTTACAATTATTATTATTTTTTAACATTTTGTATTGCTTTTATAAGAATCCTTTTTCCCTTTTTAATAATTTTCCGTATTTTATCTTCTCTCCCTTTTTTAGGTCCAGTCTCGGATGAGGCGGATCATTGCCTCGAGGTATTAGCTTGTCCTGAAAATGTGAAAAAAACATTAGCTTGCCAGCAAGCTAGCAATATAGCTAACCAGTTCGTTGACAAAGCGTCAGTTCAATTCTGTTGGTAAGTGACTGAAGTGATTTAGAAAACCATGATTGTGCCTAACTTTAGCTAGCTAGAACAACCATCATTATTATTACTAAGTGTGGACCACAATACCTGTCTCTTTCCACACAAAACCATGCTGGTCAACTAGGAACTACAGATAGCATGACCAATATCATCCACCATTTTATAAATAAATTAGCAAAGATTGGCAAGATTAATCATCAAAAAATGATTATACGATCAGTTGACTCGACAACTGAAGTGAGAACATCAGAGTCGCTGGTCATCTTCTGACACAGAAGGAAAACCCACCTCTTAAAACTGCCACAGACTCACCTCTCTGCTAGTACTCTAGCATTCACAGATCTCCAGCCATTTCTTTACCACTGGCACTCTTTGTAATTAATGTCATATCTATTTTATGCAATTGTATTATTATTTTTCTTTCAGTATGGCACATGTTCACCACAATACAGTGGTGAACATGTATTTTTTACAGCACTTTGTTTTTGATTGTGTTACAAGCAGTTTTTTTCATCAAGGCTTACTGTATGCACTGTGTCATAACTAGCTCTGCATAAAGCGTCTGCTAAATAAAGCATGTAAATTCAAATGATTGCAATTAACAAAGATCTGTCTCGTTCTGCCCTGGTATGTTGTGTCTTGTTGGGTGTTGTCTTGTTGTTTTGTGTCTTGGCGGGTGGTGTCCTGTTTTGTCGTTTTCGGTCTTGGTTGTCTTGTCTGAGTGTGTGTGTATGGGTGGGAGTATGAGTGTTGCGGCGCGCACGCATGTATGGGTGCATGCGCGTGCATGTTTGTGTGTCTGATGGGTGGGGGGGGGTGGTAGGGGAGGGTTTATATTATTTTCTATTATTATTATTGTTTGAATTTTTTCTTTTGGTATGGGATGGACAGGTAAAAGGGGGTGGAAAGTGCATACTTGTTAACATATTGACTCATTTTGTTAACATATTGACTCATTTTGTTAATATGCCATTGTACAGATGTGTCATAATTTTGTGATTTGTGCACTATTTAATAAAGAATAAAAAAATAAAAAATAAAAAATAAAAAAATAAAGATCTTGATTGCATCTATAAGAAGACATGCAAGAGAGCACGGTGACATGCCCTTTGCAGCCTTTACACTTTCCTAGAAAAGACTTTCCAGAGAACTAGTGGCTGTAGTTAAAGGCAATAAGACACCGCCTGTTGGTGTTATAATATAATATGTTACATTATTTGCAATCTGTGGGCACGTGCCAACTGATCTTGACATGGACAGGGGCATGCATGCTTTTTATTGGGGAAAAAAGGAACATGAGTGGTGTTGAAAATGTGCAAATAGTATTTTAAGAACATGTATTCTTTAGGATATGAATATTTTAAATCAGTTATTAATGCATATAAATAATACTATTTCCATCTGTGGTAAACCTTGATTAAAGTAATAATGGATACAACCTGACATCAGTCTATGAGCTCTAGCTTGCAGTATGCACTTTATGCATATCATGGACAATTGCTGATAACGAGTAGAAGTGTTGGCTACCATTGTCAAGGGAAATTGATCACTTTAAGTGGAAGGTACCCACTTCGATAATATCGAAAGCCTGAAATCATTATCCCATGGTCTCAAGATAACCAGTTTGGAAATGTTGGAATCGTGATTTATGTATCGTGTAATCTCAAGATAACCTCTTTGGTAATGTCAAAATACTGAATTATGTATCTTATGATGTCATGCTAACCGTTTGGTGATATTTCAATCCTAGTACCTTGTGATCTCAAAATAATGAATCCCCTGAAAATAACCCCCTGAAAATGTTGGCAATGGTGAAATCCTGAGTAATAATATATGCCATTTAGCAGACGCTTTTATCCAAAGCAACTTACAGTACTGAATGCATACATCTTTCAGTATACAGTATGCGGTCCCAGTGGGAATTGAACCCACAACCTAAGTGTTGCCAACGCCGTGCTCTACCAACTGAGCCACAGAGAACCATGTCTTGTTGGCTTCCCTTCCCCCTCCCTGGGGCGGACAGCCAATTGCCGCCCCCAGTGGCACTCCCGGCCAGAGCCTACTCTGGCGCGGCCAGGGAATCGAACCCCGGTCACCGTGGCCAGCGTTGGACATTGAAACCACTAGAGCACGCTAGTAATCAATGCCAGTGTATCCATATATCTCTCCAGGAATGAAAATTAAAACCTGCTCTCTTGCAGTAGTTTTTTCCTCTCTATAAAAAAATCACCAGCTTTGCATGCAATATACAGTAACGTATTGACAACACCTAATGTACCTCACGTTATATCACTGCAACACCTTTTCTTATTTTCCACGTATTTGGAGCATTTGCTAAGAGAGATGTCAGGAGAACAATGCAGCAGTGTTTGACTAAGAGCCCCACACGTGGCCGGAGATTTCGATGAGATTTAGACTTTAATGCCGCCCTTCAGCCCAGCTGCTCGCAGGGACGCCTCTAAGTGTTGAAAGCTTCCAATCAATTTAGCATTTAGCTCCCATCGTTTTTATCAGATGTTACTAACTGGCACACCTCGTGGATCAATGTCAAATACTTACACGGCCAAGTCTCAATTCAATTTACCATCTGTATTCTCCCAGGGATCACTTTGTAAAGTTCTTTTTCCTTCCCACATTTAGCCTCCAAAAATAAATGTTGTCCACAGACAAATGTCTGCCCCCCTGTCACAATCCCTATAGCTCAGCTCCTCACCTCCACTCTAAAGACCCTGTTTTAAACAATGCCAAGGCCTTATTAGCTTTATATTTCCCCTTGTAAAAAAATTACCCACCTTCTGCCAGCCTATATTAATGGGTGCTAGTAAGACCGGTCTTGACTCGATTTGACCTTGGATGAGATTCTGTAAAGGAGGAAGCTCTAGAAGGCACGGTAACATTACACTGATTCGGAATGCATGGAATGTATATTTAATATTCAGCATTCCATTGCATTAACCTTATTTCATACACCATTTAGTATGTAATAAAAATATATGTGATTTAAGCTGTCTCCTGCTGCCCTTATGGTACATTTCTTCCAGTTACCGAGAATACCCACAGCTATGACCTTCTGACACCCGTGTCTCTATCACTCTCTCTCTTTCATTTTCAGTTTTTCACTGTTTCATCACCAACAAATACTTTGCTTTCACTCGAGTGAGGTGGAGGGGCACCTGCTTCAGCTCGTACTCTGGTTTACTTGGCCCAGCTCGGAAGGGGGGAGGAGTTGGGGGACTTGAATGGACAACAAACCAAATGTCAAGGAGAGGATAGTGAATTTTCCCTTTTTCCTTTTCCCTGGTTTTTGTTTGTTTGAAGGAGCATACTTTAAAGTTCAGGTCCCTGTTTTAGCTGTTATGAGAGTCAGGCAGAGGTTAATACCTGGAGGTTAATGGCTGTGATGATGGCAATAACGCTTGGTTACAAAATGTGAAAAGCTTTCACTCTAAAGCAAGTGACTCACAAGCAAGTTTCACATTCTAAAATGAATAGATAAAAATAGCCGTTCTCCCCTACCTGTTAATGCACTAATTACGTAAATAGATATCCTCTGATGACGATACAGCCTTTATAAATCAGAATACCATATTTACACTGGACAGTATATAAAGCGCTACAGCTACTTTGGTGAAATCATATTTTCCCAGTGTATTTTCCCATTGTTATGGTTTGTGGTGATGCATGGGAGGATGAACTGCTGTCTTCTTCCATGTTATCAGCTTTCCAAAATAAAGCTATTGACACAGAGGTCTGACATCACAGATAGACTGTACGCAGCAACATATTTTCATCGGCGCAATTTGGAGATATCTATGTGTTGTATTGGACGACCTTTTTACAAACAGTTGACCCCACCATCAGAGTAACCTCTGCTCATTAAAAATATATATTAACACAATCATCAGGGACCTCATAGAGAATTGAGAAGGCTAATTCAGAGGATTAACATGAAAGTCCTCCATTACCACATCATTAACACTAATGAGCAGTGCTGATCAACTAAAGAATTCCAGATTAGATAAGAACATCAGAAGCATCTCTTCTGTGAAGACACCAACTGTTGCTCTTTTCATTTTCAATTTGTTTCATGTTTTTTTAACAACACAGTGGACTGGTATGATTGCTTTTCTGATTGATTTTTCCAGATTGGCCACGAATACAGCGGGTCTGTGTTCTTTACTCTATACTATTGCTGTGCTGGGGATCACTAGAAAACACCATTTAGGAATCAATAGTCATTTTAAGTCTTTTTTTTAAGTCCATGTCCTTATGTGTCATGAGTTATGGGAGTTATCAACCTGAATGAAAGGATTTAATACAGATAAAAAACTGTTGTAATATGATCAATCCATACTCCTGCAGAATGTTGTACTTGCATATTGCTGTACTGGGCATTCCCTTTCTAAATTAACCTGAAAACATGTCGGTCCAATTCGTGCACAGATTTTTAGCTGGCAGATTCCCTGACAAGGCACAGTTCTCTAAAAATAAATAACCTACTTTGTCAGTCAACACGGTTCTTGTAAGAGCCCCTCCCCCAGCTCAAAGGGGTTTGAGGTTACCATGCCTCCCCTTCCCCCCAGGGCCCAAGGGAACTCCCTGGGCCAGGTGACAGAGTGACCATCCGGTTGTAAATGAGGTGAGTGAGATAAACTCCAAATCAGCCTCCCTCTCCACAAGAGTGGGCACCAGATGGTCCTGCCATTTATCTTATCTTTTTTCCCCATTTTATTTTATTTTTTCTCTCCTTGCTGGCACTGAGACAACTGGCATTCATTAGCAGAAAGAGTAATTTTCCCCAGAAGAGTCATGTATTCCATCAGGTATCGCCATCTTTTAGAACAAAAAAGATAAATTATCATCCATGAATAGTTGTGCAAATCTGTCTGCTGGATTTACAGACATACACTTGTCGTGTATGGATAACATAACATTACTGCAATCATTAGACAGTGCAAATTCTGTCCAGGGGAAAAGTAAACAGAACTGAAATAAAACTGCTGTATTGAAACGTTCTCACCGTATCTATGGTGGAAAACAGTGAAAACACATTGAATACCAATTTCAGTCTAATTGGTGATTTATACCAGTCTAATTTTAGCCAAGACCACAGCAAACCAACAGACACGTGTATTAAAGGGCACACGTAACAACTGGCTATGGAACTAATTGCATTTCAACGGTATATAATTAGCTCATGGGGAATAACTTGGAGTTGAGGGAAACCACAAATATCAATGTTGTGTAAAGTTTCTCCTTAAAACGTACATTAAAACCCCTGAATTCCTGAATTCTGGAGTGGTTCTGGTTGTGGTTTTTGGTGTGATTTGTGGAGTTCATTACCTGAGATGGTTATGATTGTGGTATTGGTGCAATTGGGGGAGTTGAGTAATCCTAGCTGGTTTTGGTTGTGGCATTGGTGCAAAATATTATTTGCTTTGCTTTTGACTGCAGCTGAAATATGAAGCCCTAGAAATGGCAGTGTCTGTCACTCATTCATTCACGCACTCAGCCATTTACCATTTCTCTCGCAGGGCCTATTCCAAAGCTATCCCTCAAGTCTTTCAGTGCTCACTTTGGAAGTGGTAACTGGCACGCCCCCAGCATTAAGGGAATGTTCCCATCCTTAGTCAGCTCAGAGCTCAGTGAAAGAAAAATTAATGGCTACCGTGGGGAAGGAATCTTTGGAACTTACTTCCTCAAACCCCTGCAGACTCCTGTCAGATCCCAAACAGGAGGTGGAAACCATTTGCATAATTGGCATTTAGATATGCTATAAAAGCCAGCAGAATTAATTACCGACGTTATTATTCTGAGTCAAAAATGAAAGCAAAAACATTTCACTCACAATACAGTCATTTTAAGCATATTCATTAATAATCAAATCATACATTGCTGTATAGAGATTTCATGCACATTGATTAAGGCTACCAATTTGTGACGATGCAAATGAGTACACTGACGCAAGAAGTATGAGGAAATACCCAAACGCCTCCTGGGAAATACAATACACAACAGACTTACAGGTATTTACTGGAAAAGGTGTCGATGATGGCACAGAATGATGATGAATTTAAGGTCACCTTTTCCCACTCTTGTTGGTGCTTGTTCATGGGCTGAGTATGATCGCTTGGCAAGTAATACCCCGTCCCACACAAGGCTTATGGGATATAGTTCGAATCCAGCCCACTGACTGTGGCTCCTTCAGCAGTGTGTGGGAATAACAGTACTGTTCTACTAGGGGGCGAAAAAGGCCCACAAAGTCAGCTGTTGAACTGTTCAGTTATTTTACTGATTTATTTATTAAAAAATAAATCTTGCATATTATCTTAAAAGCGGTCTGGAGTGCAACGAAATATATGCGTAGTGTAACAGTTTGCATTGATGATTTGTGAGATGAATGCTAATACAAGTCTGTCACAAGGGAGATATATTTGTACAAGAAACAACAAATAAATGCACTGAATTACCGATACATCATCTTTGCGTCCGAGCTATGAATACATATGAGACGCTTTTTTTCAGCACACTTAAATGGCGGCGCGTATAAACGCGGAGGCAGCCAGCCCAGGGACGCGGAGCGGCAGAGGGCGTAGGGAAAGCGGGCTCGGAGGACCCTTGATGGGCTTTGTGTATGTGGACAGTGTTTGTTTGGTGTTGTTGTGATTGCTGGTTTTGTGTTGGGTTTTTTTTTGGAGCATGCTTCATGCAGAGATGTGGGAGTTCACAACGTTCGCGTGCCAAGTGCTCCCACAGGGGCAGCTGTGCTTTCCACTCTGTGCACAGACCCACTGAAGAGGAGGGGGGGCTGTGAGTGCTGAAGGAGAGCATCTCTCTCTCTCTCTATCGCTCCCTGTCCTTCCATCTTTCTTCCTCTCTGCTGCCCTCTCTTATCTGCTATCCCAATATCTAGATCAGCATTCCCATTCAGAGGCACATTTGTCTTAAAGACTCTCAGCAAGTGATATCCTGAGTTTTCGTCTCCCATTCACGTTCGAATCTGCAATACCAGCACATGTACTTTACCAGTACGGGAAGGGGTACAGCTTATCAGTGGCGCCTGTCTCAAAGACGTTACTTAAATATATTGAATGATTTGCCGACATTGCTTTCCAGTCAAGCGTTAATAATTTAGCTATAACTGTGTTACCCTGTTGGCTTCACTCCATATCTGAAGCAATCTGGCAAAACCTCTGAATTATCTTTTGCTGTAAGACAGCTCAAAGCATTGTACCTTACTGGTGTAAATGCTTAAGCGGTGTAACATTTCATTTTCTTCGACTTCAATATTTTTTGCAGAATGACAACGAAGAAAATTAGATGCTGACTATGCTGACAACCTCAACCTTTCTTCAGAATTGAAATAAAATAAAATATTTTATAATATTCTATTCACAACACACAAAAACACACACTGATTTGATGATCTGATTTCTGTGCATGTCTCTGTCGTTTATGTCAATTAGCCTAATTTGTCTACTATTAAATTTTTGAAGATCTATATAAACCATGTGGGTGCCTTTTGAGTTCAAGTTACATTAAGTGGTGCTCACATAGCATTGGATTTCTCTAACACAGGAGGCTTCTTTAGCTTCATATGAAAAATGATTTAAGTCATTCTGAATCTCACCCAAGTTTTTATTTAGGAAGTGTGCATGCATGGTCGTATGGTAACTGGCTGTATTTTTAAATGTAGTTCTGAGCACGAAATAACATCTAGTGAGGGCTTTGAAAGCAGCAACTCAAAGGAAATAATTTATACACACACACACACACACGTTCTAAAAGTCCTGAACAGTCAAAATCAAGTTTTAAATCAAATAGGATGATGTTTGGTTGAAACCAGGTGAAAGTGGAATGTTGAAAGCTTGAAAACTGACTGTTGCGGGTACGCCGATAAAGCTGGGTCAGGCTCCTCCTTTGTGTAATTTTTTTTTCAGGTGTTCCGATCCTATTGACCGACATGGCATTTGGCTGACATTTGTGACATCAGAAAACTCTATTATTTTAATACAGTTTACCACCAATGACAGCTTACCAACAATCACCATCTGTAAGCACAATCACTTTGTAGAGGAGGCCCATTTGCATTATTTACTAGCCAGCAAACATAGCTAGCTACAAATTCTTGTGAGAAGTATTTGCCGCGCATATACATAATATATATGCATAGCTGCCAGCCAATCAGAATTGAGTATTCATCCAACCCATGGTGTATATATATATATACCTGTGGTGTATGTATAAAACTAAGGATACACAGTGTAAAAGTTCCAAGGGGTATGCACAGACTTGCCTATGCTTGATATGTTGCTTGTGCATATTCAACAAAGACTTTACAATGCAAATTTACATTGTAGAAAACACAGAACATTCTATAATTTCTGTCTCATTCCCTCTGTTAGCCACATGTATCAAATGTAACATGATGTAGAAATAGCAAAATAATGCTTTGCTTGTAGATCATAGTTAAAACTTGTTACAGTGCCCTTATTTTAAATCAATCTTTACCTATTAGACTTCTGTTCTGTCACATTGCCTTCTTCCATTGCTATACGTATATATAAACACAAATTAATTAACAGAAAAATGCAAAGACACAAAAATATTTCCACAATAAGACTGGTTTTGTAGTCTTGTCTGACGTTTTCTTTCCTTTGTGTTGGAATTTCGACATCTCTCATTCTCCCCATCTCTCCCTTTCCTTCATATTCAGGTTACCCAGGTTAGGGGATTGATTGTAAGCTTCAGAGCATTGATCTAAGACTCTGAGACATAAGCACACTGCGAACCGCTCTTTCTCCTTCATCAGAACCATTCCATATCTTGTTATTACTGTAACTACTTGTCACACGCCACGTGACAATCCCTAGACGGGAACAGAGCAGTCAGAGACGGAGTGGATTTTTCTGGTCCACGGACCGGGTTTTTATTTTATTCGGTTCTCTTTTCCCAGACACGGGCAGAGAACGAGACCGGGAGGGTAAACTAAAAACAGAACAAATTTGTCCGTCGCCCTCACGGGTTCGGGACACAAACAATAATCTGGAAATAATAAACCAAATTATAACAAGCTCGCACAGAAACTTTTCAGTTCCCGTTTCACTTTTACTTTTCTTTCTTTCTCTTTGTCTCTCTCTCCTCGGTCTCCCACGTCTCCTTGTTTCTGGTTCCAGCCACCTACTGAAGAGAGCAGAGCTAAGCTAACACAGTTTGAGAAACATAAAATCATAGTTTTGCATCAACAAGGCAATTCTCAGCGAGCAATAGCCCACCTAACCGGATTTTCAAAATGTGGTGTTCAAGCTGTTATAAAGAAATTTGGGCAAGTTCAAGACAGAAAACACAGTGGAAGGCCCAAAAAGCTGTCTGAATCTGATGAACAGTACTTAAAGGTCACTTCCTTGAGGGACAGAAGGAAATCCAGTGAAGTGCTTGCATCAGCATCTGGCAGATTCATCTGGCACCAAAGTACATGCTTCGACCGTGAGAAGAAGTCTTACAAGGAAGTCTTGTAGGACGTGTTGCAACTAAGAAACCATTATTGCAGAAAGGCAACAAGCAGAAGGGATTGCAATACGCAAAACACCATAAAGCATGGAGCAGGATGGGCATGATATGTCCAACAGACATATTTTCACAATTGAAATCAGTAGTCTACCTACAAATTGATCAGTATGATTACGTGTGGGTGTGTGCAGCGGCAACTGCTGACTAGTCTACTACACTACAATACACACCTCATTTGTGGTAATTGAATTGAGTTTGCAATTGCTTAACAAGTAGCTTCAGATAGTCCTCCATTGACCTCTTGGTGTTGGAGGATGGAACTACAGGTTCCTGACAGAGATGGTGCAAAATGCATTGGCCTTACTTATGAAATTCATTTGCAGATTATGGTTAACATCGTGCTGCCAGATGTTACTAGAACATCATTTTTCTTGGGTTTTACATATTTAGGTATACATGCTTTACCAGAAATGGCAATATGCATTTCAAACTCTTCCCTCTTTTAGTTCAGTTCATGTTGTAAATTAACCGCATGAGAGAGACAGGCAATGCCATACATATTTCAAGGCTAAGAGTTATGTAAGTACATTGTTTCATTATGAAGAAGCTTTAAGTGCAATGTCATGCCAACCATAATTCAACCAAGCTGATGTAGCAAAAGAAAGTGCATTTAGAGAACATGAATGGGAAAATATATACACTGCCCATCCCAAAAAAAAGTCACACACTCTAATATTTAGTTGGACCGCCTTTAGCTTTGATTACGGCATGCATTCGCCGTGGCATCGTTTCGATAAACTTCTGCAATGTCACAACATTTATTTCCGTCCATAATTTTTCGCCAAGGTCTTGTATGATGGGAGAGTCGGACCGCTGCGCAAAGTCTTCTCCAGCACATCCCAAAGATTCTCAATGGGGTTAAGGTCTGGACTCTGTGGTGGCCAATCCATGTGTGAAAATGATGTCTCATGCTCCCTGAACCACTCTTTCACAATTTGAGCCCGATGAATCGTGGCATTGTCATCTTGGAATATGCCCGTGGCATCAGGGAAGAAAAAATCCATTGATGGAAAAACCTGGTCATTCAGTATATTCAGGTAGTCAGCTGACCTCATTCTTTGGGCACATAATGTTGCTGAACCTAGACCTGACCAACTGCAGCAACCCCAGATCATAACACTGCCCCCACAGGCTTGTACGGTAGGCACTAGGCATGATGGGTGCATCACTTCATCCGCTTCTCTTCTTACCCTGATGCTCCCATCACTCTGGAACAGGGTAAATCTGGACTCATGACCACATGACCTTCTTCCATTGCTCCAGGCTCCAATCTTTATGCTCCCTAGAAAATTGAAGCCTTTTTTCCAATTAGCCTCACTGACAAGTGGTTTTCTGAAGGCTACACAGCTGTTTAGTCGCAATCCCTTGAGTTCCCTTCACATTGTGCGTGTGGAAATGCTCTTACTTTCACTATTAAACATAGCCGTGAGTTCTACTGTTGATTTTTTACGATATGATTTCACCAAACGTTTAAGTGATTGCCGATCACGATCATTGAAGATTTTTTTCCAACCACATTTCTTCCTCGAAGATGATGGTTCACCACTATCCTTCCAGGTTTTAATAGTGCGTTGGACAGTTCTTAACCCAATTTTAGTAGTTTCAGCAACCTCCTTGTTGTTGTCTTTGCTTGATGCAGGCCAATAATTTGACCCTTCTGAAACAGATTAACATATTTTCCACGACCACAGGATATGTCTTCCGACATGGTTGTTTAAGAAATGAGAAGCTACTCACTGCATCAGTTAGGGTTAAATAACTTGTTGCCAGCTAAAACATATTAATCACTGCAATAATTATCCAATGAAAGGCTCTTACCTATTTGCTTAGTTAAATCCAGGTGGTGACTTTTTTTTGGGCCAGGCAGTGTAGGAATTTAAGTTTGAAGTTGGCCTGAAAAGAAGGAAACCAAAACCGAAACCGAAACCGAAAAAAAAGTGAAAGTGCACCAGCATGTGCATTATACTATCCATCCATCCATCCATCCATCCATTATCTAAGCCGCTTATTCCTGGTCAGGGTCGCGGGGGGGGGGGCTGGAGCCTATCCCAGCATGCGTTCCGGGCGAGAGGCAGGAATACACCCTGGACAGGTCGCCAATCCATCGCAGGGCACACACACCATTCACTCACACACTCATACCTACGGGCAATTTAGACTCTCCAATTAGCCTAACGTGCATGTCTTTGGACTGTGGGAGGAAACCGGAGTACCCGGAGGAAACCCACGCGGACACGGGAGAACATGCAAACTCCGCACAGAAAGGCCCCCGGCCTGGATTCGAACCCGGGACCTTCTTGCTGTGAGGCGACAGTGCTATCCACTGCACCACCGTGCCGCCCGTGCATTATACTACGTTAATAAATTACAGCTGCCATAGTCAAGTACAATACACCATATTGAGTTGTCCATCAGCTCTCCAGTGAGCTTTTTTAAGTTCCAGATATTTTTAGTCAAATGCCGTTTGTGTATTAGTTGGAATGCTCAAATGCCTACATTTTGCCTACAATATTGTTACATTCTTACATACATTGTTACATTACAAAACCTTTCAATATGGCTGTAGGCATCAGCTTTGCAATTCACAATAAATGACTTTTACTTATTGGGAGTACTTCATGAATTCCATGTTGCTTTTTTCAAGTGTTTGAACACCTTTAAATGGCCACAAAGGCAGCTATTTCCTTTTCTGAATCTATGTACTAAGTTTAAATTAAGCACATTTTTCAAGTTCTTTTTCTTCACAAAATGTGATATTCTACCCTGTTGCAATTGATACATCTGAGTGTAGTCCTTCAATTGAAAATAATTTATTTGACATTTCATATAAATTATTTTCAATTGAAAGACTACACTCAGATTTGCCTTCTACTGCTCATCATTGAGTAGATATCATTAGCCATGTCTGATAGTCCAACAAAAAGCTTCTAAAGAAATAAAGATCTGCGTTATTCATTTAACACTGGCCAATGCACCAGAGCAAGTGATTCCACCTGGGGAACATCGAGCAATAAAAGTGTGTCAGTACACTTGTAGAATTCAAATACATGTCAGTACATTCTGAACACCTCAAACAGAAGCAAAAAATACATTGTGCACTAACATTAAAAAAACAACAACTCTTGGATATTTCAATCAAAACACAATTATTCGCCTCATCGGATACGTTTTTCTTTTAACAAAGACTATGGTTATTATTGTTTGTCATTGTTTCTGATAATCTATGTGGGCTTGATTGCATTTCCTGCCACTCTGAATTCCACATAGATGTATAAGTCCCATTCCGACAAGAATAGACTGGAAGCACAAACAGCATCTTAATGCTTACAGCTCATTAACATTTAAGTTTAATTATTAGGCTCATTAAAACATTGAATTAGGCGCAAATCTCTCTCCCTCCCTTTCTTGCTTAATTGTAAACTAAATGAAGCATCACTAGTTGCAGATGATTACTATTGAGATGTAAGCAATGTCGCCCCTGAAATGTCACATCAGAGCCTTTAAATGTGACTGCAAGCAATTTACTTCTACTTGTCCTTTTAAAATCGTTATTTCATATTCCGTAAGTTCAACGGTGCAACCATTAAAACTGGTGCATAAGGTCTCAACGATGTACCTGCTGTTGATTGTTTAGTTGTCAAAATAGATACTGGCGGGGAATGGCCAGCAGGTACATGTATCAAAGGTCAGGAGAATGACGCTTAAAAGGTTTACCAACAGAAACAAACAACAGATGTTTACACAAAAACAAAAACAAAGCTCTCCTGAAGAATCACCGTGGAAGAGAAACACATGTAACACATCTACATGCACTTTGGCTGGTTCGACTAGAAATAAATTCCAAGGAAAAGTGTTGAATGTGCCAAGCCTATAAATCAGCCGAGAGAAGGCCTTGGGATTAGCTGGCACTTGGTATGCCCGACGAATCACTTTCCCTGGGCCTCATTTTCAAACACTCACTTTTTCCAGGAAACTTGACATTGATTTCAAGTGCCATGTCATATACATGTTAGTTGATAATTGTGTTGTAGAACACTAATACAGCACATTAAGGTGGTCTTCTATTCATACAGAGTGTTCTCAGAGCTTTACATGAGTGTTGATGCGAGTGGGGGCAACCCAGCTAATGTGTGGTGAATGTTCTGGAGCTAACTGGCTGATGCAACTTTGCCCCTTTCATCCTTTAAGCACTTCGGGATTTTGAAAGGCACCATACAAATCCATGCAATTCATGATTATTATTATCATACAGGCACCTGCCAAAATAAAGGAAATGCCAACATAAATTGTCTTAATAGGGCGTTGAACCACCGCAAGCTACAATAACTCTATTGGAGATGCAACACCATTCTACTATGAGAAATTCCATAATTTGGGGTTTTGTCAGTACAAGGGCTCCCCAGAAATGCTTCACCATAGAATGAAGGTGAACATTCAGAATAGTTTTGTATTTATTACATTACCGATTAGCATTTTTGATACTGTAATCAGCAGCAAAATTAAGAAGGAGAAGAAGCGGAAGAAGTAGCAGAAGAAGAACTGTACTTCATTCTGTATAACAAAATCCAAGGAATATTGACTTTGTAAATATCCATAATCTGACATTTTCAATTCAGGCAGTTTAATGAATGACCTTCTTAATCCTAACCAATCAGGCTTCAAGGCAGGTCACTCCATTGAAACTGCTCTGCTTGCAGTCACTGAGGCTCTCCATTCAGCGAGGGCAACGTCACTCAGCTCCGTACACCTCCTGCTTGACCTATCGGCTGCGTTTGATCCCATTTACCATGGGATCCTGCTCTCATCTCTCGCTGAGATGGGCATCTCAGGACCTGTACTGGCATGGTTTCCATCATACCTGGCTGACTGGTCCTACCAGGTGGTCTGGAGCAGATCCCTCTCCTCTCCTCACACTCTCTCCCTCTACTTCCAAACACTCATCATACACTCCTAGACCCCTCTGTTCTGCCTCCTCTGGCCAATTGGCTGTCCCATCCCTTTGGACACCTCAGCAGCCACTCCTTGTGGACTCGCCTCTTCTGTGCCTTGATGCCCTGTTGGTGGAATGACCTTCAGCATTCGGTCAGGAGAGCAGAATAGCTGGCCATCTTCCACAAGTGGCTGAAAACCCACCTCTTCAGACTCCACTTTCTCTCCCTGATTTATAGGTGCAGTGTGCAGCTGTCTACGGTGATGTCTGTTGTATTGTTACTGTACTGATCTCTTGGCACTAGCTGTGATTGTTCTTGCCATTTTTAACATACTGTGGCAGGATCAGGAGTGTTGGTGTACAACGCAGCCAATGAATAATAATAGAATTACCATACGACGATATAAATCGGAATACTTCGTTTATTTAAGGGAATCAACACAAAAAGGGTAGGGGGGAAAGCCAGCAAAACAAGTCCGTAATCCGTAATCGTGGTCGTTGTCCGTTTCCAAAAGTCGTAAAGCCAGGTAATTCCTCAGTAAATCCAAAAAGTCGGTACACACAGGGGGTTATCCAAAAACAGTCCAAAAATCAAGCCAGGTAGTCAATCCAAATAAATGCTCTCTAGTAATCCTCCACTCACCAACGCGTTTCCCTAAATCGGTACTTTGCGCCTGTTTGAGGTACAGGCGCATCTTTTATCTGTTCTGTATTATTATTAAAGTTGGGACAGGTGTGCTCCGTCCGCCCCGGACTTCCCATTAAGGTCCGGGGGTGGAGCCAGCGGGACGCCACGTACCGCCCCTCAATCACCGTCCCTCGGCATGCCTCCGTGCGGCTGCCACAATACTCATTGTAAGTCGCTCTGGATAAGAGCATCTGCTAAATGCCAAAAATGTAAATGTAAAAAATGTAATGATCACAAAAAGCTACCAAGTTTTCATCTAACTAACATTTCTTTCCTAGGCTTTATTGTACATTTCTCAAAGCTTGTGCCCTCTGTCAAGTTAAAGTGTAGTGTATTCTCTATGGTGATTCAGTAGATTTTTTACTCAATTAAACCCCTTATTGACATTTACTTTCTCTAACGTGAAGTGAAAAAGATAATGTTACAGCATGATACACAATTAAGATATGTGATTCCTTGCCAATGGATTCTTCAATTAATTGTCACGCTTTTTAATTAAGCAAAATACAGTAAATGACAAAGGTTGAGACCAATGGTTGGTCTAAAGGTATGATTTCAACTTCTTCTATTCTGGTTGATTGAACAGTTCAATTTGAACATAACAATAATTTTCCTTCATTTGTGCCAAAGGGGAATGCTGAATGTTTTTGACAGTTATTATCTGCTGTAAATAATCTTGTTAACACCAATATTATACCAATGAACGTAAAACCAAAATGGAATCACAAACATACACACACACACACACACACACACACACACACACACACACACACACACAGATATTAAGCCAGTCATCTGAGCAACAGAATATTAAAAGTGTAGTGATCGTAAATGCAAACCCCAGAGAAAAACGGCAGATTGAATTATGAAAAGAACCATGGTCCCTCTGACAAGCAAAGTGGCACCTGTTAAAATCACATGTGACAGTTCTCAATAGGCCAAAGCATGGTTTCATTTAGCCTTAGTCCTGACTGATGCTGGTGCTAAATAGAGTAATCACACTGTATATCATGTCATCAAATCTTATAAAAGGCTGGAATAGACACAGTTGCTGAGGATCATGAGACAGCCTGTTGATATTTAGGCTCCGATACAAATTAACAGCTGAAATTGAGTTAGGCATCTGCAATAAACACATGAGTAGTCGCTATGGACGGACAATTAGCCATGTGCATCTGAAGTCGTCTCTGCTGAAGTCAAAAAACAACCCATGGCAATAAAAAAAAACTAACAGCTGAATTTCAACATCACGTAACATCTCCATGTTTACAAAACGCGCTGCTGCTGAGGTGGAATTTGTTGAGCTGTATCGCTCCGTGAAAAACTCGGCTCCCATTAAGGGCCCTCTTTTCAAACACTTCATTTCGTGGCTGTTCCCCCTCCCCCGACTGCTTGACAAGACAATGGATAATAACCGCTGAGATGCAAAAGGCGAGCAAATGAAGGTAATCAAGCTGTCTTGTCCTAGTGGTGGATCAGGTTCACTTTTCAAACTATAATTATCAGCCCTAGAAGCAGTGTTCCACGTTAATTGTCCTGATGAATGAAATATTAGAGTGCAGTCGGTCTGTGCTCGAGCGGAATAACACCCCTTAGCTATGATACACGGCTAAGACACTGGAGTGAAGGTGACTGGATTGGGGAGAGAGAGTGGGGGGGGGTCACAAGCCCCTGAATACAAATGAAACTATGAGAGCGATTAACTACAGTCTAATTGTTTAGAAAGATAAGGAGAATAATCAGCACAAGTAAGGACTGGTAGGACATAAGAAATATGTCTCACGTTTTATTCCTGGCCAAGAGCTGTGAGATTGTGAAGAGAACTCGCAAGAGATCTTCTCAGCTGCAGAAGTGAGGCCCGGGAAGTTAAAATATGCTGTAAGTCAATGGAGTGTTAGTTGTGACATAAACATCACAATTATAATCACAAAGCTACATTATTACTTGATTAAACTTAATTTTGTAACAATCTGCATTGCTAAACTTTCATGAAGCAGGATGTTGCTCAACCTGTTATATTTGCGTCTTTGAACAAACTGAATGTTGTCCTCTGTGATTCTTTATCCCTTTTAATGCATGTCTTACTATAGTAACCTATTTTTTTTATGATGAAGAGGCTCATCCTACTCAGAAATAATATAATAGAGTTATAAAGATAACTCTATTACTCTATAAGATAAAAACTAAAATGTAGTCACCAGAAGAGCATAAAAAATGTAATTGCCAAAATAAAGTAAACACCAACATAAAGGGTCTTAATAGGGGGTCGGGCTACCACGAGCTGCCAAAACAGCTTCAATGCACCCTGGCACAGATTCTTGGCACAGTGGCTGGAAGTCTGTTGGACGGATGCAACACCATTCTTCCATGAGAAACTCCAACTTTTGGTGATGGAGGTGGAAAATGTGGTCTCAAGCGCCGCTCGAGAATCTCCCATAAGTGTTCAATTGTGTTGAGATCTGATGACTGAGACGGCCATGGCATATAGGAGTTCTTTGGTGCTTTCTGAGGTGAGTGGAGATATGGTCCATTTTACTCAAAGTCAGAGTCAACATTTTACTCAAAATGCGGGAAGAGATTACATAACTCAGGGTTCTTATAATAATTCAGAGTTTATGCATTGAATCGTGATATAATGGCTACTATGTTACACTAAGTAAAAAAAATAGAAAGGTAGGCCTCCCACGTGGTCTAGTGGTTTCAACGTCCGACGCTAGTCACGGCGACTGGGGTTAGTTTCCCTGGCCGTGCCAGAGTTGGCTCTGGCCGGGAGTGCCACCAGGGGCGGCAAAGGGAAGGGAAGCCGAAAGAGGTTCGCTGTGCACAGGAGTGGCTCTGGGGTGCCGGAGTTACGGTCGACAGCACGACGAATGTCTCGGAGGAGATTAACTTCGCCTTTGTCACTACTGGTCACAGGGCTACGGCAGCGAACTATGAGGGAGGGATTGACCTGAAAATAGCGGGTGTAATTGGCTACCAAATTGGGAGAAAAACGTGAGAAAATGTAAAAAATTCAAAAGAGAAAGTTAGCCCATATCTTTTCCAGGTACGAGTTTCCGAATAATAAATTGGTTATGGTAAGATCTGAAATAAACCCTCAACAACTGATACTAAATGTGTAAACTACTTGGCACATGTCCTTCTTTGTGGGGTGCTTGCCGTCATTAATAATGCAGTGTTTTGGAAATGGCTTGAGCTCGTGTTATTTATTGAAATCAATTCCACACCCCTCGTGGCTCACAGGTGCTAAAACAGTGGGGAATGGGCTGAACAGCGAAAGTGCTCTCTCGTGACAGCGAGGGGGGCAGGGTAAATTAGGAGATATGAGCTGCACTGGGGATATAATAGCTTTTGGATATTCATAGGCCGATGTTATGGCAGCATATTCTTACCAACAGCCTCTGTCCCAGGGCATTACTCACAAGAACGGTCTATCGGCCCCGACAAGTTCAAGGCTGCCACCAGCAAACTATTTTAATGCCATAGCAGACGGTCCATCACGAAGCACCTGCAAAAACAAAACAAACAAAAAAAAAAGTCGCTGGGACATAAATTGCACCTTTCATTTATGGTTGTTTATGCTTCTGCAGAACATGTTGGCATTGAGGTTTGCCATAAATGTAACTGAAGGGTAAAGGTTGAACTCGATGCAGGCTGTATCGTGTGTACCACCACTTTTCCGTTCTATATCAGGTTCAAGTGACAAATGGGGGTGGCTTGCTAGAGCAATTCTTAGAGGTAGATGCATTTGTTCATTGCGTGACTAGAGTCCCAAAGCACATCTTCATGTGATTAATTATATATGGAAAAGATTTAACTTGTCCTGTAAAACTATTCCTTGTTGTGCATTATTAATCAAACTGAGTGCACGCATAATGAATGTTGCTCAACACACAAGCTGCAGTTTTCTGGTACTTATTTTGTGGTACATGGTTAGGTTATTATATCATACCCTCCATCACAATATCCCTAGTCACAAATCAATGTATCATCATATATTTTGATTATAGTTTTTGCAGACAATAATGTCACAGGGGCTATTTCCATGAAGGACAGTTTTGTTTTCACTTTGGAGCTCAGAATCAAGTACTTTGGAGGATTTTGAATAATAAAATAAAAAAACATATTCATTTTTAACTATTTGGATCAGGGACGAAAAACATGTTCCCTTTCATAATTTAAAAGGCCCTGCAAACAAGATGAAAAGAATGCGAATGAACTTGCACGAGCGTAATGTGACCTTTGCAATCTATCACAAGCAATGCTACTGTTGTTAATAGCAGGAATACAAGTGAAAGCTTTTTAGAAGCAGGTTGTAAATCACATTCAATTTAATATTCAAATTATTAAGCAAACAGGCAGTCTGGGTTAACCTCAAAAGGAGATGTAGCACTTGTACTATAGCATGACATTAACTGAATACAGAATGGGACACTAAAAATACTAGATTTTGTTTTGTATTGAAACTTTCTGTCCTTGAGTCTCCGTATTCATATAACCAATTACGTACATGGGCCAACCAACCCAGTTCAGGCCAATCAACTAATTAACCCCAATACATACTGTGGCAGGATCAGGGGTGTTGGGTTACAAAGCAGCCAATGAACAATAATAAAATTACCATACAATGAACAAATAGGAACAAATGGGGCATAGGTACATCCTTTATTTCCTCTGTATGGTGCGGGGGTGGAGCCAGCGGGCCACTATGTACTGCCCCTTGATCACCACCCCTCGGCATGCCTCCGGGAGGCTGCCACAATATCAACACAAACTGTAATTGGTATGGTGTGAATGGCTTCATAGTAAACACTGAAAAACATCAAATTGGTTCTTAAATGTTGCAATTTAATATGAGAACAAAGTCACATATTAAAGGTAGTCAAGGTGCATTAGGTCAAATAAATATTTTGTATTGGTGGAAAAGATATGTATTTGTATATTTTAGATAATTAAGGCACTGCTCAAGAAAGTACAATTATGCTAAAACCACACATTTAACATATTTCAATTCCAATAACCTGTGTTCCATTAACATCCAATGCCAGAAAGCCCATCAAACTTTAATCGGTTTACCAAAACTGCTGCCATGCATAAAGAAAAAATAGGAATGACTCTCCAAACGTTACTCCACACTATCACCTCCACCTTAGCTTTTGGTCCACTGTTATTCCACAAATCCAATGCAGAAGTCGCCCCTCACTTATCTCTGCCCAAACTTATCTCGCGTGACCTATTCCCCATCTCTTATCTCTCCTCTCTGTGTTGGTATGAGCTCATTCTTATCAATGACTGCCCTCTGGTGAACCTTTAAAGCCCCCTTCCCCCCATCACTGACCTTGCTTCTAGGTGTTGAGGTGACCCATTTGTGGACATGACAATCGCTTCACCCGTGATCATCACCCCAACTGCTCCTTCCTGATTCAGAAGTTCCAGAAAAGCTTTGGGTTAGAACATGATGGACAGCAGTATAGCCATTCTTTAAAAAATATATAAAAGCAAAAGCATCTATCTAAAACAAATGCTAATGCATGTAAAATACTGCAACAGCCCTAACATAAATTTGTCTCACTGATGCACTTCTCACATCGTTTTCCATCTGCCATCATTTTGTTGAACACGCACACACACACACACACACACACACACAATTTATTGGAATTGCAAGTGATTACACCTAACTTTGAATGAGAGTATCAGCCTATAAAGATACTTCTAAGCAAACAGAAAATTGAGATCACTCAGTCTGAGAAGTATGAAACAATGGCCATTTTTCTTTTAGTTGCTTGTGATTCTGCAGTGCGTGACACACATATTCCAGCCCCTGTTTGTTCAAATGTATTCCCTTCATAAAAAAAAACCTAGCTCATCTCTGTGCTAGATTCAGCAGACCCTTTGTGTGAAGCCAGTGGCAGTGTTGAGGGAGTGGACCGGAGGGAGTGAGCATTGGTGATGGGTGGACAGTTAGACGGACGGGTGAGGGCTGCTGTCTTCCCCTGCTCCTGTGAACCTCTTCAGCACCAACCGCAACACATCATCGCGGGGATTAAATGTGCTTTCAGTGAGTACAACAGAACTGTTTAAATGGCCCTTCAGTCTGGTGCTGAGGGTCAAAAAACTAGACACGGTATTCTCGTCCTGCATGTGTCCATGCGAAGTCACACAGCATTTGATTTGGATCCTCTGTTCTGCTGTTGTTGTCAAGCACATTTTGTATTCCCCCTTCCCCCCTTCTATTGACTGCTCACACTGTTGTTTTATTTCTGTTTTCTTTGTGCCCATTAAGGCCTGTGCCTCAATCCCTGCCAGATCGCTGTAAGATGCAGTAAGACCTGTCATGTTTCTCTTTACTAATATATGGTAGTTACAGTCAGTACTGTATATGTTGTACTCCAAGTATAAGGTAGCTAAATGTCTTATTTTATACATATTTTTTATCAGGTCTCATTTGTCCTATAAGTTGCAGGAAAATGTTCTCCAACAAGAAAAGAATGACCAAATAAATGAACAGAGAATAACACTTAAACTTTACTCAGCCTGCAGTCTGCTCTCTTTAAAAAATATATTTTATTAGAAATGAATGAAATAATAATTTAAAGGTTTACAGTCAGTGGTTTTTCTAATTTGAACAATGATACTCTTAGGCTTAGCTGTAACAATTACAGACTTGTTATTAAAAAAAAGCAAAGAGCATGAAACATGAACAAATATAGCACATTTATTGCAATTACTCAAAATATGACAGGTTGCCGCACTGGCCAATTTAGGAGCAAATGCGCTTTGAATTAAAATCTAAAATATACTGATCTTTAAATACTGTGTAGTCATCTTGATACGGTTGCACTATGGGTAATCACTCTTTATGGAAATGATCTGCTTGCACCCTGTTGAGGTTTGAGCAGATGCAATGACTGTGCACCATGGGGGATAAGTTCACATTTCACTGCCTCAAAAAGCCCTCTGCCTTGGGTAAATCCACCCTGCCAGTGATTGCAAATTCAAAATCCCAGCACAAGTCAGCTCAAATCTGAGTTGAGCCAAAAAACCCATCTGACAAATTAAATGAAGCCCTGATGGGTACACCAGCCAAAGTTTCTCTTTTCAGTTTTTGTGCTGATATTGTTTTAATCATTCAGACCCTGGTAAAATGGAATTATTGTTTGACAGATTTCTCCATCTAAATTGTATCATCAATCAATACAAAAAAATCCATCTTTATTTTGTATAGCTCCATTTACAAACAGGTTGTCATACAATGCTCCACAATGGACAATTTCCAGGGGGAATCAGAAAACCATAAAAAGCCCATTTGAACCAATTTAGGAAAGATATGATTCCCTGACCCCTTAAAAGGTGATCAATATCATCCATTCATGTATCTGCTTGCCAGTTATTGTAATTTCGAATCATCTTAAATCGCATAAAAAGCACAGACTAAGAACTACTAATCAATATCTGATTGCATTAAAACAAAAATAATTTATAACACATGCCTAAACTAATCTACTCTCTGAGATCCTATCGCTAAAATGGTCAGTTGTCGTTTGCTGTACAAAAGAATGCCCACAACATGTTGGGCACAACAGCATGTTGCGCAATGCACAGACAGTAGCGCTAATCCAGGACGGAGGTGCATTAAGGCGTGTTCATGTACATCCCGCTAGTTTTGTGACAAGAGAGTAGCGCACCTGCAGCACAGTTATAAAAGAGGTTTAAGAAGGATGAATTACCTGTGGTTTTTGTGAGGGCTTGGTTCATTATGTCCAATCAGATCATCAGCTTTTTCCCCTTTAATACCTTTGCCATAGTGAAATGGCAATTTCGTAATGTCTAATGAAGAGCAAGCACCATGGCTTGCGAAGAGCACATTATGAGACTTGCTTTCACTACAATAAAATGGAGTATGTAATTGGATGATATCATGCAGCAGCACTAAACTAAATGTAACTGGCATATATGTGTATCCGTTTCCTACTGAGAAAAACAAAAACAACTGATATAGGTGTCCAGGAGGAGGAAGAGGAAACGATTTATGGCACATGTTCGTTTAGTTTAGTTTGTGTATTTTCATCAAAAATACATAACTACGTTTCATTGATGCACTTATAAATATCTGTTACTTAAAAGTAAGTAATACCCGTTACCCCGCTCAAAGATATAATTGCCCCATCTCAATCTATCGCTGTTATTTTGACTATTACTGCAATCAAAATAAAGTATGAACTTTTACGGATATAAAATATGGACATCAGCAATTGCTTCATTCTTTTTTGTTTGTTATTTTCCTTCGTTGTCAGGTCCCTCCTCTCCAGTGCAATCATATCCAACCTCTGCAATTGCTCAGGGCATTGCCCCATGATACACCGGCCAATTACATAGCGTACATTTTATTGTATTGAATGTTTAATATTAACATAACAGAAACCAGTGCGCATTAATACTACATGCATATATTTATTTTAAAAGCATGCATCTTATACAATTACACAAGTGTAGAGACGGTCTCTCTCTCTCATTCACATGCATTGAATCACTCCTTACAAGTGCAAAGATCAAATACTTTGCTTATAAACTGCTTATTTAAATATAGATTGTATTTCTTATAGGTGTTTATTGAAAGATTTGCTTCAGAACATCCACAAAACAGTCTTGTGTGATGGGATATTTACTGCCCTATCTGTTCATATGTCACCAAACTAGCACATAATGCCCTACTTTTGAGTTAAGAGGTGATCTGGGTGGGCAAAAAAACAAACAAATTATCACGCACGCAGTGCCTAATGTTTTTATTGACAACCCTAATCCCCCCCCCCCCATTGCACTGACCAACCCATGATGACGCAAACACCTTTATTGCTGACCACGAAACTACCAAACTGGATGGAGGCGTGAAATATTCCGTCTGCAAGTAAATGCATTGAGTGCCATAAGGTTGTTTTGCTTTCATTTATATTAAGCATTGATATCACTGGGCATGATGATGGGCGAAAAATATTATCGTGAAACAAATATTTCTACAATCCCAGCATGCTGTTGCACAAAGCAATTTGGTGCACCTTTACACTAATCACCATGGCATGGTGAATTGAAAAAGGTTCATGTAGGAGGAATGAGCTCAAAAGTAAACACAGTGGAAATACATTCATGTCATCTTCCACACATTTTATTTTCTTCAGAATACACTTTCCTTCTCTGTCGGTGCCAAAAAAAGTTATCGTATCACTTTACAGCTTTATTCCTAATCAGGGTGAGTTAGACTGAGCTGATTCTTGGAATTTATGGCTGACAACAACCTTAATTGTTCGGAATTAAATGTTGCAGCATATTGTGAGAGATTGCTTCCCTCCTTCTCATGGCACAGCCGTAAATGAGTAGCAAATCTCCGAGGCAATTTTTTTTTCTGCTTACACTGATTTCATTTCATAGCAACAGCGCAAGCAATTTAAATGTAATTACCTTTACCACAATCTGTACATTACGGCAGCATTTTTTTCCATGTCACCCCTCATGTATGCAAGACTTAAAAAATTACTTGACAAAAGATAACAAAAACAAATCACTGTATGGTCATAGGCACACACAATGGTATATGTCCTTTCCTGCGGCCGCTCCGCATAGATTTGATTGGTCGCTAGATTGAGAGAGAGTTGCATGTTGATCTGTGTAATTCTTATCACCCTGGGGCCAACACACAGTCCTTAATGAAAAATGATGGGTTGAAAACCTGCAGTTTTGGACATGCAATGCAAAGGGAGCTCTATTTGAACATTTTGCAAAGGTACCAAAGCAAGCATGCAAAAATGGCCTACATCTTCAGAATCTAGCCAGCTATATAAATTCAAAGGAAAATTGTGTCGTGAAATGAACTATTGCGAAATGAGGTGGGGAAACCATGATGACTAAAACCCTCCTTCCCTGGAGAACGATTTGGCAATTCTGTATCGCCACGTGGGACTACCAGAACTGGATTCAATTACCAAGGTGCCTCACAGCAGAGCGCCAGCGCTATAGTTGGACACACCACCCACGAGCCCTATACATATTTATATTTATTCTCCTCTCAAAATCAATGAATAATAAATGTGCATATTTATTTGCTCAATTTCATTTTTATTTTGATATATTTATTTCAATTACTATTCCAAGATAAGTTGTATGAGATAACTGACCTCATTCCGCCAGGGGTCGGGTGGGTTTCAATCTTCCGGGCGTCCCTTGGGTTACTGCTCATCCTCCGAATGACACGGCAGACGCCCGCAGGTTACCAGTTGTCGTCAGCGAGAGAAATGCCTTCTCCTCCAATTGCTGCTAGCTCTCTCCTGTAGTACTGCGCATACCATAGGGTTGTGAAATAGTCACAGACTTGCAGTCAAGTGTATTTGTACTGACCATTTGTGTGATGTGCCGTGATGTGTAATTGTAATAGTTTTGGAGCTGCAGTGCTCCTGGGGCCTCATTTATAAAACGTACTTACGCACAAATTTGATCTTAGAACGTGCGTACGCTCAAATCCACGTCAAAGTTCAGATTTATAAAAACGGTCTTTGACGTGAAAAAGTACTTACCTCCACGTCAGGTTTCAACCTGGCGTACGCACTTTTCCTTGTGGCAATGTTTGAGTACTGCAGGTATTCGCGGTCTCGTCTCTTCTCTGTCCTGACCCCTCGCTGGTGAAATTATCTTCCGCAATCGGCCAGGACCGCGGAATCACTTGCGATCTTCCGCGAGAGACTCAAAACCCACCTTTTCAGACTCCACTACCACTGAATTCTGTACATCTAGCTAATTGTCATCACCACTGCCTACTTGCTCAACACTATATACCCCTGCTTACTCCATTAAAAAAAAAATTGACTAACCTTTTCCTTCCCAGTGTTACAGGTATGGTACGCAGCTGCCTGCAATGGTTTATTGCTGTATTACTGCACTGATCTCTTGCGCGTACTATGATTGTTCCTACCATGTATTAATGTACATATTGTAAGTCGCTCTGGATAAGAGCATCTGCTAAATGCTTAAAATGTAAATGTAATGTAAAATGTATTCGAAATCTAACAGCGCCAACATGTCGTCTGCTGCCTATTATTATTATTATTATTATTAGTAGTAGTAGTAGTATTACCAGATTGAACACATTGCTTAGGCTATACGTAATGGTTTGCACAATACATTTATTAATAAATTAAAACAACATAAGCTAAGCTACTTGTGGAAAACAAAACAAAAACACACATTGGTTTTCCAAAACTACCCCAATTAGAACAATTGACACATCCTTGAAATGTATTTAATACATATTATGGTTCCACGCGTGTAAAACACTTCGGTCAATCTGTAGGCTATAAAATAGAATGGCTTCGCTTCTCGAAGATATCGCCAACCGCGCAATAAGAAGGGAACGAGTTATTAGAGATTTTGACCTCAGTTTTAAAATTATTTACGTCCTTCAGGGACCTTTGCTGCCCCGTTCACAGCCTGGGCTACAGACTGCCAGGCCACGTACTTGGTTGTACTGGTAAAGCCATTGGAAAGGCTCCCAAACAGCGTCCCTGCACACAGCTGCACCTCCGCCAACAAGACCTCGATTTCCGCCTCGCTAAAATTCTTTTTCTTGCAGCTCGCCATTATCAAGTAGAAAATTTCTGTTTTGATTCGTGCTCCTTTTATATGCTAATGATATTAATTAGGGCGTTTACAAGGCGGAGATCTAAAACCATTCAGCTACGCACAATTTCAAGATCATTTGCGATTTACAGATTTCACATCTGGGGACTGGCGTACGCACGTTTTTTGGGCGTTCTCAGTTTCTCTGAATCACACTTACGCACATTTCAGAAATGATCTTAGATCAAATATAGGATGGTTTCTACGCAACTTTTTATAAATGAGGCCCCTGATGTGCGAGTGTATGTGGCACAGCGGTAATTTGAGAGGCACAATACCTCTGTGTATGAAGGTCTCTAGACCTGCACCTGAAGCTCTAGATCTTTGTCCAGCTCGTATTGCCCGACCATGCCCTGTCCCTGGAAAACTATTTTTTTTCATTACACATGATTGTTTGTCCAGACCCAGATTTGGCACACTCATCATTCATGGTGTCTGGCGTTTGCAACACACTGAAATATTTGCTCAAGGTCGTAACCCATGGCCATTGTAGCCACCAAATATTTTTCACACATGCCAATACAATTGGAGAGCATTATATCATTTATCATACAGTTGGCACATCCATAAAGTGTAGAATGGAGGTGCAAACTATGCTGGTCATGGCTGCAGGACCTTGGGCACGCCCAGCCACGCCCAATAACTTTAACATTGCCGAAGTCTCTACTTCTGACATGTACACAATCATTCTTAAGATGGCTTATGTTTTTAGTTTTTTGACCATTATTCATTCATTCTGCTAATGTTTCTCTCTTCACGTGAATCTAATATCTCTATCTCTAAAGTCACCAGCCTCCAGCCCGTTGTTGTGTTTGAGAGAACTCTGTAAAGATTCATTCAACTGAAACACGATAAGTGTATCTTTTCCTTTATGCTACAACAATGTTTGTTTTAGACTTAGTATAGTTTGTTGTGCCAGTTGCCAGAGGCATGCACTGCTAACTGTTTAAAATTATGAGCTGTTATTGTCAATATAATTTAGATTAGGCAAAAAAGTCACATCATCAGATGGAATACAATAAAGGCATCATATAAGGTGTACATACATATTTTTTATTTAGTACACATTATTTAATTTCACATATTTATGTGACATCACAGCTTCAATAAGGGTTTGCGACTCATGCTCATAACTGCACTGTTATTATTCTGTGGACCAACAGGAAGAAGTCAGACGAAACTGTCCTGTCCTGCCCATGAGTCAGCACTGAGCTGTGCTGGTATCTCATCTTCCTACATACAGTGGGTATAAAAAGTATTCACCCACTTTGAATTTTTTCACATTTTATTTTCTTACTTCATGGAATCAAAATAGATTTAATAGCGATTTTTTTGCCACTTATCAGCACAAAATGCTCTGGTGCATTGGCAATTTTATACCCACCCCTGTCTTTCCTCTCAACCCCCCTGAAAATGTTCAGTCATTCTTTTCTAAAAAACATTTTTACTTAATATCTATTTAAAAAAATAGCACAAATAGAGTGTGGTATTTCAATTTTGAGAGCGACCACCATTGTGGTGTTTTTGTTTTGGGGAATGTAACAGTAAATTAATAAAACATTTAGGCTTGTGCTTTGCATGTGTCCATCTCACATTCTCATTGGGGGCTGAGCCCCCCTGCTCTGATGTACTATATTATACAGTATACTATATTACTATAATGTCGAATAAAAAAAAACACAACTCTAAAAGACACACCTAAATAAGCTGTGGTGCAATGAATTGTCTTCAGAGGCCACATCATTATTTGATTGGAGTCCACCCACTATTAAGGTGTTTCAAATGATTTCAAATTAAATACACCTGTCTGTGAGAGGTCCCACAGTTGATTAGTGCATTTCCAAACAAGAGCTTCATCATGAACATCAAAGAACATTCAAAGCAAATCTGAGAAAAGGTTATTCAAAAGCACCAATCAGGGGAAGGATATAAGAATATTTCAAAGACTTTGAATAACCACGAGAGCACTATTAAGTCCATCATAAAGAATGGAGAGAATTTGGCACAACTGTGAATTTGCCTAGAACTGGCCGTCCCGAGCAACTGAGAATCCGTGCGAGTAGGGCACTTGTTAGGGAGGCCACCATGAGGCCTATAGAGCTCTGATGGAGTTACAGTCTTCCATAGCAGGGATAGGAGAAACTGCCCATGGGACAACAATAGCCTGGGCGCTTCACAAATCTGTGCTTTATGAGAGGGTGGCAAAAATAAATCCATTGTTGAAGAAAACTCACATGAAATGTCAGCAATGTTTGCCCACAGGTATGTGGGAGAGTCTCAAACCAAGTGGAGGAAGATTCTATGCCCTCTTAAGCCTAACACTGCGCATCATCCCAAGAAACGCTATCCCTACTATGAAACATGGTGGTGCGAGTCTAATGCTATGGGGATGCTCTCTGCTTCAGGGACTGGAAAACTTGTCAAAATAAAGCAGCAAGCAAAATGGATGGAGCAAGATATCAACAAATCTTGGAGGAAAACCTGCTGAATTCTGCAAGAGACCTGGAACTTGGGAGAAGATTTATATTCCAGCAAGACCATGACCCACATCATACAGCAAAAGCCACATTGGAGTGGTTTAACAAAAACGGTGTTCTGCAGCGGGCCAGTCAAAGCCCAGACCTCAATCTCATTGAGAATCTGTGGAAAGATTTGAAAATAGCTGTTCACCACCAGTCCCCATCCATTCTGATGGAGCTCGAGCAATTTTCTAAACAGGAATGGGCAAAAATTGCAGTGTCCAGATGTGCAAAGCTTGTAGAGACTTACCCAAATAGACTCACGGCTGTAATTGCATCAAGTCAAAGGGGGTGAATATTTTTGGAATCAATTATTGTCTGTTTTTTATTTGTAATTAATGAAGAAAAATGTAATCCATTTTGATTTCATGAAGTAAGAAAATAAAATGTGAAACATGCCAAAGGGCGGCACGGTGGTGCAGTGGATAGCGCTGTCGCCTCAAGAAGGTCTCGGGTTCGAATCCAGGCCGGGGGCCTTTCTGTGCGGAGTTTGCATGTTCTCCCCGTGTCCGCGTGGGTTTCCTCCGGGTACTCCGTTTCTCCCACAGTCCAAAGACATGCACGTTAGGCTAATTGGAGAGTCTAAGTTGCCCGTAGGTATGAGTGTGTGAGTGAATGGTGTGTGTGCCCTGCGATGGATTGGCGACCTGTCCAGGGTGTATTCCTGCCTCTCGCCTGGAACGCATGCTGGGATAGGCTCCAGCCGCGACCCTGACTAGGAATAAGCGGCTTAGATAATGGATGGATGGATGGACATGCCAAAGGGGGTGAATACTTTTTATAACCACTGTACATGAAAATTGCATGGACTTAATACGGACTCAATATCACAGAATAGGTGATCATTGACTCATTCTACTAACATCTTGTGTTAATGGACACACACTGTAAAGCACTAACCAGAATTCCTATCATCATGCAAAATCTACCAGCAACATGTTCTTAGTCAAGAGCAGATCTGGAAAGATCTTGATTCTGGCTATGCTACGCACTAAGCATGTTGGTGTGAAATAAATGGCAAGTATATTTTCTAACCTGTGCTTCTAAGGGGGAGTTAATGAACCCTAAAACCCCCATAACCAGGTTTAGACAATCTGTGTTAAATCCTGCAAAATGTTACATATCTTACACACCACTTAATCTATTCAAACCAGCCTCACCTGAGAATCTGTCTCCTGTCCTGCCTCTGAGACTGCACTCGTTCCTCATCTTCCTACATTTATGAAAATCACAGACATTTATTTATCAATATCACAGAATGGGGTGATCATTGACTCATTCTATATTACTGTGCTCCTCAAACTTGTGTTTAATGTGAACATGGACACACTGTAAAGCGTTCATATCACATTGCAAAATGGAAGACATATTGCTGCTTAAAAAGGAAAATACAATTTGAAATTTTGGATAAATATATATTGGTCAAATGTATGCTACATTACATTGTCTGTATCTGACCTGAAGATTTAAACATAGGCTACTTTTATTTTCTTCCCCTGACTTTTGAAGAAGTTTCTTATGACAGCTTTTATTTTTATGTTAGTTGGCCGAACAGAAAATAAATGGTGTTAGTTAGTTTAGCTAACTAGCTAAGTTAGCTAACTAGCACACGTGTAATACACACACAACAACAGTGGTTTAACATACAGGGTGGTCTGCCTCATATTGTTTCTTTAATAATCTGAAACAATATGAGGCAGACACACGCTGTAAACGCAGCTCACACTGAATCAACACATTTTGCGAATGTAACAGAGGTGGTTCTGCCTGCACGAGTTTTGACCCGAGGATCTCGATGCGACAAGAGAGACGATTAGCCCGCTGAGCTAAAGACTCAAGTCTCACCCTTTGCAGCGGACGCTCACGCGCTCAACTTTAACTCGCGCCTTCTGAGCTCCGCTACACTCTCCCCTTCAAACTCCTGCAGCAGCAACCACAGCCCGACCGATTACCATCAGTCGTAACATCCGAGTCACGGCACCAAAGTTGGTTCTGCCTGCAGTGAGTTTTGAACCGAGCATCTCGACGATTAGCCGCTGAGCTAAAGACTCAAGTCCCTAGCTCTGGGAACTAATCATACCCTTATCCCAGTCGTATTATCCTGTAACAAATGGTCACATGTTAAACAATCCGGGTCATGGCACCAATGTAACAGAGTTGGTTCTGTCTGCACAAGTTTGAACCGAGGATCTCGATGCGACAAGAGAGACGATTACCCCGCTGAGCTAAAGACTCAAGTCTCCAACTCTGGGAACGAATCATGCTCTTATCGACGTCACCCTTTGCAGTGGACGCTCACACGCTCAATTTTAACTCACGCCTTCTGAGCTCCGGTACACGTATGACATGCATAGCTTGCTAGCTTGAGCTCTGTGTCTTTCTAGCTGGCTAACATATTTCACAGATTACACAAAACAAAATTATTATTATTATTATTATTGCTCCACTGCTAGTATAGCTAGCATATATTTATAACAGTTAATCAATTTACAATTACATTTTAATTTTACCATACCATTAATTTCATTTGCTTCATTAGTAGCTAGCAGCAATTTCAGAGATTAGAACCAATTAGGACTCCAGACTGTACTCAGAGCAGCCTTTATTGGGGGGGATTTCAGACTCTGAGGGGGATGTCCGCTCCCATAAACAACACCTATGGCAGTGTATTATTTTCGGTTTAGTTGCTTGGGCATGTTTTAGCAATGTGTCTATTTATGAATCATATCAGCATATATAGCTAAAATAATGATGTGAATTTTAAAGCACACTCATTTTCATTATAAACAACACATTATATTTTAATTGTGACATTTTAAGTAATTTTGTCCGCACAATTATAAATCCTATTGAAATTGAAATGTCTTCAGTTACTTCTTGTTGGTTTTTACTTCCCTGTCTCCATGCCTGCACACAGAGTATTAAGTCATTACAAACACAATAATTAAATGAGTTCAGTGGCTCCAAAAAGAGATTGCATATGCTGGCACACCTAGGGTCTACTTAGCTAATTACCCATCAACAGAATTTCCTAAATCGAATTTATTCTCAACCCTGAAGTCAGGAGCACAACAATAGGTTACAATCTTACAGGTTTTAATGGAATTAAACTGGAAAAGTGGTAACAGTTTGTAATGCAGTTGTCTTAATTATAGGACCTCTGCAGAAGTGACAGCAAAACTAACGAATGCTGACAAACGTGCCCGGAGGCTGTTTGCCTTACTGTCAAAACATCAGGCGGTTATAAATCACCTCCTGCTTCCTCTGCGCCTGAGCTCACTACTTTTGTGAGGAGCAGAGATCCTCCCACTCGGCTAATCTCTGCAGTTTTTCACTGGACAGTGCCACACCAGCCTCACGCTGACCCATGCAGCTTTCCTCACTCAGCTGGTCTTTACTTACTTGCTTTATTAAGGGCGCCACATTTATATCCGCAACAATTTTGGACCATCTAACAGGGAGACAATTATTTGAATAGAACACAATAGAATAGAATTACTTTTGTCCACTCGATTGTGGAAATTTGGCAGATTAGATCATCATTATGTAGGGACTATGCGTTGGTGTGTAATATGAAATGAATGAAATGTATCACATGCAATCATTAGATTGCATCATTCATTTGATTTGTTTTATCGTCGCATACATTTCTTACCTGCGAATTTACATAGACCTAGCATTTGGTATTACGCAGATGTATATTCATGGATTTGTTACAGATTCAGTGACTCGGTCAAGGATGAATAAGTAGCATCCCATTTGAGAATCAAACCTGCCATCTTTGAGTTACAGGTTCAGGTCTACTACACCACACACTGCTACCCAATTTCATGTAGCATCAGCTAACTCAATACGCCAGCGAGGGGGTTGGGGAGTGGCACATGCCATAAAATCAGTATGTGCTTCACTGCAACAGGTAATTATCATTTGTTCAGTCACCACATGCCACACTACATTGTATGTGTGTGTCATAACAGCGGCAGAAGCAGTCATTTTACAATCACAGGTCCTTATTATTCAATGGTTTCAGAGTAGCCCTCCCAATGGACTCTTTGGTAAATTAAATAGCAGAATCAAGGTTTCCCCATCTGTGCTAAAAAATGTTCACCCTGGCCTATCTAGCTGGTGGTCAAGGTATCTATGTATCTAGGTATCAGTTGTTCCATCTAACTACTGTGGCTAGTTATGTAGACAATAGTTTTAGCTAGCCAGCTATTTTTGGCCTACCATAGCAACCTGTTCAACATGTTTGCAACTAATAATCTCAAAACAGCAAACTAGAATAACATAAGAGTAAAATGTAGTTCAGAAATTTCACTTTGCTGCGAAAATTGGCAGATGATTTCCAAGATACCCATGAATTAATTCTACATACATATAGTGGAATGATTTGTTCAGAATCCGTTTTTTTCATTTTTATTTATTTTATTCTTAATCATCCAAATGAAAACAACTGCTTGATATGTCCTTATAGCTGTGAGCCTAATGTTTCCATTACTACTTCAACTTGATTTTAGAAATATCTCAAGCTGGAAATGTTTGTTAATACATCACACTCTACTAAGAATTACCAGCACATTTAGGCAAACATATAGTAACATTAGCATTGCATAGATAAGTAGTGACCTCAGGCAACAGCACACTTCTCTTCTCTTGGGAACAAAATGAGGCGTCTTAGTTAAACTAACAGCCATTCCGGGAACAGCTGTGTATTTATAATATGAATGTGGGTGATAATGCACCATGATGAGTTCGGGTGTTACTGAAATGAATGTAAAATATAAAGTAGTAACACCACAATGTGGCAAAATACAGGTTTCAATGATTGACTTAGTGTGCAAAATTATCTTGGGCTAGTTTGTATTCATGCCTGTTGGTACCTCACACATACATTGGGAATAGACATGTCCCAACATTCCTAGCCAACCCTTGATTGAAATGCAACTTCTTTAGTTGGAATGCAATTTATTTAGATATGACCTTTACAAGATCATCTATAATGTATTTTCCTATTTGTCTTATCTCATTATGGATCTTAAAGGTCTGTGAAGATTTTACAAAAACACAACAAAAGTAGCGGAAGCAATTTGTCAGGTTCATTTATTATATTTATTAACAATCATATTTCCTGTGTTTCTTGGTTGGGATTCTGTGAAGATGCTGGACTGTCACTGACGTCAGAGTCGCTGTAGAGACAGAAGGAAGGTGAAGGTCAGATATCTGGAGAGGTCACACTTCTATGAGATATGAGTTTAAATTATTCAGATATGGTGCTTGTTTTGGCTGTGGTTGGATGCTCTAATAGGCCAAATGAGAAGAGAACATCAGTGTTTACTCTTTCCCAATGTGACTGTTTTACCAACACACAAAAAGGTGAACATTCAAATAACTGAGGCAATACAGATAATAATCTTAGTAGGTATCTGATAATATATATATATATTATGAGATACATTATATTTCCGTTTTTGGTAACCAATTTTTTTTTTTTAACCTCTGGCAATTTCCCGCTTACCTTTGTACCATTTCAGTTTATTCACTGGACTTGAATTGCTTAAATTTCAGTAAAAACTGGAAAATGGGGGCATTCTAAAACTGTTGACTGGTAGTACATATATGTATACACTGTATTTAAATGGTAAACCTTTGTTTTTGTTTTGATTTCTTGGGTGTGCTTCTGAATTCTATTAAAAAATGTATCCACAGGTACATGCAGTTCTTTATACAGTGAGAGCAGCATTTTACTGCAACAGCTGATTTACACTCATAGCAATTTCACCTTGCACCTTAACCCACACCAAATCAGTCAATGTTAACTGGTAGAAAAATGTACTGGTGAGAATATTTTTTATTCATATATTTTTGGGGGGTTTTCCATTTTTGTCCTAATTTTGAATGCCCAAACTCTGCTGCCAAATCAGGAGAAAATAGCCAAGCACATGCTCTCCTCCAAAACACAGCCAGTTTTGTGCAGTTTTATACCGGCAGACTGTGGGTACCTGAATGACCAGCGGGGGTCGCTAGTCATGAAGAGACACAGACAATCTGGCCGACTGATTTCCTCCATCCCCAGGGGATGCTACTGTCAAATATGCGTCGTGCCGTGGGGCTGCTGGCCACAGTCGGCACTGGCACGGTCTGGATCCTGGGCTCATCCACACACTAGAACAGTGCCTTAACAGAATGAGCCAACCAGCAGCCCCGCTGGGAATATTTATCTGTGAACTATTCTGCATAGAATAGCACTATCATCTAGTATACAGTGGAGAGTAGGACTCATTCATTTAAAAAGTACATATATATATTATGCTTTGAAAGGCATTTTATTTTAAAAAAGCGTATATAGTGTATAGCATATGAATCATATTGGTGTTTAAAATGATGTGTTCAGTGTAGGTACTGAATGTTTCTTAATGAAAAGACAATGACATGGTCAATCTTAAATTAGATACCTCTCAGGTTTAAAAGTTCCAAAGAGAAAGTCCAAGGGGCAAGGCATAGTCCGTGACCACCGCAAATTCACACCTTCCATTTCTCCTGTCATGACCATGTGGGCAAGCATGCTGACATTAACCTGTAAGGACAGTCAGAGTTCTTATTGTCCTCTCCTTACCAGATTGTAAGGAGAACTCCATTCTCCCCCGTGAACAGCTGCTCATGGGACGGTTCGTGTGCCGGATAGTTTTCATGTCGCAGAAAGTGGATGCTATTAAAGAAATGATCAATGGGCGAATATTCCACGCTGAGCCAGGATATGAGGCCGCAATAAGACCAGTTTTGGGAAGGCACGTGAGTCAGGCAAGCGATCCTTATAAATAACGGTTATTAGGCGTGACACTCACTGCCACGGGCGACCTCGGGCTGGGCCGCTCTGTGATTTGCGCATCGCCAACGTGAGCGATTGAGTGGAAAGCCAGAGCAGGGGAATATGGGCTGACAAATGCATGTTGTGGCTGCTGAGCACTTGATGCCGCCGTAGGTCTTTGGAAAGATCAAAACACAATCGAGTGGCAGCCGGAGCTGAGAGAGTAGGGGGACGCGGCAACTAAACGCCACTGCGTAAGACAGGAGAAGCATCTGCAAGAGACTGCTTTCATCTCAGATGTCTAAGGATGAGTCACCAATTGACTGATTGACTGAAAAGCATGGAATCTATGAGGTAGTATGTAAAAGCGAGACAAAAATAAATACAATTATGCATTTATATGATATATTTATACATATAATGTGGAAATGTTATTCAGTTGTTAGGGGTGCTACCATTAGAAATAGTTTTATAAGCGCCAGGCGGTAATCTGCGATTACGGTATTATTGTCAGGCTATGTAACTTTATTCCTGCCGAGTGCTGGGAGCGCAGGTTTTTAGAAGGACTGGCCAGGGTCTGTGGTCTGTTTTCAGCTTGCCTGTGCAAACTGACCCGTTCACAGGCAGCAGAGGAGCCTGCGCTACCATCGGCCATGGGGGCGGCCTGGGTCTAATGGCTTGTGAATGTTAACTGGGGTATGAAAGAGGATAAAAATAAATCGCTGCACAAGAGCGAGAAAATAAATAAATAAAAGGGATCCTTGCGTGACAAAGACTGCTGTAACATGCTTTGGAAAAGGAAACCAGAGGTCAGCGCAGACATGCGCCTCCTTAAATGTCACAGTTGTTGAGGGATTGTTTGTTGCTGAGCATCACGTAAATATTAACAGGATTCGTGTGGGGGTGAGAGGAATGGGGCGCCGACAGTTTTTACAGCGGTTTAGGGGGGAACTTTTGACGCATGATCTATGCAATTTAACACCAAAGGAAAATTCAGTGTACAGTGTGCAGTATTTTAGTTTTACTCTTATACCCGGCCGTCACATTTAAATTCAAAGCTGCTTGGGTAATTTAAATGGCTTTGGGGAATGTTATAGTTAAAGTGGTCACACATTATAAGTGTATTGTCCTAAAGCCTTCATGAAGCATGTATAACTTAATTAATAAGCCATAGCTTCTTCATAAATCTATCTAAAGCAAATTGAATGTTCTATCTAGAATGATGTAACACATGTAAAATGCTATTCTCAAATGTGATATAGAATAAAGGCCTGCACAGATGCCTATGAAAGATGCTGAGGTAATGAATGGTATGAATGTTTTTAGAAACATACACTTCATGAGTTTGGCTGCTGATTAAACCTAAAAAACATAAAAAGCATAAACGTTCACCAAACTTCAGCTGTCAAACCATCTGGGACTAGCTAGCTAGTTAAAGGTACCTAGCCAGACCAAAATGCGAAGTTAATACACTGTGTCCACACAAACAGAAAAGGTAGCCTGCTAAGTAAGTGGCTAGCTAGCACTCTAGAACCGATTGATATTTATTGTCTGATGTCTGTCACCACTACAAGCAAATTAGTTTGTCTAGCAAGTTTGTCTAGTTTAATGTCGCCCACACCAATTGCTACACGAGCAACCTAAAATACAGAGTACAAAGGACAAGAACTAACCTAAGCTGACTCAATAATCTAGCTACCTGCTAACAATGTTATTGAACCACTCTGTTCAGTTTGCCACATCAATATTGTTGGAAGGAAGACATGTGTAACACGGTTATCATAACAGCACTTCACTTTTTTTGGGCTCTAAATAATGACTCTAAACAAGAGGCAAGAGGCAATTACCACAAATGAGATGTGTACTGCAGTGTAGTAGACTAGTCAGCAGTTGGCGCTGCACACACCCACACGCAATAATACTGATTGATTTGTAAGTAGGCTACTGCTTTCAGTTGTGAAAATATGTCTGTTGACACTTCTGTAGGACATATCATGCCCGTCCTGGAGCAAAGAAACTGATATGTTAAGTTGGCGGATATTTTTTAACCGTACAGACTTAGACAAACAATTGAAAGCAAAAGGAATTTTTTTGACAGCCTAAAGGCAAAATAAAAATATAAATGTCTGTTGATGTCTGTCCCCCTCAAAAAACATTTCCCTCCTTGTGTTACAGGTACGGTTTGCAGCTGCCAACGATTATGTCTATTACTGTATCACGACACTGATCTCTGCCGCGGACTATGATTAATCTTACCATGTATTAATGCACATTTTGTAAGTCGCTCTGGATAAGAGCATCTGCTAAATTCCAAAAATGTAAAATGTAAAATGTATAAAGAACAAAACTGTTATTGATGCGACGCCTTGATTTTAAAAATTTTGTTTTTAAAATATAGTTTTTATTTTATAATTTGGTGTTGAATTTAATCATTGTCAGATCATTTATTGTTTCCTCTTTCATGACTTTTAACTTCTCTAAAACAATGTCAATTTATAGACTTGCGCCCTTGCACCAACACTCAGACTGGCACTTAATTGTATAATTGGTCATGTTAATTTGAATAATTGGCACTAATTACTGAAAATAGAGTACCGAGTGCATGGTGCCTTGAGGATCAGAAAGGAACTTCAGCTTCTTGAGAGAGATGGTGAAAAATGCATGCCCTTACTTATGAAATTCAAATTTTCACTTGTTTTTTAATAAACACTAGCAAACAGATGTGAATGAAATTTTGAGGACTACTTTGAATAGATTTCCTTTGAGTGATTCATCAAAACCAACAGTCATTCTGAAAATGTGACAAAATGCACTAAGCTCACAAAACGGACAGCTGAGACAGTGAGTGTGTTTCCATTCTCCTCTTCTCCATATTTCATAGGGCTTAACCTTGTTTGCTATTAGCCTCTGACAGCTGCAGTGTTTTTTTTCTTCCACACACTGTCATAAGGCTTCCAGTGGCCTGACAGCACGCTAACGGTCTTTAAAGAGGGTGCAGTGAAGGTCATCTCTGGACACGTCCTCACACAAAAGGGGAATGGAATCTATTCTCCCCATTGCAAGGGGCTGCAGGAATTTTATCAAATAGTCAAAGACATTTTGTACAGGTATTATACAGCCATATCAAAGTCCTAATTTTAAGCACGATGAGACCTAAATAGAGTGAAAGAGCAGTGTACTTCCCTCCGTTTTTGCAAAAAAATTTGTTGCTGTATCTATTCCCATTAGATTTCTTTTTTCTCACAAGATCGATCAATGGCTATAAGACTTCGATCTTTTTTCTCAGTTCTATTTATGTAATTAATGTAATTAAGTCGTATTGATGATGTATGGATGTATGGAGTCAGTGCTTCAGTTAATCATAACTCGCACCCTGATAACTTACGGAATCTGTTAACTTGTGTTTGTGGAATTGGCACCTAATGTACTGAGTGGGCATAAGATAACTAATGTATGTACACACCATAAGAATGAGCTGTACTTGTAGTTGACAACGGTTTGTTAGGAGGTGGACTGAGTGAACCCAAGTGCAGATAACGAGACGGAAGCAAAGATGGATTGGTAAACAAAATAGATCTTTACTTAAGGATGAGAATAAATAAACAACAAAACACTAAAGTACAAAATGGAACACAGAGAAAATAACTGGGAGACAAGGCTCCAAAAAACTAACTAATGAAACTAACTACACAGGAACAAACTAGAGAACAAACAAAGAACAATGTAGAACAAACAAAACAAACAAAACGAGGAGACTAGGGAAATATACAACCGAAACAATACAGGAAAACTAGGTGAGAACAATCTCAAGACTGAGCACTGAAACAAAGGAAACACACAACTTAAGTAGGGGGAACTAAACCAGACACAGGTGACATTACTGAAACTAATAACAAAAAACAATCAGGGACAACGACGCACAGATGGAAACACTAAAACAATGAATCAATAAACAATTAGCAAATCACAAGACAATTAACTCAATGAAACAATTAACAAAATACACGAGACTAAAACAGGGCAAAGCAACTGAAAAGGTAACAAATGATGACATCTAATGATGAACCCGAGACCCTCACACTGTTAGCGAAAGAAAAGTTCATTTGAACTGGCAAAAATAAACTACATGTGTGTCCATTTAAAAAAAAATTGACAGCCATTGACTAAGATAAGCGTTTGGTAAAGGGATACACAGGCTGGACTGTGAGTTTAAGAGCTAGCAAGGGATTATTCTTGTGCTGTCATATAAGACACAGCATCAGTGACGGAAGATTGAAAGGGAAGCAGCCATTAGCCAAGGAGCAGACGACTATCCAGCTCAACTTAAACTGCTTCTAGTGTGTTTTATTGTCCACAAGTACAGTGGCCTCCAGAATTATTGGCACCCTTGGTAAAGATAAGCAAAAAAGGTTATGAAAAAATGTCTTTGTTTTTCATCAACATGATGTCATTTTTTACAGTCATTACCTGATTTATGAAGGTCAACAACCTTTTGTCTCATTTCATTTGTGTATTCTCTGATGTTCCCCATGTTGATGGATGACTAAGGGAGTTTAGCCTGTGTGTCACCTCATATTTATACCCCAGTGAAACAGGAATTCATGGGTCACCACTGGAGAGGTCCTAAAGACTCAGGTGAACTTAAAAAAATGGGAATAATAAATGGGAATATGCTTCATTTAGATTTTGTTCTTAAGAATTTCTAAGGGTGCCAATAATTGTGATTAGTAGGATTTTTTTTTCTTTGAATAATTTTACTTCACTTAAAGGTTCGATTTCTCTCATATTTATATCTCTCATCAAGCTGATGAACAACAGACATTTTTTCAAAGCCTTTTTTGCTCATATTTACCAAGGGTGCCAATAAATCTGGAGGGCACTGTAGGTACGTTTGTCTCTGTGGTACATCCTCAGTGTCACATAACAATTATCACCAAACTGTTTGAATCTATGTTGAACCATCAGGCTGTATGCTCAAAGAAGGCAGCCTGAAGCACACCCAGCTAACAGGGAATGTTCTCTGAACATTGCATAACATTCCTTATAGGGTCTCACAAGGTTAGGAGGGAATTTTATGATTGCACTGTTCTGACAACGTTTCAAAACCAATTTGATTAAAATTATATTTAGACCTAATAAAAGCTAAGTATGTATCAAAATAGCCAAAAAAATATTTTTTATAACAATGTTATAATGTTCCATGTACGTTCTCACAAAGTTAGAGGAGAAGGCTCTGATTACATTGATCTGAGGACATTCTAACAATGTTCTAACAACGACCTAAGCGCAAAACCCATTTAGTTATACTGTTTATTATTCAATTAAATCAAAATATAATAATACTTCATAGGATATTGAAAGACTATATTGTGCATTACGATATTGATATAATTACAGTTTTGTTTTAAAGTACTGCTTTTAGAAAAGAAGGTTCATGTAAATCATACAAATATGTGAATCCATTTTAAAAAAAATTAAAAAAACTCTTGTCATTGGCTTGTCACATTTCAATCATTGTGCCAGTCATGCCTTGTCCACAGAAGACCGCCATCATCAAGGAGAGGTAATTTGCTTGAACAACGTGGCACGTAAACATGCCGTTGTATTTGTTGCGTTGCTTCATGTTATTCCCCTGATAAGAAATTGCATTTAGTAGCTTCATATCCCATTATGAAGTAAACTATAGTCATAGTGCTGAATAGAATAGTGCAGAATTATATTTACAAAGACTCATCTTTTACAGAAGAGCTATGGTTGTCTTTTCCTGTGTTTTTTAATCCCCACCTCTCTCTAGATTGTTACTTTCTTGGTGCTTTTAAACTAGATTATTAGGTTATTGAAACAATGTCAAACATGGTCAGGACTACAACACTCTTTGTAAAAAAAGAGACTACAAGAAAAAAGTAAGAATGTCCCATCAGTCTTGCCACCACACAATGAGCAGCCTTTCAGTGAAATTTCAGAGGTAGTCAGTGCACAGCAATATCCTCAGGAAGAGCATGTAGAGAACATATTAGAAGTCTCTAATGCAAGAAGAAGACGCTAATGCATTTAAAGATTATTCTAATAATGATTCCATGTCCAAAAGTAGCGATTTGGAACCTAATCCCTCTTTCAGAGAAAGACTTGAACAGTGGGTGAATGAATTCCAGATTAAACGCAATGCAGTGGATTCTCTTAAAGATTTTGAAAGAAAATGGGCATTCTGAGCTTCCTAAAACAGCTAGAAATCTGCTTGAGACTTGTGCTACTGTAGACTCTGTGATGATATCTGGAATGAAGTATGTCTACTTAGGATGCAAAGAGCAGTTTCTAAAACACCTGAAAATGTACTCCCTCGGTGTTGTAAAGAAGTTAGTGAGCATTGAAATTTGTTTGAACATTGGTGTTTTGCCACTGTTCTAAAGCAGCAACCAGACACTGTGTTGTGTTGTGCAAAATTAATGTCTCTTTCAGCTTTTCCTCTTACTTTGTGTTTTGGTGTCTGAAAGCCAAAACATCTTAACTTCCTTGACAATGTTGCTGGTAACCTACAGAATGTGATAGAAGATGGACTAGAGACAGAAAATGGCCTGATTAGGGTGTGTTTGCGCTGTGTCACTTCTAATGCCCCAGACAAAGCACTTGTGAGGTCTATCAAGCAGCATCCAGGCTATAATGGGTGCGATAAGTGTACGCAAAAAGGTTTGCAGGATGGCGGTCTGGTGATCTACCCTGATACTACTAACTTAACACTGAGAACTGACAAGTTATTCCGGGAGGAGCACCACCTGCTTTCAGGGGTATTGACATTTTTTCAGCTCCCTGTTGATACGACCGTGCACTTCCCTGCAGATTATATGCATCAATGCTGTCTAGGAGTCATGCACAAAATTATTATTTTCTGGCTAGGGGGGGAGAAAGGCATTAGAATGTCATCTGGGCAAATTAGTGAGGTCAGTGCTCGGCTTCTTAAGCTTAGGACATACATCCCTGACGTGTTTGTGCGGAAGCCACGGAGCATAGAGGAAAATGATAGATGGAAGGCGACAGAGTTGAGACAATTTGCTCTGTACACAGGGAAGATTGTGCTCAAGGGGATTCTGTCTGATGAGTTCTATGAGCACTTTTTGTCATTTAGTATGGCATTATTCATCCTTGTTTGTCCAAAGCTTACAGTGAAGTACAACTCTTATGCAAAGGAGCTGCTGAGTTATTTTGTCGCACAGGGAAGGAACGTGTATGGGAATGCGTTCCTGATAAAATAATGATTATATAAGATGGTATTGGCATTGGTGAACCCTCAGCAGTTTGTTTTTGATTTAGGCAGATTTCTTTTATTTTTGTTATTTAGGCTAGCTTTTAGAAAGCAGCATGATTTGGGCCATATAACGAGATTGGTTTTTCTTTTTCTTTTTTATCTTTAACTTTTTGGATATTCTGTCACATACTATGAAGCCAAGCAAGCCATAAGTATTGTATATTTACATTAAAATGTGTTCATCGTATTGCCATGATTATGGGGACGCTGGCGAGACTGACACCACTCCGCTATGGCTAAGCTTTTGTCAATTTGTTTTAGTATTATTGTAAATATTAAATATTGTAATTGTAAATATTAGTCTCACTGATGTTTAGTCGTACTACTTCTAGTTGAGAGTACGCTAGTGTGTTTGTCTGGCGAGAATATATTTTGTTTTTTTAAAGTCAGTTGTTGGTGCTTCCTCCGGGACCGCATCTGCTTATTTTTAAACACTGAGCCGCAATATCTAAACAGATCTTCTACTTCATATTTTTTTAATGTTTTTTACTTAAAGGGCACTTTGAGATTACTTTGTAATGAAAAGTGCCTCAGAAATGCAATGTATTATTACTTATTACTTCATGTGTATTCATTTAACACACGTATTCGTTGTTCTCTCTCTCAGCACTCATCAAAATTTACTGCTGTGACTTTGTACCTCACTGTGATTAGCCTAAATAGCTCTCTTTACCTTCAGTCACGCCATCTTCAGAGTTTTTCTCAGCCTCGCAGTCAAGTGAGGACAGAGACGTAAGTCTTTCAAGTACGTCTTTTTAAATACAGAGCAATGATATCAACTGTTGTTTTAAAACTGCTCTTGTAACCTTTGGGGCAATTACCCCTATATGTACTATAGTATACCTACTCCGTTTTTAACTAATGTCTCTCAAAAAATGAATTTTACCTAGTGAAGCATTTTTATGTCTTTTATTTCAACCAAAAAAATAATAATAGGTGTATCAAACACCTGCCACTCAGTGGACATCACTCAAAGGAGGAAGCTAATGGAGAGGAACAAGAAACATAGGTTTGGAATCAAGAGAACAAACTAACTGTTTTGGTTAAGTGAGACAGTTTTGTGCTTTCTATCCTCTTGTGGTCTGAAGCTGCTGACATTTAAATAGGCTGAATTCACCTGAAATGGGGACCAAGTTGGTTTAAGGCACATTTCTTAAATGTTTATTAGACCTAAATACCTTTAGATCATGACCACAAGAACAAATTGGGCTTTACTCACCAGCTACAACAAACTCATGTTAAACCCAGTTCATATTACCTTGAAAATTGCTAATTTAAATATAAAGCTACAGTATCTTGCTCTACAGTATTTTCAAGAACCATTGTGACATTGTGACTAAGTGACATTGGGTGTCCCCTTAAAATACAACACTTTACAATGTGTCTTTCATCTTTACAAAATTTAGGTACATCTACCCCACATTCAGTGTATGCTAGGATAGGAGAGGGCAGTGCTGTACAAAGTACTTCCAGTAGGTTTCCATATATAGTCACAATTTAGTGCATGAACAACACTCTACAACACTCTACACTCTACTACATAATTGACTTCCACACACCCAAGATCAAGGAAGTGGATAACAGGTCTCAGTTAAAAACGCTGAACTAATTAACCTTTCAAGGTTAATTGATGTTTAGAGTACATACAGAATGCTAACTCAAAGCTTTATCAGTGATTTATCTACCCAAAAGTTTGAGAGTCTATACTTAGAGCCAGAATGAGACCTAATGGAGACCCTGACATGGAGTACATATTGATGAGGCCATTGAACACCCCTGTAGGAATATTTCCTTTTTGTGAAGTAAGAGTTGTGGTTCCAAAGTTTAGGCCAATAACAATTTATTAAGGAAGCAAAAACAGTCTAATTTACAGTATGCAATATACCGGGTAAAAGCAAGGCAAATCAAGGGTACAGGCTTTATACTCCTGAAATAAAATGCTGGTTCCTGTCCACCAATCAGGTGGCAGGTAACCAAATAGTTGCTGTCACCTCTGTATGCATGTCAACACCCTATTATTCTCTGGTCAAGCCATCACCCCCCTTTGGGCCATCACCCCTCCCTTGAGCCATCAACCCCCCTTTGGGCCATCCCCAATCCACATTTCCAGTACGTCTGTTACAGTTGAAGTCAACATCCAAGTACGCTGAGGCAGCAGTACATGTTCCTGACACCCGGGAGGAGCTTGATGAGCTGTATCAGAACCTCAAGAAGAGCACCTACAGGAAGAAAATCATCAAAATGTGTAAAAGATACCACATATGGGGCATGACTTTCTAAATGTAAAAGGCAGTTCATATTCTCTTTTGTAGCACAGAATAAAACTTGGTGTATTTATTTATGTACTTCATACTTTCCTTTCCTTATGTTTTTGGTGCAATAATAGTAATGCGTTCCAGTTGTTAGTGTCGTAATAAAACAATTGTGCAATAAATATACTTTCAGATTGATTGATTGATTGATTGAATTTATTTGAAAGAATGTTAAAATACATATATAGCTTCACCCCATTTGGGCTGCGATACATCCATTAAAACTACTCTAACGAGGATAAAAACACAAAAAAGCCTTCCGGCTTATTTCCATTGTGGTCCTATTTTTGGCCAGCAAGATGTGCAACACGTACAGAGTTAAGTGCAAAAACATTTCTCTCGAGGCAGACATTTATACAATATACAATCCAATTATTTACAATTTACAATACATCATTCGCAATAAATAAATAAAAAATAAAATAAAATAAAAATATTTTTTTTTTTTTAAACCCTGCCCTGCTTTCCCTAATTTTGATTTGATTGATTACCTGAGCCTCATAGGAGGGAAAACACCCTGGGCCCAGTTATTAAAAAGTAATCTGATCAGATTTTGGCTATCACATTGGATCAAATCTTGAAAATGGGTTGTTCAAAACAAAAAAAGGATTCTGAAATTGGATCAGATCACCTAACAAAATCTTGGTTTTAATCTGGACCAAAACTTGAATATGTGTTGTTCAAAACTGTTACATAGGATTAGGATAGTTTTGATCCAAAAAATCAGGCAAGCAAGTCCAAAGCGAAACCGTGCATACAGTTCTTCAGAGGTGTATTGCTCAAGTGGTTTGGTACGCTCAACATACACCCTTTAGCGGTATCCTCTCCTTCCAGTCAGTGTCTCTCTGTAAGTCTCCTGAGAGACACTAAATAGGGAGTCTGTGTAATTGGTCATTTCGAATACACACCGTTTAAGGTATTATGGCAGTGCAGAAACATCTATTAGTTTATGTTCTCGGGTTTGTGGTCAATTAAATCATCCTTGCCCAAGGCCTATAAAGACACTATGTTGACTACACCAAAGAGGTGGAATCATGGACTCAAAAGGACCTAATTTTACTGTTGCAGAAACCCACGCACTGCTGGAGGGTGTTAGGTGCCATTATGCCTCAATAGTTTGCAGTTTTAATACTGCATCTACTCAGGGTGGAGCAGTGACTAACAAGATAAAAAATGACATTTGGGGTGAAATCACCAAGAATGTGAATGCCACGGGGTCTAGCCAGATGACGACTGTGGAACAAGTGAAGTTGAGATGGAAGAATCTGAAGGCCAAGGCAACAAAACAAAAAAACCCAGACAGGCAATAAGCCCTTTAAGAGTGGTGACTATACAGATGTGGTTCTGGACATCATTGGAGGGGAAAACTCCCACGCTCTGCACGGGATTCCAGGTGTTGTAAGGGGAGGTGAGTTCAAGGTTGCAGGGGGAAGTGAGCCAGTTCCCCCTAATGCAGACAAATAATTTATTCTGGATCTCACCCCTGTCACTGAGGAAGAGGCTGGATCCTCAATGGAAGAGCCAGTGGTGATTGCCACCTGCAAGAGGTCAGAGCTCAGAAAAGAGGCCTGAAGCGTTCTTCGCCAAAAAAATATGATGATGCCTATGGATGACTTCTTAAACGTGAAACAGAAAGAGCAGAAGTACAAATTCTTCTGGCAGGGGAACAAATAACACTTACCCTACTGCAGCAAACCAAAGCCAGACTTGAGATATGGCTCCTAAAAACACAGCTTCAAAATGCTGGTCTCTCAACAAACAAAATAAACATTGTTTATTTTTTGCCTATTGGACATTTAGGCTATTTAATATTTAGTTATGCATAAATAAAACCACCTACATTGATCCCATGCTGCCTGTTCTACTTGTGTTGTTCTTTACATAGCCAGTAAATGCCTACCTATGTATTAATGCACATCTTGTAAGTCGCTCTGGATAAGAGCGTCTGCTAAATGCTTTAAATGTAAAATGTAAATGGAGATATGTAGTTCCATTTAAAGCACTGGTAATTCGGATTTGGTAATCTTGAAAGGATTCTGTCTGGATCAGGGTGATCCAATCCAATGTTGTTTTGAAAAACCAGCACAAAAGCTGGTAGGAAGGGAAATTTATGACACCATAATGCGTGTAAATTTTTCAACTTTTTCACAACTGCTTTGACCTGTGTCAAATTGAAGGACTTTGTGACCTTCTTGTGTCTCATGGTTTTATCTTAAAGATAATATATTATTACATACGTGAGACCTTCATTGCAGACACACTGAAATATGCACCTCATGAGCTCAGTTAAGTTTACATTTCAAATGGCTACACTACCGGTCAAAAGTTTTAGAACACCCCCATTTTTTCCGTTTTTACTTAAATTTAAGCAGTTCAAGTCCAGTGAATAACCTGAAATGGTACAAAGGTAAGCGGTAAACTGCCAGAGGTAAAACAAAAAAAGTTTAGGTTACCAAAAACTGAAAAATAATGTACATTTCAGAGTTATAAAAAAAGGCCTATTTGGACAATATTGCACTGCCGGAAGTAATATATTGCTATCATAATGCAGATAAAAAGGCTATTAACAAAGGAAGACAGACAGACCATTATAACCCTTACAAGTGTAGGTCTTTCCTTTAGAGAAATTGCAAAGAAGGCCAAGGTGTCAGTGAGTGGTTTCCTACACTATCAAAAGGCACTTGGAAACTGGAGGAAACTCTGACAGAAAGAGCTGACGGTTTCAGACCCAAAGACACAACAAAATCAGAAGACATGTTTCTGAGAGTCAACAGCTTGCGTGATAAGCGGCTCACAGGACAACAGCTTCAAGCACAGCTTAACACTGGTCGAAGTAAGGAAGTCTCAGTTTGAACTGTGAAGAGAAGACTTCGAGCTGCAGGTTGAGTGGCAGTAAGAAAGCCATTGCTAAGATGGCAAAATAAGAAAAAGAGGCCTGCCTGGGCCATGAAGCACTGCCAGTGGACTACTGAAGACTGGAAGAGGGTCTTTGATATCTTCGGTTCATCACACAGGGTTTATGTAGGCTGTCGAGTAGGTGAAAGGATGGTTTCTCGGTGTGTGACACCAACTGTCAAACATGGAGGAGGAAGCGTGATGGTCTGGGGCTCTTTTGCTGGATCTAGAGTCGGCGACTTGCACAGAGTGACTGGCACCCTGAACCAAAATGGCTACCACAGCATTTTGCAGTGCCATACAATACCCTTTGGTCTACGTCTGGTTAGTCAGGGGTTCATCCTACAGCAAGATAATGACCCAAAACATACCTCCAGGCTATGTCAGAACTACCTTAGAAGAAAAGAACAAGACGGTAAGCTTCAAATCATGGAATGGCCAGCACAGTCTCCAGACTTAAACCCCATCGAGCTGGTTTGGGATGAACTGGACAGAAGGGTGAAAGCAAAGCAACCTACAAGTGCAACACATTTGTGGGAACTTCTGCAACAGTGTTGGGAAGAACTTTCCGAACAGTATTTGATAACTGCGTAAATTTCAATAAAAACTGGAAAAATTTAGGTGTTCTAAAACCTTTTACCGGTAGTATATATCAAAAAAGAATCCACCATGCAATTAAAAAAATCCTGAAAATCCATCCCATCCCGCATATAAAAAAGATTTAATTATTTTTGTTTACAGGAACATGAGGCTGCATCTGAGCCTGCATCAGACTGAACAGTTTTTTACCAGATAACATTTTATACCATTTTTTAAAATTCTGTTCTTGCAAGTGCTTCATGTATTATATACAGTGGGTAGTAGGCTTGGGCGATATACCGTGTGGTGTCCCCAGGGGTTGGGCGACACTCACGGACCTTGCAGAGAGCGTAGGCAAGTTTAAGAACACAGAGGAGGCAGTATTCAAAACAAAATGATAATTTAATAACCAAACTCTTGACAACACAAAACAAAGGGTGGGGTCTTCGGGGGAATACAAACACATAAAGTCCGCAATCCTTAGCTCGTTGTCAAAGTCCAATCCAATTCCAAAATCCAGTTCAGTTCCGTAATCCAGTCCGTAGTCGATATCCAAAGGGGGTCCTCAAAACAATCCGGTCAAACACAAACAAACACACTCCAACACGCTCTCCAAATCCTGGCTGGTCAACGACTTCACAGGCTTCTCTTTCTCTTCAAACTCACACAGCAACTCCTCACAAACACGTTCCTACTCCTCTCCCAGTGTAATGGGATTCAGCCCTTTAAATAGGCCTTGAAATGGCCTTCAGCTGGTCATTAGTCCCGTTGCCTTCACTTGGCTCAGGTGTGACTGTGGCCTGCTGGGAAATGTAGTGTTTCCTGGCTCCCACGTGTTGTAGGCCAGGCAGCCATTTTGTTGTGCAGCCCCTTGGGCTGCCACAACCGTTAATAACATTTGTTATGTTTTGCAATGTCTGTTCGGTTTGTTTTTGTACTTTGTTTATTTATTATTCGAATCATTCACTTTTCATTCACGTTCTGTTCCCTGTCTGTCTGTGTTCCTTGTTGTTTGAGATCCACTCCTTGTCTTTGTCATGCACTTCGGGAAATTCAACTTTACGGTTTTTCTATCTTGGTTTCTTATCTCGTTTACTTCCTTCTTTCTTTCTAAAACACTTTGTATATATTAGTTAGATGTATATAGTACTAACCTACTAATCTACTAACATATATATATATATATATATATCGTATATTGTCAATGTGTCTATGTGATTCCCAGTCTGTGTCTTCCGTTTCCCCTCATTATTGTATTAGTGAATCCTATCGTTCTCACCTGTGTTCCTGCCCTTCTCTCCTCCCAGTCACACCTGATTCCTATTGTGTTTCCCTTCCCTGCTTGTATATAAGTTCCGTGTTTATGTTCACCCTTTGTCAGAACGTTGATCCTCATTCCCTGTGCCGATTATCAGTAAGCCAGAGTCTGTTGTATTTTCCCGAGACACCCCTTCCATTTCACTTCGAGTTTGCCTGCCGATTCTGTTTTGTTTGCCTTTTCTGATTTCTTAGTTTTTGACTTTTTGGATTGTTTTTTGACTACTCTCTTGGATTTCGATTTTGTGTCTTCGCTACTCTGTCTACTGGTTTTGATTCTTTCCTGAATTAAACGTTCCTTTCTGCCTGATCCTGGTCTGCGTCTGGGTCCTTATCCCGTACCTCACACATTAAGCGGGGCATTAATATTTCCTCACGGCATGGTCCTCAAAACTGTCGAAACATTTCTGGCTATATTGAATTAAACTGGGATTATAAATGCTGTCTGTGGAGAACCAATGAATCATGCTTACCATTGCTGTCCAAGGTAGCCCGAAAATGTTTGTACCTCTGTGCAACAATTGCACCATCGGAGCAAGTTTTTAGTATGGTGGGAAACATCACTACTTCACAACGCTCACTTCTCAAGCCCAACAAAGTAAATGTGCTCGCATTTATATAAAAAACCTACATGTTGAGATGTTTATTTAAGCCTTTTGTGCTGGCTATAGCTTGAAATAACTAGCGTAGCATAATTGACATGGATGCAATATGCCTAGTTTAGTGGTATGGACATTGTTAGTTTAGCCTCAATTAATCGCAAAAAATATGGAGTAAATTATTAGTGTAAAGAAATAAGGAATATAGCAAATACCAATGTATATATAGCATATACTTACCGTTATAAAGTATCATCATTGTTTTGTCAAGATACAAATTTTGAATCTTTTGAACTTTTAAATCATCGAGAAGTTGTTAATGTCCGTTATTGAACATTTCAGTAAATGTAATTTAATTTAATTAATACGTTTTGGAATCAGTAATGTTATTTCATTGTCTTTCTGGCTTTAATTTATTAGCTTTAACTCTGCTATGAGACTAAGACAGCTCCTGCTATCATTAAAAAAAAATACAGTGTAAAAACCGTTAACTGGTTACATATATTTGTATGTTTATAAAACATTCTGGAAGCATGAACATTAACCCGTAACCTGGAGGAAACATCCTGAAAACAATGTTCCCGGAATATGGGCACATAACATTCCAAGACTGTTGGGCAGAACGTTGCTCTAACCTGGAGAAGATGTTCTGGAAACATTATGCATTTAATTTTCCTAGAACATTCTTGTGGGTTTTCTTCTTAGGATGTTGGGCGGAACGTTCTCGTAAGCTAAAGAAAATGTTCTGGGAACATTTAAAAAATGTGACACTTTGAACGGTGAGGTAACATACACAAACACTTGAACAACATTTCTGGAACATAACGAGAATGTTACGGGAATGTTCGTAGAACATATTTTTGTTAGCTGGGCAGCAGACACTTTTATTTAATTAATTTATTTATTTATCTATCAGAGGACAGTGTACAGTTAAAAACCCATGACGATCATGAAATGCATTTTGCAAAAGTTAGCTGACAGGCTTCTTTTGTCTGGTGTGTGTGAGAAAGAGAGAGAGTCGAGGGGTGCACATTTTTCATTAGGTTTTCACCAGTACGAGCAGGAATTGTAAATTACTCATCAAGATTGGGCATCTTCATTCAATGTGCTGACAAACTCCACCTCCTCTTACTGGGGTGAAGTGGAAGGACTACACACACACACACACACACACACACACACACACACACACACACACACACACACACACACACACAGACACAGAACAGAAACTGTCAACATATTACCAGCTGTTGAGAAGCTTACGACATGATAAATTGCAGTGCTCATGAGGTAATTAGCATGTCTCCCAAAACATCAATCTTCGCCATTTCCACTTCCGTCAGTGTCTCTGGAAAACATGACTCAAGACTTCAGGAATAAAGAGAAACTATTTTTGATCAAACTCAGTTCAAATAAAGGTCCGTTAACAATGATGGCAGAGGTGGGATTCAATAAGGGCAAAGAGCCTATCTGTTGCTAATTCTGTCTACTGTGTCCTCACACACTTTGCAACAACAATGTTCTCCATTTGGGAAAGCAGTTAGCACTCCATCTCACTTTTTCATAATGAAATCACACACAAAAGTAATGATGAGTTTCTATGGAGAATACTGCATGATATTATCAGCTGGATGCAGGGGCATAGCACACAATTCTGGGCCCTATACATATGCAGTCTTGTGGGCCCCCTTCCCCTCTTGATCCATGACTCTCACGCATCTTTAGAAAAATCTTTCATTGAATCAACAACTATACACATGAATCTGTAGTGGTTATTAGGGTAATTGCTAGTGAACTGCTTATACCACATTTAAACAAATAATAAATAAATAAAATATCTGTGATATGTGCTTTTTTGAAATCTCACAATTCAGCCCTCCTTTTCTCAAGAGAAAGATCACATCTTCTTCCTGCTCACTCTCTGCTACAAGGACAGGCCCCTCTACAAGCATGAAGCATACAGGATTGATATTAGCCTCTTAACCTGCTTATAATATACAATGAAACAGGCTACAGGCCAGATTCTGCTTAATTTACCAGCTAGCTAGCTAACTATCATCATGTAGCTAGCTACGTTAGCTTCATACGTCTTGTTATAGAACTGGATCAAATGAGTCTTCAAAAACAAAGTTTCAATGCATTTCAACATCACCAGTAGTATGTTTGCCCGCATTTGCGATTGCTTTCAGCCATTAGCGAGAGTGAAACTGAAATGAGATTGATCGCGATTTAAAATAAATGAACGCGTTATCCATTTGAAATTAATTGCATGCATTAACGTGTTAACGTTGACAGCCCTAGTTCAATTGAAACAATGTACCGATATTAGCTTAAACCACTCTTAAACAGTGTTAGCAAGTTGCTTACCTTTCTTTTGAAATAAATTAGTGAGCAGTTGTTTTCCCTCAGTTTGCCTTTTTTCTCTTTCTTTTCTTTTTTGATACCCCGACTTCACTTTCTTCTGGAAAGACATGATTGACTGAAACTTGCGGGCTCCAGCATCAGCACCAGTCAGCGTGATTAGCCGGGTTTGGCGACGAAATCTTAGTGTAGGTATGTTAAATTTTTTTGACATGTTATAAATGCAGCTGAAATGAAATGAAATTAAACTTATCCCACCAGATAGAGCATGAAAATACATTTAATTTGATACCTTATTCACTCTCATATGTTAAGTTTTAAGGAAGTTATGGTCATTTTAACACTCGAAAGTTTGCATATTGACCCCCATTGCTTTTCAATGGGCTTGAAACACAAGCTGTGATCCAATAACATACATGGCCATAACTTTCTTAAAAATAAAGATAATTGCATGAAATTAATTACAGATTTAAGCATTCTAAAAAATATATAATAGTTCCGGGCGGCACGGTGGTGCAGTGGATAGCGCTGTCGCCTCACAGCAAGAAGGTCTCGGGTTCGAATCCAGGCCGGGGGCCTTTCTGTGCGGAGTTTGCATGTTCTCCCCGTGTGCGCGTGGGTTTCCTCCGGGTACTCCGGTTTCTTCCCACAGTCCAAAGACATGCACGTTAGGCTAATTGGAGAGTCTAAATTGCCCGTAGGTATGAGTGTGTGAGTGAATGGTGTGTGTGCCCTGCGATGGATTGGCGACCTGTCCAGGGTGTATTCCTGCCTCTCGCCCGGAACGCATGCTGGGATAGGCTCCAGCCCCTCCCCGCGACCCTGACCAGGAATAAGCGGCTTAGACAATGGATGGATGGATGGATGGATAATAGTTCCGTTGAAAATAATCCAATCAAAAGATTGTTATAGCGTAAGGGGCTGTCGGAAGCTTTCACTCCCGAATCTTTGTTGAAAACTCTGATAATATACACTTATCTGTGTGGCAGTTGTAGAGATTTGCAGTTTGTATTTTCAGAAGAAAGCCTTTTGGAAGTGTCAGTTGATCTCAGGGGGTTTCAGGCTGCATAGTGCGAGTGTCCCCTGGAGGGCCATGATCCCCATGCTTTCCCATGATCCTCTGCTGCCTGGCGGAATGTGACAGGTCATCAGGGGATTGCAGCTTGATTGTGGCTGAGTGGTGGAGGCAAGGCTTTTTCCAACCAGTGTCAGAGTGGACGCCTGGTGATCCAGGAGATCTATGACATCCCCCAACCCCCGGGGACCTTTTGCACGCCATGGGCTGTGGCTGTTATCACAGGCCCAACACATGGCATACACAAACACAGCACCGACTCACAAGCACAGCAGAAAACCACAAGCACAGCATGAACCCCCATGAACCGATATACAAAGCACAAACCCACAAACAAAGCACACATCCACAAACACAACTTGAACCCTCAAACAAAGAACATATCCACAAACAACACAAATCCACAAACACAGCATGAACCCATATACACAGCACAAACCCACAAGCACAGCATGGACCACACAATTCTGAATGAACCCACAAACACAGCACAAACCCACAAACATGGCAGGAACTCACAAACACAGCACAAACCCAGAAACATGGCAGGAACTCACAAACACCACATGAGCCCATATACACAGCACAAACCCCCCAAAACACAGCATGAACCGGGAAATTCAGAATTAACGCACAAACACAGCATAAACCCACCAGCACAGCACAAACACAGCTTGAACCCACAAGCACAGCGCAAACCTTAAAATACAGCATAAACCCACAAATTCATAATGAACCCACAAACACAGCACCAACCCACAAACATGACAGGAACTCACAAACACCACATGAGCCCATATACACAGCACAAACCCCAAAAACACAGCATGAACCGGGAAATTCAGAATTAACGCACAAACACAGCATGAACTCACAAGTTCAGACTGAATCCACAACAGCACAAACCCACAAGCACAGCATGAATCCACAAATTAAGAATAACGAGGACATACATTCATATTGCACCTTCCCTCTGGACTAGAGTACAGTACTTGAAATACTACATCTCAGCTATTTCCTTTGATGATGTCAAATGTCAAATGTCATGCTACATAACATGTTTACAATTGTGTCATCAATTGTGTCTCAAGAAGCTGGTATCAAATTTGGGAAAGAATGACATTATCCAGAATAAAAGTCATAATATTTGCTATGAATCTGATAGTGATTTACATGTTACATGCCATTTAGTTCTGCTGAAAATAACAATAGCAACACGTCAAGGAGGTAGTTAAAAGGCTTTATCCATGAATAAAAATGGTTAATATCATGTTTAAAAAAATTATGAATTGTAGGTATTAGCAAAGTTTACTGTAGTGTTAAACAATGTTCAATGTCGTTTTGTGTGCACACTAATGCAGAACCCCAGAATGCATGAATCCGTCAGTTCAAGGACAATCACGATTTCCTTTCTTACACTCCATTTTGAAATATGTCGATAAAATCATGCTGATTACTTTATATACTGTACATATGTAAACACGACATGTTCCATATTTTGTACGATACACGATATCTTCGTCACTGAAGTGTAACACCATTTTCTAAAGGAAGTAAATGTGATATTGAATTTATACTTTTGAATCAATGCCATTTTATACCCGAAGGCTCTGTTTAACACACCGAGGCATCTATTGAATAGCGTAGACACTGTGACCAGAAGCGCGTTTGAAATTGGTCCTTTTTTTCCTCCCCACATTTTGTGGAAAGCAGAATCGGTGTTCACAGCCTACGCCTACTTGCCCCTCTCCTTGTATGTACGCCCATGTATGTGCATTTAAATGCGAGCTTTATGTATTCGCCTTTCAAGCGAAGTTGCTGCTGTAGCATAAAAATGGAGTGAGGCAGCCTGCAGGCTCCCGCCTGCACTCGAGAGCTGGGAGAGATCAAAGCTGCCGAGCACCGCCGCAGCCTGAAAGCACAAGCAGCTAAGCTTTGATCCTCCATCGCTGTGACTTCAGTTTGACCTGCGTGGTTTACCTCAGGGAGGTCACACAAAAGCTTTGCTGATTAATAAACAACTGGGTTGGGGAATAATTTGTGTTAATTAGGATTCATAGCAAAAATAGAAAAGAATACCAATTCGCAATGAGTATTAACACCAAATGTTTCAGTCTGGAAAAGGAGAGACATGATGACCATGTCTTAAACATTTCTCCAGTATAGCTATCGGTTTTCGGAAGAAGAGTGGAGAGTGGAGAGATTTTCCTGTTCAAGCTGTCACATTTTTATCAGTTTACCTAAATATCAATATTTCATGGATTTAATATATCCCACATAATTCCACAGAAGCCCTTTATAATTATTGATTAAAAAAAAAAAAAATGTATCTTCTTGTTTGTGCTTCTTTTGAACTTTATAATCTAGTAGAGTCTCACTCAGCGGCACCCTGTGATGTCATCACCAGGTTCCCGTGCATCATGGTGCAGCTCAGGTTAAGATGATCCTCAGGCTGTGAACAAAGACCTGAGACCAGCAGCAGACTATGTAGGGTCAGCTCTCATCCATGCCTGTAGCCTTCTGCACAATACACCAAAAGCCACGCCCAACCCTGGTGGTGGAGGGGGAGTGTTACCGTGTAGGCCGAAGAGAACGATAGATGCTTAACACATTACCCCTGTCCTAAAACCACTGCATTTGCCGCTTGTTAAACAGCATATTGATTACAAATTAGCAATCTCAACATATAAGGCCCTTAAATGGAAAACTTTGAGAGTCACGTGGAACCGACGATTAAGATGATTGCGTGATAATCGCCTCCCGGGAAAAATCACTTAATTTTTCAATAGATTGTTTTTATTTTTTGAACTATGAAGTTGAGTGAATATTAGGGTTTGGTTAGGGTTAGGGTTAGGGGAGGGTGGGGTTAGGGTTACTGTTCTAGGGCCAGTTCTTTCTGTGGTAGGCCCGAGGCAGCTGTTGTGCTGGTAGACCATTCCCTGTGGTATTCTTCTGTTTCCTGTCTTGTTCTTCTCCTATGTCTTGGTGTTGTTGTCCAGTAGGAGTAGAGAGGTGCTGGCTCTTGTACTGGTTGGAACCGGTTCCTTGTGGGGTTTGGATTGATAGTTGCCTAGTAAGTTTCCCTTACAACTTCCAGGGTTGTGTTTGCAGTCTTCTGCCGAATTTCTTCCTGGCCCACTTCTCTGCTATCTCCAATGTGTCCCGCCAGTTTGTGAGGTGGATGTCTTCTAGCTTACTGGTGAGTTGTTGTAGCCTGTCCAGGTAGTGTTCCTCCAGGATTTGCATGCAGGTGTGTAGTTGTCTGGATAATCCGGAACAGGATCCTGATACCCTCCGTAAAGGCTGCCATAGTGGTCAGGTTTGGTGTGTGTGGGTGTGGGTGTTTTATGTGCCTATATGAGGTCATATTTGTGTAACGGTGGTGCAGGGGTCGACTGATTGATAGCATGCTTTCTCAACTCGAGGTTGATGCTTACCAATGCAGTGTACACTTACTCAGACTGGCACCTTGTAGCTTAGTTGACACTGTCAGGTTTCCACTACAAGGAAAACTTTAGTATTATTAATTGATTGAATTGAATTGTTTGAATTATTAATTGATGTAATTTTTTTGTTTCTTTATTTAATGTAATATTGATTCTTGATGTTAATTAATATGATGTAATTTACTTGACGACGCTGCAAATTAGTGTAATCTACTCAGTGTAATGGCCTCAAAGAACGTCTGGAGAATACGGGAGTATGTGAGATGCATCATCTCAGAGGTGCTAGGTGTAGACTTAGCCGAAAATGAACTCCAGCGAGTGTACCACTCCCTAACACCAATGACTGAAGAGATCCAGCCACAGAGGCCGATCATCATGCGTTTCTGGAATTTCCCTTTTTCCAGGCATGACCAGGGATGTGGCAGATAAGAGGAGAAAATTCACAGAGGCCAGGAAGAGATTGCACGAAATGTGTGTTTCACTCCCATGTGTGGACTTCCCAGCGATGCTGCGCTTTTCTTGGAGGGGTAAGAGTTTTAACGATCACTGTAAGGTGATGGAATTCATTACAAGAGAGGCTGCAACAGAGTGATCGCTGTTAAATAAGGTGGGCAGACAGTTGTTATTTGTATGACAGTTCAGCTAGTGACATATACTCACAGCATAATGGAACCTGGAAAATCAATACTGACACTGGATTTTGGTTTGAATAGTATGGATATGGGCCTATTGATAACTCCTGTGAACATAGACTGAATAATAGATACTGGCTTACTGGGCTTATAACGCATTTTGGATTTTGAATTTTACCACTTTGAATTATAAAGCCTACAAAGAGTTGGATCGAGGTGGACTTTAAAAAGACTTTAAATAGCAATGAACCAATGACAATTTGACTCGTTTTTAACTGTGGCCTAAATAGGTTAATAATAAGGGCTCTGCCACCGCAGTAAAGTTTCCGCTATATTGAATATTGTTTATTCGGTGGACCTAAGCTATACGGCTCCGTTGTTCAGTTTTGATTGTTGAATAATCTGCTTCTCAGGACTTCGGTAGCCTGTATGTTACAGCCTACTACTACTAGAATGTAAATTATGTTTTGTTTAATTGAAAAATAGATAATATATAAAAGTGGCCTTTTATAGGTCTATGGTCTGCATACCTTATCATGTATTAGTACAAGGATACAATATAACATGTAGAATTCTGAGGGATGGGGTTCAGGGAGGTTTTAAGGGGCAATCACTGGATACACAGTACAGACCAGTTAGAGGGAGGGGCTTTCTTTAAGTACAGAAAGAATCTTGGGACAAGGGGGGACAGCACAGAAACACTTTTATGATTTTATCTGGTTTTCACTTACTGAGGATCCTATATCCAACATACAAATAATGGATTATGGCTAAATATGTAAGGATACTTTCTTGGAATATTAATGGGGTACAAAAACCTATAAAGAGAAAGAGGTGTTTATGTTTCTTGCTGGAGAATGAACCATGGAACACCTAACCAACCCAATCTCTTGTAAGTTTAACAGCTTCTGAATCAACCAGGTGGGTTTTGTGAATAAATGCCATAACAGCTTGTTGAGTACACATAAAATTGGATTTTGTAATGTTAAAGCAGCACAAAAATGAGGAGGGGAGAATAATATGTGTGGAAGCCAGAATCAATGGAATGAATGTTAACTTGTGTAACATCTATGCACCCAATAAGGAGGATGCTACTTTCTTCCACAAAGTGAACAAACGAAACATTGCTGACAGATACACAGTGGTCGCTGGATAACAGATAGGCAGCACATCTACTTATGAAGGATCTAGGATTGGTGGACATTTGGAGATTAGTTAACCCCAGAGAGAGAGACAGAGTACACCTTTTACTCTCATGATCATAAATCCCATTCAAGAATTGACTATTTCTGATATCTAAGGGCATGATTGAGTCTGGTATTGATTGCAAGATCTGTGTTATTGCACTTACAGACCATGTAACTCTAGACCATGTAGAGCTATGTCTCGGAGTGGAACCAGACTAAACCAGTCAAAGGAAATAGATGGAGACTCATTACTTTTCTTTTCCAAGACTCAGAGTTTAATCATGTGCTGGCTGAGGACCGGGAGAGTTTTTTTTTCTAATTAAACATTGGGTCCACAGAGAAAATAGGCACAGTTCAAAAATATATATTAAAAAAATCTAAAATAAAGAGGGAGAGGTGGTAACTAGTACAAAGGATATCAACCAGGTCTTTTAAAAGATGTATTAGAATTATTTTCCAAAATTGAACTTCCCATATTATCCCCAGAGGAAGAGTTGGATGCTCCTGTACTGGAGTCAGAAGTTAGTGGAGGCATTTTATTTGCCTTTGAGCTCTGTATTGTTATATCAACAGCCAATAATGGTAAGAAAATAATAAATAAAGAGTGCATGCATATCGACTTTCCTCTGGTCTGTATTGTTTAATTAAAATATGAAATTATGGTTTATTTTTTTTCATACTATTTAAAACAAGTATTCAAAAAATATATAATCACAGAATCAGGGGTACACAGCTTAAGACATTGAAATAGAAGGTTGAAAGCTAGCCTTGGTACAGGTTTACTGGCTGAAATAAATATAAAAAAGAGTTTACAATCAAAAGGTAAGTAGCTAGAGAAACTTGAGTATAAAAACTATTCACCCCTTTTGGCATTTTCCTACCCCATGGAATCAAAATGAATTTAATTGGAATTTCTTGCCACTAATCAATAACAAAAGCTACTCTAATGTCAAATAAATAATAAAAATTCTAAAACTTTTTCTGAATTCATTACAAATGAAAAAACGGACAATAATTGATTGCATAAGTATTCACCCCTTTTGATAAGGCACCTAAATAAACTCTGGTGTAATCAATTGTCTGGAGAGGTCACTATTATATTGGAGTACAATTACAATTAAGGTGTCTGTACAATTAAAGTATTTGAAATTATTTCAAATTAAATACACCTGCCTGTGAGAGGTCCCACGATTGATTAGTGCATTTCCAAACAAGAGCTTCATCATGAAGACCAAATAACATTCAAAGCAAATCCGTGAAAAGGGTTTTCAAAAGCACCAATAAGGGGAAGGATATAAGAATATCTCAAAGGCCATAAATATTCCCTGGAGCACCATGAACATCACAAATAAATGGAGAGAATATGGCACAACTATGAATTTGCCTAGAACAGGGTCTCCTCCAAAGCTGAGCGTGTGGACGAGCAGGGCACTTGTTAAGGAGGCCTAGGCAACTCTGAAGGAGTTACAGCCTTCCATGGCAGAGATGGGAAAAACTGTCCATGGGACAATAATAGCTTGGGCGTTCCACAAATCTGTGCTTTATGGGAGGGTGGCAAAAAGAAAGACATTGCTGAAGAAAACTCACATGATATACCATCTAGAGTTTGCCAGAAGGCATGTGGAAGACTCTCAAACCAAGTGGAGGAACATTCTATGGTCTCATGAGACCAAGATTGAACTTTTTTGGCCTCAATTTTAGGCACTATGTTTGGCACAAGCCTAAAACTGTGCATCATCCCAAGAACACTATCCCTTCCGTGAAACATGGTAGCAGGAGCCCACTGCTATGAGGATGCTTCTGTTTTAGGGACTGGAAAACTTGTCAAAATTGAGGACAAAATGGATAGAGCAAGATATAGACAATCTTGGAGGAGAACCTACTGCAATCTGCAAGAGACCTGGGACTTTACGGAATAAGATTTGTCCAGCAGCAAAAAATTATGTATTAAATAAAAAAATACATATATATACTGTATATATATATATATATATATATATATATATATATATATATATATATATATATATATATATATATATATATATATATATATATATATATATATATATATATATATATATATATATATATATATATATATATATATATATATATATATATATATATATATATATATATATAGGCGGCACGGTGGTGTAGTGGATAGCGCTGTCGCCTCACAGCAAGAAGGTCTCGGGTTCGAATCCAGGCCGGGGCCTTTCTGTGCGGAGTTTGCATGTTCTCCCCGTGTCCGCGTGGGTTTCCTCCGGGTACTCCGGTTTCCTCCCACAGTCCAAAGACATGCATGTTAGGCTAATTGGAGAGTCTAAATTGCCCGTAGGTATGAGTGTGTGTGAGTGAATGGTGTGTGTGCCCTGCGATGGATTGGCGACCTGTCAGGGTGTATTCCTGCCTCTCGCCCGGAACGCATGCTGGGATAGGCTCCAGCACCCCCTCGCGACCCTGACCAGGAATAAGCGGCTTAGATAATGGATGGATGGATGGATGGATATATATATATATATATATATATATATGCATTACCGGTCAAAAGCTTTAGAACACCCCCATTTTCCAGTTTTTACTGAAACTTAAGCAGAAACCTGAAATGGTACAAAGGTAAGCGTAAACTGCTAGGTTTAAAAGGTTAAAAAAAAAGTTTAGGTTACCAAAAACTGAAAAATAATGTATGTGGAAATTGCAGTGTCCATATGTGCAAGGCTGATAGAGACTTACCCAAATAAACTCACAGCTGTAATTGCAGCTAAAGGTGCTTCTACCAAGTATTAAGTCAAGGACAGTGAATACTTATGTTTTTTATTTGTAATTAATTAAGAAAAAGGTTTAGAGTTTTTAATTTTTTATTTGACATAATAGAGTACTTTGTGTTGATTAGTGGCACGAAATCCCAATTAAATCAATTTTTATTCCATGAAGTAAGAAAATAAAATTAATACTTTTGACTCCTTCCTCTCTGCCGTGGCTGTTTAATAACCCTGGGGCAGGATAGGCACATCCACTTCCTACCTTTTTTCTCTGGTTGGGAAGTTGCTTTTGCTGTGAAACTGCTTTGAAAAACAGTAGTCTTGCATGTCTTCCTTAATATAATACTGATCAGGGAATGCAACAAAGTTCAAACTTTAAAAAAATGCAAGTTAAGATCTCGTTTTGTGCCCATGAGGGAAGAGCGAAGCTTAGAACTCAAACTTTGGAGTGCTTCTCCATGCAGGCCGTGGCAATGTCATCACGGAGTTCTCCCCTCGCTTAGCAACAGCAGTTCCACTGAAATCTTCCAGGTTTGCTCTTACTTCTTCTCCTGTAGGCCCTTCACAATTGATTTATTGTCTTCTTCTGCAGAGGTGTCACTTTAACTTTAACAAGCTTTGAAGTGAAAGATCTTGACACCACAGTAAGATAGCTGTAAATCAAAATAAAACACTCCAACATGTCAGCCCTACTGTTTAATAATGGAAAAGTCATGCACCTCATAGCCACAAGATTGAACTGTTAAAAAACATTTTCATGATGATGACATACATTTTTTTTAAAAGAAGTAGATATTTACAGATATTGTGGCAACCTGGCAGGCAGAACCAGGAGGAGGGGTTAATATGGTGCCATCTACTGGGCACACCCCAACCCCCTAAGACCAAAACGACTGCCACCTGTGAAAAATCAACCAATTAACACCCAATCAACCAGGAATAAAAGGGGCCAGGTTTCCCTCATGAAGAGATAAGAGGAGAAAAGTTGTTGTTGTTGTTGTTGTTGGTAGTAGTGTTTGCAATGTTTGCAACGTGTAAAGGAAGCCTGTGAAGCCAGGATTTGGAGAGGCTTTGGGTAAGGGGTTAGCTCCCCAGAGCAGAAGAAACCTTTTTGTTCAAGTTTATAGATTTTGAGTTGTGTTGGACTGTTTATTTAAATGTTCAAACTGTTTGAGTGCCTTCCCCATTGTTTGTGTTATTGAGCGGATTTCCCTTTAATTAAAGCAATTTTTGGTACATTTCACCTTGGATCTGTTTCTTGGTTTGCACTACTCCATGTAACACCTACAATCAAACCCAGTAGGGTGTTACAATATATAGAGATATACATTGTTCAACATAGTATTGCTCTTACTGATGCTAGTACTAGTCTAAGTATATTGAATTTATATATTGTGTGTTATAAATAATTAATAACATACAAATATTAAGCATTGAAGACCAGTGATGGTACACTGGTTATATAGTTATCATCTTAAAGAGTTGAAGATTTCAATTGCATTGTTTGAATGGATATTTTGTCTTGTCCCCTAGACAACCATTTGTTTATTCTTATCTTTCCAAATTCCAAATCCTTCCTACTCCGTTTATCAAAATGCCATCAATCAGCCTCCCGGATGGGATGTCAAGGTAAAGCACAAGCACGCCATGCAGTGATGTGCCCCATGGTCTGGAATCTAATCCTGTCTGTGGCAGTGCTGACTGTGGCCAGGATTCCCATGAGTACAAAATATTAGTAGGCTGCTGCTGTTTGTTCATGTTAGATAGCTAGTGAATTTATAGTGTACAAAATTAAAGCTTAACGCCATAAATGTACATTTTTTCTCCTGTTTAGGTATCTACAATGGCATTGTACACCTCCCCCTCTATCCAAATGCATGTGTTGTTATGTATTACTGCCTTCTGCAACCAAAACTTAATACTGCAGTCCAAACATCTGCAACCAATACTTAAAGGGCAATTTTACCCATATTCAATTAATTAATATGTTGTCCTTCGTCCTTATTGTAGTTCAAATGCTTTTTTGCATATTATGGCGTGCCAAGGGCCGCACAGGGAAATGGCTGCCTGCCCCTAACTCTTGTGAGCCATCAGGACTACAGTTCCCAGCAGCCTGCAGTCCCACACCTGACTACCAGCTGAAGCAAGTGAAGCAATTGGGATTGCTGGCAGCTGGCACCTTTTCCCCACACAATTTGCTAAGTATCGGAAGGGAAACGCATGAGAGTGAAAGAGTGTTAAAGGATTGTTTTGTTTTGGACCCCGTTTTGTGCACTGACTATCGATTGGATGAGAACCTGGCTTGGAATTTGACAGTGGATTACGGACTAAGACCCATCTTTTTTATGTTTTGTAAAGAAATCTGTTTAATAAAATTATTGTTTTGTTTTGAATACTGCGTCCTCCGGATTCTTCAATTGCCTGTGCCCTCTGAAAAGGTCCTTGAGTGTCACCCCACCCCAAGTGGCACTACAATATATAAAATGAACAAAGATACATTTTTCTCTGCAACTCCCTTTTCATCTTACTGAAATTTTAACTATCATAATACATTTCTTTCTCTTATGCCCACAACAACATAAAATCCACAAATTGTAGACAGGGAAATGAGGCAGTGGGGAAAATAAAATAATGGATCAGTTTGTGTGTTGTGCAAATTATATTGTTGTCTTCATTGCAATACAAATACGTGTGCACATGCCATGAGATTCTGCATTGCACTTGGGCCCTCTGAACTTAAAAGTAAAAGTAGAATATTCAAATCCCTATTTTGTTCTGCTGTGAAGGGTAGTGATGATGCATTTTCTACCCAATTCTACACCACCAACAACAACAATAATAATAATAATAATAATAATGCAGTAAGAGTGGAAGTTTGTGGGTTTGGTTCTCAGTGAAATCTAACAAATGACTAAAGATTCTGCCCACTGCTTGGCATTAGAGGGATGGGTCCTTTCAGACTCTGGCTTGGCTTCCATTATAATGGTGGGATTAATTATAAATACTGGCAAAATGATTGATTAATATTTCATAATGTCACATTTTTCACTCCCCAAAGCTCGGTGTCCCGGAGGTGAGTCGCTGTCGAGCTCACGACCCGTCATTAAAACACAGGGGCGCAATCTTGTGGAACACACTGTGACATGCGAAAGGACGGGCCTTGAATAATGCATGGGGCAGATTCAGGCGGGTCGTTACCGCCAGTAACCCTCATGCTGACCTCCTTAGTGCTCTCCAGCCACAGCCACACAGGAGACCGCAAAGAAATGAACTCCTATGACTAAATGGCTCGGCCCGTTAAAATGGACATAAAATGTTACGTGTGGTGATGGTGTATAAAACGAAGCCCCTACAAGTAATTACATTACACATTACTACCATAAATATGAAGTCATAATGAGGAAAAGGCATAGGAAATTAGATATTGCATAGATATGGGATTCATTTAATGGGAGGGAAACTCTCGGTGGCATTTATGGAATAGGTGGCAGCTTGAGTGGGATGACCTGAAACACAAATCAAGGCAACATACTTGATGTACCCTACAAGTCAGTCACAGAACTCCAGGGGTCATTCACGGAACCCCAGTGGTCAGATAAGGAACTCCAGAGGTCATTCACAGAACTCTAGGGGTCAGATAAGGAACCCCAGAGATCATTCACAGAACCCTAGGGGTCAGACAAGGAACATTCACAGTATTCCCTGCATGACTCATAGAAAAGCCACTGATAAATAAGACCGTTCCCCCTCACATTTGATGTAACCACTTAGTGTGTCCTCAGCTGAAAGAACGGTAGTGGTGAACACACTGTAAATTATTAATGCTGAGTAAAAACACACATTAAAAATTGTAAAAGACTATTTTCTTTTTGTTTCATGCAGTATAGACACCTGAGCATTTTCGGGATTATTTAATTAGGTTGAGCATTTAAGTGTCAATCTGGCAGCATTCCTATAATTATTTACATAGTGTTTTCTTTCATTTTTGTTAATTTTGTCCAGATTAGAAGTGTGCAGGACACATTTCTAATGACACCACTAGGTGATGGCCAAAAAATGGTACTCCTCCTGCATATGTAAATGTACCCAAGCATTTAACATTAACTTTAGCCCTTGAATAATACTGACAATAATAGCACATAGAATGCATTGCACATTACAGGTGCTGTGTCGGAAACTACTCTTCTACTGTTCAATATACAATGAAAACTGATTAGGCCCTGGCTGCCCAAATCCCTTCAATCAATCAATACATATTTATATTCATATTAATAAAGCTGTGGCACTTCATAAAAAGTATGCCAAAAATTGAAAAAAGTCTCCATTAAGACCTGGGATCCAAATACATTGGGCTGATGTTTCTATAGTCTTATCTTTGAGGCACAGCAGCTACAATACATTGTGCAGTTTTCATTTGTGAGCTCACCTCTTCTGCATTTCTCTCCATTTGAGCTGGAGGGCGAAGGTGCCATTGGTAAATGTAGCCAAAAAAACGAAATATCAGTGACTGTCAGTGAGTGACGTCCTTGAGTGACATGGTCCTACCCTTTACATCTCTACATTGTAGACAATCCTATGCAGATATTCTGCAAAGTCACTGTGTACGAATACGAGATTGTGCAAAAGAGTGAAATGAGTGAAAGAGAAACTGGACTGAGAGAAAATGTTTTCCCCCATCAGACAGATTTTCAGCTGCTTTGCTCTTGTTATTGAAAATTAGCTGGAGAAAACAGATGGAGATAATTGGTATTCAGTTCATTGTGCTGTTGGATCCCATCTGTTGAGGAAGATACTGTATGTAGCCCTGCAATTGCTTGAGATGGATTAGAGAGATTCTCACTTCAGATTGCTCTCTGAAATACAATGCTTTGTGGTCTCAACAGCATTTTGAATCTAGAGCTGTGTTCATATGAGGGTAAAGAAATAATGAATTCACACACACACACACACACACACAACACGTCCACTACAGACAAATACACATGCACACACATACATGCACACTCACACGTGTGAACACACATGCATACACACACACCCATGTACAGACACACACACACTCACAGTAAGAAGACAAAGCAGACAGTGTTTGTTTAAATGGAGACAGAGACTCAGAGAGACTGGTTATCTGATCTGATACTCATGGTGCATGAGGGATCGATTTTCCACCCTGCTCTATTCTAAACCATTTATTTACCCACAAGTCCATTAGTGCGGTTGTGGGGAAAATGGTCAGCAGGCTGTGCATTAATTGCATTGCTATTGATTTCTTAATCATTTTGCTGATTGTAAAAAATGTAATTTCTAAGCTGGCCTTGCAGGAAGAGAATGTTTTCTTTTCATGATCAATGTGAGTTATGATATGCAAAGAGATCAAATAATGACCTGGAAGTTGTGTTGATTATTTATTGGTTGCTGGTATCAGCGTGCAATGCTGACACTTTCGCAGTGACAGGGGCCGTATCTTGGGGAACCTTTTGACCTTGCATGAAAAAATGTCCCCGCAGCATCTGGGCTCTTCCCCTGCACCCCTTCTCTCTCGTTATCCATTCTTCTGCCGCAACACAGGAGATATTTATTTCTCTTTCATCTGTCCTCCCCCTAGTTCCTCCCACATTTCACACTGTCCCAGATATAAAAAAGTGTGTTGCTTTCCCTGCTCTTTCCCGTTAACAAAGGCCGTGTGCAGCCGCGTCTTCGCATCTTCCACTCCCAGACTCCCCCCAGAAATGGTTTGGCTCTGCTGCCCCCCCACCCTTCTTTGCTGCCCTCGCTGCCATGCCTGCCTCCCTCTCTCCATTAGGGTGGTACCAAAGTGGCACTATGCCCACAGATAAAGGCGGCAGAGTTGGACCAGACCCTCCCAGGCGGCACTTAATTCTCCCTGTTCTAGCAGTCATTTCCCCGCTCCACGACGCACTAGATGTGGGAGAAGATGCCCGTCTTGGCTGCGTTCTGATCTCTGTACCGAAATGCCGAGTCGACAGCCGCGAAGCACGCCATGCCATGCTTGACGGTAAAGTTTTTGGAAAGCTCCCGGTTGCACTACTGATGGATTGACCTCTCAGTAACCGATAGTGCCAGACAGCGCTGTCACTGCATTCATTTCAGGGCTGTCGTCAGACGTCAGGAGGATGAAGTGATAATCTATAAAACACCGCCCTGAGCGGCACGTTTCCCTGTGAGGCGGCTAGATGGCAGTGATGGCTGCTTTAAAGGCTCCCCTGTGACACCAATGGCAGTGTCTCCATCAAACGCATCTGGGAAATTTCCATACCAAAGCAACTGAGTGTTACTCTAACTGAGACATCATGTAATCTTAAGCGTCATATTAAATCAGTTAGTAGCTGTATATCACAATTTTAGTTTAGCTAGTTGACCTATTTGCAGGACAAAGTTTTCGCTTTTTTTGTATCTGAAGCGTACTGTGACGTGCATAATGTATGCTTTTTTGGTGTTTTCTTGTGCTAATGGTCTTGGTGCAAAGTAGGATTGATTAATATTTATGCTTGGAGGAACATCAGTTGAGGAATATCTTTGAGCACCAATACCAAGGCAGGCTTCATGCGGAGCCACACAGAAGGCCCACACTGGGTACTTTCTTACTGTAAGATTTCCAAATACAAAATGCTACATCATATGAATTTTGTAATCCATTTTGGAAAGGTTTTTTTTGGACCAATTGTAAAGTAAAGTGCCTTGCTCATACTTACACAGCTTACAACAGCTCCACAACATTGCTGAATATGCCACAACATTCACTTGCTTCCTGTATAACATTATGCAGGGCGACCTACATACTTCAGAGGGCCGTTTCTTCTCTTTTGGGGGGCCGTAAGCAACTTGCTTTAAAACACCTATACATAAATGAGACCAAAAGCAACCATTTTCACAAAGTACAATCACAATTAAATGGCAAAAACCATAATGTTACAAATAGTCATGGAAATGTACAGTAGTTTGTTTGCTAGCCTAGTTTGGTAGCTAGCTGTAGATGAGTTGGGCCTTTTTGGCTCCATATTGTTTTTTCCAAACATTAGTTCTACAAACAACTGTTGGGTCACATATTGTTCACACCACAGAAAGTGCAAAAGTACTCCAAAGTAACTAGGTGATGAGCATCATATTATTTTATAGTAATATAATTGTGCGGAGAAAAATATTTTCTTTGACAAGTTTTTAAAAAAATTTAAATGTCATAATTATTGCGACCCCTAATAATTATTTAAAATCAAATCCATCCAAAATAAATTTGCATGTCAGGCTCTAGATTATTGGCCAAAGTGAAAAGCTTGTTCTCATATACAGTACTATAAAAATATTCACCCCTTTGGCATTTTTCTTTTCATATGATATGATTTCATATCTTTTCAAATTCATGTGATTGAATTGCATCCAGTGAATATGTTTTGATACATGTTAGATGATAGCATATTTTGCTTGGAGTGTATTGCATGGAAAGAAACAAGGTTTTATGGACTCCTAAGGACATAGAGAAGAGTAGAGGCAGGATCTACAAATAGGGCTCACAATAAAGTCTCTACTTTTTCTAGTGGTGTTGTGCTATTAAATATGATTCTGTCCTTCTGTGTCATCTGCCTCAGAGGTGGGATGAAGGTTTTTCTCATTTCACAGGGCATCAGTTAATGCACAATATTAATTTATTATTTTCATATGACACAGACGGAAGCATTGTTTGCAAAAGCAGCACTGTATTCAAACACAAAACCACTTTAAACTCTCACATCTCTTTTGATAATTGGTTGTTATAGTCTGCCCTGACAGATTTTTGCAATATTACTTTTATTGTTAATTGATGTTTGATAATGATTTGGGGAATGTGATTGGTAGCTTTATATTGTTCCTCATACACTGTGATTGATATCCCCATTAACAGAATTCATTACCAAGCCAGCCACCTGCAAACTGACAAATTCTTTTTGGAGCAGGATCTGCAGAGCAGCCATTCAATGTAAAATGTGTATTCAAATGTAATTAACAGAAAGAGTTATTAAATGAGTTATAAAATTAATGGATGACTGAAAGCGAGCAAAGCGTTGGCTCATCCTGATGTCTTGACTTTCACAGGAGGCAGATGTGGGAGAGACAGTTGTTTCCCAGACATTTTACAAGAGGGCACAAAACTTCAGACATAGTCGGGCACGATCTGAGAATGATCCAATACAATCATTATGCTGAAGGTGACACCCTCGCTGACATCAGCATCACAGGAAGAGCTGTAAATCCATAGCTACTTGCCTGGATAATTCCCAATTAAATCATTTTTAAATTGTAACTGAATGCATCTTGGAGACAGAGAGCGCTTACAGTTATATATATTTTGTTCTATAATGCTGGTACCAGTGAATAGCCTCTGTCACGCTAATAAAACCTGTTGGAATCCTTGAATCCCTATAGCAATTGATTGTTCTTTAAGTTCTGTGTGAAACCACAGGTAACACTGTGCCAAGACCTGAAAATGTCCTGTCAGTTTCAATCAGACCACGCCATTTTCTCAGGTCCTGAAGCGTGAAAGTGGGTTTCGGGGGCGGCTTATGATAAACACCCGAGTGGAGGAGCTTAGCCCTCTTCTTTATGCAGAACGTGGACAGGGCATCGGCAAATCAGTGTTTCTGGATGACTGGAAACATGGTGGAAAGGCCACTGCTCTCTAACGCAGGTAGGCGTTCTCCTCTATCTCTGTATTTACTGAGTGCAGGTGGGTGTTTTCTGAGCAAGATCTGACACATGAAAAGGCAATGTATGATATGTTCTATTTAGAACAGCAGTGGTGCCATAGAAACACACACCATTGAAGTGGATCAAATAGACTAAGAGGGGACCTGGGGCTGTTCTCTGAAGAGAAAAGCAGTAGTTTATCTCACAATTAGCATTTTATTCATTCGTGTGCAATGGTTGGAGTTTACATTCAAAATGCGAAAATCACCAGTCTCATGCTGTTCCAGCGCCAATGTCAATTACATTTATTTAGGACCAGGACTATTTAAACTAATCTTTAACATTTCATACACATCTGTTTCTCACCAAATTAGAATAGATAATACTTTTAAACGGACCAGTGCACTGACGAAAAAGTGGATTTTCATGTGCCATGATTTTTATTCAAATTGAGACTTTTGGAAACGAGGCTCCATTCAAAATGAGTTAGCTTGTCTGTTAGTTTAAACATGGTGGAAACTGGAAGCCATAGGAACACACAAAGCCATTCTTTAGAGTCATTATTTAGAGCCAAAATGGCAGCGACCAGCCCCCTGAAGTGGTGTTATGACAACATGTATGATGTTGTTTCAAACATCTTCTTCCCAACTACATTGACTGACTTGGGAAACTGTACAGGGCGGCAAAATAACTTTTTTAGCAGCTGGCTAGTTTAGTCAATCAAAGCTTGCTCTAGCTTGCTACTTGGACATTTAGTTATCTGGCTACCTTGTCCATTTGCGTCGACACAATAACACACCTTGGTATGCTAGTCTGGCTAGGTTACGTCAGCTAGCTAGCTTAGTTCTAGTCTCAGCTGGTTTGGCATCTGAAGTTGGGTACTAGAAGTAGTTTATCCTTTTGATAGTTGGCTAGATATCAGTATCTCAATTGTTAGTTAGCTAGCTAGCAGTACCTAAATATCCAAATATCCAGTGATTCATTTCTGTTTCATAAGCACAAAAATGGGATAATACAGAATGTATTACTTAAAACTTCAGCTTTCTTGTGACATTAAGTATTCCCATCTTCGGAAAGTTTTTTTTGTAACTCTGTGCTTTGTAGCCAGCTATCCAGCTATATTTTGATAAACTTGTAACTATGGTGATAATGACATCCAGCTCTTTTCATCTAATACCAAAAACATATGTCTGAAACACAGTCAATATCAAATCAAATCAAATCAAGCTAAATTGCATTGATGACTCTAAATCCGTTCTAATGAGGCTGATGGCAGGAGTGAATAATGATGTTATGATGCAACACCGCAGCCAATCAGGGTGTTTATACAGTCAGGTCCATAAATATTTGGACATTGACAAAGTTATTGTTATTTTAGCTGTCTACCACGGCATATTGGAGTTGAAATTAATTAATTTGAGGGTATTTACATCCAAATCGGGTGAACAGTGTAGGAATTACAGCACTTTTTATATGTGCCGACCCCCCCTTTTTAAGGGACCAAAAGTATTTGGACAATTGGCTGCTCAGCTGTTACATGGCCAGGTGTGTGTTATTCCCTCATTATTTAATTTACAAGTAAGCAGATAAAAGGTCTAGAGTTGATTTCAAGTGTCATTTGCATTTGGAATTTGTTGCTGTTAACTCTCAATATGAAGTCAAAAGAGTTGTCACTGCCAGTGAAGCAAGACATCATTAGGCTGAAAAATCTAAATAGATCCATCAGAGAGATAGCACAAACATTAGGTGTGGCTAAATCAACTATTTGGTACATTCTTAAAAAGAAAGAACGCTCTGGTGAGCTCAGGAACATCAAAAACACCACGGAAAACAACTGTGGTGGATGACAGAAGAATTATTTCCCTGGTGAAGAAAAACCCCTTCACAACAGTTGACCAGATCAAGAACACCCCCCAGGAGGTAGGCGTATCTGTGTCAAAGTCAACAATCAAGAGAAGACTTCACCAGAGTAAATACAGAGGGTTTACCACAAGATGTAAACGATTGGTAAGCCTAAAAAACAGGATCACAGTGCTTCACAGTGTAGATGGACAATGACCCGAAGCATACTGCGAAAGCAGCCCAATACTTTTTTTAAGGCAAGAAAGTGGAATCTTCTGCAATGGCCAAGTCAGTCACCTGACCTGAATCCAACTGAGCATGCATTTCACTTGCTGTAGTCAAAACTGAAGGCAAATCGGCCCGGGAACAAGCAGGAACTGAAGACAGCGGCAGTAAAGGCTTGGCAGAGCATCACCAGGGAAGAAACCCAGCATCTGGTGATATCTATGGGTTCCAGACTTCAGGCAGCCATTGACTGCAAAGGATTTGCAACCAAGTATTAAAAATGGCAATTTAATGTATGTAATGTTATTTTGTCCAATTACTTTTGAGACCCTAAAATTGGGGGGGCTATGTATAAAAATGGTTGTAATTCCTACACGATTCCTACAATATTTTTGGCAAACCTCTTAAATTAAAGCTGAAAGTCTACACTTAGAGCACATATTGATTGTTTCATTTCAAATGTGTCACTGTCCAAATACTTATGGACCTGACTGTATGTGATCGTAGATCAGCGCTACAAGATTAGGGACGCATAGGAAAGGGAACCGAAAAGGAAATCCATATTTCTGAATAGGTTTTGAAGAACTATATCATAGACTATATCGTAGATATAGATAATGGCATTACTATTGATCTCTCAAAACAAACAAATAGTATGAAATTAGATTAAAATATTCTAAAATCCTTTTCTAAAGCAAAACCCATGTTCTTCCCATTGACTTTAATCGGAACAAAATTGTACTACACACCTACTGCCAGAAGCTATGCTTGCTTCACTCAATATCTCATAGTGATAGGTCCCTTGGCAAGAAAAAGCTTCTCTAGACTGAGAATTAGCATAACTATAACATTACTGTCTAAAACAACTTTTCAGCTTGAGTCCGTCTTTTCAAGATTTTGCCTCTGTGATTGGTTTTGTGTTTATCTGAAAATAATATATGTGGTTGTTGATTTAAAAGTGAGTTTGATTGAATCTTCAGCAGCCTGCCCAATGGTGATAAGACCAACATACCGTACAATTACAACACCGTAGCAGGTATCAAATTAGTGTATATTTGGAGTTTGAAATTAATAATACGTTTTCCAGGAAAAAAAGGAGATTGAGGATTTTGTGTGTGTGTGTGTCGGGGGGGTTGAGAGGTCACGATTGGTAGGGTGGTTTTAGGGATGGGGGTCATCTGAATTGGTCAATGGGAGGGGTTTGTTTATTTTTATGACAACTTCTTTTATGGCAGCAGATGCTGCTTCACAAATGGTCACATGCTGTTTATTTACCCTGTGCCTTGTTAAAATGAATAGCTGTTGACCTCAATCCTCTGCAACACCTCCAGTCGGTGAAGTCTTCCCCTTGAGCACCAATCAATGAAGATGGCCATTCCCAATCATAAAATGTTGTTAAGTGTTGTTTTTTACGCAAATATATTGCTACATAGTAACTTAGTTATTTATTTTTATACATGCTAAATGCATGTACCTAAGAACTCACTTTGGTACATGCAACAGTGTCAAAATATTGCGTGATGCCCACAGGACTGAATCCCATCCAATCCCCATGAAGCCGTTTAAAAAAGACCAGATTGCAGCTCCACATTTAAAAATTTGAACCATCCATTTAACAACAGATGCTCATTTCACTATATTCAAGTTTTGGCAGTTTCTTTAATCAGGCTGCATGCAGTTTCAAACTGAAGCAAGCCATGTCTTGTCTTTATCCAGACACAGGTGTGCATAATTATGCAAGCAGTGTTTAATTGGAATCCACAGGAACAATTTGAAGCTCCTCTGTTTGAACTGTTTTCTATGACCAGCAATTGGCATTTACATCTTACATTTTAAGCATTTAGCAGACGCTCTTATCCAGAGCGACTTACAAGATGTGCATTAATACATGGCAAGGACAATCATAGTTCACGCAAGAGATCAGTGCAGTAATACAGCGATATACATCGTTGTTGGCAGCTGCATACCATACCTGTAACACTGGGAAGGAAAACGTTAGTACATTTATTTATGTATTTTAGGGTTTTTTTATGAGTAAACAAGTATACATATACAAAACGTATTGAACAAGTAGGCAGTGGTGATGACAATTGGCCTAGATGTACAGAATTCAGTGGTAGTGGAGTCTGAAAAGGTGGGTTTTGAGTCTCTTCCAGAAGATCGCAAGCGATTCCGCGGTCCTGACCAATTGGTCAAGAGAATTCAGTGAACTTCTTCCAGGGCAGATACACAAACTGCACAACCGAACAACTTCTTCTAGTTTTTCTGTTCTCATAGTTCCAAACTGGGCATCTATGATAGCGAGGCAGAGCACCATTGCGCCAAACGGCGAATGTGTGTAACAGGAGGTGTTACTGCAATGCCCAAAATTTGAAAGCATAAAGAATTGCTGCTCTGTGATTTTGTCAATTGAGATCATTCTTACAGTACTGCTTCCCTGTGCTTCAGTTCAGCAATGTTTTAATTGCAGTCAACATGCTCATATGTTCTGCTCAGTTGTGTTTCTGTTCCCCTGTGTGATGTAGGTGTTCCCTTTGTCTACTCAGTTGTGTGATCCTGGAAGACCCAAACAGCTTGGTTACTACATACAGGTATGTTACATATGTAATGCTTAATTACTTAATTGTCTTTATGTGTATATATATATGACAGTAAAACTTTGAAATAGTATTATTGTAAATATAATTTACATGTATTTACGTGATTTTAGTTGCTAATATGTGACAGTTTGGAAGAGCTTACAGTTGTAGGTCAGCAGCGATGCAGTACAAGGAACAGCAGGAAGCACCATGTACTGTATTTAATTATTCCTCAGGAGAGCAATAAAGACTTTCTCTGTACTGAAGGAAACACCATCCAAAGTTCAGTTTAGGCCAGGGATATCTTTAATGATGGAGGATTTTTAATCATAGAAGTGTGGCAAACTTAAACCATTAGTCTGAATGTGAAGGCAGTATTAGCCGAGCACCTTGCCATAATACAGTCCTGTAAAATGGAAATAAGACACTTATGCAACATACTGCATTCATTTTATCCATTCATTTATAGATTAATTGAATGTATCCATATGTCATGAATGTAAATATTACATGGTGTGCTTAACCTACTGTGTTATCTGTTAAGATGCTTTTAGTAGTTAAAACTTTGTTATCTACAAGTTTTGATTAGTCTTCTAACGGTACCCGTTGCCACTTTGAAATACAGATAACTGCCAAAATAAAGGAAACACTTGAATATATGAGGGATACGAAGTATATTGAAAGAGGAGGCTGTGGTTCCTGAGTTAATTAAGTAATTAACATCCCATCATGTTCAGGGTCATGTATAAAAATGCTGGGAAGGCCCAGTTGCCCATTATTTTGGCTACCAGGGCTAGAGATCTTAGTGACTTTGAAAGAGGGGTGATTTGGGGGCAGGAGTTTCAGGGAAGAAGACTGCTCAACTTGCCAATGTTTCATGACCATGCACAGTGGCTAAGGTGATGTTGGCATGGATGTCTGAAGGAAAGACATCATCAACTAGGGGCAACTGTGGGTGAAAGCGCATACATCTCAACCGTGATGTCCATGCATGACAAGACAAGCGACTTTGAATCAGTTAACTGCAAATATCAATCTCAGGCGTGAGCAGGCAGTTTAATCAAGGATAGTCCGTCATACTTCATGGAGAGGGATACTATAGTCAGGTTGTAGTGCTTAAACCCCTAATTATACCTAAAAATGTACATTTGCAAGTAAAGTGGTGCAAAGAGCACAGTCAATGGTCTACTAAGCAGTGGAAAGAAGTCATTTGGTCAGATGATTCATCCTTAACCCTCTTCTCAAGCGGATGTGTGGGAAATCTATATGCTCGAGTGCTTTTTTTTTTTTTTTTCCAATGGTGAACGGTTATGGTAGCTCTGTTATGGTGTGGGAAGCATTTTCCTGGCATGGTTTAAGTCCACTCAACCTCTTAGAGGACAAGGTAAACGGCAATAAGGAAAAGGCTATTCTGAGTGATCACCTTCATCTTATGGTGATCCTATGCATTTCTATGGTGATCTCTTCCAGGATGACAATACCCCCAACCACAGGGCACTAGTGGTCACTGAATGGATTGATGAGTACAAAAACGATGTGCCACGGCTGTCTCAGCCACCAGACATGCACCCAATTGAACACTTATGGGAGATTCTGCAGCGTTTTCCACCACCATCAACAAAACAAATGATGGAATTTTTCATGAAAGAATGGTGTTGGATCCCTCCAATAGAGATTTTTCTCTGCAATCTCATCTGCTAAGGCTTCATTTCTGCAAACAAAAATCAAAGCCACTACAAACAACCCACACAAACTATTTGCTGCCTTTTTGCTGGACCCTCATCCCCCTCTACCTTCATCCTCTCACACCTGATGACTTTGCATCACATTTAGAATTCGAAGTCGCTAATATACATAACTCCTTGCCGACTCATGCTAACTTCATGGCTTCTGCTCCAGCTGCCAACTTAGCTAGTTTCTCAGCATTTTGATCTATATCTAATAATGACCTCCCGCAGCCCCTAACAGGCAAGCAACTAACTATATACCCACTTGGCTCTATTTCCTCTCCCCTCATGCAGGCCTCCGCACCTGCACTAATTCAAATCCGTCTCCTCCCTGGTCACCTCCTCACTGACCACTGGCTGACCCAGTTGGTGACTCTGTGTGGCTCAGTGGGTAGAGCATGGCATTGACAACGCTTAGGTTGTGGGTTCAATTCCCTTTGGGACCACATATACGGGGAAAAAAATGTATGCATTCACTACTGTAAGTTGCTTTGGATAAAAGCGTCTGCTAAATGGCATATATTGACCCCAATTAATTTAAGTAGGCTCGAGCTTGAGTACTCCCTTACCCAAAAAACTATCAATGGACCCCTCTGCAGTCCAAAACTACTGGCTAGTTTCCCTTTGTCCCTTCCTTCCAAAATCCTTGAATGGGTTGTATCAAACCAGCTGATACACTATTTGACTCAAAATAACCTATGTGTTACTAATCAGTCTGAATTCAAGACCAGCCATATAACTGAAACGGCTCTTCTCTCTGTGACTGAGGCTCTCAAATCTGCTAAGGTGTCCTCTGTCCTTACTATTCTACTTGATCTCTCTGCTGCCTTTGATACAGTTGACCATGAGATCCCTCAGACATCACTGATGGAAATATAACACCCACAAATGCTTCTCATCCTACCTCTCTGACCAGGTGACCTGCTGTGGATCTGTTTCCAACAGTCCCACAGTCTTACCACAGGAGTCCTCTGAGGATGTATCATTGGTCCCCTTCTATTCTACAGAATCTCTTGGCTCAATAATATCCTCAGATGGCTTCTCCTACCACTGCTATACTGAGCTTTTCCTTTCCTTTCCACCCACTCGTGAGCAGGTTACTTCATGCAGCAGAGCTGGCCTAGAGGACATATCAAGCTGGATGATCAGCTGTCATCTCAAACTCAATCTCCCCAAAACCGCGCTGCTCTACCTACCAGCTAAGTGTTGCCCCCTAAGGGGCCTCTCCATTACTCTCAATAACACAATGGTTTCCACATCCCAGACTGCTAAAAACCTGGGTGTAGTCCTTGATGACAAGCTGTCCTTCACTGCTAACATAAAAATGACACGGATCAGATTTCTTTCTGTTCAAAAACACAAAATCCATCCATTTCTCACAACATGTGCTACCCAGCTCATAGTCCAGGCCCAAGTTCTGCCCTGACTGGACTACTGAAACGGTCTCCTTGCTAGTCTCGCTGCATGTGCCATCAGGCTTCTCCAGTTCATCCAGAATGCTGCTGCTTGTCTTGTCCATAGCCAGCCAAATGTTAAGCCTCTCCTGGTCTCCTTTCACTGGTTACCAGTTATGGCCCAGATAAAATATACAATTCTGATCTTTCTGATTCTCACTTGTCACTCCTTCCCAGAAGGGTCCATCATTCCAATCATGGCTCTTCTCTACTCTGGCCCCTCAGTGGTGGAACAAGCTCCCCACTACAGTCAGGATGGGCGAGTCACTGTCCATATTCCACCGCAGACTAAAAACCCACCTTTTCAAATTGTATCTTAGCTCAACGTAGCCATTCCCTCAAACTCTGAGCTGAAATCCCCAAAGCAGCTGAACACTATATCCTGAAACGCCCTTTGCTCCTACTATGGCACTTAAGGAAATGTGATATGTTGCGTCATGACACACAATGTCTTGGAATCATTGCCACTTGTTGCCTAGCCTCTATTTTATGCACTTTTGTAAGTCACTCTGGATAAGAGTGTCTGGTCAATACCTAAATGTAAATGTATTATGCTATGCATGTTGTTCCCACCATGCAGTGTAACATCCATCCACCTCCATTGGCTGAAAATTGACCATTGTGTGTGAGAACATAATGGCATGCAATATTAACGCTGAATTCACTGGCTGCACATGTAACTAGTCCCCTTCTACGCAGTATATTTTGCATAATAAATTAATTTCATTTGTGGTCTCACTGGATTTTTGCCTCAGCATTCAGTGGAATTTAAGCAGAGCCAAAAATATGTTGTATTTTATTTGATCTATAAATAAAGCAGACGATTCCACAAATGCACTGAAATTAAAAGCTTACCCCCAGCAAATTGAAAATCTTGAAGGTCCATACTTTATCTCAGAATTGAATGCAAATATTCATTAAATGTTTTTTTTTTCCATGTGGTAGCAATATTGTAATCGTCCTCCCTCAGGCTAAACAAGCTTTTAGCATTGTTCATTTCTGGTGAAAATTGGACACAATATAATGTTTGCAGGTCATTCTACACAACTTCCTACCATCTAGGGCTGGATTCATTCATTTCCCTTAACTTTGACTTACAAATAAATACAAGTATTCCTTTTCTTCTTCACTAGCACAGATTGGTGAGTTAATCTTGGTGATTGGTCTTGGGGTTCTCCTGGGCAGATACTGTATATATGGAGCCCGGCAAGATCTGTGTTCACAAGGCAAGTGTGTGGTATTTCACCCTTCTTTCCAGGTGCTCAAACTGTGGACTTGGTCTCACAGAAAGTCCAGCTCTTAGCTATGGGACAGTCCCAACCTGTGGTACAAACAGTGCAGAGTGCACAGGCATAGGGGTGAAATCCAAACCCAGCCGTTCTCCCCAAGGTCCTGTCCCCACATCACCTTAATCTGTCTATTGAACTGCATCCCTCTAAGAAACAAATATTTAATTTCTCACTGTAATGACCACTTATTAGTGTATGACTGGTACATTCAGCGAAGCACTTTCCCAGAGGTTCCAGTTATAAATGCATGCTAATGATAATTGAGAGAACTTGCCTTACAGGAAGGCTGCAGATGCATTTCAAGAGACAATCAGCACATTTTTATCAAGATCCAAAAATCACTTAACATGACAGAATTCAAGGAGTAATGGAGGAAAGAGTGGACTCAGCTGTGTGGATCAGACATTTAGTACAGTGTTAGGTAGAGAAAAAGACAATCAAAACACAGAATAAAAGAAACCTGTAAGCAGAGTGATTATGACATGATTTCTCATAATCACGTCCATTAAAGTGGTGGTGATTCATTTAAGTATTGTTATTAAAATGCAAATTTTGTTTCTGAAGGAAAAACGAATTATTGCTATTGTTCATAATCAAAAGTCAAGGCAGCACAGCCAAATCTTGAAAAAAAACATGAAGTGGTCAAAAATGTATGTATGTGTGTGCCAAATTTGACATTAACAATGCATCTGCCAGTTTAATGAAAAATGAAATTATAATTTTAAAAGTAATTCCTCCTAAATAATAAAGATCACAGCAATGTACTTTCTTGCACAGAGCACATTGGGTGTTCTGTAGAAAAAATATCAGACACCAGCAGTGCCATCAAATGGCTGTAATCACGTATCTGCACATGCTAATTAAAGCTCATTTTGGCATTAATGCCACAGCACTAAAGAAAAATGATTTGTTCATGATTAATCGTCGGGAGATAATGGAACTATAACCCTGCGCTCTCTGTTCTCTGACACGGATAGATAAAACTCCTGTGAATACTTTGCTGCGCATAATTGTATTAAAGAAAAAAATCAAGGGAAAAAGACAGTGATACAAAAAATGGAGTAGCTAGAGTGAAATTAGACATGCAGTTTTCCAATTCATAACATATTGAAACAGCCCACAAAGCTTTGGTTTTAGACAGAGGGGATGGTACTCAAAACATCACATAAAGCTGGGTTTATTTGGTAAGTGCTGTGTACAGTATTTGACGTAATAATGTAAACAGGAGGCACTGGCTTTGATTGATAAAGGCGTCATTCTTCGGGGTGAGGGATGGGACTCTGTCAAGCAGATTTCCATTGGGTCCCATTCCCAAAAACCCCTGGCAGTGAGCTCTCTGAACCATGCACAGACATTGCCACACAAAGTACTTTTTGACCAACTTGACCTTGCCGAAGGATTCTTATATGCAGTCGTCACCCCAATCATCGCACATGTCAATAAGCTGAAAACAGGGGATTATGATCTCATAATAAAGAAGCTTGCTTAGCTTATAAAAGACGAGGCTGATACAAAACAGCCAATTTTTGGGGCTGAAAGGCCTGACTTGGCCATCCACAGATCATCCAGAGTCTCACTGCTCAACACCAGAGGAGGATGTCAGGAAGGTTAAAGCGACAAAATCCCACCCCTCCGCCCGATCCACCCGTGTGACAGTTTCCAGTGAAGGTGACTCCCGTCTCAGCTGCTGTCAATTATCACCTCCCCTTCTCCACTCAAAAAAGAGAGGAAGCTCTGGGAAGAAGAGAAAAAAACGGGCAGAAAATTCCACTTGATGAATTGGTTTTTGAGAGGGAGAAACAGTGCTGATTGTATGCAAATGCATGCGTGTTTGTTTTCCTCGAGTCTACATGTTGTTAATTTCCAGCTGCCAGTCAGAGGGATCCCAGGGGAGGGGCTGGCTCATCAGGCCGGGGGGGTTGAGGAGTGGGGGGGCCTCTTGTGAACCTGCCAGATCGGAGGAGCTGTCAGCACCACAGCCTCATGTAAATGCAGCAGCAGTGGCAAGTTCACACCGAGGCCACCCTCGGTGGAAATCAAAGGAGAGGGGCAAATCAAATACGTTTGCCCCCCAACAGAAGTACGTCCGTCACCCAACCCCCTGCCTCCCCCCTCCCAATCCGCCCGCCCTCCGCAAATGCAGATGGAGCTCATTTTCAGTTTAGAGACTCATTCCCTGCTAAGATCACCTATGGCCTTACCATTCCCTTTAATTATAAACCTGGGAAACAGATGACTGAATCAGCTGGAAGTGATTTTTTGCATACGTGGCTCATTTGCATAATTGACGGGACCCATCGCAACGGGGCATCCCTTTCATTTAACTCAAGGACAAAGTTTGTTTCCTCCCTGATACCACACAGTAGATTATCATCATTTTGGAAATGCAATGTTACGTGGCGAAAGCTTTCATTTCAAGGAATAGGAAATGCATTCTGAATTTCCTGAATTTTACTTCATCAGCTGAATTTCTACTTGAGCAGCATTCAGACAGCATGTGAACAGCTCTGGATCGTTCTTCTAATTATGCTATGCTAAAGACATGCCATATTATTATATAATGTGTGCAGATTGAATATGTATAAAAAGATAGTGTAGGGATTTTAATACTATTTAAGGCAAAAATTCCATAATTGCTGCTGAAATAGAATTAGATGAGGGTTACCATTTAGAAAAAGCATTTAGGGATACCAAGTAATGTTACAAAAACAAATCCTAACTGCCGTCAACATCTTAATCTTTCAGTATCTCTTGGGCTGGGATGAAATCTTGGGTTGTTATCTCACATGTATTTCAGTCCTCCACCACCAAGGGGTCAATGCAGCCTTTATTTCAAGCTACATGTCAAACAAACTGTCACACGCCGTATGACACACCCTGGTGGAGAACAGAACAACAGGACACAGGGAATGGAGTTGACAGTCGACAGTTGGCAGAGAGAGAGCACGGCTAAATAAAACAAAGAAAATCTTCGGCCATCACCCTCACGGGTTCGGGTCACAAAACAATAAACAAAAACAACAAACTAAATCAAACACCGCCTTCCGGCAAAACATTCAACACAATCATAGATGTTCGCCACTTTTCAGTAGCTCTCTTCCGGATCAGTGCTCTCGCTCTCGCCAGTAGGCTGCTCTGCCAGTAGGCGTGGCCGCTAATCGGCCCAATTCCCCTGACGAGACCGACGCCTTCCAATCATTCAATGAATTTCGACAATCATCTCAGTTCATTCATTCAGGCGCATGAGATGTTTATGTTTGTTAACACTTATCACTGTATTAGACAATTCTTTAAAGAGTTGGAAAATGTTGACACAAAATAAGCAACCTACAGTGCTAAAAAAATATTGTAAGACGAAAGAATAAAACAAGCTATTTGCAACAGGGATAACGTTTTTTACACATTGGAAAAAAAGTCCAGTGCTGTAAAATTTGAAGTTAAATGTAACCATTGTCATTTGGTTTACTGAATCGTATTTAATGACGTGTGAAAACCTGCCCATAAGATACATTTTGACATCGACAGAATTCATAATAACTGACAAGTGGACAAATTAAGTAATGTTATTTTTAATTTAGGACAGCTCTGGAACAAACCCAGCAGGGGGGCCTCTGTCCTCTGTGGGGTGTTCCTGAGAAAATGTCTGAGGCAGACTGAGGTGTTACTGCACCAATGGCTTCGTGAAGGCAGCAAGCTTACCAATGACCATCAGCAGTGCATACTTCTGTGTCACTGACCATGGCCCTGATGGCCTCTCAGGATTTGGGTAAAAGCAGTAACCTCTGACAGCAGCCAAAGAGGCTCTGCTCTCCTCTCCCGTTTAGGGGCCTATCACATGGTCTAGTGGTTTCAACGTCCGATGCTGGCCACGGCGATCGGGGTTCGATTCCCTGTCGCGCCAGAGTCGGTCCAGAGTCGGGAGTGCCACCGGGGCGGCAATTGGCTGTCCGCCCCAGGGAGGGGCGGGGGAAGCCGACACAGTTCGCTGTGCACAGGAGTGGTTCTGGGGTGCCGAAATTACAGTCGACAGCATGACGAGTGCCGTCTCGGAGGAGGCGGTGCTTCGCCATTGTCACTGCCGGTCACACGGCTACGGCAGCGAACTACGAGGGAGGGGATTGAACTAAGACTAGCAGGAGTGATTGGCTACCAAATTGGGAGAAAAACTGGATAAAATCTGAAAATAAATGTTAAAATAAATAAATAAAATAAATACGCTTGAGCCCCGATTGGGGCCGACGTTTGGCTGTCCACCCCAGGGGGAGGGGGGAGGGCGAGCCAGCATGAATTAGCTGAGAATTGCATAAGGGTGACTCCAGAACGTGGGTGGACGAATTCCATCTCGAAGGAAGCGGAGTTCACTGCCCTCTGAAAATTAGCTTGCCTTGTAGAGACCACCGGCAAATTCATGTGGGGAGGGCAAATCGAAATAAATAGAGGGTATAATTGGCCACTAAATTGGGAGAAAAATGGCAAAAGAATCAGAAACAAAAAAATGCTAATTTAATATATATATATATATACAGTATATGTTGTATTCTTAATAATAAACATAAATGTTTTGCCATGAGCTAATTCCCTATTCCTAAGAGATCAATCATTCAATTGCATCAGTGTCGTCCTTCGTTCACAATATCAAGCCAAGGCATGTGCATCAAAATAGAGTCACAAACTTGGTCAACAACCATATCCACTTAAAATGAAACTATGAGATGTTTTATTTAAATGGTGACACAAACTCTTTTCACAGTTCCATAGAATATGTTCTGGCTGTTATGACCTTTGTAATCCGATCTGTTCCCTAAGACTTTTAATGTGGACCAAAGTATTATTTGTCTCTAATTATTCTTCAGCAGTGGTAATTCCAAAAGGAATTCCTATTACAGTAGACATGGTCCTCTGGATCTCCAATTACTCCGCAACAAATCATCACCAAGGTACATCTCACATGAACCCTCAACCCATCAGTGGATGTGGTTCAGATCAGCATTTGGATAACAATTACATTACAGATAGACATATTGATGAAACACACTCAGCATCATCCATTCCTGTTTATAGTTCTAAGGAAGTATACAAAGTACACCAAAATGAGAGAAAAAATAGAAAAAATATTCAATAATTGATAAGATTTTAGATTTATAAGGCTTTGAAACCATTTTCTTTACAGCAATATCTTGGTATTTTAATTGGCCAGCCCATGCCTTTCTGCTCATGTATTTGATTATATTGTACATGGCGTGATTATAATCATGTGCTACTCAAAACATTCATGTGAGTCAACTTGGCAGTGCAGGACTGAATAACCTCAGGAGTTATAATGAAGTTTTACACTGTTACTGTCCCTGATGTTTCCTTAATGTGATTGGGATATTGCACTTGAGGTGTACCAGTAATTTGGTATATGAGCATAACCCAAGGCAATGTCATATTCATTAATAACAGCACACATCAAGACCATCTAATACAATTAAACGAAGTAAAATCCAATCCAGGCACTCCCCTGGTATTTCTGGCTATTAATAAAAAATCTAACACTCCAAAGAGCTAACAATCTAACACTCTAACAGCTAACATCTAATCTAAAGCTAACACCTCACAATTCTCATAATTGCACAATTTCTGACTCGGGGAACACATTTCTCCAAAGTTAAATAGACTTTTTTCTTTTTCTTTTTGTTTTATTTGCCCTTACTGCACTGTATGCTCGTGTGAGGAATGTGCTTCTGTTAATTGTCATTGTTATTTCATCATAACTTAATTATTAACCTATATTTTCTCTAGGGTAGTAAACTGGTGACTTGAAGGTAAATGACAAGCCTAGGTGTGCTTAATGCTCTGTTTTCATTATCATATACAGTGGGTATAATAAGTATTCACCCCGTCTGGCATTTTTAACTTACTTCATGGAATAAATATTGATTTAATTGGGATTTCTTGCCACAAATACACAAAATACTCTATAATTACAAATAAAAACAAACAATAATTAGTAAGTATTCATGCCCCTTGACTTAATACTTGGTAGAAGCACCTTTAGCTGCATTTTTTACAGAGTTTATTTGAGTAAGTCTCTACCAGCTTTGAAAGTCCGGACATTGCCATTTTCACCCATTCTTCTGTACAAAATTGCTTGAGTGCCATCAGGTTTAATGGGGACCTGTGGTGAACATTAAGTTTCAAATCTTTCCACAGATTCTCAATGGAATTGAGGTCTGTGCTTTGACTGGGCTTTGACAGGACATTGATTTTTTTTTTTAACTACTCCACTGTGGCTTTTGCTATATGTTTTGTGTCATTGTCCTGCTGGAATATACATTTTCTCCCAAGTCCCAGGTCTCTTGCAGACTGCAGCAGGTTTTCCTCCAAGATTTGTCTATAACTTTGTTTATAACCTTTGACAATTTTTCCAGTCCTTGAATCAGAGAAGCATCCCCATAGCATTAGGCTCCAGCCACCATGTTTTACGATAGGGATAGTGTTCTTGGCATGATGTGCAGTGCACGTAACTTCGATGTCAAAAAGTTCAATCTTGGTCTCATGATAGAATGTTCCTCCACTTGGTTTGAGAGTCTCCCACATGCCTTCTGGCAAACTCTAGGCAAGATTTCAAATTAGTTTTAGTTTTGCCACCCTCCCATAAGTGCAGATTTGCAAAGCACCCGGGCGGTTGATGCCCCATGGACAGTTGATCCCATCTCTGCCATGTAAGTAACTATATAACTATATCAGAGTTGCCAAAGGCCTCTTGGTGGCCTCCCTAACAAGTGCTCTGTTCTAGGAAGATTTACAGTTGTGTCATTTTCTCAATTTCTTCATGATGTACTTAACGGTGCTCTGGGGATATTCAAAGTCTTTGAAATATTCTCATATCCTTCCCCTGATTGGTGCTCTTGAAGAACCTTTTCTCCGATTTGCTTTGAATGTTTGCTTTGAAGTACTCATAAAGTGTGCATGCATGCATCCATGTGTGTGGTTCTGCGTGGCTCAGCAGGTGGAGCATGGCATTGACAACGCTTAGGTTGTGGGTTCGATTCCCATTGGGGCCACATAAACTGAAAAATGTATGCATTCACTGCTGTAAGTTGCTTTGGATAAAAGCGTCTGCTAAATGACATGTATTATTATTATATTATAGACTCAATGAGCACTCAAGAAATTGCCAATGAAGCAGGAAGGCATTCTGCAGTGGATCGTTACATCATACCATACATGTGGTTCTGTGTGGCTCAGTTGGTAGAGCACGGCGTTAGCAACGCTTAGGTTGTGGGTTCAATCCCCACTGGGACCACATATACTGAAAAATGTATGCATTCACCACTGTAAGTCGCTTTGGATAAAAGCGTCTGCTAAATGGCATATATTATTATTATTATTATGTGTTCATTGGAACTGATCTTAGATAAGCATCAAGCTCTTTTTGCAAATGGTTGTGCTTGACCCAGTATTTGGCTTCTGATGCATCACTGCCATGATGTTCTTTCATTCATCTCAATTAACTAACTAATAAACTAAAAGAACTTCCTGGTTCCTTCACTTGAATCATTTCAACATTACAGATATTTTCATTGGCTAATTTATGATTTAAGGTTCAGCTATAATTCATAGTTTCATATTTAGAAAGTTTATACAAAATTAACTTTGAATCGACTTTGATTGTTGAATTTTTCATTGTATGTTTTAGTTTGTATAGCTCATGTTGTGGAGTGGTAGCGAGCTATGAAAAAAAGAGACAAGAGACCATGAGGTTTGAATACTAGCAGTCCCTTATCATTATTCAGCCTTCAGGTGCCATGCACATGAGTTTGGAGCTTCTTTCTTTTGCAAGGAACAATGAACCGGACAGCCCTCTGCAAATCTATTGGTTGGCGCTGGGAGGTCAGCCACTAGAGGGGGTTAAAGTTCAAATTATTAGAACTTTGAGTGCAAGAACTCAAAAGATGGGTGCAGCCATGTAGGCAAGCTGAATCGCCCCCCCTCCATTGGAAAACAATGTATGACCGGGCGCAGTGAATTTTTTTGCCATTATAGGGCTCTAGTTCCGTTGTCAAAGCGCAATGCACAGACAGTAGTGCTAATCCAGGCGGAGGTGCATTAAGGGGTGTTCTTGTACATCCTGGTAGTTTTGTGACAAGAGAAGGTAGCACACCTGGGGCGCAGTTGGAAAAGAGAAGAATAAAGTACCTGTGAGTCTGGTGAGGGTTTGGCTCATTATGGTCAGCTTTTTCCCCTTTAATAACCATAGTGAAATGGCAATTTTGTCATTTCTAATGAAGAGCAAGCACCATGGCTTGCGAAGAGCACATTATGAGACTTGCTTTCACTACAGTAAAATAGAGTATGTAATTGGACGGTATCATGCAGCAGTACTAAACTAAATGAAACTAGCATGTATGTGTATCCAATTCCTACTGAGAAAAACTCAGTAATAAACTGATATAGGTGTCCAGGAGGAGGAAGAGGAAATGATTTGTGGCACGTTAGTTTAAGGTAGTTTATGTATTTTCATCAAAGCCACATACTGTATATGAAAACATATTTATTAACATTATTAACAACATTAATTAGGTTTCATTGATGCACATATTGTGACCAGGTGTCCCACATTTTGACTTGTTGTCCCACGCCCCGCAACTACTATGTTATGATTTTATTAAGTAATATCCGTTACCCCGCTCAAAAATATAATTGCCCCGTGTCAATCTATCGCTGTTATTTTGACGATTACTGCATGATTAAAGTATGAACTTTTACGGATATAAAATATGGACATCAGCAATTGCTTCATTATTTTTCGTTTGTTTTTATTCCTTGTTGTAAGGTCCCTCCTCTCCAGTGCAATCATATCCAACCTCTGCAATTGCTCAGGGCATTGCCCCATGATACACCGGCCAAGTATGTAGCCTACATTTTATTGTAGTGAACGTTTCAATATTTAACATAATATAAACCAGTGCACATACATACATACGTACATATATGTATTTAAAAAAATATGTATCTTACTCAATTACATGAGTGCAGAGATGATTTCTCTCATTCACGTGCATTGAACCACTCGTTACAAGTGCAAAGGTCAACTACTTTGAACTACTTACTTGAATACGGATTGCACTTCAAATAGTCGTTTCTTTAATTATTTGCGACAGAGTGTGGTGAAATACAGAACATCCACAAAACGTGTAATGGGGTATTCATCGCATATCTGCCCTATCTGTTCATATGTGCCCATGAATAATGTCACCAAACTAGTATATAATGCACTGTATTTGACAAAAAAAAAAAAAAATGAATTGTCACACAGGAAACTTGCACATCGCCTAATGTTTCTATTGGCACCCCCCCATTTTGCTGCCCAACCCACGTTGACACAAATGCCTTTATTGCTGACCACAAAACTACCAAAATGGGTGGAGGCTAGAAATATTCCATTTCTAATGGCCAAAACTAGCAATTACACTACTGTCCAGGTGTGTTTTCACTACCGTCCTCCCCAAGCTAGAGCCCATAATGTGAGAGCAGGGTATGTGTGTATGTAAACCAACAGTGATACACAGAGCAGAGGGGGTAGACTAGACACGCCAACCACAGTATTAAAGTATTGATTTGCAGTAGTACTATCCAATTAAAATGGAATTACAGACGACTTGCTGGATTAAGTAATTTTCCATTATCTTTGAAATTCCCAACTAGTATTTCTACTAGAATTTCTCCCTAAATAGCTGTATTGTAATTGTAAAATTGCCCAAAGTTGGACGGATATTCACTAGTCGGCACACCCCTACTCACTAGCATAGGTCATAGCTAACAAGCAGAAGGGGACTAAAGGCTGTGTAAATACAGTACATATTCACTCCAATGATTCATGTTTATGTTCATTGCTTTTCTCACCTAAAACTATTGTTCAAAAGCTAGCTAAATAACCATCCTGGAGCAGTTTCTGTATTTTATCTGTAGTTATCAGTTTTTGTAATGAATAATAACATTGCAGCAGAGATGGCTATACAAATCAGGACAACTAGGAATGATTTTCCAGTCTAACATGATGGTAAATGTAAAAACAGTGTATCACGATTGTCTCTGCATGGAAAATGTGGTTTGCAAAAAGAAAGAGTTGTGCTCTGCATTGAGAAAAAAAAGAATAAATATCTCTTTTGGAGAAGGGCATGACAAGAAAGATGATATTCCACTTGGGGATAGGGAAAAGTATAGTACTAGACATTTAAATCTGGGCAAATGACATAAAAAAATTGCAAAAATGGTGCAAACAGTTTCCATGCATGTAAACAACGAAAGGTGTTGGGGGCAAAATCCAATATTTTTTTTATTATACTGTAAACAATCAAAAATATTTTTGGTCATAAATTAGCTTGTTGAATATATTCATTTGTGCATATTTACATTTTGATATTCACATTTTGAATATTACTGATTGATCCAATCTTTCATGTATCCGCCATTGGCACCGATGAGGTCAGTTATGCAGGAGTATCGTGCCACAATTAGCATTGTACATTTTTACAAGTTGAGTTTTATCCACATTTTCAGTATAGAAGCTTCACAACCTAAACAATTCAGATGATTTTTGTTAACACTGTCACACGCCATGTGACAATACCCGGACGTGAGCAGAGTAGCAGATGGTAAGGAGTGGCAGAGTGGGGTTTGCCAGTCTCTGGACCGAGTCTTATTTCCATCTCTCTCCCACACCAGGAAGAGAGAAACAGCGGGAGAGCAGGTTAGATAAAACAAACACCCTACTCGCCGCAAAGCTTTCAGGCAAAAACACACAAAAATAACAAACTAAATGAACAAAACTAAATGAAAGTCTGCGTCCTCCGAGGTGGGAATCCCCTTCCGGGAAACAACACTGAACAAGACACCGACACACACGGAAGGTCACGACTTTGCAGTGTCTCCCCCCCATATTTAAAACCATTAAGCATACAATGAACACAGACACAGCGCCTCCTCAGTCCGGAGTACCTCTAACCTCAGCAGGCACACACATATGTTGGTGACTTTTCAAGTGCTTCCCAAACCCATGCACACAGAGACACTCAAATTTTTCAGTTTCAGTTCCCACTCAACACACACACACACGGAGACACTCGCAACTATTTCAGTGAGACTCTCCACAATCACGGAGAGAGAAACTCCCCACTGTTCAGTGTGAGCCCTCTCTCTCTGTTACGAGCCCAGTTGGTCTAGGGGTATTTGGGGAGGGGTGTAACAATGTTTATAATTATATATACGGGAAAAGTGGAATTAATGATAAGATGTAGGGTGGAGAAATGGAACTGAGGCAGAGGGTACGGTGCAATCAAATATATTTCGTGTCTATTTACATATTTACAATATATACAACTACACAAACACATAACAGGACACAAGACCAGGGAAAAGAGTGTTGCCAAATCGAAGATAAACAAACAAAACCAAATAAGGCTAACTAAAGAGGAAGATGCCTGTCTTACTTAAACATAAAGTAAAGAGAAAACAAAAGCCTCTCTACCTGCTCCAACTAACCAAACCAAAGTACAAAGGTGGCAACCACTCGCTTTTCTAATGTGTCTAACAACGATGATCCCTACGTGCAAATATACAGAGGCCTCTATCTTACCTTTCCCTTACGTCTCAGGGAACACGGGGTAAACAAAACAGAGGATTCACAAAACAACATGGAACACAAATCTGTACTTGAGACAAGAGTTTCATAAATCAAATCTCTCAACCATAGAAGTCATGCTTCACACAGGAAGCAGCTGGGGTTTATATGACGGAGGGGAGCGTGTTGATTGGTGGAGGCGGGACCTTCTGATATTGCGGTAATGATGATGGACAAGGGGGAATGGCCAATGGCGTAGCTCCTCTCAGCAGCATGTTGGGGGGGGAGAACAAAGACAGAGACGAAAACACGTAGCACGTAACACTCCCACAAACAAGAACGAACTTCCTGAACAAAAATACAAAGAAGTTGGTTCATAATTTTAAAAAAAACCATCACAAAGTACGAGAGAGCTACTAAATAATTCTAGTATACACGAGATAAAGCATCGGCTAGGACGTTATCGGTGCCCTTTTTATGTGTAATTGTCAAGTTATAATTTTGTATGATCAGCGACCAGCGCATTAACCGCTGGTTGTGGTTATACATGCGGGCCAGGAAAACCAATGGGTTATGGTCGGTGAATACTTCAATAGGATTTGAACTGGATCCAACATAAACTTCAAAATGCTGCAGGGCTAACAACAATGCTAAGGCCTCCTTCTCGATGGTCAGTGCAAGGCAGTAGCGAGACGTTCAAATGTGCTAAAATAAGCATCCACCTCAGTCTCCCGAAAAGGGGGAATCGCTACTTGTCTCCTTACATCATATATACCTGAGTGGACTGCAGGAGCTAACTGCGTTGCTGCACTCTGCAGCTCCAACTGGCACAGTCTTACCTGGGTGTCAGCCTCTATCTCCAACCTGCGCATCGACAGGTTGTGCTCAAGCTCAAGCTTTCGAGCCTGCGCCTCCCGAGCCTGGGCTCTCTCCTGGGCCTCCAGCGCCTGGGCTCTGTCCTGGGCCTCCAAATGCAGGCGGGCCATACGCACCTTAAGCCTTGCCTCAGCCATCGACCCGGAGGAACCTGGCGAGAATGCCTCGAACCGCGGCAGGGTAGACGGAGGCTTCTTCTCCTTCACCTCCCTTCCGGAGGAAGCCTCAGCGCCCTGCTCTGTCTCTCCAGGAGACAGACTAGCCACCCGAGCTATTTCTAGCGGGCTGACAGGGGGCATGACCACAGGCAACTTAAACACTCCTGCTCCCACTAGTATATCCCACACCTGGGATTTAATCTTTTTTTTTAAAAGGGAAGTTGGAATTATAACACCAAAGTGTTCTGCGATCTCTACCAACTCCCGCTTTTTGCACGTTTCAAACACACAGATGGACGGTTCCCTCAGGAACAACTCCAACTCAAAACCGGTAGCCATGTCTACTAATTCTTCAAAAACCAAGCAAAACTGAAAAAACAAACCCAACAATGCCACACACACACAGCTCACACAAAACACACCCAATTTGTCTATTCAACTCCCGGACGAGCCCCCACTTTGTTACGACCCCAGTTGGTCTAGGGGTATTTGGGGAGGGGTGTAACAATGTTTATAATTATATATACGGGAAAAGTGGAATTAATGATAAGATGTAGGGTGGAGAAATGGAACAGAGGCAGAGGGTACGGTGCAATCAAATATATTTTGTGTCTATTTACATATTTACAATATATACAACTACACAAACACATAACAGGACACAAGACCAGGGAAAAGAGTGTTGCCAAATCGAAGATAAACAAACAAAACCAAATAAGGCTAACTAAAGAGGAAGATGCCGGTCTTACTTAAACATAAAGTAAAGAGAAAACAAAAGCCTCTCTACCTGCTCTAACTAACCAAACCAAAGTACAAAGGTGGCAACCACTCGCTTTTCTAATGTGTCTAACAACAATGATCCCTACGTGCAAATATACAGAGGCTTCTATCTTACCTTTCCCTTACGTCTCAGGGAACACGGGGTAAACAAAACAGAGGATTCACAAAACAAAATGGAACACAAATCTGTACTTGAGACAAGAGTTTCATAAATCAAATCTCTCAACCATAGAAGTCATGCTTCACACAGGAAGCAGCTGGGGTTTATATGACGGAGGGGAGCGTGTTGATTGGTGGAGGCGGGACCTTCTGATATTGCGGTAATGATGATGGACAAGGGGGAATGGCCAATGGCGTAGCTCCTCTCAGCAGCATGTTGGGGGGGGAGAACAAAGACAGAGACGAAAACACGTAGCACGTAACACTCTCTCATACCACACACACAGGAAGCACTCTATTCAGTCACTTAACAAAGGCACACAGAACTCCACACACAAGACTCTGCATCCTCCGACGTGGAAACCCCCTTCCGGGGGAACAAACACACACAGACTCTGTGTCCTCCGACATGGAAACCCCCTTTTGGGGAACCCACTAAACAGTACGTCACACCTCACATTAAACGTCACATCTCACACCAATGATACATACACATGAACGACAAGACCAACACACTGAATACACGCACGTGCGCCCATTTACACACCTAATCACAATTAACTCACAAACACAAACCATTTAAACACAGCCACTCACAAAACGCACTCCATATAAACACGCCCCACTCAGACGCAAGCCGTTAAGTGAATTATCACTTGACATTTACACCAATTAACACTAATTATCAATGGCGGGCTTTGGAACAACCTTCCAGGCAACAAACCTGCCGCCGGAAGGTTCCACTGCTCCAAAGGCCTCCACAGCCATGCTGTGGCAACAAAACAGGCAACCTTGCTCTTCCTCTGTTGCCGAGACCAACGCCCTCCACAAACACACAAAATAATAATAATTTAAAAAAATGGGTGGGGGGGATTAATATTTATTAATTGTACAATGACCGCCCTACTCAATCTTTAGTGGATGTCAAGTGTCTTCTTACTGCCACTGAAGCTTGGCTCTGTTGCAAGATTTGTAAGATTTGTCAAGTCAATCCCTCGTGTCACTGATTAGTTTATCTTCTTGAGATGGTTTTAAACGTTCAAGTAATGGGCCTTCTTCTTGACAGCTCGATAAAAGATTACCTTCAAATCCCTGATTTATATTGCTTTGAATTTTAGTGCATTTATTTTGTTGATTCTTTGCATTGTATAATGGAGATTTCAGTTTTAGAGTCTTGTCAGACGCCAAGAAGCAAATAGTTCAGTTAACTTTGAGGATTTGGGAATGTTTGGCTGAGATGAGTTTTTAATGAGAAGGTCATAACTTTTGTTTTGTGTGTATAAAGGGGAAGGGGAAGCTTTCAACTGCAGAACACTTCCATGAGTATGGCTCAGACTGCTTTGAAGATCCGTCAGTATAGAATGAATTTGGGCTTGAGCGTGTTTAGAACAGAATTGTGCGTGCAAGGTTTCTGCTGCATACTGACATGCTGGTTATGTAGATTGCCAAGTGTGGGACAGATAAATGCAATCAGGAATACATTTCCTGGTGAAAAGTGTTTGGTTTGCCAAACGAAGCAAAAATGGCTAATGAGACCTGATGAATGAATGTTTGCTGTATGCAACAAACCACCCCCATGGGATTCATTGTTGCATAGACCCACCTTAGATTTTATTTTACCCTGCTCTTTGTTTGTATCCAAACATTCAAATAAGGTTCCTCTCATGCTTCCTCTCCAGAAATGAATTTCTGTGGTGTCACTGGATCTTGATGTATGGCCTGATGACATATCTGCCTCAGCCATGGCCTGATAAATGATAATGTCACAGATACACCCAAAGCGCCATGCTTTGGATCCTATGTGTCAAAAATCTATAATAGAATGGGCTCAGAGATAGATCAATGTACCCTGCAGGTTTAAATATAAATTAATTTCTCTAAGAAAGGACAAAGAGATTGGATTGTGGGGCTCAGTAAGAGGCAGCCTCGTCTATATTTTGGATCATTTGGTACTACAACCCATGTCAGAATGTTTCATCTGACATAATGATGCGCATATTCATAAACAGTGGACCATGGATGTCAATGGGTAATAATGAATGATGTGTGCCACTAGAATCCTACTGTATGGTATAATGTATTTATTTAATTTACCCACTCATGTGAAGGCCTGCATATTCTTCTCAACAAAACTACAACGTGCTTGGTTCCTGCCGTAAACCTGAAATGAATATTTAGGCAAATATTAATAAAGGTTTTTCATTTCAAACAAATTTTTCATTAATTTCACTGGATGAAAACGGCACATTATACGTATATTGAGATTAGATTGAATACAGTACAGGCCTTCATTGTAAAATCTGAACAAATACCAGACTTTTTATATTAATAATATCTTTATATACTGATAATTCCTGGGGAATTCAGTTCATTCTTCCCTAGAGAGACTATGTCTGATGTCCCTGCCCTTCTAATGACATTTTTCACCAGGAGTCAGAAAAGCATAGAATCGCCCCTTTCAAGTGGCTCACCTTCTGCGATCTCTGCGTTCATTCCCCCTTCACTTAATGAGCGTTAAACATGACGCTGTACAGAAAATACTGGAAGACCAATCAGCTACTTTATTTTTTATTGATTAGACAAGTGCAGAAAACAATGTAACAAGAAATCATGACAATATAAAAGCATTTTCTATTGAGAAACCTGCACATTTTCATATATAAAATAAATTATTCATGTAGTGTATATATTTAAATCTTTACTGAAATCCTGTGCATGAAAGGGACTAGTTCTTACACTTCTACCATGGGAAAAGTAAAGATGGCTTCTTGTTTCATGAGATAAAGAGTAATCGATTTGGTTATCTCTTTCAATGAACTCAGACGCATCCTCTGTGAGAAAGAGGCGGGAGGAAGCCTTGCTGCTGGATATTGTTGGAAAAGATGACACTCCTCAGCGGAAATATCAGTGATGCTAATCTCTACCTAATCTCTACTCTTCTCCCCCTTCCGCCCGGACGGCACCCACGCTGCACACCCGTGTCCCGTGCCTTTGATTTGCGAGCGTGGAAGACCCGGGCCTAACCCCACCAGCTCCAGCCCACCGGCCTGCCATGGGAGCCAGGAGGCCTCTGATCTGGCAAATTGATGGACTGCGGGGAGAAGCTGAACCCGGGAAAGCCTGGCTCTCCTGACAAGCGATAAAGCTTTGTTCTTCCTCACTTTGCACAGGAGACCCATCTGTGGGCAGAATTCACAAGAAGCCTTCGGAGATGCGACGGCGCGAGGAATGTTTATGGATACGGTGAAGCTCGGCAAGCCCACGGCCATGCAGGAGTCGACGAAGAGTGATTAGGATCAGCGAGAGACGGACTCTCCACACGTATGTGCTTTATCGCGCCACAGCAATACTGGATGTTCATTAGAAATGATTGCTCTAATTAGATCTGGTGCCAATAAAATTAAACTGCCATTAGAGGTGATAAATGTCAGTTTAACGGTTTAAAGTGCTATTGATGTTTAGGCCATTGTGTTATAGACAGGGCACTGGTGTCTTATCCGTTTCAGGGAAGGAAACTTTGTCTGAAGGAAAGATTTATAGGAAAAATCTACTCCAAATGTAAGTATGTGGACATGGGATTAATAAAGGTTTTTCATTTCAAACAAATTTACTGCAAAAGACAAACTGTCGAGTTTTAGGAAACAGTAAATCATGACCAATTTCTACCACCAGCTGTTGTCTAACTTCTTCAAAACAATTGAAAAAATGCATCACGATCAAATTTATTACTGGGATCATTTTTACTGGGATTACCGGCTACATACTGAGTGGGCGTCAGAATATTGGATTTGCTTCACTTCTCAACAAAGGCATAAGTGGAACTCTCTGAATCAATTATTTGACAACCCTCCCCCTTTTAAAAAACACCTCTATTAAGCTTATTTCAAACAAAGGTTCAATAATTCAGCAGACAACAGGGGAGAGATTATACAATTTGTGGTTCCTGCCAACAAGGAAAGTGAAAAGTCCTTAATCAGTAAGAGCAACAGGAGTTGGGTTGCTATGGATAAAATCACCTTCAGAAAAAGAGACAGATGTATGAAGAAGGAAAATCATGTGTTTCTCAGACCTACCCTCAGTTTAACACGACCACAGATATGCTATGTAATTAATGGTTGAAATCAACTGAGGACAATGTTGAGATTAGCCTGGATGTCTTCAAAGGTGCAATTTGGGCTTTGCCTATTTTTCAGTACCCTAGAATTTGTTATCTAAGTTACTTTCTTGATTCCTAGTTACTTAAAGAAACGAAAGTAGCCTAGAAGTATTATATCACTATAAATGGTGTTCATAGCATTTAATTTCCTCTCCTCTCAAGAAAGATTAAAAATGTCCTCCAGCATTTTGAGATCTGTGTCTGAGTCCAGATTGAACGCTGAATCAAAAATGTATGTATAGTTATACAACATCGCTTCCCTGCCAGTTCAGCAAGCAGTCATATGAAAATTAAATTGGCGGCAACCAACCCACATTCAGAATGACTTTTTATACAATTAATTCAAAAGAGGTCTGAGACACAGGGGGTGAGAGCATCCAAACTCCTGTTGTAAAGATTAGACTATTAAAATAGAGGAATCGTTGGTGCATGCATGAGATACTGTTTTCACACATTTTAATTGAAGTTATTACAATAAAATACAAACAATGCTTGGATAAACATTTCCCGCTGCACATTATTTACCACCAAGCTTAGCAGTACAGCAGACAAAGCAGAACTCTTGTCAGAAATTAAAATGTGACGTTTTATGACATGTGCCAAATAATACACATGATTGTGCTGGACCTACTCCAGTGAATGGCTCCAGCCAACCTTATAACCAGCCAAAGACTTTCATAGGAGTGAACATAGAAATGCAATACTGTGGGCCTCCCGTGTGGCCCAGTGGTTACAACGTCCGACGCTGGCCACAGAGACCGGCGTTCAATTCCCCGTCTCGCCAGAGTCGGCTCTGGCCGGGAGCGCCACTGGGGACCCCAGGGAGGGGGGAGGGAAGCCGACATGAGATTTGCTGTGCATAAGAGTGGCCCTGCAGTATACCGGGTTGCGGTTGATACTTGGGTGAGTGCCGTCTCGGAAGAGGCGTCAGGTCGCGTGTCGCTACCGGTTGCAGGACTACAGCAGCGAACTCACATTACTAGGGGGGGGATTGACTTAAATAGCGGGTCTAATTGGCTACCAAAATGGGATAAAAATCAGGAAAAAAAGAAATGCAATACTGTGTAAAAAATAGGGTAAGACTCTGAAGCAAACACATAATGCCTTATAGTTGTATTTATAGTGCTTCATGATGCACTTGTAATGCACTATAAACTGCTATAACACTCATAACTCATAGGTAATTATAACAGCCTTTATAATGTTGTATAAATCATTACTATGACAAAGTATAAAACCAAAGGGTATAACGTATTATACCCCTGCTTGCTAGCAAACTGTATGTTACTGTATGTAAGTAGCAGTCACTTGGAGTTATCTTTTTTTTTTTTTTTTTTAAGAATTTGTTTCTGATTTTCTCCCATTTTCTCCCAATTTAGTAGCCAAATACACCCTCTATTTTTCATGTCAATCCCCCCCTCATATTGTGAGTTTGCTGCCATAGCCTTGTGACCAGCAGTGACAAAAGCGAAGTGTCGTCTCCTCTGAGACGGCACTTGTCATGCTGTCGACCGAAACTCCGGTACTACAGAGCCACTCCTGTGCGCAGCAAACTTTCTGTTGGCTTCCCTCCCCCCTCCCTGGGGCGGACAGCCAATCGCCGCCCTCGGTGGCACTCCCGTCCAGAGCCGACTCTGGCGTGACCTAGGTGGAATTGAACCTCGCTCACAGTGGGCAGCGTCGGATGTTCTTACCGCTATACCAGCAAGGAGCCCGTAGTGTTACAAGTCTAAGCTTCTTCAGCACCCTCAGTGGACATTTTGTTTTAAAACTGCAGCAAAGTGTATCTGTGAGAACATAATTGTGGCTCTACAAAAAAGTGGTCTCCTTGCTCTCCTTCCAGCTCTTCAATCTCGCTCTCTTGCTCTGTCTCTGCCTCTTTTTCTTACTCCGACTCTCCACCTCCCTGCCCATTGTTTGCCCTTTTTTTGCATAAAAAGCTGAGTATATCGCCCTGCTTCCTCTTCATGTTCTCCCTACTCTCTTACACCTATACAATATGGAAAAGGAAATCAATATCTCTAAACACATAGGGGTCCATGATCAATGTAACATGATTTAAAAAATAAAGAAATGCCAACAATATAACTCAAATTATCAACTGGAATGGTATCTGGAATTTTACTTTGAAAGAGACAAATGCTTTACATGATATTATGTACTTGTTAGGCTTTTAGACGGATAGCGAACTATTTTCTGACTGTTTCATGGAATAAATCAATTAGGCTTTGGAATTCATTGTAAACTGCTCTTTTTTACAAATGCACTGACACATTAATGTTCATGAACGTTAACGTTCTGCATAATCGAATGCAAATTGATTAACGTTAGCCTAGTCTGTAGCCTGACAGAACCTTCCAATCGGGCTCAGTAGAAAATGCAACATAACGTCGTTAATGTTATATTATGGGCAACAAAACGGATTCCGAAAAGAGGTGAATTGATACAGGCTCTATGATTTTCCCCAAGCCAAAACAATCCCATTGTGCAACGTTGTCAGCTTATTATTCATACCTCAGTGACTGCAACGTAGTTGCTAGCTAGGCTAATGTTATATTTTCCCTGCCGATATACTGTATGATTGAAGAATCGCGCACTAAACCAGAAATAGTCTGCCTTAACACAGTTCGAAGAATAACCTGCCTGCTTAGCTAGTTAATGTTAGTAGCTTGCTAGTCTCTGGCCGCACATATATTTGTAGTAACGTCAGCTTGTTAACTAGCCAACATTACTGTTTGCAAGAAGCTGTTATGAACTTAAAGCTAGCTAACTGTTAGATATGATCGCTAACGTTAACGTTAGCTAGTTCGTCTTTGCCCTGTAATGATACTAACGCTATCTAACGTTAACGCTATCAAAATACTGTATGCTCACATAATAACCTACATTAATAACAACTTCGATGGTTGTGGTGAAAATTGCCACAATGCTTAACCATCCTCACCTCAATTCTCAATGATGCTGCGGGCAACCAAGAAAATAGGGCCTATTTAATAGGCTATGCAAATATGTTGTTTTGGGCTTTTTTTGTAATATTTGGAAATAGTATTTGAATTAAGAACACGTTGTTTAAAGAAGAACGACTCTGCATGTTTTTTCTTCTCTTTTCCCCTTTTATATTTTTCCCTCTCTCTCATTTGGCGTGCCCCCTATGGATGGACGGCGCCCCTAGCATTGTCCTATATCACCTATGCCACGGACTGGCTCTGGGTCAGAGGTACGTATATGTCAGGCCATGAGACTAGGTAGACAGTTGAAATGGTGGTCAAAAGATAACGTCGACTGCTACTTATATACAGTAACATACAGTTTGCTAGCAAGCAGGGGGATAACATGTTATAGCCTTTGTTCTTTTTCATAGCAATGATTTATATAACATTATAAAGGCGGTTATAATTACCTATGAGTTATTTGGGTGCTTATTGCAGTGTTTATAGTGCATTATAAGTGTCTGCGCTCTGGTGTTGGACCCTTCAAGTCATCTCTGAAGATGTGGGGCCTATCGGACAGTGCGGCATGCGAGTGTGGCGAGCCTGAACAGACTGCCGAGCACATAATCACCGGCTGCCCCCTATACAGCCCACCCTCAGAAGCTGGCCTTTTTGACTTAGGACCGGAGACGAGGGCGTGGCTGCACGACACTGAGTTGGCCATCTGATGATATACGAAAGAGAGAGAGATAAGTGCATAGGGCACTATAAATACAGCTATAAGGCATTATGCTGTATGTGTTTGCTTCATAGTGTCACCAAAGGTAGCTTTCTGACCGCCAATTAGTGTGAATTTATGTGACTTAATAACATTGAGAGCAGGGTTCCTCAAATCACCGTCTTCATAGGCCAAGTACTGGTGTTTTTCCACCCTTTCTTTACATGGGAGTCAGGTGTGAAGACACTCTGGCCAATCAATTGCATTAATTGCTCAATTAACTACCTGGGAGAAAGGAAAACGAGGACTACATTTAGATTCGTGGGTCAGATTTGAGAAACCCTGCAATAGATACCCTAGATAGAGTTTAGACCAACAAAAATACAAAACTGACAGTGACACTCAGAAATCCTTTAAGTGGAAGATGGTTTCCCAGGTGAGCAGCTCAGAAAGCTCAATTGCGCATTTAAGTAGTTGCCTATCATATAATGCATCAAATTAAAATATTTGAATGAAACTCTGCTTTAGGGGAGGAATTTCCTTACAAATGTCTTTCCCTGTGTATGAAGAAGTCATAGACGTGACACTTGGGAAGTCATCCGTTAGCATTTGTGACACATGCAGGTAAATTGCTTGAGGTTTTGTCACAAAGATGGTCACAATTCAATCACTGTCAGCTGGCCGGCAGTCCAGAGGGAAAGAAGAATTTGACAGGTAATTTGTTGTACAGGACAAGAGAAAATGGCCATGGATGTAAATGAAAGGGTTCACTCACAGGAAAGATTGATTTTTTTATCCTTTCTTTCTCCTTGAGCGTCCATTGTATTACAGTATGGTGGGATAAGGGAAACAAACACCTGCCAATGATTCATCATTGGTTAATGCAGTGCTCCTGTAGCATCCTAAAATAAACTGTATGAAACTTAATGAGAAGCGTAATGAGATTTAATAACACAACAGATGACCCCAAACCAGGTGTGTGTTCTCTTCACCTTGCTGTGCTCCACTTTAATCCACCTCCCCTTAGAGCAATGTAAGGTTTGCTAAAGCAGAGAGAAGGGTTTAAATCATGATGCAGTACACTGTACAACTCATTTTACATTTACATTTACATTTTAGGCATTCAGCAGACGCTCTTATCCAGAGCGACTTACACAGTTTACATTTCTTTACATACAATCCATGAATACAGCTGGATATTTTACTGAAGCAATTCAAGTTAAGTACCCTGCTCAAGGGTACAACGGCAGTGCTCCACCTGGGAATTGAACCAGCAACCTCTGAGTTACAAGTACAGTTCCCTAACCATTACACTACACTGTCGCCTGAACTCCTGTTCATCATGCCCCTCCAAATCATTTCCTCACCTCAACACCTATAGCCATGCCTAAAAACCTATATCTTCCAAACTTATATCCATAATTAAACACCTACAGTGGGTATAATACATATTGGGAAGCCAATCCCCCTTTGGAATTTCATTTTATTTTCTTATTTCATGGAATCAAAATGGATTTAATTGGGATTTCTTGCCACTGATCAACACAAAATACTCTTGTAAAGATACATACAAATAAGGAAATAAACCACCTGAATTAATAAAAACTAGAGTGCTGGTGTAAAACTAATTCCATCAAGGGCTGAGTGTATGGAAGTTTTTTGTTGCAACCAATGCACCTCACCAGGTGATTTAAATTAGTTCCCCTTCTTGGTTGAAGAAGCAGGCCAATTACCACACAATTATACACCTGCTGTATATTTTGGTACTTCTTGGGCATGGAAATCCACTGTCAGTTATGGGGTTGTAGATTTAGGCCAAACTTCAATCAAATGAACTTAGTATGTTTATGGACAAATGCAATTCAATCAAATCAAACTAAACATTCTCGGATGAATCCATCGCCATATCTCAATACAATCTCTATGGCAGCAGAATTAAGTACTCTTCCATAGTATAGCTTTAGGATAATATCACACCTTGGGAAAATTGATTGTTGCTACTTTCAACCGTCCTGGTAATGTAAAAAAAATGAACAAATGAATAAGAATAAATAAGGAATAATAATAAATAAACCTTACTTTAAAAACCAGAATATATCCAACAAAAAAGTGATTCCAAAGATTCCAAAGATTTATACTATACATGATAAATTACTGTACCCTCCTAAATGATTCATACCCTTGATAAAGATGGTCAAAGAAGGTTTTATAAAATAAACAATACAGGTAATGAGCTATATTATATGTTTAGCAAGTAATATTACAAATTGTAAAGCATTTTCCCACAAATTGCTAACTGCAGCGCACACTGTGCTGGCTGGCACGGCAACAAAAAATAGTGTGCTGCTGATACAGTATCATGTCCGCAGTATGTTACAAAATGACTGCTGATGCAGGAACCTATCAACAGTTGGCACTATTGCAGCAAAACATGACAATTATACTTTTGCTTTTTTTACTCAATTTTACAATTCGATACCTAGTTTCACCACTAACCTCTAAAATAGCTGTTATTGCCTGGTTTCCATCATGTAGGCCTACAGTATTTTGCATACTCAATTTTCAAAACATTAAGATGGCTAAAAGTGCTGTGATTGGACAGGCTTCAGACCAATACTCTAAGGCAGCGTTCCCAAACTTTTTTGCCACACAACCCCAAATCTGGGTGACCCTCACCATTTGAAAAACGTACTTAATTCTAGGTTACCACCCTAAAAGACACTCCGTTTTACCGGAGCCGTGGGGTCTAAGGTTTGTAGCGTTACTACAACAAAGCATTTAAATAACTTTTCAAGTGTGTTTCAAGTGCTGTACTTAAAGTCGGACTATAACATCAAATAGTGTTGACAGCAAAGTGACCACAGACCGGGGGACACAGGACCCTTATTGGACAGAGATGGTAAAGGTTAAACTAAGTCCCTAATTAATTAGGCAGGTTATAGTAGGACAGGATTCGATTTTTAATAGATAAACTAGTCACTCCCCACTCATTGGTATAATAGCATTACTTCATAAATAACAACTAGAGTTTACTACAGAATCATGTAATCATAAACATAAAAAAAAAAAAAGGCCAACAACAGCAATAAAATAGCAAAAGTGATAGTAAGCAAAACTGTTTCTTACCCTCATTCAGAAGAGCTGCAGCCTCCTTGAAGTTGTGCTGAATCGTCTCAGCAGTCTCTCCTTCCATTCTCTCAATTCATGTTGAGAATTAATTTTCACATGTTGCTGTGGATGCTCCAAAGGTTAAACTGAGCTTCAGCATTTCTATTACAGTAGGCATAGCTGCCAGAGGCTCCCAGTATCTTTGCAAAATGTTCTGTGTTGTCCAGTTTTCATCTGATCGGGCAATTTCATCCAGCAGAAACCGCCATGCCACAGCAAACTCGGCTTCCTTAAACTCTGTCCCTGTTAAGTCCAGTAGCGGTCTCACTTTGTCCACATCCATGAAACATTCACTCCCTGGGTGTAGGGTGCACAGGGCCTCTACTAGTTGGCCTTTTCTTTCGCTAAATCTCACTGACATTTTTCCCACTACAGCGTCCAGGGTACTGAAATACAGCCTTCTACACTCTGTCTTTTCTCCCACTTCCTGCTGACCAACTGTTGTATCCACCACATAGTCTCTCAACTGTATACCCACTTCTCTTCGCCGTTTCTGTGAAGGGGCTGCGGGAAATTCTGTGGTCTCTCTCTCTTTCATGAATTTCTCCCAAAGTGTGTCAAACAAAAACCAAATCGACAAAAATAGAGCGACGATATTCAACTGAGGGTGCAAAATGTTCATCTGAGGGTGCAATGCACCCTTTTGCACCCTCGTAGAACCGGGTCTGCTCTAAAACGATGCAGAGAGATTGGAGCCAGGCACAGGGACGAAGTCAGAGGCAGCAATAAAATAAACAGAATATTTATTAACATGACGGAACTAATGAAAATATGAGAACAAAACTCACAAATGGGAAGAAAATAAACACACAAATAAATAATAAAACACTAACACAAAATATACGCCATTTAGCAGACACTTTTATCCAAAGCGACTTACAGTAGTGAATGCATACATTTTCAGTATATGTGGCCCCAGTGGGGACTGAACCCACAACCTAAGCGTTGCCAACGCTGTGCTCTACCAACTGAGCCACAGAGAACCACAAGTTCTCAAACACGAGTAGTACGAGAAAGGCTGAGAAAGGCTGAGAAAGGCTGAAAATGGTAACACTGAACCACTGATTAGCAAAAACAGGGAAGAACCATTGAAGACAGAGCACAGAACAGAAAAAACAGGTGGCTTAAATAATGGCAGGAAAACAAGGCACAGGTGGAAACACTCAAAACAATGAAACAAGGCACAGGAACCGTTACAACCTCAAAATCAACCAAGAAATGGTTAACTGACCACACAATTACTGTTTTGCCAGGGCCAGTCTCCAGACTTGAACCCAAGGCCCAGGCACCTACAATTTCAGGCCACACCTTTTTCTGTTTCCTGGATTTTCAGTCCTTATGTGCATAAGGCGGATCCTTATGAGGATAAGATTGGTTTGATTGGATTCGGATTCAATTGAAGTCTTGTCAGTTTGAACTAAATGTGTTAAATTATTTAGTCTAAGTCTGTTTGTTTGAATCTTGGCCTTAGGGTTGATTTATGTCTTGGTAATTTGAGAGCTGCCAATCAGCATGCAGATGGGAACACTGTTGTTTTGTTGGATTGTATGAATGTACAAAGATGCTGTAAATATGATGTATTACAGTAATTGTTGCTGGGAGTAGGCTGCCATAGTCAAATACTTTAGTAAAATCACTAAATTATATGTTGCTGTATCAATTACAATAATATAGTCCCTCAATACTGTACAGTAAGGAAGGAAAATACCAAACTAGAACCTAACAAGAACCTGGAAATATATATATACTTCTTTTTAGTGTACTTCATACTAAAATGTATACTATACATGTATATTCATATTTACATTGATTTAAAACAAAAATGTTATGGCAATAAACCATTCTAATCTGTTTGTCGTAGTATCAAAACATAAATAATAAATCATTAAACGCACAACTGAACATCAATAAGGCACTCGAGGCTGTGCTATATCATTTACATTTACGCCATTAATTGTAATTGTTTAAAATACGGAGTACCCATTTTATAAAAACAATGAGGTACGCGAGGCCGTGTTATATCGTGAATAAAGGGTTCACGGTTAAGGGGTGTCGTTAGGCCTGACAGAAAGTAGAGGGCCGTCAATCTCTTAGCCGTGACTTTATTCACGATATAGCACGGCCTTAATGCTTTTATCAAACCATTACTACATATTTAAAACAATTACAAGGACACTGTTTAATTAAGTATGTTATTTTAATAAGTAAATTAATTACATTCCATCCTTCCGCCAGAGTATGTAGTGCCTCAGCAGGGCGAACAAGAAATTATTGCTATACAACAAAAAGAGCGCACCATACTGATAGCTGAATGTGGAGCTGGCTGACATTAGCTAATATCAGCCACTGCTAAACTAGTAGTACGCTGGCTATCTAGCTAGCTACATTATTTACTACAACACTGTAACACTTTAAGAGTAGCACCTAGCTAATACCTAGGTTATAGTTATTTATATTTATATGGACGTTTCCTAAATAACTAGCTGTCCTATGTCGCTTGGCTTTACATCTTGTAGCTGGATGAATGTCTGTTGTCGGTGAGAACGTCACTTCATAATTCTCATTCTCCAGGTGGAGAGAAGTAATTACTCAATTTAAACAGAGGTTGTCGCGTTAATATATCCATAACTTGCATCTAATGCACCAAGATTAAAACCAAGCTGTTGGTTAATAATGGTTAATAAATATAGGCAACTATTTATAACAGGTTATGATCTTTATTGCAGAAATTGCTAAAAGGCAAGCAGCTAGCAGGCTTGCTAGCTAACATCAGATAGCTTCACTTTCGTACACATTAATCGGTCTGTTAAATTACCACTAACTGTACAGTCACTAAAGTAGCTCTCGTCCAATCACAATGCTCGGTTGGATCTATCTGTTATATATATATACATATATATATATATATATATATGGCCAGATATTAGGATATTGAGGCTGATCACTTTCTTCCTGAAAATCTGAAAGGACATAAACTAATGTCTGAGCTATACTCATGGACAGACTGACACGCTGAGTAAAAGGCAATATCCTTTGTCTGAGGGTAACCACCATTTCTGCCAAGCGAGATATTTATCTGCCGATGTCAGCTATTCTGTGCAGTCAAAAATACCTCTACAATTACCAGGACATGAATGAGGGGATGGTTGAGGATAGACAGAAAATCATGACAAACCACTAACAAATTGAAATCAAAAACAAAAATTGCTTTGTTGTCATTTACACAAAACACTTCATCTCGTTTCTCTTCTTCTGTTTTATGGAAACTGTTGCAACAATAAAAGGAAGCACTGACGTATGCCTTCATGCAGGGGTTTCAGTGCTGTTTGTTATAGAGACACCAAATACCTTGTCCCACCAGCATCCCCTTGTCTACTTGAGGAAACAGGCCCCTGGAACTAAAGAGACCAAGAGCCCAGGAACTCTAGACAGAAACTTTAAGCAAGTATCCAAAGTCAGTTGTATTTGCACTGTCCTTCCTAAATGGGTGATATATATTTTCACTCTAACACAACCGAGCTGGAGCTGATTCAAATTAAACACACAAAGGCCACAGAAATCTCATAGATATTAAGTGCAGAACCTTGAAATATATCAGGAGAGCAGTAGTGCAGTGATTATAATTTCATTAAATACTGTTCAATATTATTCTGACAGTTACTGAAATAAAGATGATTGTTTAAATGCAGTAGTTTAATTTAGCATTTATTACAGACAGCTTGTCTCTAGGGAGGTTTTCTTTTTCTTATTTCATTTTATTAAAATATTAGTTGGCATTACGGAGAAAGTTAAACACAACTCAAGGGGAAAACGGTACAAAAATGCAGTGTCAAGATAAAACCAGAATTGGCCATTTTCCAAAACAGAGTGAAAAACGTTGGCCTTCTTATAAATGAAAAATGAGTGTCCTTAGACATTTTCAATACTCTGGGGGAGGTGATGTATATATGTAAAAGACAGGTCATGGGTTACCATTGGCGTTACTAGTCTGGGTGGCTGCCAAGTTGTTTCCAAGACAAAATTGAAGGCTGTATTTATGGCAAATGAGAAGCCTTAAATTGAAGGAGTTGCACTTCGAAATGTATTCCTGAAGCAGATTAACCTAGGGACAACACATCTGCTATGACATTTGGAAAATTACTTTTTGCTTATCTCATCAGCAAAAGGAGGTGCGTGTGTTCTCAGAGATGAGTGTGGATCCCGGGAGACCCTGAGTGAACACAGTTCTTACGAGAAAGGACTTCAGTGGATCCTGGTGACTGAAGAACCTCTTAATGTTCAAAGCACTCAGACCCCAATCACATGAAATACAGGTTGTGCAAGTAAAGACTAGACACATTGAAACCTATTTATGCGTAACTGTCAAGCATTGTTGGAATAAGGTTTTGTTTTCAAAGGGATAAGAGGGGAAAAACACATCAGCTACTACACAGTCAAATTCCCGTATCTCTAAACCAACGCTACAACTACAGCTCCCACAATGTGCATCCTTGGTATGGACTAGACAGGTAGTGATTATAGATGACAATTAATGAATAATATTGTGAACAGAAGTACATTGCCCTAAAGGCTTACAGTGAGAGAATGCAAATCCCACAGTGCATTAAACCATATGACTGGTGGGTGCCATAGGCTCTCTCACTAAGAGAATGGATGGGAACTGATGTGTTCCTGTGGGGGAGGGGGCGGGGGGGCGGTCTAGGCTGGGGAGATCTAGGCATCACAAGCAAGTGTCTCCAGTTGCTACAGATGGTTTTCTCTACAGACTTCTGGCAGCACTCATTAAAGGGAAGACTGCAGCGGGAAGCAATATCATTTCAATGTAAACTTTAGCTGAACCCGAATTTGCAATTCTTTTGAAATTCCCATAGCCACGTCATGAAATATTAAAGACGTATACAATAGTCGTTTTCTTTCAAGTCTGTTATAATATATTCCTTCTTTCCACTGAGGAGGAGTTATAAATAGATGAGCGGCGGGGCTTTTTTTTCCACCCCTCTCTTTCTCTCGAATCCTGTAAACAGCAAACGAATTTCACATCTTCCATTTGACATCTCATCCCCTTCTTCTAGCTTCTCCGTCTGCCAATAGCATGCAGCATTTCAAGGAGGAGCCTTTGTACTGAGGCAGATCCACAGTAGCACACATGGGATAATTGAAAGTTTTGACAGCACAGCAGTGGCACAGGAGAGGGATTCTGTTATATCTACATTACCTTTTTAAAAATGTGTTTTCCTAGCAGACGCTTCCTTATCCAGTACAGTTTGCATGGCTTACATTTTGCCCCTTATTCAGTGTTACCACTGATTCTTCAGACTAACCAGGTGGTCAGCTCCTTATTCCTCACATTGAAAGATCTGACTTCCTACCGTTGAAGCCAATATTGATTAACCTTACCTATTTTCATGAAGTGACCAATAATAATACTGTGGCAATGAATGCTCCATCCTTGGACACACTCTATTAATATTCATAAACAGTAATATCACCCCGGAACCTTCTGTTAGTAACTGGAATCTCCTGTAGTTAGGAAATTGAGAGGATGGAAGGAATACATGGGCTGTGTCCCAGTAGTTTTTCCTCATTTCCTACCCTCGTCTCCTTCTGCTCCTCCTTGTCGATTGTCGAATGCAATTTCAGAAGGAGACGAGGGTAGGAAACAAGGGTAGAGGTCAATGAAACGAGAAGCACGGCAGTGCGGTGCGAAGAAATGGGACCTGATGCGATGTTGATAATCGATTGCATCGATCCAAGCTGTATGCTCAGAAGTGCCGCTTAACTGTAGGACAGGACTTATTGGCACATTATATATAGGCTATATAGAATTTATGAAGTTATAAAGTTATAGTTTTAAACACAGAAATCGTATTTCTTTTTCCACGTTATTAGGTTTGCAATGCAATGGAATGCAACAAAATAAATAAATAAGTAAAATTGTATGTGTGTCATGTTTCTTTCATGCGTTAATTACTTGGCAAGTAATATATAAGGGCAATTATAACATCAAGCATCCTTGATTTACCAATTGTCACCGCTACAATGCTGATCAATGCAACTTGTGCATGACAGTCTCCCTGTCTAATTCCACCATTTTGCTCTACCCTTCTTACCATACATAGGATTGTGTTAGAAAGGCATTAGTCAATCTTCACACAGCGCTGAAAAACCTTTCCGCAAAGGATACACAGGCATTGTCCTTTGCTGGAAAGATATTCTTCTTTGTGTTACTCTTTATTTCTTTCTTTAACCAAGAGGTCTCTTTAATATGTTAAAAACATATGTCATATCACACATGCTTTTGTAAGCTATTCCATGACTATGGAGCATTCCTTTATAACTAAAAGCCCTTTTCCCATTTCCATCATTCTCTGCCCATTGTCTCCTCCCCTTGTCTACTTCTGACATATTGTGAGGTAGATGATGTTATGGTCATGGGGAGTTTCCCTCTCGCTGCAGGTGGCTGATCACTTGCTGGAGCCATGCTTGGAGTGTGATCACTTGTTGCAGCTGGAGTTGTTGACAAGTTGGCCTGTCTGCGACCTCCGCTGGCCACACCCCCAGCTTGGAGTGCTTTTTAAGGGCCTGCACTTCAGAGAGAAGAAGAGAGGGACACCGTCTTGAAAGCTTTTTTGTGTGACAAGGTTTTTGAGAGCTGTGTGTATGACGACGTGCTTTTGCGAGAGCCGGTTTTTAGAGCAGCCTTTTGTTTTATGGCGTTGGACCGAGCTTTCTTTTGTCCTTTTGTTTTATTTCTGTACTGTTGCTCTGGGCACCTTTGGTAGGTAGGGCAAGCACAGAGTAGGTCAGCTAGCTTCTCGGAAGAATTCACCCATTTTGTTTTACCTCGGTAGTCAGGGTAGAATTTTCTTTTTGAGATTAGGTTAGCTAGCAGTTTTTGTTTTGTGTTTCATTTTCTTCTGTTATGTTTAAGTATGTCTTTTTTATTAAGTTTTTGAAAAATAAACTGTATGTTTATATATATATATATTTATATATATATCTGTCTGACTGGTGGTATTTTGCTGTTGCATCCCATTTGGTTCACCACCCAGCTATGGTGGTTTATGGGTTTGTAACAGATGAGTAGAAGTAGACGAAGCTAGGAAACAAGGAAACAAGGACAACAATGTGTAAAAAGTATTGGGACGCAGCCACGAAGTGATCATTTTGTTAGTTTAGATAATTTTTTGGTGATACTCCTGGATACTTACTGAAGCAGCTCAGGTAAGGCACCTTGATCTCCAGTTCCCTGATCACCACAATTTACCTTTATTCCTCCAGTTGTGCTGTTTGTCCTCTCTACATTGGATACAGGCAATCAACTTTTGTCCTTAACTTTCACTCACAATTAATTAACACAGTAAGTTAATTTACATGACTTTTTAACTTACTTAAAAATAAATAAAGTAATGTTTGCAAGTCAAAGTTAAGGACAAATGTTGACTTAATCCAGGCCACGTTCTGAATGAGGCCATTGTCTGTGCTCTGTCCAAGTTCCAAAAATGTAAGCATTTTGGGTATTCATTCATTATATTCATTGTAAATATAGAATTTGAGAATATGCTACTACGCCAAACTAAGGGGCGTATAGCAGGAAACAGTTGAAACAAAGATAGTAGAAAGCTGCAGTAGAAAGGAAGAAAGTAATTGTGTATTGTTTAAAACAAACATGTTTCAGCATATAGCCTTTGTCAGGGTTTGTAAATATGACATTGAGTAAGAGGACAGAGTTTCCATATTGAGAAATCCCACACAAGGTTGCAATATGTTTTGTTGATATACTGCATGCACCCTCATCTCATCACTGGCTATTGTAACCGTATGTGGAGTTTTGTCAATCTGGCCACCATGGCTTTCTTTAATAACACATTTACCAATATTTATTCATATTGACTAATCATCAACTATGCATTTATAATAATGTATGACGCAGTTATCAAGCATGTATTAAGCATTTTAACCGCAATGTAACAAAGTCTTACCCATTCGTTTTTTCTTTTTCATTTTACTATTAACCATCTCATTTTAAAGACCATCCATCCTTAAATCTTTCATAAGATAACCAGGGCCTTAAAAATGCCATATGAAATATGCACACTCCTAAATGGTTATGGAAATATAAGGACTGAATATCGGTAATGATATCCTGAGCCTCCTTGCCCTGAGTAATCCCATCTCATTTGCTTCAAGTACGATACGGATAAGCAGCAAATCCCTAAAATTCATTGCATTCTGTAGTTTAAAGGATTTGCTTGCAGTTAAATGTGCATAATTATGAGAGAAGCTCACTGCTGTAATTCTATTTTAAATGGTTTTGATTTTCTTCTCTTTTGGCACAAATCTAAAATGTTTCCATCAAAAATGTAGAACACTCTGAAGTTTGAAGTGGTGGGTGGAAAATATTAGCTTCTTTTTGCATGTGGTTTGTTATTTCACATGACTTAACTAGGAAACATTTAACATTTATTAATCCATACTATTTATAATACTACTGAACTATTTCATAGGCAAAATAACACGTTTTTTTTCCCCAAAATGTTCAATTATAGTAATAATTGGATCACATTCGACATGAGTGGAATGTCATTACAATCTTGTTAGGAAAATATTGATAGTTCATTGCTTTAAATGCCTATAAATGTATGCACTAGGTACAGTATCTTCAGGTATTGTCAACTGAGGGTTGAACTAATGATAAAGGTGGGATTTTAGCAGTGGAAGGCTTATGTCCCTATTCCAGACTGTGGTTGATGTGGCATAAATTGGAATAACTTGGGCGTATCCCGCATTCAAACTGAAACAGTGATTTCCCTGAAGCCCTGAATAGAACAATATTCCATCACATTCTTATAATTATGATTTAGTTATTTAATTATTTAACATGGCCATACCCCTAATTCCCAAGTTGAAATGTTTGTGCTGAGTTAAAGAAAATGCACCAACGTGTAAATAGACTGACATTGTATATACATTTTGAATAGGCAATCAAGGTGTTTAGCATTCTGGTCAGTCAAGCGGTTTAATGTTAATAACCTCAAACACTCTCTTCCGGTGAAACTTTAAAAAATGCAAAGGAAAAAAATAAGGTGATTCGGGAAACATCATCAGGCGAGAGCCAGATACGCTGGGAGCAAAATAAACGCCAAAGTCAGAGTGAAAGTGATGCTTTTGACAGGGGTGACTTCTTAATGATGCATGCGAAAGCAGCCTCGTGTTTACAGTGTCTGCCCGTGCCGATGCACATCATTTTGAGTAATACTGTTGTCAAGCGCTTGCGACCTGGAAAAGTTGAGAGGATGTTGGCTCAGCGAGTATCGGGCCGCTGTCCCCAGAAATGAAATCTCTGTAGTATTGAATACTGCTGAGAGATGACCTGCTGTGGTGACAGTTGAAGTGTTATAGCTTGTTACAGTAAAATGTCTGGATGGCTTGTATGGGTAAACACTGCATATCAGATTGTCCTGGTTACCTCCGCCAACACGAGGTGAAACAGAGGTCATGTGATCAGCCTTTATTTATGTCTTTACGAACAGCAAAGTTACAGATGGATTTATATTATACTGAAATGATTTGCCTTTGGGACAGTAAATAAATGAATAGATTGTATGTCTGCTAAGGCAACTGTTAAGGATAGCAGAGGTAATGGTGATAATCTAGTCCTTGTTAGTGTTCTAACCATCATAGCCGTAGGACTGTGAAGCAGAATGCTTCAGTTGCTGATAAGGTTTAATACCAGTTAATTGTTAAGAGACCCATCAGGTAAAGTGATTGGTATGGACTAGACTTTTTTCCCCACTGGAAGTTTGAAAAAGAAAACCACTACGTGAAATGGTTTATATCCTTCCCTCTCTGTAGATGCAATAACTTACAATTGAATGCACCATTTTTTTATTTTTTTTAATCTGGTTTATTAATTTGTCTGATTCATTTTAGGCAAGGTAAAATTTGCAATCGCAGTTAAAAACAGCATTTACACATGAATCATTTCTGTACCCCCATACTGCTGTAGCATATGTGATGACAGGTGGCACCAAGTTTAGTAAAACATCGAAAAGGTAGGCCACCCTTGGCTTTACACTTTGCAATAATGGCACCAAAAGCACAATTTGCTTGGTTAGCTATGTACTTAACAGATACATGCTTATTTTTGTCTTTTATTATTTTCTCCATGTTCGTTTATTATTCACGTTAGTTCCCCCATCTGTCTGTGTTCCTTGTTATTCGAGAATCCACTCCTTGTCTTTGTTGTTGCACTATTCGGGTGATTTCGGCTATACGGGTTTCTGCCTTATTTCCTATCTCGTTTACTTCTTTCTTTCTTTATTGTTATCTGTACATATTAGTTACGTGTATATAGTACTAACCAACTAATCTACTAACGTTAGGGATTTGGGGTACGTTACTAGCATTTACTAATGACTAATTATCTTGTGTTCCTATCTGCAGCTGTCATTTTCCTTTTCCTTTTCCTATCCCTCCCTTCTCGCATTCTCTGCACGCGTTTCCACCTACGCGCTCCTCCCCTCTGAGCTGTGCAAGTGTCTACCTGCTTTTCCAGGTCGTTTTGTTATTATTGTGTCTATGTGCTTTCCAGTCCGTGTCTTTCGTCTCCCCTTGTTATTGTATTAGTGATCCTCATTGTTCTCACCTGTGTTTTCGCCCCTTTCCCCTCCCAGTCACACCTGATTCCTCTTGTGTTATCTTCCCCGTTTGTATTTCAGTTCCTAGTTTGCACTTTCACTTCGTCAGAACGTTGATCAAGTTTCCCAGTGCCGATTGTCAGTAAGCCTGTGTTATTTTGTGATTCCCGAGACACCCTTTGTTTGACTTTGAGTTTTGCCTTTCTGCTTATTTGGTTTTTAACCCTAACCCTTGACTACTCTTTTGGATTTTGTTCTTGTACCTTTTCGGACTCTGATTACTGGCTTTGAACTTGGACTGATCATTATACGTTCCTTTTCTGTTATATCCTGGTCTGCGTTTGGGTCCTTGTTCGGTCTGTCACAACATTATAATGCAGAAAATATTCATTAATACTCAGTTCCAGATACTTCCACCCGCTGACAACCTCTAATGTGGCAGAACCACAGGTAAACAGTGAAGTGTTTCTATTAGGCGTGTGTATCTTTCCCTCTCAGACGATTCGATACGCATACAGGTACATGGTCTATGATACAATACAAAGATACAGTTGAACATGATGTGATTCGATTCAGCTCTGATTCAAAATGGTTTAGTTCAATTGAATGTATTGACTCTGATTGTAAATGTAACAAAATATTCAAAATGTTTCTTCAAACCAAGTGAATGTTAATTTCATTTTCAGATAAGTGCACTGCTGTGAGAGGAAAAGATAGCAGAGCGGGGGCAGGGCTGACACACACACATTGTTTGTAACTGACACACACACACCGGGCCACAGTAAGATTAGGAGGAGGGTAGAAAGAAAATGCTCCTCAACTCTGGGTTTCTTTATTAAACACTGCATTGTTTAGATAATGGTTCATGCTCAAAATCTGAAAATTACTAGTCTCCTTATGCTGTTCCAGCACCAATGTAGATGATTTGTTTTTTGTACAAATACTATGCAAATGAATCCTCGCAATTTCATATGAATCTGTTAACTAGTTTTTATTGAAAAAACTAGTGAAAATCGTTAGCATTTCGTAATAATTATTTTAGCGTTCTTCTACTTTTTTACAGCATTATACAGTTTCTCACCAAATTAGAACACGTCAGACTTTAGAAAATCATTTGTTAGCCAGCTAGCCATGGTAATTTTAAATTATCATGTTAAACTTCTGACAGATTACAGAGATCTACAATGTTAGCACATAAAATCATGACATGCAATAATTTTTTCACAAGAAATCATTGAAGTTTAACATGAAGTTTAACATTATCTCTGAAGTAATCTTAAATCCTGTCATGAAAGAAGCTTGTGTGCGAGCAATTCACCTTTATAGCATTAAAATAATATAGTAAAATCACGTGGAACAAAGGAACCAGCAGACGACTCTTGAGAATAATGTTAATGTATTAAGGGAAATGAAGGATGGTCTTTTTCGGTCTTTTCACAGAATTAAAAAAATCGCTGCTTTTGTCTTTCTCCCCTAATCTGGATGTCGCTCTGGATAAAAGCGTCTGCTAAATGCTTCAAATATAAAATGTAAAAAAATGATGTACTAGCTCGATGAACTATGACCATGACAGCTCCGCCTCCATTCGCTAACCAACTAATCAATGCTGTGGAACATCTACGCGACATGTTGCGAGTTAGATTTTTGTGCTAGGTATGCGACATCCTCTGCAACATCAATGCAACCTCTGCGACGTGTTGCAAAGGATGTTGCGTCGCAGTCGCGCGAGCATGTATAGGCCTTTAGGTAGTGATACCCAAGTTGCACAAGTTGGAGAGTACATTGTTGAAGTATACCAAAAATAGTTACAGTACCGTAGCAGGTATCAAAGCATTGTGTGTTGGCAGACTTGTCAGCACATAGGTGATAATGGTCAAGGTGCTTGTGCAAATGTCCATTCTTTTTCACCAATGTCACCAGGGAACCAATCAGTTAAGCTATTTACTTTGACACAGAATTTCACATTAACATACATGGCAATAAGGCAGTTCAGGGTGTTATGACTGAAACCAATTTTCAGACTGAAACTTAAACAGTACATTTAAGGCCTTATCATTTTTCAGAACATCAACAGGCAACCCATCATAGCCATATGCTTTACCATTTTTTATTTTACCATATAATCCTGAGCATCAGCATAGTGTCTATTGAAGTTTCCAAATATGAGGAAAGGGCCAAGCTTCTGATATCTGTATACATGGCCAAGTAAACTCCCATAAAAGGCTGTGCATCGGCATGCCTAGAAGAGTTCACTTGGGGTAAATAGCAGAGTACTACTGTAAAAATATGGTTTGACTGGAGACATTGGTTAGCTGACAGTTTAACCCATAGGATGCCCTCCACTGACTCATCAATAATCTCACACTGATAATCCATGCAAAATTGGTCACTGATGGAAATGCAGACGCCCCCTGATCCAGTACGTGCACGTTCCAGTCTAGTCCTATCCCGTCCAAACCAGTTGTACCCTGGACAAACCGTACCTTGGGAGCCAATCAAATACGTTTCTGCCAATCCAACTATATCCAGGCCAAAGTGTTGTAAACAATGAACATGGGTCTTATTAGTGTCTGATTAAATATTTATATTCCAGCTCTATACATTCCAGAACCCTCATGAGACCTCTGCTCTGAGCGCGCTGCTACTGTGTGTGGGCCTGGTAGACTTCACATCCCTTCCACCCCTGACAGTGAGTTTATCTGTACCCATTTCCTTTTGAAAGGCTTGGAAACTAAAACTCAATAGCTTGTTGCTGGTGGTGGATGCTGTGATTAATGTACAGGGTGTACATTGTACATCTTTGCCTTTTTGTCCATTACAGCTTTCTTGTGTTCCTAACAGCTGAATTTGGCCATTATAACTCCTATCGCTGTGTGACTGCTTCCTCTCCGCTGTCACACACACTATATCCTACATTTTCAGCCCATCTTTAATTAAACAGTTCACAGAGTTCAGCATGACTTCATTTTATTTGTATGGGAGATTTCTAATCACCTCATTAAGCGCAATGTCTTTTTTTTGCTGGCTCCCAGGGTGCATGGGGGCAGTTTTCTAACAGTCTCAGTCGGACATTGAGTTCACTAACAACAGAGTCTGATATAGACTTTGTGGGGGGGTTAGAGCCTCCAGGTTAGAGACGTGGGGGAAGACTAGATCCACAAGTCTTCTTTAAACTCCTCTCGACTAAGCTCCATCTTCTCTGCGATGGCAGTGGCCACTTTGTCAGCAATGGTATCCTCCAAACTGTGATTGCTTGGAGGATGTCGTCATTATTTTTGTTGATTAATCCTCCATCTTGCTAACATGTGACATTTGAGCTGAGAAACTTTGGTGCCTGTTTGCTGGCATCAGTAGGCATTGTAGCTTGCTGATTTAAAAACAATAAAAATTCACCAAGGGTTTGATTGCAGCCACGCGTTAACGTCTACACGTTTAATAAAAGCAAAACAACTTTATAGATTTGACTTATTGGCGATTTTAAAATAAAAACTTTACAAAAATGTTCCAGAAGATGCAAGCCACGCATTCATGAGATGAGAAGAATTCCACCAGTACAGCATGCGAGTAGCTGTCTCTGAAATTTTTTTTTTGTATTTCATAGACAGTAACCGAAGTGTCTTGTTTCCATTTTAAATGTTACAGTGACGAATTGCTGACAGGTCACTGACTCCTGCACAGATGCTGTATTGGTGGGGTTCTAGGTTCTGTCTCCAGTTGGAGTGAGCTGTAGCTCTGGGAAATACCCATAAGTCCCTGCATCCCATCAGTCAGGGCAGGGTAGTGCTCTAGTGACCTGTCCAAGAAGCTAGAGTGCAAGTCTCTTGATTGATTGTCTGGTGAATTGATTGACCTTCCCAGAGAAACACCAGGTGCATAGTTATTTGTGTGTTTGTGTTTGTGTGTGTGTGTGTGTGTGTGTGTATGTGTGAGTATGCGTAATAATGTGTGCCTGTGCACTTACGTAGACATGAGTGCCAATGTTGTTGTTTTAATATGAAGAGTATAATGTAAACAGCCACCTGATGTGGCTCATGTTAAACAACAATGCCACTCAGATACCTTCAGCATCAGGATCTACTGTATGAGGACATCATAGACACAGACATACGGAAAGGCAGACAAACAGACAGATCAACAGACAGGGAGACAAACAGAGACCAACAGCAGAAGCTTAAATTCATTATTCAAATTTAACGGCACATCATTTGCATATTTCCATTCAAACCAAAGAGCACCATGAGAAACCTGAATTCCTTAGAGCGCTCCTGTATCTAGTTGTCCTAGTTGTCAACTAGATAAGGCAATCAACTTTCATCTTTCTGCCCAGGATAATTGTGTAATACCAGTATGAAAGCTGACGATTTTGATGGGAAGAGTGAAAGAGACAAAGAATACTGTCAGAGCTTTTGAGGTTATTATCTTGGAGCACTTGAGGTCACATATGCACATCTCAGTTGTCAGCAGTGTGAAACAGCTGAATGTAGCTTTGATGCTGAGGCTATACAGTAGCTTTCCAGATGGATGTCTGTTGGAATGCAGATCTTAGCTTTGATTGCGATTCAGTGGAAGCCGTCAAAAAACAAACCAAAACTAAGAGTTGAATGCGTCAGCATTGATCTTGGGTAAACTGAGGTCCTGTTTGCAAATATTTCTGAAGGGCAGACACGGACGATCAGCTGATCTTTCTCCAGCTGTTTATTATCTGCTATTGGCTCTGTGTAGCTCAGTAGGTAGAGCATGGCATTGGCAACACTTAGGTTGTGGGTTCAATTCCCACTGGTACCACATATACTGAAAAATGTATGCAGTCACTACTGTAAGTCGCTTTGGATAAAAGCATCTGCTAAATGCCACATGTATAGCTGCAAGAATTCTATCAATTCTGTTCAGGTTCTACCTGATGATGATGATGATGATGATGGTGGTGATACATTATTATTATTATTATTACTATAATCATCATCATCATCATAATAGTAGTCAGCGGCAGCTTGTGAGCTGGAAGATCTTTCAAAAAATCTTACCCTTCTAAATTCTCAACATCACTTTCAGTTTGCTTTTGTTAGTTTTTCTTGATTAACAACCATGCCTTTAATTAGTTAAATAATCTGGACCGGCATCTAATTCAGTTTCTTTTAATTGTGTTTCATAAAGTTATCTTTCACATTAGAGCTTTTCAATCATAAGACAGAGTTCAATTTAATCAAATCTATTTAATTATTACAAAAACAACACATTTAACTTGGAGGTAAATCGTCCTGAAATTGCCTATCACATAAGCATGGAGGGGTAAGCGCGACAAAGGCTAGAGAACAAACTCCATAAAAAAAATTAATCCATGCATTTACATGGCCACTTAAACGGTGAAGAGTCTTGCATATTCACTTAACCAATTCATGACTCACTGCGATACTCTCAAGTGACTTTGACCATTGCATAAGCACTACATCAACACATTAGTCAAAAGAGGTGATTGGGCACATCTGAATTAACCTGTTGAATGCCAAGCCAGGTGAAAATGACAAAAAAGGCAACAAAAAAAATCAATGTCTCTGTTATGAAGACAAGGCTTTTGCACCGTTCGTATATTGGAGGCTACATCAGTACAACACCATTAGCAGAGCCTGTTCACCAGTTAACATAAGTTTACTGTTAACAGAGGCTCTCTGAATAAAACAGAACGTTGCTAAGCTTGATCACCTCAAGCTGATATCAACAGAATAATTGGAAGTTGGCTCACACATGATGGTAATGGTCAGATAATAACAGAGGCTTATGTTAACAGTGAACAGGGAACAGACAAATCAATGCAGAATGTGTATAGAGCCATAATGTCTGTTGAAAAATGAATTTGCCATAATAGTTTTTAGAGCAATAATAAACCAGTATGTTACCTGTTTTGAAGGTAAGCATGGTCACAGTCATTTCTTGTGTGTCAAAAATTCAACAAGGATGTTATCAAATGCAATACCTGTTCATGTAGACACTTTCCTGTATGTGTTTCCCTAGCTGTTAGTGGACTGTGGAGGGCGTCGGTCTAGGCAACAGGGGAGTGGGAGGGTTGCCTTTGTTTTGCCACAGCATGGCTGTGGAGGCGTTTGGAGCAGTGGAACCTTCCGGGGGCAAGTTTGGCACTCTCGCTGGGTGTGAGACTGCGAGAGTGTGAACTGTTGCCCAGAAAGTTGTTCCAAAGGCCATAATTGGTAATCATTATTCAATCAGTTAATTGGGGTGGATGTCAAGTGAAGAATTCACTTGACTGATTGTGTTTGTGTGTGTGAGTGGGTGTGATTTGTCAATTGTTTGGTGTTTTGTGATTAGGTGTGTGAATGATAGATGGGTAAGTTGTTGAGAGAGTTGTTGTGGTCTGGTCGTTCATGTGTGTGTCTGTGTGTGTGTGCACACGCATCATGTGGTGTTGGTTTGATATAAGGTATGATGTAGTGTTGTGTTCGTGTGTGTTCCCTGCAAGGGGGTTTCTGTGTTGGAGGATGTGGAGTCTGTGTTGAGTTCTGTGTGTGTTTGTCGAAAGTGACTGAGTAGAATGCTTCCTGTGTGTGGAGAAGAGAAAGAGAGGGCATACCGAAAGAGTGTCTGCCTCTCTCCCTCGGTGTGATCGTGAAAGAGAGAGAGAGGGCGCACTGGAAGAGTGTCTGCCTCTCTCCCTCGGTGTGATTGGAAGAGAACTCGCACTCGGGCAGTGGAGAGTGTTTCTTGACAACGGCCCGAGAACTCTCACTGAAAGAGTGGAGAGTGTCTCGGGGCTTGTTGCCAGAGAACTCTCACTGTGATGAGTGGCAAGGGTCTCTGTGTGTTTGTGTTAAAAGAGAACTTGGACAGAAAAGTTTGAGTGTCTCTGTGTGCATGGGTTTGGGAAGTACTTGAAAAATCAAGGAATATGTGTGTGCCTGGTGAGGTTCTAGTGGAACTCCAGACCGTTAAGAGGCACGGTGTCCTGTTGATATGTGTGATGAGTGTGCGTAGGGACAGTGCGTACAGTTCTACCCTGTCCCGTTAAGTGTTGACACTTAAATGTGTTAAATGTGAATGTATGGAAGCGGCGTGGAAAGCTGCTGACTGTCTGTTTGTTGTGTGTTCCCCGGAAGGGGATTCCCCCCTTGGAGGAGGCGGGCTTTAATTTAGTTTTGTTTATTTTAGTTTGTTCTTTTTAGTTAATTGTTTTTGCCCGAAAGCTTCGCGGCGAGTACAGTTTTGTGTTTGTTTCATTAAACCTGCTCTCCCGCTGTTTCTCTCTCCCGGGTCTGGGAGAGAGACAGAAATAAAGATCCGGTCCGGAGACTGGAAAACTCCACTCCTTACCATCAGCTCCTCTGCTCTCCGGGGAGCAATCCGGGGATTTGTCACGTGGTGTGTGACATGGACATCGTCACTATTTCCCTGTTAGTAAACTCAAATTGCTTATAAGGAGTGAGTATACTTTCAAGCTGCAACAGGCTGGTGCCATACATGAGAACATTTGAGTAACTGAATCTAAGCAGTTTTCACTATCAGTGAAAACACCCACACACCCAGTGCTGAAGAATGTTGACTTGAGCAGGTTTCACTGCACAATTGTTCCAAGAACAAGGCTAATGTATGAGATTGCACTGAGTATAGATATAATCTATATAGCCAGCAAATATATTTATTATTGTTTGTCTAACAGTGGCTGTTCAACATCAATCAACCTGGTTACATGAGCCATTTCAAATCAAATACAAAGTTAATGGTTTGAAATAGTTAAGTCAAAGGCAATGCAACTGAAAGCATTTGATTCAAAATCTGAATCGATTGAGAGTCTGTGGGTGTAAAATGAAAATTCAGTGTAGACAAAACTAGTCAAGGAAAATCCAAGGCCTTATTTACAAGTCAAGTCAGCAAGGCCTCACTGAAATGGTCAATTGTACACCTATTCTCTCTCAGATGGATCCATTTAACAAAGATTAGTCTTTCCAGCTTCCTGTTATTTTATGATGGATTGCAGGGATCACAGTTCATTTCTGTTCTAAACAATCAACTTTTTGGCTTCACTGACCTCGGACTGGACGGGCGCATATATTACCCCCTCCGATTCGCATACCAAAATTCCAGATGCAGGGAGAATGGCCCCAATAAATCATAACTTAATTATCTATGGTCAATATTGCAAATGTATCATTCGTTATAATTACAAATTGTGATTATGTATATTTCTGATACATCTTTTCAGCAGCCCATTTAACACACCATTAATTTCCCCTCCAGGCAAAACGGCTGGGAGTGCTTTTGGATACACCTCATAATAATTGGCCAAATATTCCACTATTAATCTCTCTTTTTGCTCTTTCACACTGTTGCAGTCATGTGGAGTTTTTTAATGGGTCTAATGCATCCACAAAATGTGGATAATGTGGTTCTTGATTCAGATCCCATGTGGCCTTTATTGCACACTGACGACTGTGGGGAACCTCAAGGATGAAATAATCCAGTACATTACTGGACTGAAACATCTCTTCAGCCCTGATCACTCCTGAATCCAGTATTTTACTGAGCACTGAAAGACCTCTTCAGCCCTGATCACTCCTGAATCCAGTATTTTACTGAGCACTGAAACACCTCTTCAGGCCTGATCACTCCTGAATCCAGTACATTACTGTGCACTGAAACACTTCTTCAGCCTTCATCATGCCTGAATTCAGTACATTACTGTGCACTGACACACATCTTCAGCCTTCATCATGCCTGAATCCAGTACATTACTGTGCACTGAAAGACCTCTTCAGGCCTGATCACTCCTGAATCCAGTACATTACTGTGTGTGCACTGAAAGACCTCTTCAGGCCTGATCACTCCTGAATCCAGTACATTACTGTGCACTGAAACACTTCTTCAGCCTTCATCATGCCTGAATCCAGTATTTTACTGAGCACTGAAAGACCTCTTCAGCCTTCATCATGCCTGAATCCAGTATTTTACTGAGCACTGAAAGACCTCTTCAGCCCTGATCACTCCTGAATCCAGTACATTACTGTGTGTGCACTGAAAGACCTCTTCAGGCCTGATCACTCCTGAATCCAGTACATTACTGTGCACTGAAACACTTCTTCAGCCTTCATCATGCCTGAATCCAGTACATTACTGTGCACTGAAAGACCTCTTCAGCCTTCATCATGCCTGAATCCAGTATTTTACTGAGCACTGAAAGACCTCTTCAGCCCTGATCACTCCTGAATCCAGTATATTACTGTGTGTGCACTGAAAGACCTCTTCAGGCCTGATCACTCCTGAATCCAGTACATTACTGTGCACTGAAACACTTCTTCAGCCTTCATCATGCCTGAATTCAGTACATTACTGTGCACTGAAACACCTCTTCAGCCTTCATCATGCCTGAATCCAGTACATTACTGAGCACTGAAAGACCTCTTCAGGCCTGATCACTCCTGAATCCAGTACATTACTGTGCACTGAAACACCTCTTCAGCCTTCATCATGCCTGAATCCAGTATTTTACTGAGCACTGAAAGACCTCTTCAGCCCTGATCACTCCTGAATCCGGTACATTACTGTGCACTGAAACACCTCTTCAACCCTTATCACTCTGGAATATTGTCACAGAGCTTCACCACTTTGTTGTAAATCTGATTCTTAACGCAAAGCTCTGAACCCAAAACATTTCTCCACATCAGCACTTCCAACTGAACCGATCATTCTGCAGAGTTTTCCATCTTAAAAAGCTTTCGTTAAAGACATTCGAATTTTGTTAGCAAACATTACAGAGCATAACATTGTCTGATACAGCGACATCAAACAAACACAAAATAAAGGAGCATCAAAGAGTAAGTTTAAGAGGCCTCGAGCATAAGGGAGAGTGCAAGCGGCGGAGAGTGGAGAATTATCAGTGACAGTGGCTATGTTGCAAAATGTATGCTTGAATTCTACAAAGTACAAGAACATGATCTGTGACAGTGGCTACGTTACAAAACATACACTTGAACACTACAGACTGCTAGAGAATTATCAGTATCAGTGGCCATCTTACAAACTATACTATATACAATGCAGATGTGCTCCTCCAGAGACTCCTAGTATGCACAAGGAGTATACTGTAATTCCATGTACTCTTTTAATTCCATTATATGTCTGCAATAGACCACATTTTTGGGAAGAGTTTTTAATACAGTAACCTCACACCACCCAAAGCAGGCAAAATGCACAGAATCAAATTAAGGTGTTAGCTTCGGGTGTCAGACAATAAGTGCTTGCATCTGAAATGAATAAAGATGGCAAAATTAATTTAAAAGAAATGCATTTATGACTGTATATATTCTATTTTTCAGTTTTACTGATACATTATCTCAAAATGTTGGTACAGTAATGCACATTCCTCCTTTGAGTTTACGATTGTATTTGAGTCTGGTGGGATGGCTCGGGAAGGACTCAGGGAGGTATCACTACCCTCAGCAGGGGCACCATCCCAGCTGTCTTAAATATAAAATGGCAAAGATTATATACAAGTCTGGAAAAATTAATTCAAAACATAATCAAAAAGCAAGGCAATTGTGGTTTACAAAATCTTTTTTTTTATCCCCATAGTAAAAGGCTTAGGATGCATTTATGAAACATCATTAGGCAGTGGGCCAAAACTATGGGCAAATCTCTTCACTGTAAATTGAGAAAATTCCAAATATTTTAATGGATAAAATCTTTATTCGTGGAGAGTTGTCGATACCATTCAAGGGAAGTAACATATTCATACAATTGTTTTACTTTATAGGGTTTTTTTTGCATTATAAATTCTGTGGTTTACACTAGGATAGCTAGCAGATAATAGATTGGCTATATTTCAAAAAGACTTCAGAGTGATTTGATTCCTGCTGTCCATCCATCAGTCTTGGGTTGAGATTAAACAACATAAACACTGTTCATTTGTTTTAATTAACATGACTTTCATGTCTTCAATCATGTTTTTTATCACTTACTATTATGTGGACTAACAAGACAGGAGCATTTCATGATAACTGATCAAAACAGTGGTGTACTCCGGGAATGTATGCTATTACCTGTGATGTTCATTTACACAAATGACTACAGAGCTCATTCTTTTGTCCCAAGCCAATGACATCAATGTAGTTGGCCTTGTAACACACTGCCAATAGGTAATTAGATATGGAGCTTAGACAGTGTTCTGGAGTGAAGTGTAAAAAAATTAAGGAGATTGTTATTGATGATAACATCAATAACAATGTTATTGATCCATTACTGGCTGCGATTAATGTAATACTTCAGAAGTATATGGCATAATCACTGACAAATTAAACTGGACTGAAAATGGATTTATGAGTAAATTGAAATATTTTAACATGAAAAATGTATGTACAGTAAGTTTATATACGTTTTATAGAAGGTTAGTATAAAATGTCCTAATTGTATGTAGTCAATGCTGGGATGCTTCAGTGCTTCCTTAATTAAAAATTAAAAAGTCAGTAAAGTCATACCTCTGCAAGCGAAACTGGAGCTAAAAAATTCCTGATTTATTATCCCAAGCATACCTCAAAATCAACCAAGAAATGGTTAAGTGACCACAAAATCTTGATCTCGATCGAGTTCCAATTGAAAGTTTGTGGTTTGAAATGAAGAGGGCAGTACACAAGCACAGACCGAAGGATCTGACGCATCTTGCAAGATTCTGTATGGAAGGAATGGTCAAAGAGCCAATATGTTGTCCAATCTTATAAAATGCTATAGAAGACAACATGTTAATGCAGTTTTATTTTTGTTGGATTTTATTTTAAATAATTATTAGGGGTGCTAAAAATTGTGACATTTATTTTTTGGAAAAAATATGACTTATATAATATTTTTCTCTGAACAATTGTATTAGTATAAAATAAAAATATATAATTTTACCATTTCTTTGAACATACAATATAACCTGTATCTTTTACTTTATACAGCCCTTTTTTGCTCAACCATCTCAATAATTTGGACCTGACTGTATATATACTGTATATATGTACTATATACAACTGTGGTATCCGGCTGTGTTCTTGACGGACCGTTCTTGATGAAACACGCCTGCTCACACCTAAGATTGAAATTTGCAGTTAACTGATCACCTTAGACACTGTTCTTCGTGAAACGTCAGCAAGTTACTGTAAGTACAGTCTTCATCAAGTTCCTGCCAAACGTACCTCAACAATCACCCTTCTTTCGAAGTCACTGAGGTCTCGTATTCTAGCCATGCCATAATTATAGGCAACCAGGCCTGCCCAACGCTCTTGTTCGGGACCCTGAGCATGCTGGGATGTTAATTGCTTTATTAACTCAGGAACAACACCTGTGTGGAAGCCCCTGCTTTCAGTCTACTATGTGCCGAGCTGGTTTTCAATTACCTGTCCAGTCAGTCATACGTTTTTGTTCCTGTGTGTCATCAGGAAAGGAGGTTATTGAAGCTGACATACCTGGCCCTTCTGCCCAGTACCTGTGCAATTAAGTTCAGATGATTTTCAATAGATTGAACTACTGCACACCTGCAGACAGACTTGAGATGGAAAGACAAAACGTATGTCAGCGGCAAAGCAAAGCTGACCCTAGAAGTGTGACACATGTTCCTTTACCCTTTCCTATCAAGGCTTCCCTGTCAGAGTTTATAATCAGTTATTTTTCTTTATATGTTTTTTTATAATGCCTTCCCCCAAGATAGTAAAGATTTTGTACTTTGACTTTGATTTTGATGCTGCCAAATTATTTTGGAAAGTTTATTAGTTATCGGACTTAGCCGAAAGGTTACAGGCTGACACCTCAGTACCGTATATAATCACTTTATAATAAAATAATACAGCGCATAATAAATGAACAAATAAACAAACAAATGTCATATTCTGTATGAAAACAGCCATAGTGGATACCACTCTTGTACCTCTTGGATACCACAACCTGTTATACAAATGTTTGCATCTTTGCTTCACATACAGCAAATTGAAATATAAATGATTACTGTTGTGAGCAAATAGTTGTTCTCAGATTTGCGTTACCCACTTTAAAAAAAACCTTTATTATAGACCTTAGCATTGAATAAATGTTACCTTCTTACTATGTGATGAATTGAGTTATTTTGAGGTTGTGACCTCATTGAATACCTTATCAATGCGTTCTATGCAAGTCCAGAAATTTTGCTGATTAGAGAGTAGGCATGCAATTATATTACGGCTCAAGGTGATCCATCACACCGTCGATGACAAGCTCATCTGTTTCCCTTTATTCTGTATCATAGAAGGTGGCAATAATCTCACTGTCTATATGATACATCACAAGGAAATGCAGTGTCCTCCTGAATATCGATCAATTTTTTAACATCAATGCTAGAACCACCCTGATTAACAAGGAACCTGGGAAGATGCAGCCCGCAACGTCCTGCTTCGTCTCGTGGCCCGAACTGGATGGGACTTCTCTGGGAAAAGCTCTGCATTTTTGTCATAAAACAGACCTACGCGTCTGGTTCACAGCCGAGACAGCTTCCACAGCAGCTTGAATGGACCTCACGTTGCTCAAGGTACTCGTGGAACATGAGGATCCCATCATCAAGGAAGCTGGCACGAAGGCGATGAGTCGGCATCTATGGTGCCTGTCTGAAGTTACAGTCGGTCTTGCTCTCTTCGACGACAATGTTGCAGATGCTGACAAACTCTAGATGGTCTCTAACATGAACATGTGGAAGGATCCCGCGAGCCCAGCCTTCGTGTGTTAGTCATCGCAAGAGACATCATTGCAAAAGATCTTCTGGACTTCTTCACCTCCACGACTAAGAGGATCTTCCACCATCTTCAAATCGATGCTGCATTCTTGTCAATGCCCCCTGCGGCCTGGATAACATCAGATGGGTACAATTTGGGGAAGGAATGGATCGGGAAGCTCCTCGTGACTAACGACATTGCTGAAAGAGGAGTGGTCCTCATCCACGAGCTCCAATACATGATCCAGGTGGCAGAGGATCATCGGCAAGTGTACTCGAAGACAGCAAACAAAAAGGACCTTCTTTGCTGAAAAATACTTTATTTTTGAAGGTTTTAGTTCTTTTCATGCCAATTCAGAGTATTGTTTGTCAATTTATTTTGTTTTGTTGGTGTTCACCAATCACAGAATTAGCTAAATGTATTAGCAAAATGTTTTTTTAGAAATATAAACCATGACTTATGTCTTCATATGCTGTCATTTTTTAAAATATTAAGAGTGTTAAACAAGGCATAGTTTTCATAAAGTTAATTCCCCTGAAAATAATCAGTACGGGGAAACCAATACCAGAATATATGTAGTATGTAGCGTACAAACTTTGTAATGGAACGTATGAGCCCTAAAAAAATGGCTACTCAAATTAAAATGAGTGGTATCTGTGGTGTTTTCTCCTTCAGTGGCTTAATTGAGAAAGCGAGTGAAAGAAATGGACCACCTTCAGGTTTTCATCTCTTTCATCTCTCATCTCTCGTCGAGATGGGAATCTCTGGATCTGAATTGACATGGTTTCAGTCCTACCTGGTTGACCGGTCCTACCAGATGCCACTGCAACTAGTCCAGAATGCTGCCGCTCGTCTGGTGTTCAACCAGCTGAAGTTCACCCACGTCACCCCTCTACTCTCCTCTCTGCACTGGCTCCCCATCGCAGCACGCATCAGATTCAAATCACTGGTGCTTGCTTTTCAAGCAGCTAGAGGTACTGCTCCCCCATACCTCCAGTCACTCATCACTCCCTACATCCCAGCCAGACCCCTCCGCTCCGCCTCCTCTGGCAAACTGACTGCCTCATCCCTCTGGGCACCTGGCAGCCGCTCCTCGTAGTCTCGTCTCTTCTCTGTCCTGACCCCTCGCTGGTGGAATGACCTTCCGCAATCAGTCAGGACCGTGGAATCACTTGCGATCTTCCACTAGCACTGAACTCTGTACATCTAGCCAATTGTCATCACCACTGCCTACTTGCTCAACACTATATACCCTTGCTTACTCCATTTAATAAAACATTAATGGTGGAGTAAGAGGAGAGAGCCTAATGCTATGAGGATGCTTCTCTGCTTCAGGGACAGGACAACATGTCAAAATAAAGGCCAAAATGGATGGCGCAAGATACAAACAAATCTTGGAGGAAAACCTTCTGCAGTCTGCAAAAGACCTGGGACTTGGGAGAAGATTTTTATTCCAGCAAGATAATGACCCAAAGCATACAGCAAAAGCCACATTGGAGTGGTTTAGAAGCAAAAAAATAATGTCCTGGAGTGACCCAATCAAAGCCCAGACCTCAATCCCATTTAGAATCTGTGGAAATATTTGAAAATTGCTATTCACCATCGGTCCCCATTCAACCTGATGGAGCACGAGCAAGTTGGTAAAGAAGAATGGGAGAACATTGCTGTGTCCAGATGTCCAAAGCTGGTAGATATTTCCTCAAATAGACTCACAGCTCTAATTGCAGCTAAAGGTGCTTCTACTAAGTATCAAGTCAAGGGGGGTGAATACTTTTATTTTATTTTTCAATTATTGTCTGTTTTTTTATTTGTAATTAATGAAGAAACTGCTTTAGAGTGCTTTTATCAGTGTGAAGTAATCCCAATTAAATCCATCCATCTATCTATCCATCTCTTTCTCTCTCTTTATTTCTCTCAATCTCTCTCTCTCTCTTCTCCCTCTCCCTCTCCCCTAAGGAATGCATGCAGTCTCCCTGTTGCCTTTCTTAGGTGACATATGCAAACCAATTACCAACTGACATTCAACAAACACCTGAATCAGGCAGAAATGCTTTGTAAGAGTGAGGCTCGTTTCACTTTGAGATTCGTGACTGGGGCGGGCTTATTAAGGTAAACATGATTTATCACCTTTTGTTCAAGGCAGTCTGACTTTCCTTTGACTCGACCTGAGTCAAACAATTTTAATTCCATTATACATCTGCATGTCACATTTGTTTGCGGCCGACTACCCGTGCTGCATTCTAGACATGCTCTGGCTTAGACCGGCCGTGCCACCTTGGAGTTGATTGGACTTCCTTCATTTTTTTTTTATCCTTGCCCCGGCCCTCCCCTAATGATTTGAATTGTTGTACATCATGTAGAAAAATGCTCAATAACAAACTGTCCACAAAACCACCCCCAGATAAATCCTGGAATCAGATGGAAACAGTGGCTCATCCTGTGTCACTCGGAGTGTGGGACTGTCCATCCATCACTGAAGATGCTGGACACTTCCCATGGGGATTTCTGTGTATGGGTCATCAATATTGGGCATACAATTTTTCATATTTATTCAATGTGTTTTGACAGTTTCTCCTTGTTAAGTACACGACCTTACTATATTTACAGCTCATTAGCACCTTGTCTTTGGATTTTGCACCACCGCTACTTCATTAATCAGCACTCACACTTTATTCAGGTAGGCCAAGGGCATCCTCCCTCAGCACAGAGAGTGACTCAGCTGTTTAAGCTGTCCAAAATAGATAGAATGACTTGCATCTTGACTGGAGATTGAAAAGAAAAGGAAGAAAGATAGAGAGAGAGAGAGAGAGAGAGAGAGAGAGAGAGAGAGAGAGAGAGAGAGAGAGAGAGAGAGAGAGAGAGAGAGAGAGAGAGAGAGAGAGAGAGAGAGAGAGAGAAATGTTTCACAGTTCAGGCAATACATCTTATATACTGTATGCAAAGGTAAATTTAAAAAAATACTTCCAGACTTTAGCTCCATTAATTGAATGCATCTCCAGCCTTGTGTATAATTTGCATATAATGTAAGTTTTAAAATATGTTAAAATTAGGCACGGTGGGGCAGTGGATAGCACTGTCGCCGCACAGCAAGAAGGTCCCGGCCAGGGCCTTTCTGTGTGGGGTTTGCATGTTCTCCCCGTGTCAGCGTGGGTTTCCTCCCTCCAGGTACTCCGGTTTTCTCCCACAGTCCAAAGACATGCACGTTAGGCTAATTGGTGAGTCTAAATTGCCCATAGGTGTGTGTGTGTGTGACTGAATGGTATATGTGCCCTGTGATGGATTGGCGACCTGTCCAGTGTGTATTCCTGCCTCTCGCCCAATGCATGCTGGGATAGGCTCCAGCCCCCCCGCAACACTGACCAGGAATAAGCAGGTTAGATAATGAATTAATTAATGAAATATATACATATACAGTATATATGTTCTGGTTTTAATCAATAATAACCCCGTTGGTTTTTATTAACAGATAAATCCCCAAATTAAAGCAACATGTGTACATTTGGAAACTTATGATGACATTTTTGTGAGCATAAGTAAATTAATTTTGTACAGATTGATCAATCTGACAATAACCCCTAGAGCCAATAAAACACACTTAGTTATTTTAAGGGCAAATGCAATTCAATCAAACAAAACTTAAGTTTTCTTCTTTATTCACTTAAGCCAATCCCATGCACATAAGGATCCTCCTCATAAAGGACTGAAAATCCCAGAAACAACATGTCGCCTGGAAATGATGGTGCTGGAGGCGGAAGTGAGTACTACGTCGTGATGAAAAGCAGTTACAGTAGACTTATGAATAATTAATTTTTTTAAATGTTTTCATTTATTTTTATTTTTATTAAAATAAAATGTCATTGTATTAAGCTACCAGGACACTACAATGTCTTTTTGAAGTAGCCAACCGCAGGAGAGAGTACCCCTGTCTGTAGATTAATCTACAAATCAATGGTAGCTACTGCGTAGGGAAAGTAGTCTATAACTGTTAATGACATCCTGCGTCTCTAAATCAACCAATGCTCATGGATCCACAGGTCTGTAATTATCTTGCTTGCGCGTGACATTGAAATTGATTAAATAAACTGCACGACTCGTACCAATTCCAATGCATTAAAAAACATCCATGTTTTTAAACCGTGGTAGATAATATTTAATTCATAACAAACACAAACAGTGGGGTTTACCCGCCTCTTCCAGGATGTACAAACAATTTTTTTAAATAATTGAACTTGTTTCACTGATGTGAAATGCTCCTTTTTTAAATCAAGTGCAGTAATAATGGCATAGATAACTCACAAATCAGGAGAACAGATTCCCTATCAAGGGAGTTTCTCCCTATCAAGGGAGTTTTTCCTTGCCACTGTTGCCTTTAGGCTTGCTTTTGGGGTTCCCCCACTGTTAAGCATTTTGTGACAATTCAATTGTGAAAAGCGCTATGCAAATAAATTAAATTTGATTCACAAAGTGTAGTTTTCTTGCAATAAGAAAAAAACTACAGTATAACCAAGAAATTGCATATAATTAACATGCATACTATAAATCGTTGGAATCTATTTAACTTGTTTTTTATGTTTTTGTCAGTATTTTGTTTTTCAAAACAATGTTTCTGTTTTTAATATTCTTTTTATATATGTATTTATTACATTACCAGGGTGATTAAAAATCTTTTTGAAGTAGCAACCATCTATTTTCCCACAGTGTACACTGAGCTAAATAAAGCATGCAGGTTCAAGAAAAAAAAAGTGAAACCCAAACAGACATATTTAGCAGGTATTTAGGATAATCTAATTTTGTCATTTATGTTTTTGTTTTATGCTTATGTTTAGCAGTTAGGAAAAAGGCAGCTACTTTGATGACTGCTTGACAAATCTGTTGCAATCCATGGTGCCAATCACTCTGTGAGTTCACATTTTCATTGGCTACAATCTAACTTCCATCACCATATAGAGATAGGGCACGTTAAACAGACTTTAATGAGATATGGCGCCTGATTAATCTGCAAAGGTTTAGTTCAATTTCATTGAATTGCATTTCTTTGACAGAATCCCGGCCTAAGTCTAGAACTACTTCATCTTGACCAAACTCAAACAGGGTTAAATGTCATGTCTGGCACAGAGGATCCACCTTCTCCACCTGCAGATTCAAATGAGACTGCGGACTGCTGCCCAGGAAGAGGGAGAGAGCTCCGTGGCGTGTAGCTGGAACACTGCATGGAGGACATGGTTTTAACCACTCCCATCATTCCACAGATGCCAGAAGAGAGGGATTTACTCGCAGAGTCTCTCCCCCCACTTCGGCGACATTCGAGATGGAGAGAAAGGGATCAGAGGAATTAGCTGGACCAGATATTGCCAGGGACATGGTGTCAGTTCCCATGGACAATACCTCCTGTCAGGTCAGATTCTTGGGAGCAGCGGAGCATGGTTCAGACAGGGAGGGGATCCAATGGATCTACATTCAGCCACTGGGAGCGGCCCTATGGCACTGCCATCAGAAGGAGCTGAAGAGATTTCCGACAGAGAATTTGGCACTTCCCACGCTGCAGCAATGACGTCACAACTGCAACTTCGCCACTGCTGGGTCGTATGGATGTCTGTCATAGGAGATGTGCATTGTGCAGAATTTGGTAGGGAGACTGTTGAGAATGGATGGGCCCTGGTCAATTCGGGTAACTGCAACGACCACTGAGGGAAGTCACTGCTTGCACCCAAAGGAGTCCAAGGATCACATCCATTGTGCCTACTTTGTTGTTTGACAAATAGTCTTTAAGCAGGTGCATTCACCTGTTCTTCAAAAAGAGGGATATCAGCAGTAGTCAAGGGGTACATTAGTCAAAGGTACTGACTATTGACGAATAATATTTTAGCAGGTTTCAAACTACTTGCGGGTACATAGATTCCCATTGTGTCCGGACATCAAGCTAGCCGTTTGTGGATTTGCTGTGCATAGTACATTTTCAGGTGAACGATCACTTCAAGTGCTGCTCTATTGTAATATTTGCTGTGTGGCCTAAAGATAAAAATAAGAGATATTTTTTAGATAAATTAAACCAATGTAGTATACAATGTACAGTAGGATTTGTGTGTTTTTGTTATTTATGCCTGAGATGCTGTGTAATACTGTAAAGTACATACTGTAAATAAAGGTACTGTACATTTCAGATTAATTTAGTTCAGTGTCATGTAAGAAAGGAAGCAAATAAATAGAAGGTGTGTTTTGCCGAGGGAGCTTCAAACAGATTTGTGAGTGGGGGACACACAGAAAGTCCAAATCAAGCTTATTCATGGTTTTACATGCCATAATCAATCTGGTAGCTCATATTTTAATAATATGGATAGCACGTCTGTCAACTTGTTATGATGGCCCACTCTTTATATAACGAAGCTATGATTAAAAAGAAAACAAAGGTGAACAGCAAAAGAACTATGAGCCTCATTAATGACTAATGGTGTCAATGTAGAGATGATGGGTAAAAATGTTAATAAGTCCGTGACAACTTGATCATTTACGAAATAATAATCACATACGTCTGTCGCGGAGTGCAACTGGAGAACGCATCTTATTTTCATTCTTTTTGTGACCTAATAACTTTTTTTCCTATTATTGCTGTGTGGAAAATGATGGAAAATGATGGATTGTGGTGCACTTGTGTGAACTTTGTGCATAGGCCTACTTTCCACTATTGGCTTGCGGTGATCATGACACTCCCACTCCCAGCTGATCGTCACAGTGTTCGGGCCAGAGGAGGGACGATGACGATGATGACGACGACGAGTGGAAACAGCTGACGGGTGACGTGGCGAGACACAGCGGAGACCGGCATGCTGTCTAAAAGGGAGAGACACACGGAACCCAAGAGCACTGCAGGCGAGTGGATATCCAGGTGTTTTGACACGTCTTTGAAAAGTGGCGCTTGGGTTTCTCTTTCTCTCTCTATTATGATTGCAGAGCCAGGAGCAGGACGGGGGTGATGTCACTGGAGTCTTCTGGATTTACCAGCTACGAAACGCCCCCTTAAAGGAATGCAACAGACTTTCTGGACCAACGTCTACCACTGCCATTAAGTCTTCTGTGTTAACTTTTTTTATTATTTTTTGTTATGCCCTACACTAAATAAATTACAAATAAATTAAGGCTTACTCCATGTATTGTTGTCTGTGTGCTTGCCAAACCAGAGCAGAAAGAACCTGGGTGTCTCCTCCTGTCTAATTATTTTAGAGGTCCTAGTCCTTTCAAAACTACTCGGTGGCACATTTGGGCTAACCCTACCATGACATGTCCACCTTAAAAAACAATAATTGTCTGTTTTTAGCTGTGGTCAGATTTCGCCTAAAGTATTTGCAGTTTAAATTGTTTGTTTCTATTGTATTTGTCATAGTTGCCCTAATGTCAACAATTTATTTTCTGTTTTTGACATTATTTATTATTCTCTTGATGAATCTGAATGTTACCAACAGAATGTAATGAAAACCGATGTTAAAGAAATTGGCTCCACATTAAACAAGTATGAATGTGACCCCAGCGCACAACTCTACTGCTGATGCGAGCATGTCCTGCCACAGATTCTCACATGCAAGGGAGTACTTTATCAAGGGCACAGTGGCATAGAAATAGTTAACGAATAAACATCACACTCTGCACAGTAATCTTCATGTAATGTGGCTTTGTGCGTGACAATATATGTTGTCATTATTTTATGTGTGGCATATGAAATAAACAGTGGCATACAGTGGCAACACAAACATTTCAAGAATGTTGGGGAACACTCCATTTACGTTCCTATTTGGTTTTGAACAAATATTTTGAAGACAATGTTTACCAGAGTCTTACAACATATTTATTGTTCAAAACAAGTTCTATCAAATTCACAGAAAAACGTTCAAGGCATGTTGCATATAAACATTCCCTAAACATAATTTAGTCATGAAAAAACATCATGGAGGATGCATGCCAATGACATTTTAAGGATGTTTAGAATGTAACTTTCAAGGAATGTTCTGAGAACAAAAAAAATGTTCGCTGGGAATATACAAGAAAAGAATATAAATGTGGTGAGGGACAGTGTACTAAAACTCTTCTGTCTCAGGAAGCTTGGCAGCGGCACTGAACTTGGCGTTGAGAGTTCATTCTGATTTGCTCAGCACATTATATTCACATTGCTTTAAATGTGCTTTTCAGTTCATTTGTAGCTCTGCTTAAATGACATTGGCCAGGATTCAATCAGCATTTGTTCTTAACTTTGACTCGCAATTAAATGCAAGTGCCGATTTTTTTCTTCAAAAACAGTTCAGCGATCACCAAAATGAACCCGATAAATTGTTGGTGAAGGGAAAAATAACAAACACTTACATTTATTTGTAAGTCTAAATGTTGATTGAATCAAGGGGAATCCAGTCCAAGTGAAGGACAAAATATCGATTGAAACCTCACCACACTCTTTCTGATGCAACATTTCATAATCTTTTGCATATTAATCCTGCTGAAATGCATTATACAGCTGTCAGAGATTGAGACTTTATTTATTTGCTTCTGTATTTGCAAGAGAGGTGATAACTGATTCCTTGGACGTTTCCTTTTCATCCACAGAACTCCTAGTTCAGAGTAAAGTTAATAATGTCAAATAGTGAGTTATGGTTTATGAATTTGGTGTGGTCACTGCCTCATAGAACATTGGCTGTCACACAGTTAATGAATGTAGTAATGTACATTTGCACTGAAGAATAGCTGAGTCGCAGAAGGTGGCTACCAAGCTAGCCTAACTGCTATTGCAACATTTTACAACTTTGCAGGAAGGTTGCATAAAGTTTCATGAATAAGATCATTGTATGTTTTGTAGTGACGTTAGCAGCTACAAAACATCAACGCACACTGATTTCATGTTTATTTGGTTAGGACAATTGTCAGTAGAAGCCAATTTATGCAAAACATAAGACAGGACAGTAAACGCATCGATAATGACAATGTTTATTAACGCAATTACTAGGGAAATTGATCAATGAACTATTGTTCTGATCGTGGCACCTGTAGCAGGGTGGCCACCATGCCAGGTGGTGAGTGGATGAAAGATCAAACCAAAAATGGAGTTCCAATAGGCCAACAGCCAATTTATTCTTCTACAAAGAAAATAAAACTAAACGAAAATACAGTAGTTAACTCAAAACTATGCCATAGAGGGAAACAGCAACCAAAAACCAGCACTTTGGCCTCCATGCCCCGCAAAACTCACTTCAGGCATGGCAGGCTGTGCTTTTATAATGACCTAATGAAGGCAATGGTTCACAGCTGAGTTGATTGCTCATTAGCCTCAGGTGAGCCTGCCTGTAAGTGAGGCCGCTGCTGTTCAAGGTCCTGTAGTACTCTCCAGGCTGTGGGAGGGAACAGGAGCACCTGGCAGCAGCCAAAAGTGAGGCGTAGCCCTCTCTACTTCTCCCTCCACCTCTCCCAGTGTCACAGCACTGTATAATAATTCAAACACATAATTGACTAACAACCAATGAACTCAACAAAACAAACTTGAAGAAGGCAAAAAGAAAAAAAGGGGGAAAGGAAGGGAAACAACCAAATTAAAGAAACCGGAATAGGGGCGACTGCTAAATATATGTAAGTTATTTAACAAGACATCTAAACAGTCAGAAGAAAGCAACAGCACAACATCATTCGAACACTACATTAGATCATGCGCTATTGCAGATGCCATGTAAGGATATTACAGAACAAACAATTACTGAAATTGAGCTGAGCAAATAGCTAATCAGCCAGCTACTAGACAGGGTTGGCAAACTGATAAACAAAACAGCCTTTGATCTATACCAACATGAAAGCAGTATGTCAAAAGTATGCCTGATCATTTCCCTGCCTTTCTCATGTCATTATATGGGCGATGGGTTAGAAATGCTAGTTGTTAGCTAAATTTAGCTTGATCGATGCGGTTTTCTCTTCAGAAAGCCTCGAATGTCAACAAAGACGTCAAACAAAGACTCACATGTCAAACAAAGTTTCCACAACCAAAATACAACTTTTTTAAAACATTATTTGGGCAGCTGGGTTACTATAGTGTTTACCACTACAATTATATTTTGATAAGGACTCATTGCTAAAATTTGGCATCAGGACCCAGAGGATACTGTGACCCTAGCATTGGGCCGTGAATCCCAGTAGAATCTCCATCCAAAAGGAAAAAGAGTCACCCACATAAACTCAACTGTGTGTCGGCTCTCTGGCCTCAGGAATTAGGTTCAATAAATGTGTTAACACATCAAGTGAAAAAGCCCTTAACAAGTGCTTGTGCTGTATGCCTGTGAAGTCAACAATCACGGATAGGATCTTTGTTGAAAATGATTGCGGGAGTCTGTTTGTTCTGGCTGTCACGCTTTCCTTCGAGCAATGAATGATGCGGTTGCCCTGTGGTTCGGAACAATTCAATCTGTTATGGCTGCTGCCGACTCTCAGCATCTAAACCAAGTGTGATACGCGGGGGGGTTGGAAGAGGGGGGGTGTAATTGCTGGGTGTGAAAAGCCGATGTGCCGTGAGGAGCGGGCTTACTTTGTAAAGCGTTGGTGTCCGCTGGCACCGTCTGCCTGGCTGATCTGATTCACAGGGAAAGGGGAGCCCGAGGGGAGAGAACAGATGCCCATCTCAGCCAATCTCCACGGCGACAGTGCGCCATGCCCGAGGCCCGAGTGATGCGCCCTGGCGCTGCCTGGGATTGTAGTCCTGCACACTGCCTTAATGTGCCAAGGCAGATGTAGAAGACTCATAGTGGGCCATACAGTAGCCTGACTTCCATTACAAACAACTAGTATGTAGTTACTGAACGATGAGTTTGTAATCATGACTGTGAGCTGATTATAAGTCGATTTCGATCTATTTATTTTTATTTCACACGTTTTTCTACACATTTGGAAGGGCTAATTGTGTTCGTTTGTGCTCGCCACTGCTACCTCCTCTGTCAATTTGGGGGAGTGCGGACAAGCACACTCTCCCCTGAATCATGCCATAACACATGACAGCTGCTGCTGCTTTTCACCCTTCACCAGTTTGTTTCATGTGCAGCTTGTGCAGGTAGCCTGTGGTCACCCGATTGACCAGAGACATCCTGCGGACTGAAATTCCTCCCTTCCCTGGGTGGTCCAATGGCAAATTATGCATTGTCCTGTGGGACTGCTGGTCACAGTCGGGACCGACAGGGTCCATATTTGATATCGTCCCACGGGGCCCATTCCCACACTTGAACAGTACCTTAACAGGACAAGCCACCAACAGCTCTACAGGTATGTATTTTACTTAATTGATTTATTTTTATTGACTTATAAATAGACTTATTTTTACAAATTCTTTGCATTTATTGTCGCTTTACATTCATACATTTATATGCTGATAATGAGAGAGGAAAATATGTTTTCATCGCAATGAAACATGGATTTGCACATGGGATTCATGTTTTACATTTGCATATAATTTATCATTTTTCCCACAAAATTGTCTCTTTTGGTGATCAGTGTCACATCACCGCACTTCCTGCATTTTGTGGCATGCTGTAAAGTGAGTATATTATTCTGCTTGTGTAAATAAGACCTATAGATATCCTAATGTTTCTTAAGACCTATGTGAACAAAACCAAAGCCAAATTTGTTTCAGATTTTTCCCCTTTTTCTCCAAATTTGGTTGCCAATTATACCCTCTATTCATTATAATTCACCCTCCCCCACGAGCCCCCCATGAGTCCGCCAATTTCCCGAGGCCGGCAGCTCCGCCTCCTCCAAGACGGAACCTGCCCACCTACTCTTTTACAGGGACGTCCTTCCACTCCTCGACAAACTCTTGCCGGCTCCCCCTGGGACGGACAGCCAAACACTGCCCACGATCGGGGCTAACAACCAGGGCTGGTCTGGCACAGACGGGTTTTGAACCGCGTCCATGATAGGCAGCTCACACTCCTATCGGACCAGCCAAAGTATGGGTGCATTAGACCGCTACGCTATCCACCAGCCCCCCTAAATCCTTATTTTTGCGATGGTATGTACTAAATGGAATTACTACTTTAAAATATCAACGCCCGATAGGCGTTGGTTGCCGTCTTCTCGTATGCCTGGAAACCTGGCACTCATGTAAAAATATTTTAAAATGTAACCTTAATCATTATTACTGTTTTTACGTTGTTCCAGAATATCCCATAATTGCACAAATTGGTTCAGATCTAGTGGGTGAGAAGACCATGACATATGGATAACATCAATGTCAGGCTCCTCAAGCCATTGGGCAACTGAAAAACATTGAAAAACACCCCTCTTAAGGAAAGAAATGCTTTAATATGGGGTGAAGATGATCACTCATGATAATCAATCTTGCCTTTTAAGGCTATAAGTGTACCCAAACCATGTTGTTAAAATGGGCACCACATCATTACGGACCCACCAGAACCCTACACTGTTTGTTCACTACCTGTATGATTCAGCTGTTTTGAGTAGCTGTGCTTCCTGATAGGCAATACTCAATATTCCTTTGCTTACTGTATATTGGTATAAAAGGACATTTCTTCATCGGTACAATTGAAATCTTTAATCAATGCCTTATTGAGATGTGAACACGTTCAATTTACAGTAAAGGCAATCTGCATGGACCGGAAGTTTAAGTACTTAATCAACATATTACATTCCTAGTAATATTAGTGTTGAGTTCAAAGCGACTACAAATGGAGACCTTATGGACCAAACAAAATAAATGGCGGCTTGTAAATGAACAAGTTAAGAATAAAGCACTTCTCAGTTTGACCGAAGAGAGGTCTGTAACTATATCTCGGCTAAACCTTAAATATATTTGTGCTGAGGGATGCACAGTAGCTGTTGGTCAGGCACACTGTAAGATGATTTATTTTATCATTTGTTGTGTATTATCTATAACACCCTCACCATGCCTGCTTTATGGCACCTGTATATGTTGTTCAAATTATTTGCAAATACATATCTGTTTTGCATCCAGCACGCATCGCCGGCAGAAGCCCTGACATAACGCCCAGGAGAGAGAAACACTCAAAATTACCATAGTCCTTTTCTCTCAGTTTGCAAGGTGTTTTAAATTGCCATACGCACAATGTTGAGATACTTGTTTACCTTCCTTTGTCTCAGGGGCACAGTCAAATGTAATACCGTTTGAGCCTCCCATCTCTAACTTGATTGAACAGACAGAATGCAGATGAGTTTTGCCTTTGCTTAACTACATGCTACAACAAACACTTCTTGCACAGCAACCTCGAATTTGATTGAAAGTATAAATGCTTCAACATTTCCCTGAGCATGTGCAACAGCGAAATTGTTTGTTAAAAGGTAGAAGTATGTTTTTATGTGGTCTTCACGCAAAAGGGGATTCACATTGCCCCCGTTGCTCCAAGATCATGTATCAGAATTTCAGCTCAACAATTGTGAAGCCACAGCTCTAGGGGTGGAAGGTGGGCCACCCTTCACCCCAACGGCAAAACAAAATAATCTCTATGAGAGAGATACTGAAAAAGAAATTGCTGTTATTTTCAAGTGTTCAAAACAGCCTCACTGCAGCATTATTAATATGTAGGCCTATGACTATTTATTGGTCCTAATGTAGGTAACATGCAAGTGAGACCTCTGAAAGTAGTGGTATCTGCATATCTGAGCCCTTCTGTGTATGTACAGCATGCATCAGTGAAAAAGCTTTAAATGTTTGACACGGTCCATTCAGAGTCCTGTGCAGATAAGCACTGTTGGAAGTGGGCAAGAAACACTTGATATTTAATTTACTACAAAATATACAACCTCTACAAGGCAACAGGCAGACAACAACATAAAGCCTTCATTCAGGGCCATAACGCTGTCTGAGGATTATGTGATTAATTATGTAGCCGCGCAGGGGGAAATACACTTCTTATGTTCCCTGATGGCGCTGTGGGCTTGCAGTCTCAATATGGCATAGTAAATCAACGGATTTATTCTTCCTCACTGTTTGAGGCCACGGCACAGGAAATCGGCCTCAGCCACATCTAACATTCATCATCAGCTCAGACTCCAAGATCCGATAGCAACACTCATGTGAGACTGGCAAATGAACCAGTGTCCACCCACTCTCGCAAAGAGGTTGTTAGATAACAAAAAGTAAAATCACTTATCATAATAAGCGCTGCCTGCCAGATCACTGCCACCTAGTTATTCTCTTAGTAACAGCTATTGTGCTTTTCATTATTTTTGAACTACAGCTACCGACACGGAGTGCGAATGGCGAGGGAGCAATTAGTGTAGCTGGATTCAAATTTATCAGGCTAAAATGTCCCAAAACAGCTATTTAACATGATGACAAAAAGCCATTAGCCTTACACCTATGCGATCCATTTTGGCCCCTTGTTTGATTTTCCTCTTACCGCCAATGCGCATTCCCAATACACTATTACTGCTTACACGCTCCTTTACTGCTGGTTACCCTCTTGAAGCACGGACAAGAGCTGATCTAATGAAAGGCTCTCGCATCAGTAAGCTTGACATTCATTTTTCCCCCGGAAGTGCAGCCACCAACTGAGCAATTCATGAATTCTACACATATGTGCGCATTACGTGACAAGGGTGCTGAATGTAACGCAAAGCTGAGTTCTACAGCACCTGGAGTATAAAACTGGAAATCAGAAGGACACATTTGCCATCAGAAGCAAGTTGCGGTCTGAATTTAAGTACCTTTGGAATGCTGAAAGCCAGATGCAGTTGTCACATTGTAAGCACAGATTTGTTGGCTGGATTGAGCATGATGTTGACTATTCCGTTCAGTGTAACTGTCTGCCTGCTACAGGCTCTGTTTCCATTATATTTTTTAATTAAGCAGCCAGTCTATGTGTGAATGCAACAAAGACTCCCGCTGAATTAGAATGTGCTGCTGAACGCAACGGTTTCATTTTGTTGTGCGAGACCTATTCAATTGCACAGGGATTGATCGTACGGTGCAGGGTACTAGGTTTTATTTCCTTCTTGATTAGAACTTCACCCTTTTGGCTCATCAGCAGCCCTGTGTAAATGTGGAGCTGAAATAGAGAACAGTCAGCCATAATTGCACAGTGGATATATACAAACCTGTCCTCTCTTACATGCACTGTGACAGAGATACTGATATATATCAGTCAGTGTCATCAAAAACATTCACAGACAATACCAATATGGCCATCTATATGTGAAATAATGAGTAAGGAGATTTGTGTGAGCAGGAACATGTACTGTGTGCTCAATGTTGTATTTATGTTTTGTTTGTTGATCTACGTATGATGGTTTTTATATTGTAAGCCTAGGAGCTGATGGAAAATTAAAATTTTGTTTTAGAGAACGATAAAGATGTATCCTCTATTCTAAGTTAAGCGTCAGTAGCAAATATACAATTAGCTAAAATATACAAATGTCCAGATTTCTAGATAAAACTGGACAGTTTCAAGGTCCTAGCATTACCAAGCTGACCACATTCGCGAATGTACGAGATGGGACATCTGCTTCCCAGAAAACCGATCCACCCTTGGCCCATAAAGATGAATCAATTCAGAGCTCCCTGTTTGTTCGCTGATAAAGGGATGGAAGGAGACTCACGTGAGCTTGCAGCTGTTCCTCTGTGATGAACAGAAAGGGAGAGACAGGGCTGCCCTGCAAACACCTGCATCCCGCGACGGTTCCATGTGCGATTATTACTGCCAGCAATGCTGGCTGACAGTAATTGCTAGAAATGAATTGCAATTCTTCTAATTTGTCAATGTTTCGCAAGTAATATTGCAGGCAATTTCATGTCAATTGAGCAGAGCTGCCCAAGGTCAGTGCAGCAGTTGCAGTTCTGGAATATTGCATTGATAAGCAGAATTGTGCAGAGTGCATAAATGCAATATGTGTGTATGTCTTTTGGTTTGGCTTGTCATCACTCGTATGAATATACGAGAAATAAATTTAATATACAAGCTTTGCAAAAGTTATCCTGCAAATATATGCATTGCTAACTTTGTAGTTGCATTAACATATGAATTGATAAGAAATCTGCTAAAAATGTGTATAGTCTTATTTCAACAGTATACAATGTATTTTTAATCACTTTCCATTAAAACAGAGATAGACACATAAATAAATAGGATATGGGATCTCTCAACCGGATGGATGTATTGTCAGTCATGACAACATACAGTGGAGAAAAAAAACAAATAAAAAACACTTCCCTGTCCTATAAGTGAAACAATATTTTTTATTACCATTTCTAACAGTATCTTTCCAGTCAGTCTAATTAATATTTAAACCTACATTTGCCCATCGATAAGTAGAGTGTATGTGGTCCTACAGCATATGTCACTCTGTATTTCAAAGACCTACAAAATGGTCATTGATGGTAGTCTTGTTTTATATATACATGTGATCAATTGAAATCATGAATTACTGGGAGGGGTTCCACTGGTATCAGCAGGACAGGGGTGGTTGTGTCATGCCAAAATTTGCTCAGGAATTTGTCCGGGTGATGTCATCGGAATTTTGGACTGTAGTTGCTATGCCAACATGACGAGCTCGCATTCCTGAGTGATAAAACCCGGAAGAAAAATGTGTCCAGTTGCGAAGAATGTGTCCGGGTGATGTCATCGGAATTCTTAAACGTTAAATAATTATTAAATAATTAAACGTCATTACATTACAGCTAGGTGGCTAACTACGAATAAGCATTACTTGCTCAGCTGTACAACTAGTTAGCTGCCTAGCTACGAATATAATATATGGAAGTCATTACATTACAGCTAGGTGGCTAGCTACAAATAAGCATTGCTTGCTCAGCTGTACAACTAGCTAGCTGGCTAGCTACGAACATAATATTATAATTATATAGCCAGCTAGCTACGAAGATAATAATATGCATTGTCTGTTCAGCTGTACAGCTAAGTTAGCTGCCTAGCTACGAATATAATATATGGATCGCCTGCTTAGATGGCTAGTGAAATACCTAGCATCACTAACACTAGCTAGTGCTAGCCAGCGTGACAGCCAGAAATTTTGGCGTGACAGTTGCAGTACTCAGAGCATCCTGTTAGTGTCAGTGACCCTTATTTTCTAGGGTTGTGTCTTCAGGCTTCCTGTCCCCCATGATTCCTCTTCCTGTTTCCCTTTGTTCCTCTTCCTTTCCCCAGAGAGGATGCTGCAAAGTATTGTCTCTACTTTCCCCCATTCTTCCTCTTCCTTTCTCCCATCATTCCTCTTCCTGCCCTCCATGCTTTCTCTTCTCCTCTCCCCACATTGCTCTGCCTCTCCACATCTCTCCTGATTCCTCTTCCGGTCCCCGATGATTCCTCACCCTGTCCCCCATGAGCAGCCGCCGCCAGAAAGATGATGCTGCCAGCCATCAGTGGAACAAAGCCAAGCCCCAAACAGCGATGCTGTCTCACTGCCACAATCCAAAACAGGCTTCAATTTATCACCAAGATAAATCTGTGTCTCACAGCACAGCTAAACTGTCAACCTCTCACCCCAAAGACAAACTGATGAAAATTATACCATAATTGTACCTCTAGTTGGTTTCCAGATGGAATGGTGCACTGCAGGGTAGAGCTTGGAGAAATATGCAGAGTGTTTTTACTTTCCTTTTTTATATATCCTTGTAAAAAAAGAACAACACATTTGAACAAAGAGCAGGTAGTTATGGTTTCAAAGACATTGTTTCAGCGGTTTCAAAGATTTTCACTCCCACCGGTAAAATGTCGTCTGCAGTATGTATTGTACTTCTAGATGATTGGTAACGCAATGCTTTTATGTGCTTAACTGGGACATGTTAACAGAGCTGCAGATAAGGTGGAGTTATTTGCACCTACGTGTTTTCAGACAGGTGAGCAAAGCAACAGAATTCAGTGAGGCTGTTATTTTTGTTCTTGGGTCGAGGGGTGTTGGCAGCCACAGAGTTCTCACAGCCGATATCACGGCGTGAGGTGAAGGAGGAGCTTACAGAAGAAAGGGATGACTAAAAGACAAGCGAGAGAAGATACAAACACTGAAGAAAAAAAGAAGAAAAAAGAAAGTCCAAGCTTATTTAGGTCGATAAGGGAAAGTGATAGAGAAACTCATTTTGAACACATCGTTCTTTTCAGATGGCAGAGATTCTTCAATTGAAGTTTCCTTCCCCTTTGGCATATGAAATTGTAAACACAATTTGTTTTGTTTGTTTAGTTTTGTTTGGGTTTTTGGGGGAAGGTGGGGGCTCTCTACAAGTTTAAATTAATTTTTAAAAAAACATTTTCAAATTGAATAACATAGACTAGTTTCGAGAGTGGAAACACTGCAGTGCATAAGTGACCACCCTCTTTCATTTCACCCCGGCCCGGAACACAGGCATGCAGTAGCTGTTAATGGTGCACATGTGACACGTGTGGGGCTTCGGTTTGGGGCTTGCTGATGAGTGCGTGTGGGAGTGTGCACGCATATGTGCGAGCTTGTGTGTGTGTGTGTGTGTGTGTGTGTGTTTTGTTTGTGTGTGAAGCAGGACAGCCACTGCAGAGAGGTCTTAGTCTGCCCTTCAGTGGTGGATGTCGGAAACAGAATAGCCTTCCTCCTCTTGCTCTCAGTAGGGAGAGAAACTCAGGGCTCAATTAGAGCACAGCTGCAGTGCAGTTGAGCCAAGCTCATTTTGAAGAGCATCCGATAGTGCGCCGTGTCCCCTGAAGGTCAAACTGAATGAAACTTATTCACCTGTGATTCTTCACCACGCTCCGTCTCGTGCGCACTGCAGAGTCAGGACGTGTACAGTAAGCACGTGGAGCAGAGACATTAGCATTTAATCCACAGACAGATGCAGCTAGCGACGCATTGCTGTTTATTTTTTATGCGTTAATGAAGTGATTAAGTCCACTGTTCATGCTTTGGGTTTCCTTTCACCAAACACCACTTTAATTTAATTTTCATAATGCGAGAGAATTGTATTGATTGGTGTTTGAACATACGTGGCACGCGCGCATGTGGAAAGCACAGGAGAGACCTCGATAAATCACACCTAAAAGACTGGGGCTTTTCCGCGGTGAGTCCCTCAAGCCGTGACAAATGACAAAGAAGTAATCAATCTCTATTGCATTTACAAATGCTAAAACAATGTTCACCTTTTCTTCTTGTGCAGACAGTAGTCATACGGTAGTCGCTGAGCTCACGTTCGCTCGAAAGCCAGGAAGATAATACAAACATTATTTCTAAAAGGTCAACTTTCAGGCATTAAGCCCCGAGAAGCTTGCTAATAGCTTGGCGGGCTGAGAGAGACATTGATCGAGGCGTCGTCCCCTCAGACAGTCCTGAGTACGTACGCTTGTTTGTTCTCGTAATTGAGCTTGAGACCGTCTCACCTTGCAGAACATCAGAGAGGTTTGGTGTGGTGCAGGGATGTAATGTTGCGGCGCCAGCCCCTAGGGCCAATCAAGCGATGATATCTTTTTAGATGGATGCCGGGTCATCCAGTTGCACAGCAATTTGCAAATAAACTGCAGCACACAACAAAAAATATACAGAAAAGCGGCTAATTACTGTGATGTAATACCATAGTCTGAATAATGTATCATGTCTGTTCTCTTTATAATCATACAATTTGCCTTCTTATATGGTATTAATAAATAGGGGTGGATGGGGTCAGATGTCACACGGGTCAGTTGTATTACATTACAGACTAGATTCAATCAACATTTGTCTCAATTAAAAGTAAGAGTGTGACTTGACTCTGAAAATGTCAAAAAAATTAATGAATTAAAGGTGTTACAAACAACTCCTGTTAGCATTGACCTGTCTCACCCCTATTAAATGTTGTACAGCCCCTAAAATGACAGTATGCATCCCCATAATCAGGCAAAGAACTGTGACAGACAACAGCACTTTGGCTGCTCTCTATTGTTAGCAACTGTCCTCTCCTGGAGGTCAGTAATTTATCTTCACTCACTGGCCCTGACTTAAGGTTCTCAGAAATCAGAAAAGGGAAACAAAACTGCTGTGTCCACTACTTTCAAAACAGCAGGTCGCTGCATTGAACATAGTTTTTTTCTGAAATTCATTTAAACTTTTTAAAGTTTTAATCTATGGCATTACATTTGTGTAATCAAAATTAAGCAAAGCCACAAGACCTGTAAGCAAAATATCAAGTGTTGAAATAAAAAAATGAAAAAATAGTAATTCAAATAAAAAAATCTTTTGAATGCAAACTCGGCTTTACTTTTGCAAGCATTTCCCCACCTTTGGTTTCATAATTTTTTTATTTTTGTTTTCCTGTCTGTGTTTTTGACTTTTTAATGTATTTTTGCTCTTCATGTATCTATTGCTCTTCAGTTTTGGCACATTTGTGATATGTGGGTGGGGTTTGAAAGAAGGGGTATAGCCCAGTGGCGTAGCGTGGGTTGCCAGCACCCGGGGCGAGGCACGTAACGCTAATCCGTTAGCACTCCCTGAGTCCCTTCCACCAGTTAGGGCAGCGGTCCCCAACCTTTTTTGCACCACGGACCGGTTTCATTCAAGACCATTTTCCGCGAACCGGGGGGGAGGGGAGGGGGGGGGTGGTACACACGAAAAAAAGCTGAGACCAGTTCATTTATTTCGCGGACCGGGGGGGTGCATGGGGGGGGAAAAAATGTTGCGCCCCTCAGAATTTTACGCCTGGTGCATGAAACCGGTCCGTGGTGCAAGAAAAGGTTGGGGACCGCTGCCCTGACTGTGTTTTTTTTTCTTCTTCTTCAGAAATTTTGCGCCCCTCTGAATTTTGCGCCCGGTGCACCCGCACCGGTGGCACCCCCCACGCTACGCCTCTGGTATAGCCTACTGATAAATCAGGGTTTGGAGTGACAGCTCCTTTACCACACCCACTTGGTGGATGATTCAAGTGGCTCACAATGTGTCAACTTTTGACCATCAACAAATCAACCATTAACAAAGCAGGGAAAGCATCAGGTTTTAACACGTTAACCTTTACGGTGGAAATTGCCCATTGGCTCCATTCGCCAAAAAGAGCCACTTCATTTGGCTCTCAGTCAACCCAGCTATCAAAATAATGACTTCTGATTGGTACTTATGCACATGAAATCACTCAAAGAGAATAATTCATCTTTGCTGGCAGTTTACAAATGAAGAATACAATGCATGTGTTTATTTTAGGAGGATATGGTTTTAACTACTTGATTTGCCAGTCCGGGAGCTGAATGAATGGTTCTTTCACAGTCACTCAAAGGAGCCGTTCAAAAAGAGCTGTCTCATCACTAGTGTTATCAGAGCCAAGATCAAGAGATCAGAAGCTATCGGTAAGCTATACTTGAATTCCAGATCGGTTTGTCTATGGTATGGATAACTTACATTAACATTACTTTGTTTATTCAGGGCATGGCTAGCTAAGTAAAGCAATCAATGGAGCCAATTATAGCTAGCTAGCATACTTTGCTAGCTAACAGTAGCTAACCATTTTACTGTGATACATGGATGGAAAATAAGCTAGGAAGCTAGTGGCATGGGTTACAATTCAATGTAGATCAACAGCTAGCTAGAGTTGCAGGTTTGTGAGATTTCTTGTCAGTCCTTTTTGGGGAAAATCCATCTGCTTCATGCAACATTGATTCTTATGATGCCTGTCTCCCTACAGTGCTGCCTGTAAACATTTCAAGGTCCAAATTACCCAGTCCTGAATTCTCTTGATAAATGTCCTGTTTCCATTCTCCAAACGATTAAACCTTGGGGGGTATGCAACATTAGTTATCTAGCTAGCTACCAGAGAAAACAGAAACAGAAATAGAGCAATATAATACACACTCTGGGCCTGTGTCAAACCCGGAGCCTCTGTGTTCTCCGCTCTGACAGTGCTGTTTGATTGAATGGCAGGCTGAGGCCGGGCACCTTTTTAAAGTGCTTTTAAAAAAATACTATTTTTATACTAAATAGATTTGAAATGCATATCTTTCTAGACAAAGGTCTCAGCTATCAAACCCTGTAAAGGAACAGGTTTTTCATTACAAAACTTTTTTTTGTTGAAAATAAACATTATTCACTTCATAATTTGATTTGTGTGTTAGACACAATAAAAAGCATGCTCAGTAAAAGTTCAGGCCAACAAGGGTTTAAAGTCCTCAAATATCTGATAATGGTGTTCTTTTACTCAGATATGTAAAAAAAAATTCTGATTTCACACTATTCTGAAAAACCCCGTTTTCAAATTCTTTAATTTTCTACCTCTGTTTTCAATATTAAGAATATAAATGTTGTTAGGCAGATAAGACATCCTCAGATGTAGATCAGTTGGCATTTCTAACAGATCAACAATATTAACTGAACAAAGAGTAACATATTTTTGTTGAAAATGAACATCTGACAGTTTTGACAAACAACTGATGGAGGTGATAGCAGATCAATAATACTAGAAAATATTCTTTCTCAAGATACTGAAAATTGTATTCCACCATTCGCAATGCATGAGGAATGTTTCATCTGACATTTCATAACAAAAACAGAATAGATTGATCATGAAATGTGAATGTGATGCTGAGCAAAAATAATGAACTTATTTTCAACCTGCCCAGGACAATTTAATTTTCAAGCGTAGCTTCTTCTTGGATAATCTGACTAAACAACAGGACAATAAACCCCACCCCACCACAGCACAGCCATGCCCTGTCCAAGTAAATCACACCCTGGATCAGATATTCCAGTGCAAAATGGCTGTCCTTCCTCCTGAGAGCAGTATGCCCCCTATGTTCTCCAATGGCTCACTGAAAAACACAAGATAACTGTCAGTGCGAGATGCTATTTCTGTGTCAATAGTTGACTCTTAGTTGAATGTATTTTTCTTTGTCGTGATTCTCTCAAGAAAAGTGGCATGTCATCTGAAACATTAATATGACATTTCTCAACAACAATAGAAATATACCCTTTAATCCAATTAAATGTCTGTTTCAAATTGCTATTGCAATACATTAAAACGGTATGTTTTGAAATAGGACCAATTACTAAGATGTAATTTCTTTCTACATTTACATTTTACATCTTAAGCATTTAGCAGACGCTCTTATCCAGAGCGACTTACAATATGTGCATTAATACATGGCAGGAACAATCATAGGATGCGCAAGAGATCAGTGCAGTAATACAGCGATAGACATCATTGTAGGCAGCTGCATACCATACCTGTAACACTGGGAAGGAAAAGGTTAGTAATTATTATTATTATTTTATTTTTTAAATGAGGAGTAAGCAGGGATACATATACAAGAAGTATTGAACAAGTGGCTAGATGTACAAAATTCAGTGGTAGTGGAGTCTGAAAAGGTGGGTTTTGAGTCTCTTGCGGAAGATCGTAAGTGATTGCGGAAGGTCATTCCACCACCAAGGGGTCAGGACAGAGAAGAGGTGAGACCGCGAGGAGCGGCTGCCGGGCCCCGGAGGGATGGGGCAGTCAGTTTGCCGTTTGCCAGAGGAGGCGGAGCGGAGGGGTCTGGTTGGGGTGTAGGGTGTGATGAGTGTCTGGAGGTAAGGGGGAGCAGTTCCTCTAGCTGCTTAAAAAGCAAGCACCAGTGATTTGAATCTGATGCGTGCTGCGATGGGGAGCCAGTGCAGAGAGGAGAGTAGAGGGGTGACGTGCAGCATTCTGGACTAGTTGCAGTGGCTTGATGGACCAGGAGTTGTGTGACCTCTTGGGTGAGGAACGGTCGGATCCTCCGGATGTTGTGGAGGGAGAATCGGCAGGTCCGGGTGATCGCTGCGATATGGTCCGAGAAGCACAGCTGGTCGTCCAGGGTCACTCCAAGACTCCTGGCAGACTGGGACAGAGACACTATGGAGCCTTCCATGATGATTGAAGCATCGGTCATCAGGGAGCCCTTCGCTGGGAGGAAGAGCAGCTCAGTTTTTACCAGGTTCAGCTTCAGGTGGTGGGTGGACATCCAGGCAGATATGTCAGCCAGGCATGTAGAGATCTGTGCTGGGATCTGGGTCTCAGAAGGAGAGAAGGAGAGAAAGAGTTGAGTGTCGTCAGCATAACAGTGATAAGAAAAACCATGAGCAGAGATGACAGAACCAAGTGACTTAGTGCACAGGGAGAATAGGACAGGGTCTAGCACCGAGCCCTGTGGGACTCCGGTGGAGAGGGTGTGGGGAGAGGAGAGGGATCCTCTCCAGGTCACCTGGTAGGATCGGTCAGCCAGGTATGACTTGAACCATGTCAGTGCAGATCCAGAGATTCCCGTCTCGACAAGAGATGAGAGCAGGATCTGGTGGTCCACAGTATCAAATGCAGCTGACAGGTCGAGGAGGAGGAGGACGGAGCTAAGAAATTGGGACTTAGTCTCTGACCTGCATGACTTAGGCATTAGGCAACAGACAATGGGCATGCTCACCCTCTGTAAGTGTTCTCTTGTGCTGCTTGATTGGAGTTGGGAAACTAACCCCCATTAGTTTCACTAGAATGCCTTCAACTAGACAGAAACAGACATCCCTCCTGCCATGTTTATGGTGAAAACGTGCTGTTGGACCATGGGGGTGCAAAACTCCACTTTAATGTCTTAGTGCTCAGTGTCCACAGCAATGGCCTTTGCTAGCCACTAGTGCTGATCATACACCGCTGCTAGCCAGTCTCCATTTTAAATGCTGTCGACAGTTATCTCTGTAGTGGTGCCCTCAGGACCTCTCAGGGGCTCCTCCTCCATCAACAGGGCCAAAGGATTTATGCTCCCTGCCTCCATAGCAGTGTGTTCAATATCAGAATGATCCCCTCTTGCATCAGTCTGCTGTTTCTCTTTGCAGCCATGGAAATAGAAAGTAGCCATGCTAACGCACTGAGAAATCAATGGCTCGCTGCAAAAGCATAAAAGCCATCTGTGGTGGATACTATTCTGATGGGGTATGACCTGGTATATTTTTCTCTTTGATGGATCCGGTTTGAGTGGTTATGTGAGAGGCGTGTCACATCTTTGCATACATGTCTTCTTCCTCAATGTAGTACAGCTGGACACCATTCAGACTGTTTGTAACTTTTTAACTTTTTCGTCTGCCACATCATTTCCTCGCAGGTTGTCAGTCATTCTTTTGACAGTTCCCCCAATGCCATCTGGGACATCCTTGCCATGGGTTGTGGAGAAGAAGTTTCATGTCGTTCTTTTATAACCCAGTGTGGGTGGGACATCAGAGAAAAGAAAGAAGTTCTCCTTGTTCTTATATTGTTTGCTGGGACCATCAGACCAAAAGTGAACAGTGGTAACTAATGGGAATATTGTCTGAGCATCTATTAGGACTGGATCCATGCATGTCCAAATTGCTGCAGCATCTTTTCGCTTTGACTCTGAACTGTGCAAAATGGCAATCTTAGGACCTCAAGCATTAAGCATGCATTTTCATGATATTCTCACAGACATCTTCCAATCTTCCGATGCTTTTGGTGCTGTAATGTGTAATAGCCACAGAGCACAGAACAAAGAATTGGGTTGGGTTCACTGTGGAAGTTGATTGTGGAGTCTGTGAGGATCATTCTCTGCTGCTAAATCTTGTTGCTTGTGATGGTGTTCGTTTTGTTCTAACTTAATTCTGTTGTCATGCATGCAGAGTTCAGAAAGAACTCCTGAACAGTCTGGGTAACACACTGTTGTGTTTTTTTGTGTTGTCTGTTTCTTTTCTCACACTAACTTGTAAGTTAGGCCAAACTGTCAGATCTTATGAAGAAGGCAACACTTCTTTAGAATCCTGCGTGACTATGTCAATGCTTGACCCCTTGAGTCTTGAAGTGCCTGACTGTCAGACACTGTTTCAATAAAACTGAACTAATGTGTCCGTTCTTCTTAAACTCTATGGAGAGAACGTTGTGGAAGAGAAGGTTTCTCTTGATGTTGGGATTTCTAGGCTTGCTTGCTGATACCATTCTCTATCCATGGAGAGTCTATTGCCATTTTATTTGGAACAATATGCCCTGCTTGCTTTCCATGTTTGTCTTGCTCTTTCTCCTTCCAAGATTAATTTTTTCTTGAATGCCTTTTCCTAGTTTTTCTCTTTTCCCTTTCACTTGCAAGTTGCTGTCTTATGCTACTGGACTCTATTATATGCTCTAGTGGACTATCTGGGGGTGTGTCTACTAGCTATATTTTCCTGCGCTACTTGGACGTTTTCTGAGAATGTCTCCAAGCCCTTCTCTGATGCCTCTTCTCTGTTTCATTAAAATCTCCTATTTGTCTTAGTTGCCCATCTTGAACCCCTTTCTTCCACCTTTCCTTTTCCTGCTCCAAATTTTTGCTCTCTGACTGACTGTATATTTTCTCTCTTCTCTTTCTTTGGTACTCCCTATTCCTTCTCCTTCACTGGTAAGTCTTAAGCATAGGATATTATATAACCCCACTAGCCTGTTCATGCTCTACAAGCCAAGGTAAAGGTGTTCAAATATGTTCAGGCTATATATGTAAATGTATATGTAACATGTGGAAGTGGTAAGATTTGGATATTAATTTGGACAGACTGCGCAATACAAGTTTTATTTAATTTCGGGTTGACAGCAAATATTTTCCGTTTAGAGGAAGTAATAAATATATATTTTTAAATGACATAATAGAAAATAATGTATCTCGCTAATACCACAATTAGCTACACCTCAATATGGGTAAAATTGACATGTAAGGGCTAGAAGAACTATCTAAGGAAATCATATTCAGTATACAAGTATTTAGCATGCTAACACCAGGTGGTGCTTGGTTTTGCTAAAGTACAGCTAATCTACATTTTACCAAAGCCAAAGACTCACTTCGTGGACAGAATAGTGTATCTCCTGTCCATTGGGGAGCTTATAAATAAATGTCATCTGTATCGCAGCTATGAGATAAACAGTGAGGGAGCTCGGTGACTGGACACAGACTGTGGTCCTATCCACTCTCCAGGCCAAAAACACAGTGTATGTTTGACCGCATAAATGTAAACAGTAACTTGTTGCACAGGCTGTTATGTTTTCCATTACTGTTGTGATTTATATCCATTGTGATATATATATATATATAAATTCTACACTGAATGATAAACAGTAGCCTAATTCATGAGCCAAGAAAGAGGATTGGGACATAGCCTCCAACTTAAGTAATGTCCAGTGATGAAAACAATACCCAACACCCAAAATAGGGCACAGGTGAGAGTAAGTGCATTGATCTACCCCTGAGCTGGCTCTAGAGTGAAACAAATTAGATACAGCACTGTAATAGGGCACAAGAACATATACAATGGAATGGATAATGGATTGCATTTATATAGGGCTACCTTAAAGTGCTTCACAGACAGAAAATGTGGTCTTGGCTACATACGTGCTCTCTTTATTTACTGATTCATTGCCACTGGCACGGAAGCTTATGCTCTTCCCATTTTCTGAAAACACTCAAAAGGACGTTACTGACAGGCTTTATGAACCATTAATTGCTCTCTGGTGTGACCACAAATGCTAAAGATATGCCGTTATCACACTTATTGTTGTAGGTAAAGTGTGACCAGACATCAGCCTCTTTAACAACCTGGCCCTTGTGCTCTTAATGAGCGTGGTGCCAGCAACTGTAAACAACCCAGCAGAAATTACCACAAAATTGGTTCAAATAAATTAATAGTTCATTCATATATTTTTTAATATGCCCATTATATTTGTGAGTGAAATCACATGTGGGTTTTGTATAACATGAATATAACCAATTAGATGGTGAAACATGAGCCCTCATTATTTAACTTCCCAGGAGGCAATTACTGTAGATGAGATCCAAGAAATAATGCCATCCCCCCCCAAACCCTTAGCCTTTTTTAAATGACCCTGTCCTATATAAAGATGTATGAAACAAACAGTTTGTCCGTTTTTTCATGGCGGGGAAGGGCACAGCGGCAGTAAAATCATTTTATGTGCTTAGGCTGTCCCGGCAAAAATGTAACAGTCTTTCAGTCTTATTAAGATGAAGCCCACCGTCCCCCAGACAGTTTAATAACTGTTCTTTATGTTATAATAACACAGGCAATTTTGGCGTGGAGGGTTTCAATTTCTGAGGCAGCGTCCATCATTCGTTGGAGAGATTAGAGTCCCGTGTGCGGCTAATCGGTGACAGAGTCAAATTGCGCAGACTGTAGCTCAAGTTCTTGTTAATGAGGCCATTTGCTCGCAGCGGCGTTCAGGGGGAACTAATCGCCGAGCACGGAGAGGTGCTGGCACTAGGGGGCAGTCAGCTGTGGTCTCGCTGGGGAGCGTCTGGGCTACTGCAGGCCGCCTGTGCTTTTGTGCCTCCGATATCTCTGCTTTACGGAAAGTGTGCGTGCGCCGGTCTGAATGTTTTTGCCAGAAGAATTCAGAGAGAGAGAAAGGAAAATAATATCTTAGGCATCCAGTAATAGGAAGAAAATATCTGGTGGGTTATGGCTATTGTGTAAATAAATAAGTAAATAGAGAATATGTGAAGTTGTTATAACAGTACGCTGTAATCGTGTTTCTGGAAATGCTTTACCTTGCTGGGAAGGCACTCAGCACAAGTGGAGTTTGTGAAGTGGTGCTGAATTTGACACAAAAATCATCAAACAATCAATAGCAAAGACCCTGCTCAGCATCTATCTATCTGTCTGTATGTCTGTCTGTCTGTCTGTCTATTAACTACTTGCTTCAGTTATTATCTTCATTTAACAATAAAAAGGCAGAGGTGCTAGCTACTGCAACAAATGATTATGTTAATGGTTTTGTTAAAAACGTAATCTTCTCAAACCTGAAGTGAGGTATGATTTTATTGGATGGAGAATTAACATACCTGATTTACTGGCTGAAAAATATGTACCAAGATTCATAATTCCAAAAGTGAGCAAGCCAGCTAGCCAGAGTACTCTGTACTCAGTGTCAAAACCATCAAATTGATTGTTTTTGAGGGTCCCAAACTCTTCAGATTGACTCCATTGGTAAGCAGGCATGCGTAGTCAAAGCTGCCATTCCAGTGATGTAGGCATCACCAACATGGCAGCGCCAAGCAGGTTTGAGCCATATGAGGCGAACTTAAATTACTTAGCTTTAAATACGTGTTGTAATCATGAGCATTGACACATAACAAACATCATCAAACATTCTGTGTGGGTTCTGTGTGGCTCTCTAGGTAGAGCATGGCGCTGACAACCCTCAGGTTGTGGGTTTGATTCCCATTGGGGCCACATATACTGAAAAATGTATGCATTAACTTCTGTAAGTCGCTTAGGATAAAGGCGTCCGCTAAATGGCATACTGTATATTTATATATATATATATATATATATATATATATATATATATATATATATATATATATATATTATATTAAACATATTCATCTGAGTGTTTTCAGTTTCCCTTTAAATGGACCAGAGGACAGAGTGTGTGCCACTGCCAGATGTATTTTATTTTTATCCCCTAAAATATTATTCAGAAGTCCCCATCTTCAACTGACTCCCCCATATAAATTCCTTCATACTTCCTTTTAATATCCCCCATACTCATTGACTCCCATTTACTCTGAAACATTTACATTTTTCACAAGCTCTTATATTTGGGGGATAAGGGCAAAAATTTGGCAACCCTGGTGCAAGACAATTTTGGAATTAGGTGCTTTAAACTAAGAACGAGGTTCTACTCTGTGCTAAGTATTGAATTAGGAAATGATGAAACAGTGGAATAGAGAAATAAATAAGTGCACAATGCCCCTTATTTCTTTTTGCCTCCAAAGCTGATAAGACAATATTGATTGAAATGCATGCTAAATAATACAAGCAAATGTGAAGCTTATTTTCACACCATTATCCATCAATTGAAATATTGGCACAGGGGTCTAATTTATTGAATACACTAATGTTCAGCAATAATTCTCCTGTCTTGCGATGATTAATAGCAGCTTTTAAGCATCCACGTTTCCTTTATTAAACTCAGGCCATATTTGTCTTTTAATATGATTGTGGGTTTGTCAAATAACCCACTGACTGTAATACATGGTGTCAGCAGAAAAATATGTCTGCATTTTGAAGACCAATAATATGAAAAATGCAAATATGAACATTAGAAATTTACGCTCCTTGGAAACCCTTCGTGATAAATGACTCTTCACAATGAATTTGCACTATTCCACATTAGATGGTGTGGGTGTAGTTGTAACATGCAGACAAGTATGCTATTACAATGTATCTGGGGTTCATTTCTGCTCCATGGAAGAGAGGAAGTTTAACTCTCACTACGAAATAAATATTTTCCATAACACCAATGGTGAAGTGAGAGCATCAATAATCTGAAAAAAAAAGACAGCTTTCACTTTAAACATTTTTCTCAATTTAATCTGCATTTCTGGCCTCCCACCTGGCTGGGGAGATGACCTAAAATATATTTTCTGCAAATTGGCCTTGTTTCAGAGTGAAATGATGTAATATGTAATGATGTAATATCTGCTACCGATAGCTTATGATTATGACTTTGCACTGATGGATGTTTACCAAAGCAGTTCAGACAAAACATCTTTCTCAAGGGTACAGTCTGGAATTCAAACGGGCAACCTTCTGGTTTTGAGTGTAAAGTTTTATGGTGTATGAAACACAACTTTGCTTGCCTATGACCCTTAAACAGTCACCGCTAAAACAAATCCTCTGATTTCTCGATTTGGACGCCCGTAGAGAAGCGACAGAGCCCGAAAACAGTCCCCAAAGGGGAGACTCCTCATTCTGGCCATGTCAGCAACAACACTGGCTGGATTACGATCGCACAAAACCACAAGACCCACTAGAGACAGCAAGGCAAAAATTAAATAGGTCATATTCTTTCCCTAATGAAATATGAAGGTTGATCTGATGCTAGTCAGCGTTAGGAAATCTATTTATGCAACAAATCATTACCAACCCGATACACATACAGCATACAGTACGAACCATTTTTTGCTGTTGTATCTGCTGGAGAAAATATGCTTCTGCAGCATTTTAATTATGAAGAGGGTCAGATGTTAATATCTGCTTCATTAAGCCCCTCGTTTTATGAGAGCATAAAAGAAAAGACATAATTGAAGTCGGAAAAAAAACGTGCGTGTGCTTCTCTCCTCTTGCCTTTCTGCTAACTGCGGCTAACTGTATTTAATGTGTAAGCTGCTCCGAGGCTATTGCCTTCTCTGTTTAAATGACTAGCTGTGACAGTGCCTAACACAGGCTAGTAGTGGTTCGAGGTCACGCGCATCGCTCTCCAACACAACAGTGTTCGGCTGTTTGCTATTTGCCGGTCTGATGTCGAGCCGCTAGCCGCTTATGATATCATATTCAATTTATTCAGCTACAGTGGGAGCCTTGTCTCAGATCTCAATTTGCCCAAGTCCAACGGCGGCACAATATCTCTGTTGCTGCGTTTGACTCTAGCAGAACAATGAGAGACGATGCTAGCATCACAGTTCCTCTCTCACAAGGTTGCAAGCAGATGGGAAAGCAAGTCCTTTTATTCAAGGTATGACTCTAGTCTGTCTTCAGTCTAGTCTGGTATAATGCCTCCTTTAACATATTAAAACCTGTATTCAGGACAGTCTCGTCGTATCTGACCCATTTAACACATTCAAAGTTAATTCAGGACAAACAAAACCATTTCGCATGTATGGTATGTAAACTGCATGTAAGATTTGACGAGCCAGCAAAGATTTTTTTACATTTGACAATGTACAGTATTAACCAGCTTCCGGGGTTGTCAGAGCCTTAGGGAAACTAGAGGCCAAGGACACATGCCACATTTTGTTTACTGTGGTGGGTGATTTACATACTTGGTTTACTTTCCTGCTCAATGCAGTTTAATATTTTATGCCATTTTCGGTGTCAATGAAGTCAGCATAGTATATCTGTCAATAAAATGATAATAGGACTGACAGTTTGGTGTAGAAAATGACTTTGCATGTCAGAGGAACCTGGAATGTCTGGACCTGGCATATCCATCCTGCACACACTGAAGGTAAATCCGGTGGTGAGGGAGTTGCAGTGTACAATTGGGAGTACTACACATTCAATTCACAACACCAAAATATCTAACTGCTCAATAGGGGGAGACAGCAGACTCATTGGAAATTCTGATACTGTTGCTCTTTTATATTTTTTATTTTGAAAATTACAATTATAACACGATGTAATTTGCTCACATAGTTGCTTTGCAAACACCTGATCCATAATATGGCCTTTAAAGCACCCATTAGTGTAGAAAAATGCACATACAAGGTTATAAAGACATTTTAAAACCTACTGTGAACTCATTTTGCTAACATTGCAGTTTTGCAAATGAGCCATTTGCTTATTTAGAACAGTGTAAATTGCATTAATTTGAAGCTTTGATTGCATTTTTAATGAAAGAGGGTATGATATTGGTTTGCTTGTAACAATGAAACAGATGTGTTATAAGTGCACAAATTTCAATGTTTTAAAACCCAATATAACAGACTCACCTTTCAAATACTCTAACTGTCAACCCAACAGCCATAATTTGATTCACAGAAAGTTTCTGTGTTCAGACATTCACCTCAATGGCTAGAATATGCAAGTACAATATTAACCCTATTTTAGCACTGAAAATAGGCAATATGATTTTGTTATAATTCTCATCTAAATTCAGTATGTGAACACTGAAAATGTACATTGGCTTAACAGTTTAGATATTGTAGTGTGCCAAATGCTTATAAACAAAGACACTCGTTCTTGAAAGCACCTACAAGACCAATTTCCTCACTGTCATAATTTGTTGGCAGAATTGCATTCGGTGTCGGCTTTTATGTTGTCGTGGGCGGTTTGCTATGAGAAACAGCCAATGGGCTGTAGAGAAAGAAAACATGAGAACTAAGGCAACACAAAACCACAGGCTGGACCGGAGCAGAAGATGAAGATCTTATTGAGCTTTTGTGGGAACATGATCACGAGCATTGTATCTGATAAATCCACAGAGATCTAGCTCCCATCAATGAACAAAAGCAAAATAATTGGAAAGGAAAACCTGGGCAGCTGGGCTGAAATGGTAGGCTTTTCAGTGTGTCCCACACTAGAGTTATGTTGAGTACCAAATGCACTAAAAAGAAAACAGAAAACTATTACACTTGGCAATAGGTGTAGCAATAACCACAACATCCCGAGATAATGACAAAACTATGACTGACATACATTAGTGTGGCAGTTCCAACTCCAACAGTTCTGCAATAGCCAGCCCCTGCAGTGTGTCAGGTACATTTGCAGTACACTCACTTGCTATTTTCAAAAACCACACACCGTGTTTAAGGTGAGAAGGGGTCACATTCAGCGCTCCTGTTATCATAAGGAAATGTAATGTCAAAGTAATGCACCCTGTGAGGATTGAAACACGCAAAAGCGACTGCCTTATTCGCAGTGTGTGCATGCATGTTACTCACCGAGCTGTGCCCTTTAAACGAGAGGAAATAAGTCAAGAGGTGGGAGGACGGAGAGTGAATTTAGGGGTCACCAAAGTCCCCTATACCTGGGAGAGTGGGGGGGCCTGTGGGGGGTCCCCACGGGTCACTCTGCAAAACAGGAATCACTCTTCGCATGACAGCTCCGACACTTAATTAATAGCAGCTCTGTCGCTTCTGTGTATTTTTAGGAAACTCATTTTCTGCTTTACAGAAGGTTATGATGTACATCTTAAAATGCATTTTCTGACAGACCATTTATCAATCATGCAAAGCAACACAAAGGTACACACATTGAGCTATCGGCACCCAGGTTTCCACTGATGTGGCCCAGCTTATCCCTGTGGCTGAATCAGAGATGGGTCCCGAGATGGAACGATTCCAGACGCCGGAGGGGAGAAAAAACATTCTCTAAATACGAGACACACTTGCTACCTACTTCTGAAATATAATCATGCAATTATGATAATACTGGCCTGCGCCATAACATTAGTTGCTGGAAAGAGGCCAATCATAGGAGAGGGTGAAATTATCAGCGGTGCTGAATGACAACATCTGCAGTCCTACCTGCGGTGTCAGAGCCGAAGGTGTGCGATCGGCTCGGCGGTGAGTTTGCCAGGACGTGGCCGTGCAGTCTCCTCCATAGAGGCCCGTCCCAGACCTCCATACAGGAAGCCAGCTGCCACGGGGCACAGAGCATGAAAAACACCATAAGGAGAGTTAGTGAGCTTGGAGATTTCTCAACTGCCAAGAGCAATCTTGTGACTGGTTGTAAAGGATCTGTCTGCACAGCCTACCTATATGTCTACTCGTATAGTCTGTCTGCATAGTGTACATCGCATACAAGCTAAATCAGTGGACAAAAAGTCTTCCACTGTAAGGCTACAGCTGCTGTCACTATAATAAACCTTGTATATACTGTATATATAGTGCCCTTGTGTGCTTTTCCACAACTTTATCCCAGAGTTCTTTTGAAAGCTCCTTGTTGCTTATGGTGGATTCTTTACTCTGAAATGCAGATTGGTTATTGGTTGCTCCTGAGCTAGTTTACAATTGGTAAGATAAGCAGGGTGTAGACTTACCAATACATTTTATCAGAACATTTGAGAACAGTTTTTTCACTTGGAAGTTGTTGGGTAAAATGTGGAAATAAAGGTGGTTTATTAAAAGTCTGATTAAATATGTTTTAATTTTAGACTGTAAGGCAACAAAAGGTGACATTTTTGAAACAGGGTGTAGACTTTGGGGGCACTATGTGTATATATATATATATATGTGTTTCTCTGTGGCTCAGTTGGTAGAGCACAGTGTTGGCAACGCTTAGGTTGTGGGTTCAATCCCCACTGGGGCCACATATACTGAAAATATATGCATTCACTACTGTAAGTCGCTTTGGATAAAAGCGTCTGCTAAATGGCGTATATTATAAATGACAGCAGGTGGTTGTATTAGTGTGGTGATAAATAATTCAATTTGGTGGGAATTTATCAACAAACATGACACACTACACACTATGCTCCTCCCACTTCCAGCTATGTACTATATGTGCCATTGAAACGACAGAGTTATAACATCATTGGAGGAACATCATGAAGGAATTTTATAATGAAAGAAACAAAACTTTGGCTTTAAAAAGTAGCCTGGATTCTATCAACACTTGTCCTTATCTTTGACTCAAAATTAAATGCAAGTGCTAGTTTTGCTCTTCCCAAACAATTTGGCAAGTTCAATTTGGTGATCGCTGAACTCGCCTAACTGTGTTTGTGAAGAAGAAAAACAATGCGACATTTGCATTTATTTGTAAGTCAAAGTTACGGACAAGTGGTGATGAAATCCAGGCCTGTGGCACTGATATTGCATTTCAAGTCCACCACACTTCCGAATTCCAGAACTGTTTGTTTTCATCTTCGGTTGCTCCCCCTCTCTTTCTCCTCCTCCTGGGTGTGTTGTTTACTGCCGTGTCCTCCAGCGGGTCTGATAATGAGATTTGGAGACACTGTAAGTAAAGCTCTGCTCTTCCTGCAGAGACACGGCACACTCGATTATGTAAAACAGTCCCACGCGCTTCCTTTGAACTGCAGAAAATGCGCAGAAAATCTGGAACCTCTGATGCATTTATAAAAAATAATTAGGGTTCAAACGGAGGTTAAAATGGTGGCTGTTTTGTAAACCGATGTTAATACTAAATGCTCTTGTGTTGAAATCCAATGACAGTTTTCAGCTAACTAAAAGTTTGATGTTCAATTATACTGCTTTCATATTTCAAACACAATGCAAATTATGATCACTCTCTTGCTTTAGAGACAGCTAGAGCATATATTTGAAGCTCACAGCCCATACAATTGGCATCATGGAGTACAGTTATGCAACGAGGTCTTGCAGACACAATTCAATCTGAATCGGGTTGTTCCTTGAAAAGTAATAAGCAGTTTAGCTTACAGTTATAATGGTAACACATATATCTTAATTGATCTTTAAACAGAATTCCTAGGAAATACTGAATATTCAAATAATGAAACCAAACGCCAGGGAAAGTGTTTTGTTGTTGGCCACACCAACATCTTTCGGATGAGACGTTAAACCGACTGTGGTCATCAAAGATCCCCAGGACACTCAATGCAAAGAGTAGGGGATTCCCCGGTGTCCTGCTGTGTTTAATCGTCCCCCATTTTAATTGGCTTAATAATTTCCTCCCACTTCCCCTAAACTGAGCGTTCTGAGGCAAGTATGGCTGCCATGCATCACCCACGTCCGTACTATACATTGGTGTTGGCTGAGATGAGCTTCGCCCTTTCATTGCAACGCTATCTAAATCATGAAAAGACCTACGTAAATGCAATCAATGACATAGACACCATGTAGATTGGTCTCTTCAAGGCAGGTTAGTGCTTAACGTGCCACACTAATAAAACTAGAACATATTCTCTGGGGGGGGGGGTCTCATACAATCCAAGATGAAGTGTAGAAGAGGAGTATTACACCTATAACTAAAGTGTTTTTCAAGCAGAGCAGATCATGAACGACAACTACTCATGCACATTTAGCCCACAGGACCGCCAACTGTTTTCTTAAACAATTTTGGGGATTTTTCTTTTCATACCCTTCCACGTTTTTTAAAAGGAAAAGGGGAAATGAGTTTAAATAATCCAATGTGAGGGGAAAGAAACATCCAGCCTTTTAGCAAAATGCACGTTACTCAGTTCCAGCTGTGACTGCCTCTATCCCAGCACTTAAAACCCCAGCCAACTGCCATTAAACATTCTTATTTTTCCAATGAATATTATAACTTACATCCCACCACCTTTACTGGCCTCTTTTTCCACATCATTACCTCACAATGCGCCAAGACTGTTAAATAAAATCTTTTTAGAAGCATTGCACATTGGCTTCTTTGGCTAAATGCTCTTTATCACAGTTGAGGAGGCAGAGATAATGCTGTAGGGTCTGGTCTCCAACGCTGTGCAATTACCTTGCGTTGGAAATTGCTGTCGTTAAATCTTTTGCTGAAATTACCGATGGCAGTTTCTGTGTTCAACACAGTGCTATTTCCATCCGTGCATTGTGAATGGGGAGGGGGTGGGGTGGGGGGGAGTATGATACTATTTTCATCAGTGCATTGTGATCCTGGGGTGGGGGGAGTGAGCACTTACCAACACTGTGGATATCTTGGGATATGCCTCACATTGATACACGTTATGGCAACACACCAGTTTCAAACCACTGGCCAACAGATTGTCCAACTGTTATTTCCCCCAACAAACAGCCCTGACTGTGAACCGTAGTATTCCCATTTGGAGGCATTCGCAACAAGGGAACATTTTATATGAGTAAACATAACATTCACATCTGTTAACTCTGCAATGCAGTGCACATGAAGGTTAATGGATTTATTTTAATGTTAGCAGTGAATGGTTTTATTTGGGATTGGTTTGAAATAGCACATTTAATTTTAAATAATAAAAAAACACACCTCTAGAGTAATGTGCCACTTGTAATGCTGCTATTATAGATACTATAATTTAGTTATTATATATTATTTCGTTATTATATATACATTTAGTTATTATATATAGTACATATATAAGTAACTGCCAAAATTAAGGGAATACCAACATGATGAAGTGTCTTTATGAGACATTGGGCCACCAAAAGCTACCAGAACAGCTTCAATGTGCCTTAGCATAGAGTCTGGAATAATGTAGATAGTGTCTGCAGCTCCATTGTTGGGATGCAACACCACTCTTCCACAAGAGATTCCATCATTTGTTGATGGTGGTGGAAAACACTGTCCCAGGCGCCGCTCCACAATCTCCCCTAAGTGTTTAATTGGGTTGAGCTCTGGTGACTGAGGCGACCATGGCATATGGTTTACATCGTTTTCATGCTCATCAAACCACTCATGCCCTGTTGATGGGGGCATCCTATGGAGGCTTTGTATTTATTGGTGTTTACCTTGCCCTCTACGCTGGGGAATAGTCTGATTAGATTCTGATATATTATTCTGTTAGATTCCAATTAGGTTGTGAGATAACATTACAATGACCTCGTTCCCCAAACAGTCTTAGAATGTATTTATTGTACCAAATAAGTTCTGTCAAATTCACATAAATACCTCGCAGGCATATCACATATAAACTTACTGGTAACATCCCTGATGTTTAGCATGGAGGATACGTGTCAGTAACATTGCAAGAACGTTATGAAGGTAAGCACTGAAATGCTCGATTCATTGAGCATTTCTTTAATTTAATGACAAAATGAATAGGAATGACCATCCACAATTCCCAAAAAATTGAACTGGAAGGGACATCCAAGAAAACAGTCAAATGTGCATTGGGAACAGTTAACCTTACTTTCCAGGATTTTTTTTCTGGGAACCAAACATATGTTAGCTGGGATGTTCACACACCCCATGCGAACAAGCCCCATCTCCCACCCCCACTACAGTAAACAGCATTGCATCCTCTATATTGCCACTCAAAGGTATTACCAAAACTAATACAGAGCAGGCAAAACTAGACCAAAGTGAACAGTGATCTATTTGTACTGTATAACAAGTGGGCCTAACAACCCCCCAAAAAAAAACCCCTACTATGCTACATGACCGCCAGTCCAACTATCTTCCCAGGGACCTGGTGATGAAGTTCCTGCCCTCACCCCGTTATAATTAGACTGCCCACAGGGAGGGGCTTTCCCCAGAGGATACTGAAGCTTCCCTGTGGCAAGTGCAATGCTCCCTTCTTAATTCTGAACTTATCCACTGCTGCAATGCGCGTATAATTGCATTATTCTTCTGTTCCCGTTTAATGCTTCTGTTAAGAGCTCTGTTGCCTGGCACTGCAAAGAGAACACCAAACAACTGACTAATGGTAATTATTGTAGGGGAAAGAAAATATAATTGTACTGTTTGGCTCTTAGAGCTGGCCCTCTTAAAGGTTTTACATTTAAAACCAAACTAACTGACTTTCAACCACAGAATTATAGCTCAATTCTGAACACAACATGCTTTACGGACTCCTTTCAGTTACGAGTTTTCACTGAAGTCATTTTTCATGCCTGCTATGACAGAGTCCCCCGTTCATGAAAATAATAAAACTGTGCATTGAGTTTAACGCTACCTCACACCTCAAAGATTTGACCTTAAACATTAAAAATGGGTGAGTGAGTGTCTGGCTTCTTTTATGAAATGCATTTACATGTTACAGTAGCTAGGTAAGATTCAAGATATCAAACCCATACGACCAATTAGGTCTTAAAACTTCTTCACTTGCCCATTTCTTTTATTTTTGTGTTGGTGTTAAAGAAAATCCTTGCGTATGTTTCAATAAAATGTATCAATGGCATGTTAACAAATCCATTTATTGTTTATTTTACCAAAGACGGATATATATATATATATATATATATATATATATATATATATATATATATATATACACATCTGTTCATCTGAATCTTGCCATTTTCCAAATTAAAATATATTGTAAAACTATCTGCATCAGTAGGCATAAAAAAATAAATGGAGGTCATATTGAAGCGGCAATAGATTGTGGTTAGTGCCATCAAATCATCCGTATCGAAACAATAGTGGCTTAGCCATGCATGGATCCCAGAGAATTCTGGGCAAAAGGATAAAAAAGTATTAGTTCAGATTGTAATTATTATTCATATGTTTGACAAATAGGAGTGGGGCGAGCTGTTCAAATGACTCCAGTGGAGCAGAGACGTGGCGCGGGGAGACGGTTATTAATCACTGTGTCAGCGCCTCTCTTTGCCCCTTCCGCCTACCGGGTGCATATCTAGGGTTATCAAAGCTTGTTTTCACAGATTAAAAAGCACACCTGTCTGCAAAGATCGATGGGAGACAGTAAAAGCAGTGGCTAAGCCTTGAGTAAGGGGAGCTTTTTTTTCCTTCTGCCACAGATAACCAGACAGGTTGAGACTCAAATGAAAGCAAAACTTTGGACTGAAACAGGTAACCAATGCCCCCACCACCCCAGACAGCTGGTTGTTTTGCCTGAACGTCATCCCCTTTTGCTCTGCATTTGCACATTACAGGCATTTAGCAGACGCTCTTATCCAGAGCGACTTACACAGTTTCACATTTCTTTACATAAAATCCATTTATACAGCTGGATACTTACTGAAGCGATCCAGGTTAAGTACTCAAAGGGTACAACGGCAGTGCCCCATCTGGGATCAAACCTGCAACCTTTGCGTTACAAACCCAGTTCCTTAACCATTATGCTAACACTGCCGCCCATGTACAAAGTGGTGGAGATTCAGACATTTCAAATTGTATCACATGTGGAGAACAACTTCAGGCTTGGCAATTTGACCTTCACTAAAGATGTTATTACATTCGTACTTTTCTGTGTGATTAGCTGGCAACGGTTGTCAAGGAAAAACGCTATTGCATTACTGGGCAAAATGTTGCTATGGCTCCAAAAAAAATGCTTTAACCTGTCTTTGGTAAAAACTCCAGGAATCATGGTGTGTCCTTGTCAGCCCGTTATTGTAAAATGCCAAAGTTGCGAGAAAAGAGTAAAACTGTGAGTAGCCATTTTATTCTCAACCGCCTAACAACAGGCTAGTATTCACATCTGATCACATTACTAGGGGACTGCACTGCTGAAGGATGACAATTAATTTCCTGCTCGAATGAATTGAACCATGATTTAAAGGGCAACCGCAGCCCAACTTGGCAAACTGAAGGGCAAGGTGGCCGCCTGACAAGAATTTCTTTATTTGTTGCCTTCTGCCTTTCCAGGAGCGGTAAGAGAGGAGAAATTACGACCACACCGCGATGAGGCGTAGACAATTCCTCCAATTCACCAGATTCCATTACACAGCTCGACTAGATTCATTTTCATTTTAATCTGAGAGAAATTTAAAGGGAATTAATGAGAGGTGAAATAGCTCATTCAGTGTGATAGTGTACAAAGGTTCACAGGGTGTAGATAACCAATAACAACTGATATCAATTATCAAAGAATGTTCCAGAAAAGAGAGCCTTGGTATTTCATTTATTGTGTTGGTTTATTATGAATCTGTTTAGAACTAGCATCTATGAATAGTGCAATGCCACATTTGGTCAATCCAAACTTAGAACGCTGCGGAACACGCCTAAAGAGACATGAGAAGCTGACAAATTCTCTTCACATAAACGAATTAAGTGTTTTGAGATTTAGGAGAAATGTTCAGTGATCATTTTAAGATGATGCATTTGAACAAACTTTCTCTGAACATAATTCTCATAATTGAAATATATATATATATACAGTACCAGTCAAAAGTTTGGACACACTTTCTCATTCAATGGTTTTTCTTTATTGTTATCATTTTCTACATTGTAGATTAATACTGAAGACATCAAAACTATGAAAGAACACATATGGAATTATGTAGTAAACAAAAACGTGTTAAACAAACCAGAATATGTTTTATACTTTAGATTCTTCAAAGTAGCCACCTTTTGCTTTGATGACAGCTTTGCACACTCTTGGCATTCTCTCAATCAGATTCATGAGGTAGTCACCTGGAATGGTTTTCAATTAACAGGTGTGCCTTGTCAAGAGTTAATTTGTGCAATTTCTTGCCTTCTTAATGTGTTTGAGACCATCGGTTGTGTTGTGCACAGGTAGGGTTGGTACACAGTTGTATACTCAGGTGATTGTGGAGGCCAGGTCATCTGACGCAGCACTCCATCACTCTCCTTCTTGGTCAAATAGCCCTTACATAGCCTGGAGGTGTGTTTGGGGTCATTGTCCTGTTGACAAACGAATGATGGTCCCACTAAGCGCAAACCAGATGGGATGGCATGTCGCTGCAAAATCCTGTGGTAGCCGTGCTGGTTAAGTGTGCCTTGAATTTGGAATAAATCACCAAGTGTCACCAGCAAAGCACCCCCGCACCATCACACCTCCTCCTCCATGCTTCACGGTGGGAACCACACATGCAGAAAGCATCTGCTCACCATCTCTGCGTCTCACAAAGACACGGCGGTTGGAACCAAAAATCTCAAATTTGGACTCATCAGACCAAAGTACAGATTTGCACTAGTCTGCTTTCCATTCCCTGTGTTTCTTGGCCTTAATAATTCTCTTCTTCTTCTTGTTTTTCCTCAATACTGGCTTTTCGACCATGAAGGCCTGATTCCCACAGTCTCCTCTGAACACAGTCTCTATGTGTGCTCGAATCTGAGACGCTGGTAACTCTAATGAACGTATCCTCTGCAGCAGAGGTAACTCTTGGTCTTCCTTTCCTGGGGCGGCCCTCACGAGGGCCAGTTTCACCATAGCGTTCGATGGTTTTCGCGACTGCGCTTGAGGATACATTCAAAGTTCTGGAAATTTTCCGGATTGACTGACCTTCATGTCATGTAATGTCATGTCGTGTCATGTAACACATCACATATTATACATATCTGCAAATAAGGCTCAGTGTTTTTTCAGCTTGGCCAGGAACATGGGCCCCCAAGTCCTTCCCTCCTCTGGGACCACGAGGAGGCCGTAGGTGGAATTTGGGAAGAAGGTGAAGGAGTGGGCGAGGGTGCGGGCCAGTCCCCCCAGGTCCTGCACCTGCACGTTGGGACAGGAGGCCAGTGCCCACTCCACCACCGCGTCGTTCTCCGCACGGGACAGGGTGCAGGTGGAGTAAACCACCGTGCCTCCGGGACGTACCGCAGCCAGGGCGGAGCTGCTCATCACATCACATCACCCGTGGCAGCAGGGGGACCAATCAGAGCAGAGGCAGGCAGTTAAAAACCACACAATGTTCATATTTATTTTGTACATTTCCTTTGAAACCAAGACCCTGCATTCCAAATCACAACTACTCAATTCTCTTATATGCATGCAGTGAATTGTAGACATTTCATAACAATGGAAGACAATACCTTCATATAGGCTAGACTGCATTGCACTTATTATTCCATTACACTACAAGGGAATGCATTCGTCGAGGCTTCAACGCATTGCAGATGCCTTAACACTATACGGGAATGTATTTATAGAGGCTACGCTGCATTGCACATATTCCATTACACTATAAGAGAATATATTTATAGAAAGGCAATTAGTCCCTTGAACATCCTGTAATCTCATGAGCTTTGACCAAAGTATAATGGAAGAGGTTACTGTAACGTACACACTCTACACAGCCACTTAGCAAAGGGGGGTTGTGGTACCATGTCTGCAATATGATAATCGGTTTAGATGAAAATGAAACATTTACCATTTAATATCATTATTCCTCATTTGAGGTTTCTACTCCTCAGTGCACGTGTGATGGATTAAATTACCTGTGTCCTATATGAATCTAATCAAATCAGACCAGGAGGTCACCTTTACTAAGTCCCCGTGCAGCAAGATACCTGTGGTACAATATATTATCTTTATCCTACAATCTGGAATTACCCATTTTATCATTAGTCAGGTAGCAAAAGAGGCTGCCTATCTTCTTGTCAATCACCAGGACTATGGAGATTCCACAAACCGATTAGCATTCTATTTTGAAATTGAAAAGAAAATAAATAGGATGAAGAGAATTCTGAGCTGGATTTGGGATTCTGTATTCAAATCTGACCTGGATTTGTATTCTGTAATCCAATATAATTTATCATTGTGACCAAAGACTGCAGTCCGATTAGAAAGAAAGGGGGGGGGGGGGGAACCCTCAAGATTCCGTTGATCCAAATCATTCTGATTGTTGTCAGAGGTTGATTTAAACAATCAAAAAGTGAAAAACGATAGTCAGGTTTATGCTTATTCACACTGACAATTTTGCTGGGAAAGATGGGGTAAACCACAAGTACTCCTGTACTTTTCTATTTAGATTTGCTCCATTTAAAGTGAAGTCAAATTAAATGTTAATTTTGGCTAATCTGGCTAAATCACTAATGGCAGGATTAAAAAATCCAGATTAATTTGTATGTATTTTAAAAATGTGAAATACTGACCTCTGTTGCACGGCTGCAGTGGGGAAACTTTCACTTTGGGCAAATGCTTTTACCGTTACGCCACTCGGGGGCTCGTGTCATTAACGATTCTTGAGAGGCAGTTAAACAGAGGTCAGTTTTTCAACTTGGTTTGATTCCCTGGCTGTGCCAGCCTGGCTTTGGCTGGGAGTCCCGTTCGGGGGTGTGACGATTGGCTGTTCGCCCCAGGGGAGGGGGGAGGGAAGGCAGCAGGAGCTTGCCGCGTATAAGACTGGCTCTATGTGTACTGGAAGTTACATTCGACAGCTTGGCGAGTTCCGTCTCGGAGGAGGCGGTTCATCGTCTTTGTCACTGCCAGTCCCAGAGCTGCGGCGGCGAGCTCGTAGTACCGGGGGGGTAGTTGAAGTAGAAAGAGGATGTTTCATATGGGTGTGCAGAGACCCGAGGCCTGTTGTTTTTCTTGTTTCTTAAGAAAAGTGCAGAAGTGAAATGGATTTCCCCAGGACCAGGGTTTCAGGTTTAATTCCGTCTGTAGGATTGTTGGATTTCCACTAAAAGAGCAGGACATGAAACCGCATATGGATCGTACAGAATATACCTTCAAGCACTTGAATGAGGAGGGAGCAGTCTTTGCCCTTTCGTGCATAGCTTTAGACAGAATCGCTCCCTTCGGTGTTGCATTTGCCCAAAGTGAGTTCTGAACAGATCAACTGCTTTGCTACCCTGAATCTAAAAGAATTTTCGGAAAATGAGATGAATTGTGTTTAAAAAAAATAAACAACAACAGCAGCAGATGGTGTATTTTGGGGCCCAGATCAGCAGCGGTGGGTATACCGTGGGGTATGAATGCCTCCCGCAGGGCTGTTCCCACATAGATGCACACTCGCGAGCAGCTAATGCCACAGAGACACCCCACCGCAGCTCCACAAAGCCCGCACGGCGAGCCACTTGTATTTTTAGATTTGAGGAAATTCAGTGGAAACATTTATATACCTCGCCTTCCCCTTTGAAAAGAAATCAAGTTTACCCACTGAAATAATCGAGATTCAGTGTGTGTGTGTGTGTGTGTGTGTGATACTGCCTGCACTGCACGCTACTGCCGTTTGGTTAATTATTCTAGGGGGGGGGGGAGCCGGTGAGGGTCAAGGCCTCACATTTCTTCGGTCCGAGCCCTGTCTCCCCTCTTAATAAGATCGTTCTGGGCTGCATGCGCCCATCTATCAGGCATAAAGCGGAGTGGAGCGCCGAAATTTGCATCATTGGACGAACCGGGGGAAAACAAACGACCGAAAGTCAAGTCGGCGAAGGTGCGTCGCGGATCAATTGCATCTGAATGCAGCACCTTGAGACGAACGCTGGCCGGAAGTGATCCGGGTGCAAACAAACGCAGCTGCACTGCCAAGATTAAAGCCACAGCCGCCGATCGCGCTGCACGCATCGTGGCGAAGGACCGTCTCCGGAGAGCGAGCGAGCGCGACCGAGACGTTGCAGTCAGTCAGTCACGGACGGCGTTATGAGACAGCGGGTCCGACTCCGTGGCCTCCGAGCCGGTGCTACTTAGATAGGGGGGCGCGGAGCAGAACAATGGGAGCGGGTTTGCGCGGCGGAGATAGGGCGCGCGCCTTTTGGGAAAGAAAGATGCTCCACTTAACGCGATGACATTGCGCTCCGCGCGCTTCATTTGAGACTCTTTAAGTACACCTCAGACCTTGTGTGCCAGGACAGCTAAATTGGCTCTGGGTGTATTCATAGAGGCAGATTTATTTCGTTTCGCTCGCCGCTTTAAATTGTTTTGCAATAACGGTCAAATGTAAATGGTGTTTTCTTATTGTCTGCACGGACGCGGCGAAGCGGTAACCGTTCATCAAACACCTATATGATTGCCAGGGCAGGGAGGAGCACCTAGATATAGCGCACGCCACGCAGGCAAACTTGGAGGTCGCGCAAGCACTGCTGTACGCGATGGATTCGTTCAACGGAAATGCAGTTTGAAATGACTCTCCAAAGCAAATACCGCTTGGTAGGATCAGTGGTGGACATAGAGGAGCTAGTCCTGAAATGAAATTAATAGTTTTTTTTTGCAAACTGAAACAAAGACTTCAATAAAAAATAAAAAAAGCTGAGAATTAACCGCCTTTTTTTTGTGCGCATTATGTAGGCTTCTCTCCCACACCGTGTGGAAACGGCGAGGATGACGGGCCATTAGAGGACAAATTGTCAGGAAATATATATATTGTCTTTACGGGAGGCCATTTTTAATACATGGTCTCCTAGCCAAGCATTCGCTCGACAAAATGGAAATTCAATAGCGCGACCTTGCGCAAGCCTTGCGTGATGTATATACAGTGCAGGGCGGTGCGGGGCGGAGATCGCTTTTCCGCATAAACGGTCCTCGGGCCGCGAACAAATACGAGAGGCCCGGCGAGCGAGGGAGGCGCGGGTGAAACAGACTGGAAACCGGGGCTTTGAGCCTCAGCAATTTATGTGCAACATGAAACACCGGGACCTTGGGAAGAGAAATGAAGGGCGAAAAAAAACCTCCAAAGAGGCTGTGAGAGGATGAAACCGGGCTGAACGGCGCACCTAGCATTCGGGGAATATCAAGAAGAAGAATTTCAATAATTCATAAAATGCATATTTTGGGCAGATTTATGATCTACTGTAGTTTAAGACATATGAGTTTGCATAATGGGAAGGAAATGCAGCAGATATGATGGCTAAAAATAAAAATAAAAAACATAATAAAAATTGATACAATATTCTACAGATACTACAGTACGAGCACATCAAACGCCTGTCCTGTCTGCCCTACGGGGGTGAAAATACCACTGTCTCAGGCCGTGTGCTTTTAGGAGTCTCATTCACGTTACACTGGTGAAGTGCAAGGCCCCGCGCGACGGTTCAGAGCCATAATGGCGGCTCTGCCGTGGGAAATGTTTGTGACCCTCCTCTTCACTGAGCACTGACGTCTTACTAAATGAAAACCACAGGAATCCTGGGACTGCACTGCGGGTGGCTTTACACAAAATGGTTTCTGACATTCCCGGTCCTGAGCTGAGTTTCACTCGTGTTTTTAGAACCTATTGATTTTGTGGGGGTTTTTTTTTTTTGTTTGTCCAAAGACAGGGGAGCTCAGAGCATCGGAAGGGGACACCTGGGTCTGGCTAGGCAGCTGGAGAGGAGCCCAGTCCGATCAGTCTCCCCGTACAGTAGTCTCGGACGCTTTTCGGGGGAGGTCAGGCCCGCTCTGTGCGCACAGCCTCTCTCTCCGCAGCCCTAAAGCCGCTGGTCTTAAACCGCGCTTCACGGGAGCCATTCGCTCAAAAGCGATCGGCGATTTACACAGCAGGGCTATTTATCTGCTATGAGACCCTCCTATAAAGAATGACTTACACAGCTCGCGTTTTTACTGTAATCCATTTATCCTGTCGGGTACTTGCCGAAGTAACTCAAGTTAAGAGTGCGTCTGCACTGAGCCTGCCGGGATTTGATCGCAACGACTGCACCACACCGTTTCCCTCACAATTATCGTTTTAAGAAGTCGATCTAATTGGATTAATGTTCGGCCCCAAGATTACTGTTCGGATTTGAGGAAGGATTTCGATCCCGGATCCATGTTTGACAGCTGCGCTCTAAGTTTTGAAAATGAAATGATGGCTGGGGATTGGTGATCGTTAGTGAGCCATTTTGCATTCTGATACCCGCTTGGTTTCTATATCACCTTGACTATATGATCTTCTTGAACGACGCACCCGTGTCAACTTTTTTTTATCCATTATTGGCATAGTTTCCGTTTTTGAGATGAAAATCGACAGCGAGTCTACACAGTGAGACTGTTGGCGACATGTTGTGTCCCTCTCCATGCACGTATGTGTGAGGGGCCGGGGGCCATGTTCAGTCAGCGCGTACTATAAGGTCAAATCCTGCAGGCTCCTTTGGTGTTCACAAAGCGGATTTATAGACATCCAACCTAACCCTTCCACAGGCTTGTACTGTATGTACCCAAAATAGTTTTTATCAGATTGCCATTGAGAGATCGAAATCCATACCCTGCTTGCTTATCCTCTGCAAAGCAACAAGCAGCATAGATTATGGATGCGTGTTTGATGCGAATAGATCCGTTTATATGACGTGGTGATTTGTAACTCTACGTGCCACTTGGGCTTTACGGCGAACCTGTCCTTGTTTACGGAGCACGTAGCATTCGATTTCAGATTACAATCTCATCTCAGGACAGACAAATCAGGGGTCTTTTCCTTTCGCCCACGTACTGCATCACCTGCACGTCACACGCGAGGAGAACGGGGGTAAACCGAGGGTCGCGTGTGGCCGGGGGTAATGTGACTTACCTGAGGAGTTCTTTCTGCAACTCAGGAAGCCTTGCTCTCTCCTGTAGCCACAATGCGCCCTGCTGAGGCCGGACTGTGTACAGCCAACTGCGGTCGTTAGAACACGGGGTGTCCACAAGAACCTGAGAGACGCACAAAATAGCACACGCCCTGGCTTAACCGGAGAATTAAACACAGAAAGCACAGAACCGGATACTGCTTCACCTGAGAGACACGGACCGCAGTCTCCAGGCCAGGACCAGTAGGCTCAGAGACAGCTTCTTCCACCAAGCTATCAGGCTACTGAACTCTGGCCACTAGCCTAGCTAGCCCAACTGCCAATTTTGCACTACCAGGTGGACTGAGCACAGACACACCTGCACAGACCCAGCACGCGCAGGCAACACTCGCCCCTAGTACCACTGCTGCTACTTGATCTGCTGCACTATCCTGCTATTTTGTGTTGTTACCATATTACATTGTTACATATATACATTGTTACCTATATTTTATATATTTATTCATGTATGCTCATTTGCACTGTCATTACTTACGGGTATTACTATTTTGTTTACAATGTGTGGTTTTTCTGTGTGTTATTTCTGATGCTGCGAAGTTGAGGGGCCAGGCCCAAGATTTTTACTCTGGTGTACCTAGTATCACAGATGTAACAAATAAAGGAATCTGAATCTGAATCTGAATCTGAACCTGTGTTAACCAGAGTGAGTCACAGTCAAACTACTACGCCTGGGTTTAACTGGAGAGAGTCACACACAGAATTATACCAGACACCTAGGTTTAGCCTGAGAGGGGTACACACAGACTTATACCACACACACAACTCGAGCTGGATATATATCTATGACCTGAGGGTTATGACAGGTATGGTGCCTTTAGCGGCAAGACTGTAGGAAGAGATAGCAATTCTTTTTTTGCGGTTGGGAACCGTACACAAAACCACAACCATAGCAATAAGTAGCCTGATCCTGCTCCTGATCCACAGTAACAGCAGTCTGCATGTAGGCTAACTATAAACAATTGTAAATTATCTATCTATATAATTTGCTATAGTAAATGATCTATAGGAACTATTGAAACACTTGGGTTCAGTTCCCATCACTATATGGAAAATGCTAATGATGGTTAACAGCTATGGTCCTAGCACAGGAACCCATTACAATGAGTGCATTATAATGAGACGTAAACCCTGTTCCTCTCTCTCCAGATGAGAAGTAATGTTCTCTCTCTTTCTCGCTCACTCTCTCTCTCTCTCTCCCTCCCTGCATGGAATACATTTTAAATACTGCCGAAGCCTTGCATAACAGTACATGAACAAAACAACAATAAAAATCAGCAAAGACACATTGGAACCAATTAATATATCCATAAGCACATGCTCGCCCTCTCTCGCTCACTCACTCCCTCCCTCCAAATGAGAAGTAATGCTTCCTGTGTTTAACCCTCCCCAACTCCCTCCATATAAGAAATGCTTCCTGTGAGAAACCCAGACTCCCTCTCTCCAGCCCTAAGCTCCTCTCCCAGGGCTGGGGCCTGCACGGCCCCCGGATTACTACACGGACCCCACAGAGACGCTCATTAGACCAAGCGCACTATACTTAATTGGGAGCCGCTCCTTTGAATAGCCAATTGAACATTGCTCCTGTTTGTGTCTTAATTGTGTTTGTTCTCTTCCTATTACCGGGCAAATTGGCTCGGCGGCCGTGTGTATAATAAGGGGCCGACGCTTATTGTCCGTTAACATAGGCGAACTGCGCGAGTGGAAAACGAGGCCGGCTCGGCGCTGCACTGCAGCGCAGGGAAAGCGGAGGGAACGGCAGAGATAATTGTTCCGTCGTGATGGAGCACAGGGGCTTCCCCTCCATGGATTAAATCAAATTCCGCGCCGCGAGAGGCTGCCAGGTACTTTCATTACAGGGATTAGGTCTGGAGGTTCGCACAGAGTGATTCATCTCAACTTAAGAAGCATTAGCTTAGCAGTCAGTCTACTACACTGCCTGCACTGCCTGTCACCAATTCGAAACAAGTTTTTTGGGGGGGTTTTTGCCCCCGTGAAGGGTTTTTTGTATTTTTTTAATCCCGGCAAGAAGTTTTGGGAGAACTTTATTCCGGGCCCCCGGACTAAAAGCTACAATAACGTAGGCAACACGCATTAGCACCCCGACAGCTGTCAGCTGGAGAAAACAATTACAGTAAAGAAACGAAAACAACAAACAACTGCAAAACAAATAATATCAAGACATCGTGCCAGTGGAATCCGTACACAGATTTTTACATTATTACACACAAGATTGTGCTTGTTTAGCAGACACCCGCATCCAGGTGACTGACAATGCTTATGCTTATTTCGCACTGTGCATTTTCTACAACCACGCTATGCTGCTGACTTTTTGGTGCGGTGCAGCTGAGCTTTAGCTGGATTTCTCTTGTAGAAAGACAACTGAGCTCAGCAGTGTCTCACCAGGGACGAGACATCAAGTCCAGTGCTTCAATCATCACAAAGAAAATGCTGTTCGTGACACTCGCTCTAGGTGAGGTAAACCCATGGAATCCACAGAATATAACAGTACCTTCACACATACTGGGGGAAAAAAATAAAAGATTAAAGTCAGTAAAGTCTTACACAGCAGCCCCACCTGCTGGACAAATGCAAAAAATAAAGAGACGATTGATGAAAATTGATGACCTTCAAATGCCTCTGACGAGAATATCAAATTGGACACAAAATTACACAAGAATGTCTGGTCCGGATGTCTGTGGGTTTGGAGTCGACCTGATAGCACAAATACCAACATGAAATTATTAATCTGTTGACACCACCCGAGGAAGAGGCCTACCTGTTCAAATCTGACACTTTACCGACAAAGATATAAGCTGTGCACCATCAAAATACGTTGTAAACTGGAAGAGAATTAGCCTAAGCTTTACAACACTGTAATGTTACATCTGAAAGATGGGTATACAGCAATCACTAGCCCTGCACCGTCTACCAGTCCGAGTGGTGCTAGCTGGCCCGTTACGGTGAGCATGCTGAGGTTAAACAACATGAGCGTATCAAGAAACATACAAATGTAATCTTAAATCTTAGGCTAATGATTGAAGCACTGGACTTGATGTCTCGTCCCTGGTGGTTCTCTGTGGCTCAGTTGGTAGAGCATGGCGTTGGCAACGCTTAGGTTGTGGGTTCAATCCCCACTGGGGCCACATATACTGAAAATGTATGCATTCACTACTGTAAGTCACTTTGGATAAAAGCGTCTGCTAAATGGCATATATTATATTATATTGTAGCTGCACCTCCCCAAAAGGCGCGAGTCAGGTGATTATCAGTCCATTACTTATTGTGGACGTTCCTTTTGTTCTGCAGGGTCGAAGGCCTGTGCGAGGGAATCGATCCCGTTGTTTTACGAGGGACACAGCAAGGGCACGGGAGGCAGTTTGTGCCTACCTTGTCATATGCGCCCGCTTCACTATGCCCAAAGACTCTTCCGTCCAAATTAAACACCCTGATGGCATCCTTTAGGGGCTGAGGAATGAAGGACTCCAGAGTCTCCACCAGCCGCTGCCATCTCTTACGGTCCAATTCGTTGCAATGCAGCAGCCCTGAAACACAGCCGTGCTTTGCTATCCCAATGACATTTACATGAAGATACCGTACATCTCAATTCTTACTGGTATTGCGTGCTCGTAAAGAGATAATACTGATTTGTAATTAGGAATGTGTTTTTTTATTTTAACTGTATCATAGACAGTTCACAGTAAATTGTGGACAGATCAAATGAAATGGGGTGAGCTGTCAGCACAGGATCTATAAGAAAGGAGTGATTAAATATATAAGTCTGTCAAGAAATGATCTGACTAATTATTTAACAAAAATGGCATCAGCTATTTTGCCTTAATCATATCATAATGAATCTGCCTCCATAATGGATATCTATTTGATTGCATCGATTATAATCAACATTTGCCAACACTAAGTGCTTTTAGAAAATTTGAATTTTGAAAATGCACATTTGCACTCCTTAATAGACACAGCACAATGTTTTCCCTCAGTCTCTCACTCGCAGTCACGCATTGCAATGCCCGCCCTCTAATGCATGTACACGTGTGCACACGGTAGCGCTGCTCAGAACGTACACAGGACTCAGCTTGCTGCTGCTGAAATGTGCCCAACAGCGGTGGGAGACTGTGGATGGTTCATGGCACGGGATGGGTTCCCTGCACTCTGAGAGACTTACTCTGTTTTCAGAGGTGTTAGGAACTCATTCTGTTAAATCCCAATACACAGGAGGCCTAATAAAAAACAAACACTGCGACCGTTATCACCCGCATGCAGACAGAGCATCGGCCACATCCTGTTTTTCCTCCTGAAAATGTGTTTACTCTCAGCTGAAGTGGACCAGGGGCTTTGGGCCTGGTTTTGCACAGAGGGATTTACTGGCAGGTGTTTGCATGCGCTTTCACGCGTGATTGTAGTGAAAAACAAATGGAAGTTTAGTATGACGCATTACCTGGGGTGGCACTCTGAAGGATTGACACAGCTTTGCCCCCAGGAGCAGAGCACAAGTCCAGCACCCTGTCCCCATCCTGTACCCCCAATGCCAGCACAGGCAGCAGGGAGGCAGCATTCAGCAGGTAGTACTGTTTCAGCTGGCCCGGCCAGTGCTTTTGGGAGGGAAATCGATTCTGTGAGCGATGCACCATGCAGTGCAGGGAGCCAGATCCACAGTCCTCAGGCAAGAGGGTGGAAAACCCTTGGGCCTGGAGGGTCTGGCTCAGTACAGCCAGCTCAGTGAAGCGGTTCAGCATTAACCCATACTGCCAGCACTGAGGGTCCAGGAGTACAGCCCTAAAACAGCAACAGGAGACATTCACACAACACAGGGTTACTCAAACCTGCCTAAGATGCATATCCAAAGAGTGACAGCAAGGGTGAGATACTCTTGGGTGAAATGGTGAAACGGGGTACACATTTTAATTAGAACCAAATAGCCAGAAGAACATGCTACAGTTTAAATGATAATATATTTCTTATTTTTAATAAGTCTGGATTAAAATCTGGAATTAATTGTCTCAACCTTGCCTTGGTCCACAGTTGGCCGAGCTCTTCAGTGTACTGTTTGTCGAAATGGTCCAGCATCAGCTGGCATACCTGCCTTCGTGGTCCGGACTGTACCTGAAAGGAACCGATGGAATTATACGATATTAATAACACCTTTTCGGCCACGATTTCGCACTGACTGGTGGGATTTAACTGTTATTTTTATTTCTTAATAAATGCACTTCATAACTTTATCATACCACATTTTGAGATTAAATAGGTCAACGTACCCTATCATAAACAGAAATGACCATATTCGTGCTTCCCTGCAGCGTCAATTACCCCCATATGGCGCTATAGATGTACAAGTAGTTGCAAATTCCTTACTTACATTCTTTCCAAAAAGCGCGCTGTGAGAAAATTGGCTTTTATCAGCCGTATAACACAAGTTAATGATTTAGTCTTCTTAGGCAATCCGATTGATTGTTATTACATTGGCTAGGATATCGCCATTGCGATCAGTTTTAACAACACTAGCTTGCAATATCGTAACTTAGCATGTACAGGAGCTTCTAATGTCTGTATTTATTTGGCTACAACATAGCTACTAGATACAACTTGCTATCAAGTATTTACATAGCTAACGTTAGCTAGCCACCAACCAGTAACACGTTTTGTCTAGCTACTATAAAGTTAAGTTAGACCACATCCTTTGCTTTGATTTATATATACATGCAAGGCAGATATCTCCCATTTTATATCGAGCTAGCTAGCAAAATCGCGGGCAAATCAGACCGCATGTCACCAGCTGGCCATCTTTAATTTTAATAGTACCTATAGCTATATGTCTACGACAGTAGTCTAGCTGTCTATAATTCGCCACCTAGCGTTATTACCGTACCAACCTAACTGCAATTCGGATGGTTATCGTTACCTAGCCAGTTTTCGTTGCTTTTTCCCCTCACCTGGTTGCTCGGACACGTACATAAGTTTCTCGAGGAGTCAACTCTCAGGTCGGGATCAGCTACGCTATACCACAGACATCCTGGACGTTTCAGACGAAGAGGACTACAGAAGCCATTCCACTTTAATTTACGTGCGCGCAAAACTCGAAGCATTTCAGGCGAATCATGCATGCAAACGGCTAAAACTTGATATGTAACGTTAAGACAGCGTTGCTCATACAATTGCATATGCTAACATTAGCAGATAACATTTTGCTAGGGCATGCTAAATTGTCCGTCTAATATTTATGTCCGCCTGCTGTTGATAGCGACGGGAAGTTCCGCTGTGTGTTCTGACACAATCAGTAATACGTACAACTACAGTACACTGCAGCGTTAGCTCTCACGTTTTATGATGTGCATTGTGTTTATTTCTACGTTTATTTATTCTTCGAAGTTGAATTGCAGCTAGAGAAGTGACTAAATCACACCGTGCTTCATTTTGTAAATCTTGATTCATATTTGACCAAACTGTACTGGAGCGTCTTTATTTGGTGAAATAAATCACAAATATGACACACTTAATATTTTTGGAAAATAATGCATGTATTTAATGTTGTTAAAAAGCAGAGTACAGTGTATTGTAATTTTATTAAGAAAGAAACAAACTCGCAGTAGAAACCCAATAAATATGTAACAACATCCAAAAAGTGCGTGGAAATTGTGTATTACGCTTACAAGCGTACAAAAAATGAAGGTTTTAAACCGACCCAAATAATGTATAAACCACACAAATATGTGTTATGTATGTCAACCATTTAACTGAATAGAGACCACTAACTTCCAATGCCTGAATGCATAGAAGATGCATCTAGGTGGCGATCAAAAAGGAACCACAACGCTTAACTGTACTGGCATTGAAGCCTACGTTTCCTCACCTTTAAAACACAAAACCGACAGGGTTAAACGTGAAAGGGCGTATTAATGGAAAACTCGAAATTCGATTCCACGCCTCCAATCCCTTTTTATGAGAGCCCACAGAGCACATTTTAACACAAAGCGTCATATCTTTATAGCAGCATGTATTGTGGTACTGTATAGTCCAATTTACGCCCACTGACCAAAGTGTAATGTGCTCCAAATTTAAGACACCTTCCCCATGGGAAATTAAAATGGGTCTCTCCAGTATTGGTAGAATCAAGACTGCTACTTACTGCTACTTAATGTAAGAGTTTAAACATTCAGCTTGAAATTTATTTCTTGTTTATGTGTAACATGATGTATACATTATTACAGATTACGCTCTATGTGTAACATGATGTATACAGCAATACATGGATTTGATTTCACATTGATTGCACACGGAGTAGTTAAAACGACAGAAAGTCCCCAATGATTAGTATCCCACAAAACACGTAGATTGTAAATAATGGTGAGAGCATGGGAGTCATTTAAATAGTGTTGAATACCAAAATACCACCAATATCAAAAACACCTTGGAGAAGCTGCTTAGTGTAGTAGTGGATGAAAGAGTGTGAATCTGCAGTAAACACTTTAACCTTTTTTTATGTTCCATGCCCAGTCTATCTGTACTGGAATTCATTGGTTTCCTAAAGTATCTTTTAGGTAAGGGTCCCAATAAAAAGTGTACACAAATACACAATGAAGAATTTGACTTGCACTGAAAGTGATCCAAGGCGATCCAAGGCCTTGAAAACAGATCAAGAGATGTGTGTGGAAAAAAAGAATAAAACAGTGATCACAAAAAGCCTACAAACTGTACAAACACTGATACTAAGCGATAGAAAAAAATATATAAAAAATTAAAATAAGGATCGCAAGTTTGTTTGTCAAAGGTTTTTGAAGCCCATTGAGAACCAGTAACAAAAGCATTCTGAAGAAGAAAACAAAATAAGTTATGTTCTCTCGAAGCACATGTAAGGAAACACTGAACTGTGTTTGTCCAAACTTCCCAGACTGTGCGTTGGAGGCCAGACGGAATGCTCCACGGCAGGGTGGAGCTAAACGCCCATCCCAGTAATCCTGCCCCTTGGAAATGGGTCTGTGCCAGCGTAGTGTTGGTTGGGTGTCAGTTTGGTAATCCGATGAAGAATGTGCTCGTATACTTCTATACGCCGCGTACTTGGGGTGGGGAGGGGTGGGGTGGGGGTAGAAATGAAAGAGCTGCGATTTCAGAGGGATTAGGAAATTACGTCATCAGTGTCACTGTTAGGTCTTTGCCTAACTGAGACGGGAGGGAGGGGTTTGCCATAGAAATCTGTAAGGGGAGGGAGAGAACATGGCTGTATTAGCAGATGTAAGCGAAAAGAGAACCAAACAATGCAGGTCAACACAGATGTTTAAGCTTACTTAAAAACTACTCAACCTGAAATACACATAAAGCAAGTCTACTTCTATCAAGTGGTTATATTTAATATTTAATTAGGCAGAACTTTAAACTTTATAGGTCTTAATATTTAAAAAAAATCTAAATGCATGGCTAACATCTTAGAGGTTCATATTACGCAAATCCTATATTGCAGAATATTACACATTAACCTGTATATCATTTCCCCTCAAATGAACATTAAAAAGTAAGTCATGCTATGCATTGCAGACATGGGGTTAATACAATCAAGAACAATCATGCAGACATGCATTAATACGAGTATGTTTTAAACCAAATAAAACTTTTATTGAAAAATTTCCGAAAAAAAAGAATTCTTCTATTTTCAACAGAGATCCGTTCCACGTGAATTAAAATAAATGAGGTCATATAGTAATGAAACAAGGAAGCCAACACCACAGGGCCTAATACATATTTTCTCAAGGTTAGGCCTCTCCAAATCTGGTGTCAGCTTTAGATGGCATCAGAGGCAGTTTAGCCCACATTGTGATCAGTGAGCCTTACAAGGGTGGAAGGTAAATGCTTAGAACATCCAACCAAACACTCAACCTGGAGAATAACCCTTGGTGCCATTACAAATTTAGATCTAAAAGTAACTCTGAAAGGGTGTGGCTTAATTTGGCAATTTCTTCCAATATTAAGGGCCAGAGAAAAACCTATGGACTAGCCCAGACGAGGAGTCCATGCTTAGTCAGGTTCACAGCTGCACATTTGGAGGTTTGGGCTAATCATCCAGCTGGGTTTCCTTCAAAGCTCCATCTCTCAAAACAATACAGTACATGTTTCATCCAGGAAAGGGGAAAAGATATGCACATTATGGATACACAGACAGAGGTATTAAAAAAAGGTGACAACGGTTAGTGACAAGGGTAAAACAATGAAGACCTCCAACTGAGAAATGACAGTTGATCAGGTTTTGAAATGAATTTACAACCATCAAACTGGGAAATAATTAGTGGCTGACATGCACACTGACAGGCCGAGGGACATTTAAAAAGTTACCAGAACGTCTTGTATCTCCAAGAGGCTCAAGTTTGGGAAGTCTAGAAACTTTGGGAGTAGCCCATCCAACTAAAAAAACAAAGGTAAACATTTGACATATTAATACCCTAGCACTTATTTGTTTCTTCAATTGTCTGACAATGTGGGGACCACCATTAATTTCAGTTCCTCCTCAATTACATGCAAATCGTATGAATTACCTATTTATATAGTCTTGAAATGTTACATATAGAAATGTTAATGTTCAGTCTTGCTCAGACATGTGGTTCTGTGTGGCTCAGTAAGTAGAGCATGGCGTTGGCAACACTGGGACCACATGTACTGAAAAATGTACGCATTCACTACTGTAAGTCGCTTTGGATAAAAGTGTCTGCTAAATGGCGTATGTTATATTATTATTATTATTATTATTATTATTATTATTATTACGAGCTCTCCCCTGCGGGGGTGGGATTGGGATTTATGGCTCTTCTCCCCTGGGGTCTGGAGTTGGGAGTTATGGCTCCAGTGGGGTGGGTGGTCTGGGGGTGGTGGGAGGGAGGAGCTCTCATCTGGGGGTGGGGTAGCTCTTACCTGGGGGTGGTGGTGGGGTGGGGCTCTCCAGTGCTGCCTCCTCTGTTCTTAGAGGGTCCACTCTATGCTTCCTCTTCAGACGTAGTTTCTTGGTCTTCTTCTTGGCTTGGTCTGCTGGGAGACGTAATACAATCACACTGTAATTCTTCTTTTTAAGCCTTTAGAGTTCACTCTTATCTGTACTCAGTGAGTAAGTGAGTGTATGTGTGTGCATGTGGGTAAGACACACACCAGACTCTGCACTCTCTGGAGTCTGCCATTCACTCTCCTCCTCTCCTTCCTCCTCCTCCTCCTCTTCCTCCTGTGGCTGTAGTGTGAGGGTGGGGCTGTTCTGCCCCTCCCGCTGCCTCTTCCTCTCCTTCTCCTTCTTCAGCTTGTCCTCATTCTGCACACACACATTTCATAATTTCACCAATGATCTCTATCTAATTTAAGACCTACCGTCCTGTGATCACCTTGCTAGATGGTGTAATGTCTGAAACTCTGGGCCAGACAACACTTGCCTTGCATAAGTGTTTATTTTAAGTAAAATGGCAAACTTAGCATTTGTGTACTCTTTTGAGTTTCGGTTCCTGAATCCTGTGCCATAAAGCAGTGATTCATAGTCTGCAAGGTAAAGGGCAGTGTGTCAGTGGTACATTGTGGATAGAGCTGAGCAGTGTCCCATTCTCACTACACCATTTGGATGTACAGTGCCTTGCAAAAGTACTTAGACCCTTGGAAAGTTTTCAAATGTTGCTGGATTACATATATTTAATATTTTTTATTAAAAACTCACATGCTAAGTCAAAATTTTTATAAAGAAGTAATTAGTTATGTCAGCAAATATTTTTAAGAGAAAAAAACTAAAAAAACTGAAACATGCTGCTTGCATAAGTATTCAGACCCTTCGCATTAATATTTGGTGGAGGCACCTTTCGCTGCAATAACAGCTTTATGTCTTTTTGGGTATGTTTCTACCAACTTTGCACACTGGTTGGAAGTGATTTTAACCCATTCTTCAGAGCACAATTACACCAGCTCTCTCAAGTTGCTTGGACATTGCTTATAGACGGCAAGTTGTGCCACAGATTCTCGATTGGGTTCAGGACAGGACGTTGACTGACGTTGTCATTGTTGGCCTCACAGTGGCTTCCCTCAGAAATCTCCTCTTTGTTTGGCCACTGGGTTTGGAGGAAGAGCCTTTTATATGTAGGGTCTGGGTGGTATGATGCAGCTTCCACTTCTTGATTATTGAGCCAACAGTGATCACTGGGATATCCAAACCCTTAGATATTTCTGTGTATCCTTCTCCTAATCTATGCCATTTGATAACGATATCCTGGCTTCCTGAGAAAGCTCTTTCGTCTCATTTTTGTTTCTTTCCTTCAAATTCACTACAAACCAATGATCCTCACAAAGACAAGTGTTTGTTTCATTTTAAGTATCTATATACTTTAAAAAAAAGTATACAGATATAAATGTGAGGAAGAGGTTGTATTTATAACAGATATTAGTTATTAAATGAAAGTGTTATAAATAAATAAATAAAAAATAAAAAATTGTGCAAGGGTTGAGTACTTTTGCAAGGCACTGTATGTGTATACACACACACACACACACACACACACACACACACACACACACACACACACACACACACACACACACACACACACACACACAGAGATATTACAGAACTGTGTTTATGAATAGGTCTGTATTGAAATAAATGTATACTTATTTAAAATGAAACAAAAGAAACAAAACAAAACAATTGCTGTAATAAAAAAGAGAGAAGAATTTACTGAGCTAACAACATGGCTGTCTCACAGAGGCCTTCGTCAGAGCCAGGTACCTTTACCGCGTTTCTTTTCTGATTACACTTTAGTGCTTCGCTCAATTTTAGCACAATACACTCCATTAATATGAATGTTTTCATACCATACCAACTAATTTCACAGCCAAACTGCACTGAACATTCAGTTTAACTTTGTATTTATGTTTCTCCTGCAACCCCGCTGTCTACCGAATAACTATGAACAGTTAAAGGAGTAGGCCTTTATATGGGCATGCAAATGCATTGCTATGTTTCTTGCTTTTATTTAATTTATGTTTATCCCTGAATAGCGAATGCTGTCTTAGCAGTAAATGGCAGGCACCTTACCGATTAACTTATTTGGGCCCTTAAGAGTTGTTAGTGTGGCCACTGTTAAGTAAGTGACATACAGTTTCCGAGTCTACAGAGACCTGTGCTCTCACCTCTGAGATGACGGTGCTGATTGGCTGGAAGGGGTTGGCCATGTTGGCTTCATCAAGCTCCTCCTCCTGAAGGGTCCTGCCCTCTTGCTCCGCCTCCTCTCTCTCCTTCTTCTCCCTTATGGAGGACACAGAATACTTGAGCAAGGACTTCCCACTCCTACACACTTCCTCACACTGCGACACTGCTCCACAATTCTGAAATCTCACGAGAAAGTCAGCTCTACTGGGACGCTCGAATAGGCAAGAATACAAGGCTGATGGTGATGCCATTTGCTTTTTATGGACAAAAACAAATTCCGTTTAATATCCGTCAGACGGCATGCACACAAACAAGCTGTGACAAAACGGCTTTGTCTTTGTGAGGTCAGATTAGAAGAGTAACTCTTCACTGCTGGGCTTTTGGGGCCGGGTGTGAATGCAAGCGTCACCTCTCCTCTCTGACCCGACGCACTCTCTCGGCGCGCTCTCTCTTGTCCTGCTCCTCCTGGGCCCTCTGCTCGGCGGTGTCCTTTTGCACACGCTCGTTCAGGGCTTCGTAGTCCTTGGCGATGTTGTTCAGGAGCCAGTTCAGCCCGTTCTTAATGGACTTGTCCAGCTTCTTCCCGTAGCCAAGGACAGCTGAGCACGGCTCCTGCGACATTAATTTCAGCTGTGACGCTATTCAGGCTTGTATGAACATGCCCCTGCTTCGAAGCCACTAAACCTCACACGGTTTTCATGCATTACTGAAATAATAGCAAGGAGAGGAACTGCTGCAGAGCTGCATCTGCTTTGGTGGATACCCTTATTATGGTCTCTCGCCATCTAGAGATCAATGAAGGTACTGTTTATATTTGGGGAGCCCTTCAGTAACTCGGTCAGTGACTGAGGGAGCAGGAGGGTCCTGAACAACATGGCTCACTATTTGGCAGCACACCTCCCATCCAGCCTACAGAGAGGTACTCACTATTTGACAGAGACATTTGTTCTCGTTCACAAGTTTCTCCAGGGACAGGTACTCGATGATGTCAGCCTCATGCATTGCCCCGTCTCGATCTTGTTTGTTGGCCAGCCTAAGGGAAAAGGAGAAATAGGATTATGCTCGGATTAATGTTTTCCACCACTGTGACATATTTCCATCGTGAGGACTTGGAAATGGTCATTCTTGAGATCAACGCAGATCCGAGAAAAAGCAAAAAATGGGGGGGGGTCAAACAATCAATTATGTCATCATTGCCCTTTTAATAAATCAAATAGCAATGCTTTGGTTGTAATACTAAAACCAGATATTTAGTGCATATGAATTCTACATCCTTTAATGTTCCCTATTCGTGCATTTATTTATACTATACTATATACAAGTGCATACCACGGACACACAGGACAGTTGTGTGACAGCTGACATAGCTCACTATATAAAATGTCATATTCCTATATGCGACGGATGTGGCAAAGATTGAACTAGTTCACAAAAAACGTGGCTCCATCTCAGGTCGACATGCATCATTTGGCAAGACCTGTTAGTTTTTTTACCATGTCCATGGCTTAGGTTTATGCAAGCTATGGACAGTAAAATGCTATTGTTAGCTGTAGCTTGAAGTCAGCAGTTGGCCAACAAACAAACAACAATGAAAATGTTCTCTGCTTTTAATGCTGTGCATTGAACTTGTTTGCATTAATGATTGGCTATTAGCATTAACGATTAGCTAGCTAGGTCAGCGGTTGTGTCGTTTCTGATATATTTGCATGCAGTGATGCGTAAATCAATGCGCTCATACTTCTTCTTTTCGTTTCTTTGAAGCGTGGTGTTTATATGACATTTTCCCATTTCTGTACACAGTCCTTTGCATTTTTGTTGAACACTGCAAGGTCTTTTGAGCTGCAAGGGTTGGGTAGTAAAGAGCAGACAAGGCAGTGCTCCATAGTGTGGTCTGCTTCACCACATTCACAGGTGGTTGGGCCAGTCTTGTAGCCCCATCTGGCCAGAGCAGCTTTTGACAGTCCCGTTCTCGTTCTCAGGCGGTTGAGTGTTTTCCACTGAGCCCATGGTGCTTCTAGGCCAGGGGGAAGGTCTTCAGTGGGGGGTATTCCCATGACAGTTGGAGGGGGTCATTTTCAAGCTTTCCCATCCAGAGTTGGATTCTGGTTTCTTCCCGGGACTTTGTTAGGGGCTGGACATGGTTGAGAAAACTTCTTCTTGACTTTAGCCGCTGGGCCGGAGGGTGACATCCATGGAGGAGATGGCGTTCATCACTAGTAGCTTTTGTTATCTCGCTCATACTGTAAGCATAGTGATGGGCTTACAGTATGAATTGCCAGTAAAGTAAAAAGTATTATCTTAAATTCACAATCTGTCCACATACATGTGTTTCAATACACATAATAATCACTTTTATATCAACTCCAAATAACAGCTGTGGTAATTAGCCTATTAAAGTTTTGGCCATTTTTAAAAAAATTGGGGGGAATGTGTATTGGAACCAATATTACATTTCTATTAAGTTGCTAAAACAGAAAATTACTGGAATAACCTGGAATTACTGAAACTCAATAGAATGTATTGTACTAAAATTGATAAATTGTGAAGTTGTGGTCATGGGGGCTACGCAGAATGATCAGTAGACTGATGCCTGGCCCAAGACCGACAACTTTTAGTGAAGTTTTTCTGGCTTTTAACCTCAAATATCAATGTGATCTGCACCCCATGTTCTGACTGTCATTCATTTACAGCTGGTGTGCTTCAATAAGAGCTCTGATAGATGCCCCCTTGAAATTCATTTTGAACTTGTAAATGATTTTTGAGAGAATGTACAAGTTAATGTTCAGGTATTGAGAATGTAGGTTCTTAAGAGTGACTTGAATTTTTTCAAACCGACAAAACATCGGCCCATATACCGGCAAACGGCGGACTACTGGTCTAGCTCTATTTAATATGCTATGCCTCCAGCGAAACAATGTTTGAGGGTGTGTTTGTGCTGTGCATATTTCATTCAACACTGTTAACATCAGCACTGTAGACAAATCTGGGATAGCCATCTTAATAAGGCTTAATTAGGGGCCTGCCCGGTAGCTTGTCCTATTAAGGCACTAGGTTACAGTGTGTGACGCACCCCAAGGGCTGCTATTGAATCGTGACGATGACTTTGCCCCGAAGGACGGTGTATAATTGGCCATCGCCCACGTCACCCAGGGAGGGAGTGTTTTGATTGGCAGGGTTCCCCCGCTCATCGCTCAAGAGTGACATCTCTGGTGGACTGGGCACCTGCGCCAGCTACACATGAAGACTTCTCCTCCAGCGCACTGACTGCGCAGCTCAGCTGGTGGACAGCCAAGAGAAAAGGATCTGCGGTTGGCAGGGCACGCTTCAAAGGACGCGCGTGTGCTAGTCTGCACTCTCCTGAACCGATGGAGGACGTCGCAGCTAACGGGTGGATCTACAAATACGATTAGGATTTCTAAATATAGGAGATACAAATAGGCTATAAAAACAAAACATAAAAACTTTCATTTATCACAACACGCCATGTCCTTTGTTAAAACATCACAATTATCGAAATGGTAGGCCATGCGTCACAGCAGAAGATAATTATCTGTTCCACATTCCAGCAAAGCTTCCCGTCTTGTGGTTTTCATGATTTTGCACCCACATTTTACACTGATGATTCACTACAACGGAGAGGAAATGTTACTTTGACATTTTTGTCAGTCAACTCATGCAGAGTTGCATAAGTGCGACACACCTTTAAAACAAGTTTATCAATTTCAATTTCTACGGTTCAAAGTGACTAACTATTTTTACATGGACTCATTTCACCCAGTTAAAATGGTATAAGTAATATAAGTAACGAACGCGACGGGTCTTGGGACTCATTATTTACAATGGGATTGCATTGTCCATTTCTGGTTCATATCAAATAAATTGTTTTTTTAAATACGACAAGTAAAAATAATACAATTATTAACAATGAAAGTATTGTTGCAACCACCGTGTCATAATTATTTACATTACATCAAATGAGTACCCTGGAGGGTGAAGTCTATAATGATATCAGAGCAGAAGTATACAGCATCTCATGGCTATAAATGATCATTTGTGTACACAGTAAACGGGAGAACAAATATTCTAGGTCAGTTCCCCTAACAGTTCAGCTCAATTCTACTATGTAGTTTTTCACGTTATGACAAGTTTACCAAAGTTGTAAAGTAAAACCATTGAATAACAGTCGAGACCACAGCAGAAAAGTAATTGTGGCCTGGAGGTTATAATAACCCTGAATGTTTAGAAGTTCCAGGCATTTCCCTTCAATTAACTTGCAGAAATCCCTCAGCCAGCAAGACACCCTGAGATTGAGACAATTCATTCAGCATTCAGAGAATGATAGCACTTACTAATGAATGAATAATCAAACAACCATTATAAATGCAAACATACAGTACATTTCCCATTCAATGTATTTTTTTTTTTGTGTGTGTGCATTTTGCCCAATGGCAGCACTGTCAAAAGAGAACATTCTCGACAAAAACACTGAAGACAGCAGCACACTGCAGGGGAAAGGGACAGATTGAGGTGGTTACGGCAGATTAATGTGATGGAACATTAATGAAACGTCGCCACCAGAATCACGCTTCGGCTGGAGGGCAGAGAAACTGTAGTTGTCAAGCCGCAGAACTTAAGGACGAAAACTTTTAACTGTCGAGTTACTTTTTTTAAATTGTCAACTGTCCATTTTTTTCTTCCTCCAGTCCTGGAATGGCAATTGAGAAAGAAATCACATTTCTGAATCAGATTTGTAATGTAGTGGTTTGTAATCCGTCTTTGCTCCCCTTGAACGGCTCCAGGAATTTGGGAGCATGTCTAAAACGATCAGTCAAAGCCCCTGCGCTGGCATACAGCAGCCCCCAAACTCGCCGGGCCCAGGACAAAAGCCCAGGGCCGTGTCGAGCTGCATGTGGCCTTCCTACAGTTCATTCAATCGCGTCACCCTGCGGTATTCAGATAGCCTAATGAGTTGCGCACCCCTTCTCGCTGGCCAGATAGGCCAGATAAAGTTCTCTCTGCAGAGCAGGAGTGGAGGCGGGGCCAGGACTAGCTGAACCAGATTTCCCTGGCGTCTCTCTCTGTCGTTCCTCTCTCTCTCTCTCTCTCGAGCAGGGCTGGAAGGAGTTCACCGAGGGAAACTCACTGCTTTGCTCTTCTGGAATGCGTTCCGGACAGTTTGGGGAGGTCAAGCTGAATAGGTCCTCTGAGCGGTCCCTCTGCCGCAGAGAGCTCTTCTGAACCTGCTGAGATGTTTTGAGCTTGGAAATTGGGCTTCCCCCCCCGTCCTCTGGTAGAGCTTTGGTGGAAACGGACACCTGTTTTTGACTCTGAATGAAACAGGACACAGCTTTGCCACAAGGTAAAACGATGCTCTTTAACTTTCACTAACTTATTGTTTCAGAGAAAAGAACAGTTCTGAATTCAATTTTATGAGAATTTGTCTGGGGTTCCCAAATCAGATTGTTAATGGTTCTAGTCTTTCAAATCATCATAAGTTTGAGTGGACCGGTGGAGAATGCAGGGCAAGCTTTCACGATAAGATGGAGAAACGGTTTTCCTCAGACGAACACAGATAGAATCTCTGCACATGTGTATGTCTTCTGCTCTCTCTGCTCACAGGCGTCTCCAGTGAGGAATTAACTAATGAGACATACACACGCTAAAATTCAGTGGGGGCTCTCGCATACCGAACGAGTTCCACGATACTGCTATACAATATGGCTAGCGAGCAGACAGGACAGTGCTATTTAGACTGCAAAAAATGATATAAGTCATGTACAGGACAAACTCTATTTCAGATATTGTGAAGGGGATGTACGGTTATCTATGATCGAAGAACAAGCTGACGAGTCAGTATGTCAATATTTGCACAAAATAAGGGCACAAGAAAAGCACCTTACAAGAGATACTGTAAGATTATGGTTGATAAAAAACAGAGTTTAAAAAAAAACACCCACCGTAGGTCAATGTTATCATAGTGATTGCAGTATAATTTTCTTTTAAGAATCATCACACACCGTATAACTTTTCAATAGCTAAACTAAAAATAATACACAACCTACATGAATTTTCTACTTGACAATATATAGGCTAAGCAATGCTCCACTGCTAAAGCCAACAAGTATAAAAATGATCATTACCCCAAAAGCGAAACTCTGATTAAGTTCCCTTATAACTATATAATACGTGAAGAATATGACATCTTTCATACTTGTTTAAAGGAACCGCAGGTCACTCTGAGACAGATTACTGAAAATATCTTTCGAAGTTCAGCCTCATACCCCTCTTTTCCATCGAGATGCAGATAGCCACAGTAATGAGTATCCCAGACTGTACAAGGTTAACAACAGCAAGACTATTCTCCCGTTAGCATCAGTTTGATTTACTTATCGCCTTAGGAAAGGGTAACAGCAGTGCTTGAGATGGCTCTCTGCATTTGGATTTCCCCTACAGTACTATTGGCATGAGCTACAGTATCTAGACTGGTATTCATCAGGTAAACATTTCCCAAAGGGCCTGGTCTGTACAGAATACTCAAATGCATCGGAACGCGGCAGTGTTAGCATAATGGTTAAGGAACTGGGCTCAGAGGTTGCAGGTTCAATTCCCAGGTGGGGACACTGCCGTTGTACCCTTGAGCAAGGTACTTAACCTGAATTGCTTCAGTCAAATATCCAGCTGTATAAATGGATTGTATGTAAAGAAATGTAAACTGTAAGTCGCTCTGCTAAATGCCTAAAGTGTAATGTAATATAGAATGGAACAATGAAAAATCGCAAATCGCGAGCAAACGAGTAATTGAGAAATTTGGAGACGAACGGAGGCACATCCTTTTAAGGTGGCCAGCGGGTCACAGGTCATAGCCTAGGACTGGACATCGGTTTATTTCCCTTTATGATGAAAATTTGCCCAATCCCCATTCATCCTGAGCCTGTTGAGGTAATCTTGAAAAGCACTAAGCAGAACATTCGCTTGTGCAATGTTTTAATCAGATCACAGCTAGAAAACCCTTCCACTATAATCCGTGTCAACCCAAGGATGCCTTTCGCCTTGGAAAGACAGAAACACAATGACGGCTCTTGTGTTAGTAATCCATAATCTATAATCTTTCGCTTTAAGCAGATCGGAAGGGCCATACGAACATACAAAAAGGTATTCACTGTCCCTCCTGGAATTCCCGAACTGTAATTGAATACTAACAGATCTGTTGCGCTTTCTTTTATTCTGAAGAGGAAAAAAAATAAAAAATCATGGACAATACACCCCTCTCCCTCCCTCTATACTTTATAAAGGTTACGTTAGCACGCACTTAACCACACACATTGCAAAGCAATGGTACATGCACACACATCCGGTAGCATCTCGCAAGGGCTGGATAAAAGAATACAAAACAGAAAAAATGAGAGTCATACTCTCAAGTGGCTAGGTCCGTAAGGCTTAGTGTAGGCTGGGCCCTATACGTTCCTCACAGGTTCGAGCCTTGGATATGCTCTTAGCTAACTTTGACTGGGAGTCCGCAGCCGTGGGACACAATTGGCTTTATCCTACCAGGGTAAGGTCAGGTTACCGCTCATCTGGTTACCGCCACACTAGTTCCTCCCAACGATACACCAGGTGCCCACAGGCTGCCAGTTGTCCTCAGAACGAGATGTGAATACAGGTGCCACATACAGCTCTTGTGCTCATGAATTCAAACCTGATGTGTGTAATTGGCAATCATTTTTTTAAACATGCCCCTTGTTAAACGCATTCGTTGAGAACACATCTAATCTCTGTACACCATGAAAGCAACGCACTTCAAAAAACGACATTATAAATACTGCCTTCATCATTGAATTAGTGTTATATGGTGATGGTAGTCTTATATACTCAACTTTAAAATGTTTAGGCATTACATTTACATTGTCGCCACTGGTGTACAAGTTAATAAGAGAGGTACTATCAATCAGAGCTTCTATTTTCAGGTAGGCTATTCGTGAGCATTTAATGGGTGACAGCAAATCCAAAAGGTATTTACAACGCACTTCAATAAATCTTTAGTAACTACGCCATTCTTCTGCGAATCCTACAGGGGCTCTGATGTTGTCCCAGAGGGTGAGCTAACCTTCTCATCCTGTGTTTAGTTCTGCATTTCCTGCTACTAGACTACACCCCTGTCACCATGATGTAATTTGCTCCATTTCGCTTTTGTTGGACATTTTTCTTTCAACTCATCTTGACATCTTGACGAGCTTTATACTTACCAAAATAGCTCAAAACATTAATGGGTAATAGCTGTAATAGCTGTCAAAGTAGTGCTGTACGTATGGTGGCAGTAGTATAATAATCTCAACATATTTTAACCGGGGAACAATGCATATTTAGGAGAACTGTGTTTTTGGACATTGAAATGCCAGCCAACCTGAAAATATAGCGTCTAAACAATCTCTTTAATGCAATATTCAATCAGCACCTGGTGCACAAATGTCTGCTCTGGTTAAACGGTCTAATCTCTAATGTGAAATGATGAAGGCGGCTTTAAATTCAGAATGGGTATGAACAGTCATTAAAGACAAAGAGTGAAGGAACAAAGACCACACCATAGCGAGTTATGGAAACCAAACTGTTGCTGATTGGACAGAATGGCGAGAACCATGCAAGACTATTTTTTTCATAAAACACAAACAAGCAAAGTAAACAAAAGGGAATTTACCATGTATTTATGTACAGGAAGTTCACTACATGAACGGACTCCACCAGCTCACATTAAACCCACTGATGAATGTGATTTCCTGGCAAAACAGTGAACTGTCAAAAGCTAAACCGGAAAAATGGTGTGTTTAAATTCAAAGAAAGTACAATTCTGTCATTTATATTTCCTATTTGAAATGTAAGTAACTCTAAAGGCTGTCAATTTAAGTCGCTGCACCAAAGTACATATTTACATAAGACGGGTCATATATTTCCAGCAGAGATTTTACTGTCATCATGATTAATGGGGGCGGGAACTACGGGGCAATGCCATAACAATGTGTTTACCTACAGTGCCCTGCAGAATTATTGGCACCCTTGGTGAAGATGAGCAAAAAAGGCTATGAAAAAAATGTCTGTGTTGTTCATCAGCTTGATCTTACACTCAAAATACACTACCGGTCAAAAGTTTTAGAACACCCCCATTTTCCAGTTTTTAACAGTTTTCAAGTCCAGTGAATAACCTGAAATGGTACAAAGGTAAGTGGTAAACTGCCAGAGGTTTTATTTATAAAAAAAAAAAAAAAAAAAAAAAAGATTATAAAAAACGGAAAAATTATGTACATTTTTTGGCAGTGAGTAGTTTCCTACACCATCAAAAGGCACTAGGAAACTGGAGGAAACTCTGACAAGAAGAGGTCTGGCAGACCCAAAGCCACAACAAAATCAGAAGACAAGTTTCTGAGAGTCAACAGCTTGCGTGATAGGCGGCTCACAGGACAACAGCTTTAAGCACAGCTTAACACTGGTCGAAGTAAGGAAGTCTCAGTTTCAACTGTGAAGAGAAGACTTCGAGCTGCAGGTTGGTCAAGTGGCAGTAAGACAGCCATTGCTAAGATGGCAAAATAAGAAAAAGAGGCTTGCCTGGGCCATGAAGCACCGCCAGTGGACTACTGAAGACTGGAAGAAGGTCTTATGGACCAATTAATCAAAATGTAAAATCTTGAAATTTTGAAAGGTTTTTGTAGGCCGTCGAGTAGGCCATCGAGTAGGATGGTTCCTCAGTGTGTGACGTCAACTGTCAAACATGGAGGAGGAAGCGTGATGGTCTGGAGCTCTTTTGCTGGATCCAGAGTCAGCGACCATGTTCCCTGAAAATTGCCTTTTTTTATAACTCTGGCAGTTTACCACTTACCTTTGTACCATTTCAGGTTATTCACTGGACTTGAACTGCTTAAATTTCAGTAAAAACTGGAAAATGGGGGTGTTCTAAAACTTTTGACCAGTAGTGTATGCGAGAAATCTAACCTTTAATTGAAGTAAAATTATTCAAAGAGAAAAGAATAGAAGACTAGAATCCTTATCAAAAAGTAAATATTTTTCTCAAAAACATGTGTCTCACTATTATTGGCACCCTTGCATTTAGTACTTTGCGCACCCTCCTCTTGCCAAGATAACAACACTGAGTCTTCAAATCTCCAATAATACTTGATGAGGTGGGAGAACACATAGCAAGGTGATCCGAGACCATTCCTCCATACAGAATCTCTCCAGATCCTTCAGAGTCCTTGGTCCTCGTGTGTGGACTCTCCCCTTCAGCTCACCCCACAGGTTTTCAATGGGGTTTAGGCCAGGGGACTGAGATGGCCATTTTTGTGTGGATTTGGAGGTATGCTTTGGATCATTGTCCTGCTGGAAGATCCAACCACGACCCAGTTTTAGCCTCCTGACAGAGGCAGCCAGATTTTGATCTAAAATCTTCTGGTACTTGATGGAGTCCCTGATGCCACGTATCCTAACAAGGTTCCCAGGGCCTTTGGAAGTAAAACAGCCCCACAACATCACAGAGCCACCATACTTCACGGTGGGGATTAGGCCATTTTCTGCATGACCATCCCTCTTTTTATGCCAAACCCACCTCTGGTGTTTGTTGTCAAAAAGCTCTATTTTTGTCTCATCTGACCATAGAACTCAGTTCCACTCAAAGTTCCAATGACGTTGGTTCCACAAACTCCAAGCACTTATGTTTGTGGTTTGATGACAGCAGAGGCTTTCTTCTGGCAGGCCATCCAAATAGCTTGTTGGCATGGAGGTAGCGTCTAATTGTAGTTTTGTAAACATGATGACCCCAAGATGCAACAAACTTTGGCAATTCTCCAACTGTGATCCTTAGATCCTTTTGCCCCCACACTGTGTGTGGGGGCAAAAGACAAAATACACAAAAACACCTCTTCCAGGCAGGTTCATCACAGCTCCAGTTGTTTAAAAATTCTTAATTATTGCCCTAATAGTGGAGATGGGTATTTTCAGGCATGTAGCTATTTTTTTTTAATAGCCATTGCCTGATTTGTGAAGGTCAACAACCTTTTGTCTCATTTCATTTGTGTATTCTGTATTGTGTATTCTTCCCCATGTTGATGGATGACTAAGGGGCTGTGTTCAAAACCGCTCCCTATTCACTATATAGTGCACTATATAGTGTGTATGCCATTTTGTAGTGTGTGACGAATTCTAAACTGTTCATTTAGTTCACTATATAGTGAATGAGAAAATACCCACAATTCACCGTGATTTGTAGTGAACAGCGAATGTACCCTACAATATATCCCGTGTACCACAATGCAATGCGGTCGTGTCATACCGTCATACATACACTTCCGTTTATGCCTCAAGAACAAAAGTTGAGCCAACAGAAACAGTAAAACAGAAACAGGAATCATGGTGGTAACGTTAGCTAACTGCTTTAGCCACCGATAGCTACCGTTATTATCGCAATGGGAGTTGGTGCTAGTCGTGAGCTCGTGAGTTATCCTAACGTTAGCACACGAGCTAGTTAGCTCACGACTTACATAACGGTAGCTATTGGTGGCTAAAGCGGTGGCTAGCAGACAGCACCACAGTTGACAAAACCACACTTGCACATCATTAAAATTTCAACAATTTATTTAAAACTGAACATGCAAACCCGATACCACCTGAGTACATTTCAACCTGCTGCCATGAGTGCTCGGTTTGTTTACGCGATACTGGGCGCATCCGCTTGCGTCACCTGAATATCCGGCACTTTTTTTTTTTTACGCAAATGACGTTCAGTTGTAGTATCCGAAAACAGTTTGTCGTTCACTACATAGTACACATATAGGGAATAGGGAACGAGTGAACGAGTGAGCGGTTTCGAACACAGCCAGGGAGTTTGGCCTGTGTGTCACCCTATATTTATACCCCAGTGAAACAGGAAGTCATGGATGGCCACTTAAGAGTTCCTAAAAACTCAGTTGAACTTGAAAAATATATATAAATGGGAATATCCTTTATTTAGATTTTGTTCATAAGAATTTCTAAGGCTGCCAATAATTGTGACATGTGTTTTTGAGAAAAATGTTTTTTAAAAGGATTTAGTTTTTTCTTTGAATAATTTTACTTCAATTAAATATTAGATTTCTTTCATATTTTGAGTGTAACCTCAAGCTGATGAACAACAAAGACATTTTTTCATACCCTTTTTGCTCATCTTTACCAAGGGTTCCAATAGGGCACTGTATATAACCTGATTTAAGACTTAAGGAAAAATGATAAATGAGAAGACTGAAATCACCCCAGGTGACACCATGCACTTTGTCCTTTGATTACCTTGTCCTTGATCTCAGGTCAAAAATACAGGAGCACAGCTGTGTCCCATCACAGTGCACAGGGCCGAAGAACAAAAGAGAACCGGTCCCCGTCTCTCCGACGCCGTGTGATCCAAGAACATGAAAGATCGCCTGGAGGAGCTGCGGCAGAGGGCGAAGGAGGCCAGCGAAGAACATGAGCGCTTCAGCGAGGAGGAGGTGGAGGAAGACGACGTCCCCGTGGGTATGCAGGCCGTGGTCTTCGAGGAGGAGCCGGTCCTCGAGAACTTCCTGTCCGAGGTGCAGCGCATCCGCGACGCCATCGGTGACCTGGACGCCGAGGTGCGGAAGTTCAGCCAGCAGCAGAAGAACCTGGTGGCCACCATGCGGCGCTTCAGCGTCATGAAGAAGGAGAGCAGCGTCACGCGCGACATCAAGCTGCAGGCCGAGAGCATCCACAAGAGGCTGGACGCGCTGTCCAAGCAGGTGAAAGGCATGGAGGCCGAGAGCGGCCCGGCCACCGCCGCCGTCCGCATCCAGCGCGCCCAGCACGCCGGCCTCTTCCGCCAGTTCCAGCAGGTCATGCGGCAGTACAACGACAGCCTCGTCAGCAAGCAGGACAAGTGCAAGCAGTTCATCGTCCGCCAGCTGGAGGTCTCCGGCCGCGAGGTGTCCGAGGAGGAGGTGGACGAGATGATGGAGCAGGGCCGCTGGGAGGTCTTCAACGAGAACATCCTGCACGAGGCCAAGATCACGCGCGCGCAGCTGTCCGAGATCGAGCAGCGGCACAAGGAGCTCCTCAACCTGGAGAGCAACATGAAGGACCTGCGGGACCTGTTCCTGGAGGTCTACATGCTGGTGGAGGAGCAGGGGGAGCACATCGAGAACATCCAAGCCAACGTGGAGAAGACCGAGGACTACGTGCAGGTCATCAACGAGAAGTTCAAGATGGCCGTCAGGTACAAGAAGAAGAACCCCATCAAGAGGATGTGCTGCTGTTGCTGTTCTTGGAAAAAATGGCTAGGCTTGTAGCTGTGAAAAGACAAAGAAAATACTAATCGTTTTCTGGCATGGACAGCTGTGTGGGGCTTGGTACGGTGGTGAGACACTGAGAAGGCTCTTCTCGCACCACACACCGTGGGGTCCTGGACTTCCCTATGGCTGAGGTAAGAGACAACGGCACAGCGACAGGGGTACTGCAGCAGAGGGGCTGAGTGCTGAGACTGTGCCAACTTCCTCACATTGGCTGCTGTGAGCCGGACCCCATTTGAAGTACTCACGCACTCAAATTATGGTCTTTGATTTCTATATTTATTTATTTATTTATTACAAAGTATAACTTTTTCAATTGGAAAGAAGTCCTACAAAGTGCTCAAGCAAAGTGCCTGAAAATGACAAAAGAAATTGCTTTCTCACAAAGATATGCTCACAAAACTGATAAACTGTAGTGTTGTTAGCCCTGTTCGGTCTTAGTCTAACATTTTTTATGAATGCTTTTAATATATTTTCTAAACCTCAAAGGAATGATAAAATTGTACTTCCCTGAGATCGCATTTAGTTTAAGTGCTTAAACATTCCATCAACTCAACACCTTAGAATGAAGAGAATCTTTTCTGAGGCATACCGTACAGGCTCAAGCTGTTCAATGATCGAAATATAGGTCGCATTGCTGAACAGGAATTCGCTTTCAGCATGTTGTGCAAGTGATCATAAAGCCGTAAACTGAAAGAAACAAATGCTCTGTGAAGAAAACAACTTTTGTTTCAGTGTACAATGAAAATACTGAGGTATCACTGACAGTGCTCTTAGATCAAATTGCATCGGAGTAACAAAAAGCTATTCACATCCCCTACTTAGAATGTCACTCTACTCCTACAGCGCAAGTACATTAAATGCTGAGGCATACCAGTTTAACTTCTGGTAAATGCCATACCTTTCTAACTTCCCTATCTATACAAACTGTTCTGTAAGGCAGAACACCAAGCAAAACCTGCATGAACCCAGCAGGTTCCAGTGTGAATGTGAGCTCCCGGTCAGACGTGTAGCCCACTATTGAGGGCACGTGTTAGTGACTCAGCAAGGGAGGGTGTCTGATGTCAGAGCAAACAGTGCCGGGACGTGGGTGTAGCCGAAAGAGTCCGTGTCTGGCACTGGAAACACTCGTTTGACAGAAAGGAAAAAAGCAGTGGAATAAAGCGCAGACTGAGAATGTGCTCCAGGTCAAAATACTAAAATTACGGTCTACAAACAGGAGGGTCAACAATATCACTGGACACCTAGTGCACACCAGGATACCTAGTGCCCACCTCCCTCGATCTAGTCTACTGTACCTTATCTAGCCCTCCTAAACTCCATAACTATAAGGAAAGGGATAAATGGTTGAATAAGTGGTTATGTTTTGCTATATTCAAAAGAAGCAGTACATTTGGAACGATACGGACCGCTGTGTCCACGGAAAGCATTGGAAACGGTTTCAGATATTGGATTATTTCAATTATGCTGGTTTATTTTGCAATGGATCTAAAGAAAACAACGTTACGCCAGCACAGAAACAAATACAGATAATGGAACATTGACAACAAAGAAAGACGATTAACCAAGCAGAAACGTAATCTCACTTTAGCTCCTCATCTGAAGTTTTTTTATTTATTTTTTTACTGCTCACTAAAAAAAGACATATGCAATTCAAGTAAAGTTCACCTACAGCTATTCCAAAAGGCAATAATGCCACCCAGTGTAATACTGAGGGAGTACAAGGAAAACTGCACACGGCCCCCTTATGAACCCCTCCACTGTTTACTGTTCTCTTTCTACACAGCTCTAAGAAAAATCCCTTGATTAAGAAAATAAATAAATAGGTACTTCTTAAAATGATGTGGAACACTTTTTTTCATAAGCACTGGGGACAAAATAGCCCCAGGTTTAGAAAAGTTGAGATAATGACCATGGCAGTACAGCTCATGCATATCAACACGGCCGGGTTTCGGAGCTACTCACACAAGCACAGGTTTCCCGGCGATGCGGGGGTGGCGCAGGACCTCAGCCATGATGTCCTTGGTCTCCTGGATGCGCTGGACGTCGCTGGAGTCCACCACGAACACCACGCCGTAGGACTCAGAGTAGTAGTTCTTCCAGATGCCCCTAATTTTCTTGCCACCTCCAAGGTCGAAGATGGTCACCTCAAACTTCCCCTGTTTCAGGTCCACCTTGGAAAATCCCACAGTGGGCGCCACGTCCTCTGGGTTTTCTAGATATACATGGAGAAATGGTTTCCTATTATTATATAGTCCACAATAAAAAATAAACACCAGCCCCTACTATGTTGTTCTTGGGAGTAAATTGGCAGCTGAACTGAGTTTTCAAAATGACATTATACAGTAGGCTCCGTTTTTATTCATACCCTTGATAAATATGAACAAAAGAGATCGTATAAAATAAACTATATAAGTAATGAGGTATGTTTTATGCTCAAAAAATTCCGAAAATTATATTCTTTGATAATAATGCATTGACACGAACCACAATCGAATGGTTCACAAATTATATATTTTTTCCTCCCTTGGCCATTATAACAGCAAGTAGTCACCTTCTGTAGTGTCATACGAGGTTATGGAACCTCTTGGGGGGGGGGGGGTTCCTCAACCATTCCACATGCAGAATTGTTCTAGTTCCTTCAGATTTTTGGGTTGACGTTTGTGGACTGCTTTTTTGAGTTCAACCCACAAATGTCCACAAATTGGATTCAGGTCTGGAGACTGAGACGGCCACATCAGGACACTGATCTTGTGCTCTGTCAAAATGTCTTGGTACATGCTGGAGTTCATGGTTCCATCTATTTTAATAAGGGCCCCAAGGCCTGTGGATGCAAAACAACCCCAAAGCATTAAAGATCCATCACCATGTTTCACTGTAGACATGAGGTGCTTTTCAACATTAGTTGTATTCGTTGGACGCCAAACAAAATGCTGATGTGCATGTCCAAAAAGCTTGATTCGGCCACAAGACACGGTTCCAATTGTAGTTCAGATTTAGTTTGACGAATTCAAGATGCCTTTTTCGGTGAATTGTCTTCAAATGAGGCTTCCTTCTTGCAACTCTGCCATAAAGGCTTTTGTAATGTAGGCATTGTCGAATGGTAGCTTTAGACACCTTGTAACCCCAAGATGCTAGGTTGTTTTGGAGATCTTGAACTGTGCCCCTTGGACTTCATTTTGCCTCTCGAACCATCCATCTCACTACACGTGCGGGCAAGACAGACTTGCGTCCTCTACTTGGCAGGTTAGCCACTGTTCTAGTGGCCTTAAATGTCCTAATAATTGACACAACAGTGGAAAGCGGTATCTTTTTCTCAGATCTCCTAATCTGTAGAGGTCAATAACCTTTTGTCTGATGCTCTCATGGAGTTCTTTGCCTTTCACCATGATGATGGCTGACCACAGTATTTCAAACGTTAACAGAATAGTTAGTATTAATAATTGTGATCCAGATGTTTTCTGGAAAAAAATATTATTAATAAAGCAACATATGTTTATCTGAACAATTGTATTAAGGCCTCTACATGCTTCTGTGTAACTTGTGCGACATCTTTGCGGTTCGCGCAATACAACAATGTCGCAAGCACTCTGCAATTTATACTTCTGCGCAACCTATGCGACATGGTGTCCTTACACTTCTGTACACTAGTAGGCGTCAATGTATTGAACAAGGTCAGTAAAGTTTTCATGAAAGGAGGGAAACTCCTGTACCTTCAAACTTCTTCAGCCAATCTTTCCTGAAGCTGGTTCATTTTTTATACCGTGTCGAACAAATTATGCTAGCTATCTATATCGTTAGCTACTGTTAGCAAGCTTTATTTGGCCATAATACCAGGTTGCTAGCTAGCTAGCTAGATATTGATAGTTTTGCATAGCTAACGTTAACATAGATATATACAGGTATGGTATGCAGCTGCCAACAACGATGTCTATCGCTGTATTATTGCACTGATCTCTTGTGCAAAATGTGATTGTTCTTACCATGTACTAATGCACATATGGTAAGTCGCTCTGGATAAGAGCGTCTGATAAATGCTTAAAATGTAAAAAAATGATGTACTAACTCGGTGAACTATGACAGCTCCGCCTCCATTCGCTAACCAACCAATCAATGATGTGCAACATCTACGCGAAATGTTGCACTGCGGTCTGCAAGTTAGATTTTTGTGCTAGGTACGCGACATCCTCTGCAACACCCTCTGCGTAGGTCGCAGAAGTTGCGTTGATGTTGCAGAGCCCTGGTTGTGTTGCTGTCGCGTTGCTGTCGCGAGCATGTAGAGGCCTTTAGTAATGTAGGGTTGGAAGTTTGGATTTTTTTTGCATAAAATATAGCTTATTACTTATATAGTTTATTTTATACGATCTCTTTTGTTCATCTTTATCAAGGGTATGATTAAAAACCGATCCTACTGTATAAACAGTGCCCCTTTAAATTCTACACGCAATCTCAAAAATGTCACCTTTTGTTGCCTTACAGCCTGAAATTAAAACATATTAAATCAGACTTTTTCCACCTTTATTTACCCACAACTTTCAAGTGATGTATTTTTCTGAACATTAATTAAAAACAAAAAACTAGAACAACTTGGATTGATAAGTCCACACCCTGCTTATCATACCAATTGTAAACTAGCTCAGGGGTAACCAACCACCTTATTGGAATGTTGTTATACAAGCTTTGAACTGTTTCTAGAGGAATATTTGAACATTCTTCAAGACGGAAAGCCTCCAGTTCTTTGAGAGATGAAGGTGGTGGAAATCTTCTCCACACTCTATGTTCCAGAACTTCCCATAAAAGTTCAATGATGTTTAGATCTGGCCATGGAAGGTGCTTTACTTCATCCTGGTGGTCATTAAACTACTTGAATCATCTTGGAATGAGGAAACATCTTGAGGAAGCAATGTTTGCACACATAGGGTGCACCTGGGCGCCTGAAATGGTTTTGTATTTCTTCTCCGGAATTCTACTATGCAAAGTAATAATCGGACCCAGTGACACCCACAAGATGGTTGCCCATACCATAAAAGATCCACCACCATGTTAAACAGTTGACGAACAGCCAATGTGGGTTGAAGGCTGCCTTTGGCTTTCTCCAAACATAAACCGGTCCAGATGTAGGAAAAAGCGTAAAAGATGACTCATCAGATCATATTATGTTCTTCCACTGCTCAGAAGTCCAGTTTTGTGCCCATTACACCAGGTTATGCACATTGGCCTTGGTTACCAGCGGTTTCCAAACGGAAGCCATACCATAAATATCAGCATTGTGAAGCCCACGATGTACAGTTTTTGTTGAGACTGGATCATGGAGGTGTAGATTCAGTTCTGTGGTCATTTTTGAGGCCGATGTTTTGTGGTTTTCAGCAACTATCCTCCTAAGTGTCCATCTATCCCTGTCAGTGAGCTCCAACTTGTGATCACTGTTCTTCTTTCCTGATGCAGTTTTTCCTTGTTTGGCATATGCCCTCATAATTTTGGTTCCCCTTGACACATTAAATAATTTTGCCGTTTCCTGCAATTCGGACAACTATTTGAGATTTGTTAGCTTTCTCGTGTTGCCATAGAACGTCACATATTAAAGTGTTGATTCTAAAACCTCTTTTACAGCAGAAATATATTGGTAATTACTCTTGACATTAATTTGAAACACATTTTTGACACATTTACTACTTTTTAATTGTTGCTTAATTTAATTGTTGCTTGCCTATACATACTTGCAAGTGAGTCAAAGCATCCTATCCATCTTATCATCTATATCGTGTACATTAACCCCTGAATGTGAAAACTGTGTCAGCTTTATAACTGAAACAGAGCCACCTTGGCAAGCGACCTGCTGACTCAAGTGCTGTGCATGCATGTCTGTGTAAGGAGCGGACCTCTCCAGCTGCAGCTGACATACGGAGCTGAGAGTGGAGAAATCTCACCTCCTTGAATCCCTCGGACTGTTGCACTCTTTCCAGCATTGTCCAGTCCCACCATCACCAAAGTCACTTTCCTGAAATTTCAAAACGAATATCATTACTAAAATAAAAGGAGGATATTTATAATATAAAATATTGTGATACAAAGTTAGAATTGCTGGAACACCAGAAGTCAAGATCCTCTTCCTATGTATTTCTTCCTTGGTACATTGTTTGATTCCATGCTGATCAATTCAGCAGTGTTTCTGTTAGGTTCACTGAACTGGAAATATCTGACTTTGCATCCATCATTTTATCTGATACACCACGGTTGTTTTCATAAGCTGCAGAAAGTTTGGATTTTATCTGTAGTGTGTGCCGTGTAAAAGGAGAAAAAACGAATGGCGTCTGTGCAGTGTAATGGGCAAGGACCTGGGCCTGTAATTAAGAGGTTGCAGGTTCAAATCCCAGATGGCGTACTGCTTGAGTACCCTTGAGCAATGTACTTAACCTGAATTGCTTCAATACAAATTGCTTCAAGCTGAATAAATGGACACTATGTACAAACGTAAGCTTTGTAAGTTGCTCTGGAGCTGTAAGGGCTACTGCTAAGCAAATAATACACATTTGTAATAATACACAAATAGATCCCATAATAAACACTAATATAATGGTGCAGGTTACCGAGGCCTACATCTGACCAGGCAATTCCACTCCCTGCCCTCACAGACAATACTCTATTAGTACTGAGTAAGAGGGGCTTAGTCAGGGGAAATGCTGCTCCTTGCTGACCAATACACAAGGATATATAGAGATTGTAAGAGTCAGCAGCAGTCAGCATTTGTTAATTGACTCGCACCTTTGCACACAATCTATTACAGTCCAACATGTTCTCAAGTCCTCTCTGATGTTTCAGTCTCCTCACTATTGGTACACCTGTGTACAATTCCTAGTGTTACATAGCTACATGTCAGTGGTACACACATCCGTGTGTCCAAGGATACGTTCCGCTCCCCTGGTACTGACTTACATCAACGCAACGTTGCACGTTACAGAAGATCCTGTTACGTTGCCAAATTAAACTCTAAAACAAATACTGAGCACTGATTCAGACTTCTTTGCTCAGTATTCTGAGAACTACCAGAGCAATGGCCAGATCTGTGCCACAAAGCTGTGCCTCTTAGTTATATTCAGACACACGGTTTATAAGCTACAAAACAGGCAAACATGACCTCAACACATGCTTATTAACTTAATGCTTATTAACACGACCATGACCTCATGACTGTAAACAAGCCAATTATACTCAAATCCTGGAAATTGTATTGCGTTTTATCCAGCTGGAATATTTCTTCCACTATGGTTATTTCGAAAGGACAGTATAACTAAGGACATGCGTTTTTCACCACCTTTGTCAGGAACCTGCAGTTCCGTCCTCCAACACCAAGAGGTCGATGGAGGACTTTCTGAAGCTACTTGTTAAGCAATCAATGCATTACGATCTCAAGTAATCATTCAATTACCACAAATGAGGTGCATATTGCAGTGTTGTAGACCAGTCAGCGGTTGGCACTGCATACACCCACACGTAATCATACTGATTGATCTGTAGGTAGGCTACTGCTTTCAATTGTAAAAATATGTTTGTTGGCACTTCTGTAGAACATATCATGCCCATCCTGGAGTAAAGAAACTGATATGTTGAAATGAGTGGGTATTTTTCAACCGTACAAACTTGAAATGAAAAAATGAAAGCAAAAGGAAAATGCATTTTTGAAGGCTAAAGGCAAAATAAAAATATAAAGAACAAAATTGTTACTGATGGGAGGCCTTGATTTTTAAATTTCAGTTAAGGGAGCACAATATTTGATAATAATTGTTCATTAATAATAATAATAATTATTATTATTATTATATTATGAAAATAGAGTGCCTACAGCAATGCCTTGAGGATCAGAAAGGAACTGCAGTTTCTTGAGAGGTGGTGAGAAACGCATGCCTTTAAGTATAATGACTTTCTCGACAAGAGTTTATTTATTTATTTTAAATCTCAGAAATAACCAGCAACACTCCCCTTCTGAACCCTTTCAGAAATTAAAGTAAGTAAAATGACAAATAAACCCTTCCACTCAAGGCCTTGATTCTTCTCTCTATAACAAATTATAAATGCTAAAAATAACCTTCTCAGTATAAAGTTTGTCTGGAATAGGGAAGGCCTGTGTCATTTTAATATAAATTTAGATTGAGACTTTATTTAGGAACATTTATTAACCCTCAAAAATGTCAGCTTCCCTTTTAGTAGATTTAAAATTTGGTCTATTCAACTCCTTATCGTTGCTTTAAAGCAAAACTTTTACATTTTATTATTTTCTTGGCAAGTTTGACTATATACAATCCTGAAGGGTTGGTTGGAGCCTGTTATTAATTTAAAATCAAATTGGTTATCTTATATTTACCACATATTATCAGGTTGACCTTAAGGTTCACAGGGCAAGTTTCTCCACCTTAAATTGCTGGTTGTGTGCTGTGGGTCTGGGGGTTCCCACCTAAAAGCTTTTTGTACAAATTGTACATGAAAAGATTTAAATCTACCACATCCTAGGGACTTCTGAGCAGTAAAACCGAGAAAACAAAACCTTTGCTGCCACTGTATGGGCAAAAGCTAACTTATCATTTTATACCAGTGCATGATTTAATTGATTCAAATCTTGATAACTTAGTTTGTTGTGCCAATTGCAGTCACGCACTGCTCTACTGCTCTGCTATTAGAGTGCTAACTGTTCAAAATTATGAGCTGTTATTGCCAGAAGAATTCAGATTAGGCAAATCGGATAACAGAGGCTGCCACATTGTCAGAGGGAATACATTAAAGGCATCATATAAGTGGCAAATACATATTTTGTATTTAGTAAACACTATTTAATTTCATCCATTTATGTGGCATCACAGCCTCAATAAGGGTTCACAACTCCTGCTCATAACTGCACCATTATTACTCTGTGGAGCAGCTTAATACCAACAAGAAGAAGCCAGCCTCCTGTCCTGCCCCTGAGCTGTGCTGGTACCTCCTCTTCCTACATTCATGAAAATGGAATGCCTTTATTTATCAATATCACAAAATAGCCTGATCATTGACCAATTATATATGACCGTACTTCTCTAATTTGTTTTTAATGTGAACATGGACACACGCTGTAAAACGCCAGGTTCCTATCACGTTGAAAAATCTACCAGAAGCAGTAACATGTCCTTGGTCAAGAGCAGATCTGGAAAGATATTGATACTGGCTTTGCTACGCACTAAGCATGTTGGTGTGAGGAAAGTGGCAAGCATATTTTCTAACCTGTGCTTTTAAGTTAATGAACCGTACAACCCCCATAACCAGGTTTAGACAATCTGTGTCAAATCCTGCAAAATGTTACATATCTTACACACCACTTAATCCATTCAAACAAGCCCCACCTGAGAATCTGTCTCCTGTCCTGCCCCTGAGAGTGCACTGAGCTGTGCTGGTTCCTCGTCTTCCTACCCTGCATTTATTTATCAATATCACAGAATGGGGTGATCATTAACTTATTCTACATTACATTACTTCTCAAACTTGTGCTCAATGTGAACGTGGACACACATTGTGAAGCACAATATAATAGTTCCTATCATATTGCGAAATTGAATATACGCAATATACGCATACTGCTGCTATAATGTTGTGAAAATAATTCATAGGCTGAGTTCAAAGAAAAAAATAAAAATAATTTTAATCACAATAACTAAAACATTTTTAAATGGCTCAATTGAATTTCATACAGCCAAACTCTAGTCACATATTTCTAACGAATTACACAATTAAAAAATGAGGTCTGTTAAGATTCTGGTAAGTCATAAAAGTTGTTTATTGGTCAATTTGTATTGGTGTAACAATATACTGTATATTTGTTGGGCCATAGCTTTGCCCTTCTGTCCCCTAGTTTGCCTGTATTTAAAATATAAACATACTAGTGAGGTTTTATAAACCCCACACATCTATGAACACCCTACTATCTCAAAGTGGGAAAGCCCCCCAGAAGCATGGGGTGTGGGATGCATGGAGCTGTGGTGGGTGTGTGTGTGTGTGTGTGTGTGTGTGTGTGTGTGTGTGTGTGTGTGTGTGTGTGTGTATGTGTTAATGTTGGGTTCAAGGAGCTGTGGTGTGTATCTACGGGGTGAAATAAGCTGTGATATGCATTAATGTGGGATGCAAGACGGTGTGGCTTTCATCTGTGACACTTCATGGGGGCAGGTTTGTGATGTGCTAGTGTCTGTAGCATTGATTCTATATGGAGTGTTGCAGACAGTCGTCTAATGTACTGGTCCCACCCACAGTGTGTGTGTGTGTGTGTGAGCTGAAATAGAAAATGTCTTCAGACACCTAATGCTACTAATGTTATTACAATTGCACACGTTTCTAAAACAAACAAAACAACACGAGGGGATCATTCAATTAACATCAAGGCTTAGGCCTTGACCACCAGCTCGCGTGACCATTCACTATGACTACTCTTATGAGCGGCATTTGGTTTAATGTACAAATATGTTAGCTGCAGAAGACATAGCTACACATCCCTACAAATTGCTCAAACTTGAGGATAGACACAATAGCACTTCCATAATGAACACGTCACAAACAGTACTACCTCTGATTACCATGCTGACACAAACACACGCACAAACAGAAATCCACTCCGCAGAAATGACACTTAACTCCGGCACTTCCGCCGCAATGACATTAAGCGCACAATCCAGGTGACAGCGTTCCGGAGCCAGGAGGTCTTCATGGGGAGCTGGGGGAGGGCTGTGATGCTAACTGAACGTTTATCCTGACTACTGACCCAACCCAACCCAACCCAGCCTAGCATCCACCCTACCCCCACCCGCACCTCTACCACATGCTCCGCCCATCAACACGGATTAGCAGGGATTTCTCAAAAGCTCCTGTAAATCTCTGGAGACACGTGAGGTAACCTCTCACACTTAAAACTACAGCAGCCTTCAAGCACAATGCTCACTCACTCTCCACTGTCTAATTATAGAGAACGATCTAGGGCAACAGTTCAATCTGTGCATCACCCGGCCTGATCATTAGACAACATGGAAATGCTTCATCTGTTTCAGCAGGCACAGTGCATGGCTCCAAATCATCTCCTTATGCACAGTCATGGTTAGGCTTCATTTTCACACATATCCCCATCAATGTAAAGTAACACATGTAAAGTGAACAGTGACTCCCATGCACGACCACCACATTTCAAAGGTAAAGTGGCGTATTGAATTGTGAATGGCCATTTTAGGTATGGCCTTTTGCTATGTCCTTTAGAGGCAGTGTTCTGTTGAGTGGCATGGCAGCTGGAGATGAACAGCGTCAGGCCTGCCGCTCTGTGATCAGGAGGCTTCAAGACCATATAGTGTCGGTCAAGATTTCATCACACCAACTGTCTTTCACAATATCACACCGACCCTCTCTATAAAAACACGGCATCATCACAGTCACCCTGTCCATACAAATGACACCACTCCGGTATGACACTACGCAAACTCACAATAGCCCTGCCCCTCATAACGCATTATATATCCAACCCTATCTGCCAAAATATGGCATAATAACTTAGCCATATCTCCCAAATGGACTGTCGGACTGTTGTGATGCCATGCACCATGTTATGATACCTGTCTGTCACGGATCATCATCAACCCTGTTAGTCACATCACACTGGAATCCCAATTAGCCTACTGTGTATGCACTTCAAATAACTTTCAATAATTCAATAATCTGATTTCGCTCTTTAAAGTTACAACAGCCAGGAAGTAAGGTTTATAGGGAGGGCACTGTGGCAGGTAAGGAGTGGCCTGCACAATGTTGCTTAGTTATTCACTTAAACAGCTGTAAACATGCAGGAGCAAGTTTAATGGGTATGAAAGATTTTCTGCTAACTGTTTGTATCTGTGGGAAGTATCCTAATTCAAATGGCATCACTTGCACTTGTGTATCACACTATTCATTAAAATAAATAAAATGTGCAATATTAAGCAAAAAAAAAAAAAAAGGCCTTTTCCTCCAGAATGCCATGAAATCCAGCTAGTACAAGAGTTTCTGGTGAAAAGGAAAGTAATATGTAAGACAGCAAGTCATAAGGATAGGCACAGGGTCACACCCGTATAACTTTATTTCACCCCCAAAGGTGAAGTCTGCATGCCCTGGGGAGCTAGTTAAAGGTTGTGACAGCGAATGCTGACAATTGATTTGAAATAGAAATAAAATAATAATAACAATACATGTGAAATAATAATATTAAAGCTAATAAAGCACAAAATAAAAAATAAAAATCACTCACCTTGAAGGCTCTCGCCAGCGTTTCAACCAGTTGCAGCAGTTCGCCATCAGGCTGAACATCGCACTTCAAACTCATATGTTAATCATAGGCAAAGTAGCTAAATTATACAATCAGCTTGCTAGCAGTTGACATGCACACCGTCCCCATGCATGTTTACCCTTGCTAGCAAGCTAACGTTACCATGCCAGCCACCTGGTTGAATGAATTCATGAGACATCAACTAAGTTAACTTAGATAGCTTGCTAACGGTAGACGAGTACTTTAAGGGCATATGAAACAATAGCGGGATTACGAAGTAAAATAAGAAAAGAACAAACAGTTTGCCATTTGCAATGCCTTATAAAAAGTCAGACACCGCAAACGTGTTATAGCTAGCTAGTCTAGAAAACGTTAGCAAGCTTAAGTAACGTTAGCTAGCTTGCTATAAACCAAATACCTGTTAAGTCGCTAGCGAGCTAACGGAAGCTATCTTCTTATCTGAATTATGCATTATGTTTGAGTTTAATACTGAATAATCCACGTTTCCGAATAACGGTGCCTAGCAAACAGTCAAATAAACTCGCACGCCAACTAGCTTGCACATCTTGCAGTGATTTACTTGCTATATAACGTTAACGGTTAGCTAGCTGGCTAGCTAAAAAATAAATAACGCGTAAGTACTGTAGTGTAAAATCCGAAACACAACTGTAAATATAGATAAAAATCGGATGACTTAATATATAAAATATAGCCTTAAGTTATTTCTGCTGAGAAAAAATAGGATTTCAAGTCTTGGACACGATGCTAGCAAGCTAGGTAAAAAAAAGCGACCCTTGCTAGATTACACCGCTTTGTTTACACTGCCCCAGCCCGCTGCTATAGCTGCAGCCGTGATTGCGTCAGCGGCGCTCGACGAAGGCAAGACGTCCTGAGAAACAGTGCATCAAAATGGCCTGTATGCTGCCCGCGGTTTGATGCGGAATTACACACGGCATGCAAGTGCTCCTTTAAATACCATACTATACAGTGTACACTGACGAATTCATAACTGAAATACTTTGCACAGCACTGCTGGTAAGTCTTACAGTACAACTTTATTTACCGTCATGCAGTCATACATATAATAATGATTCGTTACGATATTATAAAATAGTAAGGTTTATTGAATGTGTAGATTGCTCTCTGGCAGGTCATTACATTATGCATACAATTAAAGTATATAGCATACTGATAATAATAATGGTGTAGTATAATAGCTGTGTGTTTTATATTTTACATTCCCTTAATTGTGGCATTGCGTTGTTATGTGTTGTTATGTTATGTCCATGTTACAAAACTATTTTTGGCAATACGAATGTGCTGTTTGAAAGCTGGCTGTAAACCAGCGAATGTTTTGTCTGTCCCTCTTTCCCTCGCTCTTTCTGTACTGTTAAATACAAAAAGAATACCAAGATGTAACAGTAGATGGCGCTGCAGGAGAATAATATGTGCAAGCAACCCTGTGAGAGATGTAATCTAAAGAGCAACTGTCTGGTCCTGTTTTGCCCGCAATGTTTTCTTTATAGCAAAGCTTAATGCAGAAAGCTTAATTTAGCAGAATGTGTTGAACAGTTTGAATAGTTGAACATATTGAATACATTAAAGTTTCAATATGGACATATTATTACAAGATTAATGAGTATTAGCACCTTATTATTATCCTTCTCTATATTACTACTGCACTTTGTATCCTATATGAAAACACGTAGGCTATCAACTTCATTTTGTACGTTTCTCTGCATAGCATAGGAGTATCTTTTAAATGACTGTAATGTAAGTTACTGTATTTTTGTTATTATTTTTATTTTAGTGGTAAATACCTGCTGTGGTGAATTGCTAGTATGCTATATGTTGCATGTATATGACCAGCAAATGCTGCAATGTACCTTAAGGTTAACGCTTGCAGTATAGCATACTAGCAATTCACCACAGCAGATATATGCTATACCTTACATGTACATGAACAGTAAGTGCCCAATGTACCGTAAGTTCAACGCATGCTAAACTTGATTTTTGTGTAAACATTTCCAACTCCATTTGAATTATTTTATTTTAATAATCCAAGTTATGTATAAATGTAATTAAAACGTGCTTCTTCGATCTGCAGTCAGATCACCATCCTCCACATATTTATCCAGTTTTCAATTATACAAAACTTAAAGTCCTTATTCAATTATTTGTCAACAAACTGCCGCCTTTTGGCTTCTAAAAAATGTGCATGAGACATGGTTATCAATTAACAAAGCAGAGTGATTTCAGAGTATTTGATATTTATAAAGCAATATTTCAATGTTGTTCTGTGTTCTCTAAAACTGGACAAAAAAATATGTGGCTTCCATAGACATATATTTGTCTGTCATTTTTACAGTCAATCTTTGCAATATTTGACCCCAAAAAACCCACACATAGAATATTGACATGTCTATAAACAACCATTAATACACAGAAACACAATTTGTGGCAATATGCCTTTTTAATACGATTTACTCAATGGGGTAACCTTGTTCGAAAAATAACCTTTATGTGGGAGGGCTAAGTGCAGTTTTCAAAATATACAGTTTTCAGAACATAATCAGAATTTAAATCTCTCAATTATATTTATTATTTAAGGCTGAGTACATGATAAAAGCAAACTGTCTGTGACTACAGCACACCTATGCTTCTCAATGTTTCTGATAGTGAAACACTGAATCTACATCCTTATTGTGAATACTGCAAAGCAAGCACATACACTACTGTACATCAGATATACAGTAACCTTCCCAGTCCACACCACTTGTTCCTGGATCAAGTTGTCTCTTTTGTTCACAGTTCCATCTGTAAAACCAGTGCAAATCATGGGCGAGGTGTACCTTTAACCGAAACGAGTGTTTTTTACTCTCACAGGAAACAGACGCATAACTGCAAAAAAAAGATAAATCCCTCAGCGTCTCTGTCGTAACCGCTTGGATTGCTTGATTTACTGTTAACAATGACACAGTATTTGAACCTCGTCATTTTGGAAGTACTGTGTTTCCTTAATATTGATTTATTCTCCGCCCTCATTAGCTGGACCCAGCTCCTGGGACAGGACCGTGGAGGCTATTAGTACAGGATGTCCCACTAAAGAGAAGCTGGGATTTGAGATGTGACTCAGTTTTTAGATATCGCTCGAGTGACCGTTTTTCCAGCTGCAACATTCACCGTGAGTGCAGTGCAAATTGCTCCAGTCTCGCATCTGTATTGAAAGCTTCTCCATTAAAGTTGCTAATGACTATCATGACAAAACCAGATACGGACACAGGAATATTGTGTCATTTCTGAAGAGGTTGAGAATGATTAAAAAAGATTTCATTAAAGCCAAGTTGAACTTACAAAATGCAAAGGCAACTATACTGTGAGACAAGGCAGTATTATCAGACCATGATTTCTAGAGTTGTTTACCTTATCATATTTATACTATATTTATATCATATTCATGGTTTTCATATACGATTTATTGTGCCTCTGATTTTAACTCATCAACACTGACATATATTTTAGATCTATGCAAACTGGCCTGCATATTTGAAGAGTCACAAGATGGGAGGAACAGCAGCATAACTGGGAAGGCACTTTGCACCTCATTCCTATAGTGAATGGATTTTATTTGCAATCAGCTTAAAAAAATGTTTTCAAGAAACTGAAATGGCAAATACATTTCTTGTGAACTTGTATTCAAGTTTGTTATGGCATCTAGAGGAGAGAGAAAATCTATTACAGCATAAAATTCAGAATGTGAACTGTAGGGTTTTTGCAGCTCGAATAGGGAGACAGGGTAGCATGAAGAATCTATATGTTAGGCGTTCAATTTCCAAGAGGGATAGCGTGAGTGTGGGGAATAAAAGAGAAAACAGTGGGATCCGCTTATATTCTGGTGAGCTGAGAGATGACGGATCACTGCCACAGCGCCTAACTGGGAAGGCAAAGACAATTCGGAAGTGACACAACAGTTTGACAACTTTCTCAGCCGGGGGAAGAGTGAGGGGAATAACAATGCCTACTGAGCAGTGCATGATGGGAATTCAGAGGCTCAAAGGACCCTTGATACATCACAGTGAGACATGTAGCGGGCCCCAGAGCCTCTGCCACTCCAACACTGAGGGCTGATGCAGTACTCTGACAATGTGACTACAACACGGACACCAACATGTCACATGACCTCCCAAAGCTCCTGGCACAGCCTTGGAAAATCTGTCAATTAAAATGTCTCCAAATACCAAATACACAACAGGTTTCGAAGTTATTTAGATGGCAAACTGACATGCAATATCCAAAATGGATATAGTAACCACTAGTAATCAATGAGCATGACCATTTCTGTTTCGGATTTTCGATATCGAATATCATTTCAGCAATGCAAGAGCTTAATACATTTATGAGTGGATAAATTCAAGACGTCTGTGAAATGGTGAGTATGAATGATGTGCACAGGTTCGATCTACAGATGTGATTGGGTGTTCTCTGGTTTCGTGCCCTGACCCCCACCTCCCGCTGTGCCCTTGGCTTGCACCTCTCTTCCCCCTGTGGGCGGGCGACCTCACGCCTCCTCCAGGACGAGATCGGGGATCTGGTAAAGTGCACCATGTTCCTCATGGGGTCCCCTGTCCAATGTTGGATGCACAAGGGTGCTGTTACGTCTGTCCACGTTTCACAGACTGATGGAGGCTGGCTTCCGCGAGGGGAAACTGATCCCCGAGAATTCCGAGTTGCGGCCGAAGAAGCCCGTGGCTGTGACATTTTGATGTCACAGCTGCCACAGTTGTTCTTCTTGGATTTCCCATTGAAGTGACTCCCATAAATAATGGCCAGACTCTTTTACGCTCGGGCAGCTGTTTTTCCAATGCGTTGACATTCTTCCCCAAATGTTTTGGTCCAGAGACATCTTGAGGTCCAGGGGAAAAGGTCTCAAGCATGGAGAAGAGACGTTTGGAATGATCTGGAATGATCTCCACCCAGCAGGGTGACAGATAGGACTCTGGAACTGTATAGGTCTCACAGAAGAAAAGCGCACAAAAAACGTATCACAAAATGTATATGAAATCTAGTTCTCAAACTTCAACCAATCAAATTTGATTAGTGGATTCCAGAGTTGCCCTTTAATGCCTTGTAAGTCTGCCATGAGTCCAAATAAATGCTTGTCAGAACCTTCTGAAGAAAATGATACACTTTTCAGTAATTTAGGACGATGAAATACAAATCAATCATTGATATAAACGAACTAATTTAGTCAAATCATACAGAGTCTTTTGTTCCTATTTCCGTTTTCCTGTGTTAGAGGACACAGGTTGTGTCCTGGGTTACATATTTGGTGAGGGCTGGTGGGGAAGGTGCCAGTGCTGGGTTCACACCTCATCTGTACCACCCATCAACACCTTCAGACTGGAGGGAGGTAGGAGACGGGCAGGTGATCAAACACTTGAGGACTGTGCTTCACTGTTCACCTCGTTTATATAACATTTTAAGGCCTCTACATACTTCTGCGTAAGCAACGGGACTGCGACGCGACATTCCTCTGCAACACGTCGCAGAGCACTTGGCAATACATACTTCTGCGCAACCTACACAACATGGTGTCCTTACACTTCCTGAAGCTGGTTCATTTTATACCGTGTTGAACAAATGATGCGAACTGTGATTGTTCTTACCATGTATTAATGCACATCTAGTAAATCGCTCTGGATAAGAGCGTCTGCTATATGCTTAAAATTGTTTATATGCACCCTGCTCTTTCTTTGTTTTGTTAGTTGAATATTCTGCGCATTAAGGTGTTGTAGTGACATATTACATTTATATGTAATCTAAAGCACAACACAAAACATCTGGATATTTGCAACCTTAAATATATAATTTAGAATGGCGTGAAGACCACAGTCGATCGTTCGTTGTTTGCAGAATCTCAGAGTTGAATGTACTGTCAGTACAATAGACTTTAAAACCTTAAGGAAGTACGCCTGTTATGAAAGCAGCTTGTGTGCGAGCAACTCACCTTTATAGCATTAAAATAATAGAGTAAATTCACATGGAACAAAGGAACCAGCAGACGACTCTTGAAAATAATGGTAATGTATTAAGGGAAATGAAGGATGGTCTTTTCACAGAATTAAAAAAAACGCTGCTTTTATCTTTCTCCCCTAATCTGGATGTCGCTCTGGATAAAAGCGTCTGCTAAATGCTTAAAATGTAAAATGTAAAAAAGTGATGTACTAGCTCAATGAACTATGACCATTACAGCTCCGCCTCCATTCGCTAACCAACCAATCAATGCTGTGCAACATCTACGGGACATGTTGCGAGTTTGATTTTAGTGCTAGGTACGTGACATCCTCTGCAACACCCTCTGCAACATCAACGCAACCTCTGAAACGTGTTGCAGAGGATGTTGCGTTGCAGTCGCGTTGCAGTCGCGCGAGCATGTATAGGCCTTCAGCTGTGGCTTCCACCAAGATGTCAAAGTTCAATATCGATTGCTAAAACTGGACATTGCGCCAGTAGAAACTGGTGAACATTACCATGTTCTACTTGTCTTCCCTTTTTTCAGCAGGCGTACTGTACGTTGATGTAGCATTACCAGTAGTATGGTAAGAAAAAGAACATAGGGCATGCCATCATTTTGGTTTTGATTGTATAATATCGCAACTCATTTATGCTAAGTACTGCTAAATGGTGAAATGTGCTATGTAACAGCTAAGCCTATAAATAGCTTTCAAAGTGCTTAAGGCACGTTGAAGTGTTTCTGCAGTTATGTCTGGTAGTAGAAACCCCCATTGGTCAGAGATGAATTTAACCTGTAATGTCATATATGAGGTCATCATACATCCAGGAAGAGATCAAAAGTGCCAGACATAAACAGCTACTGGTAATCTACTGTTTATAGCTGGCCATATTACATCATCATATGCAATAACATACTGATAACTGCAGCAGTTAGTGATGGCAGCCTTTAGGGGTAACTTACAAGGTAAATTGTGCATCCCCTCTGGTCCCCCATACTGTTCATATAGTGTACATTTGGAACGTATGTACCCCTAGATGATATTTGGGGAATTAGATCCGTTTTTGTAGGGAAATAATCGCAAGAATGAAGAATTCAAACCCTGTGTCATACGCATTGTGCCCATTGCGTCATGGTCTTGTAGGTTAAGAAATGATGGGTATATGAAATGCATGCATATACTGTATATCATAATTGTTTATTTATTTATTTTTTCTTATACATACAAGTCAAATTGTTGTCCTGCTGGGCAAGGAAGTGTCACAAACATGAGATGGACAATCTCGCACGTGTCCTCAATTGTTCACTGAAAGAGAGAGAGAGACTGAGAGGTGGTTTTACAAGTGAGAGGGAGTGAAAGGGTGGTTTTGCAAGAGACAGAGAAAGGGGGATGGCAGCGAGTCAGGATGAGGGAAGCAAAAACAGCCAGCCTGTGCAAATGAGAAGTTACACAGAAGCCACCACAGGAAATGCAAACAGACAAACAGCCCAAACTCAGTGAGAGCCAGCCTGTCTCTCTCCTTCTCTGGAGCCCTGGGTGTCTCCGGGCTGGGCGGAAGCCAGGGCCGTCGTGACAACCTCGTTCCCCCGAGCCCTGCAGTCGCACCCTCGCACAGCCCTCCACCTCCAGTCTTCCTTAACACCCTTCCCCGCCAACTGTTTGCCTACAGCTGCCATTCAAAAGCAGCGATCAGCCACCGAGACGCGTTCAAATAATTCACACAGTGTTACGTATCAAACTTGAACTAACTCTAACTTGGCACAATCATTTATTTATGGCCCCATGAATTATTCTGCCTGATATGAGCCATAGTCACGTAATGTTAATCTGAAGATTTGTGCCGGAGAGAGCCCGTGGCTGCTCATCTCGTCGGGAGGCTGTGCACCGCTGCTCCTCCATAAGGCTCTTATCCGGCACAGCAGAGCGCCGAGCAGCCAACATGCTGAACGGGTTTGAGCTCTGAGGGGCTAAACTTTATGTCTTCATTTTCTCCACCAAAGAGGACTTTCCCTTTGATTTGCAATGGGTTCCACTGGGTCCTGTTTAATGTGGCTGGGATAAATGTTTAGGTAATTACCAGGATTGCTAACTGGAACGCCGTCATTGATTGAAAAACGTTGTGGTTTGATTTTTTTCTCTCTTTTCTGCAGTAGTAAACTATTGGATTAAAAAAAATGTAAAAACCGACAACAAATGTATTTACCAGCCATTAAATGCATTGAATGTAACACGTTTGTTCATTTGTATTGACTTTGAATCCACTCCCTTTATAGTCTTCCAGCTTATAATATTCAAATTGAATTTGTTTTAGGTTCCATTTAATTGAGACTTAATTAGATTTATAACAATAAAGGCATTTCCTCTTGACTACAAAGAATATAATCAAAAGTAAGCATGATTTCGAAATATTCCAATTTTTCCCATTTAAAGGGACCATAAAATTCTATTTTTTGCTCTTTCTTTTTCAAACCACAAGTCCTCAATCATGTCTCTCCTTAGCAGCCCAAATCTAATGTATAATTAGTGAAAATGCAAGGAAAGCTGATTTGCTGGCAATGGGATTTATTTCTTTTTCTTTTGCATGCATTATTTAAATTCCGTTTGTTCAATTGAAAACACAACCCATGCATAAATCAGTCATTATTTGGGCCAAATGATGGGGAATAATTGCATTCAGGTTTCCACATCAGACTTCAAAACAATGGCACATGTGGGGGAGTGGTCATCCAATGTGGAACACAGTCCAAAGGGAGGTGCTGCTCAGTGTTTTATAGGGCTCTGTTAGATAGGAGACTATAACGTCATCATAAGCGGTACCAGGAAATATCTCCACATCCTTATTTATTTTAGTGACTGTCAAACCGCGGTATATGAATATGATATAAAATATAGTGAAACTGTACAGTATGACTGGAAAGTGAAAAGTAAGAGCCTTTACAGTGTTGTGAACAGATTTGCAGAGCACTGTTCAGTCTTTCTTTATTTTGCTTACTGAACCACCAGAGAGACCCTGAGCATACCCAGCCTCTCCCTCAGCACCACTCTTTCCTATGATTTTTTATTTTTTATGTCGCTTTTTATTTTATCACCTCACAAGTCCTCCACTAAAACAATGGCTGTTTTCTAAATTGACAGTTCCAACGGTGTGAAACATTAGCTTGTTTATTTACTGAGTGAGAATTAAAAAATAAGGGGAACAAGAGTATAAGTGTTCCCATAAATGCCTAAGCCTCACAACATCGGCATTAAAGCTTGTGTCTGCACTACATTGCCTGCGTTTGATCTTGTGTGGATAAAAAAACATTTTAAATTTAACCGTAGGGCTGCTCTCTATTCGAGTTGCTTTCTGAAACTTTTTTTTTTTTTTTTTTTTTTTTTTTTTTTTTACAGTTTCCACAAGTTATTTTCCAACCAGAAATATTTTAAAAGAGTGGCACTAAAAATGTTCCCTTTTTAAATCCATATGTTAAAATCTGAAGGAAAAAAAAAAATGTCATATGCATATAACATCTCAGTATCAAGGCAGAAAGATTTCATAACGTAGTAAAAGGAAACTATTGCAGGGCTCGGTTGTCACACACACACACACACACACACATCTTGGCATACATTTTATATACTTTGCCTATTAACAATATTAAATATGTTTCTGTTGTGTAGCATTCTTTACAACAGTCTTGATTCCTCCCCCTTGCTACTGTGATAAACAACATACAGTTGAAAGTTACGCCAGCTTGCACATGAACAGATAGATACTGTAACTGTATGCATAATGTAGGTTACATAGCTCAAAGAGTATCGAAGCACAGATGTCAGATTTTTAAATTATGTGTCGTTCAATAAGGGCTGGTTTTTGCAATGTTTGCATTCCAAATAACACAGAATGAAAATATTTTCTCAGTAAAAAATCCTCTGCACCTTCACCTTGGTAACTGAGAGAAAATGTGTTGTAGCTAAATACAGTACAACGCATAGCGGTGCACACAGGGAATATAAAAATACAGAAATATTGCTTCAGCTTTGTGCTGATAAGGGTATTTAAAAGTATATATATATATACTTTTAAATACCCTTATCAGCACAAAGCTGAAGTAATATTTCTGTGTGCATATAATATATATATACAGTATACATATAAGAATATATACCTATATACCATGCTCATCAGAATGATCTACGGCGTAACATGCTCACACTGTTGGTATATGTCATAGATTAACATTTTACCCATGCTGTGAATCCTTTCTCTTTCCCTTGCAATGATTGAAATGTGTGAGGCTGTTTAATCCTCACATTTTGTAGACTTTGTGCAAAAAGTGAAAAATCCTTATTTAGGAAACATTTTTAATTCATGTCTATGAATACTGAGCCCAGTGTTGTCTAACAAAAAAAACCCTGTAAAAAGCACAATGTGTTTGTCAAAGCTAAAGTAGAGCCATGTTTCAGGATGGGACAGCCCTGTGATTTCAGTAGTCATAATGGTCTAATCCCTCGTCTTGACCCATATGTCATTTCATGGCATGTTTCTGCTCAAAAGCATCTCAATGAATGTCTGAAGACGTGCAATATTTCAGTAATATGCCTCTGTCTCTGATAACACATTTTGGCTTTCGTCGACATTTGTAGCATTGTTCCATGCGATTTATTAAACTCCCCATAGAGAATGCCATATTCAGGGCCATAAGCAAGAGAAGAATCAATGCTGAAATCATCTCCTTAGCTTATACTCTATGCGGTTTTTTTATACCTCATATTTTCCCTTTTTTATGTGGACAGAATACTTTTGAAATCTAACCTGATAATGAATGCTCTCCTTACAGGACATGAGCTCAATCTCGCTCTACATCAGTTCGGTTGGCGCACTTACCCAGAGTGAGAGGGGACATTAGGGTGTGCGATTGCCTAAACTCCTGCCCCCGCCATTTTCGCTGTCTGCAACGGAGGCTGTGGAGACACTGGTCAGGCTGGCCAGAGTGCTCCTACATCAAAGTGTCCACCGCTTTTCACCTCTGAGGAACAACAGAATGAAGAGAGCACAGGGCCAGAGTGAACAACTTAAATAGCGATGATGTATGCTACTCTGTGATATCATACAATTAAATTAGTAGCTTTTTTGGCTTCCGTAGTTATATATAATTAGAATAGTATGTATGTATATTTGCCAATTCTGCCCAGACTGTGTGTTTTGTTCATCATGTTTTTCATGGCCGTTCATCAAAAACATACAAATCCAGTTATGATCCAAATTTTGATCATGAGATATTCAGACACGGTGACATAGGTAATGTTTTTTCCAGCTCTCAAAAATATGGTCAGAAAAAAAACGTAAAGGCTTTGGCAGTGATCGGCTTTATTTGCAAAGAAAAAAACATGTCATTGTTCAAACACGCTATATTTATTAGCAATGCAATTAATATGTTCTTTCATACTTGAGTAAATTTTCTTTATTTTATTCTATCCTTCCAGAAATAATTTTGAGCTTTGGTCATACGTGCGTCCATGTCTCATATTTCAATGGAAAAATGCATGGAATATTTACACAGAAATAGCTGTGGCCCCAGAATCGATTTTCCCTGAAACTTCTCATAATCCACAGCTCCTAGGGGCTTGTGTCATGTTAGTTATTTAACTGATTGGTGAGCGCTGGGATTAGCATCCATAAGTAACAGATAAGGTTCATGGGTGATGGTAAAAGCTAAATGTAGTGAGGGGGAGTTATATTGACCAGGGTGAGCTGCCCTGTTAATTACTGCTATAAGAAATGCACTATTCTGGATACCCTCTGGGTAACCTTGTATTGGTGGGGGATTATGATCGATTTCTCATACGATGGCGATGGCTTTTGGATCAGGAAAGAAGACAGCCTACTGATAACATCAATGTCATCCTTAAGGACGTAACATCAGGGGATCAGTAATAGACACCTAGCATTCATTCACTCAGAGCCATTTTCACTGTTCGGTTTCTAAACAAGAGAAAATGTTACAACTACATTTTTGTTAGCAGCGCAAAGTGCATCCTGGGAGGAAGACATTTGGATAGACGAGACTTCAGGGTTAAAAAAAAATGTAATGGCTTTTCATGTAAGTTTTTGAGAATAATTTCTTTCCCAAGTGTTAAATAGCCTGGTGTCACAGTTAAGATGGAAATTACACTGCCAGTACACTTTCTCTACATGGGAAATCAAACAGTTCATTTCAGATTAAACTGCCCTCATTGTCAAACATAGGCCAGTGTTATCCTCCACATAACCAGAGGGGTAATTGAAAATGGAAATTCCTCCATTTAAATTCCAGTTATTATAGCAGGTAGAGAGCAATTAAAATAAATGAATAGTGCACCTCAATGTCAGTGATCATTCAAACCTTTTAGGTACATTATATCTGGTATTTCTATTCAAAATCTACTGGGCCTTGATGGAAGAGCTAAGCAATGGGCAACTCAATAGTATGAGTGGACATACAACACGGCTGGACAAATGCCTTTGTTTGAATGGGCTCACCTCGTTCAACAGATGAGAATTCATCAGCAGCACAGTGCCACAATTCATCATCAGTTGCATTTAGATATTAGATGTGGCAAAAACGTGATTGGAAATGATTGCTGTTTTAAAATTACTATTGGTATCTGAAACAGAAAATCCATATATAATCACGCTTCAAATAAGAGGGTAAGTGTCCACAAAAAAACACACATGGGAGAACATTCATTAATCATACAGACAGCGCACGCCCCATGGAACCATCGTGGTCCGAGCAGCGATTGAAGTCATAACCTTCCCGACCGCAAAACGTGACTCCCACAAAGAGACACAATTAATGCTGTGATGTTACGGTTCATACTGTAGCAGACTCACCTACACGCAGGCAATGTATCCATAGGAAAACATGCTCATGTTGCAATAATTTCACGTTCATAGGGAAATGCACGCATCCTAGCTGCCTAGCTATCCGAAGTCAATTGAACCCTATTTCTAAGCTTCAATGGTTGTAGTTGCCAAAGTTCTGGCTAGCTAGCAAGTTTGCAACACATCTGTCATATACAACGGGATTGCAAACAAGAGGCTATCATTTTTTTACAGGCTTATATGGCTATATACATATTGTGGCATGGTTCCTGGTCAGTTTTGTTATATGGCTTTCAAGTACCATTTTATACATTTCCATGAGTTATTGTTTACAGGTTACTGTGATATTAATCTGTATGTTCAAAATTGTAGACTTATAAGTAATTAATGAATGGAGATCAATTAAAGTTGTTTGCTAAGTACCACTCTGAAATATATACATCTGCGTGTGAAACCTATTAGATATGTTCCAATGCATATTGCACATACAATTATACAAATATATAACATACAAACATACTCAGGGTTGTGCAGTGGCTCAAACATATGTGGATCATCCTTCTTATACACACAAGGTGCGTTTAATAGCTGAGTGTTCACAGTGAGAGAGCTGAGCCGAGCCGATATTTTAATATGATGTAATATGTAGCTCAAAGTCAGCAACACACTAACAGCTTTGCTGAGCCGTGGCCACTTTGATACTCATATAGATACTGAGTGATTACAAATGCTGACCAGTAAGCACTAGGGAGTTAGCTAGCCCTGAAGACGTCAGCTGATGAGTAAGTAACATAATTTCCCCTTTTCAGTGAAATTGTTCATCACTGTGTTGAAATTCGAGCAGCTTTTTTAACATCAATTATTTTTTGCTTCCATTTCTGTAGGTTAAATAATACACTATAAATGAATAAAATCGGTTTTCACCTTCACGCGATTACAAATAGTTGTTCTCAGTCGGAGCAGAATGTTTGCTAGCTGCGTGATTTATTGCTTGTTCACGGGCATTCATTTAAACAATGTGCTCCTCATATCCACTCATCTTTATATCGTTGTAATGCATCTAATCATCAATGATCACTACCAGCCCATTCAGATGAATCAGAGGAATCTGTTAACCGACTCTCTTTTGGCTAGTCTGAGTTCCAGGCCTGTGAAGAGACCACCCCATCACAGACTCATGGAGTTATAATGCAGTCAGTGCATGTGAAAAAAGACTTGGTGCAAAAGATTACAATTTGTCTGGTCCTATATCAGTGCTTGCCTACTGCCCAGAGAGCGGCGTCCAGTCCGCACAAAAGAAAGGAAACTGAGAGGGCTCAAGCACTCTCACCTGTATCTGGACACGTGCCTGCTCAGTTCTCTTGGTCAACTCTGGGTTAGCTACTTTAGCTACTTCCAGTATTACTCCCACAGGGGACGTACACATGGAAAATACAGCCCTAGATTCAGTTCTACCTTACATTTCTGGAACCATACATTTCAACATATGAGTGATGTCGTGTGGACAGCAGTGTTGGGTGGATTACTTCGAAAATGTAATTCTTTACCGATTTCAAATTGCATGGCTAAAAATGTACCTAGGAACGTAATCTATTGGATTAATCAAAAGGTGTAATCTAATCTTTTAAATTTTGTATTACTTCTGGTTTCATTAGCCAGGTATTTCTAGCATGAAAAATCCTGTATAGAGGTCACATAAATAAAATGAAAACATAAAAGGAAGAAAGGGTTAACTCCTATTTATTATGAATAAAAAGAATGATCCAAATCAAAATTCAAATATGTGTAAATTTGTTGATGAATGATTATTATCTCTATGCACAATGCTCATGCCATCCTTAGTAACTATAATAAAATAATGGTAATCAGATTCTGCACACTTTTGAAGGTATCTTGGGCTGATTGGAAATACTTTATGTTTGTAATCTGATTACCTAATCCAAATGGTATAATCTGTCACTACCCAACACTGGTGGACGCATCCATTGTCTGGCCCCTGTGTGCTAATGAATGAATATGTATAGGCCTACTGACGCTCCTGCAGTCAGAGGAGGTCCAGTTTGGGTTAATCGTGGCGTTTGAGACTGACTGAATATAGGCAGCGCCCTGCTATGTTCCGTTTAGCGCATTAGAGTAACACCGTCCCTACTTCCACTACATTTCATGTTCACTCTTTGCAATCGAGTGACCATTCTCTGTGCCTCATTTGTCCCGATGAATACTGAAATAACTGTCCTACCTCAAATGGCACGACGCTCATTTTTTCAGTGGTCATTCGATTTTTTAATGATTTTTCACTTCGATCGCCATCAGTATTCAGCGGTCGAAACAGCATGAGCCACCTTGCCTCTGCTGTAGTCTTAAACGAAGAAAATAAAAACACAGGGGTGTGTCGTTAAAAAGGTTTATTTTTTATTCGATCAAAAAGGTCAGCACAACGCTTCTGCCTTCTCTGTTATCATGCGTAACTTCATACATCACATGAGCTGTGAATCCGGCGGTGTGATTTACTGTCGTTAGATCGAAGAGACGCGCACTGCAGGTGGAGGGGAAACTGAGATGCCCAACTGTTTGCAGTCGCGGTGTCCAAACAGCAGATATCTGAGACAGAGTGCTTGAGTCGATCCGTCTGGGGGCGAAGATGAAGCGTCGAAATCAGCTGCTCTGAGCACTGTGCCCCGGCGCATTCTAAGAGGGACGAAAATGTGCAGAAACGGTAAAAGAGTGCGTTTGACGGAAGGCATGCAGAGACTGTCACGTTTTAGGATCCGACATTTCTTCGTGTTTCCACAATGCACTTTTTGATGAATGACGCACAGGCAGGACCCAGCGGTTATTGAATGCAATGTTAGAGTCGCATCGTATGCCATAAATTAGACCCTGGCGGATGTATTGAATAGCACGTCTCTCTTCTCCAATTGCGTCCAGATGTCACTACATTTCAATTAAAGTGGAAGGCAGAAGTACGTGTTTCATAAAAGCAGAGTTCCCAGGGCAGGTGCAGGATGATGAGAGCGTGAGACAGCGTTCCGAGCTGGCACGCCGGGCCTTCATCTGTGACTGACGCAGAGAAATCGAACCCCGGTCGCCACACAAATGGAACTTTATTATCCTTCTGTGTGTCTTTGGCCGCATTTGTTATTTATTATGACGCCCTGAAACCCAGTATATCACGCAGACGAGCCTGTCTTCAACGTGTTTATACATTCACACTCATTCTTTACCCTGCCATATAGCCGTGCCATAATTCTACAATCGTAAAAAGTACAAAAATAATAATAATATAATAAATAAATAAATAAAATGACCTTTCTGGAAAAGAGTGAGAAGTGAAGAAATTGGGTGCGGTTCCCAGAGAGAGAGAGAGAAAGTCATAAGGGCGCTCTCCTCCAAGCCATAGACTGAAGCAAAAAATTGAGGCCGTGCCGGCATGTTGAGCAAAAACAGTCATGTCCAGGCCATTTTTATTGTGTTCCATGATTATCATTATAATCAGGCCGTCATGTGAAAGTTTCAGTTTGTCCTTCGTCAGGAAGTGGAGTGCTGCTCTTCCGTTTTGCGCAAGCTGTTTTCTTTTTTTGAAAAGAGTGACTTTGGGAACGGCCTGTATGAAAAGAAAGTGATGAGAAAGCCATCATCTGTTTAATGTATTCTGAAGCGAAAGCATAGCCATATGGCAAGCCACTGTGGAGAGCTCCGGTCAAGAGCCGTTATCCCTTTCATCAAGGTTATTGTTATTCCAGTCAGGTCCTGCAGGTCACATTAACTGTGCTGTGCCGTTATTATCTCCAGATAATCATACAAAATGACAAACTAGTCAGCCTGTGGTGATTAATCAATTATTTTTGGTATATTCGTCAATCAATTAATATTCATGTTATTATTAATCATCAAATTGGATGTGTCAGTCAGGTTTGGCTGGTAATTCACATAAGGTATTTGAATAATCAAGCCATTAAAAAAAAATACATTTACAATTTTTGACAACTGAAAAGGTAGATGCAGACTAGTTTAAAATCATTGTAGCTTTCCATTATTGTCCTGCATTGCAAATATATGTATCCCATTCAATGCTTTGGGTCAAATAGATTTAAAAAAAAATAGTAAATAGTGCTTGAGAGTTAGTAATTGTTAACGATCCCAATTAAATTATCATTGAACTGTAGTTTACTCTATTCCATAAAGTGAAAATTATCCAAGCTTTTATTAAGCTGTTTTGAAAATAGCTGCTTTACCTTTCAAATTGAACTGACATATAAGTAGATCAATTAATGAACCAGTAGTCTACTCAATTGTTTGGCTGGTAGCCATTAAAACATGAAAATGTGACATTATTGTGTAGACATAGACATTAAATACAATGAAAAAGGCAGACAGACATCAATTGCTTGTTAAATGTGTGAAAAAACATAAAGAAATAAAATGTCCTGAGCAAGACAGAGAAATAAATACATATTTTATGCACATATAGGCCTATGGATGATTTACAGCTACTTGGTGACCAGTTATTCCCATGGTTTCAAAATTTGGTCTCAAGTCAGCCTCTCAATCATTTTTCTGACCTTGGGAGAAAAAAAACAACAACAGAACTCCGGCTCGAGACTCACTGCGTCACATGACCCTTAAATTATTATGTTAGCTACAGTATACCATGAAGCGTCGAGAGAAGGAAGCTCTTTGAAAATGTCATTGTGCACTAGCACAAGAGCCAGGCAATCAAATAAAAGATTTGTGAGTGACGTCCTCGATGTTATGAGAGGGAAAACAATTAATTTGGCCGCAGTTTACGGCGAGCGCAGTGCCTGAAATGGGAGACGTGGTAATGAGCGCTTCGGGCGATGTCACCAGCGCTCTCGCTAAGAACCATGTTCCCGGTGCTGCGCGCAGAGACAGCTACTTAAATCAACCGCTCATTCACACCAGCCCACACTCCCACTGGCAAAGAGGAAATAAAGTGCACAGAAAACATAATAAATTATACGCATTATTCCCGAGTTAAGCTTTCCGTTCCCCCTATATAATGTGGGATTACCATTTCCCATCCATATATTACACCAATGAAGTCATTTAAAAAGCACATATGCATGTGCACATGCCAGAAAAAAAGAGAGAAAAAAGAATGCGATGAGTGTGTATGTGTGTGCGTCCGATATTCAATAGCCTATATATTTTTAAACTATTATTGAACCGTTTTGATCATTGTTAAATTAGGGAAACATGCATTCATCCCGAAGACACAGTATGTCCCATTTGCTGCTCTTCTCTTAAGTGTTTAGTTTGGTATCTGTCTAAATTATACACCCCTCTCACTGTTATGTTTTCTTTTAAAATGGTGCAGTGGGTGATTCTATGAGAAAAGAGCAGAATGCATTCGGTTGGACATGCCAAGTGCATATAAAGGTCAATTGGTTTTGCGTATGGTATGAATAAATAAAGCCTTAGGGTCTATTTTCCAATACATTTCGCCATTTCTTTTCAGAGAGCTTAAAATTAGGTTCAAATTAGTTTCAAGTTCAAATTCGACATACAAGTTATTTCATTATAAGGTAGCTAAATCGCTAATCATGTTTCAGAGAAAAGCCCTTCATACCCACCAAGGTCAGTGTGATAATCAGCAATGTATCTCAGCAAGAGAAAAGTTCACTGTTTGGTTTGCTGAATTATATATTGCCCAAGAGCTAGACCAATTCTACATCCATCCTGCAGGTATCCTTTGGGTAATTACATGGAAGGCACGAAGCATGTCTGAAAGAAAAATATCTCTGGGTCATTTTCAGTAACTCACACAAGTTAGAGGAGCAGTTGTTGACATTTGTCACACTCATAATTTGTTCATTTCAGATAGTTTTCTTTGTTGGTATTGTTTAACAGTTAAAGTCAAAGTATATCACAGTATATTCCGAATTCGAGCCTTTCCTTCTCCCACCAAATATTCCCTGCACTATCCTTTCCTTCCCCTGGAATTCATCTTTTTAGCTGAGACAGAATGAGTCCTCTGCCTTTTTTAATCTCTCTGTCCAGAGGCTGAGGTAGAGAATTTCTCCCCCTCCCCCCCCCCCCCCCCCTCCGGGTCAGCCCGCTCTGGATCAGTGACTGCAGAGAGCTGTGATGATGTCACCTTAATTGCTGGGGCCCCCAATGCCCCCAGTTCAACAGCTCATTTTCAGCTCCCGCTTCAGCCACCTGCTCCCCACGACTGGGAACACCTCCCTGCAACCACAAACACCTCCTCTCGACCGCACACACCTCTCAGCTGCGCACACCGCCCCTCGACTGCGCGCCCCTCCCTCGACCGCACACACACTTCCCATCAACCCCAGCCCACCTCTCTCCCCTCGACCGCACACACACTTCCCATCAACCCCAGCCCACCTCTCCCCCTCGACCGCACACACACTTCCCATCAACCCCAGCCCACCCCTCCCCCCTCGACCGCACACCTACCCGTGACCACACGACCCTCCCCTCGACCGCACACGCCTCCCCTCAACCACATATGCCTCCCCTGAACCACACCTCCTATCAACCGCACAAAGCTCCCCTCGATCGCACCCCCCCCCCCCCGCCCTCCCTCGACTGCAGCAGAGTCAGCCGGTCACATCTGGACCAAAGCTCGACCGTGCGGCGCAGACAGGTAAAGCGTGTACAGCAGAGCATGGTGGCTGGAGAAACTGAGCATTTTTCTACTACAGTATAAACAATCCACACAAACCTCCGATTCCCTAGGGCTGTCAGAGACGCCCAAGGCCCCGTGCAAAAAATCTACAGCTCATCCGTGAGTGCGAATGGTGTACTGAGCGTGTGCGTGCGTTCAGTAACACATGCGCCTGCATGTGCAGGTATATATAAGTGCATGAGCATGCTTCCTCCTATTTTGACAAACTGCCAGCATTTTATTTGCGATGGTTTCCACTTCTATATTGTTCTTACACCTGAATGATTACATTGTTTGACAGTCATTTTGTTCAGTCTTTCAATCAATGAAGACTTATTTTATTTAGTGCCCAGTGTAGGTACTGAATCACAATAACTGCCACAGGAGAGGGGCACCTGTCATAAAAATGTATATGGTATTTAAAAAAAAGATTTCCTTAAGCTAAAATCCAACAAGCACCTTTTGTAGTGTTGGGAAAAGCACAGGGATGTGTTAAAATTAACATAGTATAACTCCCTGTACGTATATATCCACAAATAGGTGAAGAGTATTTTATAGACCATTTCACTATTTATTGGACAGGGATTTATTCAGATGCCGTGAAACATATTTCTGAATTCGTACAGCACTGTTCAACAGTCCCCCAGGTTACAGAACCTATACCCGGTCATAAGGAAGGAATTCACAGATGTTCAAACAGTAGGCCCATGGCACACAGTGACACTCAGATATCAAGCTGACATATCTGACATATCTGATACTGACTGTATTGTATGTCCTAAACTCCTAGTCAGAACGGCACACTGCTACCATCACTCACCCTAAGTTCCTCGGGTGAAACAGGGAACATGACGGTGGTTTGGCCCCGATCAGACACAGGGAACATGACGGTGGTTTGGCCCCGATCAGACACAGGGAACACGATGGTGGTTTGGCCCCAATCAGGCACAGGGAACATGATGACACTTTAGCCCCGATCAGACACAGGGAACATGATGGTGGTTTGGCCCCGATCAGACACAGGGAACACAATGACCCTTTAGCCCCGATCAGACACAGGGAACATGACGGTGGTTTGGCCCCGATCAGACACAGGGAACACGATGGCGGTTTGTCCCACGATCAGACACAGGGAACATGATGACCCTTTAGCCCCGATCAGACACAGGGAACACGATGGTGGTTTGGCCCCAATCAGACACAGGGAACACGATGACACTTTAGCCCCGATCAGACACAGGGAACACGATGGCGGTTTGGCCCACGATCAGACACAGGGAACATGATGACCCTCTAGCCCCGATCAGACACAGGGAACACGATGGTGGTTTGGCCCCAATCAGACACAGGGAACATGATGACACTTTAGCCCCGATCAGACACAGGGAACACGATGGTGGTTTGGCCCCAATCAGACACAGGGAACATGATGACCCTTTAGCCCCGATCAGACACAGGGAACACGATGACACTTTAGCCCCGATCAGACACAGGGAACACGATGACAGTTTAGCCCAGGCCCATTAGATGAGTGTCCTACTGTACAGTAATGGCGAGCTTCCTACACCCTGCTGCGAGCTCAAGGCCTTCGGTTAGGCCCATCATCAGCTGTCTGGTAAATTCCCTATGCAGGTTTTAGCCCAGCTGTTTGTGGTGGGGCTCCCCTCACCTTGCAAAGTTGTCGGGGTGAGGGGTGTTTGTAAGAGACTGAGGGGCACGGGGTACGTACCCCGGAGACTGGCACCCCCGACCGACGCTGACAGTCACAAACGCGCCGCCGTCTCTCTCTCTCTCTCCGGCAGAAGACAGGCAGAGCCAGGCCTCAGGGGGACGGTGGCACACTGTCAGCCTGTCTGCGCAGACGCCCGGGCTGAAGTCGCAGCCAGCTGCGCATGAGCGCCTCCGGGGCCAGTGGGTCGAGCCCCTGGGGGGGAGCGTATGAGCGCTGACAGTGACGAGAGACGAAGAGAGAGAGGGGGGTTGCGATGCTGCCGGAGCTGGGGGACAAAAACACACCGGCCCTAAAATACAAACCACCCTCCCCACTGCATCCACATTTATGATACAAACCAACCTGAAAATTCAACACCCCCCCCACCCCTACTGAATACTCATTTATCTCAAGCGTACAAACGTACTGTATGTTTTACTATGCTGCCTTCATAATTGCCCTTCGGGGATAAATAAGGTTTTTTGAATTGAATTGAATTGAATTGAACCAACCTGAAAATGCAACACCCACCCCACTGCATCCTCATCTAGGGGTTGACATATGCACACTTAATGCTCCATACTAAACAAGGATTTTACTTATATACAGACGGTAGACGGCGATACAGATGGTATTCCAGTTTCTTAGAACTTTTATTGCTCCATGGAAACTGAGTTTTTCTTCTTTCTGAATTCATCTATGGCAACCACTTGTAAAAATTGGAAGTAATCATGAAATAATTCACATCAAAAAATGTTAAGAGTCAAACCATCAGTGCAACATGACATGTATCATCTACTTATCCATATGTTTCCATTTGTGAAATATGGGCAATATATCCTTATAGAGCATGCACTCTATATCAGCGTATATATATATATATGCTGATATATTATAATTTAGGACTGTATAGTGCTGCTAAAATGTATCATATTTGTCAGTCAAAATGGAGCAATTATCAAGCATCTGTGTAGGGCGAGCTGGACCATAGACCATTCATTGACCATGAATACCCTCTGACAAGCTTTACCATGGTGTTTTTCCTGCCAGAATATTTTCCATCCAGCCAATCCTATAACATCTGTTCCGGATGCTTTGACTTAATTGAGCTGATTAAACCAGACTAATTAGAAAACAATGACTTCAAAGCACCCTGTCGCCTGGAAATGCAGAAATGTTTCTGCAGCCTCTTTATCAGTGCTGATAAATATCAAACCCTATGCTTATTTAACTTATTTCCTTCCTCATATATTTTACATTTATCAGCTTTAGACTCAAAGTCGGAAGCTGGAAACATAACATGTCTTGACAGTAGAGGGCGCTGTAGTGGCACAGTCATATCATCCGAACGAGAATTCGGGAAAACTACAATAGTGCTCACAATATTCCGATTTTAACTGAAGAAACGACTCTTACAGTAGTAAAAATTAGTAATTTTAAAGAATTACATGTAAATTATTTGAGCCAGCTTGTACATGATCATACAATGAAAATACACTGTGACGACCCTTTCTTGAGTTTATCATCATGCCCCACACACACACACACACAAACATACTGTCTTTTGTTTAAAGTCCGAAGTAGACTTAGTCTGTAGTAGAATTATTTTTTTCCCACCGTACAGAACATAAGTTAAATATGACTTAAATATAAATAATAAACGTCCTGGACTTAATGTTATAATACATAATGCTCTTAAATGTGTATTAAAGTGTGGTAGTTGCTACATTCTGCGGCTTCTCTCTCTCGCTTTCTCTCTGACTCACCAAGTTGGCACAGGTTTTTATCAGGAAAGTCGAGGTGATGAGATTAATGGTCTTCGGGAAGAATAAAAATGATATGCAGAGCTTATTTGCACTGAAATGGCCTTGAGCGCACACAAAATCAATTCATTATTCCTTCAAAGGAGTTTGCCTCTCCTCTCCCACTGCTGTGAAAGGTAAATAGCTGCCCGTCTCGCTCTATTGAAATGTAGGTGAATTGAATAAATTCTTCTTTCATCCCTGCCGTTGCACTATTTTCGAACCTCTTTTACTTTAGCCTCATAGTGTATTAATCTCTATGCCATTACAGAATCTCCCTAAAAAAAGAACGTCAATAGGACCGTGCGAGGTTTGCAGTGGCCGCTGGTAAAGCAATTGAAAAAGATATAGGAGGAAAGCGTTTGGATTTTAGCTGCCGATTGACGATCTGAGTCAATTCTTTCCCAGCATTGTGACACACGCTTTCCCAGAGAATGGAAAATTAAATAGATTCATGTGTGAAGCCGACTGACATTAAAAAGCCAACTAATGAGAGAGTACCGCGAGCTGGTTTAATCAAATTTGTTGAGCTTTCATTTTTATGAATAGATTCCAGGCGCACATCTTGTGGAGACACAGATGCCTCTATGGTTTAAAGGCTTCAGAAGAGAGGGTGAATTATGAATAGGCCTGATTTGGAAACGCAATCCCTTACTATGTATTTGGAAACAGAGAAAATAGAAGACACAAATCTTGCTCTCTGGAATGGCAGAATTACATTGGTGTGTACTTTTTCTCACCCCAAAAAAACTCCAAAAACTAAAAAATGTCATCGGATTCTATCTTTCTGCTTCTTGGTAAACTGTGATTACTTTCACCTCCTGGTGCTTTGTTTCTTTAGAGAAGCAAAGTAATTTCAAGCGCTGCAACAAAAGGTTATGGTGGAATTATTGCGGCAGTGGTAGAATGATGGTAGCAGCGTCAGAACTAAAAGGCACTGGTTAACTCGATTAGCCTGTGATTGAAATTCACACAAACTCACTCTTCCATCGCTTTCCCCCGTAGCTGGGGTCATATATTCAAGGTCAGCCTCTGCTTCCCGTGAGAACGTTCAGCCTCAGGTAAGAGGCCTGTGAACAGTAGTCATGGTTTGGTTTGTAGCTCTAACAACCGGGTCACTCTCAGGGCTCAAACTGCCCTTTTGATGCCCTACGTCTGGGAGGAAACGAAGGAAACGGTGAAAAAGGGGGAATAACCTCGACCTGACCTCTTCCTGCATGAAAATTATGTCCTCCCCCCTCCCTTTGTTGAATCAGCGGGAGGGGGTAACGTGGACTGACCCCACTTGACCAAAGCAAGACCCCGACGACCTTAAATACCCAAGAACATTTATCCAGCAATAACTAGACCGTGGAGAAATAAGATCTTGCTTTTATATTTTCCAAAACCAGAATAGTTGTTAAGTGAAGTTTGGACACGTCACATAGGTTTCTGTATGATGAGGACGTGTCTGTGTGTGTGTGTGCGTGTGTGTGTGTGTGTGTATGTGTGTTAGTGTTTGTGTGTGTGTGTGTGTGTTCTGCTGTTAAAGGGAGATCATGAGTGGAGGCAGGAGGGTTTTCGGCCAAATCACTCACACACACACACAGAGACACAGACACACACACACACACACACACACACACACACATGTACACATGCACATACTCACACACACACACACACACACACACATGTACACATGCACATACTCACACACAGACACACAGACACACATGTACACATGCACACACACACACACACACACACACACACACACATATACACACCACGCACACACACACAGGCACACACACACACACACACACACAGAGACAAACACTAACATGCATACACACACACACACACACAGACACACACACACACACACACATACACACACACGCACACACACAGACACATATACACACACACACGCACACACACACACACACACACACACACACACAGACAGATATACACATACACACGCACACACACACAAACACTAATACACAAACACACACACACACACACTAACACGCATACACACACACACACACACACACATACACACACACACACACACACACACACACACACACACTAATACGCAAACACACACACACACACACACACACACACAGACACACACACACACACACACACACACACACACACACTCATCCAGACCTCATTCCAGATGCCTTATTAAAAGTCATTCTCTCTTCTGCATGCCTCTTATGTCCTGGGACAGACTGTACTTCCAAGCAAATGAACTTGCTCCACTGTCTCGTTCCTGGTTTCATTTCTCTGAGTCTTAATGGCAGGCTGCACTGATGTAAAGTGGACAGGTTATTGTCTCTTTTATTACTGTAAGACCGGTTCCAGAGAGAGGCTTCCCTTTCCTTTTTTTTTAAGTGCCACTTGTGGTTGGCTGTGGTTTACTGGCCATTTTCATTCACCTTGTTGTGACACTGCTATTTTTGGAAGTGTATTAGTGGCACAGATGATGTCAAAGCAAGAAATCCTTCAAAGTAGAATAATGTCAAGACAAGGTAATACAGGGGATCAAATTTAAAAAGACCTACATTATTTTTTTATTGAATTTCCCAGTAATGCTTTTTTCATTCATTTGCCATTTGCCAGAGAAAAAACCCCAATCTGTTTTACATAATGATTTTCTACCATTGTTTTAGCTGGCATTGTATCTCCAGGGCGAATATTTTAAACAGAAAGCAGAGAATGTTCATGCCCACCAACATTGTGGTGCCTGGAATGGAGAACAAGGGGGATGCATGTGTTGCTAAGTCACCTTTGAAACCTGTGAATCTGAGGAAAAAGCGTTAATCCAAAGGCATTGTCATGCGCGCTGAAAAAAAAGGTGCGATTCCCTTGGAAATTCTTAATGTGATTGTATATTCATTGAAAAGTGTGGCTTATACATATTCATATAACTATAATTTAGGAACAGTGAGTTATTGCTACTGATTTGCTAACTGCACATGCACATTGGCTCAAAAGCCGGGTACACGCATCACTATCAGAGACTCGCTAATGAAAGGTTTACAGTGAGAGGTGTTAGAGCTATGGGGGGTTGTTACCTGAATTCTAGGGCCTTTTCAGAAAAAGGTGAGCTTACGAGAGTTTCCATTTCGCCCTGTCGATTAAAGAGCCGGCCTTATCGGATGTGAGCTTGGCTTTGGGTCTGCGTTTTATGGGATGTCAGAGAAGAGCAGGAAGAGAGAGCCAGGATTAAGGAGGCTCAGGGGAGTGAGAGGAAAGACAGAGACAGAGAGGGGGGTGAGAGAAAGGGGGAGTCATACGGCCACTCTGTTCTTGTCTTTATCACATCTCCTGGACACAAAGCAGCCCAGCGGTGTCACATCACAACCCTCGGCCTCTGTAGAGCCTCGTCCCTCTCCAGATGCGCTTCACCTAATCAGAGTCATGTGGAAGCTATATGAAGGTGAAGAGGCACAAAGTGCCAGAGGATAGAGACCAGGTAAGGAGGCCACTGAATCAGGAGAGATGTGTCCCACGCTCGCATAATCTATTTCTCTCTCTATCTCTCTTTCGCTCCCTGGTGTCTCAGGCCAATCCCTGTTTCTTTGTTGCAGTGAACTTTCCACAATGTGAGCCACACATTTCTCCATTCTGCTTAAGCTCTCTCTCTCTCTCTCTCTCTCTCTCTCTCTCTCTCTCTCTCTCTCTCTCTCTCTCCCTCTCTCCCTCTCTCTCTCTCTCTCTCTCTCTCTCTCTCTCTCTCTCTCTCTCTCTCACTCTCTCTCTCTCTCTCTCTCTCTCTCTCTCTCTCTCTCTCTCTCTCTCTCTCTCCCTCTCTCTCTCTCTCTCTCTCTCTCTCTCTCTCTCTCTCTCTCTCTCTCTCTCTCTCTCTCTCACTCTCTCTCTTTTTCTCACTCTCTCTCTCTCTCTCTCACCTAATCAGAATAGAGCCCTAAGGAGGCAGGGCAGACTTTGGGCTAGCCACACTGTAAAAGATTTAAAAAGTTTTATTTTTGTATTTTTTTACTGCTATTCTTCACCGAGTCCAAAAACCAGGATACACTAAGGAGAAACCCAACCTGCACTGTGTTTACTGAAAACCTAAATATGCGGGTTAGAGAAGCCCAGATTATTTCACATTTAAAAAAAAAGCCCTGTCTGCAATCTTTCTCAGCAAGCGAGCATGGCTCTGTTTACATTATCAGGTTGCAGAAACTCCACTGACTTCACCCATCCTATTATGTCATCCAGCAGCAGAAGAGGCATCTCTTTGTGTTCGGCTCCGAGGCCAAAGAAAACAGAGACACACGATGCAGCTGCCTCTAATGACATCTCGCCGTGGCTAATGAGCGTAGCCATGTTACGAGCCGAATTAGGCACCATTACCGTGTTGTAATTTTAGAGATAATTAGTTCGCCTGTCAGTTTTATGTCTGCTACCTTTGCAGACCCGAAACCCAGGCCTGAGGGACCGTGGGCTGCCGGTGAGCCTCTGTGCGAGGTTTAATTAGGGACGGCTCTTTCTCCTTCCGCTCGCCCATTTTCAATCACTCCACTCCTGCCAAGTCTGACACCCCTCTTACGCCCCCAAGACCTGTGCGCGTCGAGCCCGCTCCGTTTCCCAACCAGTCAAAATACAAAGTTTCTGTTGTCCTCTTTGCATATAGATTGGGAGCTATAGTCCCCTTTGTTAAGATATGTAAAATTATGAGCATTATAATTTTTCAGTAACATTCCTCTTTGAAATAATGGGAAATCATTTCCCCTTATCTGTGCCCATTAATAAAGTTTGAATAGTTTAATTAACATTCGACTGTGGGTTTTTCAAGAGAGGAAGAGGACAGACAATTATTTTTCATATTTCCATCAATAATCACAGGGCACATAACTTTTGATGGCATTCCTTCTCTGCCTCTCATTGAGGGTGCCATCTCCTCAGTATGGTATATGTGCACTAAAATGAAGTGGGAACCCTTTACTAGTGATGTGCTAACCTCTATTCATAACCCCCAAGCTGTCTCGAATACCTCCAAAAATGGCCTTTTCTGACAACACATTGATCGATATATATATATATATACACAGCATAATGTTCAGTGTTAAATCAACAGTACATTTTACACTGATAGAATACATTTGATCAATTTCTCACTCATATATACTTGCTGAATATTCAGGGGTCCAAGCTGCTGGAACCCTATTGTTTTTGCTGATTCTTTTTATTATTTTTTCTGCTATTTGAATGGCTATAAATACTGTACCTTTCATTCAAACCTCACCAAACCTGGTAAGCATTCCTGGTATGTGTGAACTTAGAGATCAGTAATAAATGGTATTGATTGCCCTCAGGGTGGCCCTATAGTGTCAAGGTAAAATTAAGTACTATAACTTCTGACCCGTTTAACCTAGAAACACAACATCTTGTTTCATGTGTTTCTCCTCGTGGGCTACCACTTTGCAATTGGGACCCATAAAGTCCCCCATGATGGATTTTCCACCATTTTGAATTTTTGGAAAAACCTTAAAATATCTTATTCTCAGAATCTGTATGTCCGATTGAAACAAAATTTGGTATGTATACTATATGACTCCCTAAGTAAAGGAAAAACTGTTGCAAATGACACATTGTTGTGTCATAAGATGGCAAAGCTAATTAAATTGAGCCTTTGAGCAAGCAAATCCGATTGATGCTCACTCTGTCCTACTTTATTTTTTCTTTACTTTACTTTGCATATTGATACACAGTTGTACTCTCAACATATGTACCAAGTTATATTGATATGTCAAAAAACATGGAAACCACATGCATTTGAATTTTGGCCCAAAAACGACATTTTTAGATAATGAAAAAATAATCTTCTTCTCATGAACCGCAAGTCCGAGTGACATAACATTTGGCATGTAGACTCTGTGTCATAGTCCCTAACTCAATTGAAACGGAAAGGTTGCTGCACAAAAATATTGGCAAGTGACAGCCAATTAAATGGCAGTTTAGGATGCATTAAGATGGGCCAGGCTTTTATTTTGATACATCAAATGGATATTTTCAGCCCGATAGTCATCATGACGTTTGCATTTACATTTTAGGCATTTAGCAGACACTCTTATTCAGAGATGAGTGCATTTAAGATGGAAAGAATAATCATGAGAGCAAGAGATCAGTACAGCAACAATACAACATACTATATTTACATTTTTAGGCATTTAGGCATTTAGCAGACACTCTTATCCAGAGCGACTTACACAGTTTACATTTCTTTACATACAATCCATTTATACAGCTGGATATTTTACTGAAGCAATTCAGGTTAAGTACCTTGCTCAAGGGTACAACAGCAGTGGCCCACCTGGGATTTGAACCTACACCCTCTGAGTTACAAGCCCAGCTCCCTAACCATTACACTACACTGATGCACGCCGCACTTATAAAATAGGGAGATAAAAGTTAGTACATTACCTTTGTAATATATATTCAGTGGAAAAGTATTGTGAAGACGTGGGTTTTCAGTCTCTGATGGCTGGAGTCTCAAATGATACATTTGAGACTCCGGCCTAGTTACACCATTCATCTCTTTGCCTTAGCTGCCATTCCCACCATGATTGCTTGGACCCTGGTTTTTCTTCTTGTAGTATTATTTTACTGTGTAGATTTGCAAAATTAGGCCATAAAATATAACCGAGCAATCAATAAATATATATTTATATATTGCAACATTTATTTATTTGTTTATCAGGGACATAGCAAAATCATTGGTGTAATGTTAATCTGTAAAACCTAAAGCTATCCCCACTCAATAAGTTAAAGTTAGTTATCTTGAGTGGTATTGAGGTTTTTTTTGTCTAAAAGATATGATATTATTATATAAAAGTATGTTCATAAAAAGATGAAGTGATGTAATGACATTATTGAAGTTTCAACAGCATGAGATCAACATGTTATGTAGTACACCAGGTGAGAAAAAGATCATAGCATGCATATAAACCTTGGCTGGTTCGGTTGAAAGGCAATGTTTTAGAAATCTGAAATTCGAGATAGAGATTCGAGATTCAAGATATTTAAGATTAGGGATATTCAAGATAATGGCATTCCATCCATCCATCCATTGTCTAAGCCGCTTATTCCTGGTCAGGGTCGCGGGGGGGGTGCTGGAGCCTATCCCAGCATGCGTTCCGGGCGAGAGGCAGGAATACACCCTGGACAGGTCGCCAATCCATCACAGGGCACACACACCATTCACTCACACACTCATACCTACGGGCAATTTAGACTCTCCAATTAGCCTAACGTGCATGTCTTTGGACTGTGGGAGGAAACCGGAGTACCCGGAGGAAACCCACGCGGACACGGGAGAACATGCAAACTCCGCACAGAAAGGCCCCCGGCCTGGATTCGAACCCGAGACCTTCTTGCTGTGAGGCGACAGTGCTATCCACTGCACCACCGTGCCGCTGATAATGGCATTATATTTGAATTTAGAAACAATGCTGATCTTTCCCCTTTAATATAGATGTCAGGTCAGATTTCATGTCTTTTTGCCCAAAGACATGAAAGATATTCTGAAATGTTTGTCATGGCTGCAGTTAATTTTGATTCTGCTTGTTCTGCAGTTTTAGTTCATACATACACAACTGTATCATCAGCAAACATTTGGATGCCAACTCTATGGCAAACTTATGGGAGATCATTTATATATAGATTAAACAGTAACGGGCCTATAACGAATCCTTGGGGTACTCCCATTATACATTTGCCAGACGTTGAGAGATTGTTATTGATCCTGATACACTGTACCATATCCACTAAATACAACCTTATCCACTTCATGGCATTGGGGAAATTTAAATTGAGATCATTTTGAAAGAAGAACATTGTAATTGACAGTCTAAAAAAAGCTTTCCACAGATCTAAGAGAATTGCACCAACCCCCCCCATCAAGTTTAGATTTCATTTTCTCCAGAAGATAACAACTTGCTGTCTCACTGGAGTGGTTTGCTCTGAAGCCAAATTACATTATCTATGCTTTACCAAATCAGTTTAGAATTGCCCTTTGCCTTGTTTATAATGTTAATAAAGATGTTGGCCATGGCTTTCCTGACGTTCTGAATTGACCTTATTTCTTAGCTCTTTGAATATGATTTGGTCAGTATCTAATCCTGATTTCAGTGCCTTTTTCAATGCCAAGCCTCTTGTTTCATTGACTGCCATACGGTGTCTTTTAGCCAAGGAAGATTGTGCTTATGTTTATATATATATATATATATATATATATACACTCAGTGGCCACTTTATTAGGTACACCTGCACACCTGCTTGGTGAATGCAATTATCTAATCAGCCAATCATGTGACAGCAACTCAATGCATAAAAGCATGCAGACATGGTCAAGAGGTTCAGTTGTTGTTCAGACTAAAAATCATAATGGGGAAGAAATGTGATCTAAGTGACTTTGACTGTGGAATGATTGTTGGTGCCAGACGGGGTGGTGTGAGTATCTCAGAAACTGCTGATCTCATGGGATTTTCACGTACAACAGTTTCTAGAGTTTACAGAGAATGGTGCAAAAAATAAAAAACATCCAGTGATCGGCAGTTCTGTGGGTGAAAACGCCTTGTTAATGAGAGAGGTCAGAGGAGAATGGCCAGACTGGTTCAAGCTGACAGGAAGGCGGCAGTAACTCAAATAACCACACGTTACAACAGTGGTATGCAGACGAGCATCTCTGAACGCACAACACGTTGAACCTTGAAGTGGATGGGCTACAGCAGCAGAAGACCACACCGGGTTCCACTCCTGAACAGGAAAGTGAGGCTACAGTGGGCACAGGCTCACCAAAATTGGACAGTTGAAGATTGGAAAAACGTTGCCTGGTCTGATGAATCTCGATTTCTGCTGCGACATGCAGATGGTAGGGTCAGAATTTGGTGTAAACAATCCATGCACCCATCCTGCTTTGTGTCAACGGTTCAAGCTGGTGGTGGTGGTGTAATGGTGTGGGGAATGTTTTCTTGGCACACATTAGGTCCCTTAATACCAATTGAGGATCAATTAAATGCCACAGCTGACCTGAGTCTTGTTGCTGACCATGTACATCCCTTTATGGCCACAGTCTACCCATCTTCTAATGGCTACTTCCAGCAGGATAATGTGCCATGTCACAAAGCAAAAGTCATCTCAAGCTGGTTCCACGAACATGACAATTCAGTGTACTCCAATGGCCTCCACAGTCACCAGATCTCAGTCCAATAGAGCACCTTTGTTATGTGGTGGAACGGGAGGTTCGCAACATGAATGTGCAGCCGACAAATCTGCAGCAACTGCGTGATGCTATCATGTCAACATGGACCAGAATCTCTGAGGAATGTTTCCAGCACCTTGTTGAATCCATGCCACAAATAATTCAGGCTGTTATAGGGGCAAAGGGGGGTTCTACCCAGTACTAGAAAAGTGGCCACTGAGTGCATATATATACAGTATATATATAGAGAGAGAGAAAAATGAGAGAAAGAGGGAGAGAGAGAGAGAGAGAGAAAGAGAGAGACAATAAAAAGGCAAGCAGAATTACAAAATTATTATATTATTTCTGTGGGAGGTCACAAAATGTAAATGTTCATCTAAACACAGACAAGTATACTGTGGATCTCACGTTCCCCTTAGCTTCCCTAGAGAGACTGTGGTACACATGGATACATATGCATCTGCATCACTTTATTCCCCTGCATAAGCCTTTCATCTGCAAATCTTGTTCCTGCTGCAAAAATCCATCGAGCTGCAAGTTTGGCCATCCCGAACGACTAGATCGGCTCAGTGAAAGCGTTGCGTCTTTCTGGATCCTTGGAGGGAGAGACTGGCACCGCAAAGGGGACTGAGTTCAATTTGCCCCGTTACGTGACGAGGTACAACATTGTTAAAAAAAGAAAAACAGAAATCCTTTTCCTTAATTCAGACAATCTATCATCCTTCAGAGCCGCGGCAGCTCGAGAGCTTCTTAAACACTGTGTTTACTGGCCTCAGTCCATTAACTTGTTGAGGCTGCTATTGCTCATTATGTAACGGAGGAGAACAAAGGTAATTGAATTACCGTGGATATACACAGCAAAAGTGAGGGGGATTGAACCTGAGGTTTCCTGATTTCTATCAGCGCGTGATGTCTCTCGGCTGAAAGCCCGGACGGAGAGCCGTGGTTTGCGTTTTGAAAACAGACTCCGCGGGCTGAGGCCTCCGCAGTCGTGGAGGGGAGAGGAACCTCGCCATCTTTTGTTTGCTTTAGGCCCGAATCGTAGGAGAAATCTTGAGTGTGACTCCTGAGCTGTGTTTTGATGGGGACGTTCTTCCTACTTGCCGAGGTGAGTGTGGAGGGATGGATGCGCAGAGCGGGAGGAGAGTGCATTAGCGTAGATCTGTTGCAGCCCGAATCAATCAACGCCGAAACTGCAGTAACTTGTCCCGCTTCAAAGCCTTATGTGGGCAGAAGAGAACCAAACGCTAACAGCGGTTCCTCTTCCTGAAGCCTGCAGCTGCAGGTCATCTGGTCACACGAAACATCGTTTACTCCATGACAGCCGGACCAAAAATATTGTTTCAGCCCCAAATTCATCCCCTTTTGATTTACACTCTGATGCGACTGAGGGATGGGTGGGGGGAATGCTCCTAAGGTATTTCCTGAGACATGAAATAGTTAAACGACTTGTTCCCCTGCACGTTCATGTGTTTTTCATTTCCATTCAACAGAATGTACAAAGAAATGCAGATGCAAATGTATGCATTAGTCTTTGAGAGTTAAAGGTTCAAGAGTAATTGGACCAATTCTTTCTTGTGGATGTGGAGCATTGTCTTAATTAACTTTAAAGGCAGTAATTTTACAGGTGCAATAGTTCTGCTTAACCACCCATTGACTCCTATGCTGTAGTTCGACATCATTCCAGGCCAAGACAAAGGACTCAGGCCCCCAGTGACCCTATTGCGCCAAGGAAATAACTCAGATTAAGATACTTACCATTCTCCTGATCCTTTGTCCTTTGCAACATATGGCAGACCTTGGAGTCCAAGGGCACCCCAATCTCACAGATACAGGGAGATTCATCATTGCTGCCGACATCAATCTCTCTTTACCCTCTGGAGCAGAAGGGACCTGCACCTCCACAAAGTGCTCCTTTCCTTTTTTTTTTTTTAAAGCTGCTGACCGAAGACAAAAATAATCTTTCTCCCATTTGAGCAAAAGAAAGCCTGACTCCGGTTTGGGTAACACAGAAAAGACAATCACAAATTCACTAGATTAATAGTCTATATATGCAGGTAGTGGCCAAAAATGTGGAAACACTAATTGGATATGACTATGGAATCCTGCTCTGTAGAGTTCTCGAAGGATGAAACTGCCTGCTCACGTCCTAGATTGAAATTTGCAGTCAATTGATTTAGAGTTGCTTACCTGTGTAGCTGTGCACTTCAAAGTAATGCGTAGACTTCACAATCCAGGAATATGCCCTTTAGACCACAGTTGCCATTTGTTTTATGATGTCTTTTCCAGCATGAGTTCCATGCTGACATCACCTTAGACACTGTTTCCCATGAAACATCAGCATGTTGATCAGTCTTCATCATTGAAACTCTTGCCAAACCCCAAACATCACCTCTCTTTCAATGTGACTGAGTTCTCATCTTCTAGATTATAGAAGGCCTTATTATAGACAACCTGGCCTGCTCAGTATTTCTGTACATGATCCTGAGCATGTTGTGATGTTAATTGCTTTATTTGGGCAGTTACCTGTATATATACAGGTACATACTGTACATACAAAGATTTTTTTACACCTAAGGTGACCTGCGTTAGGTCTTCAGGATGCTTACTCATAGTATTGTGTTAGCATGTCCCTGTTGCATACCATTACCTTACACCCCTCTTCCCTGCTCCATCCCTGGGCCACAAAACACACAAACAATACCTGAAGATTACCTGGGAATCAGCAGCCAATCACTGCTGGCACTGAACTGACCTTTGACCTTTGGCCAGTGTCAGTGCATGGTAAAACCAACACAAATTGGTGGATCATGAAATCACATGAGACACATGAATCAGGCAGAAATTAATCATTGCTTTGCAATGTGGAAGTACCACAGTCCAAGGCATTAGAGGATATGTAGGGGATATTGGGCATTTTTCATACTTCATGGAATAAACATTTATTTAATTGGGATGTATTGCTACTGATCAACACAAAATACTATCTATGTCAAATAAAAAAACAACTCTAAAGCTTTAGAAAGCCCAGATCTCAATCTAATTGAGAATCTGTGGAAAGATTTGAAACCAAATACGCAAATGCTTAACCAAATACTCACAGCTGTAATTGCAGCTAAAGGTTCTTCTACCAAGTTTTTAGTCAAGGGGGGTGAATAATTATGGAATCAATAATTGTCTTGTTTTTTATTTGTAATGAATTAAGAAAAAGCTTTAGAGTTGTTTTTTTAATTTTAAAGTTGTTTTATGTTGATCTGTGGCAAGAAATCCCAATGAAAATCATTTTTATTCCATGAAGTAAGAAAATAAAATGTGAAAAATACCAAAGGGGGTGAATACTTTTGATCAGGAACTGGAGAAGAACAGGGACTTATTTTACTGCTCATTAAATAAGCAGATTAAAGCTTGTTTATTTAAACTCACTTGTATATTCACTTGAAATATTTACTAAAATCGTGTTTCAACTATACTATGTATTTTAGTCAGAAAATCGCTTACCGTACCTTACATTATGCTGTAGTATCCCCTTTCTTGAAATCTGCCCCCCTCTTGCACATAACTAGCTTCAGTGGCCCTGATAGGATATACTTTATAATGCCCATGTTGATTCAAGAATTTGTTCGACTCTTATCACAGACAGGGGCTCGACAGTAACCCTCTCATGTTGAGCTACAACCAGAGCCGCCAGTTTGTCTGTATGGTGGATGGCGAAAAGGAAGGATAATCACACTGCAGGGAGGGTTTGCCTTACCGTGCTCTGAGGTCATCTGTAGACCTGACGGTGATGAATGGGACCCCCGGACGGCCAGTGTGCCGACACCATGTCCCGCGCACCTCCGGTGCTGACCCGGGATCACTGGGTCCAGTCTCTTGTCCTTCACGCCCGCTCGGGGGGGGGGGGGACTGACACTCACAACAGACAGCAGGTGCATTCCGATAATGACCACATCCATTTCACCAGGGTGACAACGGTGAGTTGTATTTCTCCTTAATGACAGGACATGTGGAATATTGAGCAATAGTGGCTAAATAAACTCCAAAGGAACAATAGATCTGTCCATTAAATTTGTGATGGATTGCCCTAACTCTGGCCTGCCCTGAGTTCATCCCCTTGGTCTATAATCAAGTTAAAATTGTAGCTGGGAGTATCATTGATATTGCTCAATCAGAGAGTCTGGGACAGAGGAGTTCAAGGTCACTACATGTAGCCAACACGGTCCATAGCTGTATTTACAACCGAAACCCAAATGTCTATTTGTGAAAAATGTTACCACCCAAAATTGAATCGTGTGAAAAAGTATTTCTGTACCCTGGTAGAATTGCAATTACACCCTCCTCAAACTGGATCCAAATTGAACTCCTGCCCAGAGGCCGGAGGGTAATGCAAAGAGATGCTGGGGGAGAATTGTTCTCCTGCAAATTCTTTGAACAGCTATAAGAAGAAGGTAGTGGAGAAATAAATCACTGTGTTTTTTTTAGGATTAGCTGTAAGCCCTAGCTGCTCTGTGCACAATATCGCAAGAAGAAAGGGTGCAATGTTCTTTCATTGCTACGTTTTAGCCTCTCCAGAATCGCTGTCTGCCTTGCAAATAGAACACCCTCCCTCGCGGCCCAGTTTGCCAGCACGGAGACCCATCTCCAAGCACTCAGCCTCAGACCACCCGACTGCCCTGTGCTCCATCTGTCTCTCCATCTCCTCCAAAACGTGAAGCAATAGAAGCTGCTCAGTGGACAAGCTCGTTCTTCCCCTTTAGCGAGTCTTTTTTATTTCGATTTTTTTGTTTATCTGCTTCAGGCCGTAGCAGGCGCACTGCGAGGGAGGAACCAAGCAATAAGAAAATCAGCAAGAGGGAGACGCTGGCCTTCATCGTGAAATCCCCCGGAGTCCTCCTCTTTTAGAAACAGCCTGGGCGCCCGGGGCCAGCCAAATACGCCATCTGAGTCCCAGTTCTGAAAAAATACCCGACTGGTGCTCCCGATCCCATTATCGACACCAGCGTGCAACTGGACCACGGCAAAGATAAGGCCCTATTTTGTGCGCCGTGATAAATAAACAAAGACGCCACGAATCGTGGGCCACGGATTTGTCGCTAACGTAATGAAACGGCTTCCTGTTCACACATGGACTATGCTTCATAATTCTGCGCATGTGAAACCCCCGGGCAAAAGAAGATTGGTTCGGGTGTTTCGGATAAGGGAAGTGTTTGTGCCATGACGTAGATCGGCGGGACACACCGTTTCAGTGACCGTTCATGGAATAAGTAATGTTCACTTTTAACTTTCTTCTTTAACGTTCACTACCATATCAGGGCATGTTTTTAAGAGATTTTTCATTCCGCTGAGAGAGACGGCGGCATGGCCCTATATGACAGGGTGCCAGCAGTGCCGTTCTTAACCTTGGTGTGTGGTTCACCCAGATGGTGTGGCTAGGGCTCTGTTTATACCCCAAAGCTCACAGCCGTACGGGTGTGTCACTGTCACTGTGTTAATCAGCCCCTCCCGTGACATTGGCCAGGTGTGGTCCGCACTCCTCTCTTCCCTTATTTACTGCGTGCCACATTTTCATCTTCCCCCCTTTTTCCTCCGAGGACAGACACACTTGAATAAATAGTGCACTATCCTTGCCCCATTTGTCTGAGAGATATGTGTGAGCCTGCCTTCCTGAAAGTAACGCAAGAAACAGAACATCAACAACGGGCTGATGTGAGGAATGGCAAGCACATCCCTGCCTCAGAGGTGTCTGTGACATGTTATTCCTCCCCCATCTCCCTCTTTCTCTCTGTCTCTCCTTTCTGCTATCACCCTCTCTCCCTTTCCCTCTCCCCCGTCTGCACTCTCTCCTTTCTGCTATTGCTTTCGCTTTCTTTCCATCTCCTGTCTACTCTCTCCTTCTTTCCTTCCTTTCAGCTATCACCCTGTCTCTCTTCCTCCCTCTCTGCCTCGCTCTATCTCCCTCCGCTCTCCTTTCCCCCCTCTCTCTTTTTTTTCTCTCTCTCTCTCTCCTTGTCTCCTTCACACTGTCTGTGGCCATCTGGGATCTGGCCAGTGTCCACTCACTCAAGGTGAGAGTAAACTGCAGCCTGATTTGTCAGAATCCCACATCCACCAAGACTGTTGGCCCAAATACCATCCGCTTTCACTGTACTGCTGTCGATGCTGCGGCATCTAAATCAATACATCACCGTGTGTAGTGCCAAAGAGCAGAAGATGTGGAGACTGCCTGGTCTCCCACACGAGACGATTTTCTGTGAACTCAATATGGAGACACAGCTTGTGACTGTTCCTAATTAGCATTCGCTGTGAGACAGGATGTGATGTCAAGTGTGTATTGAATGGAGATCGTGAAGGATTCAGATGGGCAAAGGATGATGTTGAATCATTCCCAAATCACTGACATGATTTATATCAAACATTATATAACTATAATTGTATTATTTTACAGACACTAAATTGTATAAGCTCTGACACACACACGCGCGCGCGCACACACAAATGTTCACACACACCCTGCCACCCTGCAGAGGTGTAAATAGGCTGAACGTGTTGTATCACAGGCAAATGGAAGTAAAATAGCGCCAATGTGTGCAGACTAGTTTCAACTTCCCGGCCTCTATGGACATTTCATTTTCCATTCTGTGAAGGCAGGTGAGAACACACAGGCACAGATTAGAAGCAACTTCATTAGAAAATAAGGGGGTTAGATGACACTTGTTTATATTGTACATTGTCTACTACTGCATGTTCATATTCACACATGTTGTTTGCTAGTACAATAGCTGAGCCTTTGTGAATGAATTTGAAAATATTTGTTCACAGGTGAGATTTAAATGGGTGGGGGTAGCAGTTTGGGTGTTCAAGGTTCGATGTTTGTTTATATTTTTGTTCAGTTGGGTTGGTTTCCCCATATGTCTGTGGTAGATATCTTCATTGAATATTAAATATTGTTTTTAAATCATACCGTTTGACAGGGGAAGGGTTTCTAAGAGTGATCGGAACCAAGACAGGGACTATTTAAATTCTATAAATTGTAAGATATAGCTGATTTATAACACTTTAAACGAATGAGAGGTCACCTGTGGTACTACTTGCACCAGTGATGAAGGGAAATATTTGTCTTTTTTTTACAGTTGCTCCATCCCCAGTGCGTTCACATGGCGACAGGCTTATCTTATTAAGTAGCAGCTGCTATCTCCATCCAACTGCACATGTGTGAATGGGAGCTGTGGTCATTGGGAGTGTGATGTAGGAACGTGTGGAGCTGTATGCTAACCCTGTATTCTGAAAACACACCAGACCCATGACTCTGGAGCTGTCCTAGTCTTAGCTCAGAAGGGTAAATCTCACTGCTGTCTTCCTTTAGGTTATCCCATCAGGCATTGCAAACATCGCATAACTTTGGCCACCATCCAGTACGGGACCCCACACACTGAGGCAGCTGATTTAACACTGATCAGCTCCATTTTTATTGCTGCCCCATAAATGAACATGCTCACACATATCCACTCACACAGTGGGGTTTGTGGAGGCCCACACACAAAGAGGCTTTAGAGGCCAACGCTGCACAGTTTTTCTGTTACTCGCACAACTTCAACTTTGGAAGGAATAAGGCAATAAAGGCCAATAAACCAATAAAACAATAAAGTTGGTTTGAGGAAGCGATCTTCTGCTCTGGATACGCGTCAGGTTTCCCCATCGTCGCATGTGCTCATCACCGCAGTGTGACATCATCACACCACAGGAAGGCGTGCACCTTTCCACCGCTGGGGAGAGAGTACCTGCTCACAACAAAGCCAATCCGGAAAATTCCACACATTGAAATGAAAATTTAACGGTGACTTCAAAAATGCGGTGATCCCCACTTTTAAAGGTAACACAATCGAGTGAGTTCAATCAGGAATCAAAGGGGTGATGCCGACTGCACTGCAATGCATACATAATTAATTTAAAGAAAGGAAGGATTCTATTGATAACTTTTTTTTAAAACTTTCATTGAGTGCAATCATGGTAAACTAAAAAGTTGCATTGAGACCTTGTCACATTGCAGTATTAGCAGATTGATGATGAGTATACAGTAGATTAGAGGAAGGCTTCTGTTGTATAACACTGCTGATATTACTCTGAGTATACTTGGTCAGGATTCAATCAACATTTTTTACCAACTGTAACTCAAAATTAAGTGTTCATTTCCTTTCAACACAAACACAGTGAGGCCAGTTTAGTGATACCTAAAATTAACAAAATGGCATTTGTCAGTGAAAGCTAAGGACAAATATGAATTAAATGCAGCCCTTAATGTCTTGTGCTCCAGTGAAAGCCTTGCTTTGGGTGTCTCTGTGTGCAGTATACAGCAGATGTATCTCTGGATAGAATGAAAGGCTCTGAATAAATGGGGATGACGATGCTGCTGAGCCTCTCCCCTGTGTTTGTGTCCTACTGCTCAGTGTAAACTCTGATGTCTCTCTTGCCTGGCACATGTAATTAGGCTGTTTGTTCTGCATGTTTTTATGGGTCCTGGAGGTCTGACAAACACAGGGCAGGCCTTCCTCCCAGCTGAGGACCATCTGGCACACACCTAATGAATCTCCACACTGCTGTGTGTGTGTGTGTGAGAGAGTGAGAGAGATTTGTCGGTGTGTGTGTGTATGTGTGTGTGTGCGTGTCTGTGGGCAAGTTTGGGTGTCTCTGCTGAATTTTCCCTCAGTACAGTTAAGTACACCAATTCTATCCTGAGACAAGCACTGATGATTGAGAGAGAGAGAGGGAGGGAGAGAGAACTGTGGAAAGTTCACTGCGACAGAGGCCTCAGACACCAGGGAACGCTAGTTCTGTAGGAGCTCACGACGAGGACATGCTGTTCTCTGTAGCTTTGCATAATCCATGAAAATACAGATGTAAATGATGGCAGGTAGAAAAATAATAACAGAAATTAAATTATTATGTTAATATTTTATTAAAATATTATTTCCATACTGAAACCTTACTTTATTTGTACCAGAAAGTGTATATATATATATATATATATATATATATACTTTCAAAATATTTCTCAACAATACAACAATTATGATTTCTTAATTTATTTTCAATATTGTTCTATTTGTTCCATGGCCAGTATATTGAAGCAAATGATGCTGTAGGCTCGGAGCATTGTGCAAACACTTGTAGTTTAAACTAATTAGTTTAAATGTGCTATCTTGTTATATAGCGAAATTAATCTTTCTGTTGAAAAGCAGCAAAAATGAAAGGTATTTATTTTGTCCATCTGTGGAGTAGCAGCGGCTGTGAGTGTGGCTCTCTGAGTACCTGCTCTCGCTTGGCTAACCTTTGAATCTGATGAAATGAAAAGCTATTTTCACTTACCTCACAGACCAGAAGTGCCAGCCAAACAGGCCGGCGAAGATCTCCGCTCAGCTGTGCTGTTTTTACCCATTTCTATTTTCAAGTACAGATAGAGTTCACACAATAAAATGGCAGCTAATTACTATTTTCCCTGTGCTTTCACACCTATTGTTTTTCGAGTTGTATGAAGAAGGTGTGAGAGCATGAATAATGTAAGAGGGATAGTTATGTCTGGCAGCTCTATATAAGAAAAACCTGATTTTAAATGAACAATGTGCTGAAGCTCAACCACAGACCATACATGTGAAAGCTTCAAGCAAATGGTTGACTGTGTTTTCAGAGGAATGCATTATCAGCTTTAAAGGTGAACCCCAAAAAATAATAAAAAACATATTTTGTTCATCGTCACACAATGTACTGTACATGTGATGTGTGCCAAAAATCACGAGATAAACCATGCAACTTTTATAGTTATTGTATCAGCAAGTTCAACAATTAAAGAAGAAATGTGTCACCATCATTCATGGCTGCAAACAGATAAGGATTTGAATGGGTGTTCTACTCTGCTGCAGGTTCGAAGAGCTCAGTCCAGACTACAAAGTGTGGTTGTTCATTTTTGATTCTCCAACCGAGACTAAGGAAAGTCAAGCTGGCACTTCCTTGTCAACAGCCGTGGTAACGGGAATTTCCGGGACAAAACAAAGCCATTCATTTCCAACAAGACTCAAAGTTTCTTTCATAAAATTGAAAAAAAGAAGAACAAAAATACAATTAAACCTGAAATAATGCTTTGAGGTTGTTCCTTTAATTATTTAGTGATATGCAAACGTTTTATTAAGGAATTGGGTGATCAATGCAAAAAGTTAAAAATGTACCTACATTTACAACATAACATCTCTCCCTCACGGGAGTTTGATATTCATTTAGACGTTTCACTTTTACTGTGCCCGGTTCCTGTTTATCTAAAAATAATTCATAAAATAAGCTTTTTATAAACCTTTGTTCCATTGTTACTTTCTTCAATCTTGTTAAAATAAAGTTTGCATTCCATCGACGATGACTAGCTACGTAATGGAGATCCATCCCGGAAGTTGGTCAATTTAAGTTTCCGCTTTTTCAGCATAACAAAGGCGGGCAGTTCAAATGTTTTGTTGGAAAGACACTTAGGGCCAGCTACCACAACATGCAACACTAGTCTGGCTCGTGAACAATGTTTTTATTTTTGGAGGAACGCAGGAGTATAATGACTGTCTTTTCACGATTTCCGCTTCAGGGCAACTTTAATACTTTGCGCTCTCATTTATAATAATTGGTCTCTGCAACTGATTTAACAGATGGGTCTGGTATAAGCAGCACAGGGTCAACCCAGCCCTTTAACATGTACTTCTCACAGAAGCACCTCAATGCGAACACTTCACATGTTCAGAACATTTGTAATTTGACTCTGTGATGTGGAAAAGGCAAAGACAGAGTAATAGTTTTTTTTTTTTGTATCGTTTAAAAAAACACAATGAAGAATGTGTTGTCTCCTGCCGAGACTCGAGATCTCTGTCTCGCTTGGCAAAAACTTTAACTTGCTGCTGCATGCGTGTCGCATTGTTGTTCTCACCAAGCTTTAACCAAGTCAGTTTTGCATCGTTGTTCTTATAATTGAATGGAGTTAAAAAATATTGAATTGAAGCCAACATAGATGTAATTATAAATGTAATGTCTGTAATTATCTGGAATATGTACGTAATGTGCCCATTAACCACCAATGTTAGTCTTTTTTGGTCAGAGAAAGGCTTTGGCCCTTGAGAAAGGCTTTGATTAATACATCATGCTTTTTTCTGGCTCTTTTTGAAAACAAAAAAAACAAAAAAAATAAAATAAAGATACATTTTCTACATTTTTCATTGCTGGAGTGCATCCTATTTTTTTTTTTAAACCATTCAGTGGAAATGCCAGGTCTTCAGAGGGGTATCCAGCTGAACTATTCATTTTGTTTACTCTGATGGAATATGTTAAAATTCCTTAATCAATGTTTGTTGTGAAATAAAAACTGTTGATTTTAATGAATGCATTCTTGTTATGTGCATAAGGGATTTTAATGTTGTGCACATATGAAAATAATGAATCATAATTTGTAATAATAATTTGTGAAAACATAGCAAACATGTGGTTTAGAAATAAACCATTTAGCTCTGATGTAGCAGTGAGCATCATACAGTAACACTTTATTTGAGCAAAACAGACCTGTCATATCCATCAATGAAAGTGTATTACATGTTATGACCAATGTCATATCAATATTATAATGTATGTAGCAATCATTTTGAACCAGATATTTTTAATCATTTTTCTAAGTTGCTGCATACATTATGATATTTTTGTTGTGTCTGCTTATGACAGGTATTATGTCACACTCAAACACTCATATATAGGTCAAGTGGAGTGCTACCAAACAAATTGAAGACATATGCAGATTTCACCTTCAAAAACTGTTAACAATAATACAATATTGCGTTCTCATTGTACGTATATATACACTCAGTGGCCACTTTATTAGGTACACCTTTCTAGTACTGGGTAGGATCCCCCTTTGCCCCCAGAACAGCCTGAATTCTTCGTGGCATGGATTCAACAAGGTGCTGGAAACATTCCTCAGAGATTCTGGTCCATGTTGACATGATAGCATCACGCAGTTGCTGCAGATTTGTTGGCTGCACATTCATGTTGCAAATCTCCCGTTCCACCACATCCCAAAGGTGCTCTATTGGACTGAGATCTGGTGACTGTGGAGGCCATTGGAATACACTGAACTCATTGTCATGTTCGTGGAACCAGCTTTAGATTACTTTTGCCTTGTGACATGACGCATTATCCTGCTGGAAGTAGCCATTAGAAGATGGGTAGACTGTGGCCATAAAGGGATGTACATGGTCAGCAACAAGACTCAGGTAGGCTGTGGCATTTAAACGATGCTCAGTTGGTATTATGGGGCCTAATGTGTGCCAAGACAACATTCCCCACACCATTATACCACCACCACCAGCCTGAACCGTTGACACAAGGCAGGATGGATGCATGGATTCATGTTGTTTACGCCAAATTCTGACCCTACCATCTGCATGTCACAGCAGAAATTGAGATTCGTCAGACCAGGCAACGTTTTTCTAATCTTCAACTGTCCAGTTTTGGTGAGCCTGTGCCCACTGTAGCCTCACTTTCCGGTTCTTAGCTGACAGGAGTTGAACCCGGTGTGGTCTTCTGCTGCTGTAGCCCATCCACTTCAAGGTTCGACGTGTTGTGCGTTCAAAGATGCTCGTCTGCATACCACTGTTGTAACGTGTGGTTATTTGAGTTACTGTCGCCTTCCTGTCAGCTTGAATCAGTCTGGCCATTCTCTCATCATTAAAAAGGCGTTTTCGCCCACAGAACTGCCGATCACTGGATGTTTTTAGTTTTTCGCACCATTCTCTGTAAACTAGAGAGACTGTTGTGCGTGAAAATCGCATGAGATCAGCAGTTTCTGAGATACTTACACCACCCCGTCTGGCACCAACAATCATTCCACGGTCAAAGTCACTTAGATCACATTTCTTCCCCATTCTGATTTTGTCTGAACAACAACTGAACCTCTTGACCATGTCTGCATGTTTTTATGCATTGAGTTGCTGCCACATGATTGGCTGATTAGATAATTGCATTAACGAGCAGGTGTACAGGTGTACCTAATAAAGTGGCCACTGAGTGTATATACAGTATATATATACTGTATATACACACACAGTTTTATCTTCTTATCTTAAACCCTTTTGCTCTGTGAGGAGCATAGGTCATCCAGGCAGAGAACATGGAAAACTCAAGTTTTTCCTTGAAAATTGTTGACAGGAAACAGCACTCCATCTCCTTGTCTTTGACAAGGCATTTGAGAATATAGACATTTAGGGTGTTGCAAGATTTCATAATCCATTATATTACCTTTTATGGCATATAAAGCCCTGTCGCGTCAAATAATCTGCCGGTTTTGGACTGAGCCTCTGCTTGTCAATTGCTGTGATTCATAGGATCAGCAGCTGGCTTGTTATAAGTAACAGCATGACAAACAGCCAGCGAGCTGTGTATCATCTATTGTCCTGCATGCACACGTGTACTATAAAGATGAGGATGATGTTACAGATGTTAAAAAGGGAGAGTGTAAGTTCATCGTGCACTTCCCAGAAGGATTTTGCTTGCACCGGGGCTCTCTTTAACATGCCTGGCTATCTTTCTATCACATCCTTTTCACATGGTCCCCTGGGCTGTAACCCGTGACCTACTGAGTCACAACCCCCCTTCTCTTTAGCTCTTGATTGTCAGCGTCTTGGAAAAAACGTCATGTGACAGATATACTGCTGTGAGCATTAGCCAAACTCAAGAGAGAGTATAACCTCATAGAATTACCCCCCCGCCCCCTCCCCACCTCCCAAGTTATAATTTACTAGGGGCACCCCACTGCTTGAACCTCACAATATTCTGCTGTTGTTCAAAGAGATACCGATCTGAATGCTGTCAAACCCCAATTCATCACTGTGAGGTCAGCCTAATGACTCACTTTAATGAAGCACCAAAATAAGGTCATTTGAAGCACCATTTTCAAAAGGTTTTGAGGAGCTTTTATTCGGATCCATTATTCAATTATGGTGGATCTGCGAAACACATCTTTGCCTTGTCTTTCAAAACTGTAAATTTCTAAACAGCTAAACAAAGAACAAAGAAGGAAGGCCGGTTAATAGGTTGTTTCGTACCTCCTCATCACAACACAGTAAGGATAGAATTCTCCAAATTTCGCAAGAAGTCGGTTTTGTCATTTGAATGGGGAGTACAGATTATTTCCCATGAATGAATACATTTGCTATGGAAATATAATTTGCTTACTGTAGTGCTCATTTTAGTTTATTTATACATTATTTATTGCACCATATTTTTTTACATTATAGAAATCAATACTATACAATGCCCTTACTGTTCATCAAGAGTCTTTTGCAGCTGCAGTTTTGATCTTACTTCTTGTTGTTTTCACTTTTAAATTGGTGATAGGCCTCATTTTGAGCTGTGAACTGTGCAATTAAATGATGTGAGGATTATGGTGTTTTTTTCCTCATCCAGATCATGAGGTAAGGATATATATTGTATATACATAGTCTTTATCTGTGTAATCCTTCAGTCCAGATAATTAGAATGAACGATGATATATTTTCAACAAAATGTATGTTTTATTAAACATCATCAAATTGACTACAATAGGAACAAAATCAATGTAAATTTTCTAATATTGCTTCTGCTAAATCATAAATTAATGCAGTGTGAAGAAGGCTGCATACCAGAATTGGCAAATTAAAAAATCTGTTAAAAATTCATATGTTCAAATTAAAATTCTTACAAGTGGGATTTTCCAGAAAAGTCTTCCAGGGAATAACGGAAAAATAGTGTTTAATCTTGTTTAAGATAACAGTCTTTTTGGACAATAAAAATCTTTCTATATTTGTGTTTTTTTAAGGTTCTTTTACAGAGAGGCTGTCATAAATTAAATTGCTCCTATGAGAGCCACGGGTATATTTGTTTAGCAGTGACTGACACACACGCTATATAGCCATAGATACACTGTTTATCTGCTTGTCGAATGGAAATCGTTAAGAAAAGGACTTATTATTGACTTCAAATATGATGTGAAGTGAAATTATTGTGTAAAGCCTACATGGATATACCAAATGTAAAATCCTGAGGTAAAGAAACACTTTTTTAGCTGCTGAGGAAAAACCTTTACATTTATATATTATACATTTACTTTTTTATACATTTATAGATTTCTTTAATGAAATGAGACAAAATATTGCAGTTTTTCCACACGTAGTGTTCATGATAGCAGTGATATCAGATGAATTGGATACAGTATAATACGAACAGAGAAGTAACCAGGTCTGCACCCAACGAGTAAAGCAAGATTTGTATTGTGCCACAGCTCTCTTTGTACTAGAATAGACTTTCATGAACAGGCTTTCAAAACCACCCATACTAATGGTATATCAGTTAAAAAGGGGTCAAGCCAAGAGTTATTGTTGTTTATTTGCCCATGTGGCTGGTGAAGTACTTACAGAAATGTTGTCTTTTTCCCATTTGACACAAGTGATCTAAGGCCTCAGTGCTCCTTAGGGGCTTGCTATAAGCGCTGGCTGTGTAGTGGGAATGTCCAGTCTGGGAGCAGGCTATGACTGAACACAATCAGAGCCACACTTTCAATTGAGGTATAACCTGCACACCTTCAATCAGAAGATTGTGCTGTACCACTAAGACTTATGTGCAAAAAATGAGAAGAGAGAGGCTTATTGTAAAAGTCATTGCACGCAATACGATATTCCCTCTCAACGATCAGCTCACTAAACACTTTTTTGTCTCTTCTGGAAGGGTCAAGGGCTACCATGATGCTACCTGAAATCATATATTTGATAATTCAATTTAAAAAGATGAAGCAACGGTGACAATGGTATTCTGGTGTCAAGTCCTGAAATAGAAGTTACTGTGTCAGTGATGGTCCATTTATTATTTTCCATGAAACTGACTTTCACTGGCTTACTTATTGTGCTGCAGAAATCGTTTTCCTTCTGATTGGGAAACGGCTTTGATCTCTGTGACCCTTGATATCTAAGACTGTAGTTGATGTAATAAGATAGTCTGTTGGTCTTCAGGTGATTGCTTTGAGTGGCAATAATTGGTTTCTGGGCTCTTGTACCCCGACAAGCTGAGCTGTTAAACTCAGACCAGGCTTTCAAACGACAGGAAATATAAACCAATTACAGAAGCTGGAGGGCACAGTCGAGCTGAGCCTCAGTAACACGATAGAGTGCTTAGCATTTGAAAAAGGTTAGCATGCATTCCTCTGTACACGCAAAACATGACATGTTTCCCGGCTGCCTGAATTCAGATGAGCTGGGCTCTCCTCAGCTTGACTTTTCGGGCTTGTGTGGGAAAGATCACCTCCCAAAATTGAGTGGCCCTCTCTCCCACGGAGACGGGCTGAACGACACAGTCCACTGAAAATATTGTTAGTTTATTTACAAATCATTTAATTCAAATCAACTTGCTATAAAACAAACAAACCTTGGGCATGAGCTTTTTAAACAACATAACTTGAGAAGGTTATCCGCTGGTTCAACTAAATATTGTGATGGTTAATGAAGCTGGCGATCGAGAATGATGGGAAGGTCCCACACTAAGTGGGCTGAGCTTTTCCCATGAAGACGATGTAGTGAATAATTATGCAGCAATATTATTTGCAGTATTCGTGGGGTCATGCCAGGCCAAACCCTATCACGATGTAGATCGAAAAGGAAAACAGAGCTTTCGGAGTGCCTCGTCGACATATAATGGCTACCGGTAGTCATGGGCAACAAGAGAGGAGCATCTACATGCGCCAGACCAAACACAAGGGTGGGTGAGTTCGGCCACATAAAAAACAATAAGAAAGACCCAGTTAACTTTCAGCCCTCTCTGGGCTGTTGATCAATTATGTCCAAGAGCCAATGAAGCGTCCATTGACCTCAGCTGCCTTCTCTTCCATCAATTATGAACCACAACCAAATCAGCAGAGTCCCCCTGTGGGTCTTTATCTCCCCCCAACACAGCACATCCAAGCTCATTGTCCAGATTTACTCCAATCAATCAACCGGTTTCCAAGCTAACAATATTTATATCCTGGATTACACCCAGTAATTAAATCTGCAAGTGATAAATGCATACATTTATCTTCCCTTAGCAATAAATGCATTCAGAAGGAAAACGTATATTTTTCCTGCTACAATCTGTAATTCAGTGTTTTCCCTTACTTCTGTACCAAACAGGAAGGGAGAATTGATATAAAATGTAAAATACACCAGAGAACAATGGGCTTAATCCTTTTTTTGTCCAGTTAACTCCTATTGGTCAGAAAAACACAGAGTGCTCTTTAAATAACAAGTTCTTCTTGAAGGTAAAAAAATAAGCATTTAATGTGTATTTGTTCTGATTGCTAAATCACATTGTTTAATGCCATGTGAATTTCAGATATTCTCTGGATGTATTTTACAGTTTATTTATGTATTTTTTTGTGGCTCGCCACTTTGCCACCAACAAAAATATTGGACGCTGGCAAATTATTTGTGTTTAGGTCTGCATGTATGTTAATGCAATTTGGCCAAATAAAACAGTCTGTATGGCCTGTTCCTCCTTGTTCCAGCTGTGCAATTCAAAAGGGGGGCACTGAAGTCTGATAGGAAAAGGCCAAAATCAGCACATCTCTGTCTGTGTGGCAATGGGTAAGACAAGAGGGTGGAAGAACACATTGTCCCTTGGTTGGTGAGCTTCCTCTTCTCACACACATTTGAGAATATGATCAGAACCATCTTCCCGCGGCAGTAATGATCTTGGCAACACCCGTCACCTTGGCTTGCTGTGTTGTCTGATGACCTCACCGCTCCAGCCAAGGGGGTGAATAAGCGCCATTATGTCATTTTCTTCAGAACATGGATCCAGCCAAAAGTTTCCACGGAGGCCAAAATCTGTCCCACTTGGCGTGACCAAGTGAAATTCATGCCTTAACTCGGTCCGACACAAAATACCACGCACTCTGAGTTCCACGCCTGCCGATCCTCTGCCTTCCCACCTCTCAGTCCTCTGCGGGGACTATGGGACTGGGAGCGGCCGATAATGGGAGCCATTCACCGCAAGGCCTGGTCTGGCCTGTGCTTTTGCTAACGTGCAACCCCATTACACGCTGTTTGTACCGCTCTGATCGCTGCATGTCAGAAACGAGCCACACAGGCACGGGAGAGGGGAGAGTGTGGTGAACTAATGCCAGGATGGAAATGAGCTGTGTCTCAGTGTCACCCCGAATACAGTCAGGAATCCATCAGCGCGGTCCGGGCGGCCCTGTTGCGTGATCGTGTGTACGTGCGTGCGTGCCTGTGTGCATGAGCGGGCCGGGTGGGCAGGCTGGCAGAACTAAGTTGACCTCCTCTTGGGTAGTCGTCTCTCCTGTTTACCCACAATATCGACACCAAAAGCCATCAGAGCAGTGTTGACCCGGCATGACCACTTGACTTCTCCCCAATTAAACCAATTTGTGTCAGGGAGCCCGGGTGATCTGTCAACAGCCTGAGCGAAAGTTTCGGGAGAGAAGGGCCCCTGTGGGACAGAGCCCTGGAGCGTGAGGCGGGCAGAGAAAGACTTCCCGCTGATCACGGCTTTAATGTTCGAACACACTGGGCTGGGGGGCCGATTCTTCTCAGCTTTTAAATACGGATGTTAAATACACATATTGTATCTGTGATATCTATCGTGACTGCTTCAGTGTTGGGCGCAAACATATATAGTTCTGCATGCTGCGAAAAATAATGAGAAATCCTGATTTTCTGGTGGTTTGGAGAGACAGTCATCATTTAGAACATTTTTATAATGTCACTCAGCCATGGCTGTTTCCTTACTAATGCTCCATGCATTCTATATTAGTTCAGGGCCAATGTACCAAAATAATAAAGTCACTTGACATCAACAGTTTATTCAGATTATTCATTAAACTTAGAAAAACAAACAATTAAAACAATTAAATCATAAAAAAGAAAAGCAAATACAAAACTGATAGCATGCCTGACCCCCACTCTCATTTTCTGAGCAGTGATCCCCCCCCCCGATCCTGACACTTTACCTGAGGGACCTCAGCCTTCCATCCCCACCCCCGTGTCATCCCCTCACTCCCCCAGCACATCCACACATCCTTTCAAACATGCTGCTGATCCCACCTCCACATCCACACACACATCCTTCCCAACATGCTGCGGATCCCAGCATATCCACACATCCCGCCAACCATGTCACTGATTGAGTTTAGCTCTCCCAAACTCTTCAGTTTACCATTACCGCCGCCACTGAAGCCAGTCTACGGGCCCCAGTGGAAAACCAGCCTTGCTATCTCTTAGCATCTCTGTCCATGGAAAACACAGCCATAAGATATATACCATTTCCGCTGCTGTTTGTATCCAAAAAGGTTAACTCATTTACTGGCGGTTTTGGGTTTACAGCACCACTATATCATCATGATACAATGCTCAGCCTCCCTGTAAACAGCACAGTTTACAAGGCCCCAAGCGCTCTGCGCTGATTGATATGTAAACCACAACAGTCTATAAAAAGCCTCTCTTGGCTGTTAAAAAAAAAACAGCCAGGAAAATACTTAGTAACCAATCACTCGCAAACCTGAATCACACGTAAAGGTGAGCGGTTAGCCTTCTGGTTAATGCAGGCATTTTGAAAGTTCTCAGGAGTTTGGGTGGTGTGGGTGTGTGTGTGTGTGTGGGGGGGGGGTCTTCACATCATGGAGAGATGCAGACACTCACGGTATGCCATATTTTACAGAGGCCCCGTTAGGACTGACTGCAGAATGGGATTGATTACACTGAGAGATATGTTCGTCCTGGTGCCGCTTTATCTTCAGCGTGGTGTTCAGTTTGGAACATTGCAACGCAAACACATTAGATCCCCCCTTTGGGAGAGTGCAGAGGGACGTTACGAGAAGCATGGGAGTGTGCCAGTGAATGAGATACATTTAACCTGGGAAGCTAATGGCCACGTGAAGATTTGACCTGTGTCGTCAAATCATTTCAAGTGTAAGCAAGTGTCAAGTTGTTAACGATAAATTCAAATTGAGGGCTTCAGTTGAAAGGCGAGGATATTTACACGTGAAAAATTGGTCCCTTTAATACAGAAATATAAATGTCGACAATACATAAGCGCATTTTTCACGTACACACACACACATGCGTACAGACACACATAAGGAATGATGTGACGCTGGTACCGCAGGAGTATCCTGCAATATGGTCCAGATCATTACCGGCGTTTCTTCATCCTCTGTGAATGTTGTTTCACATGTTACCGTTCATCAATGACAATTATTAGGAGGTGGCATCCATCATAAGAACCAGACATTACAATGCTACTCAATAGGATGCATGGTATCTGTATTTAACCTCTGCATTTGAAGTGCTGGCCTGTGATTTTCTGTTCTTCAACAGAGTGGCGCGCAGCTTTGAACGCGCGCTTTGTTTATTTATTCAAATGGAGAAGCACTTTGATGACAGCATCCCTGTATGGTTAGCAGGATGCTGGGGTGAACAATGAAAGAGATTTTCTGACCTACCACTGGCAGAGGGACAGGCACCTTGTTCTTGTTTAGCCGGCCGAATCTCATCACGGCGATCGGCGATATTGCCGCTGAGCTATAACCGCTCGCGTTATTAAGCGAGCGGCGGTTAATATGCCTTATGAGGAACAGATTGCGGGGGCCAGCAGCGCAGTGGTATGATGTAAACTCCCCAGATGTTTCCAGAAACAAGAAGTCCAGTCACCGGCTCTCTTTCCGACGTCCTCCTTTGTTTGGTCTCGGGCCTCGCTTGTTTATGGAAGCATTCTTGTATCCAACGTGGCGAACAACAGCTGATTAGAAACACCTGCGATCCCTGAGCTGTGCTCGAGCAGATCTTGTGGAAGCCAGACGCGGGTAGAGTCGCTCTCCTCTTCTCTTCCAGCCTGAGGTCCGACAAACACGAGCAAAGAGACTGGAGTAGGCCGAAATGAAGTGGCACTCTAACGCTACAGCATTGATATGTACATTTCAGCACTAATGCTACAGTGTCAAAGCAAAAATCTCAGCCACAGTGCAACAGTATGAAGGCATATATATATCAATACTAATGCTACAGTTTCAATGAAAAATATCCATGCCAATGCAACAGTATTGGGTGCAGTAGGTAGAGCGTGGTTCTGTGTGGCTCAGTAGGTAGAGCATGGCGTTGGCGATGCTTAGGTTGTGGGTTCAGTTCCCATTGGGACCACATATGCTGAAAAATGTATGCATTCACTACTGTAAGTCGCTTTGGATGAAAGCATCTGCTAAATGGCATATAGCCTATATATGAATCCCAATGTTATAGTATCACCGTGCATCGACCCTAATACTACAATATCAATGTATGCATATCAACACTAAAGCTACAGTACGCAAGCATAAATATCAACCATAATGCCACGCTGTGAATGAATACATAACAACCCTAATGCTGCAATATCAAAGCATAAATATCAATATAAGTCTTAAGGAGTGTTTTCTCATGATGATTAACAGCTTCCCCCGGTCACATCTGTCGACAGTATTTCCTCTACTGAAGTGCAGCATACATATTTCACGGCGGTGAACAGAGAAATATAAAAGCATAGGAGAAGATCTACAGTGACCAATGTGCACACATGCAAGCCAATCAATTAGCATTTTTACGAGCCAGCAAACAAACACATGAATTACGTCCGTGATTCACTTTGTAAGCTCCCCCTCGAAACAGATTTTCGCGCCGCACAAAGTAAACGGCCGTAACTTTGCGGATGTTTGTCAGCGCATGGGACGTGAGTCATAAACGCGGCGGCGGTTCTTAACAGACGTGTGATGCAGCGGGGGGAAAAAAAACACGTCTCAATGTTAAAACCCCAAAGCCGATTGAAAAAATCACACGCACCAAGCGATGGCCCCTCTGGGCCTGGTTTTACCGAAACATTGCTGGTGTTCCGTTCATTGCTGCCCCTTGAGACTTGGCTCTGTAATTAATTCACCCCGATTATCTTTGATCTCGAGCCGTAGAGAGCGCAATGACAAATCATGTTTACACAAAGCGTTTCCCCTTTCCAGCAGTCATCCACTGACTGCACTGCAGCAAGGGGCTTGAGTCTAATTACGGATTGGAACATGTGAATCTGATTCTTGAGGTAGAACACAAGGGCCCTCTTATTGTATAATTTGTAGAGCGGTCACATTTGCTTATTTATTTTGGGGACCTAATTTATATGTAAACAAACAGGGTGACAGCTGCAGATGATATAAGGCCCGAAGTATCATTCTGATTCCTCCCTGGATCAAATTTGCATCTCCTGAAAGCCAAACAGGGTACGTTTCAACTATCAGCGCCGAGAGAAACTGCAACAGCCCGGCAGCCTAATCACATCCATTTAGATAGATATGTCTGCTACTGATCATTTATTTCAAACACAAACTGTGCAAATAAATAAAGAAGCTATTTCCAAGACATCTGTTTTTACAGCTATGGACCATTGGAGTGTTTTGATTGATTTATATATCGTTGAGAAGGCGAAGTTGAAGGGTAGTGAGAACATTGCACAGAAGAGTGCTTCATCCATGCGCTTTTCATTATTACTAATTGGGCCTTCCACACCACCGTTAAACCATTATTATTCACCAGCAGCATGGATGGATGGGAAAAAAATATTTTACTCACCAAATATTTCATAAATACTACCCTCTGTTATGCCTAGCTTTACTTTGCAGACTGCATTACTGTGCCTCGCTGACACGACACACTTGCACAATAAAAAAAAGCGGGCAAATTAAACAGTCTGTGACATGCTTTGAAATGAATTGATACTAATTACAGGCAGAAACCCATTTTTTTTATAGCCATGGCCAGGAAGCATGTCTGAAGCATTGCTATTAATAACTTTCACTGCTATCCTCCCCCTGCCCGTACACCTACAGTACATTCAGAGAGAGAGGGAGAGAGTCGCACGTTGTGTTCTTTTGATGGATAATAATGACTTTGTAAGAAAGAGCAAGCACTCTGTAGGCTGAATGAAAATGTAGTTAACCCAAGCCAGTAATTTCATTATTCACTCGGTGGGTGCTTTCTTTCTCAAAGCGTCTGTGGTGCCCACCGCTGGAACCGTTCCTTCAATTCTGTGTAAACGGCAAGCTCCGAAGGTGAAATTCATCTACGTCAACATCAAGTCCGTCCAAATTGAAAAGTCATGTGCGCGCTGATGATGTAACAATGAGAGTGAAACATCAGTCAGGACAGGATTTTAATTTATTATTTCCAGAGTGGGCTAGTGGCTGAACAATTATCCCTCTATCTTTTTGGAAATGATAACTGGGTGGCCGAGGCTATTTATTTTTAATCGTAGGTGAGGAAACGGTTTAAGTGGGAGGCTGGAATCAGTCAATTCTTCAGTGCAGTCCACGCTGACCTTGGCAGCAACGGCAAAAGTAGACCGACCAAAAAACGGTTCCTTTAGACTCCTATCATATCCATTCAATCATACATTTATAAGAGATGATCTAACCCGTAAGTACTTAATTTTCAATTGTGAATTCGATGCACTTCTGTATGAATTAATGCTAATTCTAGATGTTTTATTTCGCAGATACACACAGGTTATTCCGATGTGACATTTCTGATCTCACCTGGCAAGTACGGGCCCTGCTGAAATGCAGGTGACTGAGTTGCCAGACAGAAGGATGGAAGCTGTGAGCAATGAACCTCCGTGTGAGGGGCAAGCGGGCCAGCAGCTGCTACGCATTCCACTTTTGCCTCTCCCTCCCTCACAGTCCTTTAACTCCCTCCCTCCATCCTGCACACTCCTCTCCCCTCCCTCCTGCCTCACACTCCTCTCCTTTCCCTCACCCCTCACACTCTTCTCGTCACCTCTGCTCTCTCTCTCTCCTTCCTGCACACTCCACTCCTCTCCCTCCCTCCCCCTCGCATTGTTCTTCTCTCCTCTACTCTCTCTCCCTTCATCCCTTGTGCAGACTCCTTTCTTCTCCCTCCCTCCCTCCCTCCTTCCTCTCTGCACTCTCCTCGCTCTCTCAAACCCATGTGAATAAATGATCCTTACAGGCCCAGCAGTAGGCCTCTCATTATGCAGCAATGAGGCTGTTAGACAACGGTAACAGACTCAGGTGTGATCGCTCACACCGACCCATCCCCCCGCTGCCAGGAAGCGGGCATCGCCCGGGAGATGTGCTGATGGGCTCTCTCAGTCTGGGGTGGTCCGTCGGTCGCCTTGGCGATACGCTGGGGGCCACCCCTCAGTTGAGTAACAGTTATGGGCTGGAAGTTAATGGACAGTGCAGAGCTCCCTGTGGTGTAACTGGAAACCAGTGTCAGAAATCATAGACAGCCAGTGGAACAAGATCCCTCTGTGAAGTAATGGTGGTGGTGAGGCTGCCTGTAAATGCCCACCCTATTGTAAACATTGCTATGATTCTTTCCCTGCCCGATGGACTAAAAGTTATTCAACCCCACTGAAAGAGAGCTACGTGTAACCCGATTTAGGAGGCAGTGCGCAATATTAACATTTAGGGAAAAAGCCAGGCTTTCTTGAAAACTGAAACTGTTGTTTTTGTCGCCAGACTTGAAAGGAATGCACCTCATTCTTCTGTAAACAATAAAGGGCTGTGAATCCTGCAATCCGCCCTGAGGCCCGCACTCGAAAACTACTGCAGCCAGTTTTACGATTGGTTACACTTTAAATTGAACTGACAAACAGAGGATACCGTTACAAAGCCAATACCTGCTGCGCTGTGCGTTTGAGTTGTTTACATCCTGCAGGAGAAAGGCCTAAAAACAGAGCCAACGGTTCCAGAAACAGTGCCCTGTTGAGCTGCAGGATTCTCACTTACATCAGATTAGTATTAGGGCCGAGGTTGCAGCCCGCACTCTGACGCACGAAGTCCGCTTCACAAAGGGAGCCTGCTGCCAGATGAGACGGGCTTCCATTGAATCACCTCTATTTTAGATTGTCTTTGTCTAAACATATTGTCAGCTCGAATAAAACGCTTGAGATCACAATCAGCCGGGGATTAAACCAGGCAGGTTAGAATGTAAAACTAGAGTACATTTGAAAAGAGATCCTAAGATATGTTAATTGTAAATAAGAGAGGAGGACTGTCATTCCCTCGAAATAATGTTTGGATAATAACGTTGGACCAACTATGCATTTAGGCGGCTCAGAATATATAGCCACGTATACTTTTTCAGGCAGAAATTCCGGCGCCATAAAGTCATTACGATGATTGGGCCGATGAGCCACTGTGAGAAGTAGCACAGCAGACAGAGAAATATGTTGTGGCATTTTATTTGTGGGGTTAAATGCGGTGCATTAAAATCAAACACGCCGCAGTTTATGTTGGCAAATTGTGACAAAATGATTATCAGCAAATCCATTTCATGGCAAATATAAGCCGAGCGGAGATTGATTGCCAAGACTCAGTTGGACATTTATGATTCAATTCCTAGACTGCCATGCCAGTGACATCTCCCTGCAGACACATAATCCCTTTACTGTTAAACAATGGTTAACTGTACCACGGAGATGCGCTGGTATGTGACCGGTGTGGGCCTAATGACACACTGTAAAATGTTATAAACCTTTTTTCTCACTCCTTCACAGACTGTAAATCCATCTTGCCATAAAGAGACGGCAGTTTTCTTTCATGGCAAAACAAGGAGCAGTAATGTACTGTATATTCTACAGCTCCCTGGGGGGGACGGGGTGGAATGGGGAGGAAGGCTCGTGGAATCAAAACCCAATCATTCAAAGGCTCCTCTCAGAGAAGCCCATATACTTCGCACATGTCATGCATCCAGCAGGATCCAGGTCAGTCTGCGCAAGCCAGCCGAACCCAAGGCCATGACCGACGAGCCTGATGACCGCCGCACAACAGAGGCCATTCTGCCCAATGTTCTACCCAGAGTGAGCCATGTTTTGGTGAACTGGCCCACATTAACCACTCTGTTAGCATTTTCCATTGGCAGATGTGTTAGCAGACCATCAGGTAATTATCGCTATAATGGCCATATCTCGTTACCAGGGACAACAGGCTGTTAAGGGTGTTTGTTTGAGATGTGCTGCCAAAACTATATCACACTTATCCACGGTGAACTAGGGGGGTCATGCTTATGGAGGAGTCCAATCACACTTTAGCCCATTAAAACGAAAAACTGTATCATTGCTATTTAAAACACCTGATAAAACATCGTAAGATAAAATGTGTTAAAACAGAACACAAAAATTCGGAATAAAGAAATCAAGCCAAACATAAATATGAAAAAAGGAGAAGGGCGCTGAGAGTCAAGTAGGGTTCTTTTTTTCATCTCTCTTACTTCTTCTTCACCTCTAGTTCATCTTTTTGCTAAACACACCTCTAGAATAGTGTCTCTTTGTGACTTCAGTATATTTCCTTTTAATTTTGAGCCAAATGTGTATAAATGAATGAATTGGTTCTCCACATGGTTATAAAATATGCAACATCAGTTATACCAGTTGAGTACAAGTAGAATGTAATCAGAGTTGAGTGCATGTACAGAACCTGCAATAAATTCAAGGAGAGAATTTCACAATCACAAATAATACATTGTGTTTAGTACTTGAAGGGTGCACACTAAATTGCCCATTTGTTTCCATGTGTTTATTGTCGAAATAAACAAAATACTTAGCTGGCTAATTGGATTATGGTGCAAACGCAATGCAAACCAGTTTTGGCTAAATAGCTGTGTTCAGCAGTTTTCATAGCACTGTCCAGGAAAGCAGATAAAGTTGATACCAGGCTAGTGATATGGAGGAAATTGTACTTTTAGAGATCCTTTCTGTGTTCACAATTCAATTAGACTGATAGCCTTGTATGAAATCTTTTAGATGCTCTGCATCAAAGCCCACAATGGCATCAAGCACACCACTTAGGCAATTTCCGTAAATCGTAGCCTTATGATGACCACAGGACAGGAAATCCCCCCAAAAAAGCACACAGGGCCGGATATAACCAGGTTGGATCGTTATGTTGTTTTCTCTGGTTATGACATTAATAGGAAATTGAGAAGCTTTATCATTTCCCATTTGGAAAGTAGGCCCGTACTGACTAAACAAGAAAACATGCATGCAAAAAAGCGATCCCGGAGTCTATACACACTGTGCCTTTAAAGCGACTATGATCTGAGGAGCACTAACCGTGTTTGACAATCAACAGCACTTGTAAAGGAGTCTCTGCCAGAAAGCAAACGGGCAGTAATTGTAAATGTCAGGGAGAATTAACAGAGGAATAAAAAGCTTTACCTTGGTGCAGGAGGCTAACAGAGGAGGAAGGGGAGGAGGGGAGAGGGGGGGCTGGCCTGCCTCTCTCCTGCTGGGGGGCCTTTGGGTCGGGGTTTTCTCTGCTTGAAGAAGCAGCGATGTGACAGCAATTAATCCCAGGAACACGTTCCCAGTAATGACCAATAGCTTGATTGGGTATTCATATGAAAATCAATCTAGCGTCATTCTCGGGAACATTCTCCAATACAACCAAGTCATGGTATGTAGGAAAATAAATTCAATAATTTCTGTTTTTGTTCTTATCGTTCATAGAGATCACAGGTAATGGTTTCCCCAGAACATAGAATGATCTAACCAAAATCTAAAGGTCTTGTAAATATGTCTCGGCCTTTTTTGACCACTCTGTTTTCACTTATAAACTGGTTGAAGTCTTGAGTCTGATTTGAAAGCCATCCAATGGTAAACATTCCTAAAGAGTTACTGTGGCTGTGGTTGGGCTGAGTTTCCCCACCGAGGGCTGGGAAAGATGGGCCGTGTCTGTGGGTGATGGAAACACACTGGCCTGGAGAGAGGAGTAAGGCTCGCTACGGAAGGAAGCTGAACTGCAACAGAAGCCCATGCTCTCACAAGAGCGAAAGGCCATGGATTTGGAACCCACTGCAAATTATGAGAGAGCAAACAGGGTGAGAAAGGGGGCCAGCCTGATTTGCTCCGTCTGTGGTCCTGAAGTCGAGGGCAGCCCCATGGTCTGGTGATGTTTTTAAAGGTGAGTTATGGCAGATCCGCCCCAACCCCCCCCCCCTCCGGCCTCCTCCATGGCAGTTTAACGCTTGTGCACTCGTGAGCTCCCTTCCCAGCATGCCGCTTCCCGGCTGATCTGTAGCGTCTTTGTATGCTGTCCGGTACAGTCTGCGGGGAGTCCTGCCTGCCACCCCCCCACGGCTTCCAGATGTTGCCCGTGCCTTGGTCCTCACCATGCCACATCAACAAGGCTTCAGGCGTATAATCCTCCGAAGGCACGCAATCTTGCTGTTTTACAGGGAGCTGTGAGAGCCGCTTTTACACATCAATCAAACTTGATGATGTTAATCAAAACATCCGAACTCTGGGAATCACCTGTGATGGAAAAAATTAATGTAGTGGGACGTGGCGTCACCACGGTATTTCAGAATGATGGCCCTTTTGCTTTCAGCTGCCAAACGTGGCCATGGGATCGAGCAAAGAAGGGACGGCTGGCTGGGGAGGGAGTTTTTTTTAATCAGGGAGTGAAACGTGTTATGAACAACTGATATTATTGTTTAACCTTTATTTAACCAGGTAAAAGTGATTATGATTAGCAGGGTCAAGTACAATAAGCGTCAGGGCCAGTCAGAGCCCGAGAAGCTGTGTCAGCGTTCTCTGTGGTGATGACACAAGGGCAATGGTGGTTGTGAAACAGACTCTCCTCCCTCACTTTGACTGGGGTGTCAAGGCGCCAGTGAGCAGTGATCAGACCTCGTGTCGCAGAGCTGCCACCTCCACATATGTAAACGCGCAGGAAAACCATCATAGCAACAGTAGTCAGTAAAGGGAACAACAGACCCCTCTCGCTGGCGTCCAGTCCACGTCATAAAACTCAAAGGCAAAGACGAGGCTGACTAGAAGCCTGTAAATCTTCCATTCGTTTTTGCTTTAATACGCTTTTGATCTATGGCAGCCCTTATATATAATATATCTTTAATATGAGCGGGAGAGTGGGAATGAGATGGCAGATGAGAGGCCCGTTCTGTGATACAGACCAGTTGTGCCACAGAGAGCTTTTTTCTGCCTCAGAGCCTCCCTGGCACTGATGTCACGGTGCAGTCATCCGGCCTCGTCGTGGAAACCGCCTGAGGGGGGGCCGTCGCGGCCGCCGTGACATCACGGGGTGAGCAGACCCTCGGAATCACTCATCTTTTATCTAAAATCAGTTGCTAGTGTGAAGGGAGGGGGATTCGGGGAAACAGCAGACATCACAGGCCCAGCTGTTCCTCCCTGCGCTCGTTAGCCCAGAGACACGGTTGGCGTGACTATTAGAGCGAACGCTCAAGACAAACACAATTACACGTCCGTTTAGTATCTGCCATTTAAGAGTGCCTTCGCCCGTGATGTATTGTTGTGATTCGGCTTAGGGTTTCACCGTAATGAGTCCGTGTTGGTGTGTGCAAAACCAAACAGTCCTGCCATAATGGGCTAAAACAGGACTTTCTCACAGCTGTGGAATGCCGCCCATTTCTTAACAGTGGAAACTCAATGTACAGAGTGTCCCCTTGCAGTGCCAAATACTTTCAAAACACAGTCATTGTGATTGGGTAGATTTCACTTGCCTTCTGTTTGAGATGCAGTGTCCTCCCTATAATTGCATATTGGATAATCGCATACCCCGGTTTATTGAGTAGAATGCAATTCTTCCATTGTAATCCCACAGAATGTACTTATTCCCAGTTATGAGCACATGTGTGCACTCTGGTTAAGAGCATAACATCTCAGTCCAAAGACTGCAGTAGCCCAATGGTATGGAATTCAAGTGTGACCCAGGGTCAGCATTGGGGCCAAACCAAAAAACTAGAATTGAACTATAGCCTACCTACATATAAGTGTCATGGGCCTTCAAAGTACTTAAATATAAAATAATAAAGTAAGTTATTGAAATATGTCCATCTATTAATTGAGCTGTGGTCAATTGACCTGTGTGTCACAGGTTTCCATCTCCTACTGTAGTTTAACATCAGGTTTGAGACCTGCACAGTCACTGATATAGACGGATCAGAATGATCTGATAAATGGGGCATTATTATGATGTACTTGTTTGTGTGCATAACTTGTTACTTGTGAGCTCTTTGCAGTTCCCCAAAAACCCTCACTTATGCCATAGGCACGAGTGGGGGGGATATGTCCCCGCCAATATTCAAAACAGCCACATCTGTACCCCCAATAATATGTCGATATAAAATATTCCCTTTCATTATGTCCCCCCCCCTCCCAATATTTAATATGTGGTTACACCCTTGACCTAAGGAAAGACATGAAACAAAGACCAAGACAAAGAAATCATGAAGATCCACAAATATAATCAAAAAATATGCGAATTTTAATTTTAAAAAACTATGTCATATTCTTTGAGTAAATCCTAAACTGTGTTTTGGTTCAAAAAACACATTTCTATGCACAATGGCAAAGATGTATAGGTAAACCCCAACTTTTACCTCCAACGGAGAAAAAAAATCACAATTGAATAATTTAGCTTTTGGATCATTTATTACAAGACAAAAAAGAGCAGCTCGTTTAATCTAGGGAGCGGCTTTCTAACTGAAGTGACACGGAGATTCCCCCAGGTTACGGGAGAGATTGACGAGCGAGTCAGAGCAAAGGTTCTGTGGAGACTTGGAGACTGCTTACGGTTCACAGAAACATCCATCCTGGCGTGTACAGAGATGGCGACCGCCAGGTGTTGCAGAGGGCTGTGACAGCACTGCTTCGGCCCCTGCGGTCACCTACTTCACGTGCAGGACAAGTGCTTACCGGCGCCGTCCCATCCATCACTCCCTGTCCGAGTTTATCGAATCATTTTTCTGCTGCGCCATGCTGTTCACATACTTTCAAATGTTGATGCCATGCATCTTCATTCAAGTGATTGTTGTGCAAAATGGCATATTTTAACCCTCGGATGCATATGCCAGGTCAAAAATGGCTGAATGTTTTTTTTGCTGTATTTTTCAAATAAAATGTTTTCATCATCTAATATTCCAGAAATTCATTAAATACGGTGTCTTTGGTGTTCTCAAATCATAGTTTTCTTTTTTAATTCCTTATTTTTAAAGTAAAAATATATATTTTTGTTTTTATATAATAAATGTAATTAATAAAGTATTTATTATATATCTTGTTTTTAATGTTCACTAATCATTATTTATATTTCTCCTTTTTAACTTTTTGAGTAAAAATAGTTTTTATGTTAGCCTACTACCCCAAGGGGGGGGCTTAACTTAGCCACCACTAAAGGCCTCAGTATATTTCAAACAAAATTGAATTTGGTGTGTTCCCACAGGCTGTTGAACTGCTGTCGAATACGGCGCTGCGAGCAAATGTCAGTATACTCGCTGTGACTTGAGGTCTGTTCGTTTAATGACAGATGGGAGAGCTTGCTACAGAACCTTAAATATAAATACCAACGAAGCAAACATCGGCAAGGGCCGCATGTGCAACGTAGTCATGCTTGATGTACAAAATAACCCTATGTTTAAACCATCATACCTTATGATAGGATCCTGTAACAGACATAAAGTGTGCTCCAGAAACTGCAAAATGTAATTTCTCATTGTACTTTGTATATAGTATCAAGTGACTGTGAATTTTATTTTTTGATGTAGTAGACCATGGGTTAGCCTGGCCTATATTACATTTAGACAACTGTGCATCAGCAATTGCCATTACTAAGAAGGGTTAATTTTCTTTTGATGATAACTTCAAATAAATGGTATCTGACTATCCGTATTAATATACTGTAGCTAATTAGCAAGCTGGTTAACTTAATTAGCAACTAGCCTATGTCACACAATTGGTGGTAAACTGAGGCCAAATAGATAACGTCAAATAACTAATGAGGATTTTGGTAGCAAGCTAATGTTAGCTAGCTACAAAAGCAGTGCATTCCCCCAAGAACAAAGTTTCCAACTGGATTTGCAGGGGAAAAAAATTGCTTGTCAACACAAAATATAGCAAGCTAGAGCTAATGATGTAAGTAGAGAACCAGCTGGATGCGATGATAAGATGTTAACAGGAAACAAGAGGCCCAAATGACATAATGACGTACAAAGTGCAACCAATTGTTGACCAATTTCAGGCGACGGTGTATTGGGAGGGGCAGTGCGAAAATGTGACATAAAGTGTGCTCCAGAAACTGCAAAATCGAATTTCTCATTGTACTTTGTATATAGCATCAAGTGACTGTGAATTTTATTTTTGATGTAGTAGACCATGGGTTAGCCTGCCTGGCCTATATTACATTTAGACAACTGCGCATCAGCAATTGTCATTACTAAGAAGGGTTAATTTTCTTTTGATGATAACTTTGAATAAATGGTATCTGACTATCCATATTAATATACTGTAGCTAATTAAGAAAATCGCTTGTCAACACGAAATATAGCAAGCTAGAGCTAATGATGTAAGTAGAGAACCAGCTGGATGTGATGATAAGATGTTAACAGGAAACAAGAGGCCCAAATGACATAATGACGTAAAAAATTCAACCAATTGTTGACCAATTTCAGATGATGGTGTATTGGGAGAGGCTGTGCGAAAAGTTTGACAAGTTCAGCTAGCCAGCCTGCACTCACTGCGGCAATCACAGCCCAATGCGGCTCTTCGTTTTGGTGGCAAACCCGCCATCTTGCCTGTGCGAACACGCCAAATTTGATTGCGTTTGAAGTATACTGAGGCCTCAATGCTAAAACAATCACAGGCATAGGGACAATTGATTGATGTGCATATAAAAATATTTTCTTGCTTTTTGTGTTTCTTTATTCATTTTTTTACATTTACATTTTAAGCATTTAGTAGACGCTCTTATCCAGAGCGACTTACAAGATGTGCATAAATACATGGTAGGAACAATCATAGTATGCGCAAGAGATCAGTGCAGTAATACAGCGATAGACATCATTGCAGGCATCGGTGTACCATACCTGTAACACTGGGAAGGAAAAGGTTAGTAATTATTATTATTATTTTTTTAATGGAGTAAGGAGGGGTGTATAGTGTTGAACAAGTAGGCAGTGGTGATGCCAATTAGCTAGATGGACAGAGTTCAGTGGTAGTGGAGTCTGAAAAGGTGGGTTTTGAGTCTCTTGCGGAAGATTGCAAGTGATTCCGCGGTCCTGACCGATTGCAGAAGGTCGTTCCACCAGCGAGGGGTCAGGACAGAGAAGAGGCAAGACCGCGAGGAGCGGCTTCCAGGCGCCCGGAGGGATGGGGCAGTCAGTTTGCCAGAGGAGGCGGAGCGGAGGGGTCTGGCTGGGGTGTAGGGAGTGATGAGTGACTGGAGGTATGGGGGGGCAGTACCTCTAGCCGCTTGAAAAGTAAGTACCAGTGATTTGTGATTTTAATCTGATGCGTGCTGCGATGGGGAGCCAGTGCAGAGAGGAGAGTAGAGGGGTGATGCGGGTGAACTTTGGCTGGTTGAACACCAGACGAGCGGCAGCGTTCTGGACTAGTTGCAGTGGCTTAATGGCACAGGCTGGTAGGCCTGCCAGCAAGGAATTGCAGTAGTCCAGACGTGAGATCACCAGGGCCTGGACCAGGAGTTGTGTGGCCTCTTGGGTGAGGAACGGTCGGAGCCTCCAGATGTTGTGGAGGGAGAATCGGCAGGTCCGGGTGATCGCTGCAATGTGGCTCAATAAGCACAGCTGGTTGTCCAGGGCCACTCCAAGACTCCTGGCAGACTGGGACGGAGACACTATGGAGCCTTCCACGGTGATTGACGCATCAATCATCGGGGAGCCCTTCGCTGGGAGGAAGAGCAGCTCTGTCTTCCCCAGGTTCAGCTTCAGGTGGTGGGTGGACATCCATGCGGAGATGTCAGCCAGGCATGCAGAGACCCGTGCTGGGACCTGGGTCTCAGATGGAGAGAAGGAGAGAAAGAGTTGAGTGTCATCGGCATAACAGTGATAGGAAAAACCATGAGCAGAAATAACAGAACTGAGTGACTTGGTGTACAGGGAGAATAGGACGGGGCCTAGCACCGAGCCCTGCGGGACTCCGGTAGAGAGGGTGTGGGGAGAGGAGAGGGATCCTCTCCAGGCCACCTGGTAGGACCGGTCAGCCAGGTAGGACTCGAACCATGTCAATGCAGATCTAGAGATTCCCATCTCAACGAGAGATGAGAGCAGGATCTGGTGGTCCACGGTGTCAAATGCCGCCGACAGGTCGAGGAGGAGGATTGGGCTAAGGGATTGGGACTTAGGGCCTGCCTTGAACCCAGATTGGTTAGGATCAAGCAGGTCGTTCTGTAGGAGATGAGCAGACAGTTGGTTATAGACAGCTCGCTCTAATGTTTTAGAGAGGAATGGGAGGAGAGAGACAGGTCGGTAGTTTGAAATGACAGCAGATAAAGAACAATGATGTGCAGTTTGCATGGAACAGTAACAGTAACAGCATGAAATTCAAAGGAGGAGGGTGAGAAGTGAGGAAGAGGAACAATACCAAATCTCCACAGGGGGGAAATCAGTATACCTGTCCCTCCACCTCTACCTGTGGGTTGTGGAGTATGTGAGAAGATGTTGGCAGCGGAGAGAGCAGCAGGGGTGGCCGTGTTCTGCGGAGTGAAGTGTTGTCAATGGCTAAAAATACTGTTGCCAGACATACAACCGAAATGGTCACAGAGATTCTGGATGAGGAGACCATTGCTGCCTCTGACTCAGAATCTGAGGTATCTAATGCTGATGACCCAGACTATGTGCCAGAGGGTCAAGCTGGAGTTGTGGGTTGACTCAGCTCTCCTAGCTGAGTCGACAGATTGGGAAGACTCCTCCTCTGAGGAGAGTGAAAACCAGTCAAATAGACTGAGTAAAAAGGGGTCTTGTTGAAGTGAACACCCTCCCAGAACCAGAAGCCATAACATCATATTTGTATCAAACAGATGAAAAGTGACTGAAGACATATTTAAAACAATAAAAGAATAATTGAAAGGTGCAAATTACCACTCAACATGATTATCTTCCACAAAATGAATAATATAGTAGGCCTACTATATTGCCAGTGTATGCATTCATGGGGAGTCATGTTCACATTGCATCCGAGGGTTAAAGTAATAGGGTGCAAAGTTTAGTCCTTAAAATAAAGTTGTTTCCTACACATGCTTGCATCACAGAATCAGAAACATTGCTTTTTTAAAGATAAAACTGATTAAATGCAATGTCAATCAATCACACAATCAATAAATCCATTTTTATTTTACACATTTACACATGTGGACAAAAAAAACAGCTTGTGTGTGAAAAACTGGAAAATTATTCTCTTAACTGATTATTGAGTTTGAACTCCTGGGAAATTGTGGGATGCCCAGAAGAAGAATAGCATATTAAAACATGGATCACAGATAGGGGAAAGGTCTACCCTTACCTTTAGCTCATATACATGTACATCTCATGTATTGTCAATTACAAAGCTGCAATATTTCAAGTTCAGTGGCTGGCACAAGGATGAAACAACAGCATCCAATGTCAGATTTGAACCCAAACAGTTACTCCATATCAGAGTTTCCGCTAGACATAATTGTTGCTCATCAACTTGACTGGTAAAACGCAAATTTATCAGTCATCAGCCAAATGGAAAATTACATGTTCATACATTATTATTTCATACATATATAAAAAACAAACCAGTTACAATTTGTTGGGTAAGAGCCTTTTCTTTAAAAATATACAACCTGGAGCACACCTCTTTCATTGCCTTAAAATCTTGAGCTATTAATTTTTAAACTAGCTATAAAAACATTATAGTCAATATAATATATATTGTGGCAGCCCAAGGGGCTGCACAAGGAAATGACTGCCTGGCCCTTTGACACATGGGAGCCAGAAACACTACATTTCCCAGCAGGCCACCGTCAAGCACCTGAACGGAGTCAAGCCATTGGGACTAACAACCAGCTGAAGGCCATTTCGAGGCCAATTTAAAGGACTCGTTCCCATCACACGGAGAGAGGAGTAGGGTGGCTGTTGTGGAGAGTGGGAGTGGGAGTGGGAGTGGGAAGATAACTATTTTTGATTGTTTATAGTGTTTGACCCAGATTGTTTTGAGGACCCCCTTTGTGTACCGACTTTTGGACTGTGTGAGGAATTGACCTGGATTACAGCATTGGATTTTGGACAAGGACAAAGCTAAGGATTGTGGACTCTATGTGCTTGTATTCCCCCGAAGACCCCACCCTTTTTGTGTTTGTCAAGATTTGTTTATTAAATTATTGTTTTGTTTGTATTACTGCCTCCTCTGTGTTATTTACCCTGCCTACGCTCTCTGCAAAGGTCCGTGAGTGTCGCCCAACCCCTAGGGACGCCACAATATATATATAGCCAATATTGTTTATTATTAGATTATGTTTTGCGGACTATAAACATTTGAAGGCAATTTTGTTTATTAAACTGATAAAAAATATATATTATTGCCATTTTAACATATTTGGTTTTCATCAATAGCTCAACCTCGAAAAGCATATGTTGTTTTACATTACCCTGTAAGACCACAAGCAGAATATGTGTAAAGAAACATAAAGCATCTCATCATTTTGAGACCTCTCAGCTTGCAAATGTAAAAGCCCCTGCCTTGCCAAAGTTGAAGTTGTATCAATGCTTTGCGCAGCTCACGATCCTCATCAACATTGTAATTTTATCCTCCATGAGATGGTGTCTTTATGGTGTCTGTGGTTTTTATTATATTGTATAGATTTTTAAAAACAGCAACAAACAATCATTTGTAAGATGTGTCGTCACTCAACTGCCTTTACTGTAACTATTGTAACATTAGCACTGAAAAAAACCTCACCTCATTTCTACTTTCTGTAAAGTCAAACCAATTCATATGATCCCATTATGTGTTCTTCATTTTGAATTTTTACTTCATTGATTTGTGGAATGTAAAAACATTTTTATGGCTTGATATTTTGCTGTTTGTCATAACTTTTTCTCAGTCAGACATTACTTTTTTTTTTTTGCTGTCTAATGGAATCTAGCCCATGTATTGTTCTGCATCTGACTTCCAAAGGCTGATTCCTGGAATTACAGTACTCTTATTGTCATGCAATGCAACCATTTGTAGTACCAATGGGATGATTTCCACCATCCCTTTAAAGCAAAGAAAATGACCGATGGGTCACCGGAGACCCACTCCCAGACATTTGGGTCACAATAAAAGTTTTTATCCAAGACTTTAGACAGAGAGGGGTGAAAACAAAGAGCTAAATAATGCCAGGGAAATAATTAACGCACGACCCACTTGTCCTTACTAAGATACCTTTGACCCAGCCAGGAAGTGACTTCTGCAGATGACATACACATGGCTGTGAAGATCCCCCTGAACGACGGCCGCTCATGTCTTTGCAAGGTGGGGTCATGGTTTGTACTGCAGCTGCAAACAGCTGGAGATATTTTAAGAGGGTGAGGAGGGGGATCAGAGTGCCTCAGAGTATTTTCTCAGGGAAACGACGGGCAGCTTTGTATATCATTTCTAACAGCTGACCTCATTGTTTTGGAGTTGACAAACCTAAGCATTGTCTCCTTTCTTGCTTGTCAGTTTTTATTCACATAAATTCCCAAAATTTAAAATGGCTTTGACATTTGCTATGATCTTAGCCTTTACAACCATTCAACGATCTGCTAATCTGCCACAATGTTAATCTTGCTGATGGTTTGTCCAGTGACCCTCAATGGGTAATCTGTCTAACAGATTTTATTAAATGTCACTTGCAAAAAGAGGAAAGGAAGCAGAGGGTAAAAGGAGGGCCGGAGATTGAGTGAGATGATACAATATACAGGAGACTTGCTGAGGCCTGTGGTCTGCTGAGAGTCAGGCAGCGAGCCCTGACGGAGATAACACAAGAACCTGAAGCAGACCCCCGGTGCTCCACGCGGGACATTGTGGAAACAGAACATTTTATCATTCGTGCTGTTCTGGAAGAGATGTGTTACTGGGGGCAACCCTTGGGTACAGCTCTGTGCTTGTTCTCATCATCACCGGTCCCCAAGAGGAACCTTTATTTCTAGCTCCCGCTGCCAGGGGAACACAGAAAGCGGAGCACACCTCTTGTGTGACAAATGGAGCTGGTTAACCTCTCCCTGCTCAGCTGTATTAACACAGGCCGGGTTCCAGCGGGCCCGTACTGTTTGTGCGGTAGTGACAGAAGCCCCCCACCGACACACCTGTCCCATGTGGGTTAACTTTAATCTCAGTACCTCCAGAGTTTAGGCAGGCCGACGACCCGAGGATCACTTCTGAGCAAATTGGAGCAGTGTCCACCATACTGTTTTCATTGTTCCTGAACCCGGGGGAGGGCCATCCTAATCTCTGCTGCTCTCCCCCTACACATCCTCTCTGAGAACATCTGCCACAGCACATCTGGTCCTTCTCAAAACCTTCGGGGTCGCACACAGAGGTAATCCCTCACCCTGGGACGGCCACATTTGGCGATGCTGGAAACCTTAAAGATCAGTTGCATTAAAATCAACCAATAAATCTGGCTGCTTAGCAACACATGTAAGGACGTGAAAGGCTTCATCGAGGATGTTCCGTAGCATGGGCCTTCTCAAAACAAGAATGGTGTGCACAGAGAACAGAAGCTTTCTGTTCAAAGGTATTGGGGGAACGGATGACTGTGTGAGTGAGTAGAGAACTAATATAAAAATGGCATGGGGGTGGGATTGTTTTATGGGCAGAGGTTATATATTGGTGGTCAAGTTCATCCTAACTGGCAGTTGTCTCATGTCCACAATAGAGAGAGTGAGAACGGAAACCTGACCTACACTGAGCGTGTTTCAGCCTCGGCAACTGTATCCCAGGAGACACCAGCATTGCCAGACTGTTTTGCTCATACATTAAATTATATGAAATGAAAAACTATTTGGAAATTGAAAGCCCTCGAAATTAAATTCTGGAGAGTAATATTCTGCAGATGTGAATTGAAGGCAATGCTTGTGTCTCCAACACATGGCTATGTCCTGACTTACAGTCGGTATCCCAGCATTGTAGGGCCTTACTCTTCCTAAACCAATGCAACACTCTGAGAATGTCATTTCTTGCACATTGCCATTTCAGTGTTTTAAGATGGGCCTGAATTCTTCACAACTGAACAGGACAAAACGGCTTTATTCATTCTACAGTCGTCAGTCATTTAAATCATTTTGTGAGCCAACTTTCCTTCAATTGCTTTGCGACTGTGAAGCATTTGAAAATACATAACAACAAAAGGAACATTTATTTGCATACAACTTTTTCATTCGGCTAACTTAGCAAATATGATATATCTGAAACAGTACATGGCAGGACTATTCAGCAGTGGTGCAGGAGGCCTTAATAATAAGTTGGCCTTTCAGTCAGAGGCTTCGATATCTGGGACTAAGCATTAACTTGATGGGTTAAAAAGAACTTGACCCCGCTGGCCTGTAGGCCTACAGGATTGCAACAAAAGAGAATTGATCATTTTCACCCAAATAGCTTTAAACATGTGACATAGCATTAAGTCAAACTAGCTCTCCAGGGCCAGTCCATAATCATGGGAATGAACATCTATTATGTCTAACTCTGATTTCACTGTTGAATGAAAGAAAACATCTTCAGGGAGACTGTCAGCAGCGATGCCTCCCATAGCTTAATATTGCTGTTAGAGAACACAATGTTTGTTACTCTGTGATTGCTTTTGAATGCAAAAGTGTTTATGAGTCAGATTTATTGTGGAATGATTTATATCATAAAAAAAGGTAAAACGTATTTCAGAATGCACAGGACACAATTAAAAAAATCACAAAGCCTGGTTTGAGGGGCAAAGGCTGAATGGTATTGTTGCGTCTGTTACTTCTCAACCCTTTCGGTTTTCTAAAAGTTAAAATGTTAGATAAGTTATACAGGCGGCATGAAAAAGAATTAGACTACTAACTCCAAATATTTTTGCCTTGATACCGACGCAGTATGAAAGAACCGAAACCATGGAGGAAATAGCGTGCCAATATTAATTAATTAAATGAAAAATATACATACATTAATATTAAACATACAAACATTGTGTATACAAACATACATAATTAAAAGTAAAATATCTAATAATTTATTTCCACATTTCATTATTTAAATATGTATTTATATATTTAATCAATTCATGAATATTGACACATTTCATCTGTGGTGTGAAATGTGAAATAATTAAATCTGTCATCCATCAAAGCCAGTGGGTGGGATCTAACATTCAATTGGTTGAATTTTGTAAAATGTCAGAGACAACCCATTCAGTCTATTTCAGTTGTCGATTATCACCATGTGATCAAACATAGCTAAGTTGTAAAGTACCTGTAAAATCTTAGTGACTGCTTAGTGACAGTATCAGTGTGCCAGAATGTCGAAAAGCTGCCCCGAATGACAATAGCATTGGGGGGTTGTGCCAAAAATGGGGCAAAGGAGACGACTAATGTGTCGAGATGGAGGTCAAAGATACAGCAAATGCTACACCTCACCAACATTCCCAGGCTAGTCACCCACTGGGATTCCTAGAGGGGAAACTGATATGCCTGTACAGGTGACTGGGAGAAGCAACTGGCAAAGATAGCGGAGGCGACTATCCGGACCCAATACAAGAGAGGCTACCGGTGCGGTGAAGTCACCCACCAAAGGTATTTCATATTATTTATTAATTCACCAATTTATTTCATACTGCAGCTACCAAGCTTGTATAAAAGAAAGATTTATCTAGTTAGCCAGCTCTGCTGTTAAATATTGTCAAGAATCACAAAGCTACAATAATAATCAGTCAGGCATTGTAATAATGCATCATTAATTTGGTATACAGTCTATGGCTATAAAACTTATAAAAACATCAGTGTTGACTGCAGCAGCAATATAGACAATGGCGTTGTTGTTTTCTTTTACAATTTTTAATAGCAGAGTTGGCTAATTAGCTAAGTGTTTATTTTATGCAAGCTTGCAGAAACTTTGGTGGGTGACTTCACCGTGCCAACAGCCTCTTTTATATGGGTTGTGGATCATTGCCTCCGAGTGAAATTATGTTTTAATGATTAATTGATAAAAAATCGACCCACGGCAACATTGGCATTACAATCACTTCCATAAAATCCTCTACTTGAGCTATCGCAGAGTCAGGGGTCGCAACATTTTCTTCAATTAGCTCCGCTAGTAGCAACGTATCTCATGGACCTCCAATGCAAAGGGCGCCATATTCAAAACACCTCAATAGGCAAAAGCAATCAAGCCAAGTTCAACCACCAATCGAATGTTAGATCCCACCCAATGTTGACAGATTTAATTATTTCCCATTTCACACCACAGACAAAATGTGACAATACTAATTAATTCATTAAATATAGAAATGTGAAAATAAATAAATCACTAAATATTTTACATTTTATTATTTATGTTGGCATTTCACTTCTTATTTAATTAATTAATATTGACATATTTAATGGACATGTGGAAATAAATAATGAAATATTTTACATTTAATCATTCATGTTGACATTTCACGTTTTATTTAATTAGTTAATATTGGCACATTACTTCCTCCATATTGCTACTGGACCACTCATTAAATCAAAAAGCCCTCTGGACTTACACACAGGTGCCCGCACTGCAAAAAGGTTTCAAATTTCAGCAGTAGTTTTAAACTATTTTCCATAAACATTATACACAGCAATTGTAACCATGTTCTAACTCAGGTTCTCCTTCAGTGACCTTTATTTACAGAATAAAAGCTTTAGAAAGTTATGCACTTATGATATGGAGGATCTGGGTATCTATCGAAGGTTTATATTAGATGGAATGGCGATTGATAGAATTGGCATACAGGAATTCTGCAGGGCACTGCCCTCACATTTGGAACTCCAAGTCAATACCAAACTTGTGTAACAAGCATCTAATAAAATATAAGCATTTACTTTGAATGTGAAGATATAGTATGTTGTCACAGAAAAGAAAAGAAAAACATCCTTATGCAACTTAAGTGGTAAAAAGCTTTTACTGAGGCAAAACAGGAACAATACTGAATCATGGGGAGCATAATTGCTCATATTGTGAGTATAGAGGGTAAATAAAGAATGATAGACAGTTTCTCAGCATTCATTCTTTAAAAAATATTTTCATTAAGTTTATTATAAAAATATAAATGTTTCCACTACAAATCATTTTACATTAGTAGAAGGCCATCTACATTTGCACACACAAGCACGCATACATACACACACACACACACACAAGAACACACACAGACACACACATACACACGCACGTCTAAATAAAGAAAAGAGGACGGGGAGGGGCTGAAGACAGTATTGCTCTTTGAAAATTCATGTTTATAAAGTAAATACAGAACACTGATAAACTTGTCACATAACCATGCCATAACTTACTGTATGCTACAAACAAAACATTCAAATTTGCACTGTTAACAAATAAATAATAGGTAAATCATAATTGCTTTTTTTAAAATGTAGAAACAAATATAATACAAAATTAAAAATAGTACAAAGATTTTTCTTTTTTTAAATGTTGCACAAATATATATATAGTTTATATATATATCTATATATATATGTACATACATACAAACATTTGTTCAAAGTGATGGCCATGTAAATGATAGTACCTCTAATTTCACCATTGGTTGTATTACATTGACATGTTTACATATGTACATGCTAATAATGGAGGGTGCAGGCTGGGGGGGGTCGGAGCACGGCAGAGAAAGTTTTAGGTGTGTATTCTGTAATGGTGCCGATCAGAGAAAAAAATAAAAATGGCCGCCAATGGGGTGGTGCTCTTTTTCAGCAGAGACTTGAGGAGCCATCCTTCAGTCAAGATGCTGAGTGCAGCAGAGTAGGCCATGGTGTAGATCGCAGCATGCGATGGGGCTCTCTCTCTACTCTATGATCAGCCTGAAGTGGCGCACCCTCGGATGACAAAAAAAGGGACAGGGATTTAAACGCATAAGAAAGCGTCAGGATGAGAACAGGCCACCCAGCCCAGGTAAAGTGAATCTACCCGTTTGTTTGGCCTTGAAGAATTCTGGACTCGACTACAAATCCTAGCTTTGCCCTGCGCTTACTGTACAACAGGCAGTAGTCAGTTGCATGGTTTATTCTCCCTTATTCTCTCGAGGAGAAACAGGCACCCTGAGTTCAGTCCCTAAATAAGGGACGCCTGAAGTGGCCTGTCAGGGTTGTTAGAAACCACACTTTCCATCTTACTACACTTCTTTCTAAAACCTTTTATTTTCAGGCCAGCCAGTCATCTCTGTAATCTAAAAGAGAGGCACAGTACATACCATAACACTTTTACTGACATACATTTCTCAAAAACTGAAAGACAGTAAGAGCAAATGCATTGCTGACCTTAATAATGCATGTATTTATGTATTTATGACCGTGTGCATGCATGCATATGTGTAGGTACTGTGTGTATGTCTTGGGATCGACGTATGAACAAAAATGGGGGTGAATGTGCTGAAGTTTTATACTGCCAATGCGTTCAATTTCATTTCATTTTCTATGCACATGGATCAAGGCATTTGGATAATGTATTTATTTTACATAAGACAATGGTTCAATATAGACCAGTTAAAAAAAATTATAATTGAAAGACACATGGGTTGAGGTATACTTAAACCCTCTTCTGCTCAGTTTAAGGTCTCCTGAGGCATATGAAACTGCAAAGAGCACCCCGCCCTGTGCCCATCCTGGAAGAGCACAGACTTGCAGAGTTGTTGAGGGTTAGGGACGGCTGGCTGAGCACGGCCATGTTTAGCGTTCCTTAAAATCACCTTTGTTTTTAAAATGGGCCAAACCTCTATCCGAGCAATGAGAGTACTTTAGTTTCATGCACTGTCTTGAAGTAAAAAGTTGAGGAAATGTTAAGAAGCATTAGGCGTAGATGACTCCAGACGACATACCTTGATTATAGTGAAGGTGTCCATTCAGAAATTGCTCCATAACTGAACATTTTTTCAATGTTAAACGCAGAATGTGTTAAAAGTGCTTCAAAAATTAAATGCAACAATTATTGAATTGAACATGCCAAGTGCAAGTTGCAGTTATGTCAAAAACCAATGACCAGAAATGCCTCTGACTTTTGTGATGCATGAAATATGGAGCTCTTGAAATATGTACGAAGTTGTTGCAGGTACAGCATATTTAATACAGAAGGGTATACATCTCTGGCTTAAACACAGTCATTCACAATGGAGTCGAATGATCGTGACTTCTTTCAATTGAACTTTTTATTCTATGAAAAACAATATTCTGGCTTTATTGGCTTTGTTCTATGGCAAACCACACAAGTGGTGCCCGATTCCTGTTACAAAGAAACGTTTCAATCTTTTCAGGATTTTGGATGCTCCACTTTTCCACACACTTTCTGGGACAGTGACACCGGAGCGGCAGGGTTGAGACTGAAGGACGGGACGGTCAGTAACATCTTAAGTGTCAAAACTGGAGAAAGATGAGGGCTCGCACTACATTATTGCTGAATGAGTCACACCTCAGCCAATAGCTAATAGCAATAAGAGACAGGGACTCTATCCTTGACTCTTTCAGTGTCCTGAGTCCATTACATTATAAACCCTGGCTGGTGGCTCTGCTCTCTTTTGGAATCTTGACTTTCAATGGGCTCTTCGGGTTGTACCGTGTTTGATTCTCTATGAGTCAACTTCAGATGACGCATGGCATAAAACGGCCAAGCTGAACCGTGAGACGTGGTGGAGGAATCCGCCCATACGACGCAGAGAGCAGGTCTGAAGCGGAGGAAGCGGTCCACTCGACCTGCTAAACGCCAATCCAAGTTAATTTCTCTCCCCAAATCCAGGTGCAGCTTCCAGCTACGGGAGCCGTTTCTTCCTGCTAGGCATTACTAAAAGGCGTTAGGCGCTCCCTTGTCGCGTATTAAGAGCTTTCGGTGGTAACCACTTGGACGTGACTGGGCCTGCTCGTGACGTTTACCGCGTTTCCTGTCGGGTGGACTCATCACAAGTGTGCGCAGGCGTTGGTTTCCATGGCGATCGGCGCTATACGACCAGCGAGCACAGGCGGCACATCCCACCACCCCCACCCCAAACTACCAGGCCCGACAGTTCCCTGTACCCAGCAGAAAACGTCTCTTTCCCTTTACGTGCGGCTCGGTTATAAGGCAACTCGTCATAGATGGGGAACCGGGGCCCCACAAGCCCCATAAGCCCCAGAGTGGGAGTGGGAGTGGGGGTGGGGGGGGGGGGTTCGTACGTCACTGTGACCCTTCCGGGAAGTCGCCCTCCGCTGTGTCAAAATACGGTAACATTTATTTCATAAGTCCTTCTTTATTCGTTACATAGAGTTCCCGGCAGTTTTTTTAGAGAAAAGCAGGGACGGTCTCTCGCAGGTTCACACGGGAACAGGGCCGTTCTTCGTGCGTGTTTCAAGCGCTTTGAGGCTGCTCACAATCTTCTTCGGAGGTCCTACGATCGTCACGCCAACCTTTTTGAAGTCCCTGAGAAACAGAGGAGAAAAGGTTACTTGAGCAGGACACAACACCCTACGCAGCACACGTCACAGACATTAATGACACACCCTCGGTGCTGTTCCACACCCTCAAAACTTAGCACTGTGATCCAAATGTCAATCATGGACACGCTGACACGTAAACTGCTGGAGGATCAACTGACACAGGAGCTACTCCTTCAAGCACCTGCCTTGGATTCAAAGTGAGAGTAAAGTGACCATACCTGAAATCTCCCTGATTGCTCAAAGTCTAGAGAGAGGATGGCAGTAAGGTTTTGTACAAGTCTGACAGATTAATCTCCATCCACGGTACACCGATTTTTGGCATAAATTCAAACTAACAGCAATGTACATAACTTAAGCAAGTATTACCTTTCAGTTTATTTAACATCTCTCATAAATACGAAGGACCTCTGACATACTGTATACTAGCAAAGTGTTTTTGGGTTAGACTGAAGAGGCTCTCATGATCCCAAAAATCTAAAACAACCAAACTTGAGCCCAAAGCTTTACTCAGCAGTCTGTCTCAAAGCCAAAGCCACTCATTGCCTTAGCAGAGGTGTGATTTACATGCTGCATGTTATTCAGAAGGTCCTGAGAGATTTTGATTCAATTGAATTATGAGCCCCGCATTTACCTAATGAAATTACAGTAGGTTCACGTGGGTCTTACTAAAATAAATGACCAAGCGTAATCAAAACAAAAAGACATTCATCGCTAAAGTTAAACATGTGGCTCATGAAGGTGGAGACTGTCATTCAAATTCCCAAGCTTCACAAACTATTACTTGTGTTTGGGGTGCTCTACAAAATTGTAATTCTAAAAATTACAAACAGGGATTCCCTCTCATCTCATTGAAACATCAAAACCTGAAATGTGTTTTGGAATAGTGTGTCCCTAATGACAATTATACACAAAATGAAAATCGATATGAATATGATCCATTTCAAAGCAGGGTTGTTGTTTTTTGTACTGTACTGTGCAACATCTCCATATGAGGCAGTTAAGAAAAGACATGACTTGTGTTTTTACAAGAACACGTGTGTATCCATGTATTAACATGGACATCTGGGCTCTAATATCTCAACTGGCATTGTCTCATGACCAAACATAATAGTTGCACCATCGAGAAATGCCATTTAATTAAGCATTTATGCTTCATTAAGCATACAAAAGCACACCAAACATCATGTACATGTAAACCCATAGTAGTCGGATCACAGCTCTAGAACTCAAGAGTGGAACAGCACCGGTACATCTGCGCTCTGTACCTGAATGGCACACAGCAGAACAAATAAACAACTTTCAGGGAATCATTAAATTAGTTCCATGCATCGAGTAACACAAGCGCTTATTATTATTTGCGGCCATACTTTTCTCTCCAAACTTACCATAACGGATGCACTCATTCCATGCATTTCTAGGGGCCAAATGTTAAAATGCAAGGGGTGCTGAGTTTGTCACAACCTATTCTCCGTGCAACTTTAGAACCTGACACATTACAATTGCGTGTGATAAGGGAAAAAATAATTAGTTCCTCATACATAATTGCCTCGTACTGTGAGATTAGAGATGACGTGGGAAAAGAAAAAAAGAAAAAACAAACAAACAAACAAACAAACAAAACATTGTCGCTTGATTCTTGCTGGTCATACACATCATCACAGTACATTAGTATAAGCAAACCTAGGTTAGGATAAAGCAGAGCTTGTTTGTCCTCAGTGTTGTCATCTGTCGGTGAACGTGTGTGCAGTACTGTATGCAAGCGAAGAGTTTGTAGGTCAGTCAGCGCGCTGTGAGCTGTGCTCAAACCCACCGTCCGGTCTTTAGAGGTTAAAGTGTCGTTATTCCCATGGCCTGCTCCCAGTCGGGGCAAGTGGCTGCTGGCCTTACCTCTGTCAGGCAGATTCTACGGACAAAGTAAACCTTTAGAATGACAGTGACACTCCCCCCAGTCTCCTCCACCCCATCACTGGACTTAACACACTGGCCGCATCACTGCGCTACGCTGTTTCACACACTGGCCGCATCACTGCGCTATGCTGTTTCACACACCAACGTTGCCAATTTGGCCAACGTTCTCCAGATTTGGCAAAATTTAGACCCTCCCTGTGACTCCCATTGCTCGATCGCTTCATGGAGATAATCCGGCTATTTTTTCATTTTTATCTGGTGACAATAGTGGCACTTTGACAACCGAAAGGAAATGAGCCTCCCTCTGCAATGGCAGATAGCAGACAGCAGCCAAATGAACAAGAAACCCCCTTTTCAAATAACCTATTGGAGCACATGGTGTTTCTTAGCAACATAGCAAAGAACACTGTTTGCAGAAATGTTTTCACCCAAAAAAAAGACGCTGAATTAAATTCCAACAAAAACAGCAAGCCTCGTTAATAGGAACACGCTTGCATGGGCTGCGTTTTCTGAGGATAATTAATACGCTAAGATATTCTAAACAGATTGCGGGCAGCTGTACAAACTGCGGAGAAGGAGGGCCGTGATTCATTAAACCGGCACGACCGCAGCGGCGCGGCATAAGGGCTGTATCAGCAAGGGGAGAGCGCCAAGCGGGCGAACACAGAAGGTAGACAGTGACACTTGTTTGGTGGTCCAGACGATTTATACTGGCGACATGGACACACACTCCTCTCATCTCCAAGTGACAATATGTGCTGTCAGTCGTCTAGCGCGAGCCAAAGAAAATCGCGGAAGGTTATGCGCTGTTACTGGAATACAATATGTCACACTATAAAGACTTGATTTTGGAGTAACGGGAGTGTGTCACCTCCCATAATGATCTGGGTTCTTTTTTCCCCGGTCGGACTCTCCACCTCACTACACAGGGCCTGTGTTTCCCCTCCTCTCCTGGTAATAAAATAACATCTGAATCATCCATTGCACAATAACACTGATGAAACAGGCAGGCCTATGAATCTTTGATTTACACTATGCAATAGTTTCAATGAATGCATGCCTCCATTCATCTACCATATGTCCCCTTAAGAGACAGACAGCACTCAAACCTCCTCAGACCAAAGACTTACATCTTTTGAAGTGCTGTCTATACAGTTTGGTTGTTCCTAACATCAGTAGTGCAGCACATCAATCACGTCGCTCAAATAAAACGAGAGCTAATGTCTTTGGTCTCACGGAAAACTACAGCTCCTCCGCCAGCCTACACAGCAGACAGTTTATATACCCATGTTCACAACCCATTTCATTATCGAAGCATTAATCTTAATCGCCTAACTGTTAATGCATCTCGCGAATGACTCCCACTTAATGGTCTTCCGGGAAGTCATCGCTTTCTTAAAGGATATCCCGTTCCGACTGGAGCGCGGATCCTGAGCCCAAAACAGACCGGTTTCTCTTTCGAAAGAGGGCAAAGCGTGAGCCCAGCAATCTTAAGTGGTGTTCTCGTTGCGCACACAACAAAATGAACCGGCCTCTCCCAAGCACCAATTAAAGGGGCTCTTCGTAAAACACAGCCGCGGGTCAAAGTCCGTCGAAGCTCTTAAATCTATTCTAATGGCCTTAACGCGGAGAAGCTCAGCACTGAGGCCAATCCGTGAGCTCCCTGTGGCCCGAGAGTCAGGAGAGCCATGCTGAACATGGTTGCGTGTAGCGTGTGTGGCGTGGATATGATGTGTCCCTCCATTCATCCTAAGGCCTGTCGGTGAGCTATGAGGCTTCAACGTTGACTCATCCGGATCATTACGGATGACAATCAGGAACTCATTAAGGAGAACAATGCTGATGACTACAGCTGGACCACCAGGTTTCAGGACTATAATTCATATTTCCATCTTTCCAACATCTGCTGTTGCAGTGTGCTTCTCAAGCACACAGAGAAATAAAGAGGAACGGACGAACGCACTGTGCTTAAACTGCCTACAGCGTGTCAGAAAATGAAAATGGTCTTTCTGTTCAAGGGTCTGAAAGCTTAGGGTGTGAAGTAATTGTTTGATTGAGTTTGCTCTCTTGGTTCCCTCCGTGACGGTCACAGCAAGGCCAAAATGTACTGTCCTTCCAGAGACTAACATTTACAAACCGACAGTGCCGAAGTGAATTCTCAGACACATCAATTGTTCTATTCAAGGGACAGATAGCCATCGCCTTTCTTTTATTGGACATAGTTACATTCAAATGAGGGTGTCCCTTTCGTAAGCCAGAATAGCTGGTGAAGAACATAGAACATATCAGGTTACTTTCTATCGAATCATCTTCCTGTCTACAGAACTGTACTTGGGAACCATTTCACAACAGCAGATGGAATATAAAAACAGTTCTGAGTTAGTCGAGGTTATCTTATTTGAATTAGCATGATCAATTAATGCAGTTTCACAAATTTCACAATTTATCCTTAATAGGATCTTGCCAACTCAAGACTTATTCAGTGCAGTTGCACTGGAGTCCATCAATTTACATCACATGCTCCTATCTGTATAGCACATCGCATGAAAGAAATAGATGAAAAGGTAAATGTTATTTATTTTTATTTTTTTCATGAACTATCAAGTTCATGGCAAGCCATAACTGATTTGTTTATCTTGTGGTTGATATAGATAATAATAAGAAGAAAATTCTAGGTGACCAGAATAGAATTATCACATGCATTTGTGATAGATTGATGTGATATTCAACATTGCCAAGATATTTTTTAATTAATTTATCAAGCCACTGAAGTGAAAAGTGCAAAATTATTTTATTTTCTATATTGTAAATGTTGTCTCAGAATGAAAAAGGCTTGACAATCCTAGATTAGGCCCCATTTGTTAAATAGCAGAGTGGAGAGGAGCGTACAAGCCCATCTGCGAGCTGTTAGCCGAACAAAATGCATTAATCAGGGGTGCAGGGTTTTACCTTCTGTCAATTCACTGGACCGACCAGAAGAAACATTAGAAAGCACGTTTCTGTCACGGTTAATGTGTTCATTTTAATATCCCAACGTCCACCCAGCTAACAATTTTCGGTCCAGAACAGTCCCTGAAGGTTCGGGTAAACATTCCCAACACTAAAGCTTGTAACATTATAACTTCGTACACAACATGCCTGAAAAGCTTTTTTGCATGACTTTGCCAGAACTTGTTTGGAATAATAACAAACAATAGACAACTTCTAAGACAGTTTGGGAAACGTTCTTGTTGCAGTGTTATCTCAAAACCGAAAATGGGAATGGAACCCGAATGTTCCCCAACGTTCCAGAAACGTTTCTTGTTAGCTCGGACCATGTGTTCAGATGCACAGCCGCGCCACAGTTTGGCAAACCTGTCGTTCTCCCAGGCCCTCGCCGTGGGACAGGCTCGGCCGCTCAATTTAATCCACGTTACGCGCGAGGGAGAGAAGTTCCCGCACTGTTTGAACTTATTTACACTGTCATCGAAAGAGCACTGAGTGCGATCACAATAGCGTGCCGGCCCGTGTTTAGACCATCCAGCCAGTACAAAAAAGACACAACAGCTGCTCCAAAGGGCAGTGCTCTGATCCTCGTGATTACGAATGTGAAATTATTTACTCTGTCAAATACTTTCTAAATTAAGTGGAATGGGAGGTGTCTCCCGGGACGACAGCTTCACGGAAAGGTGGCCACGACACAGTGTTTCCCATAAAGCCCCCAATCAACACCACAGAGCAGGAATAGGAGTTTATTATTAGAACTTTGCCTTAGTCAGCTTGGTTCCGTAACTACAGAGCCTGCCAGATTCAATTTGCTAAAGCTGTGCCCAGCCGGTAAATTCTGTCAGGACTGCCGTTTTATTTCTGTGATGTCTTTTTTTTTGTCTTTCCGCTGTTGGACTTCGAACAGAAGCGGGCATGGAAAAAGCACCGTCATTACCAATTAAAATCAGAGCAATGTCTGCCACATTTAAGAGATTTACCATAATCTGTGCCCCTAACTTGACGGAGGCAGATTTGTAAACATCTCTCATGTCGGCAGCGGATAGCACTGGACTAAATTTGGGGTGGCTATATCACGCAAGACTTTCTCAGGGAAAAAAAAAATACACTGTTTGTTTGTGTCTCGTCTGATCTCTCCAGATTACTTTTAAAGACTCGCCACACAAACACAATCCAGTGTGGCTCGGTCATATTTCTCACAGGATCATAGGCGTCTCACCCTCGCATGGTCTGAGTAGGCTGGACTCTTGAGTGAACTAAAGGAATGTTTTTTTTCTCATATGGCCAATCACATAAGAAGCTAATTTAGCCATGAGAGATGCTGACCAACCATGGACTTTCCTGTTTACAGTAGCACAGGCGCTGAGCACAGTCTCCAACAGTTTATTCTGCAGGAACACAGGCCCTTCTAACTGAGTCTGTCAAAGTTAACAAACTGTAACAAGCATGGCAAATATGTGAATATCATCTTTCTGTCTGAAGTAAAACAAGGGTCATATACAACAAATGAATGAGTAAAGCAAAGGCATTGATACAGGAAGGTGAAATATATATATATATATTTTTTTGGAAAATATCCATATCCTTTAAAATATATACAGTCAGGTCCAGAATTATTGGCACCATTGATGAAAATGAGCAAAAAAGACTGTAGAAAACAAACAATATCATTACTAAGATATATTGCAATTTTCCCACATGTGGAAAATATTTTCCTTTATTAATGGAATAGACCAAAATAACACATTTTTCAAATTATGCATTTCTTTCCAAATAAAAACACCCCTGTTTTTAGTACTGGTGCAGCCTCCCCAGGCAAGGAAAACAGCACTGAGCCTATTTCTATAATGCTTAATAAGATTGGAGAACAAATTTAGAGGACAATTCCTTCATGCAGAACCATTCAAGATCCTTAATATCCTTAGGTCTGCACTTATGGACTGCTCTGTTTTTGATAGGGTTTAAGTCCATAGACTGAGATGGCTATTGCAAAACATTGATATGGTTTTCACGGAACCATTTCTGTGATTTACTTGATTTTGAGGTATGTTTAGGGTCATTGCCTTATTGTAAGGTTCAGCTATGGCTAAGTCTCAGCTTCCTGGCAGAGGTAAGCAGGTTTTTAGCTATACTGTCCAGGTGCGTGGTGGAATTATGCCATTGATCTTAACAAGACTCCCTAGATTACTGCCAGCAAAACATAGGTAGGTATGAGGAGCTTTTCCTTGTATGTATCCCTCTTTTGATGCCTTATCTGACCATAGCACCCGGTTCCGGCCAAACTCCAGACTCTTTAATTTGTTGGTTGCTCTCAGTAAGGATTGTCTTCATGCATTCCCTCCAAAGTGTCGGTTGGTTTGAAACTGGTGTCTTATGATTGATTTTGAGACTTTGTGACCCAAAAACGCAACTAAAGTCTGCAGTTCTTTAACTGTGATCCTTGGGTTCTTCTTTGCCTCCCTCACCATATTCCTCAGTGTGCATGGGGACACATCCTCTTCCTGGCAAGTTTGCAACTGTTCCAGATGTTTGAACCTTTTTGATTATTGCCCTAACCAGTGATGTATATTTTGTACCCATTACCTTACTTGTGTTGGTCAACAACCATCTGTTTCTTTTGACTTGACATTACTTTGGCTTTCCCCATGGTGCTGGATGACAAAGCGATTTGACATGTGTGTTACCTCATTTTTATACCCTAGTGAAACAGGAAGTAATGGAAGGCCACAATACAGTTCCTTAAGACTGAGATTAACTTAAATTTGTGTATACTTTTACCAGACAAAGATTTCACTTTGTTTGGTTTTATTGAAAATAATCTCAAGGGGTGGCAATCATTTTGACACCAACAGTTTCCAGAAAGAATATATTATTACTCAATAAACCCCTAAACATTTCAATATTTGTTTTAGACTAAATGCATATAGTTTCCACATATGTTTGAGCATTAAATAAAGCTCATTATCTGTGTTTTTTATTTCATGCAGCCTTTTTTGCTCATTTTCATCAAGGCGAATAATTCTGGACCTGACTGTATTTTTAAAGCACACTCACAGTGTATGAGGCATGCAGTGGCACTACTCAAATACATTTGTGTGCACCTTCTATTTCAAGACCGAAATTATACAATGATTTTAAATTGCACACTAGAACCACGTACAGTATGGTAACTTTTTTATTTCTTAGTAAATAATTGAATACTGTACATGCTCATGGCCCCTGCAAATCCAGCCTGGTGATTAATTATACGATTCATATGAATAATATGATTATTATGTATATGATTTATGATCATCTGAAAACAATTAAAGAATTTAAAAAACCTGCACAGTAGGCAGGCATGTTGGATCACTAATAAATATGTGAGGCCACCATTTTGGAAGGAAAAGGTCTCTTACTCTGCAGAGGTCTTGGCCAGGGTGTCGCAGGAGTTGTAGCCGCTGAAGGCATCCTTGCAAGGCAGCGTCCGCACACTCTCCAGCCAGTCGCCCATGGTGCGGAGAGAGGTGATTTCGGTGCTGTTTCGGTCCAGCAGCATGTTTACTGGCCTGTGGGCGGGGGCGGGGGGGGTGAAGAAGGACAAAGGGTGTTAGTTGAGGCTGCAACGGGGGCCTCTCAGATGGTGCTGTTGAGAAAGTAACAGTTAGGCCCCAATACCACTAAGGGCGTAGCGCTCAGCTGTGGAATTGATCCACCTTTGTTCTTCCCACTTGTTGGTGCCCCGGCCCATGAGAAGGTCGGCCTTGGGTTTGACTCTGTCACTGATAGCCCCCTTCCCCCGTCCATCCCCACCACTCCCTTAAAAAGACATTTTCAAATCTGCAATTCACATAAGGTATGAAAATGTTATCGTAGAGAAAACAGACTCATAAAAGTGCACGGTGCAGAGAGAAAACACAGAAGGCCAATAAACCTGATCCGTGCGCTTGGTCTCCATTAGGAAATACCTGTGGAGAGGAGGGACTGTTTGCAAGCTCTTTATCTTTACTGTCTCAGGACAAAGTCCCTGCAGTAAGCCAACCCACACAAAAATGTTTATTTATTTTCGTATAAGGTCTTTAACAATTCCTGATGATTTCCCAATATGCTTATTTCCACAGTTTACTGGGAATGAAAGTGCATGTATACGCTAAAGACTAACACATGTGGAATGATATATGGATGCCTACATACCAGTGACTGATGTGTGTTCGTGTAAAAAAAATTTGAAAAGCAAATGCTCTGCATTTTTGCTTTTTATTTCACACACACACACACACACACACGCACACACACTTAAACTGTTCAAATATTAATTAAAAGCGTTTACATTTGTTGTAAAATCCATTCAATTGAAATGGGCAATATTTAATCTGCTGATTACAGTGGAAGCGGAAAAGAGGTAAAATTTGAGACAATGAAGAAAAATAATTGAAAAAAAAGAATAATTTTAATGAAATATATTCAGGCTAAATATTTAGTAAATTCGAAATAATTAAATTTGAAATTAAATTTGAGTATCAAATCTGAGATAATCCTAAACATAATTAATTACCCTAATTTTTCTCCGATAAGCAAATTCTTCTTTTTAAAGGAATCTAATCTTTGGGGGATAGAACCAAATTAATGAAAATGCATGGATTTCAGGGAGTGGGAGTTTTGGACACATTGTGCTCTGCGCTATCCACAAGAATCACATTTCCACAAAACCCTCCAGTAACATAAACTTAAATAAAAATAGCTGCCCAATTCAGCTCCTCAACCAATATAATTTGACCCTCCTACACCCTCAGTTTCTGCCTGGCTTTAAAATCAGCTTGACCCCTCCCCGACTCCATCGCCTGTACATAACAGCAGGAACATGAAGGGGTGTGTGGCCATCTCTATTAATGCTTGAGTAATGAACAGCTGAGTGACTGCCGATGCACGTAACCCTGGACCGCACCTGATCAGAACCAGGGAAAAACAGCACTCACAACCCGAGAAACAAGATCACGCTTCCCTTCGAAACCTTTATTTTTGGATCTGCAAATAAACAAATTATAATACCAGGAAGCTCACCCTCCCAAACACATGCACACATGACAAATCTGAAAGCCAGGGAGGGAGGGTAGCCAGGGAGGGAGGGAGGGTAGCCAGGGAGGGAGGGACCCACCCCTAGCCCACCCCTAGCCCACCCCTAGGGACACTGCAGGTGAGGCCATTCAGATGTACTACGTTGTCACCACGGCTACAACAGACACACAGACACACAGAGCATGGCTGAACGCTTTGTTGGTTACTGCAGTCCTGCTATTTTGCAGTGAACAAAGTGAAGGCCTACCTGCGTCCAATCGAATATTGAACACATCCATGCAGGTAACCGCTCCGCTAAGGAGAACGCAAGCCAGAAACACGCTGGTCTTTGAGGGAGGCTCAGAGTTCACGCGCTAGGCAATTTAAAATGTTTTAATCTCAGCTATCATATCAGTAAAGATCAGGAATCCGGAAGCCGCGTGAGTCTGGGCACGTCGGAGAACTATTGATTTTTAAAACTTCACGGCGCACAACTTTCTTAACCTGTGCACTTTTGCGGTAAACTGAAGACGACCCTATGTTTTCTTTAGCTTTTTTTTCCTTGTTTTGTTCCCATCTTTATTTACAGATACGGCAGGGAATTCTCACGGCGTATTCGTGACAGCGAGAAAAAGGACAACAATGACAGAAAAGGCAGAGGATGAAGAAGAAAAAAAAACATGTTTGTAGCTGCGAGCGCCCCTGATATCCACAGCCCCCGTATAAACATCGCGCTTTACAGACTGCTGAATTCCAGGCCCTCCGGATCCCCACAACAAGTGAGGAGAGAGTCGGAGAAGCAAACATTCAGCGTCCCTGCCTTGTTTTTTTTCTCCCTCTCCCTCTCCTCACTCTTTTCCACCGGTGGGGTGACCCCTAAATAACTACGGCTGCGTAGTATCATGTTTTTAAGGCCCCCTCGGGAGTGTGGAGTGGAGAAGCTGGCCCGTCTCTTCATAGGAAAGACATCTGGACAGCTTAGTCATGGACAGGAATGTGACTCTCGCTGTGAAGGGGTCCGCGATGCCCCGCCGAGGGGGTCCCTCCGAGGGAGTGCCCAAGTTTCCCGCCATCTGCGCTGCCCCTGCCGGTCACCCCGCGTCTCTCAGACAGAGGGGCCCGGGCCCTGGGGCCCGCCCACAAGGGGACCCCACTACATTAGCGCCTACCGCCGCAGACAAATGAGGTGCGCGGGCCCGGGCGCAGCTGCGGCTGGACTCCTGCGGCGCCAATCCGCATCTTTTAATGCGCGCCATAAATCACCTGCCGTCCCGGTCCCCTGGCCGCCCGTGTTAAAAGCCAATCAGGAAAATTACACGCAAAACTCCAAGGGACCCATTTTCACTTTCTTAAGAAATCATTAGTCACCGTTACACGCTTTGATGTCTCCATAATAACAAAGCTCCTGGTTGTGCAGCCGGCGTCGCGGGAGCGGGCCGGCCGTAGGATGTCCCGCAGCGGCACTACGCTGGCCCTAAGGTGGCCCAGCGGGGGGACCGCGCCGGCATTAAGGTGACCCAGTGCTGGGACCGCGCTGGGACCGCGCTGGCTATAAGGTGGCTTCCGGTCTACTGAAAGGGAGGAGAAACGGAGAATGACGGAAATAGACTTTACCCCTCATTTACCAGGTAACTGCCGACAAACAGACTGACTGACCGGTGTCCTTCTGTCCTTCTATTTCCGCAGCATCGCGTAGGAGACCGAGACTAGGACGAGATTGTGGACTGACCCCAAGACTCTGAGAGCCCATTCTGAGGAAGCAGGAAGTTGATGATTGTTTACGCCAAACTCTGTCTGTCTGCAGACAATATCATTTCCCACACGTTCCTAAAACAAACAACGCCAGTCCCGGGGAAAACAATCCAGCACGAAACCGATGCACAGTTCTGCAGATTTCTGTCAGAGTGAAACACAATTATGGGAGGCCAGCTGCTGTGTGACAGATAACTAAGGATGGGACAGATGAGTTACAGGGAACCAGACCAGATTTCCCCTCATTAAAACAAAGTAATTTCCTCATTGCTGACGAGCAGGATATGAAAAGCAGTGGCCAGTGATTGGGGAATTGATTTGGGAAGTGATTGGGAATCAAAAGGGGGGAAGTGACGAGGGAAGCTATTGTGGAAGTGATTAGAAAGCTATTGGGGGAAGAGTTTGGGGCCAGCGTGTGTCACCTGGAGGCGGTGTTTGCGATGATCTTTAGGCTGCTGGGGTTGCGGATCAGCTTGTCTAGGATGCTGACGATCTGTTCAAATTTGGGCCGGTTGTTTCTGTCCTTCTGCCAGCAGTCCAGCATCAGCTGGTACAGAGCAGCGGGGCAGTCCATGGGGGGTGGCAGGCGGTACCCCTCATCCACTGCCTTGATCACCTGTGTCCCAAAGAGAGGATGGAGCAAATCAACGCATTGCAACCACTGATTTACATAGCAGATGGCTTATGCGCTGGGATTTTTATGGCTCTGATTTCACACACTAAAAGACAAATGAATTCTGCTGAAACAGAATTGTTTTATCCTCACAGTCAATACCTTACAATTGTATGTCTGTAGTCCTTTTAAATGAATGAGGACATGCTTTTTATTATTATTATGCTGTACCTGGTAAATTCTTAGCATATTAATTAGAGCCTTTGATCAAGTTCTGAAAAATCTGAATTTAGAATTATCCCAAATAAATAAAATAGGCTGAAGTCCTGCAAATTAGTATCAGACATCCTCTCCCTTCCCCACGCGAACCTGAAAGTGAAACTGGTTGGAGGGCAAGAGGCCAGCTTCCTCTCATGTTCAACAAAAACGTGAAATGTACCGTATAACTATGGCTAAATGTCGGAAATGTCTGGCAGGATTTATTTTACTTTTCCACACTGCATCACCAATGACATGCTAATCCAGTCTAAATAAACTCCTGCTCTGCCCAGCCTCGGAGAATGATCTCACGACGGCGGTGCGATATTGAAGTGTGCCGGATCCCTGCTGCAGGGGACACTGCACAAGCACGCTGTCAGCGCGGAGTCAGTCCTGGTTTATTTTTCAGGGGACTCTGATTTCGTTTTAATGTGTCTACGGAGTAAAGCACTGCAATTGTTTTTTTGCCCATGTTGGAGTAGCATTCGCCTCTGGTGTCTGGCAGTGTTCAAGTGGCTGTCGTCCTGGGTGACAGATTCTGCCTGCCATCTGGCCCGGCCACGAATCAATTCCTCTCAGAAAAGGATGTTTATTTGCTTCTTCTTGCTTATGGCCTTCCACTCACATCATGATTGGACATCTCCCAACAAGGCCTCTTTCCATTGGACTTATCCTCCCAAACACTCACATCCTGATTGGACACCTCTCAATAAGGCCTCTTTCCATTGGACCTATCCTCCCAAACACTCACATCCTGATTGGACATCTCCCAGTAAGGCCTCTCTCCATAGGACATGACCTCCCACAGCACGATGCCATAGCTCCAGGCGTCGCTGGCTGAGGTGAACTTGCGATAGGCAATGGCCTCTGGTGCTGTCCACCTGATCGGAATCTTGCCACCCTGAGAAAAAACCCAAAACAGTAAAAATTCAAGAACTGCCTCAGTGTATTCATAAAGTATACATACAGTATGGATACATACAGAATATCATGTATATCATGTAGGCTCAACAAAGCTGCAAAAATGTGATGCTTATCTCAACTAAAGAATGCGGCAGAAATACTGCTCTATAGACTTATAGATTTTAAGTTTGTAATTAAGATTTTCTTTCACTTAATTACAAATTAAATTACAGCATAATTATAATTATTAACAAAATTGTGCTCATTCAAGAGTGTGAAATATCAAAGCGAAAACATTGTATTTATCTGATTTCGGTGGCATTTTTTTGACCAAAAATATCATGTTTTAATTCAATGCAATTTAAAAAATTTAAATAACTAATATTATTTCTAAGAAGATACACACATATTGAATTATTATCAATAATATGATATATGTATATATATATATATATGTGTGTGTGTGTGTTCAAATATATTTAACATTTCTTATATAGAAAGCCTCTGGTAGAACTATTGCTATGCTTGACCATAGTTCCAGCTATCAATTATTATGAAAACCTTACCCCTTCACATGTTTTTTACTTACAGTCTCTAAATAATACAATTTTTCATGTTGTACCCTTCATGTATAGTATGTTTTATTTATTTATTTCAATTATTGAGTTATGGGTGGGACATGTAATGCATTTCATATAGAAAATTGTCAACTTATCACAATGTATCTCATAAAGCACTGGAAAGGAGTTTCACAAACTGGGATAAGCCACCAAGCAAATTAAATTTGCTTGCTCTTTCTAAAGGGCAAGCCTGGAAGTGCTTAAACCACCTTCGTGAAATCGCCCCCACAAATCAGAGCACAGAATGTCTACACATGACAAAATAAATGTTAATTTTGAATTGAACTCAGAAAGAATGCATTATTTGGCTAATTCAGGGTCTGGCAACGACACCGAAATGAAACATAAACCTGTGAAGAGACTTGGAATGTGGACGGTCCGTGAAGTAAAGAGCGACACGTTTAACAGCGGCAAACCACGGATACCCTTGTTTCTGCTCGCCGGCGCGTTCCCGCGAGGACCGGGAGATCCAGCCCTCGCGCTCATCGCGGAGGGAGAGGAGCCAAAGCTAACCGCCTCCGCGGCCAAACCACACAACTCCTGCCCTGCCTTCTCCAAACAGACGACCCTCGAAAAATAAACGCACTTCAGCGCTACCCTCCCCTGTGGGCCCAGACAAATAGCGGCTGGGTCCGCGAGCGGGGAGATTACAGCTCATTAATGTACATTTTGACGTCCGCGTCACAGATCGCACTGAGACGAGGAGGCTGTTTCGAATAATTCTCGACTTTTTCGTCTGCAACCAGTGTTACACTAGGTCTCGGTTCTATGGGAGTTAAATAACTGATGTTCGGGAAGGCGGACTGCACCTGATTCCACCCAGCTCATTAAGCATACTTGTATAAATGCTTTTCCTGTTCCAGGAGCCATTGGGTTTTGCAACCATTGCTGGGAAGTGTTTTTATTGTAAAATGAATGCTTAAACAATAAGTACGAATAAATACAATAATACACTTTTTTGTTTTAAAAATGTGATTGCACATTAGAACATTAGCAAATCGAAATAATTGAATATTCCATGTCATTAAAATGTGTATGTTACCAATGGTAACACAGTTTAAAAACCTATAAAAGAGCAGCTGAAATGTCCGTCTGCACATATATGCAAAAACAAAGAATAATTTGTCATATATTCAAACATTCAGCATCCTCTGACCAGCTGTACTGTGATTTCCCTGATGGGGCCATATCTTTCCAATAGTCCCTCACAAACAGAGGCATTTTCTGAATTTATGTTAGCATTATCTTTTCCCTTGTTTTATTTATTTTTTAGCTATCATCTGTTTCTGGAGCGTTGGGCATGTGTGGATCAGGGTAACATATGGGGTAATAAATCTCCAGAACATAATAGATTTCAGGAGACTCTGGTGTGGGAGATATAGAGGGAAACAATGAAACAATGTGGGGCTGATGGCTACAGTTAATATATCAGGATATAAGATATCAGCATTGCACTGATTGGTGTTCCTGTCCAATCACAAGGTGGCCACAGTAGGTGGGACAGGGTTACAGACTCCCACACTCTGTCTAAACACAATGAGCAAATCCAGGACCAGACACCAAGATTCCAAAAAACGGCTAACTGATTAAATGGCTGACATGTTTAAAAGCAAATCACAGTATCCACTTTGTATACATATATATACAGTATTCTCAAACAAGCTGTTCATTTACAATTATTTGGGTGTTTTTATGAAGCGGTTTGGTGTGAGAATCGGTGATGGAACCGGGTTGGGGTGCGTTGTTTTTGCTCACCCTTGTAGTGTAGGCGGCCTCGGGGTCGTCCTCCAGCACACGGGACAGGCCGAAGTCGGACACCTTGCACACCAGGTTGCTGTTGACCAGGATGTTGCGGGCGGCCAGGTCTCGGTGGACGTAGCCCATGTCGGAGAGGTACTTCATGCCCGAGGCGATGCCACGCAGCATGCCCACCAGCTGGATTACGGTGAACTGGGCATCGTGCTTCTGTTACAGGGAGAGACATTTTCTAGCACACACATACACAAGCACAAACCCCCATTTTCTCCCATATGAAATGATCAGTTATTCTGGGTTACCACACACACACAAGCACAGAACCCCCTTCCCCCTTTTCTCCAATTTGAAAGGACCAATTATACTGTGCCATCACATCACTGCAGCATCCACACCTAAGCTGAAAGACGTGAGGATGGGAACGCTAGTGATGATTAGAGGAGGGGTGCATCTCTCACCAATTACAACTGCTCATTGGTAGGTGCTAGGCTAGTAGGCAGGGGGTACTTATGCAGCGGTAATCTGACATAAACCCACTCTACCCTAATGGGATGAAGCAAGTTGTGTCTGCAGACTTCCGGTCATAGTAGGCTAACGACTATAGACCTGACTAAAACCAGAAATGACAAGGCTAGGTTAGTGCCTTCACTGAACATATTACAGGACTGGTTGCTGTTTATGGGAATTTTCCTGGTGGCTACTGCTTGATTGATTGACTTTGTCAATTTCTCACCTATCCTCAGCAATGCTCCTATAAGACCAATACTGTAACAAAGCCCAAAGCATCATCTTTTCAGGGATCGTATTGATTTACAACTGCTCTGTAGAAATGGGCTCGATGGAGAAGGGCAGATTGAATAAGACAGCATGTGGGAGTTTGTGCGTAAGAGTGTTGTTAAAGTCTCACCAGTAAATCCCAAAGAACAATATGTTACAGCAGGACAGCTGAAGCCAGAAGCTGGAATTAGAATTTTACATGAAGATCTTGCAAGATAGATGAAGTAAATACTGAACTGTGGCAGACTAAATTCAGCCTGGAATTTACAAGCATGCCGAATCAGTTATCTTCCCATTTTTCATTATTATTTGCTATCCTTGCTCCCTTTCCATTTCTGTAATGTATCAAAGGACTCCACAAGAAATGGATGACACAGGACAGTGTTGAGACATTATTATTAACTAACTAGCCTCTTTATTTATGTAATGCCAAACAAGTATAAATGTGGTGGCTCATTTGGAACATTTCAAATAACAACTAACCCAATATGCTCTATCGTGTATTTTATGTCCATAACATAAACATACACTCAGTGGCCACTTTATTAGGTACACCTTTCTAGTACTGGGTAGAACCCCCCGTATCCCCCAGAACAGCCTGAATTCTTCGTGGCATGGATTCAACAAGGTGCTGGAAATATTCCTCAGAGATTCTGGTCCATGTTGACATGATAGCAACACGCAGTTACTGCAGATTTGTCAGCTGCACATTCATGTTGCGAATCTCCTGTTCCATCACATCCCAAATCCACCACATCCCACGTGCTCTATTGGACTGAGATCTGGTGACTATGGAGACCATTGGAGTACACTGAGCTCATTGTCATGTTCATGGAACCAGCTTGAGATGACGTGTGCTTTGTGACATGGCACATTATCCTGCTGGAAGAAGCCATTAGAATATGGGTGGATGCACATGGTCAGCAGCAAGACTCAGGTAGGCTGTGGCATTTAAACAATGCTCAATTGGTATTAAGAGGCCTATTGTGTGCCAAGAAAACATTCCCCGCACCATTACACCACCACCACCAACCTGAAGACAGGATGGATGCATGGAATCATGTTGTTTACATCAAATTCTGACCCTACCATCTGCATGTCGCAGCAGCAATCGAGATTCGTCAGACCAGGCAACGCTTTTCCAGTCTTCAACTGTCCAGTTTTGGTGAGCCTGTGCCCACTGTAGCCTCACTTTCCTGTTCTTAGCTGACAGGAGTGGAACCCAGTGTGGTCTTCTGCTGCTGTAGCCCATCCACTTCAAGGTTCGACGTGTTGTGCATTCAGCGATGCTCTTCTGCATACCACTGTTGTAACGCGTAGTTATTTGAGTTACTGTCGCCTTCCTGTCAGCTTGAATCAGTCTGGCCATTCTCCTCTGACCTCTCTCATTAACAAGGCGTTTTCGCCTACGGAACTGCCGCTCACTGGATGTTTTTTTCCTTTTTTCGGAACCATTCTCTGTAAACTCTAGAGACTGTTGTGCATGAAAATCCCATGAGATCAGCAGTTTCTGAGATACTCAGACCACTCTGTCTGGCACCAACAATCAATCCACGTTCAAAGTCACTTAGATCACATTTCTTCCCCATTCAGATTTTTGGTCTGAACAACAACTCAACCTTTTGAGTTGCTTTTATGCATTGAGTTGCTGCCACATGATTGGCTGATTAGATAATTGCATTAACGAGCAGGTGTACAGGTGTACCTAATAAAGTGGCCACTGAGTGTATATATTGTAATGACTTGGAAAACAGCACTCCTATAGCACAGTCAATGGGCATACTATATGTGGTGTAGGAAAATGTGAAAAATAACATAGAAATAGACATTTTTCAGAACATTCAACAGACTTTTCATTCACATGTAAATTCTGAAAAGTTCCAACAAAGTCTCTAGAACTGCTTCATGCGATGGGATCCTCTTTCTACTAACTTTATATCCTCACAGAATTGGATGTGAATTCAACAGACCAGCTGTTAGCAGCAGAAAGGAAATACAAACACAGAGAATAAATAGAGGGAACACAAAACAGGCGTCTGTTCGGCTTCTCAAAGCACACTGACGTGTAACCAATGTTTACATTGGCATGCCTGGACGGCCCTTTTAAATTCAATGATATCTAATTGATGCTTGCACAGGGTTTGAAGACAAACACGTGGAGCCTTTAAAGAGGAGGAGTGGAAGAGACGAGGAGTAAGACTCAGGAAAAAGAATGCTTCATCAACAAACTGCTATCAGCTTCCACTCCCAGCTTGAGAGATGTTTAGATACCATGTGTCTGTGTGTGTGTGTGTGTGTGTGTGTTTGTGACATAGAGAGAAGGAGAGACAAAGACAGGAAGACTACGAGAAAAAGAAAGAAATACAGAGAGGAAGAGAGTGAGAAAGAAGCACAAAGAGAGATTTGCCAGTGATGTATGTACACTCCAGACCACCTGGAAGAGAATGTAGCTTGAATAAGTTCAAAGCTAATAATAGTGAAATGAACTGCAGCAAGGGAAAGGATGACAGGTTTCTGTGATAAAGAGCAGGCCTCTCAAAACCTGCAGGAAATTGCTGTATAACTTTGCAACTGTAGTGGAGCCCTTTTTTTAAATGCTACGCAGACACATATGGAGCACAGCTCGTAAGGGTCCTGTGAACTCAAACGCATGTCAGCTCATGCCGATTTGATGTTATGATTCTCCTAATTTCAATTATCCAGAACCCCACGGTAACGTGAGGGGCACTGCGTAATTCCAGCGACCACAGCACAGGCCTGCCTTTCAGTTCCTTTCAAATGGCCGCCCTCTAATCAATGCCCAACTCCACTTGTTGAAAGCATATCCTGTTCCACGTTATACCCATGAGGCCTTGCCTCGCTTTTCACGCGGCCCTCACATTCTGACAGCGCGACGCGCCGAAGACGTTCCGAAGGCGTTTCTCCCACCTGGCCCCCTCTCCTGTAGTTACCAACGGTACGGTTGTGAAGGTGCACTTCACTCCCGAGGGGACCAAGAGCAATGCACCTCGAGAACTACAGCGACGCCTCGGAGAAGGTCACCCCGGCTTACGTAACAAGCTTGACAGTTCATCCGTCAGCACTTTTCAGACCAGCTTCCCCCTTCACCGGCCCAGAAGTTAAACAGTCCCATTGTTTGCATGTTTATTTTGACACCGTTTGCTATGTGGTAATGAGGAGTCACTTGAAGGTCACCGCTCATTAAGTCAAGTTTGATTGACGGACGGGAGATGGCAGGCGCTGTGCCAGGGCTCGGCGCTGTTTGGCAAACATGAGCTTGGTTCTCTCTCAAACGAGAGGTAGTGAGACAATGGCAGAGGGAAATCTCTCTGCGTGTACCACAGCCTAAATATCGCTTTACAGTTTACTGTTTCCACCTTCCACCCGCTGTGACAAAAGCACACTTCTTCGGACAGCAGACAACAGTTTAGAAAAAGAAGCAATTTTCACAATGAATTCTTCTAAAAATCAATGAGAGGAAAATAACTTAGATGTGTTATTGTGCTATATGTGCTATATGTGTCTCTGTGTCTAACGTAACACAACACTGGCTGTGAGCAGGTACTAAACAGTCTGTTAAACACACGTTATTCCGCACAAGTTAACATAACAAGCCTAGAGTATAGGCCGGAGACAGATGTTGATATGGAAACATGTTGATATGGAAACACATAGCTCCCTGTGATATTTCTCTGATTCTTCTTTACTGTGCTTTATCAGTTGTGTACTCACACGCAGGAAGCTGTCCAGGGACCCGTTCTCCATGTATTCTGTGACAATCATGACTGGTTTACCTGGGAAGAGAAGCAGGAAGAGAGATAATTACTGAGTTGTACATTTTTGAGTATTATAGCTTGAGATGTGTCATCTTACAACAACAATGCAGAATGCATAAACCAGTCAGATGCTTGACAAAATCCGAAAATAAAACAAATGTTTATGCATTGTGAACACTTTCACATACACGTCCACCCGCACACACACCAACACGCACACACACACACACACACACACACACACACACACACACACAGTGACACACACACACATAAACCAACATGCACACACATAGATTTTTCAACATTCTGAATGATCAAGCAGTACTGGCTTAATTAATTGTATACGGTTTTATCTTTGTTCATTACTTTGTTCATAATTATAGGCATTATTTGCTGTCTAAATATGCAAGTATGTAATCTCTAAAGAATGCGTTTGTCAACAGTTTAAAACATGAAAGTCTGTACGTGAGTCTGCAAGCCTTATTATCATCATGTGGTGAAAACATGTTCATGCCACAAACTAATTTGAACATCTCTCACAGGAGTTACTGTGGAGAGCATTACAATTAAAACAGATCCCTATTTCACATTTCAGTTTGTAAAATATTTATGGAATCTGAGAATATGATAATTGTTTGGCTTGACATAAATCATTTTCAGAACTTCTCAACTGATAAAATTTGAAAGCCCAGAATAAATACACTATATTGTTATTAAGCAGTAACTGTCGACCCGCGTATGAAACAGACCTGTCTGAAATCACAGGGTTTTCGCAGGATTTATAGTTTTCGGCCTGGATGCCTGTGGGTGTTATAAAAGAAGTTTGGTTGAACAGCTGCATTTTTTATGGTTTGTGGAGTGAGCGGGGTGGACTTGGGGCGACGGACTGGGCTGGCCTCTGTGTTTCCAGGCTCATGTGGGACATAATCTGGAGCCCCCGTTCCGAGCGACACCCCCACCCCCCACTCCTCCGACCCCTCCTCCCTCTCATTCGGACAGAGCTTGTTGCGCAGGGCGCCCGCGACAAAAGCAGGGCCCGCCCTCGCGACTGTGACTTACTGCAGTCCCTGGTTCGAGAGCACTTCCTCTCCAGCGTGAGGAGAAGCCAGGAGTTTCTGCAGAGCCAGCCATCAACCGGCTGACAGATTTATTCCCCCCCACTCCCCGCGCATAAATTACCCCTTTTTATCATCCGCACCTTATTTCAATCCCTATCGATGGTCTAAGTTGAAAACGAGGGGGGGAAAAGCGCTTCTAAATCAATGGCGTCTGAATGAACCACTCTGCTGTCACGATACGCTTCTCGGGCAGATGGCTTTATTTTCGGAGCTGTCCTACTGGGATACGTGTTTTCTCATAAGCAGCATATTTCTGTGAACAGAATGTAACATTTATAACTGTATCCCGCAATGCCACGTGCGTCTGGGCTGACGGAATGAGTACAATTCACGACATCGACATGAAGCATCAGATAAATTCATGAAGGAGACATACTGACACAAAATATACATTTAAAGCACATTTAAAAAAAGATAGCAAACGGGTAATTTGTGTATTTATATGTCGCAAAACATTTTTATAAAATACTACATTTGTATTCTCAGGTATGCTATTTTGATTTAGAATGAAGGTTTCAAATGAATATTTATGTATTTACAGTACAATACAGTTTGGTGTCTTCTGGACTAAAGGACTACCAAATAGCATTTTTTCATAAAAGCATACATGATAAGTAGAACTATAAAGATAATTGCCAAAATAAAGGAAACACCAACATAAAGTGTCTAATAGGGTGTCAGCCTGAACTCGTGTCAGCCGCAAGAACAGCGTCAATGCGCCTTGCCATAGATATTGGAGCGATGCAACACCATTCTTCCATGAGAAATTCTGTAATTTTGTGTTGTTGATGGTGGTGGAAAATGCTGTCTCAGGCACCGCTCCAGAATCTCCCATAAGTGTTCAATTGAGTTGAGATCTGGTAACTGAGATGGCCATGGCATATGGTTTACATTGTTTTCATGCTCATCAAACCATTCAGTGACCACTCGTGCCGATGGGGGCATTGTCATCCAGGAAGAGGCCAGTCCCAACAGCATAGAAATGCTTCACCATGGGTTGAAGGTCAATGTTGAGTGGCTTTGTATTTATTGGAGTTTACCTTGCCCTCTAAGGGGTGAAGTGAACCTAAACCATGGCAGGAAAATTCACCCCACACCATAACAGAGCCATCACAGCCCTCTATTTACTCAAGTGTTCCTTTTATTCTGGCAGTTACCTGTATGTATCAACCATTTTTAATAGTGCAAGCCCTTTAGGAACAAGGTGACTAATTATTTGAAGATCCCAGTACAGTAAGAGCATGAACGCGCTCCGCGCTGCCTAGACGATGGGGAGCGTGCCGTGGAGTGTGACTGACTGACAGTCCCGGCCCGCCGTTATGCCTTTCACTCCTCATCAGAACGGCTCCCAATCCCAACAGTCACAAACACGCTTAAACATTTCCACATTTCCCCCACTCTGATGGATTTACCCTCGCACTCCGACTGGCTGCTTTTACAGCTTCAAATATAAGAAGAAGAAGAAAAGATATTCTCCTCGACCTTTCCTCTCGCACTATTTGATGTTAACAACTCGGCGCGTATCCAGCGTCCGGGCCCCGAACTTTTCCGCGAGACGCAGATTGTGGCTCCTCGACTATTTGGCGGAGCGCACGGCCAAAGCAGCAGGTTAAATGAGGTGTGAAAGTCTCAGGATTATTCAGAATTAACGGGGGCCGAGTCAATAAATCACCCCATGCTTGTGGCTATAGGAGACGCATGCCAACCCCTCAAAACCATCCTCCGCCCTTGCCCAACGACACCCCACTCTCGCCCGTTCCAAAGCCAAGCTCCTGAGAGCTGCTTTCAATCACGCACATGTGCTCAATGCCCACCCCCCACCTCTGACCCAGACGCCCCACCCCCCCACTCTACCACAGCCCAGAAACAGAAAGAAGCTGCAGTCATTTGCGATTACGCTCCACATTATTTACAGTTGAAACGTTCATACTGAGAGCACTGCAGGATTTATTGCACAAACAAAATCCCAGTTTTATGAACAATTACACATAAAAGGCATGATTTGCATTCTGTTCTGGCAGTGATTTTGGGGGCAGGATGAATCTTAAGTCGGTCCTCCTGCAAACTCAAAATTGAAGTGTTACCTGCAGAAGCTGATGTCTGAATAACTGCTCCAATCTAGAAAATGATACTGTTGACATATGAAGTAAGGGCTTCAATAAGGGTTACGCCTTCTTTCATGGCCAGTCCAAACCCTGGAGACGCTTCGATTCATGACATCATGGTGCGAGTCATTGCATTATCGTTTGAGCGATGGCACGATTCGAATAAATAATATACAGTAAATAACATAATCCTCATTATGCTATTTACAAGTTAAGGTGCTCTCAGTCATAAACTCTTTCACACTCTTTCATCTGAAAGAAAATGAACATAGCGAAGGGGTGTGAAAACGTCATAGATCTCGGGGCATGATACGATGTGGGAGAAACTAGTCATCTTTACTACAGTCATATCTTCAAATACCTCTGTCTAAAAGATCACCTTTGTTGAAGTCTGTCATTTTCAAGGTTAAGTGAGTCAACAATGCGAGCTGAAATTTCCTCAAAATTCTAAACTTATATTGGTTTAAAATATTTCGGGTTTTTTTGTTTTGTAAAAGACATTTCCGCCAGGTTATTATTGAAGTTGTTTGGAGGAGGATGACAGGAGACGCTTTACGGGCAAGGGAGTGGAGCTGGCGCTGCTGCTTAACAACGAGGAGAGCGAGCCAGAGTTTAGGTGAGCTATGATTGAACGCTGCAGTTTATAACCAATTATTTCACTACTTTTCCCTCCGACCATAACGCTTTGCATTCTCTCAGAAAGAAAATCGAATCTGTAATAATTGTACTTTTGAGAACCCTCTCTGGAGGGAGGCCGCGCTATTGATTCAAGACACAGAGGACCGCGTCTTTAATCAGGAAGAATAAAAGCGATTGATCCTATGAGATTTATAGCGCTATATTAATTCCTCCGGCTTGGAAAGAGGCCCGGCGTACCACAGAAGGGCGATAAAGCAGGGGCTTTTCTTAAAGAGGAGTTCGCCAACTTTACAATTGTGTCTATTCATAACTATGAACAGCCAGTCTTAAATCGCAAGCTCTCACTGAGAAAGCCTATGGGCGGTATGTATAAACTTTGTAAATATGAGAGAGAACACCATCCCAGCACACACACACACACACACACACACACACACACAAAAGATAAATGGGATTTTCACATAGATTCAACACTGTTTAAAACACGGTGTAATATTTATATTTTTCTAGATTAAACTCAACACAAATTAAATAGACTTGGGCATTATTGTTTGGAGAGAAAATGAATGGATGAATGGTGTGTAAAAGTAAAGAGCAGACAGCTTAAAGAGAGTAACCTCGATTCCACCCCCACTTCACCACTTGGCCTTACCTTTGACCCAGAAACATTAGCAAGTGATTTTTGGATTTGAAATGTTTTTACTCAATATTTTCTGTTATAGCTGTCAGCTACTGTTGTGTCAAAAATAGAATGCTTGCCAAAATGCATTGGTGAAGCGGGGGATTGAATATTGTAGTAAAATAAATTTGCATAAGTGTGGCCACTGCCTTTTGAGTTTATTTTGAACTATAAACCTGAATAGTCGTAATCATGACCTGTTCTATGTGTAGCAAACCGGAACTATTCTAAAACGAAAAGATAAACTATAGAGCAGCTGGCAGGCACACTTACTCCGAGTGACCACGCCCTCCAGCCTGATGATGTTGGGGTGGTCGAACTGTCCCATGATGCTCGCCTCGCCCAGGAAGTCCCGTCTCTGCTTCTCCGTGTACCCCGCCTTCAGGGTCTTGATGGCCACACAGATCTCCTTCTTTGACGGAAGCCTCAGGCGACCACTGCACACCTCCCCAAACTCACCTGCAGAGGGGGAAACAAGCAGGGGGGCTCTCACCCAATCCAAGCCACAGGGCACAGCAACAATAATCGAAGCGAAAGGGGGCTTCTGGGAAATCCCATAAATGAAAGATTCTGAACTGAACAGATACAATCTGCATGAGAAACTTCCTGTTTGACATGAAAAAATTGTTGAAAAAATGTCAATAATATATCATAATAGCATAGCTCGTAATTTAATATCTTAATATCTTTATAGATGAGGCCTAGTAAAGTGTACTATGTTATTTGAATGTAATGTTATCCAGGGGTTGCGTGCTTGAGTATTTGTAACTGTGTGTGTGCACATGTGTGTAAAATAATAATCATAATAATAATAACTTTACTTGTATACAACATTATGTAAAAAACGTTCAAACACAACTCAAACAGGACAGTACCTTTACAAAACGTATGTGCATATGCAAGTATGTGTGTGTGTCTGTGTGTGCTTGTGTGTGTGTGTAGAACTTGTATAAGAGCAAGTTAGTGAGTATTCCTTTAGGACTCTGCTGCAGAGCATATGACTATATGTCAGCAAGTCCAAACATTTTAACTAATCCCTGATTTGGAAATGGCTATTCTTGGCAGCCAGCCGCTGACAACGGAGGTTCTGAAATAACAGTAGAAGAGCACACGATCCAACAAACCCCCCTGCTGCACCCCCCTCCCCCTCTGTATATGTACTTCATCTATCAGAGAGCACAAATGTGAGCTATTACGGTAATTAGCATCCTTGACTTGTTATGGGAGAGTTCATTCTGAAAAATGTGACATGCGGTGTGGTGTTCCAGCATTCAGGTGTGAGGCTTTCCAAGGTATCGAGGCCTGTGAGTTAACCTGCTTCAAAGCCTCTTCCGAGGGTCAAGTGATTCAGTGGAATGGATGATGACGGAGACTTGGAGAGTGTGGATATGATGTCAGTGAAAAGGTACCTGGATCAGATCCATGTCCAGCCAGTGCAATTTTATTTCTAATTATTTCCCAAGTAGGATTTGTAAAAGTTGGTCAAATACTAATGATAATATCTGGAAAAACTTAGCGGGAATGATTGCAGACTGTCTAAACAGCAGCCTCGTAGTGATTGGCCACATTGAGGAGGTCAGGCTTTTTCGAGGGCCCACCTGCTCAGAAAGCTATTCAGCAAACTGTTCTGCTTATTACTGTGGGGTGCGCTGAAACAACAGGAATTCTGGATATCCATTTGAAGGATGATGGTGATTTTAAGAATTGAGTTCCATATGAATTTTAAAGGCATGCCACAAGATCAATCCAAGGTCAAAAGGTAATTTTAGTTAACCATGTAACTTATTGTATGTTATGCCCACCCACACAGAGAGGGTATCCCTTTTATTTTTCTGTTTTAATAATTGTTTATAGTATGTTTTTCTTTATAATTTCATGTATTAAAATAGTAATAATAATAGAAATAGAAATCATATGTATATATACACACACATACACATGTACTATTTTAGGCTATTTACTGAGATCTCAGTGTAAAAGGGAAAAAAAAGAACAATACTAGTACACAAGTCCTCATTTGAAGATAATAATATCTCATATCTGTATGCAGTGTTTACTGTAAATACTTAAGGTTAACTCTGGAGGGAAATCTCCCATTATTTGATGTGTGCATTATCTACTCTAGTGCACTGCCAGAGTGGTGAATCACGGGGAATTTTCTTCATATCTCTGCCCCTGCTCCAGACATCAGTGAGAGCCTTTGGCGGCATGAGAGGGAGCCGTGGGAGCTGAGGTTTAATGTCCCTGCTGGAGGTGAGCTACGGTTACCCAGAATCCCCAGCTGTATCGCAGGCGATCCATTAAGCCCAGCGGCGGTGAGGACTGGCGCTGGGAGAGCTTCTCTCCCCTTCGCGGGAGTTACAACAACAAGAACCTGCCTCCAGCTGAGGTGTTAAGTGATTCTCTGCCATACTGACTGGCAAAATTGCTACCAGTTAAATTTATCTCTTTTTCAATGTTTCACAGCCAAAGACCTCTGCACTGAACTGGCGTGTGAAAGAGGTTCACTCTCTTACCTGCGCCAACCACCTTGTCGATGGCTATGCAGGAGGCGTCCAATTCTTTGGCAAATTCGTGGACGGCCTGACTGGGGTCCTCGTAAGTATGTGGGTCCACGTAGGTCCTGATTCCTGGCAGCCTCACTGAAAGAGAGTGAAGACATTGCTTCCTGTTAAGATAATTACACCAACGAGAGATCCAGATTCGCTTCAGTGTTATTTAAAATCTGGAACCCCATATCGCATTCCTACGGTCTCCTGTTTGGCAGACAAAATTCAATCCAGCGTTTAACATTTTACCTTGACTGGATGTGTTTTCAAAATAAACTGCATCAGTTTACCTATGAAAATAAACCTTGATGGGAACACATTTCGACACATTCCCATGGCTAATAATCACATGCATGGAAACCTATACTAGAAATACAAAATCTAGCAGTTTATTCAATTTAGACTAACAAATGTGTGCTGCGTATGTAAAACAGAGGGACTATTTTGTAAGAACTAGGCAAGCCAATACCCATAAATAAAGGGAGGTTTCCAGAATAAATTACATCTTATTTCTTGTTCTTGAAGAAAACAAACAGCAACAGGGTGCAACGATAAACAACAATGAATTGGATTTCAGATCTCCGGAACAGACATCTTTGTCTTGTCCTACATTGATGCACTGAGCAGTAGGGTAGCCTTGGTGAGACTAACACTCCACCACAGACTAAGAGCAGGCATACCCTGACAGACAGGAAGAGTGCTAGAGTGACAGAAAGATGGAAGCTTACGGCAGACAGGCAGGGAGAGGCTTAGAGTGACAGAAAGATCTACGCTTACGGTGGCCGTTGCCGAAGTGGAGCCTCTTTTCATCTGGATGTTTCGATTTCCTGTAGCCGCAAAACCTGCCAATCAGAAAAGGAATTGTCAAATGCAGGGACTCTGCCACTGATGAACCTTTATAGCTAGACCTGTGCTGGAGGTTTCTCAGGATATAACTGTAATGTGAGTAACTGCGGAGCAGATGGCAGCAGGAGGCCGGCTCTGCCTGCCTGTTTTTCTGGGCTGTGGAGCAGAATGGTATTTTGTGGGTCTTATAACAGCCCACAGACTTACACACTCTCCCCTCAGCGGGCGCTGCCAAGATCAGCGCGATACATGACATGGCACCTCAGTCTCTCTGTGCCCCCTTTTATGAAGTAAGGCCATCGGAACAAGAAATGATATACCGTCTGCCAACCAAGTCTACCAGGACTATATATAAAGCAGCTTGGGTCTGCCTTATGGACAGGCATATCCATGTATCAGATGAGGGGTAGAGGTCATGTGATCGTGCATATCCATGTAGCAGATGAGGGGTAGGGGTTATGTGAACTCCGATACCAATGAATCAGACGTGGCAGAGGGGTTAAGCGATCACACACATGTATGTATCAGAAGACGAGTAGGGGTCATGTGATCGCCCATGTCCATGTATGAGGAGTGATGTGATCACGCATATCCATGTATCAGACGTGGGTGAGAGGCCATGTGATCACGCATATCCATGTATTAGAAAAGGGGCAGAGGTCATGTGATCACGCATATCCATGTATTAGACAAGGGGTAGAGGTCATGTGATCACACATATCCATGTATTAGACAAGGGGTAGAGGTCATGTGATCACACATATCCATGTATTAGACAAGGGGTAGGGGTCATGTGATCACACATATCCATGTATCAGACGTGGGTGAGAGGCCATGTGATCACACATATCCATGTATTAGACAAGGGGTAGAGGTCATGTGATCACACATATCCATGTATTAGACAAGGGGTAGGGGTCATGTGATCGCACATGTCCATGTATCAGACGTGGGTGAGAGGTCATGTGATCGCACATATCCATGCAATAGATGAGGAGGGGGATGTTCATATGCTGTGGAGTCAGAGGCTGGCATGCTGCGCTGAGTGGCAGGGTGGAACTGACCTGCCAACCAGGACATACGCCACCACGGTCAGGAGGATAATGGCCACGGCGGAGGAGATGGCGATCAGAACCACCTGGCTGTTCTCACTGGATATGGAGAAGGCTGTGGGGAGAACGGAGAGGTGGAGGACAGTCACCATCAGTCATCATCTAGAGTAGAGCGGTTCAACACTCGCTATCATTGACCGGGCTGATGTCCAAACAAACTACTACAGAATTTGAGATACTTATTTTGAAACAAGTTGCTACAATCAAGTATGTACACACACACACACACACACACACACACACACACACACACACACACACACACACACACACACACACACACATACATAGATATAACACTACATACAGGTAACTGCCAAAATAAAGGAAACACAAGCATAAAGTGTCTTAATAGGGCGTTGGGCCACCAGGAGCCACCAGAACCACTTCAACATGCCTTGGTATAGATTCTACAAGTGTCTTGAACTCTATTTGAGGGATGCAACACCAATCTTCACGAGAAATTCCATAATTTGGTGGTGGAAAATGCTTTCTCAGGCGTCGCTCCAGAATGTTGTGACAGAGACAGCTATGGTATATGATTTACGTCACTTTCTCGCTCATCAAACCATTCAGTGACTACTCGTGCCCTGTGGATGGGGGCATTGTTATCCTGGAAGAGACCATTCCCTTCAGGGTAGAAATGCTTCACCATAGGAGGAAAGTGATCTAAGGGATTAAGTGGACCTAAACCATGCCAGGAAAATGCACCCCACACCATAACAGAGACACCATAACCCTTCTGTTTCCATTTGGCAGTTATCTGTATATATTCACAGAGAGAGAATAAAGTATGAAATATAAACATTTTATTAATTGGTTGAAAGGGGGAAGGATATTGCCAGCTTAAAAAAATTATTGTTGCTAAGTATTTTCACAGTGTAGGCTCCCACCATTTTCCCCCCCAAATATTGGATTTCCAATATTGGATTTTGTAGGACATACAATACAGTGAAGGTTGTGAATCAGTGTTGCGAATTCATTTTAAAGTATACATTTTTTTTGCAGAATTGTAAAGAAAATGATTGAAATTAAATAAACATGGGCAAACTATATTTTCTTGAACTATGACATATGCTTCAGTATTCACAGGGAAGGGTGAATATTTCACAGGCAGCATTAGAAGAATGGCAGAGGAAGCCAATTAAAAGGCCCCAAACTGCGTCCTGTAAAAATGCTGACTGAGAACTGCTCCAATGCAGAATCACATGTGAAAGGAAACACTTATTCATGTGGTACAGTGATTTCCAACCATTGTTTTCATAGCCATTTATTCTACAGAAATTACAGGCAGCAGCTAATAGGTTACACGTTCATTCAAATAAATATTTGCTTTAGTATGCTATTCATGAAGAATTATTTCTTTTTAAACGTTAACCACTGGGAAACAAGGAGAAGGCTGTAGTTGTGCTGCTCTAACTCTCTGGATATCTTCTGTTTGTTGGTTGATGGGTCTCACTGGGGGACCAGCATTCTCTATTTCCTCCCCGTGTCCAAAATATCAGAAATATACCCCTGCGATATCAGAAAGTCCTGGCAGTGTGGTTTAGCAGTGACGGAATAGGGCTTTTAATCTCAAGGCTGCAGGTCTGATTGGCAGGTAAGGCTCTGCTGTTGTACCCTTGAGGCATGCAGTTAACCTGAACTGCTTCAGTTATTATCCAGCTGTAGAAATGAGTTAGAGTCGGAAAACATATTGGCTGTGTACATCAGTCACCGTGGATACGGTCATCTGTAATCATACAGGGGTCTGATCAAACAGAGAGTGTGATAGAGGAGGAGTCTGGCACACAGGGGAGGAGTCTTGGAGTGCAATAGGGGAGAGGGATCTTGGACTGTCATAGGAGTGGAGTCTGGGAACATGATTGGAGAGGAGACTGGGAGCACATGAACGGGGAGGATGTAATTGTCTGTGTGTCATAAGAAACCACTGTGCAGAAAGCCTCTGTAACCCGGTCATCCCCCAAAATGATTCCCCTGATGGGGAACAGAGTGACTGGGGTTTTGTGGTAATGGGAGGATGAAGCTCACAGTCTCAGTACTACAGTAAGAAGATACACCTCAGCTGAAACCCAGCTCATAGGCATGCACTGCTGAACCATATGCAGGAATAAGGCTTTTCGATCATGAAAACCGCAATGTTAGCTGCAATATCATCCACATGATCGAAAGCTAAATGTCAACACATTGACAGGATGGTTCAATCTGACACTATAGGTTTTGCGTGGCATTGATGTATAATGTTAATAACAACAGTGGCGATGATGATTGTGACTATGATGATGACGATGATGATCGCACAGCCTACAGGAACAATTTTTGTTATTAACAATGTCTCACCCAGGAAATGGGGAAGCCCACAAGAGGCTGACAGGAAGTGATGGACAGTGACAGGGAAGTGACACACAGTGAACAGTGAACAGTGGAGGGGGAGGCGGTGCTTACAGTCAGGGCTGGTCTCAAACTCAAACTTGCGACTGCTGGCTCCGTACCCGGCGGCCGTCCGCGCCCGTATCTGCAGAAGGTACGTGGTGTCTGGCTTCAGGCCGCTCAGCGTCACGTTGGTGCCCTTTGACCTCAGGATGGTGTAGCTTGTCTCTTGCTCCTGCTTCAAGGAACAAAAGCCAGAGAGAGAGAGTGAGTGAGCGTGTTAAAAACCGGATCACATTAAAACCACATCAGGGAGAAGCACACTGAAACCGGATCAGATAGGAACACATCAAAGCCGAATCAGAGAGAAGCAGATTAAAACCGGATTAGCGAGAAGGCCCGCACAGCATTCTGGACGTGCTGCCTACCGTCTGCTGACGGTGCGAGTCGACACCGGCCCAAGAGCTCATTGTGCCGGGTCAGTCCCCGGGGCAGAATATGTGAGTTTATAATCAGGTGCGGCCCCCGGTTGCAGGAGACCATGCAAACTCCTCTTGATGAATTGCCACCTTTATTTTTTATAGCTTTCCTAAGGATCTCTGCAGTGCGCCGATCATCTTTACCGGCGAAACGGCGCAGGATTTATAGGCCTTCATTTTTACGCTCGAACCATTGTTTCCAGATGTGCTTTTAACTAGAGAGAGACAGGCAGAATGAAAGGGGGGGAAGGCTCAGATCACAGGAACGCAAGGTCGAGGAAAAACATCGCTCTTTTGTTGAACGTCGGTCTCGCGCCGGCCGTAATCATACCGGACAATCGTCTTGTGCCGCTGACGTGCCGCAGTGCATCTCATTTTCAGAAACAGAGAGACGGGCGTTTGCGCTTTGTTCACCTCACCTTTCCAACAAAAGGGAATATCAGCATATCTACATCTTGAAGAAATGTATGGAAAATTAGGTTTGTAATTAGAGAATAGAGATTAGTTGGATTCTCAAAAGTCCTTAACAGAGTAATTCCTGAACATTTAATTGTGAGACCAAATAGAATTTTGTTTATGTTTGATCATTTGTGCCAAGTCTGCAACGATTTTCAAAGTCAAAGTATAACGCGCCCGTCTTTGAAATAGATACACCCCTCGCAAGTTTCAATCGGAGATTAGAAACTTGATTGCGACGTGTACTGCACAGCTGTCCGACAAGGTCGACGCACTTACATAAATAAACCCTGCCTCACATATCGTCCCCCTCCCAGACCACGAGCACGATGCCACGTCGCTGGAACTAACCTGCGGTGACACTGAGCCAGCGAACCGCCGATCAGATGCACGCACGAGAGATATACGTGGACCGGATTAATCACGGCAGCCATGGGGTCCTTTCGGTTTTCTCCTTTATTTCCGCAATCAAAAGTTTCGAAGCGATTCAGACCGAGCAATTTCACACGCCACTCTTCGCACGGGAAACCCTTAACCCGCTAATGGAGTGCATCGGGTTTTACGATGCGAGGAGCCCTTTAAGCCCAAAATTCATTCTTGATGTCTGGGCGAACGAAACCAATACCTCGGCGTCGAGCGTTGTGTTTCTTCGTTTAAGCCATAAATCTTTTCGCAGGTTGTCATCGCGCAGCGCTCGGGACATCATGTGATCCTCCCGCAAATCACACGCAGGTGTGTCCCGAGGTCTCGTCGGCGGGAGTATCCTTGCCGCGCGGCCGCGATCCCGTCAGCTCTCTCTGCGAGTCCGCGCCAGACAAGGCCGGTGATTTTTTTTTTACTCTCCTGCATGCGTGGTTATTAATGGTTCTCTGTGGCTCAGTTGGTAGAGCACAGCGTTGGCAACGCTTAGGTTGTGGGTTCAATCCCCACTGGGGCCACATATACTGAAAATGTATGCATTCACTACTGTAAGTCGCTTTGGATAAAAGCGTCTGCTAAATGGTGTATATTATTATTAATGGACTTGCACGCATGTTGCATTTTGCTTTGACGATATAAATATTGCAATCTGCAGTTATGGCCTTGAGTTTGACCAGATGGGGGAGTTGAGTAAATACAAGCTTGCGTTCCCTCGGTCCAAGCCTGTGTGTAAATAAACACTTTCCAATTGGGTGGCTTTCTGCTTTTTATTTTTTTATTCTCTCTCACCGAGATGAATATGATAAACATGTAAAAATAACCAATGAAGGGTATTCCCACAATCTTTCATTAAGAGCACTGGAAAGGTCCTCAACAGCTTGGCATCACTTCACAATTCTACTCATGGGAATAAACAGATTTGACACAAGTTCGGGGAGGATACAACTTCATAATAATCTCTCGGGCAAACACAACTCGGTTGTGGGGATTTCCATCTTTGTAAAAACTTACATTGTAAGTCGGTCTGGATAAGAGCGTCTGTTAAATGCTTAAAATGTAAAAATGTGCATTGAAAGGTTCATCCACCATGGGAGCTAACGAGTATGCTTATATGCATACATGCCAGTATTTTTACGCTCCCCATGTCCAGTGATTCAATAGAAATTAGGGGATGGGCTTTCCATGCCATGTGGAAAGGCACTTCATAACCAGTGCTCAGGGGAGCGTTTCAGCTTCTGTGATGGGAACAATTTTAGTCTTTTGGGTAGAGGAAGGACATCTCATTTGGTTGATTGACAATATACAACCAACACTGATTGAGTGTAAACAGTAGGTTGTTTGTGATGCGCTTTTAAGCCTTTTGCAGGAACCACGCTCATGCTCATTTAGCCAGCCTGTGTGTCAAGCCTGGCAGGATTCCTGTGGTCAGCCTGAATCCTGTCAGTAAACTGGAGGCCCCTCTCTCTGTTCTGTGGGTGGTGGGCTGCAGGACAGCCTGTCATCCTCTGCCAGGACTAATCAAGGGACATCTTTAAGTAAATCCTGAAACTTTTCTTTTCTATTGTTCCCCTTGTGGAGCCCCCCAGCCCAGCGGCTCTTTAGACCTCCGGTCCAGTGGTTCCTAAGAAGGCGTCAGGGATGGGAGGAACTTGACTTGTGAAAGACCTAGCAATGTGAAAGGTTTTATATAACCCGTAATGGGTAAGGCTACAATGAGCTCTCAATCAATGACTTGTTTGAGTCAATCAGAAGAATCTGCTGCCTAGGGAAAAAACACAATGATTGGTTCACATCAGTGAGCTTATGGTGGCTCCTTCCGTTTTTAGTTTCACGAGGCCTCACTCTCCCATCGCCGTGAGGAGAAGACGGTGCGGCTCCTAGGGGCCCTGCCTGCTTGGCACACCTCAGTACCTGCACGGGGCCATGAGTGAACCACCCACACAAGAGTCTTCCGCTACAACGTAACGGGCAGTTTAAGGAGTTACGGCTGACACCCGTCAGTCGCGAGGGGTGGGAACCAGAGGCTGAGGAGAAGCCCTGAAGTTCAGAGAAGCCCTTCTGACAGTTGTTGACAGATTGAGGGCTGCCGTTAACGGGGTCCTGGGTTCAACCTCGATCTTGAGAGATATGCAGGGCCGTCCACACAGAGAAAGGACAACTCTATATCTTCCCCGAACAAGCCCATAAAACTCGGCAGAAAAAAAAAATAGAACCATTGCTCTTGCGGTGATTAAAAATGCCACCAAGGCTAATTCCAGTATCAAATGTCAGGGACAGTTCATCGCACAGCCAGCAGAAGGGCTGTAATTTGCACTGCGCTAATTTTCGCACTGAGACCTTGAAGACACATTTATTGTCAGTAATAAACCCGCAGTCCATTAGAGCAGACCTTTCACCATGTCTCTGGAAAGCATCCCGCTACAGACAAATGAAAGTTTGTCTTCTAGTGGCAGAGCCGGCACTTCCGCCTATGAGCTGACCGGTAGCTATATTGTAAATATCAAAGCAAATAAAAATTCCAAATGAACTAAACTAAGATAAAAGTAAAAAGAGTTTCCCAAAAGGTGTATGCACTCTCTTCAATCGTGTGTGTCTTCATTAGCATCACGATGTGCGCACAGCACATTCATGATAGTAAACATAAACCAAAGGAAATCTTATACCGTTTCACCTTATAATGCCACATGATCGTATTACTGATGGCGCTGGTTGCCATTCGGGGGGCTGTTTGGTTAATACATATTGGAAAATGATGGGTGTGGGCTTATTTAGTAGCAAAGTTCTACCATCGCGAGGATAGAACACTTTCCTATGTGAAACATATTCACATATCTTGTAGACCCAGGAGAATGAAATATTTGCTGTTGTTGGCTATACGAAGCATATTGCTTACTTAATAATATTGTACCTCTCTCGATTTGGCTTGCTCTTGTGACAAAACAGGGTCACGACTTTGGTTCTTTAGACCCTTACAGTGATCAGGATGCCCACATTATCAACAATCTGTCATATTTTGGGACTTCTAGACTTCACCAACGGTAAGGAGCAGCTGTTCTCCTAGAGTACCCTGCCTTGAATCGGGACAGCATTTGTTTTGCGACATCGCAATTGACGTCAATTAGCATGTACTGTTGAAAAGACGAGATTCCATCCGATCTGTGCATATATAATATGCATAGCCATATTTTTGGGACATTTAACCGTGATATTTAAAGGAGAACGTTTATGTGATGCAGACGGCCCGGCGGCAGGCCGGTGGCAGTTATGGTGTTAAACCAGACAGCCCTATGCATTTTATAGAGAAACATTATTTGAATTTACTTATAAGTCAGATGCTGTGGAACATTCATAGAAAGGGAATAATCAACATATGCCAACATACAATATGCAGCTCTTTTCAGTTCATTGCTGTGTCGTACTTCCATAAAAACTGTATAAACATTGTACACACTGCAAGAATACCTGAAAGTTGGAACAAAGCAACATATCGAGATTTGAATGCCGTTATAGATTTGAGATTTGAACTACGTAGGTAATAATATAATATAATATACGCCATTTAGCAGACAGGTAAAGGCGTGTGCGTGCGTGTTTGTGTTACTGTCTGTGTGCGCCAATATGTGTGCGTGTTATATTAACATGTAGGTGTGTGTGTGTGTGTGTGTGTGTGGGTGTGTGGGTGCATGTGCGTTTTCTGCATAAATGTGCATGTGTGGCCACAGAGCCCAGTCGTCTACCCGCTGCAGTAAAGACATTTTTTCCTTCTTCTGCGGGACAGTTCTGGCCGGTTGCCATCAGAAACTGCTCGAGAGCTTTCTTTCAGATCCCCCGCCAGTTTGAGAGAGGAGAGTCCCACGGTGTCAGGCCCGCCGCGGTGCCAAGCCCAGCCTGGGAGACGCATTACCCACTTCATGCTAAACATCCCACGCCCTGACAGACCGAGAGAGACGAACAGCGCCGTGCCGGCCGGGGGTACGGACACAGCTGTGCAGGAACGGCCTGTCCACGGTAGCACTCCAGCCTGGAGAGCAGGGGCAAAGACACGCCAGCCCTATCCAAAGTGCTTCCCCCTGCACCGCATTAATCATTCAGAAGTTCAAACACACTTCGGGGCAGGGCAACGGGGATTAGATTTCCACCCAAAAACCCCAGCATGGGAGAACAATCCCGGGGGTTGGGAGGAAATGTGTTCAACATGAGGGCTCCTACGCTTGTGTAACGTCGGGGTTCCGCGGGTTGGCGAATATCGGATCGGTCGCTGAGGGTTTGCGTGAGGAGAGGCCGCGACGAGGGCTTTGGCTACTGATTCACTAATCAGGGGGAGGAATTTCATGGTGACACGCTGCTCCTGAGAGTGATGAAGCAGGTTTTTGCTGCAGAGCTGAGAAACTAATGAAGCCTTTTCCAGCCCTCAGAAATTTCCATAACCTTCAGCGTAACACTTGAGCATCGCCATAAAATAAAGGCCGAACTATTACATTAATACTGAATCTGTGTCAAGTGTTCTCCCTTTTAACTGGGGGATACGCCAGAGAGCTGTAAACACTATTTTATATCACGGTACAACCATATAAATGAGTAGCCATCGTCTGGCCCCAGTCGCCCTGAACACTTACATGAAACACAATTTGATTGCTCCTTAACTAGGAATACATCACTGTGAAATTAATTCGTTTCGTCCAATCTCAGGTTCGGCCGTAGTAAAAATAACCGCAGTTGTCTTCTTCCTCCACGGAAACACTGCCCTGCTTCTTGTCCCTGTGCTGACTAAACCAGCTGCTGGAATAGTGCTCAAGCTTTTATGACCTCTACACTCCATTACGGTAATACACTTCGCTCCGCCTAACCCAAATGCACATTGCAAATCCTTCAATACCTTCGAAACGCTGGAGCTAGAATTCTATCAGAAAACAAAAAAGAGAGCACATAGCCCCAGTTCTAAAGTCCCTCCACCGGTTTCCCATTACCTTTAGCACTGATTTTAAAATACTCCTCTTCAAACTACTGTAGAAAGCAATAAACAATCTCGCTCCTGAACGGTTAGCACTTTAACTCCATGTTGTCCTTCTCACCCCTCTTGTGAGTGACTCGGCCCCCACACACTCTGAACTCGTGCTACGGTGCTACACTATAGCCCCTGTTCTGAGGCTATAACCATTTTGGGTTTAAATAATAGCGCACTCAATTTAAGAACAACTTTGCCTCTGTCCATTGATATCTGTGCTGTGCTTTACTGTCAAATACTTTGACATGTATGAACCTGAATAGCACTACCAGAAATATTATACTAGCAATAAAAGTAGTAGTTGCAGTTGTTGTTGTTGTTGTTATCATTATTATTATTGTTACTACTGCTAAAGCTGCTACTTCTATCAACAATAATAATCATAATCATAATAATCATAATTTATTATTATTATTATTATTGTATATGTTTTAATTGTTTTTGATCATATTCATTCTTCATTAAACTCTTCCCCCACCTTCTCGTAGTACTTGACTTCGTAGTCCAGAATTATGCCATTGGGTCTCTCTGGCTCCAGCCAGGACAGGGAGATGCTGTTTCGGGACGTCCTGTCTTTCCTAATGATGGTGACCGGGGATGGAGCTGTAGAGAAGGGGAGGGATAGAGACAGGAGGGAGGGGCAGATAGAGGAGGGTTACTGTCCAGAGTATTTTCAACCACAACACAATTCTGTACGGTCAACATTGATACGTTTTTCTTATTACGTTATTACGGAGAAGCTGCAAGGGAGAATGAGGTGCGGAGAGAGGGAGAGAAAGGAGGTAACATAGAGGGACAGAGAAAGAGAGAAATAATGAGAGAGGGAAAGAGCTCAACCAAGAGAGAGGGAAAGATGACGACGAGAGAGGTAGAGAGAAAACAATCTTGAGACTGGGAGGGAGAGAGAGAAAGAGATAAACACCAAAAAGAGAGAAACTGAGAGAGTGCAGTGATCAAAGCATTTCCCCGCACTCCACCTGCATCACAGGCCCGACTAGATTAACCACAAGCACGTTCCACGACCCGACACTCCGCCATCCCGTTACTGCCCTCCCCGGCCAGAGGGGGCAGCAGAGAGGCACATTCCTGTGCCCCCGCCCTTAGATGTCCTTTCGCCTGGGTCCCCACATGGTCCCAATCTACTGCTGTAACCCAGGACTCTCATTCCCTCTCCTCTCCTCCCCTCGCCTTCCTTTCTTTTCCTTTCTTTACGGGTCTCTAATTGCAAGGCAGCACTGCGGCTGTAAAGGCATCTAACTGGCCCACGTTTTAATTTTATTAGGCCACAGGAAAAAAAACATGTTGTTCTTTGAAATGTCTGAGCATTTCCTGATTGCAATCATACGGCTTCAGAATGCTTTTCCAGTTCATGAATCCAGATGGACAGAGTCTGTTAGCACTCATTCTGCTGTTCCCCATCTCACCCGACAGGGGAGGCAGGGTAAGAAGTTTTATCGTCGGCACAGTTTATGGTAGCGGTGATTTACACTGTCTGCACTGCGCTGCAGACTGATCTGACACTCGGTATCTGCCTCGGCTGTCTCTGGGATCAGATAGTCCTCTGAGGTCACAAAGTGCAGAGAGCACAGGATATGTATGGCTCCCTAGAGAACACGATGAAAATAAGTCAACGTTTTTTGCTGCTAAATTTTGAGTAGGACTGCTGCGTGTACGGTAGGAATGGTTAACTGTACTAAATTTACAATTCCCGAGGAGCAACCAGGTGTTGTGTGTGTGTGTGCGTGTGCGCGCGCGCGCCTTTCACCCCTTCACAAGTTACAGGGCAGGCAAAGAGAAGCCCTCTCTTTATGTCCTCCTCTGTCTCTCATCTCATTACCTCACAAGATGGCAGGCAGAGAGGCTATTATTCAGATTTCCCTCACTGAAGAGTCTCAATTTTTGATTCCCAGGCATCCCGTTCCTTTTGTGGACAGAGCAGTGAAGGGCTCTTGGCCTCACCTGTCCACACCCTGTACGTTTCAGGACATGATCACCAGTCTTATAGATGAGCTGCTTCTCCCAGGGCTGGCGGGTGTGGGGATGGGAGAGGGTGAAGCTGGTTGGTATGGTGATGGGAAAGGGTGGAGCTGGTGGGTGTGGCGATGGGAAAGGGCGGAGCTGAAGCTCATCTTTGTGTCCAGGGGACATGTGTGGCCTCGTGTGAGCATTCCAGCCCAGGGCATGACACGGGGGGAGGGTTATCTCTGTGCGCGCCTGCGTACAGAGAGGGATTTGGGATTCACACATCCACCTCTTCCAACCATCTGTGCTTTAAAGGCTCATGAAGGTAGCTGGATTATTGTACAAGTGCAATAGTCCTGGAGGGGTCTCTCTCTCTCTCTCTCTCTCTCTCTCTCTAGGTTTAGGTACTCTGTAGAGGATTTCTGTGGCTGTAATAAAATACCCATTTAGGCTCTCTATTTATTATGAAAGGAATGGGTGCTTTAGAGAGGATAATTCACCCAACTCCAATCTCAAGGCCCTGCAGCTGAGCTTAAAATGTAATGGAAAATAAATGAGGAAACACCAGGTTGTTATATTTTGGCTGCTTGCTGTTTGTGTGTGCGCGCGCGTGTGTATGTGTGTGTGTGTGTGTGTGTGTGTGTGTGTGTGTGTGCATATGTGAACCTTAAAATGCAAGGAAAAGGCATGAATCCAGCACACGTATTGCAGCGCCCTGCAAACATAAGTCTGTCCTGTGCTTTTCTCTTGCCCCTCTAAACTGGGAGCGATAGGATCCAAATAAAGAGGCAGCAAGTGACGAGCCCTAATCTGTGTACATTTTACATTACATTTACATTTTAAGCATTTAGCAGACACTCTTATCCAGAGTGACCTCCCAGATGCGCATTAATACATGGTAAGAACAATCATAGTTCGCACAAGAGATCAGTGCAGTAATACAGCGATAGACATCATTGTAGGCAGCTGCATACCATACCTGTACCACTGGAAAGGAAAAGGTTATACATTTATTTTTTACATGAGGAGCAGGCAGGGGTACATATACAAGAAGTGTTGAGCAAGTAGGCAGTGGTGATGACAATTGGGTAGATGTACAGAATTCAGTGGTAGTGGAGTCTGAAAAGGTGGGTTTTGAGTCTCTTGCGGAAGATTGCAAGTGATTCCGCGGTCCTGACCGATTGCGGAAGGTTGTGTTTACTACCTGCCCTTATGAAAGCTTAAAGCTCGGTCACATCAAAGAAAGTCTGTCCAGACTCGCTTCTGGAGGCTCCTAAGGGCTAAATGAGCCTGGAACAAACCAGCGTGGTCTTATGCCCTCGGCAACAATATGGTCAGATGTCAACCTATTGACGCGAAGGACACGAGACCAAGTCGAACATCAAGGTAAGAGGGGATGTAAGTCCTGTGAGCCAAAGAGTACAACCGAAGTGCGAAGTGTGAAAATAGAATAACATCTTCCTCACACGGTGTTGCATCTGAAGAACAGCAACAAAAAAAAATTGAATGTAGAGTGAGATTCGGATATCCTACGTCGGAGAGGAAGCACTATTCGATGCAAAAAAACAACAAATGTGCTACAGAAGCAAGACAAATGTGCGGAGGCATATGCATTTTTTGAAAATCAGCTGCCACTGATGTTCTCTTATTGTAAAAACCCATCTGTCTTGATAGTTCACAGTGTGGCGGGACACGATCTATATCAGGAGATATAAGCGTGCACAGAGTGTTCTCTCGCCGTGGGAATAAAGAGTGATAAAAAAGTCAACCGGTTCCTGTGGAGAAAAGGGGTGCGCGGCCGTTAGTCTTGCGCCTGTGATCCGTTCCTCCACTTACTCCGCGCTACATATAACTCCCGTGCCTTTTAGACCCCTCTTAAATCCGCGCTCTAAATCACCTCGCGGCCCCTTCTCCCGTCACCATTAAAAGACGGCACGGAACCGACAGTGCACTACGCCCCATTGAAGAACAAAAAAGGGGGCGCCCCGCGCTCAACCATGGGGAAACCGGACCCCAATCAGGAGCAGATGGTCCTGGATATTGGGGTCTCGCCGGGGGAGACGTGACCTTCAGACAGGAGTACAGAATTCCAGCATCTGAGAAACGGGAACGTTGTGTACCGACAGCTCCGGTATCGGGAGGGAAATTAAAGAAATACATAACGGAATTCAAAATCGTCATTTTCGCCCGTACGCATCCACGGCAACTCCTCCATTTACGGTATCCATTGCGTGGAATTGTCTGGGGTGTCGTTTGCTGGCAACACAGGGGGGGAAAACTGCTTTTTAGAAATCCCTTTAAGGGCCTGTTGGAGTATGCGCTGGGAGATTCTAGATATCTCCTGGAATACAGGGAATGTGTTCAAACAGGAGGTAATGGAGCTCTGTGAGCTGCCAGAGATCCGGTGTCGGAGCGCGGAAACAGCGACGGACAGGTTGGAATTAGGGGCCTCACCTGCTTGGTTGGTGGTTATGGTGACGGCGGCGAACTGGCGGTGGACGGGCGCGAGGGCGGAGACTCCGTTCACCGCCTCGATCTCGAAGGTGTAGTTGGTGTGGGCCAGCAGGTCCGCGACGGTCACCGTGGTGTTGCTGAGGCCAGAGGGGCGGGGCAGGAAGCGCACCGCCCCCCGGCACGGCTCGCACTGCCGGCCCGGCAGGCACCGCTTGCACACCACGTTGAACGTCACGTCCCTCCTGCCGCCCGTGTCCGCCGGCCAGCTCCAGTCCAGGATGACCGACGTCTCGTTAATGACCGAGATCACATTCCGCGGGGGGGTGGGAGGCCCTGCCAGCGCGGAAACAAAGCGTTACGAGATTCACTCACACACACACACGCGCGCGCGCACGTCGCATGCACACGGCCACGCATTCTTATTTTCACAAAAGAAGTCAAAATGGACATTAAATCTAATTCTGTATGGAGCAAAGGCATACAAATTGTTCATAAACAAAACAACATATAATATATGTTAGTTATCTCCGGGGGATCAGTAGGCTGTATGATTTTGAGTGTAAAATGAGTGTAATACGAATGTAAACTTGTGCAGAGGAGCACGGCTTTGTGAGGCTTGCCCCTGTCAGGTCTGAGGGGGAGTGTCGTTTATTTTCGTCTGATCCTGTGGTTGTAAAGAGAGGCATGTAGCAGACCGCATCCTCGTGTGTTCGCACTCTTCAACACCTGACTAGAGAGATAAGCTCTGATTCAGCGCTTCTCCAGCCAATTAAAAAAGACCATCTCCACCACCTTTTATAATACACCTTTAAGCATAGGGGAGCAAACCAGTGAACGGACAAAAAATAAACTAATCGTTATTATCTAATGCATAGCTCAGCTATATGTAATACAAGCATCCTGGCTACGATACTGAAGTATACACCTGCTTTGATACGAGTGCTTTATGGAGTCCCACTTCCTGTATATAATGGCCATTGGCAGTGCGTGGCATTATTACACTGGGATGTGAAATTAGCCCCACATGATAGTTAGATCAATCTGTCTCTTTTCCAAACGGCCGTCGCTATGGGGAGAAAGAGAACAGAAGTAGAGCCAGTAACTTTTCCGCGTGATTGGAATAGCAGGCTCCTCCTTTGGGCACGCGGGGGCTCCTGAACGAAATCTCAGAAATCACGGCGAAGGCAAATGGCGGGACACCAATTTACCACAAACCTCAAATTTAGTTTGACATATAAAAATGAAATGTTTTTACTATGAACATACTTTCTGAGTATTTCCAGAATTTAATGTCAGGCCTATGGGTATAATTACACAGGGACTAGACCAAAATTACTCCTGCCGCTTCGCGGAGGAGAGGAAAGGGGTGGGGGCGCGGGGGCCGGGTGGGGATTGAGTTACGCGATAAAAAAGCAACGTTTTGGTTTGTTTGATTTGAAATGAAGAATTTAGGCTTCTCCGGAGCCCCGTTGCGGTGAGTTGCGGGGAGTTTCCGGTCTCTTGCTGTGAGCGTGCTCGAACCTGGGGATGCCGACAGTTGCAGGGAGGCAAACGCACACCGGCTGACCCTTCTGAGGGAATTAGCTTTATACAGCGTGTAATCCCCTGCTTAACAGTGAAAAACGTTCCAGTGTTTCATTATTCCAGGCCTCACCATACTTCGCACACACTCCCAGTTTCCTCCATTTTAATAACACAACAGGCCACAACAGGCACGGCAACTGGACTCGGAATGTATTACTGGCCTCTTATGACTAGATTACTGCCCCCCTGAACAGGGAATGGTCTGGAGGGGGTTCCGTATCACATTCACATCCATATAATTGGATTTTTGGCCATTTTGCACTGTCGCAGTAGAGAGCTTAAGGTCTTTACTGGGTTTTTTCAAATTTTGATTCCATATAAAAACATGTCATTTTTTTTAAGGAGCACACCTGAACAGTTTAAATCATTCATAATTGTGTATATATAGTTTTCACAGGTTAACACTGATATTAAAACTTCAACGTGCTGAACTGCTTAATGAAAAGCTATAGCGGTCATTACTCTTGCAGTAGTTCAGTTATGTCCTTTCATTCTTGCAGTTAAGTATACACCTTAAAAGCCCAGTAGAGGTGAAAATGAAAAATCTTTTTTTTTTTAAAGTCTATATTACTGAAAAGGCTTAAATCAGCTGAGGAAGAGATAGATAGTTTGGGGGTAGAAAGAGAGAGAGAGAGAGAGAGAGAGAGAGAGAGAGAGAGAGAGAGAGAGAGAGAGAGAGAGAGAGAGAGAGAGAGAGAGAGAGAGAGAGAGAGAGAGAGAGAGAGAGAGAGAGAGAGAGAGAGAGAGAGAGAGAGAGAGAGAGACATAAAGGGACAGAGGGATAGAAGGAAAGAGGGAAAGATGGAAGGGAGCAGAGATTAGACTTTGCTGAAGAGAACGTATTTCATGTAGATAAATATTCTCTCCAGAACAGGCATTCAATGGCTCTCAGTGAATCCTATTATTCACAGCTCTACAGAGCACGGTGAAATGATATGCTGGTGTTTCCCCGCTTAGCTCAAATTAAACTCATCAACAAGGATGTATGCCTATGAATCAATTTAAAGCATATATATATATATACATTTAAAGGTTGGTACTGGAAGCAAAGAGGAAATTGGATATGGGAGTCTAAATGTTGATTGGCTGTAGTATGAGCAGCCTGTTTGTGCCAGACCCTTTAATCAAAAGTTCTTCTGCAAACATTCACTTAGACAGCTCATACCCCTCACAGGAAGCCAGGGGTAAAATAAAATCAGATGTAGAATTGCCGCAGAACCAAGCCACCTGCACAGAAAGTGCGGAAAAATGTTGAAATGTTGATGTATAACATCTTTGCCTGCGTGTGAGGTTCTTGCAAACGGAGTTGTCGTGGAAATGCGTGCGCGGATGCTGATTTGGGAGTAGCAGTGGGGTGTCAAGCCCTGACAGCGTGAATTTGTAATGGGAGAAGAAATATGTCACTTTACCCAGGGTTCAAGAACACTGTTGGATACTGCTCTGACCACAGACAGAGGGGCTCACTGGGGGACACTGACCACTGGGAGGGGTATATTTATGCAATCAATTATTGTCAATTTTTTTATTTGTAATACATTTTTAAAAAGTTGTTGTATTTTTATTTGATATTAGAGTAGTTTTTGTTGATCAGTCCCAATTACAAATCAATTTTGATTCCATGAAGTGAGAAAATGAAATGTGAAAAATACTTTTCATACCCACTCTATGTGAGCTGTACTAAATGAAATAAGGTCGTGGTGAATAGCAACATTGTAGGAAATGCTTTTTAGATATTTAAAACTTTAAGAAAAATGTAAACAATTGTTTTCTGATTTTCTCCCGTTTTTCTCCCAATTTGGTAGCCAATTACACCCGCTATTTTTAGGTCAATCCCTCCCTCGTAGTTCACTGCCGTAGTCGAAGTATCATCTCCTCCGAGACGGCACTCGTCATGCTGTCGACCGTAACTCCGGCACCCCAGAGCCACTCCTGTGCACAGCAAATGTCTTGTCGGCTTCCCTCCCCCCTCCCTGCAGCCAATTGCCGCCCCGGTGGCACTCCCGGCCAGAGCCAACTCTGGTGCGGCCGGGGAATCGAACCCCGGTCGCCGTGGCCAGCGTTGGACGTTGAAACCACTAGACCACGTGGGAGGCCCTTAAAACCTATTTTTAAGTTGTGGAAAGTTATGGAAATGTTGTGCTCTCGTGATCTTGTTTATAACTACATCCCTACTCCTTAATCCTGCTATGAGAAACCTAGATCCACCTAGACATGTTTACAGTATAGCTGTGTTAAATCAGTGGTATTGGGGGATGGTAAACAAAAAAGAAATGTTGTAAAAACATTGCTATAACATTGTTTTTTACCATAACCTTACTGCAATGTTGCTAAAAGATGCAATACAATTTTTCCCTAGCCAGATTAACTTTTGCTTCCTAAACACTAAGGGCCAAGATAGTAGCAGTGCAAAGACGGTCACTATTTTGTTGCGGCTATTTTGCAGTCGCAAATACGCGTCAACAAGAAAGACTTTCCTACAACGTGAAAAAGAAACTGGCGGTGGTCCAACGGAGGAAAGGATATTAGAATAAGAATAAAGAATATAAACTGATAAATTTGTGATGGGAGAAGGCCGTCTGCAAGTAAAAGTGTATTCACGATTCATTCTGTACCCTCCTGGTCACATACGATTCATATTCAAATTCACAACTGCGTTTTTATACTGATTGCTAGCTGATGACTATGATATTGTGACCTTGCAGCAACTGCTTTTGCGTTGGACAGTAGCAATCCTTTAGTAAATCTCGCCCTGAATGTGTCTTAAACAGGGAAAAATGTGTCTAAAATGTGGGTTTTGAGAGCACAGCATTTGGGTGCGCTTTTACAAATGTACTACAAACCCTGGTGGAATACACAGGGGAAAGTTGAATGGAATTATAAATATAAAAATGGTAAATCACGTTGAGCATGTATGTATCCTGTTTGGGTTCTGTGTCCTGTCCCAGACTGGACTGAAGATGCTGTGTACGTATTTGAAAGCCTCAGATGCACTGTCTGATGACCGTGCCTAAAGCTTTGCTCCACAGTCATTATACGCACCTTCCTCTAATTAAAGACCTCCTTTCGAATCTGCAGAATTTGGAGTTTATCAAGGAGAGCCCAGAGAGCAATCGGTTCATCGTCGGAAAATGTCCGGATAAGGCTGCCAGCTTAAACACCGGGGCTTCAAGCCGTGTTTTTCATTCACATTCAAATGGGCTGGTGTTTTTAATAGCGCTGCCTGTGGATGCGCCAATTAGGAGACGTCTTCGTTTCTACAGCCGCTTCCTGGCGGCGCACTCTGACCGATAAAACACATTTCAGAGACTGTCGTTCCCTCATGATCTCCTGTTTTCCCAGTTATATTTTAATTAAGATCGTATCAGCGGTTACAGTCAGCAAAATGAAGAAACAATGATTTTGCGGATCAGGAGACAGACTAAGCAACATCCCAAAACCCATCTGTACATCTAGCACACTCATATCGACTCATGGCATTGTGTCACTTTCGGTAACAGCCAAAAACGGCTTTGAGGACCATTTATTATTGTGATTGGGAACTCAAAATTGTGTTCGGAAAAATGAATAAAAATGACACATCGGGCGTCACGGTGGTGCAGTGGATAGCACTGTCGCCTCACAGTAACAAGGTCCCGGGTTCGAATCCAGGCCGGGGGCCTTTCTGGGTGGAGTTTGCATGTTCTCCCCGTGTCCGCGTGGGTTTCCTCCGGGTACTCCGGTTTCCTCCCACAGTCCAAAGACATGCACGTTAGGCTAATTGGAGAGTCTAAATTGCCCTGTAGGTATGAGTGTGTGAGTGAATGGTGTATGTAGTGCCCTGCGATGGATTGGCAACCTGTCCAGGGTGTATTCCTGCCTCTCGCCCCAATGCATGCTGGGATAGGCTCCAGCCCCCCCGCGACCCTGACCAGGAATAAGCGGCTGAAGATGAGATGAGAGATGAGAATGACACATTGGAAATGATGCCTGTCACAGCGTACGCCTCGTAAGATACGTCCAGTTCAGTCTGGCCACAGAATCCAGCATGGCTCTCTGTGATTTTATATTATATGAATCAACAGTGATAGCAGCGCCATGATTTATAGATAATGTGCAGGTTTGAAATGTTTCGCCGCCCTTTTATACATCTGCCAAACAGCTGTATTTTCCTCCCGAAAATAAACATGGGTTGGGGTGTGGGGGGTTGCTCTTGGGAGACCCATAGGCTGGAATGGCAAAACAAATAAACAAACAGAGTGTACTCTCACACACAACCCCTGGGACTGGACTGAGAAAGATCAGAGGCTTTGGCTTCATGATTCCAGCGGATCACATCACAACAGCTACATGCTAAAACCACAGAAACAGAAACAGTTCATGGTATGCTACAGCTATGTTATGAATTTGAAAAGCTATAATGCTTTGCCCCTTCTTGTATTTAGATTAGATGCATGTATATTAGATTTGTATCGAAATATTTCTTTCTGTAATTGAAAAACGATTGTGCCCAATCGTAAAGGACATTTATCTAGTGAAAAATGTTAATTGAATTGTATATAATACATGAAATATTTAACTGCAAATATCAAACGATATGTGGGTGCAGAGTCCTTAACTGTAGTTTGCGGTATTGTACTTTGTTCTGTATGGGGGTATAGTGCATGGTTTCACGGGTGAATATTCAGCAATGATGTGAGGCAGGTGTGGTTTCAGGGGTGAATGGGGTGTGGTTTCTGAGGTGAATCTATGGTGTGAGGTGTAGGAGGTGTGGTTTTAGGGGTGAATGTATGTTGTGAGGTGTGGGAGGTGTGGTTTTAGGGGTGAATGTACAGTGTGGGGTGAGGGAGGCGTGGTTTCAGGGGTGAATGTATGGTATGGGCTGTGGGAGGTGTGGTTTCAGGGGTGAATGTACAGTGTGGGCTGTGGGAGGTGTGGTTTCAGGATGAATGTACAGTGTGAGGTGGGGGAGGTGTGGTTTCAGGGTTGAATGTACAGTGTCGAGTGGGGGAGGTGTGGTTTCAGGGGTGAATGTACAGTGTGGGTGTGGGAGGTGTGGTTTCAGGGGTGAATGTACAGTGTGGGGTGTGGGAGGTGTGGCTTCAGGGGTGAATGTACAGTGTGGGGTGTGGGAGGTGTGGTTTCAGGGCGAATGTACAGTGTGGGGTGTGGGAGGTGTGGTTTCAGGGGTGAATGTACAGTGTGGGGTGTGGGAGGTGTGGTTTCAGGGCGAATGTACAGTGTGGGGTGTGGGAGGTGTGGTTTCAGGGGCGAATGTACAGTGTGGGGTGGGGAGGTGTGGTTTCAGGGGCGAATGTATGGTATGGGCTGTAGGAGGTGTGGTTTCAGGGTTGAATGTACAGTGTGGAGTGGGGGAGGTGTGGTTTCAGGGGTGAATGTATGGTATGGGCTGTAGGAGGTGTGGTTTCAGGGGTGAATGTATGGTATGGGCTATGGGAGGTGTGGTTTCAGGGGTCAATATACAGTGTGGAGTGGGGAGGTATGGTTTCAGGGGTGAATGTACAGTGTGGGGTGTGGGAGGTGTGGTTTCAGGGGTCAATGTATAGATTGTTATATGAGAGGTGTGGATTCGGGGCGAGGCACATACGGGTGCAGGCCATGGAAGCAGGGTCCTCCTCGGAGCGGAAGTAGTTCTTCTCACAGTCGCAGTGGACGGAGCCCTCCTGGTGGGCAAAGCTGTGAGGGGGACACTTTGAGCACTTCAGGTTCCCAGAGGAGGACTTGTAGAAGCCAGGTCTGCAGGCTGTAAGACAGGAGGAACAGAAGACAATGGTCAGAAAGAAGCTGGGGGCGGAGCTGAGGTGGCTCATTGAAAGGATGGGGCGGGGCTGAGGCAGTCCAGAGAGATGATGGGGGTAGGGCCAAACAGGTTTCCACGCCCCCTTCACTTAGGAAAAATACCCTGAAGTTCAGATGATGCATATTGTTGAGAAATTAAACCCTTAATTACTTATTTGACACGATGGCCGCTTTTTTCTACCGTACAACAGAGTCAAGCGCACAAATAGCTCAATTCCCAGACCTGCGATGACATAAATAAATGAATTTAAGCACATGAGTATGGAATTAAAACATGCTCGTCTCTAATGGTGTGAAAAGGCCGAGCCAGCATACACAGAGCCCCGTCGATAAAACCTGTTTCAAAGATGAGCCGCAGCGGTGCTTTGCAGAGACACGTTCCGAGAATGTTGCATGAATTATGCAAAATACCTCTGTTAAAATGGAGAAGCGTTCTTTAAATATCTTCAGACTTAAATTGTACTTGGCGGCTCATCCGCTCCTGTTCGTGAGAATTCGTCCCATTATCCGGAGTGAAGTGTGAAAAATCACGGCGAGAGAGCTAATTACAGATCCACGGAAATTGGTATTCATATCCCACGCTCGAACGCGTGTCACTTGATTCCTGTTGAAAACCTAAGAAGTTAAGTTAAGTCGTCAAGGAGACTCCCCATACCCATTTAACTTGTTATTTTTGCGTAGGCCTCTAACAGGTTTCCAGCAACATTTTGTTTTACCTTCGGAATGGTCAACGCGATAAGACTGAAACCAACTTCGGACAAGAAAAACAAGAGAAACAAAGAAGCATATTGTAGTTCTGATAGAGAGAACTAGAAGTAACAGTGGACCCATTCTGGCTATAGCCTAACCGTACAAGTTTTTCCATGTATGTCCATACATGAAAACTCCGAGCGATTCACCGCCATTACCTTAAGAGGCCCTAAACCCGAAGTTGATTAAAGAGCAGAGGCATGCAGTGTATCAAGTCGATATTGGGAGGGTTGTGCGATATGAGGGAAATCAGGTTTAAATTAACCTTCAGTCCCCCGGGGTTCCCGCAGCAACGGTAAGAAACGGAGCTGACAAATAGCAGCTGCTCTTATTACCGCGTGCTGCAGGAAATCGAATCCGACGCAGCGTTTCCTTGGCAAATGGGCCAACACGAGTCCCAAATGAGATAATCGCGGAGCCAGCGAGACCAAAGGATCCTATCAAAGGGGAATCCCTCCCTTTCAAGAAAGGCACGACTGCGGTTTTGTACATTTATTAGCGTGAATGTGAACTCACAGGTTGACCTGCGTAGAGCAGAGTGTGTGTACGAGGGGAAACAACAGCAAATAGACGATACAAAAGTCTATAAAGATTGAATGAATGTGGCCGTGAGTTTATTGTTTCACTGGTCAAGCCTAACCCTAGGAACTGCTTTGGAGTTTGAGCCAAATCGCGTTCGCGCTAGCTTAAGGCAACAGCCGAGGTCAGCGAGGCCTGCAAGTACAAAAAACATATACAAACCAGTTCCCATTAAAAAAAAAACAGTCATGTAGTTACACTGGGAAATTGAATTGCCAGCTGTAATCATTTGTCAACTTAAGAAATTAAAAAGTAAGTGCTAAGTAATTAAAACCGAACACTAATGCACTCCGTCTCGCGTACAAGTACTCATCGACAGTCAGCCTTCAATAATGCAAGCCAGGAGCCTTTTTCTCCTTTCCCTACCGCAATGACACACAGATCGTTCCCGTCCAACTGTCTCAAGTCTCATTTGAAGAAAAAGTCTGCGTTTGTGCAGAAAGAAGTGTCTGGCAGGAAGCGTTTTCCCCTCTGAGCGGCGACAGACTGAGCGTGAGCTACGCGCGCCGTTATTGATCGCACATGTGCCGCGCAGAGACACCGCTGCTGGCTCCATGGTTAGCGCAGTCGAGCCCCGGACAGACGTAGCGAAGCGCCATCATCCGCATCTCTCACCGCAAGCCGTGTGATCTCGCTTCGACACGATCGATGGCTATTTGGACTCGCCTTTGATCAGTTTTCACCCGAACTATCGCCGTCGCTGCAGTCGCGGTATCGCAGGGGCTAGCCTCTTCTCGCTAGGTCGGAAATAAACCGTTTTACCTCGTCGTTCACGAGACGCGAAACGGGCTACGGCTTGACAGTTACCGTCACCGTCCTTGTGACGTGCCGGCGTGACCTGCAGCGTGCCATTTCAGCAGGGACTCGCTCCTCACCGCCAATCTGTCAGACTGCAGGTTCTCCCAGCAAGCCCCTTAGTCAACAGCCCGCGATCAATCAACGCGAGAATAAGTCACAACACGCAGCGAACGGTGGCTGGATTAATGTACTGCAATGCGTTCGCTTCTCGATAACTTAGGGGACTGCGAGAAACAAATGCATTCATTCATCAGGCCCTGTTCAGACTAATTGCTTGTGTAATAAAAGCCGGGCCTTCAGAAGTCCTGGCTGTATTGCGGAGGCTCTCTCTCTCCCTCCCCTGGGACCAGAGAACAAAGGCCAGGTCAGACGCCAGTCGATACGCCCGTGAGCAAGTGCAAACGCCTGCCATACGATATGATAGGTGATTTTTAAAATGCATTTTTCCCCACCGGCTGTACAAATCACGGATGAGAAATTAAGGCATTAATTTGCTCAATCAATAAGCTGCAGTCACAAAATACCTTCATCTATAATTAAAGCGGCTACCGTTTGTCTCCCGTCCGGCATGATAGGTACCACCGCAGATATTTCTGTCCGCCTCATTTGCCGAGGTCCAAGAGATAAGGCATTGTCTCATTAAATCTTTACAGATGAACTCTGCGGCTTTCCTACTTCGGAGTTCTGATTTTGTGCGCCACTTCTTGGAACTTTGGAAACACTTCCAGACGAGTGTAGTGCGGAGGAGAAGGTACGCTGGCATAACTCAGGAATAACTCAAATGCCTATAAGCCTTCTGGTCAATAGCTGTCTCCTGACTGTCCCTGGCCAAAGCAAGCCAGTGGTGACGTTCACAGAATCCCGCGTCCAGCATGCTATTTGTCTGCTCGACGTCTGCCTGGGGACTCACCTGTGCGCCACCTGCTTGTGGCATACCCCATTAACCGTGCATGTTCCAGTGGGCGTGCGGCCTTCATTCAGAACAGAAGAGAAACAGGGCTTGTCACTGCCATCGCCGCTACATAATGCATTACAGGAGGCAGAGGGCAGTGTAATACACTACAGAGGGGGTAGTGTAGGAGGCAGAGGGCAGTGTAATACTGCACTACCTCCTCGGTTAATTCACTAACCTTTTCCTTCCCGGTGTTACAGGTATGGTACGCAGATGCCTGCAATGATGTCTATTGCTGTATTCCTGCACTGATCTCGTGCGCTAACTATGATTGTTCCTACCATGTATTGATGCACATCTTGTAAGTCGCTCTGGATAAGAGCGTCTGCTAAAAATGTAAAATGTAGTGTAGGAGGCAGAGGGCAGTGTAATACACTACAGAGGAGGTAGTGTAGGAGACAGAGGGCAATGTAATACACTACAGAGGGGGTAGTGTAGGAGGCAGAGGGCAGTGTAATACACTACAGAGGGGGTAGTGTAGGAGGCAGAGGGCAGTGTAATACACTACAGAGGGGGTAGCGTAGGGAGGCAGAGGGCAGTGTAATACACTACAGAGGGGTAGTGTAGGAGGCAGAGGGCAGTGTAATACACTACAGAGGGGGTAGTGTAGGAGACAGAGGGCAGTGTAATACACTACAGAGGGGTAGCGTAGGAGGCAGAGGGCAGTGTAATACACTACAGAGGGAGTAGTGTAGGAGGCAGAGGGCAGTGTAATACACTACAGAGGTAGTGTAGGAGGCAGAGGGCAGTGTAATACACTACAGAGGAGGTAGTGTAGGAGACAGAGGGCAGTGTAATACACTACAGAGGGGTAGTGTAGGAGACAGAGGGCAGTGTAATACACTACAGAGGGGTAGTGTAGGAGGCAGAGGGCAGTGTAATACACTACAGAGGTAGTGTAGGAGACAGAGGGCAGTGTAATACACTACAGAGGGGGTAGTGTAGGAGACAGAGGGCAGTGTAATACACTACAGAGGGGGTAGTGTAGGAGGCAGAGGGCAGTGTAATACACTACAGAGGGGTAGTGTAGGAGGCAGAGGGCAGTGTAATACACTACAGAGGTAGTGTAGGAGGCAGAGGGCAGTGTAATACACTACAGAGGAGGTAGTGTAGGAGGCAGAGGGCAGTGTAATACACTACAGAGGGGATAGTGTAGGAGACAGAGGGCAGTGTAATACACTACAGAGGGGATAGTGTAGGAGACAGAGGGGCAGTGTAATACACTACAGAAGTAGTGTAGAGACAGAGGGGCAGTGTAATACACTACAGAGGGGGTAGTGTAGGAGGCAGAGGGCAGTGTAATACACTACAGAGGTAGTGTAGGAGACAGAGGGCAGTGTAATACACTACAGAGGGGGTAGTGTAGGAGACAGAGGGCAGTGTAATACACTACAGAGGGGGTAGTGTAGGAGGCAGAGGGCAGTGTAATACACTACAGAGGGGGTAGTGTAGGAGGCAGAGGCAGTGTAATACACTACAGAGGGGGTAGTGTAGGAGGCAGAGGGCAGTGTAATACACTACAGAGGGGTAGTGTAGGAGGCAGAAGGCAGTGTAATACACTACAGAGGGGGTAGTGTAGGAGGCAGAGGGCAATGTAATACACTACAGAGGTAGTGTAGGATGCAGAGGGCAGTGTAATACACTACAGAGGGGGTAGTGTAGGAGGCAGAGGGCAGTGTAATACACTACAGAGGTAGTGTAGGAGGCAGAGGGCAGTGTAATACACTACAGAGGTAGTGTAGGAGACAGAGGGCAGTGTAATACACTACAGAGGAGGTAGTGTAGGAGACAGAGGGCAGTGTAATACACTACAGAGGAGGTAGTGTAGGAGACAGAGGGCAGTGTAATACACTACAGAGGGGGTAGCTGCAATGCGATCTAAGCTCTTATTCGCGTCCTGAGACAGCACAGCGAAGGGAAGGTGGCTGCCTTACCCCAGATCAATACGAGCTGCCTTGTAAACAAGCTGACGACACCCCAATCAGATCACCTTTACCCTCACCCCGCGCTCCTTCGGAACAGCACACCGCTTCCCCTGAAACAGCCATTGAATCAGCCGTGGAGGGGGGACAGGTAGAAACGCTGGTCCTCCTGCCAGTGCCGAACACAGAAACACCTCGGAGAGGAAGAGCGGCGCCCTTTATCTTGGCTCCAATGTGTTTTCTTGTTTTGTTTTTTGTTGTCGTCGCTGTCGAGGGGCGGGGGTGTTTGTGGATACGCGGGCACAGTGCAGCCTCGCCAGGGGTAAACAGAGCAGTCAGAGCAGGATTTCCTGGCTCGCCGCCGTTCCAAAGAACCACTGCCTACAAGGTCAGGAAGACTTTTACTCCCCCTCTCTGTGCCACCCAACCCCCTCCCCTCCTCCCCTTCCCCCCCGGGCTCGGAGTAAAATTAGATTTGATCAGGGCTCCGGCGGGAAGGCCATTCTTCAGCGTCGGGGGGGCGGGAGGCGAGGCCGCCAGCGAGCACCAGGCCCGGCAGGCAGGACCACAGCCCGCTGGAAATGGATATTAGCATGGTAATGCACCCAGCGCTCCGGGGACTGTTTACAGCTCCAAACATGTGTTTCCTTCCTGCCGTCCTCCACCCCAGCCCCCGGCCCCCCCCAGCCCCCTCCACTCACCCCACAAAGGCGCTACTGTGCTCGCACCTCCCCGATCCGCGCGGCGGGGCGCTTTATTATTCAAATCAGCCATCGGATCAGATCGCTTAATTAGGCTTTGTGGAGAGCTCCGTGCCAATTTCCCAAAGTGGAGCTCCCGAAACCTGAAGGACCTCGTCGAGGGCTTTCGAGATGAATGGGAAAGGCACTCCAGGGCCATTACCCTCGTCCTCGCCAGAACAAACACCGATCCGCCGCCGGCGAAAGGAGGTTGCGATCCGTGCGCCGCCGCCGCCGAAGAGACGGTGCTGACTCTGCGAATCGACACACTTTCATTTGTAATATGCGCCATTTAGCAGACGATTTTTGTCCAAAGTGACTTACAGTAGTGAATGCGTACATTTTTCAGCGTATGTGGTCCCAGTGGGAATTGAACCCACAACCTAAGCGTTGTCGACGCCGCGCTCTACCCGCTGAGCCACACAGAACCACGAACCATTTCTCGCGGCCCCCATTTTTTTCACACCACCGAAGGTCGAGCGTCTTTATGCGTAAGCCCTTTCCTTGCAAAAGCACTGTGACTTGGAATACTTATTATACTTATTCTGCCTTGGGAAAACACAAGCGCACGGTTACCGCCAGCACACAGTTTCACTTTCTAATGTGTAAGGTTGAGCAGCAAACACTAGTCGTAATGACATTAAATGAACGAATAGTAGTATCCCGCACAGCTGACTTGAAATGCGCGTTTCTCACTCTGCGAAAAGCTTTGCATCGCTTCCTTGTTCTTCTCGGTATTATAGCGTCTACCGTTATTTGCGATGCTGAGGGCATTTGCGGCTTAATCACCATCCCGAAAACGCATTAATAACAATTAACTTCAATTACAAATGGAAGCACTTCTGAAAAGCTCTGGCTGTCACTGGCTCAGACAGCGTCACCGGCATACATCATAATTAGGAGTGAGAGATTTCTAAAGAAGCACATCAATGATTGTGGAGGGGGATGACAGAAATGCAACTCAAGTAAGAAGCGCATTGCTAATTCCTAATTCCCCACCCTCGTTTCATTCAGACATCGAAGGCGGTGATACAATTACTTTAACAGTGGCTTGCTTTTCTCCGCCGTTCTCTTTCGGTCCTTTTGCGTCCCTTCGGTCAGGGAGAGGGTCTCTCTGTGCTCCTGCGTGGGTAAGCGCGACCACAGAGCGCTCTTAGCTAGCAGAGAGCGCTGAAATCCCTATCAGGTACATCATTACCCCTTACACACTTGACAGGGGCCCGCTATGCTAAGCGGGAGTCGCTATCGCCAGGAACACACCGCCCCCACCCCCCCCACCCACCTCCCCTCTCGCTTGTCTTTCCTCCACACTCTGGGAACACGGCGGAAATTAATTTAATCAACCCATCGAAGGCTAATTATAAAATGTGCAGAGTTGCAGTGTTGGTGCTACCCTTGAAGAATCGAGAGATCTGTCGGTGGCCCTCCAGGTGAATTGTGGAAGTTTGGAGGGCTGTAGGGGGGTGCAGCGGGGGAAGAGCAGAGACTGTGTGCGGGCAGGGGGGGGGTTAAATAACCGCAGGGTATTTAAGGGGTAGTACCACATTTATTTCCTCTATGCCTTTTACTGTAACACAGGTCACACAAGGCCTATTTGCCTTACAATGAGCATGTAGGCTTGCTACTGTTGTTGTTTCTTCAGTAACCTTGACATCAAAGCCAAGGGCGCAGTGTCGGGCGCATGGTTCGTGAGAGCTGTACGCACCGCGTTGGATCCTGGAGCTCTGAGACTGAGTCCCACTGCTGTCCTGTGTGTGGGAGGGGCCGTGGGGGCAGGGGAGCTCTTTTGGTGAGCCGCTTATGGGCTGCTGCAGACAGACATACAGACAGACAGTGGAAAGCACAGAACCTGCAGACAGACAGCCAGTGGAACGTACAGAGCCTGCAGACAGACAGACAGTGGAACACACCGAGCCGGCAGACAGACAGACAGTGGAACACACAGAGCCTGCAGACAGACAGACAGACAGTGGAACACACAGAGCCTGCAGACAGACAGACAGACAGTGGAACACACAGAGCCTGCAGACAAACAGACAGTGAAACACGCAGAGCTTGCAGACAGACAGCCAGTGGAACACACAGAGCCTGCAGACAGACAGACAGACAGTGTAACGCACAGAGCCTGCAGACAGACAGACAAACAGTGGAAAGCACAGAGCCTGCAGACAGACAAACAGACAGTGGAATGCATAGAGCCTGCAAACAGACATACAGATAGATAGAGGCACACACGCGCCAGTTGCCCTGGCTGTCAAAAGCCCCCATCTGCCTCCACGCTCCCGGTTCTTCGGACGAGCCGCGGTTGGCGAACTTCTGAGGACACCATCGCTCTGAACTCCCTCGACATATTTCAAAAAGCCACAATAATGCTTAAGTCATGTTGCGGGGAAAAAAGGCAAGAGTGGCTTTGAAGCAAATAAGCCTATTAGTGTAATTTTCTCAAGGCTGTGGGGGATGCTGGAATGCGCCTCCTTCTCGCTCTCAGCCTCTCCCCCTCTCCGCGGCCATCGTAGCAGCTGCGCCGGGCGCCGTGGCCGGAGCGATCGTCGGCCCGTCGCCCGATCCCCACACTGTGGCAGGTTTACGGTCGCCTCTTTCTCTTGCCGGCCCGGATCGCTCCGTTCCCCAGGAGCCGACGGACCACACGGAATCCGCCGCCGCTGATAAATCTCTCCCGCGGCACAAAGGGAACGGGGGGTCATCCAGGGGTCCCGGGATTGTGCCGGCCACTTTAATGTGTGCCGACTGTCAGCCGTGGGCCTGACTGATAACAGGGGCATTATACTCACCGAGGAGCACCGAGGAACACCAGCAATAAAAGCCATTCTCACCCAAACGACCTGCTCCGGGCTATTGTGCTGAACAAATGCATCCTCGCGGAGCTCTGCAGCGATAACCGCGGCTCGGCACAAACCGGGGAGAGATGGATTCACCCCCGTGGGAATTAATTACTATCTCCCATTGTGTGCCCGTGTGGGAAACACAGGCTGGTGTTGGCGATGGGGAGGTCTGCCATATGTCGATTTTGTTTCAAGGACAGTGATAATATAGACAAATCCGCCACGGATTTCTTATCTGACGGGTTTCTCCTTCCAAATTAGTTGTGGGAGAGGAGGAGGAGACAGAAGGGGGTAGTAAAGTGCGGGGAATAACAAGACTTCAACTATAGGCATGCATTGTGTGTGTGTGTGTGTGTGTGTCTGAGTGTGTGTGTGTCTGTGTTTGTGAATGTCTGTGTCGAAGTGCACTATCATGTGCTCGTGTGTGTGTGTGTGTGTGTGTGTGTTTGTGTGTATGTGTGTGTGTTTGTGTGTGTGTCTGAGTGTGTGTGTGTGTGTGTTTGTGAATGTCTGTGTCGAAGTGCACTATCATGTGCTCGTGTGTGTGTGTGTGTGTGTGTATGTTTGTGTGTTTGTGTGTATGTGTGTGTGTTTGTGTGTGTGTGTGTGTACGTATGTTTGTGAATGTCTGTGTCGAAGTGTACTCTCATGTGCTCGTGTGTGTGCGTGCGTGTGCGCGTGTGTGTGTGTGTGTGTGTGAGTGCACGCGCATAAGTCTACTCTCGTGCGCGTGCGCGTGAGCCTGCGCGCGTCCAGACATGCGCGCGCGCCCGTCCGTGGCCACGCTCAGCCCCCCGGTATAGACGCTGAGCATTTTGCAACGCACGCCGGCGTCAGTGACCGCAGAGAGCGAGGAGGAAGTGGAAGTGTCCTCCTTTCCCAGTGCGCTGAAATAGGTCAGCGAGGAACGCGCACAGCACCGCTCCGATGACGGCCCGCTTCCTGTCATCCCTCACGTCAGCGCTCCCCTCCCCATCACAGGCCCTCATTCCACTTCATCACACCTCCATAACCGCGGCCGCCATAACACGGAGCGCGAGAGACACGTCCATTTACCGCTATGACACGACGGATCCGTGCGTCTGTTCCAGCTAGAAGCAACCCGGTAGAAGATTAGTGAAAATTCGATCACACTAGGATGATCATCACCCGCTTGCCTATATCATTATTTGTCTACAGTTCAAATTCTCCTGCAGGACAACTGTATTCATATCATCGTAGCGGTCCTTTATACTGCAAAGATCGATTTTTAGATTGGTACAATGTGACCGAACCACTCTTTCCTGGACTGAGGAAAAGCAAAAGAGATGTATCACAGCACCCCCCTCTGCCAAGACATGACTGTTTCCCCATATCATCACATTTGTGATCTCTGTTGACTACCCACAATGAATTATAATTTTCCATAATCCATAATACCGTTTCCTATTAATATTCTCGTGGTTTTGACTCCAAACTCCAAATGTGGTTATTTGTATAAGCGGTGCATTTCATTATTAATATTGTTGCGCTACGATGTAAAATTTCACTTTTCTCCTTTAGACTGGATCGGCAAAATATCAACCCGAGCTTGGGTTACCGCGGAGAACTCGCAGAAAAAGAGCTGATCGCTGCAGTCCTGAATCTCGGTTGCAGATGTGTGTGTTTTGAACACGTCCGATCAATCTTCCCGTGATTAACGGCACAGGGCCGCCGTGAGGGTCAGAGTGGAAGGACGGGCCCGGTCCGTAATGGAGAGGAAGAGGGTTCCAAGGGTGTTAGTCAGATTCCGGGGGCAGGTGCCCCAGTAGCGCTTCGGACAGAGGGGCCCACAAATCAGCCTGTGGTGACGGGGAGCTCCACGGGGCGCCCTCACCCCAGCCGGCGGCCATTCATCTGGGGCCCGGGCAAGGGGAGCTCTCCCTCCCAGATACGGGGCGGGTCGTATTCGGGACCGGGCCCACGGGACGGGCGGTGCACTGGACGTGTACGGCGATAAATCAGAGGACATTGGTGCGGAGCGTTGTCAGGGCCGGAGAGACGCGCCGTCGCAGGTGAGACACAAACACTGAGCATCAAGGGTCTCCCCTTACAGGAGCCGCTCTTACCCTGCTGCTGACAGCTGCTCCGGCTCTTCCACCTCGCGCTCACGCACACAATCACACACACACACGCAATCACCCACACACGCACTCACACAATCACACACATACACACACGCACAGAATCACACACCCACACACTCACGCACACAATCACCCACACACACACGCACAGAATCACACACACACACACTCACGCACAGAATCACACACCCACACACTCACACACCCACACCCCACACACAGAATCACACACCCACACACTCACACACCCACACACTCACACACAGAATCACACACCCACACACAGAATCACACACCCACACACAGAATCACACACCCACACACAGAATCACACACCCACACACAGAATCACACACCCACACACAGAATCACACACCCACACACTCACGCACAGAATCACACACCCACACACTCACACAGAATCACACACCCACACACTCACACACGCAATCACACACCCACACACTCACACACACAATCACACACCCACACACTCACACACCCACACCCTCACAAACAGAATCACACACCCACACACTCACACACAGAATCACACACAAACACACACACACACACACACACACAATCACATACGCACACAGTCACTCTCACACTCAGACACACAAAAATACAAGGCTGCAAGTTGTGTCTTGCTGTGAAATCCGATCTGATGCAGTAAAGTTTATTTAAAAAACCTATTAGTTCATTGATATTATTATGAAACATCTTTGTTTGGTCTTTGTTACAAATAACGCAGCAAGAAGAAAGACTCTGTCTGCCCCTCGATCTGGCGATCCTCGGAGCAGGGGGCGGACGCCAGGAGAGGGTTTAAACCCTGACATTTACACAAAACCCACTAACCCCATCTGACAAGGTTCGGCACAATTATCAGAGCAGTTACAACCAGTCAGTGGAACAATCTCTCTCCTCTTAAGGTCAGACAGAGAGTTCCACTCCAGCGCGCCAGACTCCGCGATCGATCCGCCACCCGCTCTCCTCTCCCCTCGTCACAGAGACACGCATCGTTTCACCGTCCCGATGTCTCAACCGCTCCCAAACTCTTTCCCCCACCCCCTCCTCCTAGGTCGCCTCTACGTTAACGTCTGTAGCATCAAGTCTTTAGGAAGCAATTGGCCCGATCAGCACTGCGTGTACACTTACGACCACTCATCCTCTCTCTCCCCGTCGAATTATCGTATGGCATATAATATATACCGTCATACTGTAGGCCCTGTCTCAAATCAGTACACATACTCAACTCTCAGGCTCGCTCGCTCATTCTCTCTCTCTCTCTCTCTCCTCTCCCTCTCCCTCTCTCTCTCTCTCTGTCTCCAGGGCTATAACACTCTCAAAACTGCACAGGCAGCAGTTCGGCGCACTTCAGATATGATGCCGAATAATTGTGTGAGTTTGCACACTGTAGCAGAACTTTCAGGTTGGCGAAGAAATAATGACCGATTCTTAATTCTAGTCATTATGTTTGCCGGTGTTACACCTCTCTCTCTCTCTCTCTCTCTCTCTCTCTCTCTCTCTCTCTCTCTCTCTCTCTCTCTCTCTCTCTCTCTCTCTCTCTCTCTCTCTCTCTCTCTCTCTCTCTCTCTCTCTCTCTCTCTCTCTCTCTCTCTCCCTCCTCTCCCTCCCTCCCTCCCTCCCTCCCTCCCTCCCTCTCTCTCTCTCTCTCTCTCTGTGCCGGCCTGGGTTTCTGTACAAACGGACTCGGACAGCAGAACAAACTCATTAAGGCGCATCGCATCGCCTGGCGGAATCATTGAAATTCCGGCGCCGGGCTCGACGCATCCTCGCCGCGGGAACGTTGTTTTTCCGGGGGCCTGCCCGAACACAAGGGCTTAGCCTGCCTCCAATACAGCATCAGTCTTAGAGACGCTCTCCTCCCTCCGACGGCACAATAAAGGAGTTTTTCAGAGGAAAGCAGGGGGAAGGCCCAATCCACTGATGTAATTTGTGAATGTGATTTTAAGTGGTAGTACGGCGGTGTAACTCCGGCTCTGCATGAGCTTTGTCTATTAGTTACATTGATAGATCTCTTAATACATCTGAGAGCAGATTAGAGCACACTTGACTGTGAAAAACAATCCCACCGGCGGGCCTCGCTCTCCAGGCCATGATCGATGCGCCCCGAAACAGGGCTTGTCAGGGCAGAGGGGCGCTTTGATTGGGCGGTGCTGCTGAACAGACAGGAGACAAGCAGACAAGCCCCCCGTCCCCCCCGTCCCCCCGTCCCCTACCCATCGATCGACAGAACTCCCAGAGCCCCGCTGTCACTGAGACACAGACACACTGTCTGTCCCGCTTAGACAGGAAAGTGTGTGTGTGTGTGCGTGCGTGTGTCTGTCCCCCGACCATCGGTGGATGCTCTGGAAACTACCCGGCATGTCACCACAGTACGACGCCTACACGCGAGCACACTCAATTGCACTCTCACTTTTTTTTTTATCTCACACACACACACACACACACACACTCTCTCACATATGAACGTATACACACGCACGTATGTACGCATTCACATACAAACATACTGGGCAAACAAACACGCTCTAGAATACATACTGAAAAATATGCATGCGCTCACATGTGCACTTATTCACACAAATCTCTCACACGCCCACACACACGCACACGCACACACACAAACATTCACATACACATATATGCACACGTGCAGACACACAAAAGCATACAAACACACATGCAGACTCTAATAGCAGGGCAAGTAGATGAGATCAAATGAAAATCAAATCAAATTCAATCTATAAGAGATGATCTACGAATAGGGTGTCGCTTTTTATTGGTGTCAAACTGTCAATCATGACACAATCAAACACAATCTTACTGGAGTGTGTATTCAGGAACCCCACTCCACAGCATAGCAACATTCACCAGTGAGTAATATATCGTCTCATTTATGTTGAAGTTCACAGGTCTCATTAATCACACACACACACACACACACACACACACACACACACAGAGTTTCCCTCTCTCTCTCTCTCTCTCTCTCTCTCTCTCTCTCTCTCTCTCTCTCTCTCTCTCTCTCTCTCTCTCTCTCTCTCTCTCTCTCCCTCTCCCTCTCTCTCTCTCTCTCTCTCTCTCTCTCTCCCTCTCCCTCTCTCTCTCTCTCTCTCTCTCTCTCTCTCTCCTCTCTCTCTCTCTCTCTCTCTCTCTCTCTCTCTCTCTCTCTCTCTCTCTCTCTCTCTCTCTCTCTCTCTCTCTCTCTCTCTCTCTCTCTCTCTCTCTCTCTCTCTCTCTCTCTCTCTCTCTCTCTCTCAGCTTGGCACAAAGGCACGTGGTTTACACAGGATTCAGCGATCCGAGGGTTCCCCTACTGCTGTTCAGCACCATTAAAGTTGGGGTTATTTGTGCTTAAACAGAACCAGCGGCGAGAATCGGAGGCAGCCCATTAATCAGCCCTGTGACGTTGCCCTTTCCCAGCCTCCGTGCGCTACGCTGAGCCGGGTGACTAGCAACAGTAGGACGACAGCAATCAAAATGAGCCATTACCACGTGACAGCAGGCCCTGGCAGGGTGTGTCTCTTAACTCCATACTGTGCGTGTGGCAATGCGCTCAATCAACGGTTTCGCGCTCATTACGATCACCGCCATAATGGAAACGCTTTTGTCACGTTCCTTTCGACTTTAATGATAATTACTGTCTCAAGAAGAGTCATCAACACTCTCGTCGTTATAGGCGTAATCGTACGTGTAATTCGGTGGCGGTTTATGGATGGCGCTGGTGCACAGTAATGCACCGCTGTTGTAAAGTACACACGTCACTCTGTCAGGCGCTGGCATGTCTTTCATAAGTCTGGCGCGGTTTAAAAAAAGGTTATTCTCCGTGCTCTAATTTAGATTTGTACGCTAATCGTTCACAAACTTGACCTGTGCTCTTTTGACAAATTCTCCTTTCGCGTTGAGAGAACATTAGGTCATTCGACGAAGGGCTTGACCACAAACCCCAAATTCTCCACGTCTCATTTTTTCCAGCCTCGTTGACATCGCTGCGCTCGCCTGCTTAGCGTCACGCTCGACAGATGACGCATTCGAAGCAGGTATGAAACAGAGCAGTGCCGCCAATGTGACCGCGGGCTTCACGCACAGCGAAGTTCTTACGGTTAAAACTACATCCAATAGTTACGGGGACACGGCAGCACCCCACGTTTCCACCCTACAATGACATCATAATTCATCAAGAGATGAAAGGAGTAAAACCGAATCTCCAGGTGGCCTTACTTTCAGTCCACATGAGATTTCCCCCCCCAATTCAAACTTATCAATGCTCCACACAAACAGAACAAGGTCTAGCGGCAGTGTCTGCAGTCAGCGTTGGTGATTTGGAATTTGGTCCTGCGGGGTTAGCTGTGGTACACTGCTGTCGTGTGCTGGAGCAAGGTAAAGTACATGACTTCAGTTGCTCTAGTATAGATCCCGTCGTATAAATGGTTTGGGGCGTAAGACTCGGTGCGGTGAGATGCCTTGGATATGGGCTACGCGAATGAACGACGCAATGCGCTCGTTTAGACGCTCATGGTCTAAGCCTTTCACCCCTCTCGTGGAGAATTGTTAAGACACAATGGGTCATTTCAACGGAATTGTGGCACTTCAGACAAACCCTCTTGCCTCAGGGATAAACACAGTCTGTGCATCGACAATTAGCACAACCAAACCAATGCAAATATGAACACATTGAAACGACGCCGAGGATTTCTTGAAAAGTCATAAAACACGTTCTCAATAACATGTTGTTTCCCAGCCCTTGTCCTGAGGGCGCACCGCGTGTGCTCAGGCTAACAAATCAGCTTTGAGCTCTTGACTCAGCACTGATCTGAGTGCGACACCTTGACAGCTACTATATGCCGTATGTCCCTGTAGAAATACATACGTTTCCAGAAGCATGTTTGCGACAACAGAACAATGATTTCAAATAATGTTTGTAACTATCTGGGTCTTAAAGTCGGGGGGGCAGCTGTCTCAATTAAATGTGAGTGTTCTAGTTTCTTCAGTATCTTACACAAACACACTGAATGCAACCCATTTCTCTGACAAAGGACTAACCGCACATACCAGCCGAATGATGTCAAAACCAGTATTCCGTTTACGGCTCAGTAAAATGAGAGCGTAGCGTATACAGAGTGCCTCTCCTGGACTGCGTGGCTGACAAACACTGCAATAACACGTCTCAAATGAAGGCTATTAAAGCTTTAATAAACACCCCTGTGCTCGATTCTCATCCCTCTACTTCACGGGCCGAATCCAACCGCCAGCAACAGCACACGTGCTCTTCATCACAGCCGCACAAGGCACGCTATGTTCCGCTGGGACACTATCTGCTCCGAACACCATGCTCAGGAGATACCGACCCAGGAGCAGACCGTCCACAGACTGGCTTTTGTACCGGGGGATAGAAAAATAACTCCCCTCTTCCCCCCGACCTGACACGGCTCCACAGATTGACAAAATGGATTACGGATTTGCGGGGAGCGGTGGCGGCAGGAGACAATGCGATTGCAGCGGGTTCTTCCAGAGGATGAATGCGGTGAGGAAATCGCAGGGCTTGAGGAATGTCCCCCTACTGGGCGTACACATGGTACTTCGCTCTGCGCGTCCCCCCTATACGCCCACCCCTACGGGCCCCGCTGTTGTTGTGCAGACTGGACGACGAGGGGCCCGGCCGGCCCCCGGGGCCGTGAAAACTGTCACCGGTGGAAAAACACCAAAGTGTGTCAGAGTGCACGGGGGCCCCATTCCTCAAGGTGACAGGGCCCGGGCCCCCACCTCCGAGAAATAGACCGGCTGGCGTCCACAACTCACACCGTTCCCTCAGTTCGAGAACAATGGATCATACGGAGGGGGGCTTTCATTCTGGCTGCTCCTTCAGTTCTTATCAAAACGCTCATTTTCAAATCACGCCAGCAGTCCCGCAGACTGTGTCTTCTCACTAAACCCGAGAGGCCTCTCTGTCTACCAAAGGGTTAACGCTCAATGGGGGCCTTTATACGCTGTGGACTGAAGAGTTAATGTTGTTCAAATTTATGTGCAGCATTTTTGTCATTCCGCAGATCTCATGCAGTAGAAATGTTGCCTTTGGATGCGTTCTTGCTCCTTTTTTTCACCGTTGAGGTAATTCTGGCCTTTCTTAGGTAGTGATGAATGCTAAATTCCAGCTAGCACAGCAGCGATCATAATTACCCCAATTAAAATGATGACTAATAAAGAGTGGCCATTCTCTCTTACACCTGGAGGCAATTTTCGGTAACTGAGCATACCAGGTTTCGATAATTACCATCGATCTGTCGAAAGCTTCAACATCCGATTTGCATTTCCCCATTGTTCTCTGTCACTGAACAACAAATTACAAGGATTACGGCGAAATAGGATTATCTGTTCCCTTTCCGACAGGACAGAGTTCACGAGTCAAACGCTACCGTTTATCTTTTTGTTTAAAGATCTGGAACGGAAGGACTGAACACAAACGGCTGCAATGCAAAGGACAGACAAAAACAATGTCCAATGATCTAATCACACGGGGTCACTAACACTTACCAAGTGATTTGTTATGTTACTAGTAATGTTAAATATATCAACTGACAAAAGAAACAAGAAACAGATGGAAAGATAGGTTGCTAAGCAGTAGCAAGAGGCTTTGTGTGATTTGCTTTGAATTCAAACAAATCCATCCACTGCATCAGACATTAAAACTGCACTGCATTAAAAGTAATTAAAAGACGGCATCAAAACCATGTTTAATGTACGACACTGTGATTAACATCCCCTTTTTGCTTGAATTATATGCAAAGCTATCATTTTGCCTTTAATTACATGCAAAGCTATCAAGTATCTCTATGCGCGACTCTGTTATTTGCACAGTAACGACATGCAAATGACACTGAACATACAGTGACCTTTCCATTTAAATGTAAATCAATGTATTAGTTGCTGTGCCCTCATTAACAGTGGCAAGACGTCAATACCAATCGCGCCAACTGTAATATTAGAGGCCGGATGGGCCAAAATGAAAATGTTGAAATGATAAGCCGGAAGAGCTAAGATGAAATAATATAGATACAACATATGAACCTTAGTGAATGCATATATGTAATGGTGGTAAAATATGACCTCACGCACTTAGCAAGCGCCTCCTGATGTAACTTAGAGACAAGTGGCAGCAACTCATACACTGAACAATGACAGTCCAACAGGAGAGCAGCTTATAATTTTAAACATGGTCAATGAAATCTGCAGCTAATCGAATATATATATATATATTTTGCAGATGAGTCACAGTTTCAGCTGTGACGCACAAGGAGTCCTTTTTCACAGGAAACAAAGAGGCCTTTTTGTCATTGTTTTACGGAGATTTTTCTTCCCCATTGTCATCTGGGTGTATAACAATAACCCCGCTTGGTCCTATGCTTTCATTGTGTATGGGCACACCCCCAAAAAGGTAGCTCTCAAAAAGAGGCCCCTCACCAACGGTCCTTTCATGGTTTTCTTTCGGGAAAAAAAAATACAAGTCCAAACAGGTTCTGATGGCCTAGCTTTCGAATGTGAGTGGGAGACGTGGAATCCATCTGCAAGAGCTGCACACTTATTACTTCACCCAGAAACACGTATTTGCCAACCAAGATGGTATTCGGAAAGCAGCATTGTAATTTGCTCTGTAATATCAACCTGGATGGAATCACATTACAGTTACATGTAATAGTGTTACATGAGGCTCTTGTGACTGGCATGCAATGGCCACTGAACTGTTTTTTCCTCAATGCTCTAAGAAAGGCAGTATTACACAAAACACAAAAGGCAAGATCATCATTGCAGAATCTATCAAAGTGTATTCATTCAGTTTTGTACACCTTGACAAATGGACTCCCTGGGTGACATTTAACAAGGGAACGCAGAAGAAGAAAAAAACCCACAGTGTTAAAACATTTCTGAAATTGTTAACATGGATATATAAATCTTTCATATTCTCTGTGTGGCATTTGTGTCCTCCAATAGGGCACCGCTGCGCGCTCTCTTACCCGCTGTGCTCGATGTGTTTTTAAAGACACGTTTTCCGCACAGTGTCTCTTTTAAAGGTCACCGCTCACCTCGTAAGGTCTCCCCCACCTTTAAAGGCTGGTCCCTTTGTCCCCTCTTTGGGCTTCAGACGAGTCAGAGCGCCGCCGTTCCCCCTCAGAGCAGACAGATTACACGTTCAGATCCGCCATGTTGAGCGTGGCTCGAGGCCCCTCAGAGACGCAGGCCTACCTCCAAATGCACACCCTTAAGGATTTCACTACCCTTTCCATAACAGAGAAAATAACACACGCACAGTACTATGAACACCCTCTCTCTACTCGAGTTAACAAATTAAATTGTGTCCATTGTTATGGTCATGTGGAATAAGGTATAATCATGGGACTTTTTTGACCTGTGTCATTTAAGCTGTCAGAACACACAAGTGAAGGTTTGAAGGGATCTCTACACACCTTTCAGGAAACGGGGCTGAGACATAATCTCCCAAAGATAACACGCCATGTGACAGGGCTTCAAAAAATGTGATAATAAAAATGTCTGGGTGCAATGGAACCACACTCAAAGTGCATACACCTATTATGTCTGGTGTATGTACGCAGGTATGTACCCAGGCCGCCATTGTAAATAAGAACTTGTTCTTAATGGCTTGCCTGGTTAAATAAAGGTTAAATAAATCAAATAAAAATGTCTGATCAATAAATGACTACATGAATGAAGGTGGAACCCGCACACTGTGTGTAGAAGAGGGAATATCCCAAACGAGGCGAAGGCTCGATGTTTAATTTAAAGTCTTTTAATAGACAAAAGAGACAGACGTTTCGGTCAAATGACCATCATCAGTATAGCACCCACAGTGTGCGGGTTCCACCTTCATTCATTTATTTATCGCGGCTATTGCAGCTTTTGAACCTACCACCTGTGGTTACTATTATCCGGTTGGCGCGGCTTCACCTCTCCACAACAATAAATGACTACGCCATAAAAACATCCTTTGCCTTGTTGTTCGCTGGCTGGGTCCGTGCAATGTTGTCTGGGTAATAATTCTAGTCCACCACACAGAATGGTCTGAGATATTACTCTGAAACAAAGCGTTATGCTTTCCATGCAGGGGGAATGTCCAGCTAGTTGTGTGAAGCTGTCTGAGACGAAGCTTTAATATGTTGAAGGTGCAGACAGTGTGGTCCCCATGAAAATAAGTGTGGGCTAACATGCCAAGCCGGGCAGATCCTTCACCACTTCAGTCCTGGTGTCCTGCCTGAGTTCTGCTAGCCAGTAAAAAAAAATCACTTGTCATCGCTTAATTTGCTTCCTTCTCTGGCAGTGGAGGATGTTTGACAAACAGCACAGTGTCAGACGGCCATCCTCTCCTGAGAGAGACCGTTGTACTCCAGAGTCCATATCCCCCTTTTCATACATGTCAGTCTGCTGGATCGGTTTATGAGGGGGCTAACAGAATGTTCTTGTGTGTTTTGATGAGGCAGCATTATGGCTTGGAGAGTGGAACAATGCCGGATCTCATTCGGTATCAATAAATAGGTCTGAGCAATCATAACCACCCCATCATACAGCAACACGTCTGGAACGATGGCGCTTAACAACTCAGTGTTTTCATATCTGTGGTTTCCAGAGAATATTTGTCATACTGCTCCAAATCCGTAGCACATGACAGACTATCTCAGTAAGGCTTAAAATCAGAGATCGCATAAACATAACCACCAACTATGAGTGAAACCCATTCATAAGCTTGAGTTTTATGATTGTAAATTGGGCCACTTCTGCTCAAGCCTATTGTAAACATTGCATTTCTCAGCCAAAGGACTCCATATCCTGTGTTTATGACTTTTTGCATAGAAAAAAATAGCTATGCAGGATAAACAGATGAGTAGCCATGATACTGCGTTCATTTGTACCTAGCCTCCTGCCTACTACTCCACCCTAAATAAATGCACAGTAAATATTATTTATGTAATTGTATTTTATTATATCCACTAGATTACTGCAATTCATTTAAATTCCTTGTTCATACCAAGGAACATCAAGATCATGTCAAGATCATGTTCATATCAAGATACACATACCATATATCTTGTCAACTCTTCGAGGGCCAGATGTACTGAAAATATAGGTTGCTTAATTCGCTAGGAACACAACTGTAGCCTACCTGCATCTTGTCAGAAGTCAAAGCAACAACATGACTAACCACGGAGAAGAATAAAAATGATTTGGAGCATTCCCCTTCTGTTCCCATTCATTTTAGTTTCCCGGGCAGCTGGGCAGAGCACAGCATGTCCACTTTATCACACAGACACCAGAAGGTATCCCAGGGGGCTTTGCAGCTTTCCCAAGGGGCACAGCCTCATAAACACACCATACAGCGCCTGAGCTATTTTACATTCAAACAAACAAATACACGCAGGTTGATATATGGCCAAACATGTCATCGTTCTTTGGGTTGCTAGTATTTATGTGTTCCCTTAAGCAAAAAAATAAATAAATAAAACTGAGAAAACCAACCATATAATTAATCTCCACAATCAAATTCTCCACTGGCAGCTTTGATTGCAAATATTTGGTGGCTGTCAGTCTGGAAAAACATCTAACCAGCCATCAGGAATGAAAGGAAGATGGGAGAAGGCTTTTCTGTGACAGGCATTAAATTAAGCTCCTTCTCTGGTTTACAGTAACGATCTGACTGCATTGACAGAGCTGTCCAGCAAGGAGCTCAGATAAATCCCAGCTGAGATGCTTGGAGCTCGCTCCCATACCTACGACATTGATTAAAACGATGAAGGCAAACTACGGTCCACCACAAACTTCAAGAGGACAAGATCAAGCATCCCTGCCCCACCCCTCTGATGGGCTAGGGCGTTGGGCCACCACTAGCTGCCAGAGCAGCTTCACTGTGCCTTGGCATAGATCCTACAAATGCCCTGGAGCTCAATTTGAGGGATGCAATACCATTCTTCTATAAGAAATTCCACCATTTGGTGTTTGGTTGATGATGGTGGAAAACACTGTCTCAGGTGGTGCTCCAGTATCTCAATGTTAAGTTGGGTTGAGATCTGGTGATGGAGATAACTATGGTATATGGTGTACTTCATTTTCATGCTCTTGAAACCATTGAGTGACCACTCTTGCCCTGTCATCCTGGAAGAGACCACCCCCATCAGGAGAGAAATGCTTCACCATAGGATGAAGGTGATCACTCACGATAGCTTTGCATTTATTGAAATGTATCTTTCCCTCTAAGGGGTTCAGTGGACCTAAACCATGGCAGGAAAATGCACCCTGCACCATAGCAAAACCACCGGTATGCCTGATTTACTCAAGTGTTTCCTTTAATTTGGCAGTTACCTGTTGGAGCCTCAGAAACAGGATGCATGGAGAGGGAGCCTCATATTGATTCCAAAGAAATGGTCTCTAAGCACTGACAAGCAATGGAAGCACCAGTGCAAGAATTTGAAGAATGGTTCAGGCCTTCCTAGAAATTCTGTGACAAAGTTATGAGTGTGACATTAGCGAATCGATTTCCGCGCAGTGTCACTGAGCCCTAGACATTCATTTACCATTCCAGAAGCATGTGACAGCGATAAGAAAAAAGCCGAACCGCTTAAACAACGAGCATCTCCCTAATTAATAACAGTTCAGTCAAAATCATAAAAGGGATTCAGACGACAGACTTCCGCCGCCATCTCGGTGAGAAGAAGCCTCCATTGTTTTTGCCCCAGCCCGCGGCCCCCTTCCCCCTCGCTCTGGTGAGAAGGGTTGCCGGAGCCCCAGCGAGGGCTGGAGGGCTGGCTGTCAGCAAGGCCTTGTCCCGCTGTCAGGCCAGCATCAAACTCATCGATCACCGTCACACCCCCCTCCGCCCTGCGACCCAGACCCCACCGGGGGTCCATCCCAAATAAACAGGCCCGTCCACCGCCCGCGTCTGGCAACGGAGGGGCCAAATTCCTCCGCCCTGTGGTTACCGTCTTTGAAGTGAGAGAAAAAAAAGTGCCTAACCCCCGGTTTAGAAAGAGACCTCTCAGAACGGACTCCGCTCTCATCCCTCCCTGTCCTGTCCCCTTCACCCCAGTCTGGAAGGTGAGCTGATAAAAGAACCGTCAGAAAAGCAAACAGGCTTTGATGCTATGAATGGAGTGCAGTGGATGAGGAGCAGGGGCCGCTGTGTGTTTGGACCCCCTGGTCCAGGGATTGGACAAGGGGCCCTGACTGGGGACCGTTCTGTGATTGGCGCACATCTGTTTTGTCTGGTCTTTGTTTTGTTTATGTTTCATTAAGGTAATTAATTCCTGGGTCAGGACTTGAGAATGGCATCTTCAATAAAAAATGAAAAAAAACAGTGCTTGTGAGCGCTTGCGTCTTTTCCCACAAGACCTCTTTCAGTTGATTTTGCGTGGCAACAGTATTATTGCTTTGGGGCTTTCTCTGATTTAATTAGTTTTGTTTTAGAAAAGTAGGATGATGGGAATTTTATAAGTCAAATATGTCCCTGGGTGTTTGTTGGGTAGTGTCAGAAATATACAAGATGGCCCACAGAAAGGAAATATAAAAAGCACAGAGCAGATGAGTAGATTTTGATTCTCATGTCACTACCCTTAGGAGTTGTTTGAAAATTAATTATGCTTTGCCACCAAATGCTTTCTATTCTACAGTAGCAGAAGCTGGGGAAGTGCTTTTGCCAAATTAAAGTCAAACATTGTTTTATTACTACCTGCCCCTTCCTAAATTCACAGGAACTCAAAAGATATAAGGAAATGTGTCCCTCTGAGTGACAAGGCGCTGGGTCATGTCAGGGACTTGAGGAAAATACTTCATAAGTCAGAAATCTGGAGGAGAAAAACAGACTCAAACTACAAACTACTCAAGGAGTAAGTGTCCCCTCACTAAAACCTGATTTGAAAACCAAACACCATGAGTTAGAAGAACGGGAATGGGTTCCATCTGGGACCTGTCCCCAGTTAATGCAGGCTAATGCCTGCATGAAAGCCATTCAAACCTAGAAATCACAGACGCCTGGAGCACGAAGGCGTGTGGCTTGTGGGGGAGCAGCCAAAACGTGTCCTGCGAAGGTGTCAAACCGTTACCATCTGAGGTGACGTCAGATTCAGCCTGCCTCGAATCCCTTAGATGTGAGGCAACTGGCAGATCCATTCCTGGATAAAATGACCATGGCACGCAGCGAAGAGGCTAGCCCAAGTTGACCTGATTACGCCCATTGATTGAAACGTTACGTTGGCATACGACCCTCTCTCAGGATCAGTCTTTCCTTGTCGCTAATTGGGGTTAAATGCCAGCCAAACCAAAGCTCCTGCACTGAAGAAGATGTTCCTGGGTCTGAAGAAGGATGACAGTGAGAAGTAATAAGGTGAGCGTGAGAGCCTAGGCACAAACTGGGGCAAGCGAGAGAACCACCGACTTCAACCTGTCATGCCTCTTTACTGGGTCAGACTCGCGTGTCGGCGAAAAACACGGAGAACGTGAGCAAAGCGACAAATGGCCGGGCCGGAAATCAAGACGCGTGGTGTTCCCTGAAAAAAAATGAATACACAAGTACGTAGGCAGTGTAGTGACATTAGTATGGGTCGCAACAACGTACACTTATTCAATATTTACATGGGGACGGCAGCCAGTAGAACTTGTCAGCGCAAATAACAGACAAGCAATGACTCATGCAGGAATAATGTGACATTTATTCATTCATTTGAAATATCAATGTAAATCAATTGATCTTCTGTAATAAAGCCAATTACCAAAGTGCTGATTAATAAACATACTAAGTAAACACTCCAGATATTAAAGAAACAATAATAATAAGCAAGATAAACTAAATAATAAACAGAGTGGAGTTATTTGGTCCTGAGACCATACCGTTAAGTGATTAATGTCAGGGTATTAGTACATGTTAGTCCATCATTAAAACACTCTCACTGTAAGTTGGTTGTAAGTTATAAGTTATCTGGCAATAATACATGGAAGAAAATGGGATGTTTATTTAAATAAATTACAAGTATGCCAACTTAAACATACATTGCAAATCAAATAAATTCAATAAGCCTATGTTATGGCAGTATGCAATCCTATTTGATGCCAGTGAAGGATAGAAAAAGTTTAAATACTTAATGAGACCAAGAGGACCAGTCTTGGATCCATGCTGCAGCTTCTCAACTGGGTTGAAGAAGGTGAAATTCAAACTCTTTACACAGTCTTAAGGCTGTACGTGTACGCAACACGAGTGGCATTGTTCACATACTCCACTGCATACTTTTCGTCTGTCTGGATGTAGCCATGTATTGTATTTTTTAAAAGTGAAATGCCAAATAAGGTAAACTAAACTAAACAACGGTGATGGTATAGATGTTATTAGACCATTAAATGTATCCTGGCGTTACGACGGAGAGTATGTTTCCCTCATTCTACCAATGAGAGAAATTTACGATGAAAAGAATCATCAGTATTTCTGTATGTCCGCCAGGACATTTGATAGCTTGCTTTGTCGGGTGTCCCCGCTCATTACACATCAAGACACGTACAGTGAGCCAGTGGGTGGAGCGGCTTGCCATCACCCTCCGCTTTCTTGCCTGCCCCATGATGTATGTCGCTATTGCACTTCGCGTACGCATAACGTCAATTTCTTGAGGACGTGCACAAAGTACGCACCCAACAACCACAGAATACATGTGGCAGCCATTTTACATACGCGTATTTAAAGTGAAGTATTCTTAGGCCTTTAGGTTCACAGGAGAAGGGTGCGAAGGGACTGAAATCCAGTTATTCAGCCTTTGAGCGGGGGTGCAGTTGTAACTTCTCAGAACACGCAAGTAAGTTACTGTTCTGTGGTCTAGTTGGAGGACTGGGGACCGTTGACCTGTGTTGTGTGGCTGGCGCAGCGGGACTCTTTCAGAATGTGTGAGAAGTCCTTTCCACGTCTATGGCTGCAGGACTCAACACTGTGGATCAGGTCGTGGAGTAGCTGGCACAGCCGAATGTGCCAGAGAAGTGAGAGAAGTTCTTCCATGGGACTGGATGCAGGCGGTCGCGAGGCGCAAAGATTCAGGGAGCTTCCTCAGCTGGACACGGGGCGCTTCTCATCAGAGAGCAGTTACCACAGGCGCAGGATCATATGCGTGTCTTCTCAGGACAGCTCTCACCCTCTGCGCTAGATCCGGTGTGTGTCCTGTCAGGAAAGCTCTCACCTTTGGCCCTGGGTTGAATGTGTGTCTTGTCCCCATACCAGAAGATCAAAGGGGACTGACATCCACGCCAACAGTTGGGCCATCAGGTGAGCAAATGGTCATCTCCAGCATCGTCCCCGCCTGGGACCTCACACCTACGTGTGAGCCTGGAGATTGTGTTTGAGGGTATACAGCCCCTCTCCTTTGATGTTCATGTCTGGGATATTGCTCCTGTTATTCTGAGGCCATTAGGTCTCTGTCCCCAACAGAGCCCTGCACGTGCTACAGCGGAGTGCTCTGCCATGGGCTGATAATGCTGCTCTGCAACTCTGTTTCTTACCCTCACTCCATCTGATAATGAAATTGGAAGGGATCTGAAGAATTAACAGCCCAAAGATCAGAAGGCTTTTTCACCATCTGAACTGGACTAGGCTGCTTGGACTACAAATTAGGAATTTACAAACTCTGCTTCAAACTCGATTATCAAAATTTGCCAGTACCCTAGCACAGTAAAATGGACTAAACCAGTTTATTCTCCGCTTGCTCTTCTTTTTCCCCTCCTTGGCCTGTTCGCTTTTCTGCAAAACACTTTGTGCAGTACTCTGTGACGATTCCTTTGTTGAGAGCTCTATATTTATGACAGATAGCATATCAGCCCTGTGTTCTGTACACCAGCTCAAGGCCGAAATTACCATATATATTGGGGGGGACACATCCCCCCCAATATTCAGATATGCTCAAAATGTCCCCCCCAATATATAGCCTAGCTTAGGGTTTGGCAGATTTGGTCCCCCCCAATGTTGACTCCATGGTTACGGCCTTGCACCAGCTGGCTGACCAATAGGAGAGCACAGTAAAATGGTACGGACCAATGGCGGCACACCTGACCTGCAACAGCACCAATGGTACAAAAAAGCGAATTCTCTGAATGCAAGAGCCACATGCCCACAGTCAAGCCCCAAGGGTATTTGTGTGTTGAAGTATACGGTATCAATTACTCTATGATGTTAATTTCCCAGTGACACTTGGGCAGATACAGTGATTTACAAAAAAAACATGCTCAATAAAACAGGGGTCCATGTTTTCGGTTCGCACACTTCAATAATGACCTTCCTAATTAATGAATTTAGCCCATCCACGGTTGTAGTGATGTGTACCACCTTTAAAATTGATTCAAAGAAGAGAGAACACCTGAGCAGTAATCAATGTATTCATATGTTTGTCAAAACAAACAAGGCTTCCAGAAAATGTTGCCCCTATTACAGAGAGCAACGAATTTAAATCCTCTACTCAGTTTTCATGTTGATTGTCTATTAGGGATAATCCTAACCTCAAATCAAGCACTTCTGGTTTATAGGCCTACTGTAAGAGGAATATAATGAACAGTCCACCCCACACTCAGGAAACAGCAGTCATACCATTCATCAAATGGTGGTCTCACCAAAAAATGTTATGCTGTAATGATCTTCTCTCCATTTAAACATTTTGACATTGAACATGAACAACCACATATTTTCAATGTTCAACATATTTTAGTATTTTCATACTAAATCAATTAGTTTCCCAGTTTCCCTTCTCAAAGTGCCAGTGGTGTAGTCTGAATACCGCAGGCTATAATGTAACAGCTCTGACACTAAGCTAGGTTTAATTTTTGGAGCCTGTCTGAACACCGCTGGCTATAATTTGTCAACTCAGACACTAAACCAGGTTTAGTTTTAGGACTGTTCGAACACTGCTGGGTATAAGGTAGCAGCTGCCTATTCCAGAATTTCAACCTGACATCTCAAAGTGCCACCGGTGTAGCTTTGGGAGGCTGTCTGAACACCGCGTGCTATAATGTAACAGCTATGACATTAAGCTAGGTTTAGTTTTAGGAGCCTGTTTCTACATCACTGGCTACAGTGTCCCAGCTTTCATTTTTGGAGCCTTTCTGAACACCGCTGGCTATGATTTGTCAGCTCAGACACTAAAGCTAGGTTTAGTTTTAGGAGTTTCTGAACTCTACTGGGCACAAAGCAGCAGCTGCTATATTCATGCATTCATTTTATTAATGTATTAAGGAGACACTATTTTAATTGTAACAGTCATTATCTAAATATGTAAATGTTGTTCAATAGTGTATTCTATACAGAAGTACAGAGTAGTGTATTCGGATATACAGAAGCGGATTCGTATACGGATATCGCCTTAATATGGCTTCTGCACACTGCCGTGGACCATCGGCGATGGCGGTGACACGTGGTGGAAAAGGTCTTGAAAAAGCGTCTGGAGTCTGACGGAGAACAGAGGGTAAAGCATTTGTGGAGGGTGGGGAGTGATGTAAAACACGTGGCAATGCGATCGGCAGAGAGGCACGCCAGCCGCCGCTTTGATCCCCCGGCCAGGACCATCAGCCCCTGGGGCAACACCACGCGGCTCAAACCGCTCCGCGCGGCCTCGGCGGGGACATAAGGACGGAAAAAACGACGATCGCGCCGGGCTTAAAGAAAAAAAAACCCACTCGCGAGAGGAGATACTGGAATGGTTTTACTGCGTCTGTTTCCGCAGTCAGTAACCTTTTACGATAAGCGCATGCAACTCCAATAAAAGGGAAACATTTCGGGCTGCATACCCATCAAATGATGAGGTCATATGGTATCATTCAGACTAAATGTAATTTTCGGGGGTTAGAACTGCCACGTGTCATCCGACTGGGCGTGGAGCGTGTCCTCTTAGGCGCAACGTATCCCTTAGGCTCGGCGCGTCCTCGTAGGTGCCAGGTGTCCTCGTAGGTGCGGCATGGCCTTTTTGATGTTGTGCAAAACTGTGTTAATTGTGTCTGCTGCGTTGAGAAGGAAACTGGCCTGACTGAACACTCTTGCGGGAGAACTAGCCTTAGCAATCAGAGAGTGGGGAAATTAATGAGCTCTCCTGCTGCTCGGCTCAGAAACAAAGCCAAGCAACAGAACATGACCCCCGAGCCTCTGCCAAACACTGCAATGCATATTATAATTGTGAAATGTATAATTACACATTCCTAAATATATGCAACTGGAAAATCTCAAAAAGGATATATATTTATTTAGGCTCCCCTAGATTTCACTGAAAGGCATCACCTCATTACCAATATGATCATGAGAACTGATCAACTAAAAGAGAGTAAGAGCTGTCAAAATCACAGCCTGACAGAAGTCAAAGGTATCACTGTTATGTTCACGAACACTGGGCTGGCAGCACTGATATGTTCTGGCAATTGAGCAAACGACCAACATCTAACCAAACGCCTCTGTTAATGTGTGTACTTCCACAGTAAGGCTGTGCCAGAGCACAATCACACATTATGTAGAGCGCACACTCACTCACAATCACACGTTAGGTAGAGCACACACTCACACACAATCACACTTTAGACAAACCATGCACTCTCACACACAATCACACATTAGGTAGAGCACACACTCACACACAATCACACATTAGACAAACCATGCACTCTCACACAATCACACATTAGGTAGAGCACACACTCACACACAATCACACTTTAGACAAACCATGCACTCTCACACACAATCACACATTAGGTAGAGCACACACTCACACACAATCACACATTAGACAAACCATGCACTCTCACACACAATCACACATTAGGTAGAGCACACACTCACATACGATCACACATTAGACAAACCATGCACTCTCACACACAATCACACATTAGGTAGAGCACACACTCACACACAATCACACATTAGACAAACCATGCACTCTCACACACAATCACACATTAGGTAGAGCACACACTCACTCACAATCACACATTAGACAAACAATGCACTCTCACACACAATCACACATTAGGTAGAGCACACACTCACACACAATCACACTTTAGACAAACCATGCACTCTCACACACAATCACACATTAGGTAGAGCACACACTCACACACAATCACACTTTAGACAAACAATGCACTCTCACACACAATCACACATTAGGTAGAGCATGCCCTCTCACACAATCACATGTTAGTCACGGCTACAAGGTCCAGTCAGAGGATCCTGAGAGCAGATCAGTGCTTAAACATCCTGGAAAAGCAAGAGCCGGGGTCTGTCAGTCTGTATTAAATTTATCCCTTAGCCTAGCGCTTTTCATCCTGCGAGTCTTTGGTTGCTTGTTAAAATACCCTGTCACACTTTCCTCAGCTGCATTAATAAGGTCTGATAACTAATCATGGGATAGAGAGCCTAGGCATTGTGTATCCAGGAAAATCCACCCGGAATGTAAACCACCGCGGTCTCAAAGGAGGGCCGGGGCAGCTGTGGACACGGGACGCCCCGTAGACCCACAGACATCCGGCCCGGGGCCTCGCCATTTTTATGTGTTGTTTTTAGATTGTATTTTGGGTTTAAGGAATTTCACACAGATAGCGGACGGCACACCTGCTCCGTGGCCTCGTAATGAAAGCCCCCCCCCGCAGATCTGCGCACGAGCGGACCCGGGTAATAGCCAGCAGCGCTGGGCTGACAAACAACGAAGGACAACAACCTGCATTTCAAGATCACGGCAAGGTCGTTTTTTGGGGGTGTTTTTTTTACTCCAGCGATGGCAACAGCGCTGTGGTTATAGCATTTAACCTCTCCACGGGCACACAGGCGACATCTCAAAATGGAATTATTGAGCGTCGTACTGTTTTCGGATTTGATCCCAGCACTGAAATAGATCATTAAATGTGAATCAAGTCGCTGTGACCCCTGCCAAACACGGTGATGCCAATGGTCATTTATTCTGGACATAGATTTTTATCATTTATAATTGTCCTGTTGCATGTAGTCATGTTGTATCACACATTTTGTGTTATGGTTTGGCTTTTTTACATTTGACATGCTTGTTTTAAAATATATATAAAATATATACATGTATATAAATATGTAAACTTGTGTTTATCTACTGATTACCTATTTTCTATTACATCTTGTTAAATTTGTTATTACTGTTTTATTTCCTTCCATGTGGTTACTTTTTTTCCTTTCTTAAATGCTGTTGATACATTTTGTGTGTTTAGATATAGGAAAATGATCATCTAAAGTTGTATATTACACTTTGTCATTTCTCAAAGACATGAGTCCCCATATCTCGTAGCACAGGAGAGGTGGAGGAGAAGAAGTTTGATCAAGCAATTATCTGCCTGCTACTAAGCCCCCGATACAATACATATCATAAAAAAGTAAATAGACCCATGTGGTTCTGTCACTTGATCGACCCAAAACTTGCCTCTTTATTTTTGCGGGGTTTATTGTTTCCAATGAGCAGGTCAGTCAAAGGTGTGATTTAATCCAGCCGTACGTTCCAGAAGACAGACTGTACGTCGATAGATGATACGGAAACCAGAATAGCTGACACCTGTGTGCTTGTCATGAGCGAAGGGAGTGTGCCCGGATTTTCATCGGTGTGAAAAAACGATCCGGTTTCCTCTGTTTAATCTCAGAAACGTACAGCAGCTCGCAAGCATCCTGTTTAAACTCTGCGTGGATGTGGAGTTCCCGGCTTTCAAATTCTGCAGTGCTGCACCCAGCCACGAGAACATAATGATACATAACACCTCTAATATATAAGAAAAAGAGGGAGAGCCCGGGCCCCATGTTGGAACAGTCTCAGAAGCACAGACGAGGTTATTCATTTTAATAGTATTCATTATCTTCGACGCTGGCCACGGCGACCGGGGTTCGATTCCCCGTCGCGACCAGAGTCAGCTCTGGCCGGGAGTGCCACCAGGGGTGGCGATTGGCTGTCCGCCCCAGGGAGGGGGGAGGGAAGCCGACAGGACGTTCGCTGCGCACAGGAGTGGCCCTGTAGTACCGGGTTACAATCGACGGCCTGGCAAGTGCCGTCTCGGAGGAGACGATGCTTTGCCTTAGTCAATTACTAGGGGGGATTGACATAAAAATAACGGGTGTAATTGGCTACTAAATTGGGATAAAATGGGATAAAATCTGAAACAAAATCTTTTTATTTATTTTTATAAATAGTATTCATTATCAGTACACACCGTCAAAAACATACAAGTCATGCACGTGCACACACACACAAACACAGGATCACATGCGCACACACATACACACACACACTCGCACACGCGCACACACACAGGTTCACGCGTGCGCACACATACAAAAGGGTGCCAGCTCGACTCACAAGTGGGCACTGCTTACGTGCACTTGAGCAAAACATTTAAATGATATCAATCTAAATGATTTCGGTAAACACCCGGCTGTAATACAATATGAATGTTAGCTACGTGAGTCGACCCTGCACACGGGGGTCTGCCAAGCAATTAAATGATAATATTAATCAGTCTGGGATAAACATGTCAGTTCCACATGGACCGCAATCTCAAAACTTGTTCCGAACCTACACAAGTACCTAATGATGCACACACTTCACACTGCACACTGCACTGCACATGATGCACAAAGGGCTGGCAGTGTGGTATAATGGTTAGGGAGCTGGGCTTGTAACGTTAAGGCTGCAGGTTCAATCCCCAGGTGGGACACTGCCGTTGTACCCTTGAGCAAGGTACTTAGCCTGAATTGCTTCAGTTAATATCCAGCTGTATAAATGGATTGTAAAGAAATGTAAACTGCATAATGTAATGCACACAAACACACACACACACATACACGGGCGTTCACACATCCACACACACTGCGAGCAGAACTGGAACACGCTGCATCACTTCTCCTCCAAAACAACAGGCGACGGCACATTTAACAAAAGGGCGTTCTCCTCACGCTGCGACGTCAAAGCCGAGCTGATGACTCAGATCAGTGAAAAGTGGGTCTCCGCACCTTGGAACACCGTGCCTGTGATGACGATCGAGCCTCTTGGAGTAATCAATCCGTTAACACCGCGAGCCTGCCCTGAGGTCAGAGCTGCCCGGCTCTCCATCCCGGGAAGGCTTTGTGTGCCCGGGTGCAGCTGTCACACTCTGGTAACATAAGCCCTTATTAGCCTCCATTAGCCCACTCTCAAACTAATAAGAGATTGTCAAATACATCCAAACATTCACACAACTGCGCACAAATATGATAACATGCTGGACGGGGATCTTAATGCAGAGCTATCGGCTGTCTGTTCACTTTGTCTCCATCGTTTGTCTCCTTCAAGATCCCCCTGCAGTATTGCTTTCAGCGGGGGGGAATTCTGCCACTGATATCTGTCTCTTTTGGCCTTTTCAAAAAGTTAATAACAGAAACATTGGCCCATACTGCCTCACTCACTGCTTAATGCCATGAATCTTTGCAGCGTTCATATTTTGTGGCACATAAACGTATTCTCGTGGACTACATTATTGTAATGCATAAATCCTGGGGTGCTGTTACTTCATTTCAACAGGATAGGATCAATAATTTACAGCATGTGTTTGGACTGTCAACGCAGGCATAATACGACAAGCATGGCCTTTTCTCCTTGGTTAAGCATATACGGTGCTGTACTGTTCAATAAGTACAGTGAGTTTCGTTGCCGGCAAATGATCAAACACAGGCTATTCTGTGAGATATTATTTTGAGATATTGTCATATTAACCCATATCCGCCTAACCCATTATTCTGTATAAACACGGTGTGCCTAGCCACATAACACACCCATTCACACTCAGCCAACCATCAGTCTAACACTTCCCTCTTATTGGAAATTGAAAGAGAAACAATAGGCAAATTATGTATCATTAGAAAGAGAATGAAATTATCTTGTGTTATGCCCAATCACAAAAAAGTTGCAATTGAAAATCATCATATACAAATGATGAGATTGAGATGTATTGAGATATATTGTATGTCATATCAATTAAATATTTTAACAAATTAGTTGTATTATATACAAAATATGTGTGTAAATTAAGTAAAGATTAATTCTTACACTTTTACATTTGTTTGTCACATGTGCATTACCATTTAGAAATTTGACATGAAGAGTTATATTTCAATTAATTGAGTTTGTATCATTCTCTGTAATGTCACAAGTTCATCTCATTCTTCATTTTGTTATTAGTTTCAATTTTGTGCGTGCCTTTTGTTTGTTGTGTCAGTCAGGATCATCATAAGCAAACTTCTGCCAATGGAAGCAGCCAAATCATGGATCAGGACACATACACACTTCACATACCGAACAAATGAAAATTGTGTCAACACGTTGAACGTGCACCTTACAAGTACTAGCAGTTTCCATTTGCTTTGGTGTGTGAGGCAAATCCTGATTGAACCTTCTGCCATTGTCTAGAGCTGGAGTTCCTACTGCTTTCCTGTAGCTTATACCTATCATGTTTGTTAATAGAGACTCTGAAGTCGTGCAATTTCATCTTTGTATTATGAGATTTATTGTAAAAAAAGCAAGCATGTAGCAAATTATTTTAAGGTGCCACTTTAGTGACTTTGTTTGTCTCTTGTAACAGGCAATTTTTTTGTCAGCCAAGTCTACACCCCCCATGTGTGTGTTATGTAATGATATAACATTTGGACGTTGCACCTCAACAAGCATTTCAATTTCATTGAATTTCTGCTACGGGATTTTCCGTAGGACGGCGACTGTAGCGTTTGCGCGGTCTACAGAAAATCCCTTGGGTTAAACTGAGTTTTTTGTGGACAGCTACAAAACGATTTGCAGCGTTTGCCCTATAAAGGTTCAGGAATCGAAAACAGCTAAATGCCAGCAAAGTGGATAAATGGTCATGATATCTGGATATGCAGGCCTCTGCACTTGGGTGGCTTTGTCACATTTTTAAACTAGTCTCTTTCTGAGTCCACGGGGCCCGTGCAGCTCCTGCCAAACCACAGCGTGAAAGCCCAACCAGGAAACATACCTGAGGGTGGGCGGGTGCTTGAGACGCACAGTCGAGGGCCCTTGGGCTGCGTTACCGCGAGTTACAGCCGCAGCAACTATGCGAAGGAAACGCAGCATCAGCGCGGACAACAGAAGTCGAATCAGTAGTCTTGTGGCATTTCACATTTGTGGCTTTCTCTTGTGTCATGTTGATTCAATGAGGTATCGGGTCAATTTAGCATATCCGTTGTATGTGACCAACACTTCCGGCAAAAGTGTTGGTCTGTGGCATTGCACGTCTGTGACTTTTGTTGTCTTCTGTTGATTTAACGTAGCATCAGGTCAATTTGGCTCATCGGTTCTACCTCATAAGAACATAAGAACATAAGAATACATAATGATGAGAACGGGCCTTTCGGCCCATCTTGGCTCGTCGTGTCCTAATCTAAAGAACATCTAGTACTACATCTAGCCTGGCCTTGAATAGCCCGAGCGTTTCTGCCTCTACTACCTGACCTGGCAAGCTGTTCCAGGCATCATGTGGTGGCACAACCAAGTGTCCCTTGTGCTAAAAAGCAGAGATTACTAGACTTCCCCACAGGAAGGAAGTGGCATAGTTCTGACCGTTCACCAATCCGAGCTGCCTCTGAATGCTCGCACCACAAGGCTCTGCTGGATTCCAGGGGGCCGTTTGTGTTCCCCCAGTCTAACTACACTCTTTAAACACACATCGAAAATACCAAACAGCTATTTGGGAAAAGTCCTAATAACTTTTGCATAGGGCTTTCCCCAAGCAGCAGCCCTTTAATGGGCAGTATCCTGCCACTCCATTCAAACCCAGACTATAGTAACTCCACATGTAAAATTCAGACAGAACAACAGCCCTTTCACAAGCTCCCTCATCTCATCAATGACTTCTCATCAGCAGAAGCATTTCGCAGCAAACACGTGTACATACTCGTGCACACAGAAACGCTCACACTCACACACACACGTGCTCATGCGCACATGCACCCTCTCATGCACACATGAACACACACAAACACACGCGCGCACACATACACACGCACACGTGTGCACTCACACAAACACATATACTACAAACGCGTACTCACACACACACACACGCACATATGCTCACACACACATGCTCACGTGCACACGCAAAAACACACACACACACACATACACACACATATACATGCTTATGCACACACACACAATATACCTCTTAACATCTTTTGACTAAGTCTGTGTAGAGCAAAATGAAGCTGAACACTCTATGCGCGGTGGTGATTTCTCCTGGGACCCAGCTGAACTGAAATAATAACACAGACAGAGCCCAGTTTCGCTGCCGGCCAGCTGCCAGTCCATTTATTATCCTACCACAGAGCTACCCCAGCTCTAGTGAGGGCTACATACAGTCCAACCAATTCCCCTGCTACCAGTGTCCCTACATTTATAGATTTCTGCTGGCGTCTTATAGAGTTGTAACCCAATCCCTAAAACTGGACTATATTTCCATATGTATTGATAATGATAATCTTTCCAGTGCTGGGTGAAAGTGATCTGGTTTGGATGTACCAAGTATTGATAAATCACACTTTCAAGAGCACTCGGTATGTCAAAACAAGCACTTTCCCTGCAGCGTATTTTTTTCCTAATGCCTATGCAATTGTTTGAGATTATTGAAAAGATTTTCGAGCCTTGCAATACTGTTACAAAGCAAGTATGAGCTAAGCTACTTACTTACTGTAGATAGTCCCCTCCCCCTTTATTTAAAAAAGTCCCGCTGTCCCTTTTCTCCACACAATTTTGGATTCACCAGTCGTGCCTATGCCAACTGCACCAGGGCAAGGAGCACTGCAGATGAAGCATGGTCACTCCTCTCATGCACTCCCCATTGAGCTACACCACATCACACCAACAGGCCACATAGCACTATAGGAGAGCTAACATCAAGCAAGTTAGTTATATTTCCCGCCAATGACAACTGGTAACCTTTGGGGACCAAGCACACCCTTGGGAGGAACTAATCCCAAGGAAACCTAGCTAGCCTTCGCCACTGCAGACCCTCAACCATAGTCTAATAGCTTTGCTATTAGCCATAGCTAATGGCCATAGCTAAAGCCCAGGACCGAACCTACATCTCAACGTCTCAGTTATAGGCTCAGCCTGGAATTACGGTGAGCGCCTTTGCCACCCGAGCCCTTTGGCAGGATCACCTCAGCTCATAATTTACCGCACTGAAAAAAAACCTTGCAAATGCAGCTCTTCAGCTTTTCACATTTATTGTGCACGTTTATTTTTTATCTTGCGGCAGTGTGGTATAATGGTTAGGGGACTGGGTTTGTAACATTAAGGTTGCAGGTTCAGTCCCCAGGTGGGACACTGCCGTTGTACCCTTGAGCAAGGTACTTAACCTGAATTGCTTCAGTTAATATCCAGCTGTATAAATGGATTGTATGTAAAGAAATGTAAACTGTGTAAGTCACTCTGGATAAGAGCGTCTGCTAAATGCCTGTAATGTTGCCTTGAGCATTAAAACAATTATGGTATCCTGTTTTCAATTTGATGTGTGAAGTATGTTCTTGAACTTTTTTTTTACCTGACAATACAAAGTTTGCAATCTTGACAAGAGATCATTAGATGTATAAAAATACATTAGTGAGAAATGGCGCTGCCGTTGTTTCCACTTTTTGAAATAGACTAAGAACACGGCAGTAGGGAGAACCCATGTTTTTTCCTCTCCTATCTCCAAGCACTCTGAAGTGAAATTAAATCATGTGTGTCATTTATATTAGTTTTTCTAGACAAGTAATACATTAGCAATGGGATCATTTTACACAGGACAACTAAAAATGACCAAAACGTGACCACAACCATGGCCTCTAGTCAATCGAACTGCTCTGGCCTTTTTTTCAAGTAATTTAAGCAAAAACTGTCCTTTTGTCAAACTTAAGAACAAACAAAACCAAGTGAATAATAAATAGAAACGCTTGATTGACACGTCACAAAACACTTTTTTATGGGATAAAAAGCACTCAACTGCATAAAGCCCATTCTCCAAACATTCAACTGTCTCCCACTTATGTCCACACACACACACACACACACACACACATATATGCACACACTCTCACACCCACATTCACAAACACACACATACACATACACATACATACATACACTTACACAAATAAAGAGAGAGACACACACACACACACACACACACACACACACCCGTCCCTGGTCACTTCCCACTTTTTTGCATGCCAAACTCTGAATGACTCTGCCAGTTCCCTGATGAGGTGCTGCAACACAGATTCAGAGCCCTACAGTAACTGCTTCAGCCTGCTCCGACTGCTGGACCACACAGCACACACACCCTCCTGGTGACTAGAGGGCTCAGGTTCCCCCACTGACAGCAATGAGGGGCCTTTGTGTTTCTGAATCACATTTTCACCCAGAGGAAAGACATTAGCAACGCAGCTCTTTTTCTCCTGATCTTTGGTCTACATATACATATAAAACCATACTTTTACCCTCTCTTGATAATCACAGGTTATTGATGGGATAGTGTTTTTGTACTTGGTATATTCTAGACCCAGATGACATATAGATTCAGAAACTATGATCATTTTCAAACCTAGTTCAGGGCACCAAACCGAGGAGGACATCACCTGTTTGTCTCTCCCTCTCCGGATGTTGCTTGTGAATCGTTTGTAAAAGGACAGTGTCCTCCACACATAGACAGAGCACTGTTTCAGTATTAATTGGTGCAGTTAATTCATTAATGCACAACATGTAACATGTACCATTTCCAGAAAACTTTTGTTGCTGAAGGTGAACGGCATGCAACCTAGCAAGCTTGAAAACAAGCAATGTGAAACCAATCATATTACAGTCTGCTGCAGGCACGTGCCGTGAGCTTTAAGATTTGGCAAGCATCAAAGATTTTTTTAATACACATTGTTACACGTTGTGGCCAGAACAAATGATATGGGTGAGTGCAGTGCAAAGGAAATGTCATTGACGTAAATTGCTGCCCTAGAACCCGCCGATCAATGGGAACGTGAATGTAACAGAGCGGACTTTATGGCCAAATCGTTTTTAAATCCAGGACTGTAAAATGGCTGATATCATAAACGTAAATTAGGGATTGTCACATATTGAGCCAAGCAAGCTTATGTCCATTAAAACATACAGTGAACCACATTGCCAGACAAGCTTGTTTTTAAAGACACAAAAAGGAAAAGGATGCCAGTCGCGATATAATGTTTCAACATCAAGGGCCGCACACGTTGATCTTCGCTCATCGATTAGTTCAGAACCAGCGGAATGGACAGGGACAATTAACTAATCTCTGATCATCAAATACAACGTTCTCAACCTCAATGCATAAGGCATACCTTCAAAGATAAAGTAGACACGGCGGTCTATAACCCTACACAACTTATTTTAAAATAAAGTAGACACTGCAACCTAACGTTACAACTATAAAACAAACAGAGCATAACATGACACGAACACGATTGCCAGGATGCAAGTCGTATAGCCCAGAGCCTTATATACAACGTAGCCTATAGAGCCAAAATACAAAACGCGCCACATAACTCTATAACCGACGCAGCACAGCAGTCAACTCAGACCGACACTTCATAGCCTATCGGGCTAGCCAGAAACGACGTTAGAAGTGCTCTATGTATACAAGCGACCGCTATGAACCAGCATCCAGACTTTTAAATATGTTATCTTACCTTTACTTGAACATGAAATCCATGTGTCTCTCCTTGCGAATGAACATCCCCGTGACTTTGTTGTTGCCCACTTGTTGCAGTTTTAAAAGCCTCTCCTTCTCAATTGAAATCAGGGCCAGCGATGAAAGCCGTCCTTGACTGGTGCAATTTCGACTGAGGGTCTTCACTCTCTTCATCGTAGAAAAAGACCTCTCAACAAATACTGTTGTTGCCGGTATTGTCAAGACTAACTTCAGCAACTTTGTTACCTCAGGAACTATTTCCACCAAATCATGCTGAACTAGAAATCCAAGTATCTCCCCAGGTGTTTTGTCCCTCATCTCCTCTATTTGGTAAAGTTCAAACAAGTCGGCCTTAAGTCTGATAAAGTCAAAGTACTTAGCATACACCGCCAGGGTCTCAAACTGTTTGTTGTCAAACTGTTTTGACATTTGATTAAATTGCTTGCAGTCAACGAGGCCAACGAAACCTAAACTGTAAAAATTGCGGAATCGAGCCTGCATTTGTGCAAAGATGTCATTTAAAATCTTGTCAAAAATCAAAATCTAAAAATGCTTCTTTCACCTCTCGGTTCAGTACGTAGCGCAGTATGACTGATGCCTGGGCTTTATTTGTTACATCTGTTGATTCATCAACCTCTACAGCAACAAAGGGCGCTTCAGAAATCTCATTTTTAATGTTGTTAATGATAACGTCTCCGATCGCCTCAATCAGATTGTTTTAGATCTTGTTAGATAGGCTAGAGAAAACAGTGGATCAGCTTTTAAATGCATGACTAAATTCGTATCATACTTTGCAATGAGATGAATCAGTTCCACGTCGTTCCCACGGTTCAAAGAGTCCTTGCCTTCCTTGTCTCCCCAAAATGCTAATTCTTACTTAGCTAGATAGCAGGTAGCGTCAATCAGTTTGTTCAGTGTATCTCTATTTTCCCTAACCTTTCTATTGTGAAGTTCGACTGATAATCTCATTTGCTCATCGAGAGCTAAGTCGATATGGTTAGTGCCAAATGTTTTCAATGCTACCTGGCTTCTGATGTGGACTGCGGTCTTTTCATGTTTACTGAGTGCGTTTGTCAGGTTGTTAAGGTCCCCATAGCCTTTCTGAGCCCACACACTCAGCTGTTGAAAATAGTGCGCAGGAGTAGCAAAAATAGGCGGCTACTCGCTGCATAGCCACATAGCCACTCCTTCCTCTCATACCAGGCTTCTTGGAATCCCCTCATGATCATTCCTTTTTGAGTGCGAAGATCTTTCAAAGCAGGTTTCGGGCGGCCTTTAGACAGTAATTCATTTTTTCCTGCGAAATCAAGTTTGCGAAATCACCGTAGGTCGTTGATGCTTACAGTACGGCTATCCATTTTTACTGTCATATAGCCCAGAGCCTTATATACAACGTAGCCTATAGAGCCAAAATACAAAATGCACCACATAACTCTATAACCGATGCAGCACAGCAGTCAACTCAGACCGACACTTCATAGCCTATCAGGCTAGCCAGAAACGATGCTAGAAGTGCTCTATGTATACAAGCGACCGCTATGAACAAGCATCCATAATGACTTTTAAATATGTTATCTTACCTTTACTTGAACATGAAATCCATGTGTCTCTCCTTGCGAATGAACATCTCTGTGACTTTGTTGTAAAAGTGCCTGCTTGTTGCAGTTTTAAAGCCTCTCCTTCTCAATTGAAATCAGGGCCAGCGATGAAAGCCGTCCTTGACTGGTGCAATTTCGACTGAGGGTCTTCACTCTCTTCATCGTAGAAAAGACCTCTCAACAAATACTGCAGTTGCCGGTATTGTCAAGACTAACTTCAGCAACTTTGTTACCTCAGGAACTATTTCCACCAAATCATGCTGAACTAGAAATCCAAGTATCTCCCCAGGTGTTTTGTCCCTCATCTCTTCTATTTGGTAAAGTTCAAACAAGATTGGCCTTAAGTCTGATAAAGTCAAAGTACTTAGCATACACCACAACTACATACACCGGGTCTCAAACTGTTTGTTGTCAAACTGTTTTGACATTTGATTAAATTGCTTGCAGTCAACGAGGCCAACAAACCTAAACTGTAAAAATTGCGAATCGAGCCTGCATTTGTGCAAAGATGTCATTTAAAATCTTGTCAAAAATCAAAATCTAAAAATGCTTCTTTCACCTCTCGGTTCAGTACGTAGCGCAGTATGACTGATGCCTGGGCTTTATTTGTTACATCTGTTGATTCATCAACCTCTACAGCAACAAAGGGCGCTTCAGAAATCTCATTTTTAATGTTGTTAATGATAACGTCTCCGATCGCCTCAATCAGATTGTTTTAGATCTTGTTAGATAGGCTAGAGAAAACAGTGGATCAGCTTAAATGCATGACTAAATTCGTATCATACTTTGCAATGAGATGAATCAGTTCCACGTCGTTCCCACGGTTCAAAGAGTCCTTGCCTTCCTTGTCTCCCCAAAATGCTAATTCTTACTTAGCTAGATAGCAGGTAGCGTCAATCAGTTTGTTCAGTGTATCTCTATTTTCCCTAACCTTTCTATTGTGAAGTTCGACTGATAATCTCATTTGCTCATCGAGAGCTAAGTCGATATGGTTAGTGCCAAATGTTTTCAATGCTACCTGGCTTCTGATGTGGACTGCGGTCTTTTCATGTTTACTGAGTGCGTTTGTCAGGTTGTTAAGGTCCCCATAGCCTTTCTGAGCCCACACACTCAGCTGTTGAAAATAGTGCGCAGGAGTAGCAAAATAGGCGGCTACTCGCTGCATAGCCACATAGCCACTCCTTCCTCTCATACCAGGCTTCTTGGAATCCCCTCATGATCATTCCTTTTTGAGTGCGAAGATCTTTCAAAGCAGGTTTCGGGCGGCCTTTAGACAGTAATTCATTTTTTCCTGCGAAATCAAGTTTGCGAAATCACCGTAGGTCGTTGATGCTTACAGTACGGCTATCCATTTTTACTGTCATATAGCCCAGAGCCTTATATACAACGTAGCTTATAGAGCCAAAATACAAAATGCACCACATAACTCTATAACCGATGCAGCACAGCAGTCAACTCAGATCGCCACTTCATAGCCTATCAGGCTAGCCAGAAAGGATGCTAGAAGTGCTCTATGTATACAAGCGACCGCTATGAACAAGCATCCATAATGTAGACTTTTAAATATGTTATCTTACCTTTACTTGAACATGAAATCCATGCGTCTCTCCTTGCGAATGAACATCTCTGTGACTTTGTTGTAAAAGTTGCCTGCTTGTTGCAGTTTCGAAAGCCTCTCCTTCTCAATTGAAATTAGGGCCAGCGATGAAAGCCGTCCTTGACTGGTGCAATTTCGACTGAGGGTCTTCACTCTCTTCATCGTAGAAAAAGACCTCTCAACAAATACTGCAGTTGCCGGTATTGTCAAGACTAACTTCAGCAACTTTGTTGCCTCAGGAACTGTTTCCACCAAGTCATTCTGAACTAGAAATCCAAGTATCTCCCCAGGTGTTTTGTCCCTCACCTCTTCTATTTGGTAAAGTCCAACCAGATTGGCCTTAAGTCTGACAAAGTCAAAGTACTTCATCTACATACACACCCACAACCACAACTACATACACCGCCAGGCTCAAACTTTTCATTGTCAAATTGTTTTGATGTTTGACTAAATTGCTTGCAGTCAACGAGGCCAACAAAACTCAAAACTCGCTGTACAGCCACATCTTTCCTTTTTGAGTGCGAAGATCTTTCAAAGCAGGTTTCGGGGCGGCCTTTAGACAGTAATGAATTTTTTCCTGTGAAATAAAGTTTGCGAAATCCCCGTAGGTCGTTGATGCTTACAGTACGTTTATCCATTTTTACTGTAGGCGACACGTAGCTAGCATTACACTATCTACAGGGCCGATATGTGAACTTGGACATGATGAAGCGAATAAAAAAACATTGTAACTTACCTAGTAACAGATAGCGTGACAGAAAGAAAGAGCTCCTGATTGGTTTACTGACTATGGTAAGCATGCTTACCTTGGCCATTCTTAGGAGCGGTGCTGAGCGAACAAATTGAATGAACGTGCAGTATTGTGTGACGATGTGGTGAACAATGCTTCGAATCCAAGTCAGAGAGTTGTTCGCTTGAAATGCATTCGACAAGCGAATGGAAACATAGCTAATGACAGACTAAGAAAAAGGAGAAGAAAAATAAAGAAGGAGAGTACCTTACCTTGGCAAGAAACTCCTCGCTCTTCAAAGCCGATGTTGCAGAGGCATTTCCCGATGGGCACGAGCCACTCCCCCTCTGTGCTACAGTACATTTTTGGCGCGTCCTCCTCCTTAGAGTTGTTGACACAGGAGCCCTGCACCTCCACCAGTGACTGGGAGTCAGTGGGAACTGTGTCAGGAAACATGGCCAGGTTCCTCACTATGAACGGGCACTTCTTGAAGTACACTCGCACCGACACCAGGGCCACACAGGCCCCCACGTCCTGGAAGGCCAGGTAGAAGCCCTTCCTGTTGATGGGCCCCACCTCCCGCACCTCCGTGTTCAGCTTGAGGATGCGGTCGCCCAGGTCCATCTGCGTGAAGCTCTCGTCGGCCGCGATGGTGTCGATCTTGCTGAACTGGTGCTCCCGGAACTTGGCCCCCTGGTCCTCCTCTGTCTCCATGTAATAGAGGTTGAAGGTCTCCTTGCAGGTGCCCAGGACCAAGGGTATGCTGTTGCAGTCCCTCAGCGTGAACTTGAGCTCCACGTAGATTTTCTGGGCCGAGTTACGCGAGATCCAGTTGGTCCGTAGCCAGTTGTTCTGGCTGTACTCCATGACGTTGCACACCTGGAAGGTGCGTATGGGCGTGTAGTGCTCGTCCACCCCGCTGATCTCTTCCCACTGGGAGCAGGAGAGAAGGACAGTGGTCACACCCCCATTTACCGCTGATCACAGATCACTGATCGCTAATCTGATCCTGACCAACACCAATGCTCAAAATCAAGACAGATACTGTTTTACAATGAATCAACTTTTCTTAACCCAAATGTTAAAGCTTTTTTCAAAAGGGTTACAACAGTTGTGATTTGTGTAATAACAGCCGTTTGAACAATCAATAGATGACTTCAACAGTACTTCACAACTGTTTTACTTCACATTAAATCCCCCCCTTGATGTGATCAGATTCTAGAATTTTGGTCTGCCGTATGTAAATTAGTCAACTGTTATAACATATAGGAGCTTTCATGTTTAATATATACAAAAAGAAATGACAAATGATGAACTGAGTGCTTTCTGTTCCCTATTATAATAATATAGCATATATCTGGCACTAGTTTTCCCTGAAGTTTATAAAGGGCCCTTAAGCTGAGTGATGCACACCCTCGTAAGTGGTTGAGAGCTGTTTGTTACCAAATTAAAGAAGTGCATTCAGTTCTAGCACTGCCTGAAGAATTGGTCCATTCCTGTTACATCTTTGCCCACGGGTTAATGGAACACCAGAGATGGAGGATGGATGGATAGGAACAGCAAGTGCTTCAACAAGTTTATTTTCCAAAATGGCTGCATTAATTGTAATGACTCTTTCCAAGGTTTCTGATAACCCACACAGAATATAGTTCATTCACTGTGCCAAGTTGCAGGCATGTATGTGTGTGTGTGTGTGTGTGTGTGTGTGGGGGTATGTGTGTGTGCCAAGAGGCCAGTGCAGTAAGCTGGAAATCAGTAACTGATTTTAAGTTTCTACTTAAACAATATTTTTTTGTCTAAACTCTGCCAATGGAACAGCGTTGGTTCAGGATGAGAATCTTGTTGATTTCCCCGGCAACAGCATCCATCATTTTTTCCTTTCACCTGAAACCAGATATGTTCTTTTTCAAGCCAATGGTAACCTATGGAACTCCTTGAAATATACCGTTTGCAGTATTGTTATTCACTGTTCTCCTTTACATTTAAAAGTCCACTCTTCTTCCAGCCTCTATTAGCCTCATAACGCTAACGCTATGTGTTGCATGTATTTCTATTTACGTGAAGACTCGCATAGAGGCCAGGCTAAATATTTCTATGACCAAGCGTTCACTTATCCAACAGATCCAATGCTAAATATCTCTGTGTTCGAGCATTTATATGGAAACTCCATTGCGATTTCCATTTGCATGGGCTCTCAGGGCTTGACTTATATTGATCACTTTTCTAAAGCAAGCTCCCCAACACTCCAGTAACCCAAGACTCTCAATTCCAGCAGGATTATTGATGTCCTAAATTAAACCCAGGTGCCTGTGCTGCTGCACATTATCAGATTGCTGAGAATGACTGTGTGTTGAACAGCACTGCCAAAACAAATGAAAGGAGATATAGGATGTGTGGATCATACATTTGAGAATAACATATTGCATCAACTGCAGATCAGCATACATTACATGACATCATTATGGTGATACCCCCCCAACCCTTCCAACGACCACCCTACACACACACTGTACTATTTTCTTAACATGAGCAAACTCGATACATCATATTACCCCCTTGTATCAAGAAGTCTCAGCATATATTTTTTCAAGACTCATAAATCCATTTTTAATGTTGTTTTTAATGTGTTCATGAGAGAACTGCTGTGTTGAGCAGGCAGGTCTCCTTGACCTGGTGAGGGATTATGAGTTCTCTTTGTGTTGAAATGCTACCTGTGCCAGGCCAGTTACAGGCCCAGAACCAGGGCTGCCATAGCAACGTTTGGCAGCTCGGCACCAGCTGTGTTTGAACACATTTTACACAGAGCAGGTCTACATGCTGATCTTAAGTGACGTCAAGTTTTTTGTTGTGGGATTCAACCATGGAGACAGAATGTTGGTTTATGGGGTGACGTTTGTGTGTATTCTTTTTTTCCCCTAATATTTTGTTTGATGTACGGTATTAAAAAAAAAAAAGTAACAACTGCATAGAAAGGTCAGGGGATCCACTGGCACTGGGAATGAATTTAAACCTGATTAAAACATAAAGACCCATGCAACGTTGCTAAGGAGAAACATTGTCGAGAGTTCAGAGAGAACTTCGGCTCGGTGAGGCAATGCTTGCAAAAGAAACATGTCGCCTGTCACGAAAAAGCCTCAAATCTCAAAAAAGAAAAACTCATCTTTTTTCCATTTATCAGCACAACATTATGGTTTAGTCTCCTGGGGTTTATGAACCAACATTATTAGTTGAGTTGATTTGACAAAAAAAGTTTTTTGCATGACAAAATCCTCTTTTGTTACAATATGTCAAAATTATTTATATATGGTTATGGGAATGCTGGCTGAGAATGCAGGCCCTAATCTGGCAGCCCAGGAAATTCAGTGGAAACATAGTACCAGGGCCTGGTCTGAGGAACCGTGCCATGACAGTAGAAATGTGCCACCATGGCAACCTCTCCCAGACCATCGGCAGGAAACATCACTGAACTCTCCACTCATCATATTACTTACATATCACTGTACTTCAGTAGCCCCCCCAAGGCAGAAAAAGTATCTGCATCACTAAAAATGTGAAAATTAAACGTTGGAACATTTGGCAAGGCCCTGGCTCAACACTTCCTGTGTATGAGAACTCTAAGGACAGGCCAAATGGTAAATACTTGCAACTAATAGATTCTCTGGCACTAGTGAACTATCACAAGAAGAGCTTGTGTTTCAGAGCAAAGTGTAATAAAATTATAATCCTTCATATGCTCAAGTTACAACAGAATTACATTAGCCCTAGAAATGACTGGTGTTTACTACAGACTTTCGGTCGTATCGGCTACATTACTCCTGGACACATGAACGTTCAATTCATTCAATTTCCACCCACATTCCTTGCAGCCGTATGCTCCCACTGTCAGATGTACAGCTGAATCTGGTGCCAGGTCTTCCATTACTGCACCATCTAGGGTTCCAGGAAGGGCATTCAAAAGAATAATTAACAAAGACATCCCATCATGCGTGGCATGTGGGCCTAAATGTGTACACATGTCCAAAGAGGTGACAGCGATATCTGTGACAGATGTCTCCATTCAACTGATTGTAAAGCCAATAGGCTGTTGCGAGGGGTTGTTCCAGCACTAATTACGACATGCAAGGACACTCGCTGGACCCTGACCAGCGGCGAGCCGGGAGTTAGGTCACACCTGTGAGTCTCTCAGTGGAGGTCAGAGGTCACCAAGAGGTCAAAGCAAGAGCTTGTTGTTCAAAGGAAGGGGGGCTTAAATGAGCAATCAGACACGCTGCCTGGCACACTTACATGCCGGACAGAGAGATAAAGCTGAGTGTTCAAATTCTGGGCGAAACACAGCCGGGACTAGGACACTGAGACAAACGAAACGCGTGGTAATCATACATCAGCTGTCTTCAACAGTTGTTTTAGACAATCAAGATTCACTCTCATGTTATGTTAGGCCCATTGGACATTTACCTAACTGTTTTTGACAGCTATAAGACAGCTTTTTGTTTTTCCAATTATATATCGTTGTGTCCAAGGCTATTTCTAGAACAAGCTCAAGAGTTGTATTGTTCTAATGCTTGAATAGAACGAATTCTATTTGCCCAAAAATATAGATTAAGACTAAATACACTGATTTTGAGACCAGTCCAAGACGGGAAACATGAACTTCAAAAGCGATTGATTTTATTTTTGCTCAATAAGAGAATTGGACTCAGTTCTATGAAGACACACATCACACAGAGAGGGGGGAAATGTGAGACAAAATGAACACAGATGGGGTTTGTTTACCCTACAGGCAAATGTCGCTGTACCGAGCAACATTCCCACCCTGCTGCTAGAAACCTTAGATTTTACAAGTGCTTCACCAGCTTCGATTTCCTGCGCTGGGTCACAGTGAGCAACTGCGCTGTATCAGTCAATGGCTTTTCATCACAGCTTTTTCTGGGGGGGGGGGAAACCATAACACATCATACCCTCCCCACTTACCCTGCTCCGGCCGGGCAGAGTGCTAATCCCCGTTTATAGGGGGGGTTTCTTTTCACTTTCTGCAGCTGGGGACTAAAATTCATATAACAGCCTGAAGCTGCTCATTTGGTTTTTGAACATTATTTTGTTGCGTCTTCACAAATGAAGCACATTAGACCGTTTTTTCTCCCCAACTGCTGCCCATCCAGCAGAGCTGATGCTTTCTGAGGGCTGTGTTTTATTGCCATAGTCTCTGACCCTGCATTAAATTGCAATATATTCCAGACTCTGGAATGCCTGTGTCCTTCGGTATGATAATATTTCACGTTATTTCAAATTTGATATAAATTAGGAGATCTTGGAAAGGTTTTTTTTATTATTACTTTAATATAAACAGCGTGCTCCACAAACCAGTTCCTCCAGATTTCACACAAATTAGTATATAATTACAAATAAATTGGTTGGGGTTGAGAGACAGCGATCGTTCTGCAGCACCGTTGCCAAGAATATTTCAATGGTCCAATCAAGGTAGTTTAAAAAAAAGGTTATTTTCCCGTTCCATTCAACATATTCAGAGACCAGTGTCTAATAACGCTCTTCTGATTGTGAAATGTACACAACTGAACTATGTTTGTCAAACTGCACCAACTTGGTAGCAGCTTGCAGTGGCACACGGAAGCTGCGGCAGTTCTGCCGTCTGTATCTGAATCCCTTCAGGCGTTAGCATTAGCATGCCCGATGCACAAAGGTGAAGAGGAATCCCCAATCCGAATCAATTTCTAATCAATTTCTAATACGCTTCCCTTTGGACCTCTTGGCAGAGGCAGGCATTTGGCACTCGTTTGCCGCGCGGCTCTGCGCGGCGAGAGGGCAGCGGCGTGCGTGACGGTTCGGACGGGTAGTCGCGGCCGAAACGGGGGAGCGATCTGGCTGCAGGAGGATAATGAATCCCAGGTTGAAGCCTGATACAATTTGAAGAGGCTATAATAAACAGGACTGCGTGTGTAAAGTGCTGCCGGTGCGCGGTGGATTTATACTTGCTGCACTTATCTGAGAGGGTCTCGGCGAACGAAGCATCCGACAGGCTTAGCCCTTAATTTGCTTTAACCGGTGCGATTTGTGCTTACACAGGCACGAGGCGGCCCAGGCCATTCGTCAGTGTCAGCACCGCTCCGACACTTTATTTGAAATCATTTCTGAGGGTACGGCTTTCAGGGCAAAATGCTTATCACTCCAAAGTGGGGAGAGTCATGAGTAATTACAGATAATTCACCTTCAGGGCTTGATCTTCACCGCCCAACCTCAATGTTAAGGAGGACACACACACACACACACACACATACACACAGCAGAGATTATTTAATTTTCAGATCAATTTGTGTTTCCTTTCTTTGAACAGGGATTTCCTGTTGCTTTCAAAATGATTATTTTGTGCATTATTGCATTATATTATCACAAATTATTTCAAACAGTTATGTTTTTGGTCTTGTGTCTTTCTGTAAATTTGGACTTTTTTATTTTTTCAAATTATACCTGTGCCCAGAGCAAGTGCACAGTAAAGTAGGATGTTTTGCTGTTTTGTTTTGTCTCAAGTCAGTGTTTCTCAAATCCTGTCCTGTGTATGGCATTTAATTTCATTTAAAACTTGTACGTTGTGCTGTTGATTGGACATTTATTACAAAAGAGTAATGCCTTTCTAAAGGTGAGTTGCTCTAACATCTATCTTCCGCAAGAGACTAAAAACCCACCGCTTCAGACTCCGCTACCACTGATTCTGTACATTAATTAACTGCCATCACCACATGTTACACATTTAAAAATGTAATGTAATAATAAAATAAAAAACATTAAAAAAAATTTAAACTACTAACTTTTCTTTCCCTGTGTTACAAGTACGGTGTGCAGCTGCCGACAATGACATCTATTGCTGTGTTGCCACACGGATCTCTTGCGCTAACCATGATTAATCTTACCATGTGTAAATAGTATAAGTCTTGTAAGTCGCTCTGGATAAGAGCATCTGCTAAATGCCTAAAATGTAAATGTAACAAATAGACACGTGTTCATTCAACATAATTTGTGCCACTAAAACAATGTCAGACCAGCTGTCTCCATTAAGCTTAATTGATAATCAAATGTATCGTTCGACACTCTAAAACAGTGAACCGCATAAGTGGTATATCGATTAAGATTAATAGTTATCTGTGTTTCTAAGTGACCAGATAAACCTCAGGTTAACACATCAGGCACAAAATATATTTCTTACACACCTGTAAAGAGAAATCAAACCCAGAGTCAACGTTCAATTAACAGCTTGATTAAATTAATTAAGGGCTCCTCTGGAACCAAAACCTGCGTTCACAGTGTGTCCCAGCAGCAGGGTCGGGAAATGTTGCTTTGAAGTAACCACCGTTTTAATGGTGCCAACCATGACCATAAACACTGCAATGGGAAACCAGGTTTGGCAGGTATATGGAACAAATTACTGGGTTGCCTTAAAGGACTGCCAGCAGTTAATTTAAACACTTAATAAAGTTTTGAATATGGTCCAGTTGGAGCTGCCCAAGGGGCCAATACTTCCATTGTTGGTCAAATCGTCACGGCCATTACAGGAAACAATTTGTGAGGGATCCTGAAGGTCAAACCATAACAAAGAATGGACAAGTGAGTGTTATCACGCTTGACAACAACTTGTGTTTAGTTTTTTTGTTTTTCTTGTGCGTGCAGTGCATTTTGAGTGTGGCTATCACCAAATGTTTTGTGAAGGAAAACCATAAAAGTTGCTTTTATTTTTGAGTCAGGTCAAAGTAAAGGACACATGTTGATTGATTCCAGGCCTTTGTCTCAAAGTAATACAACTGAGAGATTTGAATGCTGTGACAATGATCATATTCATCGACATTAAATGACTGGCGGTACCCTAACAAATCGTGGCGCGCTCCACTCACAAGATGGACAAGCCTGGACACGCCAGGCAGAGCCAGATACCGGACACAAACTCACCCCATGTGATGGGTAGGAAATCCATCCCAGCTCCCCCTGGCTCGCTTTCGAATCCAACAGGTTAACTGCGAGAGGAGAAAAAAAACAACAAAAGAGAAATGAACTCTATTTCCCTTTCTGTCTCGTTAACCTCAATTACCCTGCTGCCCCCCCACCCCACACTCCCGAAAAAGACACATTTTACTTTGAATCCTTGTTTCAGAAAACATGGTTTGTTCAGCTGCGAGCATGTCACGGCTGCATAAAACTAAACAAACACACACACACACGCAGGCCTCTCCCCGCTGTTATTTATAAAGAGATCAAAGCGTGGTGCGGTGGCTGGAGAACCAGAGCGAGGCCGTTTCCTCCAGCGCTGTAGCCGGGGTTCCGTGCACAAACCCGACATTGCCTTTCAGAAGACAGCGTCTAACGTGTCCCAGTCTGGCCCACCACTCCTTTGGCGTGTGTTGTTCTACTGATAAGTATCTAAAACATGTCAAGGAAATCACAGGGCATTTCCAGAAAAAGCATCACGGGATCAAAATCCCGTGCACAGGGTTCATTAGCTTTAGACAGCTGAACGATCGCAGGCCAGTCTGATTTCGCTACGCGCACCGAACTCCTTTATATGTTCGGGGATGCGTAAACATGGTGTGCTGATTGTGTGACAGCTGGCTCACGAGGCCCGGAGACCGTTTCAGATTAAACTTCACCAGCCCGTCACCGCGATTTCTGATAAAAACAGAGAACCACTTCTGAATGATAATGCGGGTTATGTCATTGTTCATTTGCTGGTCATGTTCAACGCAACAACTTTGTTTGTTCTACCAAGCAGGAACAGCTCAGATCAATTTCGCGAACAAAATGAGCAAGCTGATATGTCCAAGATTAAATGGATGAGAAGGATTTCAAAGCGTACGCACTGACAGTCTATCAAATTTAATTTCACACATTGGCCCAGGTTAAATCGATAATTTGACTTGACCCACTTGCAACAAATGACATAAAAATGTTATGTAAATATCAGGCCTGATTCAGACCTTATCTTCGCATTCATGCTTTGTGAGCAAATGTGAACAAACTGCAGGTTCTAAACTAATTGTTTCCAGTGTGGTTGATTTAATCTGAGCCTTTATCTGATAAGAAAATAAATGAAGTAATGCTCTTGAAATACATTTTTTTTAATGTACACAAATGTTTTAGTTTCAGTCGAGGAGAAACCTCTAAGTTGGAGAACTGAAAAGCCAGTTGATTGCTATTTTCCTCAAATGAATGACACATCATCATTTAAACTATTTTCTATTTAAACTACTTCAAATGACTACAGAGGTCTTAAGTGGACACCACAATGAATCCCCTCAAAATTGCAAGAAGGAAATCTGAGAAAATAAATAAAGTCAAACTCCAATGAGGTCTAGTGAATGCAGAATACAAATGCACCTGGCAGGAAAACAGCCGAGAATGAAGGAATATCTTGCTTGAATCTATTGAATCTGCTTAAATAAAAAATTAAGGCAGAGTTTCCTGATGCAAGTAAACACCATTTTCCCTTTTTAGGGAAAGCAAATACCAATACCCAGATTTACATTACCCTGACCCACTTTACCCAGATTCACTGACTCACTTTACCCAAATTCACTGACTTAATTTACCCAGACTCTCTCACTCACTTTACCCAGATTCACTGACTCACTTTACCCAGATGCACTGACTCACTTTACCCAGATTCACCGACTCACTTTACCCAAATTCATTGACTCAATTTACCCAGACTCACTGACTCACTTTACCCAGATTCGCTGACCCACTTTACCCAGATTCACTGACTCACGTTAGCCAAAAGCAACCTCTGTTTTATACGGTGGCAACCATAAACACTGCAATAGGAAACCAGATTGTTCCACACCACATCTACAACCACTACCTGCAATTGTGTGAACAGGAAGAGGAGGATGCAGTTCAATCCAGCGGCACATTAGACAGAGCTGTCAGTCGCATCACCATGAATTAAAATTACATTTACTAATGTACATGAATGAACATAACACTCCTGAAATGTACACATAGTACAAAGTGATCATGTATTACACTATCCTTATTGAATTTTACAGCATCTATGCCAAACAGCATCCCTTGGGACAGAAATCATAATATTACTAGAAGCTCAAAGAAGATGTGATTGATCAAAATTTGACTTAAGCAGGAACAATTTTCTCAGTATTCAAAAGTTTATCAACTTCACAAGTTTGTGCATCTTTTCACAATCTATTCATGACTAAAAAATCACAAAGACTTAGGGAATGCAGACAAAAGATATATCACAGTCAAATTAAATTACATTTTAATCGTACTGAGTTAGTTGCGGTGTGAGGTTTCATGGCATGTGCACATCGTTGACCTGGACTTATTAAAGCCTTTACATCACAATAATGACGTCAATATTTTATTACATTTTACTACACAAAATGGAGAGTGATCCATTATTTTCTTTTCCCCACTGCCTCATTTTCCCAGGCTGCAATGCACTGTGGGAGATTGCTGAACAGGAAGTTGCCGAGAAAAATGAGCTTTTCATTTGTTTTAGCTTGAATAATTGTTTTATCTGTGAGAAATGTGGATTTGCGGTTGTATACGTACTACAATAAGAACGAAGGACAACATATAAAAAATGTATATGGGAAATTTAAGTACGTGTACTTATAACAGCAGCTTAAAAAACATTGGAAAGTAGATATGGCTCATTACGAACTGAAAGGGATTCAGAGTGTGATGCCATGTCGTCCACCCACACTGGATCCATCACAGCCGGAGAGAAGAGGGAAGCCCATTATCGAATTCCAGTATGAGAGTCTTAAACTGGGCCTCACCTGAGAGCTCGCCAAACAGCTGGGCCGCTCCATTCGCATACAGTAGACGGACTTCCATTAAGTGTAATAAAGCTATCTGCCTATGTCAGATAATGGCGGCTCACATCCAGCTCCATTGGTTCCAATTTAAATTTCTCAATGAGCCGAGCCAGCGTCTCAAATTGAGCTAACCGAGGGAATTTGAGTGCAGAAAATGAGATGGCTATATTGGCGACGCAAATTCTCCAGCGGCAGGAAGAGGAAATCACAGCTGACGTCCCTACCCCTCCTGTAATTAGGGTACGGCATCAGGCGGGCCCTCTCCGTCCCCCACAATGCCCTTCTCTGTGCGGTAACTGAAGGTATTAATAGAAACCGTACTGCTCATCTCTGGGAACAAGCAGCATGAAGCTGAACAGGTGAATCAATACAGGAGGGAGACAATAATCTTAGGCAGCAGCCACAGGACGCCCATGGGCATCAATCTCGCTGATAAATCAACCCCACACCGCCGGGCCCTGTGTCCCTTTAATCAGTGTGCGGCTCCTCTATCGAACGCTCCAATACGGCTGAGAGACATAAAAAGCAACTCATTCACAAACTTCCACACGATGACATAAAGAAAACATTTAAGTAGACACTTCTTGCCTAATGACTTTCTTTCTTCTCCGTCTTCAAATGAACTGAGAATGGTATGTCATGGCAGAGGTTCCCAAACTCTGGGTCGGCACTCACTGCCAGGTCGCGATAGGGGGTTGAGGTGGGTCACGAGATACATATGAACTTTATACTTTACTGTATATTATGCTTTTCTCATAGACATCCACGCCAGTCAAATGAAACACCACGCTAGTTATATGCGCAGCACTATTTATAGTGCACATTATGTTGTCGTTATATTAAAAACATTTGAACTCCATATTTGAGCATGTGTTAGATTACATTTTGTAGTGGTGGATCGCAGAAAATGGATCCGCTGATTAAATGGGTCGTGGGCTTGAATGTTTGGGAACCGCCGTGTCGTCACATTTGAAGATCATTTGCGAGGTCAACCTCTGCTGTTCGTGTCAAGTGCATGCAGTTGGCCTTTGCGCTGTGCAACTCAGATCAAGGCTTTTCTGCACTGATCCCCCAACCCAGCATGGCTGCTAACTCTCATTAACCGAGCGCAGGTTTAAGATCAGGGACATCGTATCGGTTCAGGCCAGATTACTTGAATCAGGTGGTTAGGTTCATGTGTTTGTAAAAAAAACACCTCTGTGGACACCGAGGCCCTCCAGGATCAGTGCCGATGGTCGCTAGAGAAACGCAAGCGGCTCAGGGAGTAGTGGGGAGAGTCTGGAAATGTCCAGAGGGGTTATGAAAGCGGAAAGGGCCACATCTCTGAATCGGGAAGGTCAAACCTGGATGACCTCAGCATGCTGGGCTGATCCCGGCAGGGTCGCTGCCTCCTCTGCAGCTGGTGTTTGCGACTCCTACGCCCCAAAGCCTGCTGGGAAACCTCCAGCCTCCGCCTCACCCAACGCACACAATCCCAACCCGTCTCTCCAAAACAAACATGTGCAACACAGCAACATGTGATGTGGCATAGGGGATTTGATCAATTTATGACAGAATTCAGTTCAATTCTTATTCTGACTTTCATTTTTTTAAATAATTATCACACACAATGCTTTCACTGCACATTATTAATTCCATTAGAGTCCAGTATCCACACACCCATAATATATATTTTTTTAAATATTTTTTTAAATGCAATTATACAATCACGTGAAAGGCATTTCCAAAGAGGTGAGACCTGGGACCAGAAACACACCAGGCACACAATATATTTTTATCTTTTATTTATGGGACAAAAATAAATGAACTCACAAAATATTCTGATTTAATTCCTCTGAAATAATCGCCCATGCCAAATAAAAAATATAATGCAATATATGCACACACCTAGTCGTATTTTTAGAATTCTTCAGTAATAAAAATGATAATTTTAAAGATGGGAATGTGCATATGGTGGTTGCATGAATTAGCATATTTGTGTGCATTCATATTCAAATGAAAATGTAGAATATGCCGCATAAAATGTGGCAAATATTTGAGGAACGAAACGAAATACTAATTGGATTCATTTTCATTGTAATTAAAGTTTATTGTTGGCAAATAAGTATTTCTTGTTAATAGTTCAATGAAATGTAAAAGTTTTCTCTTAAACTTGAGAATGCAGCATGCAAATGAGGGCAAAACTTATTTGCTTGAAAAATGTACGCATGTTCCATTATGCAGAATGTAAAAAAACAATCTGAATAACCTCCTTCAAGAAAATATTAGTTATGAATCCCTCATACTGAACTTTTACTATGTTAAAGTAGGAATCTGGAATGCACTATACGCAAAACATTTTGAAACAATTTTATGTTTTAAATTATGCAAGAATAATACATCAAGATTATGAACATTGTTATTTCTGTCCATTGTTATTGTTGTAAAAAATTGTGAAAATAATAATATGCCATCACGCATGCATGGAACCTCCCTTCGTAGTAATTTGGTAGTCAACGTTTTCACACTCTAAATGCTCCAGGGCTCATTTGGTCATGTCCTCCTCATTTAAATTGTCTTACTTTAAGCACTTTACTAAGAACCACAACTCCCTTTAAAACGTAGAAGGTGGCTTTACAGCTTCTCACACGGCGAGTTTCAAAGCTGGGGAAAACAGCAGGAAAAAGGCCATCCAAGAGGAAAGAGTCACCATGACACTTTTCTCCACAAGCCTTCCCGCGCACACCCAATTACAACCGATCTTGCCCGTTTTACAATTACAACGGGCCCCACCCATTACGACAGCGATGAGGCATTAAAAGTACACGGCATGAATAATGCGCCTCGGTCTCGCTCCGTGTGATGCCTCTGCCCCCTCAGCTCCCCGGGACGCTCGCGGCGACTCGCCCAGAACCACCGCGCGCAACGCGATCGACGCCCGGGAGATACTGCCGACCAGGGCAGGACTATTTTTACAGCGGAGGCATGTGTAAGCACATTTCCCGCAGCCCCCCTGATAGGTACCATCGCTCACAAAACTTGGCCTTTCCCAGCGGGGGTCCGCGCTGCTCCAGGATACACAGCCGAAGCCTCGGTCCCTCCTTTTAGAAACACGGAGGCCATCGTGGCGTCCAGGGCGGGGAGGAGAGACCGCGCGCTTGCACCACGCGGCCGGGGCGAAGCGTCGAGGGGAGACCACGCACTGCATCATATGGCATGTCTCGCTTCCACCTGCTGTGGAAAAGCATAAGCGCTTCCACATCCCCACTGGGCAAAAAAACCCCAACAACCCACCAGTCTCTGCTGCGGCTCACGTGGTGGTACTCTTTGGAAGTTGGAAGGGTTTTCGGGCTTTACCAAAACAGGCCCTAATAAACAAAACATGTTGCAGTATGAAAAGGATTGTGTGCAGTCACCCCTCGTGGATGCTTTACTGTATCCTGTGCACAAAGTCTTTGGCAAAGGCCTGAGCAGCTGCTATGCATGTTGAGGTTCGCCAAGGCAAGACTTCCACCTTTATAAAGTGCATTGCCGCTCTCTGCCACTGTATCACACCAAAGGTTTTTTATTTTTTATTTTTAAAAATATTTCACATCCATAATGTAACATGTTAATCAATAGTTTGACTGATTGGTTTTATTTGATCATTAAAATACAACAGAGATACATCTATCCCATATGATATGGGATCTATGCTCTTGGCTATATGGTATATATGCTGTTGGGGAGGTTTAATACCCTGTTTTTCCACCACGTTTTTTCCAGGACTTGCCTGCCTTATAGACCACTGCTAAATGGCAGAAAATCAATTTGCCTCTTTAAACAGAAGTCTGTTTCAGTAGGCAGGGTTCCGTGATTACAAAAGTAAGATCTAAAATAAGACCAATCTTTTTTACTTCCATGTGGTGTGTATTAAAAAAGAAAATATTATTATAGAAATAAATTAGTCTATTGTTCTGTAGAATTTGAAAAAAACAAACATAATCATGACACACTAAAATCATGAGTTGGAATTACTTTAATAATACAGAATCCACACTTTTTTTCTTATTAACCAAAGTTCTAAAATTGTCTGCATCCCATTCGTTCTTTTTCTTGGCTATATGTTAATATGATTTATTACATCGAGTTTCCCATCTAATAAGTGCAATTACAGCTAGACTTTAGGGAGCATGAAGTGCTAAAAAAGCATTTTCAACCGGTAACAAATGACGCGTAGTGAGTCAATCTGTGGCCCGGCCATAGACCTGGGTAGATAGGCTACGTTAAATGAGAAATACAGTATCTAAGCACAAGTATACTAAGCACTATATGGACTATATCTAAGCTATATCTATTAAAGAAAGCACTATAGCCTATATCGAAGGACTATATGGACACACATATATCCAACAAAACAGAGGCGATATTGTTTCGTTTTAACAGCTCTGTCGGATTACTAAATAAAATTATACGGTCGATGCCTTAAGGACAAATATTTACAATTTCGAGTTCCAATGGAAACAAAAGATACAAGTGAAAGAGCGCTGGCTGACTTAAAACATGTGTTGCCTACATGACAAAAGTTAGTGAGCGCATGCCGTACGTAGAGTTAAAGAGTAAAAAAACGTACCGCAGTCCTCCTTTTATCAGTTTGCAAAATTGAAAGTAACCTGTATCGTGCCCTATGTCAACTGCAGTCATTTTAAATGCATTACAGCTCCATCCAGCTCAATACTTTTTTCGTTACCGGACCCGGCAACGTTGTAGTCTTGAAAATAAAACGATTTACTGCCCGGAGAACAGTCCTAGCCCCTGGCCATAATAATTCTAAATTGCTGGTAAAAAGTTGAGATTAAAGTGCCGGTATTCGGTTTACGCCAGAATAGTAGGAACACCGCTAGAAAAACATAATAATAACAATAGTAATAACAATAATAATCATATAATAATAACAACAATAATAACAAGAACAATGATCATAATTTCAATAATCATAATGTTTATTATTATTGTTATTATTATTATAAACAATGTTGCTGAAGTGAATTTCAAGTTCGATAACTTTTCTTACAACAAAATCAAAACTCCACGGCTTCAGAGAAAAAAAAGAATGACAACAATTGAAGGCAGTCGACATTAATTACATTCAGATGTAGTTTTTCTGCAACTTCACGCAACCGCACCACAAGTGCGTAAACACTGTTTCTCTCTCCCTTCTTATTCAAAGAAGGCCTACAGTTCCCTACGCAAGTACAATCTTTATTCCCAGACTGAAGCGCAGCATTTTTGGGAGCACGGGTGAATTAGATGGCTGCTTGTGATGGAAACGAAACTGAAAATGACAACTTGAAATTGTATCGCTAGTTACTGAATTGCATTATTTCAATGTGAAGCGCCACACAGTGTAACTTGCATTGGTCTCGGTCGTGTTTAGCGTTATAACGTATTATGATAAACACAATGAATTAACGTTTCTAATGTTGAATTTCCTCAAAACTGTCCTTTGCCAGACAATTTGTATTCATAATCTTGTATATCTGCACACAAGGTCATTACAGGGTTATTTGCAAGGAAGCTCTATATAATATGTATTCTTCAAATGATAAGACAAGCTTGATAAGCTTGCACAAATTCAGCCGTTATTTATTGTTTTACACAGTTTTAAAATATGTATGGTAAATTAATTACATTTTGGATGTGTATTTTAAATACACATTTTGGTTCAAAGGTCATCTCTTATAGCCTACTTCATTTAGAGTTCGGAGTTACATTGGGTAGAACGGTGCAGCGTAAATCACAAAAATAAAACAGACTTCAAGCAGGAAAGTGCCTATTTTCTAGTGGGAACGTCAATGTGTTTTTTTTCTTTTTCTTTTCCATGATATAGGCAATAACCTTCAAAGAGCTTAGTTGTGGAATATAGGCCCATACCTAGGCATAGTATGAGGGACGGAAACAATAAGTACAATTCAATAAAGGTTATTTGGATGCAGATTTCCCGTAATCATGGACCAAACTCTAGTCCAAGGAAATGATACGCATCAAAATGTGTAAGCTGTGAGCCCAGACACTGAGAGCAGTATTGCATTATTTGACCATAAAAACATGTCAGGTCAACTAAAGGCAAACTTGTATTAATTAATCTGTATGTAACATTACATATTCGAATATGTATAGATTCGCATTGTGTATTGTATTTTAATTTATTTACTCATTTTGTCCTCTACATTACCCAAACAACTCTACTTCAACGTTGCTTGGGGCTAGATTAATAATAACAATAATAAATACATTAACAAATAAATAAATAAATCAAAATCTGCTAGGCCATCTGTGTGTGATTTTCGTGGAACGTCGTTCTCCATATTGTGTGAGTGTTGGCAGAATTTTCAAGAAGTATTCTCGTTATCCGGTTGAATTATGGTTATTAAACGCAGATACTGTATTAAGCGTGGCCTAAATCCAAAAGTAACCCCTTGCACGTTGTGGAATCTACATTCACTTATACGATGAACTGGCGTTACGGCGTAATAAACATATTTCCGAAATGGTTGCCTTGATGATGTTATAAAACGCAGACTCTATTTAGTCTAACTACAGTCTTTCAATTATGAAATGATTGTTTAGTCTAGTCTACGTGCTAATTACCTGTAGAGTAACATTCACGATAATATTTTCTTTCTTGGAAACAAGACAATAAATATATGTTTGACATGTCTTGTAAAGAAAAAATCTGTTCTGATGATTCATTTTTCAATGTTAAACTTCAAAGGTTTGTACTTTATGTGCCGCACTTTTGCATGTATGCAAGGTTTCCAAAATGTGGTGTCCTTTTTCACTGTCAGTTAAAGGCGTTTTATCATAGCGATTTATTTCGGGGATGAAGCCCAATAGCCTACTGGTTAAACTATTGAACATACGTTGTGCACGTATACAAGTCCTTTGGTCCGACACTCGACATACAGTCGTAGCGATAAAAATGCCAAGAGAACAACATGAATCGGTGAGGGCACTCAACTTAAGATACATGTATCGTAGTATTGATTTATTTAAATAGGGATAGCCTACGGCAAAGGGAGAATCGCGACGAAAAGTTCTTAATTAGACAAAGAAGTTGGGCACAATAAGGCAGAACAGTGGTTTTAGCACCGAATCGTCAAAGCAGTGGACTTTCTGAGAAAGGACTGTCAACTGTACGATGTAGGCTTATAGCTGAGCCTAAAATAGGTTTTATGTGAAACTACGCTTGAGAATAGGGCCAGGGTATGGTTTAAGAGATAAAATAATAATAATTAAGCTGAGCATTAATATGATTAATATGATCATAGGCTCAACTATGAACCGAGCAGTATTTTGAGGAGAACAGATACCCCACTTTATATAACTTTGTAACGAAGACATTATTGTCATTATTGTTAGCTTGTGTTCCCTGCTGTTTTTAAAGGTAGCTTATTTCTGTTTTCGTGTCTTCTGTGTTCGTAGTTGTCTAAGAAAATACCCTGATCAGTTTGTGAGATGCGCTGCCCTTCTCATTCCAGTGACTGTGGCTCTATACTGACACTTGCTGGTAGGTCGCTCTCTCCCTCTATTTACAGTAAGGCATACTAATAAGCAAGCAACACAAACACACACACAAACACACACACGCGCGCGCGCGCACACCTGAAGTCCACACACCTGCCAGAGCGGTCGATGAAAAGTTATTGTAAAGTGATCATATAAAGTTATTTTCTAAAGGTGTCCTGGTCGTGTCATATGTCAGACCCGTGTTCTATTTGAAATATAACGTTGCATTTAATTACATATTTCACGAATAAATCTACGCGTTGGCGATGCTATTTATGTAGGCCTAATTGACGTTCCGTATCACTTTGATTTCGGCTCATTATCATATCTGCTTCTACCCACACACACCCGATCTAATCATCCATTCAACAAATCACAAGGCACATCACAGGGCGCAATTAAAAAGTAAATACTTTTTTGAATTCTTCGTGGATTTTCCATTATGTTGAAATTAATAACAATATGCTTTATTTTATTATCTATGCAGGGATTCATATTATCATTGTTTTTGTTTTTATTTACTTAAAAAATGGTCACAACTTGAATCCATGATGTTATGTTTTTGTCGTTCAACTGTAATGCCCATGGTAAAATAACATCTACAAACGTATTTGCAGTTTAATTGAATATAATTTTGGCATTAATAGTTGTTTTCCTCCGTTCTATCTCAGCATGCGTCAACGTTTCACTCCTCGGCTTTAATGAACTTGCACTGTAGTTTTTTCTCTCGATTTAACCAAAAGTTGAATCGGTAATTCACTGATACATGTGGTTTCACATAATGTATTTACTAAATTTAATTGAAGGTCAGATTGGCTATCATTAAAATAACTTTTCTAATTAGTTACATGAAGTGAATGCATGCATGCTATAAGAGATAGGCTAGCTAAGCTCAAAACTGGTACATTCGTAGTTCCGTACTTGTGTTGTAGGCCTAACTTATGTTTATTGTTCCACACATTAAATGTATTCTGTAAATGCAGAAAATCGAATAACAAGCAAGTTCTGACAAACTATTCAAAGAAAAAAAAACAAGTGCAAAGGGTGAGATATTTGAAATTGTATTCCACCCGGAAACCTAAACATATGTATTAATACGTTTTGTACATGTAACTAATAACTCACTTCTAATATGCATAGCAAAATGTGTTATCTAAAAATGGAAACGCAGCATTGACAGATCATCTGGCCCAAAATAATATTTAGCCAACGTTCAGTTGTGTTCCTATACGATTCTGCTATGCAAGAACGTAAAAACCAGGTCACCTTACAGTGAGTGCTACTTTATTCGTTACCTGTTTTCAATCGCCTTAATTGCTGTGTGCCTAGCAAATGTGGATTCATTTATGTATTATGTGTACCAAGCAAGACAGATGAAATGTGCATTTTGGTTACACAGCTGACGTCCTACATGGGATGACAACAGGATGGCACAGCAAGGGCGTAACCGCATATTAAATATTGGGGGGACATAATGAAAGGAAATGCTTTATATCTACAAATTATTGGGGGGGGACAAATGTGAGTGTTTGAATATTGAGGGAGACATGTCCCCGCCGTACCCCAACTCGTTATGCCTATGTGGCACAGGCGTGTACAAGGTGGCCCTTTTCACAGAAACAAAAAGTACGACGAATAGAACTATGTTCATTTTACCACACCTCTTTTTTTAAACATGTAGTTGCGAAAAATATCACTTCAAGTGAACATAGTTATACCTTAAGAGTTTTTCAGTTGCATCCACATGACAAACTGAAGCCGATTTCACGTGTCATTTATTGAATTCAATGGGACGGCCTTTATGTTTGCCTGGCATAATGCAATACAAAATTGGCTTCCCTTATTAAGTAGAGACTGAGGTTAATAAGGTGGTCACTGATGTAGTGGCATATATGGTCACCTTTCTTACTTGTATGACCTACGTGTAAGAAAAAATGCCAAACATGTTTATTTTGTTCAAACACACAAGACACGCATCCGTGTGTATTAAGTAGGCCAGCGATAACTTGCCTACTGTTAAAAAGGCTATAACTTGGGTTAATGGCACGAGCATGTATCAGTCCTCGTCCTGTAGCTCTCATTAAACAAACAGTTAGGCTACATATTCGCTGTCAGGTATAGTGTAAGTGTGAAACAAACTAATTGTTTAGCTGCTGTTGTGTTTTCCACTGAAGCCGGCGAGGCCCGCATTAAATGAAGCGACCCGGACAAAAATATCAGTATCCTCTTGCCTCTGAAGGTGTTTAAAATAATTCCAGTGTTTCCATCGCTGCTGTGAAAATAACCCATTACGCGAGATCATCTGTCAGAGATGCGCTGTTTGAGTGATTGTCAGTCATCATCAGCAATAGATTCGCTTCACTGAAGTTATCGACTTCCCAAGTCGTGTCCTTACAGAATATTAATTCACATATTCATATAAAAAAATACCGAGAGTGATGGACATTGTGACCCTTTGGCAACCAATGAACACCTACATAACGTGTAGCTATTGCACATATCCCAAATACTTGTTAAGACAGCAACTATTTGGAGATTGCTATTCCTTATATCACACGAATGGTCAATACTAAACTATGATATATATATACACACACATATATGTGTGTGTGTGTGTGTGTGTGTGCGTGTGCGTGGTGCGCGCGTGTGTGTGTTAAACTATTTTAAAATTTTGGGATATTCAATAAAAACACAGTTGACAAGACGCAAAGTGTTCTCGTGGTTATTTTCTATGACTTTCCACTTACGGTTTGACCTCATTTCTAATTTAGCGACCTTCCATCACCCTGAATAAGCTTTAAATCTACCTACTTTAAGGAGTCCGTGGGGCAATCAATCGATAAATAGAATTCTATTTTGTGGGCTAGCTATAGCGTCCTACATAACAGAACTGTATCAGAACGCTACACCGAGCGCAACACAAATTCGATTGCGAACAGAAATATAAATAGCACAACATGAATATTGGAAAATAAATACATATAAATATAAACGCACGACACTTTGTTACGTTTCCAGTTGTCCTGTAGTTTACGGAACATCCAGAGCATCATTTGTGTCTAGTCCACCTTAACTAATTCCGTAATCGCCTACCAAGCAGCGCTGAGCGGAGTCTCTGAAAGTACTCTAGCTCAAGATTCGCTTTCACCAGTATTTCATTCCAAACGTTATCTTACCTTCGTTGGAGGGATGGCTAGTCAGTTGTCCTTGGCAAATGAACGAGAATAGGCTAAGAAAAAGCACAAGGGGTTTGCAATCCATGACGGCAATTCAGATGGTAAAGAGAGGAACATATCTCCATGAAGCATGCCACTGATGTGAGGGCTCCGATTCCGACACAAGTTACCATTCTCGGCTCAGAGGCTGATGTCAAGTTTGACACCGGAGATGAGGAGGAGTCTGCGCTCTCTCTCCCTCTCTCTCTCTCTTCGCCTCGCTCCTTCTTCGAGACTGGCTCCGCCGAACAGCCTCTATTTTCCGCTGGGTCCTACCTGCCAGGCGGCTATTGCTTTCCTTTTTTTCTGCTTTTTTGGACCCTAGCTAGTTCACCAAAGGTCACAATATTTTCCTGTGAAAGATGATGTCAGGACTAACATAAAAGTGACCTCTATACCCCGACCTTCATTCTATAGGCTATACAATATATTCATTTTAGTTGTGTTTGCCAAATGCTTAATGTTTGCAAAATTGTGCAAAATACAACAACAAATAATAATAATAATAATAATAATAATAATAAAAACAACAATAAAATATAATGTATCATCTATGATATTGGCATAACTGGTATTATAATAATGATATATAATAATAATTATTATTATTATTTTTGAAAATATATTTGTCTTTTTGTGGTTACTGCAAACTACTGCTTCTTCTACTGCTACTACTACTACTAATAATAATAATAATAATTATGTAATTATGAGGTTATACATTAGGGCAGAACGCTATACAATTACTGGATAGTGTGTACAAGCTATAAAAGAATGGCAAATGTGCTTTTGTCAATAATTGTCAAATACTACACCAAGCTTAAATCTTTATAACTTATAAATTCTTGGCAGAGTTTACTTAACTGAGTAAACATATTATAAGTGTGCTTCACCTATTCAGTCCACTGATTCTGTGTGTTCTGTGCTGCAGATATATTGCTAATGCGGTGCATACGTCATCTTCACCACTGTATACATGAATGAGTGGATTTAGGAATCCATGACTTTGGTGGTCTCATGACATTCGCTCGCTTTCCAGAACTTGTGCAATCTGGAACTAGTATAGCAGCAGTTTGCCTATTCTGGAAAAACACCCCCACAAAGGGTATAATGCAAGGCCGAAATTAACATATATATTGGGGGGGACACATCTCAAAATGTCCCCCCCAATATATAGCCTAGCTGATATTTTTTTTTAAATGTCCCCCCCAATGTTGACTCCATGGTTACGGCCTTGGTATAATGAAACAAGCCCAAGCCGTGTACAATCTTCCAGTTATACATATTAATTTTGTTTGTTTACAGTAGGACTACCCGTTAAATTCTGGCTTACTGCGACAATGGAATCAAATGTAAATACTGCAACCCCTGCTTCAACACAACAATGTCTCTCCAAAAGTGATCATTTGCTAAATGAGCGAAGTTGTCATTAAGAAGGTTAAGTTGACCAATGTTTCACACATCTGTGTGCATTAACGCATTCGGAGAGGTCAGTTACTGGGAGTTATTTATATTTTATTCCAGTCCTAGTTTAGGGATTGTTTCTCCCGGCTCCACACTCAAGGTGGATTGGCAGAGTGCACGTTCACCTTTTAATTCACACTACTGTGAGACAGCAATGGAAGCCAGCAACAGCAAGCCGGACACATGACATCTAAGTGGCTGTGTATGTCACCCTTGTAGGTCTTTATTTCCTGGTCTTTTGCAGGGTTAATAAAAGCCAGTTTAGACAGACTGTAACATATCCACACATTGCTGTCAAGCTGGAACTAAGCAGCGCCATTTGTTTGCAAAGCTGGCTTACTTCTGGTTTGACACCAAGTGGATACTAGGGTGATTTTATAATATTATATATATATATATATATATATCATTATTCGATGTGGTAATTAATAGAAGTAACACTTTCAAAAAAATTCAACTGAATTCATTGTGTTTTAGGGGTTGGTCAAAGCCACCAAAGTTTTACACTATGTCAACATTATATGCCATAATTAAAAAATACAACACTGTTTGCCCAAAACCTTTTCATCATTTACTGGTGTGTGCACAAAAACACGGATGACTTCTGCAGAGCAGCTTTTGACGCCTTTGAGAATGCCTTTCTGTGCGCCTCAACTACCTGAAGGAGGTACTGGACCTGCTCCTCATCCTTTGTCCTGGCTTTTGTAGTGGAGGACTGAATACGTGGCACCCCTCGTTCTGCATTATCATTGATAACATTGAGTGATGAAACCTGCTGTTGTGCTTTACAGAATGATCCATCCTGCTGCCAGTCAGCAGGGTCCACATCCAGGAATGAGGAAGGAATCTTCCATACGTACAAGGCAAAAGTTACAACATGCTTGAGCAATCTATAAATATGATTCAATTCTCACAACAATTTGCACGAGTTACTTTTTCATTAAATGTCACAAAACGGCGGGTTCTGCAAATTTGAATTCCGAAGTTCATTTTTTAATAAACACCCCAGTGGACACATCACATGTTGTCTTAAGCATGTTTTTTTAAACCCTGGTCTTTTGCAATGATTTTGTAATTATTGCTCTGAGGTTGACACCCACTGTGACAATGGCCTCATATTCCGGAGCAGTGACCCATCAGTTCAGTCAGCCTGATCCACAGAGCCCAGAACAGCCATGATTTCATACATCCTCGCTTTACAATTCCAAACAGCTGTTGGGTGGAGTATGTGGAGTTTGATCTAGAGATGGGAGTGAACCCACACATAAATCCACTTTAACAGCTAACCAGGGGCATTTAAATAGGGTTTGCTTAGTAAACAACACTCCTGACTTCGACAGCTACATTCATAATGGGACCCATGGTGGTGTACAGAGGTAATACAATGAATTGACTGTTGCATTCTTTTGTGGTTATATGCCATTGTTCCCTGAGCAATGTGAGTTCAACAAACGACTCCACAATTTGCTATAGTTTCCGGGATATACTTAGTGATAGCCTAAATCTTAATGCATATACAGCATACACCAACCCTACCCCCCAATGATACAATGTGTGTGTGTGTGTGTGTGTGTTTGTGTGTGTGTGTGTGTGTGTGTGTGTGTGTGTGTGTGTGTGTGTGTGTGTGTGTGTGTGTGTGTGTGTGTGTGTGTGTGTGTGTGTGTGTGTGTGTGTGTGTGTGTGTGTGTGTGTGTGCATGTGTGTGCGTGTGTGTGTAATAATAATAATAATAATAATTCTCCATACTCCATAATGCTTTATTGAATTGTTGTATTGCATGTTGATTTAATGCTGTGTACACAGCTATAAATTCTGTATGAGGTGATTCGTATTCTCTCTCATTGACAGCATGTGGCTTATTTTACTTTCTTATTGAATATTACAAATAATTTAGATAGACAAAAACAGTGTAAAGCTGAAATATTTGAGTTGGTACCTGGGCAGCAGGTATTAGGAGTTTGGAAGGAAATTAAGGAAATGATGAATACATATGTTCCACCAAATTGTCCTGAAAATGTTATAATTTTGTTTTCTTTATATGTTTCTTTTTATGTTATTATTTTAGTTAAACAAAATGACTGTTTCTTTCCTTTTTTAAACCAGCATAAACAGGTTAAGATTAGCTAAGAAGCCCCAAAATAACATTTTAATGTGGAATGTGAAATAGTACAGTCCTACATTTTTACTTAATCTGAGATAGATTGAAATACAATTTTTTTAATAATAATTGTTTGGTTGTGCATCCACATCCTTCTGCACAGCCAGGCTGAAATGTTTACAGTGTTGTGGGCAGTCAGGGTCTAAGTCACTGCACTTCACTGTCCAAGGCTCAAATACAATACCGTATCTGGTTTCAACAGCCATTATGTTGAACTGACATTCTTGTGGAAGATTATAATTTTATTTTATAACATTTTATTTGATATTTTATTGCAAACGGTCAGGATTTTTTTTTTTGCAGGTTCACCAAATGCCATGGGCTCTTTCCACTTAATAGAATCACAACAAATAAATTCAGTGAATAAAATATTTCAGTCTTCCCCAATTAGTAGTCAAATGAAATGGAGCATTTAAAAATTAGAAATAAAAAATAATAATTCTAAAAAACTTCTGATAATGGTATAACACAATATTCCTACTCTGAGCCTTTCACCTTTCATTATACCATTTATATTTAATAAAAAATGTTTTATATATATATATATATATATTCCAGATAATTACACATATGAAATGAAGCTATGGATTTATGGAAGATTTGACTTTACATGCCACCGCATGGCATAAATTAACCTTTACATCCTGGTAATTTAAACATTACACTCTGTGAGTAATTTCCTTTCACAATACATTTTCTCTACTATATTTCATGTTTTGCCAACATCCTTTGTTCTTTTGATCAAGCTAAAACAGTTATTAGAAACATGCAACTTCGGTTATGACTTCAGGTCAAGTCTCGGTGCAGCTGTTAGCGCACTGTGTAAATAAAAAGAATAAACAAAAAGTTATGCGATTAATCTTAAATCACGTACGTTACTTTAAAATGCATTAAACTGATATGGAAAGTGAACTAACAAATGTCAAAACCACAGAATATACTATATGTTGCACACTGCGATTTATTGTTACTCTGTAATATTTAATTATAGAAACAGATGGGGCCCTGACGAGACACTCATTGATGCTGCTCTTGCATTATTACTATTTAAAAAATCTATAATAATCACAATAATACTAATAATAATATATATTTTACAATTATATTCTTACCTGACACGGTTTAATTGCCCTGCATTCACTCAGAGTGCAAATATGTATTCTTATTCGAGTCTTTTTCATTGTAATTTTGCAATAATATGAACATTCACACTCTAAAAATCTGCTCTCAGAAAATCAAGTCTGAAAGTAAATATCGATTCTAAATATTAAAACGGCGGTAACCAAAGTGGTGTGATGTGGCATGGCACACAGTTCCAGCGAATGAAACAGATGGAGTGCAAAACTTGTCTGCTCTAGCACAATGCACAATGCATGTTTACTTTTTTTACTCCCACTCTGTGGTTTGGCTAGACAACTTTTCTATGCACAAAATTTATGGCAGTGCTGTGCCCGGCCTGGCTCTAATTGGATTCATAATGCCATGTTAATAACATAAGATATTTTCCCAAAGCCAGAACCGCATCTAATTCCATATGGTCTGTTGGTCATATTTCATAAGCTGCCCCGCCACTTTAATCCTCTCTAAAGTTGTTGTATCGGCTCGCTCGTGTGACACAACAAGCCAGACGACTGTGACGATGGCGATGAGAACCTTCGGGAAGATATGCATAGCTGGTGCGTGTCCAGGCCTCAAATTCCTCTCCATCTTCCGCTGTGATTTTGGAGCAGGAATCTCTCCCCAACACCGGCGGGCTGGATCTCAGACAGCCTGTTTGGGGGTGGAGAGGAAGGGGGGCATTCCCACGCAAGCGCAAGCACTCCGAAAGTGCGGTGTCAGCCCAAGACCCGTAGCATAGGATTTTGTGTGCGAGCGCTAACGTCGAGAACAAATACCCAAATTTAACAGTCTGTTCAGGGAGTAAACATGTCTGCAGTGTGATTTATGCAAGAAAAGCTGAACAAGGAGGCAGACCAGCTGAAGCAGCAATGAAAGAACGGGGGAGGGGAAACATTTCGCTTCTGATGGCATTGAGGTTTCGTCTCGAAAAACGCATGTTCCGCCGAGTGCCATGTGTTCTGCTTATTATAGTGTGTGAACATGACTTGGGATGGCTGCTGAGTGTGTCGACTGCTGGATGACTAAGGAGCCCTATTCGATGGAATGGCTATGACCTTTGTTTCGAATGTTGAAATTAATTTTCAACAAAGTATCATGTTTGGCGGTTACACGAAGTGAATGAAGTGAACACTGGCTTAGATTTGTTTCAAAGAAGGGCTCAGTTAGATTGACTTAGAGGCCAGTGATTGATCACACTTGGTAGGGGCAGGGATTTCAATTATTGATAGATTAATATATCAGTCTGGTCGTTGGCCTTTCCTATTGAAACATCTTTAACGTTCTAGGAAAGGGCAATATTGCTCATATTGCCTTTGCACCTCATTTAAACACCAGTTAACCACCCCCTTAGTTCATGTACTGTTAGTAATGTGAACACAATATTGTTTTTCAAAATATTTTACCATGCACATACATATACTGTCATTTATCATATTTTGCTCTCAACATTGCCATATAGGGATTGCACCCTGGTCAACTAGCAAAATACTGCCCTTAACTTTTACCACAGTGAAATAGGGGTATTTCAATGTTTTACTTTGTTAAAAATGTTTAATAGCATAGATGAGCCGCATGACGGAAAGAGCAAGAGCCCAGTCTTTCGGTATCCCACAAACGCCTCCTGCTTTAAATGAGTTCACAGTTTGCGCGGAATGCCACTCTGGTTTAGGTGTGCCAGCTTTGTTTCGGATGCCTTCTCTCTACCATCTGCTGTTGGGATGTGCCAACCAGACTCTTTAATGACAGTTCTGTGTTTTTTTGCCAAAGTAACACTGCGACAGTTGCGTTGTTGTTGATGAGAAACCTGTTACTTTCCTCTGCGATTACTTACAGATCTCGCCTCTCTATACCTCCCAGTCCTCTCTATGAGTTTGTAGCTTGTACGCTGGGGTTTGTTTCTTTTCTGTGCCTTTACTTGCACAACATGAGTTCAGTGGTTAAATAGATTAAAGAAAAGAAAAAACAAAGCAATAGGACAAAGACACAAGCCTCAAATTGCGAAGAAGTGACATTTTGTGACAATTTACCCCATTGTAACATCCTCATGTACTGCATATGCATACTGTACAGAAACAAAAACAGAATAACAGAATACACATGTAAACATTTCTGTATACACCATAGTACTGCACCAAATTAATTAATAATATTAATATTTCTAACCCTTTAGCTAGGAAACTAATTGAATTTCTCTGCCATTTTCTGTGTGCCCTTACATGTAATTAATGCATCAACTCAAAAGGCAAGTCAATGTTTCCCCTCAAACATTAGTATGCTCCTTTGTCATGTTTAAGTGTATTGTTACAGTGTAGCAAAAAATATATGCAAATATTTTGCAGAAGATTAATACGACTACCAAATCAATCCAGTCATTGTTGATGGAGCCATGGTGCATTGTTGCATATCTATGGTGTACAGTCTGCTCTCATGCATTGCATATATGATTATCTCCCCAGTCTCTCATCCACGTCTTACCATATTTTGTAGAAGCATCAAATTGGACACCACTGGCACCACTTTACCCTGTACACCCAACATGTCTGCATTGCCTAGACTGCACGCCGAGGCCGAGATAGTCCCTTTTATAGGAATGCAGATGGTATTTTCACAGCAGAACCCACCCAAAGTGAGTCCGGGTTCTGTGAGAACCGTCCGCATCATCGCAGTCTGGTTCTCAAACAGAGGCTAGCCCGGGCTGCAGGCTCCCACTCGGAGGCAAACTTAGGAAATTAGTCCTCGCCACTTCATTAATCATGGGGTTTTAATTGCCTCCGACTGGCTGGGCTTAAGAAAACCAGATGGAATTAAACCTGCAGGAATGCATAGGGGGAATTTTTTGATACTAGCCAGTCATAAAGGAAGAAACGAGGCAATTATATAATATTAGTGTGATTATTCTGATCGGTGGGTTTATTATGGTCTTTGCCCGGTCTGTTTGTGTAGTGACGCTGTTATTGCAGGGCAGGATGATGCGTTTAATGTAATACCTGAATGAATCACGCTCTTTGCGAAATACAGGGGATCGCAGATGGTTTGTGTAATATGTATTTTCGTTCCAAATTAAATGGGTTAATGCAGGATTGTTCGGGTACCAAATTATAATGGAAACAGAAACCCCTCGGAAGCAATTAGTTGTTTCCACTCCTCGTTAAGAGCCAAGTGTAATTGCTTCCCAAATTAGATGTACTAACCTGCCACATAGCATGTTTGTTAAAGTAATGTGGGGTTTTCCTGACTGCAGGCGGCCGGCTTTTCAATCCCTACAGTCCAGGCTTTCCTATTGAGAGATTTTGATCTCAAAGATTTCCAGATATGCTTTCGCTGGAATTGGCACATACCAACATTTGGTTGCTTTTTCGGTCAATACAAATCTTTCACAGTAAGTCTAAATGGCTGCCGGTGTCACATTGCAGTTAGGAAATAAGTCGACTTCATTAGTTCTGAAAAGTGTTTGGGAAAAGCCTTGCCACTGCTTAAAGGTATACTAAGTGATTTGACGTCACTATACGAGAGGTAGCCTTAGTAAACACATGACCGCGGCAGTGCTTGTAGTTCTTTGGACCACAGTCTCGCATTGCCAGTTGACTGTTGATAACTGACAGCAAGAAATAGCAAGCGATTTTTGTTATAAAAAGGAAATTCATGCGTAAATATATTTGATTCTGTATTTCCTATACTGGCATTTAGGCATTCCTAATTCACGGACACATACAGTCTACTTTAGCTTGACCTGCTCAGCCTCCCAAGTGTGCCCATCAACAACTGCTTGGTCATGACCATTGCAGCTGTACAAACCTGTAGATGTAGACTTGTTACAGTTGATAGCTATCCTAACATATGCTAACCAGCCTTATCAGCTGAGCTACTTTCAGCCCTTGCCATCTCGAAAATGCCTCACAAAAAGTTTAGTTTTTTTTTGCTTTTAGGCTCCATAGCTAGCTAGTTTTTATTTTTCTTGTGTGTGCGTTCCAGCACGTTTGTTTAGGAAGTCACCCCGCCACTGATTAATGATGTCAAATTGCTTAGTGCACCTTTAGAAACCACACAATTGTTCTGTGACTAAATGTGTATTGCTTCCAGTGTGGTCCAGTGGTTACAACATTTGATGCTGGCCACGGCGACCAGGTTCGATTCCCTGTCGTGCCAGAGTCAGCTCTGGCCGGGAGTGCCACCGGGGGCGGCGATTGGCTGTCTGCCCCAGGGAGGGGGGAGGGAAGCCGACAGGACTTTTGCTGCGCACAGGAGTGGCCCAGTAGTACCTGGTTACGGTTGACGGCCTGGCAAGTGCCGTCTCGGAGGAGACGATGCTTCGCCTTCATCACTACCGGTCACAGGACTATGACAGCAAACTCACATTACTAGGGGGGGATTGACTTGAAAAATAGCAGGTGTAATTGGCTACCAAATTGGGAGAAAATGGGATAAAATCAGAAACGAAATAAATAAATAAATAAATGTATTGCAATGCATCACATGGCTGAATTTTAACCCGTCTATTGTTTCAGGGGGTTACACGTGCATTTAAAATTCAACTGCCAGGGAAACCTGCATCAAACTTTTCGTTTTCCCTTTGAAATTCAACTGCTTGTTAGGAAGTAACGCGCCAAACTTTCATAAAACCACCTCCCGGCTCCCTCACAATGCGTTGGCAAGAGAACGTTCGGAGCTCATTTGAAAATAATATTATCTACGAATAATAAGAGGCTGCCAGGTGCATGATTACAAGCGGCTGAGCCTATGACATTGTTGCTGACTCCATGACAAATTATTCAAACTGGAAAGTAGGCAAGCGCAAAATTACACTGCTGCATAAGCACTGAAAGCGCTCTTCCTTCTGAGGGGAAAAAAACCACGAAAAAACTGACTAAATTATTTTTTTTCTTTGGCGGGAAGGAAAAAGTTATATCTATATATAGACGGGCAAATTCTCAACTCTCAAACACCCCCCCCACCCCCACCCCCCACGGTTTGTGGAAGAGGAGACCTCGAAACCCTACAAAGCAGAGTTAATTACAACAGAGAGGCATCTGCATATTGAAGGGGACCACCGCTAAAGATGTGGGTTTCGGGGGGGGTGGGAGTGGGGGCTGGGGGGTAATTAAGTGAACACAGTGTAATTACAGCTGTCTCCCTCTGTTCCTCAGGCTTCACTGACAGGGCATGGTGCCGTCTCGCTGTGACAGCCCTCTCTCCCCATCCCCGAATGTGACAGGGCACATTAAACCGCCGGAGCACGCTAGCCGCTAGAGGGTCACGGAGAAGTCTGGCAGGCTTACGTGAGGGGTCTCTGACAAAAGAAAGGGTCATCTCGGAAATGATATATCACCATGTCACTATCAGGTGCGGGTTTCAGGAAGAGGAGAAGCAGTTGTGCTCTAATGTTAAACTTCATTTTCTATCAGGACCATGTTGTAATGCAGTGGCTGTTACACTGTTTAGTGTAATCTAATTAAGGGGAATATACCTTCACATTTTTCATATATTCTAAATGAAATGCATGCGAGAGCCAGGTTTTTTTTATTTATACCTATTCTCTAACACCATTGGTGTTTGTTTTGTTTCTAATTAATTCGACGTCAAATGCATGATTTCCTCATATGACGGTGTATTCAGTATTTTATTATATTTAATTGTCCCAGTCTTAATTACTGATATGGTAATTAAGCTTTTAAAAATCTGCCATTGTTTTTTTACATTAAAATGACATTTTAAAAGGTTATAAAGTACAGGTGATTATCTCTGAAAGTCAGGGGAGTACCCTTATTCATATGAATTCATTTTGTTACAAAGTCCTTTTATCCTATGCAAACTTAAAAAAAATAAAAATAATCTGTGCTATTGGCTATTAGAAGGTGGAACTATGATGTCCTTGTAGTAATTTATTGAACTCAGTATTATATTGATTAAAGTAAACAAGTATATGCTACCGATCTGAGTGCACATTGCCAGTGGTCTGCAATTAAACAATTCACTATCTCATTTACATTGAAGGAATTTAGCAGTAATGTACTATCATTTAAAAATGTATTTGAGCAGTCCGACATTTTATGGTAAAACAATTGCCTTTAAACTATTCATCATTATTCATCTATTATCTGTTTTTCGCAGACACTGATGCAAGATTTACACAATTTACACATAAAGCAATATAAAGTTCTTTAGTCTAAAATCAGGAATCGGAGGGCTGTTGTTTGTGTCTGCAGTGTCAGGGCAGTGTGCATAATTGGAGAGGGTGTGTGTGTGTGTGCGTGTGTGTATGTATGTGTGTATGTTTGAGTCTTGGGTCATTGGGTATAATAAAATCGCCATGTGTTTGTGGGGCAGTGTGGATAATCCGATGCCGCGTGTGTGTGTGTGTGTGTATATGTGAGACAGGCTGCTGTTTGTGTCTGCAGTCTCGGGGCAGTGTGGATAATTCGGGGGCATCTCTGTGTGTGTGTGTGTGCGTGTGCGGGAGGGCGGGGGGAGAAGTGTGTATAAATGGAGGACATTTGTGTGTGTTTCTGTTTGTTTGTGTGTGTGTGTGGTGTGTGTGTGAGAGAGAGAGAGAGAGAGAGAGAGAGAGAGAGAGAGAGAGAGAGAGAGAGAGAGAGAGAGAGAGAGAGAGAGAGAGAGAGAGAGAGAGAGAGAGAGAGAGAGAGAGAGAGAGAGAGAGAGAGAGAGAGAGGGAGAAAGAGAGAGCCTCGTAGCAGTGTGGATTTGGACAGTGTGGACTCCCTTCAGAAACCCAAGCCTGATGTTGGGCAAACACAAGAGCTGCTCCACCGTCCACTCAACAGCAATTCATTTGGACAGGGAGGAGATTACGAGTATTTATCTTCATCACCATATTAGCTCGCTGGCCCTTCTCCCCAGCCCAAGGGAGCCTGCATTAATTGCTGAAAGCTCAGATAGCCCGCAAATAAAGCGCAGGAGGAAATTAAAGTTCCAGAGAGGATCTTCACCTTGAGTTCTGTTGTCATCCTTTGAGAGGTGTGGACAGGGCGGAAAAGGCAGACAGACAACACTGTGGGCAAATGAATTTGACTCACTATAATAGACAATCCATATCAAACCCATTTATCATAGAGTTTTCATGGGGGAGGAGACCGGGTAGTGCTCTTTGCTCGAGCGTGATTAATGCATGTCGTCCAACATTTAGATATTCTGTGGGTTTGTGCGTTTGTAATAATGAAATGCTCTTTAAAGAAATATAGATGAACCTTAAAAATAAGGCTACATATAAGCATTCCATGTACTTAATTAACCATTGTTGTGTGTGCGTGATAAAGAGAAAGAGGAAATATGTACACAAATGAGAATGTTATCCATTTTTAAAGAGCATTATTTTCCTTGAACGTATTCAGCACATTAAACGCCAGAAAATGACATGCCGTCCACGTAGACACTGTTATTCCAAACAATCAGCTTTTCCAACTTAATTTGTAACTCAAAAGTAAGCAGTAAGTTTCGTGCTTCTGATTTAGGTCAGTAACTCCAGACTTCTGAAAGGAGAAGTCTAATTAAGGTGGCATCCAGGGATTTAGGCAGCACAACATGTAACCCATTTAATTAGACAACATTTTAATGGGAAATGGGACATCAGGTGATTCATTGGTCACTCATTCACTATAAGGCATGCGCATAACAGTGGAAACACTTCTAAATTTATCGAGTAACAAACAAAACAAAAAATCTATAATCATCTCACAGACGGTAGGCTTCATTCGTAAATATGGGTGTTGTTGAGAGTTTACAGCAAAAGCAGCATGACTGTGTTGTGAATAAATTCCAGGCCCCCGTCACTGACAGTGTGTTACAGTTGTGTGCCTTCAAGGCAGCTAGAAGGCGAGCCGTCAGGATGAAGGGTATTGTCAGGGAGAGAAGGGCGGGGGCGCGCGCCACAGGAGAGGACATACGACTGCGAGATCGTGCCGCGAGCTGTCGTGTTGTGTGTCGCCATGGGGTGGGGCAGAGGCTGGCTGGCCGACCGTGGCCCCCATTGTGAGGACACGAACACATGCCCCCCCCCATCGTCAATGAGTCTGTGCAACGCGCCGCACTTAGCGGCAAGTTATGCCATGCCCGTGCTCAGGGTATCCCCCGCACCACTTCCTTGGGAGCAGCTACTTCCATCATTGAAAGGCCTCGGCGAAAGCGTCGCACCCAAGAGAGAGCGGCATCGTTAATGCTGTCGTGGCGTTTCGGGGGTCGGAGAATCGCGTGATTCCCATCCTCTCGTCCTCGGGGTGAACGTGAGGAGGGGAAATGATGCACAGCGCTGTCTGGCGGCCTGGCGGGACGGGATGGATGAGGTGAAAACCTTGGTCTGCCTCTGTGTCTGTGGGGGTTCTCTCCTGCCAAAGCTTCCCCTTCATTGACTACCCGACCACAAAAGCCGGCCGCACATCAAGGCAAAACAGCGCACCCACCGAGGCTACGCCACCCTTCATCTCCTGACTCTTCTGCCAATTTCCTCAGCGCCTCCGTGCCAGTGTCCATTACATAAGGCCTCTAGCATCAGTCCACCGAATCTCAAGTGTCACACGACGGGGCAAGGATGCGTCTTTACATACGCACCCTAATTACGTAGAATCAATCAAATTACACCCAGTGCACGGTTAAGACAAGACTCATTTTGTGTCATTTCTGTTCCGTAATCCTTTCTATAACAGATGTATCTATGACAGAAGTATCTGTTGAAAAAGTGACTAAACCTCCTAAAAATGCCGAGTGGTGAAGGAACAAACCCGTGATAGCCGTGACACAGTAAGCAGATTCCAGGGCATGAATGCAGCCAGGAATAATTCCATTTATGCCTCTTCCAACATCCAATCACCAATCAACGTGCAAATCTCCCTGCAGATTCTCAGATTGGCCCACCCCATGTGCTATGTGATATCACCCTGTGAAGGAGAGTCATATCTCACAGTAGACTGGGTCCTTCCAGAAGGTTCTGAGAGACAGACTTTATACAGTATGTATACTATATATATATATATATTTTATTATTATTTTTTATATATTTTTTTATTTTTTTTATGATGAATATACTCCTCCACTTTGATGGAAAGATGTTCACGAGGAATGTTTCACACTTCAGCCAACGCATGACCATATCTACCCCGTTGCACTTCACAGTCCACACTAAGACATCTGTGTTACCATATCATATATCCCTGTGTGAGCTCATAGCCGCCTGACCTGTGTTTGTTTGTTTCTGTTCATTTAAAGGAGGGGCACGGCACATTCTTGGCAACTGACCTGTTCTGTACACATTAAACAACAGCTGCAAGTGCTTTGATTTACGGTGGATTATCGCCGCTCGCTCACTCAAAATGAATCGGGAATGACACCTGAATTTGATGCAGACACATATGGAATGTGTTAAACTTTGTGAATTGTGTTATTACTGCTGTATATATGTATTTACATTTTAAGGTACAGTGTTTGTGTGTGTAGTAGTGGTGTTCACCTTCTGGCACGGTTTTAAATGAAAATATTTTCTCTATTTTTGCTTACACAAACGATGGCAGGATCTAAATTGATAGCAACACGAGTTAGCATGTGCCACCTTTATGTCATTTTACAGTCCCGCTCAGTGGAAAAGTCGAACACGCAGCTACCTCTGCACAATAAAAAAAACAAAAACGTACAGTATAATTTATAGTGAGCTTGTGTAGAATAAGCACAAGAGCTTCTTGGCAGAATTAAATATTCAATTTGAAGAGAGGCTGGAGTAAGGCAGTGGGGTGGGTGGGGGGGGCATGAGGGGAGTGGGGGGTGGGTAGAACTCAGGGGTATTTTATCACCAACGCCCCATTATACAGCTTTGATGTCCCCTCACACAAATCTCACCGATAATATAAACCAGGCGGTCATGGTACAATTCTGGACACATTTGTGACAGAGTGCGTGGTCCTGGTATGAGCGTCACAAAGCAAAGTGCCTTGAAAAGCGTCTCCGTGACCTCCTTATTCATTTGGCTGTTTACTTATCACCCCATCCTCAGGAAATTAACTCTCCCCGCGCGTGTGCGCGTGTGCAGCAGCTACAAATCACCAGATTACCGCCATAAGTCATCAGCCTTGTTGGACCGTTGGTTAGAAAACACTAACGTATCTCAAAAGCATCGGCTTTCAATAAGGGCCGGCTGTAGAAAAGAAGAGATAACACGCTCCCAGCAACAGCGATGTCTGACACTTACTTACTGCGCTGATGTGACTGCGTGAGGTGGGTTGGTGAGTTCATTTTCAACTCAACCTTTTTTTTTTTGGAAGTCCCAGGCAGCGGATTATTTGAGAATTGATATATCACAATAATTCAATATGATTGTTTCCCAACAATTAGTTTTATGACAATACTTTAAAAAAAAATCCAAACCACTGTTTTTTTTGTGTGTTTTTTTCCGTATGAATAAGCTTATTCATAAACTATAACTTCATCGTCCTGGATATAGTGTCACTTTTCACAGGACATATTTACACATTATATCTTCTGAAACTGACTATAAACACATCTATTCAGGCTTTACCTTGGATCCCAGTACATCCTACTCTATGTCTCACACCCATCCTAAAGTGAATATAGTGTAATAGTGTAATGATGCTCCTTCAGCCCATTGGTGGTCTTTTTGTAGCTGGCACCACATAAATGCTATGATTTAAGAAATTTAGAAGTATAGTTAATTTTTTTAAATATTAAAAATAATATTGAAAAAAATAAAACCAATTATTGGGTGCTATATTTCATTTAGCACTGTTTTTCAGCCAGATGTTTATTTACTGTTATTCTGTTTATTACATATTATCTATTATTATTGTTGTTTGAAGTGTTATTAGCCTTATTAGCCATATTAGCCTTAGTCTCTCTAAAGGGTTTCTGCTAAATAAACACACTTCAAAAATGTAAACAACAATAATAAGGTAATACTAATAATAATGAACATTTAAATGGCTTCATAATTTAGAAGAAAAAAAAATCAAACAGCTACTGTGCTTACCAGTCCCATAAGTGATTTGGCAAGCTCAGTTCTAATTGGTATGAAAGTGTCAGTCATATTGAACCAGTTAAGTGGCAAATTGAACTTGAAGCGAGTCTGGGTGTTTCCGCTGTAGAGCTGGGAGACCTCCTGAGCCAGGGTCGTTACACAGGGTCGTTAGCGAGTTGGCCTACATGTTTTCATTCGCCAGTGAACTGCGGGAGGTCAATTGCCCCTAAATTACCAAACAATGCTGGGAAAACAGTGAACAGATAATTAGTTCCCCCTCTCAGTCCAGACGATTAACTTTGTTCTGAGAAATGCTCAAATCACGACGGTACCAAAATTGCAATTAGTTCAATATGTGCGCTGAAAGGACGATGCCTTGAAGGGATAAAACATGCTGTTACATTGAGGCAGGCGTCCGTAGTGCTCGGCCTTTTAGTTAAGCAGGGGCAGCAGAACAGTAAGCAGGACATCTGTAACTTTGGGCCTTTCAGGGGGCAGCAGAACAGTAAAAAGGTTGTCTTTAACATTGGGTCTTTAAGTTAATCAGGGGCAGCAGAACCTTTCATTAACAGGAGGCAGCAGAAGACTGAGTAGGCCGTTCACGACTCTGGAACGTTCAATTAACCCTTTCCCGTCAATGCCTAAAAACGGCTATTTACGCCTGTCTTTCACTACTACTACACCAAGCCTGATATCTCCAAAAGTACGGATTGCATAGACATGGTTGAGGGCTTGATGTGAAGTAGACCGTTTTACCATCATGAATCAAATGTCAACATGTACAAATGTATCTCCTATGAGACTCATGATGCACTTTACAAGTACTTTATATTTTATAAGTCATAGCAGATTCTAGATAAATAAACACTTCCCCCAAAAAAATCAATGCGGATATCTAAAAGCAATCACATTTTACAGTGTTTTTTCTAAAACAGGACCAATTTGTCCTTTGGTGCTCCAAAACCTCTCCAAAATGGTCAATTTGGTTACAGCCTGTCACATGCCATATTGTATGGATTTTTTTTACTATAAAGTGATTACTCTTGTAAAGATATGAGAGGAAAATTATGAAATGGTTCATGCATCAGATAACTGTGTATCCAAGTGTCAGTTCTGTTGTACAAATCTATTCAACCAGAGCCCTGTTAGCCAGATTTTTTTCAGATCCAAAAAGATTGTCATGGTAACAACAACAACATGGATAGCGTTGTCATGTGCCTCCTAGTCGACACTCAGGGCAGACAAATCACCCTTCATCTGTGTCTTCATAAACCTCCAGCCTCCAAACCACACTAAAACGATGGCAACGTGCTGCCTTCATGAAGTATAAAACTTTAATGAGAGCTCATTTGAAAGGCTTAGAACCTGCCCAATATAACTGTGACTGAGTCAATGTACAACCAACCAATAACTGTTCAGATGGCAAAAACCAGAGCCCATGTTCAGTGCCTGAGTACAGGCTCATGTGTCAGTCAAAATCTCATGAAATATACAGCCTATGGAGAAGGAGCTTTTCTATTAGCAAAACAATCTTGGCTCTCATTCGCTAAGAGAAATTAGTTTAAACACACGTCTCTGCACTGAGGAGACTGCGTCAAACACATAGTGACAGACAGTGAGAACATATGACAAAAAATACAGTATATAAATTATATATCAATGCGATTTCCTTTTGGCTGAAATAGTGATTTCACTGAATCACTGAAAGTGATTTCTGAAAGCAAAGATTTACAACTTTTGGTGATGGAAGAGTTTATATGAGAGTAAAGTTTAGCATGTGCGTTTGGGTGTAATAAGGGAGGGGTTTCAATGACCCACAGTTTTATGATCATAATCAGTCATAAAAATTATGGATTGGCATAATAACAACTTCCCCAGACTCATTAATCCCTTAACCGTCACCCCCTAGTTTTGAATTCCCACCTATTTAGACATGCCCAAATATAACAGTTCATAGCTCAATAACTGTGATGGCCACATGCCTACATTTGGCATCATTTGAAAGGAAATACGTTGTGGTTTATGGTGCTGTGATCATATAGCACATGGACAGAACACAGCCTTAAGGACCGAAGATCAAACACACAACACATAGGCATTGTATAGTTTTCTTGTGTAGAAAGTCATGTTTGAAAAGCAATACAGGGGTCACATTTCACGATAGACGTGTTGAATTGTGTGAATGCCTCGCACAACATGTCAATGATGTCTGCGTAAAACATTAGACTTATAGACCCAAGGGCTCATGAACTACAGGGATTTTAGTGAGTGGTGCCCAAAACATTTCCAAGGTGGCCAAATTGGCATGCACTTCTGTTACTGGAAAACATATGAAAATGTTTTGATGACTATAAAACCTGTTTCTATCACCCAAACCCTTATGCATCATTATTTTTCTTTCAAAACATATTATACTAATATGAAATCTATCATATTATACTCAGAGTGTCATCTCCAAGTGGAGCAATTCACTTCTGTAACACTGAGAATCACACTACAACATGTTGTTGCCTATGAGACACACACACCAAAGTCAAAACAAAGAACTGGATAGCAAAGTAGTGGATAGCACTGTCGCCGCACAGCAAGAAGGTCCCGGGTTCAATCCCGGCCGGGGCCTTTCTGTGTGGAGTTTGCATGTTCTCACCGTGTCCGCGTGGGTTTCCTCCGGCTTTCCTCCCACAGTCCAAAGACATGCACGTTAGGCCAATTGGAGAGTCTAAATTTGCCTGTAGGTATGAGTGTGGGAGTGAATGGTGTATGTCCCCTGCGATGGATTGGCGAACTGTCCATGGTGTATTCCTGCCTCTCGGCCAATGCATGCTGGGATAGGCTCCAGACCCCCCGCGGCCCTGACCAGGAATAAGCGGGTTAGATAATGAATGATGAATGAATGAATTGTGAATTATGATCATTCTCATGGCGCCATTCCGCTATGGGGCTGGCAGGAAGAGGTTACCTAGGGGCAACAGGGAAGCACAGTGTGCAGGTGGTGTCAGGGGGTCCTTCGAGCAAAGTCAGAGACTATGTAATGTGAGGTCTGGAGCCAAGAGGCACTGTAGCAAGGTGCAGCGCTTTTTGGTAACAACCTAACCATATGCAGTACCAACTCAATCTCCACGATTGTGTTTAACCCATCTTATTTTCCCTATTTTATGCTTTATTTTATTACTGTTACCTACGGCCTTATTTTTAATATGTTCTCTTTTATTAGGAAAGTGCTTTGAAGATCATGTAAGTAAATAAATGCGTAAAGTTTATTATTATTTTTGTCTACGGTTATTGTATATTCTAATATTATTAATAATATTTATGATGGATCATGTCCACCAGCAAAAAAAAAAAAATATTGAAAACCATTCTCAAAAATTTGCATGAATTACTTTCTCAGTTTCTGACACTTCTCCCATGTCCAGACACACGCGCACACGCGCGCACACACGATTTCAGCGTGAATTGTAATGTGTGGCATAATAAGGGAGTGGAAAGCCATACAAGAGCAAAAGAGAGCCAGGCTGTAACCTCAGTCTTTTTTACTGTTTTATAATGATGTCTGTATTATTCATACCCCCAGACAGGAGATAATTAACCTTCAAAGCCACCGGGGGAGGGCATATTTCACACACTTTCGCGTGGCATATTGGATATCCCTGACACTGCCAAAACTTTATCCTGTGCGGGGTGGAACGGTGTTTGTTTTGAGAGCTCGCATTGTCTACAAGAGAGACAGGAGCATTTGTTTTTCATGACGAGTTACACGCTGTGAAAGAAAGCGCATGTTTAAGGCAGCGGTGCCTACCGTTTCAATGAAATCTGGTTCAAATACGCTCAATATGTTTTTTTGGGGAAGGGGGGGGGGTTCTCCATGTAATTACAGGCAGCAGCATTTATGATATTATTAGTTGGCATGCTGGAGGCCCCCACACTCCTTTATATACCCTAATGAGGCTTTGCATATAGTTGACTTTAGAAGCATGCTGTAGAGCAGTTCAAAGTGTATGGAAACCGCTTTCTAAAGTAAATAAATAGAGATACACACAGCACGCTCCAAAATGATTCACACCTTTGATAAAGATGAGCAAAGAAGGCTGTATAAAATAAACAATACAGGTAATGAGCTATATTGTATGCTCCAAAAATTTGCATTCCTTTATTCTAAGGACATTGCTCAAAGAAAGTGATTTGTAATATATACCCTATATACAGTGGGGTCCAAAAGTCTGAGTCCACTACCAAGATCTGTTTGTTTTCATCATTCATCAAAACTAAAACTACATTTTTACTCAGGAGAACAATTTGACCTCTAACTACTTCACTAAACTCTGCTGACATAATTACAAAAAGCTGCAAAAACTTTTACAAAGGAAGTGTCCTTTTTCTAGATTAAAGCACCTGCAGTAGCAACGAGAACACATAGAGGACAATATTAATTACGTCAATAATTAATTGTTACAAGACCAAAACACTGTGTATTAGAAGTGTCCATGTATTAAAACTTAAATGAAAAATAAGGCGCCACAACATTTTGAGGAAATGAAAGGCAATGATGTGCCTTTCTGATCAAAATTAGTGGTTTGAATTGAATAATTTAAGTACAGACCAAAGGATCTGAAGGATCTTGAAATATTTTGGAGGAATGGCCAAAGACCCCCACCCCGCAATATGTTCACCAATCTCAGTATCGATGATGACTCAGTAGTGTTCTCCTCGTGAGGGTGAAAAGAAGGGTGTGAATAATTATGACACATATTTTGGGAGAATAAGAAATATTACTTTTGAACAAAGTTTTTTTAAATTTATGTCCATAAATATTTGGACATTGACAAAGTTATTGTTATTTTAGCTGTGAGCGGTGTAGGAATTACAGCACTTTTTATATGTGGTCCCCCCCCTTTTTAATGGACCAAAAGTAATTGGACAATTGGCTGCTCAGCTGTTCCATGGCCAGGTGTGTGTTATTCCCTCATTATTTCATTTGAAAGTAAACAGATAAAAGGTCTACAGTTGATTAGAGTTGATTTCAAGTGTGGCATTTGCATTTGGAATGTGTTGCTGTTAACTCTCAATATGAAGTCCAAAGAGCTGTCACTGCCAGTGAAGAAAGCCATCATTAGGCTGAAAAATGAAAACAAACCCATCAGAGAGATAGAAAAAACATTAGGTGTGGCCAAATCAACTATTTAGTACATTCTTAAAAAGAAAGAACACACTGGTGAGCTCAGGAACACCAAAAGGCCCGGAAGACCATGGAAAACAACTGTGGTGGATGACAGAATAAGTATTTCCCTGGTGAAGAAAAACCCCTTCACAACAGGTGGCCAGATCAAGAACACCCTCCAGGAGGTAGGCGTATCTGTGTCAAAGTCAACAATCAAGAGAAGACTTCACCAGAGTAAAGATGTAAAGACCACAAGATGTAAACCATTGGTAAGCCTCAAAAACAGGAAGACCAGATTAGAGTGGGTGCCAATGGAACTGGTTCCCTTGTATTTATGGATGATGTGACTGCTGACAAAAGCAGCAGGATGAATTCTGAAGTGTATAGGGCTATATTATCTGCTCAGATTCAGCCAAATTCTTAAAAACTCATTGGACGGCGCTTCACAGTGCAGATGGACAATGACCCGAAGCAAACTGCGAAAGCAACCCAATACTTTTTTAAGGCAAAGAAGTGGAATGTTCTGCAATGGCCAAATCAATAACCTGACCTGAATCCAATTAAGCATGCATTTCACTTGCTGAAGGCAAAACTGAAGGCAAAAGAACAAGAACAAGCAGGAACTGAAGACAGCGGCAAGAAAGGCCTGGCAGAGCATCACCAGGGAAGAAACTCAGCATCTGGTGATGTCTATGGGTTCCAGACTTAAGGCAGTCATTGACTGCAAAGTATTAAAAATGACAATTTAATTTATGATTATGTTAGTTTGTCCAATTACAATTAAAATTGGGGGGGCTATGTATAAAAATGGTTGTAATTCCTACACAGTTCATACAATAGTTTTGACAAAACCCTTAAATTAAAGCTGAAAGTCTACACTTAAAGCACATCTTGATTGCTTCATTTCAAATCCATTGTGCTGGCGTACAGAGCCTGATGACCTGGCCTGCCCAGTGTCCAGACCTCAATGCCATAGAAATTGTATGGGATGAACTGAACAGAAGAGTCAAAGCAAAGCAACCCACAAGTTTCTCTGGGAATTGCTGCAGGAGAGCTGGGGAGACATATCGGGTGATTTCCTGCTGAAACTTATTAACCGAATGGCCCATGTTTGTGAGGCTGTTATCACGGCAAAGGGTGGCTATTTTGAGGAATCCAAGATTCAATTTTCAATATAATTTTCTTGAACATTTCTTTGATGTTCATTTTGTTCATTTGTTCATTGTGTTTTTTGTCATTTTAAAGTATTTACAGAAACGTATACGGTGTAAAGCATTGTCAATTATGAGATAAACCTAGTTTCCAGCAGGTGTACTCAAACTTTTGACTGGTACTGTATGTATGCATAGTTTCATTCTTCAATCTTACATATTTATTACATATTGTCAGATTAACCAACCAAAAAAAAACTTTAGCCTTGTAAAATCTGAAAATGTATGAACTATTACACTACAATGAAGCAATAAACAGCTCCTCGCACTGCACAATGTTTTCATTGGAAGGAAAGAGGAGGAAGGACAGGAGAAGACCAGATGGAGAGGGAAGAGAGGAGTGATAGAGCAGGGAGAGAGACAAGGAGCAAAAGGAGGGAGAGAACAAAGGAAGAAGAGGGGGAAGGGGGGTGGAAGAGGAGGAGGATGAGGAGGAGACAGGCAGTCAGGGATTGTGGGACATGTCAGCAGGCATTACCAGCCCTATCTGAGCACAGTGCCATGTTTATTCCCCACTCTAATTATTCACATGATTTGCCTGCACAGGGCCTTAACCAGCCTCCTATCGCCGAGCCACTCTGTGGTACGGCATTCAGAGGGAGGAAGAGGGCAGGGGAAAGATGAGAGAGGGATGGGAAGACATCAGAGGAAGAGTGAGAGATAGGGGTGAGAAATCGTGCAGGGAAGAGAGAAAGAGGTGAGATTAGAGGAGAAAGGGTGCAGGGGCGGATGAGAGAGAGAGAGAGAGAGAGAGAGAGAGAGAGAGAGAGAGAGAGAGAGAGAGAGAGAGAGAGAGAGAGAGGTGTGGAGGAGAGAGAAGCGACGGGAGAGGATCTGAAAGTGAAGGACGAAAGTAGAGACAGGGGAGTAAAAAGAGAAAAGAGCGCAAAACAGAAATACTGGGAGCCATGGGGGGGTTAAAACAGTGTGCGGAGAGGGAGGGAATTGATTTGCGATGGGGAGATGGAACGAGAGGGCAGGATGACAGACACAGACACATACACACACACTGGGTGAACTCGCTCAGCTATGAGTTAGGAGCACAGGGAAGGAGCAGCACAGGGTAGGAGGAGCACAGGGTAGGAGCGTAGAGTAGTAGGAGCACAGGGTAGGAGTGTAGGGAGATAAACGGCCGGGCTCTTGTCACTCAGTCAGAAACTGTCTCCTTCCCATATCCGCCCATTACTCAGCTCTGTCACCCACCTCCACTTCCCTTTCTCTCTTTCTGTTTTTCAAACCTTTCATCCCCTCCCACTCTCTCTCTCTCTCTCTGTCTCTCTTTCTTTCTGCCCTGTCAACCTCTTTCTCTCTCTCTTCCTCTATTTCCCTCTCTCTGCTTCTGACTCACTGTCACCCCCCCCCTCCTTCACCTCACACCCACATTCTCCCCATTTTTTTATCTCTGCATATTTTTCACCCTCGCTGCCTGCCTCACGTGTTTTCACCCTGTCTCCGATTCTGTTTCTAATTAAACTCCACACAACTGTGGGCGAACGACTGTCAAACACTCTCCACATGTGTTTGCGCAGAAAAGCCTGTCTCTGCTTTGACTTTTCCGAAAAAATAGAAGAAAGAAAAGAAATAGAAAGAAAATAAATAATATACAAACGCAGCCAAATAGGAGTACAGCTTCACAAGAGCATACGGAAAGCCATTTCGGATTTGGCCCCAGAAAGCAGAGAGAAAGCAATTTGCCAAACCTTTGTGCACAACAAAACTGCAGCAAGGTGTTGAAACAAGCCCTTTTAATTCCTAATAAGTTATTACAACGCGAGAACCCAAGACAAGAGCGAGTTCGGGTTCACGGTAGCTGTCAAGTTAGTCCTTTCCATAAGAAGTCCAAATTTACTAAACGAAGGGAAATCCAAATCCAGATTTCTCCAGACCCTTCATCCAAGTTGTGGTCCATCATTAATTTTTTTCAAATTGCAACAGAGATTTAAAAAAAAAGGAAAATAAAAGCATCCAAGATGAATCGATCGTTCATCAATCGAATGTATACACTTTTCCATCTTCCCATTAGTCCGGGCCATAGTAAATACAATATAGGTGTAATTTATGGGCAGACTCGAAAGAGATCCCCACAAATCCCCTTTGTCTGGAGCAGAGACGGAAGGACAAACGCGCTTATCTCGCACCGGCTGCTGCAGCTGGAGGCCACGGCAAACACGCCTGCGACCGCGACCCGGTCTGACTGAGGCCGAGACGCATGGACACCTGCGCTCGGGCTATCTCCACGCGCACACGTCCTGTGACCCAGAAGCCAAATGGCTCGACCGTTGCCGAGATTGCATCCTCCTGAGGGAAGTTTGTGTGCGCATGCCTGGAGGGGGCTCTGCAGGGACCAGGACCAGGATGAGACCGCGGGGATGAGTCCCTGGACACATTCAGCTCCCCCCCGCGCTATTAAGTCGCCTTTTAAGGAAGGTCAGGGCCGCTACTGACATCCCCTCTTGCCCTCTTGTAATCATTGAAAGGTGAGATTGTATTTCAGCGCCCTTCAAGGTCAGCGCTCTAACCCCCGAGCATGTGTTCTCCTGGCCGTGGCGCCATCATCCGCGCGCGCAGAGATCCCCGACAGACTTTCAAATTGTACCACAATGAGATGGAATCAGGTCCAAATGTATAATAATGTTCCAGGCTATATTTTAGACTGCTATTAGTGTGAGCTATTGTGCCTTTTCCAGACAGGTTCCCAGTCTAGGGGGGAAGGAAGTCCATGTGGAAGCTGGAGAAGGGATTTCCTCTTTACCTGGCCTCTGGGACCAGAACAGCACCAGCCCCCGCCGCCCCACGGAACACAAGACCAGGACAATACCCTGTGCAACATTACTGCGGTAGAACGTTTCATTCCACTCAGCTGTCCCATTTTCCCTGTGCTTCACAGACAGAAATTTGGACCTCTGTTGTTGATCCATAACAATGAATTTGCAAGGCTTTTTAAGCCTTGCAAATGGCCATGAAGCCAGCGATCGCCAAGGCATGAATTGCATGTGTTAAACTGTAAAAAAGCAACACTTCCTTTTCCAGCACTTACTTAAGGGTAAAAACACATTGCATCTTTGTGGAAAAAGGGACTTGAATTCTTTACTTTGGAAGAGAAGCACAGTTTGCTTGTATGCTGTGCTACTGTGAGGGAGACGGACACATTTCCTAGGCCAGGGCTTCCCAAATCAGGCTCCATGAGTCCCAGGATTACTCAGTAAAATATTTTTTAAAACCCTGGATTACAAAAACAGGTCTGGTTTACACATCCTTAATAGCATTATGATCATTGTTATTAATTACATATTTATATGGCACTAAATGCATGCTACAGATTAATAGTAAATGATATCCAGTTTTAGACAGACTTCCATGTTATATTGAGTTAAATAGCCACTGCATTGCAGCCTGCAGTGGGTGTTTCATGAAGGTGTCAGCTAACGCATTCTACTGGCACGGAGTGGGCTGCTTTATGGGGCCTTGAGATGAAAAAGCTGTGGAAGGGCTCACTGTGCTCACAGTGGCTCGCTGTGTCTCCTATCTCATTCCGTAGCTTCTTACCAGTCACGGCGTGCCCACGCGGAGCGCCTGGGGAAGATGTACATGACCTCAGGGACACTGGGAGAGCGGGCGGAAAAACAGACCGAACCAGACAAACAACTTCCTCCATCTGGCCTCAGTGAATGCAGACTCAAGCTCTCCACCACAACATTTAATAATTTCCACATCCAAATGCATATCCAGAGTTAAAAAAACAAACAAACACATGAAACATCCCTACAGACTTGAGAACATATGGGAGTTGTAGTCGGCGTCACTTGAACAATTACATCAGTCCAAATACATGCATTGTGTTCATCATTTCCTTCCTCACACAGATGTCAGTTGTATAGATTTATCTACTTGGTTTATCTTCACCTGTCCACATATTGATGTGTTTGTGCCTCGGCACCGATTGGTTCAGAGGGAGGCCCATCTGTCCGGGGGTAAATCAGGCTACGGCAGGGCAGCACCTGCTCGGTTTCCAAGGAAACAGCAGGTGCGGCTTGGGGGCTTTGGGGATCAGCGCCTCCTGAGACCCCAGTGGAATGTGGATGTGGTGAACGTGAGCAAACTACAAACATGCTGGCAGCATCAACATCAAGCTGAACTACTAAACCCAGAGGACAACAACAACCGTGTAGAGCTACAAAACCTAGAGGACAACATCAACCAGTGGAACTACAAAACCCGGAGGACAACTTCAACCAGTGGAACTACAAAACCTATAGGACAACATCAACCAGTGGAACTACAAAACCCAGAGGACAACACCAACCAGTGGAACTACAAAACCTAGAGGACAACATCAACCAGTGGAACTACAAAACCTAGAGGACAACATCAACCAGTGGAACTACAAAACCTAGAGGACAACATCAACCAGTAGAATTACAAAACATAGAGGACAACATCAACCAAGTGGAATGTCAAAACCCAGAGCAGTTACATGCATTTCAGACAGATTGAAAAGGAGATAAAATAACACATTTGTCAAAAACAAATATTAGAAGAAATATTAAAATGAGCACATCTTGATAAAATTGTACTGCTGAAAGAATTTACAATCGACAATTAAGTCAATTCATTAGTTGAATAAACAGATTTGTAAAAGGACACTAAATGACACCATAGAAAATGACACCATAGAAAAGCACCAATGAAGATGAAGGATTGGATGAAGGCACATGAAAATACTTTATTATTGTATTGTTTGTCCTATATTATAATAATTGCAAAACAATTATTCGCTGCCATAGTCTTGGGTGAGTAGTGTTCTAGATAATCATTAATAAAATATTAATTAGGTGGCTCATCCTGGTAAGGCACTGTTCTAGTGTGTAAAGTAGGCAAGCCACATGGTCTGGTATCAAGACCATGCCAGCACCAACTGTGGCCAATGCCCTGTGGGGCGAAGTATAATTGGCGGAAGCATCACCTAGTGAGGGAGGGATTCAGTCAACCCACCAGTGACCCCCGCTGGTCAATCAGGCGCCCACGGTCTGCCAGTAAAATGCTGCACATGAAGTGTCTTCCTCCGACTCATGTCTGTGCAAGCTTAACTTGTGAACTGCGGTGTGATAAGAAGCGGCAGCTGACATCATGTGTTTCGGACGAGAGCGTGTGCTTGTCTACAATATCACGAAATGACAGTGGAGGTTGCTATGATCGGGCATTCCAAATTGGGTGAAAAAGGGGGAAAAGGCACCACAACATAAGAAATACATAAAACATCACTCGTTTTTATCAATTTTATTAATTCAAGAGGCATATTTATAATGTTCATTTTCGTTCTATTAGATGTATGTTTTTACGATTTTCTCCATAGTTCTGCGACTGGCATAGTTAACCTATAGTTGTGTTTTAGTGATGATAAGTGTACACTCGCTGGTCTAGGAGTGTTGCTAAGCTAAGTGTATGTGCATATGGGCTAGGAGCATCTGTAACACATGTAACACATGTAATACATGTAATAATAATAATAATAATAATAATAACGGAGGATGGTTGAGGATCAGACCATAGTTTAAATGTAACACAGTTGTTCACAATTAACATGCTGTTATGGCTTTACGTGGACGTGTTGGAAATCAAATTGAAATAAAAATGTTTCTTTTTTTTTGTAATGGTGCTTTTTGTGTGACAACCAATTTGTTTGTATCCATGCTGGTATTCATCTTGACTATGTTGCAAGTTGCTCTGCATAAGAGTATTAGCGAAATAAATTCATGTAAATACTCATGGTTTCTATTCTTAGACTAAGAGCACTCATACAAATAGAAGTACAACATGAAAAAGTAATGGTAGAAAAACAGCATTAATCTCGACAGATAAAGGTGCTGATAAAGTACACATGCACCTTTATGAATATGTGCCTTTTATGAGAGCCTGCATTTGTCAATGTTAAAAACGTTTTTTCAATCACAATCACTGTGAAGTCTTCATTTTTATTTATTTGGTGACGGTACCATTATTTGTCCACGATAGATGCCTCTTGGGCACCAGACACTATTTCGTGTCTAATTAAGGTGCAGATGTGCATCTTGATTTCTATTGATTCCTAGTGTTCTATTATTACAGATATACACATGGCACACACACACACACACACACACACACACACACTCAGAAAAAGGCACATGCACAGTGTCATGTTCTACATCATGGCCTTGTTTGAATAACGTGAACTTTATCAGTTACATTTCTTCATGTTAATCTCTTATCTGGTCCCCTCCTCCTGTTTCTCTTTGTCTCAGAAAATATGGCTGGGCTGCATATGTTTTATTCAATAAGTGACCTGATTATTTAACAAATGCATCGGGCTCCTTTGCTTTGTCACTGCCACAATTTTCATTGTGAATCATGTCATTTCAATTATACTATTATAATACATTTTATTTAGAGATTTTTGGAAATTGCTGCTTGAATTATTCTTTGAACATGATTTTGATACTACTCTTGTGTTGTAATTTTCTGTTCTAGGCACATACAAACAGTGTTGTATATTGTAGTGGATACGGGAGCTCTTTCTTCAATCCAATATTGCTTCATCCTTATTGAAGTATTGTTACTTTATAGCATGTCTTTATGGATTAAACATAGTGTAGTATTTTCCAATTATGTTGTTTTATAATTATTTTTATTTTTTTCAGTGAGCGAGAATAAACACTAGCTTAAATCTGTCATTCACTGTTGCAGCCATTGATACGCGCAATAATATTATGTTATTTTATTACCAATAAAACAATTTGAATAAAAAATTACTGACGAACAAAACAATTAAATCTGTGAAATTCAGCTCTGCTGACTTCAGCTTCATAAAGATTACAATTTTTTATTTTATATTTTATGTTTTGGTTGTTTCAGAGGAAAAACAATATTGAGTCATTGTAAAAAAACGTGACCCTCCCTTTTGGCCATTTCTGTAGAATCACCCATGTACATTGTAAATATATATATTTAGAATTTTGAAGTATTCTGTATATTAAATGGAGTGGGTGTATTGGAGCTTGGGTGTATTTACTGTGGTCCATTGTGGGATACCCCAGTGGATCCAGTGGATCTTCCCAAACACATACACACAAGAAAACACATAAACACACACACACACACACACACACACTCCTGTCTTGACGCTGTCAGGTTCTTGGACATCAATCCCATGAATCCTCATGCGACAGGCCGCAGACACACTGAGGCATCGAGTGGAGAGGCTCCCATTAACAGCTTTGTTTATGCTTCCCTTTGGTTTCAAAACATGTTGTTGATTTTGGTGCGTCTTGTGCTAAAGAGAAACTGGTTTTGGCACAGATGCATGTTTGTATGCTACACATAGAAACTCCCTTATAAAAGCTTCCATTCCCCCTCCTCATAGTGGTTACAAGCATACCCATAGCTTGCCCACGGCATGAGTGGAACACTACAAAGTCATCTACTTATCATTTCAATAAGTGAACCTTAATTGTACCACACAAATTACATGAATTCTATTGGACTTATGCTCTGAAAACTGAAAATAAATAAATCCTAATAATTGTAATTAAAGTCAATAGGATGAGTGTGAAATAAGTTCCCTTTTAAAATAGAGAATTGTTTAGCTCTTAATGATGTGCGTTTTCCTACATCTCTGAACGTGTATGTGACCCCGGTGATTTGACAGAAAGAGCAGACGTCTGTGGAACCTTAGCACCTTTTCTGTGAGACATTAAACATAGATGGTAAAAAGAGAGATAAATTGGCTGCAAATGGGTAGAATTTTTGCAGGAAGTTAAAAATACACCTGACACAGGCATAATAGAATGTCCCCTTGAATGCAGCTGGGTAACAATTTGAAATTCATCACAGAGCTATATTTAGCATTGATAACATAAATTGAATAATGGAATTGGGACGTGGATTCATTACGAAACACATTATGATTTAATCAAACCACACAAAATGATATTCATTATTCTCTGACAAAAAGTTCATTTGACACAAGCTCTTTTCTCTCTTTGTGCAGGCTGACAGTGCTACTGTTCACACTCAGCATTGCGATTTGAAAGTTTGGGATGTCGTCCTTGAACAGGTGAAATCAGGCAAAATCCTGTACTGGCCCACAAAATCTTCACAGGAATTTTTGAGCGCAAGGCTTCTGTCTCCCCCGTATTTGAGAGTAAGATGCGATTATTTTGATGTGTTCTTTAAAGAGTGAAGAAATAGAAGCTATGCTTTAAATAAAAAGCTGATTAAATAGCATAGCATAATGCAGCATCACACAACTAATGCAATCTTACAGGATTTAACGCCTCCAACACATTTTTCAAAGAGCATCATGTCTGGTGGTAAACAACATTCAAAGTGCTTCTAAAGCTTATAATATGTTGTGACATTAAATACACATACAATAGAGCATAAACTCCTTTACCAGCTCTGGCTAGTAGAAATAGTCTCCCAATTCTATGGGACAGATTATATAGAAATTAGGTAAATATAGCAGCTGTTGAGTGGCTCTTCCTGTTCAGATGGGCCCCACGGTCTGGTATCAAATCCATATCATGTCGTTGCTGACTGTAGCCGGCAGTCCTGCAGGGCAGCCCAAACATATCACACCCAAAAAGTGCTGATGGTCAGCAGTGGTTTCTTAAACACAAATTTACACATCAAAGTGTGTAATGTATGAATACATGACTAAAGCTGAAATCCTTGGGGAAATGTAGGTCTTGTTAATTGGAGTCATGACTTAGTTGAGGTGTAGTTTTGAATGACTTTGCATTTTCTGCCCCTTTATGAGCAGGAACAATTAGAGCTGGTGTGTCTCAGTCTACTGTAATATAGTCTGTATCATGACATGAGTCTAATGTAGTCTGTATCATGACATGACTGTAATGTAGTCTGTATCATGACATGACTGTAATGTAGTCTGTATCATGACATGACTGTAATGTAGTCTGTATCATGACATGACTGTAATGTAGTCTGTATCATGACATGACTGTAATGTAGTCTGTATCATGACATGACTGTAATGTAGTCTGTATCATGACATGACTGTAATGTAGTCTGTATCATGACATGGCCAAAATGTAGTCTGTATCATGACATGGCCAAAATGTAGTCTGTATCATGACATGACTGTAATGTAGTCTGTATAATGATGTGCCATCCTGGCATCTCTTGAGATGTGTTAGCTTTTTTCCCTGGACTAAGTGCTGACAGCAACACAGTTCCAATTAAAAAAAATACAATTATTTATATTTATATAATGCACCAAGTTTCAATTTCTAGTCTTCCCAAGCTTTCCATTCAAATGGAAATTATTTTTTACATTTTCTGAATTAATGTTATAATTATATTTACCTGGCAGTTGGACCATGAACAGTTTTCATAATTATCACCACAAAGCACCAATGAAGAAGTACATCAACCGTAGCCTCACTCATACAGAAAAGACATCAACACATTGTGCGGAATGGAATATCTACTCACCAGTGCTCTGGCTTGGCTGAAAGAGCAGTGCGTGGGCGTTTTGCCAAAACTTTTGCCGTTTGGTATAATTAGGAGACAGTTGGTTGCTGGTCTGAGAAAAGTACAGTAGCAGACCTGCCAAAAAATAGCAATTAAACAGTGATGTTGAGCATGTTTACAAAATGTGTCCTCTTGAGTTTGTTTCCCAGATTAAACCCAAGTAGAAAGTAATGTGCTACGATTATTTTCAAAGGGAAAAAATCACCCTCCTTTTCAGAGAGGACGAGTTCTTCATTTCTGCCTTCATATCGAGTTATCTGTGTTTACGCTGAAGCAGCTGGGTCTCTCCGCCAAGCGGGACGGGCTCCAAACGCTCGCTCAACGGGAATCCAGGAGGGGGCGCTGGCTGGCAGGGAGTGGAGACCATCTGAAGCACTGCAAACTGCATACACGCCACTCCACTACACCCACCTTTACCTGCACAAACGCACACTGCCTCACTGCACACACTTTTGCCTCGACGTAGTTCTCAGTAACTTTGATCAAACTAAACTGCGTCGCCATAACAGTCTTCATGGAGCCTGTTTGCCTCCAAGCAAGAAGTTTCCGATGACAGGCTTGAACAGATTCAGTCTTTAGTGGACACAAGGTGGACATATTCAAAGTATGAAATATGAACAGGGAATTTAACTGTGTTAAATCATTAGAACTGTAGGTCATTAGAACTGTAGGTGATAACTATTAAGAAAATGATACTCGCATGAGAGTTCGTTTAAATGCTTAAAGATTTTTCTCTGTTTTCCCCTTCGTTCTGAAAGGTCTGGTAAAGTTTCACACAAAATGACTTTGTTGAAAGACAGTAGGAATATTCGTGTCATTACTGTAAGTGTTACAATACCACACGCGTGTGTTCTTTTACTTTATTCCAATCTGTAGAGCGGACTATTCTGGAGATTGGTCTAAAAGAAACCTTTCTGGGCTGGCTGTAGGATTAGACTGAGCCCTTGGAAAGCGGGAATAAGAGAGCTATTGTCGCCCGCGTGGAGTGCAGGTCGTGAGCTCCACTAGGCTTTGGGCGCAGCCCAGTTTCACCTGCTTCCTGCAGCACCAGATCGGCACTGCGTGGAGGATTAGGCCCGGGGAAACGACAGTGCCAGGCTGGAGTGGAGGTCTGGAACAGGGGCCATCTGGGCCGGCCCCAGCATGTAGCGCCCAGCTCCTGGCAGCCGGCCCCGCATGGCCCAAGCCCCGCCCCGCTCCCCTCTCCCCCCCCACCCCAGCATTGAGGTTTTGCGTGACCCTGGGCATGATTAGCCTAGACCCGCGAGCTCCTGAAAAATTCCTCATTCTGATGTGCACTTAGGAAAGTAAATAAGATTTAAATAATAATACATTAGGTAATCCATGAGCAAAACCCTCTCTCCCCTGCCTGCAGGCCCAGGGCTGAATGTGAAAACAGGGCCTACCTACTCTTTTATGTTAATCTGGACTTTGACTAGCTAAACAGCGCCCGTGAATGGGAAACACATGTCTGACTGGGGAGCAGACAGCACAAATCACTCATTCATTCTGTGGGCATCAGCCTGAGAGACGACAGCCCCAGCCAGTTGTTAAAATAATAGTTTGAGGGCCTTGCCTGTTCCCCTACACTTAATGGGAAGGGAACCTTTTCACCTTGGGTCTGTTTGCTCTTTCCACTGGAAGTGCTGCAGAATCGTTTACATGAGGAGCTGTGGGCAGCTCACCAACGATGCTGGCAATGCATATGTGTGTGTGTGTGTGTGTGTGTGTGTGTGTGTGTGTGTGTGTTTCACCAAGCAGGTGTCTACACGAAGGAAGCACTTATACATGCAAACATGCTCGTCGTATGGCTCTGGCACCCATTATTATGAACACTGACTGCATTCAAATTTGTCCTCAGTCTGATTTTTTTGAAGGAAATGGGGTTGGCATTATAGAGAGAGTTTGCGAAGAAAAGTACATTTGATACCCCACACCCACTGCCCCCCAACTCTTAAATAATGCATCAGTGATCCCGTAAAACTCCAGTAGCCCCAGTACGAGGCCTGTGTGTGATTCCTCTCGATGGTATCGAAGGCCTTTTGTGAGCCACCGCTCTGCTCTGGGCTGTTTGAATGCTTTGCTGACAAAAATGGACGACAGCAAGCAACACTTCATTTGACAAGAGGTTTTTTACTTTCAGATTAAATCCTCAGAATATATTAGCACACCGTGCATCCACGTCCATAAATACCGTAAACACAAGACAGGACGTCTGACTTAATGCTGCGAGTCGACAGTAGTAAAGAAGAAGTCTTTTCCCACAGCGGCAATGTGTTACAGTCTAACTGACTGGAGTGTCGGGCTTGTCTATAGATGTTTTATGAATGTGGCAATGCTCCATAACATGTTATACTATTAAGACGCTCAATTTGTGGGGAGCTTGTCCATTGCAAGAATCATTGTCTACAATGGCCAATGTTCCTAGAAGCTGTTATATTAATTAAATGTATAGATTAGAATAATTGTTTCATCCATTGCTCATGCTCCAAGTTATTCATCTTGAATACACGGCAAAGTTCAATTCACTCTCTGTAATTGAAAGATTAATTTGGAATAGCCCAAATGAATATCGACTGTGTTTTTTCCATGCCTCTTTGTTGTTGTTGTTGTTGTTTTTTAACCAATTATTTTCATTTTACATTAAATCACCATATTTGATGAATACAATTATGAATTATAGCTGCAAACCACTAGCCAAAATATTTTGCCCACTGGCATTTTTGTATTACTTTGTTTATCAATATTTAAGATTGATTTCTCCTCATTTAGAACATTTGTGCCTTCTTGAGACTCGTCATTGTAACCTCCTCTGTCAGTTTGGGAGAGAGCGAGAGAGCAGACAAGCACGCACCCTCCTCTAAAGCGCATGCTGCAAGCTGCTGTTTATTCTCACTCCATCGTCCACGAGCCGAGCCATGCACTCATGCCAGAGGAGTGAAGTTCATGCGCAGCTGGCATAGGCAGACTGCAGGTTCAATATTGGCCAGAGGAGGTCACTGGCGCGCGATGAGACATGGACAAACTCGACGACCAAACCCTCCCTCCCTACTCGACTGTGGCCGATTGTGGTCCATCCTGTGTGGCTGCCGGTAACAGACGGCACTGGCACGATCCGGATTCAGTATCACACCATGGGGAAATTCTACTTATAGCAAATCTTTCTGATTCAATATCAGCGCAAAACCATCATTTATATAAAGCAAGGTGACTTTGTCACAATGTCTGGAACAGTTTTGTCACTAATGCCTATTACATGAATGTGTCTGGCCCATATGTTTTTTACAGTTTGACTCATTGTACTATTCAGAGGTATGTGCAGTGAGTAAATCAACTAAGACTGGCAAAATCAACTAAGATTGGCAAAATCAACGAAACCCTAGGAATCGGATGACTCTTGTAAGAAATTATTTAAAGCCACGTTGTGTAAATCTACAAATTGCTATTCCGAAAGGAACAGAACTGAACTCCCACCAGTTTCAATTCAATACCCACAACTATCTCCCGTGTTAACAGGAGAGGATTAATAAGTATGTCATCACTATCCAGGCGATAAGCACAAAATGACCATAAATGCCATATAGAGATATGAGCCTGGGAGTAGGTGACAGGATATTGTGAAAATGTGGAGTTTTATTAAAAACGAAAATCAAGATGAACACCTTATCTTGCACCAATAAAGGTGCATGCACAGAATATCCATCAGTTTGTCACCCATCCATCGGTTCCTCCATAAACATGGGACAGAACAGGATTACGAAGGACTCTGCCCCTTGAGGATAACTGGTTGATTTCCTGTCCACGCAAGAGAGGAAAGATGTACAGTCAGCTTAGTGACACAAGCAGGTTGCCCCCACCAATCAATGAACTTTAAAAAATCTTTAAGCCTAATCAAAGTAAGAGTATTTTCTTTTCCACTAAAAAGCACAACTAAGTAGCACATCATCGGAGGTTGTTGATTTGATTGTAAATGATGTACATTCGGCCAGCAATGTAACAAAGCATCTCCTCTCTCCCTTTTTTGTTCAACAAGAATCATTATCCTGACATAATGATATAAAGCAAAGGGAAAAACCTATCAGTATGCAATAGATAGCATAGTTTATGAGCAGCAGCCAAGCATTGTGCTTGAAATATTTGTATGACACATGAACTAACTCAATTTATCGCAAGGAGGCACAACACAGTCTCACTGGTCAAATCCATAATGTACACAGGGCATGGGCAATTTGTAATATTAATGGTGAACGACGGGTAATAATGCAAGTGCGAGGCACAATCCCAGAGCTCACCTTTCCCGAAGATAGATTTCCCTACCATGTTAGTCCTAGCAGCCTCTTGACATCTGAATGACACACACACATACACCGAAAGTTATCTTGAAAGCATTTTTGAAAATGATTAGCCTGAAACATAGCATCCTAATTGATCAATTCGACCTAAGCCCTTTGATCGTATCTCTAAACATGAGGGGAAACACGGTTCAGATATGCTTGGCCGTTACACATTATACGCCACTTCAGTTGTGCGATTGTTTTCAGAAATGATCATGTCCATCCTCTCCACGCACATGAAAGGGAAAAGGGCGAATTGGTCCGAGAGCAGTTTCTCCAACTCTAATATTTGTGTTTACTTCCTAAAAAGAATGAATATGAAAGTCATGGAAACTCTTCCTGCTCTCAGACCAATTCATCCTCTCCCCTTTCGTGTGTGCGGGGTGGATTTGAGCGGAGGATAGAGGACGGCCAGGCCAGTCCCCGGTTTTTGTTTGGGTGGTGAGAGTTGCCTCCGGTCTCACTCCAGACTCTAGTGTGTTTGTGAAAGCAGAACACCGAGGTGAGTGAACTGGGAGGCAGGGGAACAGAATGGGACTGAGCAAAACAGAACAGAACCGTCTGACATCCGGGTAGGAGGGGGGGGACCCTTGATTCCCCAGAACTGGGGCTCACGCTCACTTCCATTCTTTCCTCGGACTGGCACGCACACCATCATTTTTCCGAGAGGCTTGTTAGCAGTAATTAACAGCGGTGGCGTTCCATTGTACGGCCAGAGTAATTTCCCCTCCTAAACAACAACCGCGGCTGCCATGAGCTTTTCATTTTCATCCCAGGTCTCCCAAAAAGCGCCTTTAAGGGGGTGAATTTTCCCATGATACCGCAGTGGGCCGTGGCGGGAAAGGGGTTGGGACGGGATGCCGAGTGTCAATGTGACGCTCAGACACAAGGTCAGGCCCGGCGAAAGCCTTTCACAAACAACTGCCTGAACTCTATTACGGATGCAAATCCAAGCTCTAAGTGAGAATTGTTTCAAGGGTATAATGGAACTCGCAGAGCCCCAGAAAAAACCCTCTCTTGCCCCCACCCCCACCCCACCCCCACTCCCTCCCAAGTAACACCCCTCCCCGCCATTCTCCCCGCCCCCTTTTCAGCTCACAGGTCCCTTTGTGCTTGTCTTAGCAAATTTCTGCAGCCTGTTTAAACTGCCACCATTGTCCCGGTGCCTTCATTGATTTTTCTCCCTGCCAAAGCCTCACAATGCCCTCATATGAACAACTTTGTTACCGCCATTGTGCTGCATATCAGAGTAATGTTGCAGCAGATTGTGTCTAGCGGGAGAAGAATTAGACCTGCGCTGCACGCTGCCAAATGAATTGTAGGATTTACATCTCATTTCGCTCCTTTTTTTCCTTTTTTTTCTCTCTCCGCAGCTCCTGAATGCCTCGGTGTCACCAAAGCCGCTCTTTAAGGAGGCAGCGTGACAAAATAGGAACAGATCTAGATGCGCGGTGACAGCTTAATATACCGGATGCTGCCGTTCTCATCTTCATAAAAAAGGGAGGAATTTTACCCCGACCTCGTGCCCTCGGATGGAGACGTGTCCCCCCGTTGGTTTAGCATGCGCACAATTCCCCTGCCGGGTGACCTACTAAACGCTGGTCAAGAAAGGCTATTATTTTCCGGATGAAAAGAAAGAGGGTTTTATTAACCCGTGAACGAGGGTTCGGCAGCTCGGCGAATGAAAGGCTGAGGCAGTGGCGGCTGGCGACCTCACCCCTACTCCCGGGGTGCACACCGCAGGCCATCGGCTACCACTGCTCTCTCCGCCATAACGGAGTCTCCGGCGTTTACGCAATCCCCCTCTCTGCATTCTTACTTATCTCATATTGATCCAACATCAAAGCTCAGTTTTCTAGCAAGCTGACATTTTCCAGGGGAAGTAATACTCTCCTCTGTGGGAGTAGACTTATGTCCAGTTGGGCAATCTAGAGGAAGGGATTTTTTTTCATATCTTTAATATGAAAAAAAAAATCTTTACAATAGGCCTTTATTTTTACGATGCTGCTGGTTCAATATTTGAACAAGACCCTCGCAGACTCCCTGCGCAGAGATGCAGAGTGACGGACAAGTAAGCGAAGAGAAACAGTGTTTGCGGTGATTGTTTGATGATACTGACGCTCCCCGTGTGCTGAGTTGCGCTTTGAATTCGAAAGTAAATATTTGGTAGACTCTTGGTCAAAAGAGCCAGGCAGAAAGAACTGATTTCCTCTATGGCGCATCAAGGAATTTAGAGACCGGTCACTGTACAGTTTTTTTTTATTGCTGCCAGCAAGGTATGTTAAACGGTGTTGCAGAGACGGTTTTCCTTCCTCTCTGCGATTGTGAACACGCGCTGTTAAGTTTGAACTTAAAAGCAGCTCATGTATGCGCTACGAATCATGCTCTTAACTTTATGACCCTCTACGTTGATGTAAATTTGAATTCTGATGGAGTCAATCTGGTCCTTTTCAAAGCAAACTTAGATCACTGTTCAGTTTGTTGACCATTCTGCCACACTGTATTACTGTTACCACTTTGTCCCAGACCTCACAAGATCGAGGGCAATTTAAACCTGCAGATATATGATCTTGACGAGTTAATCCCCTGCGTTAGTATGCAAATCTTACCTATTTAGCAATTTCTGCAATATGAGGAAAATGTTACACGCCTCTGAAATCACTTGTTTGTTTTGTTTGTTTAATCGCAATGTTGATATGGATAAGCCATATTGCATATGGTATGTGTTTTTAAATAGAAAGTGCTTTTTATATTTGCTTATATATATATATGTATTTAGCCTCCTCAACAACTGATTTTCTTTTTTAGTTAGTCAAATGCAACAAATGTATGTATGCCTGCACCCTATGGTTGCCACCAATTTTATCTATAGGCAATTGTATGCACTTGTACCTAATTAAGGAACTGATCATAACAGAAGGTGTTAGTGTATGATGTCACCAGTACTAATGGTAGCCTACAAAACTAACATATTTGATTGTGGCACATTTTTGGCTTGAGTTTATGATTGAGTTGATGAATTAATAGATTTTTGCATATACAGTTGCAATTTTTTGTGTCATTTTTTGAAATGTTTTCATTTTCAATAAGCTTGATGCATCAACTAGTGCACTTTTCTATCAGGTCTTAATACTAATGATGCTTCTGCTTTGGTACTCATTTGATAAACTTGAGCCTTTTGTGGAACCCACGGTTGTAGATACTGTTTTACTCATTCATTTTCTTTCCCAGTTCTACCTGCACGAAAGAAGCAGCATGTTGGTATGTGGTATTTATGGTAACTATGTTTTCAGACATCTAAGACACAATTATGTGTGTCATTGAGGTTGAATGATACCGTATATATTCAATCCAATGAATATTTGCACTCAAAAGTAAGTATTTGAAAATTGTGGATCAAAAAAAGGAAAAGGAGGATTGACTTATTTCCATTTGTATATTTCACATCATATCACAGTATTAAACACGTACCGTTTCATTCTTGATTAACTCACTTCTCAAGGGGAAAAGCTCTGGCCACTAAATCCCATGGCTAATTTATATAAAAGACAACACCCTTAGTTCAATTTTCATTACAGATGGTAGAACTTGGCTCAAGAAAAGAGACAAACAGACAGTATTATCACCATTTGGCCCTGAAATAAAGCACATTATGGTCTGAATTACTGTATTACACATGAACAAACAGGGGATTGTACATTTTTTAAAAGGGAACGGCAACACCGGCGTGCACAAGTTTAGCACAAGGTTTAGGCCCTGGCCTTTACATAGCCCCTCAGGATTCAGTGAAATCTGTGACGCTGTTTTCCTTTCTAATTCTCACAATAACTAAATGGCTGGACTTTCTCTGTACGGAGCCTGGTGAACGCCCAGACTATTCTGCCCAGTCTGGTAAGGGCAGGACCTGTCATGGCGTGTTAATGACATCAGATGAACACAGTATGTCTGGTGAACTGCCACCTCTGGCCCTCTGGTCCTAATCCCGCTAATGAATGAACACCTCTGAGCTCCTTCCCCTTTTATATCATTATCCAGCCTCATCCATTCTCTCATCCACCCCCAATCACAGATCCTGTCGCACTGTTTTTTTTCTTTTCTCTTTCTTTCTTTCTTTCTCTTTTTTTTTTTATTGTCCAACGCCAATTGGTTTTGGATTCTCCGGGGCCCCATTTGTGATACACGGAGCTCTGCGTTTTTCTTTTCTTTCATTAGATTGAAAATGAGGCCTATCCCAGGGGGAGAATCGCCAGGCCTTTTTTTTTCACTGACCATTGTGCTGCGGTCGCACAGAAGGCCAGCTTCAGCGTTTCTACTCCTTGTGTTCCCGGGGAGATCCGTTGCCTCGAGCGAGAGGATTTTTTTATTTTAAAAAATATAATTATTTTATTATTATTTATTTTTATTATTATTATTATTATTATTATTATTATTATTATTATTATTATTATTATTATTATTATTATTATTATTATTATTTATTTACACATAGTACACCGCAAAGATCAGCACACAACAATAAATAACTAGAAAAAAGGAAAAACATAATAACAGCAACAAAATAATTTGGTGGCCTATAAACCTATTCTCCCTTCTCTTTTCCCTCGGCTGGTAGCCACTCAGTTTCTAGGAAGGTTGATAATTGTTTCGTTTCTGTGGCGGCTGGTAGCCGCTTGGTTTCTAGGGTTTCTAGATGACTGGGGGATACTTTGGCATTCCTATCCCTTCCCCTTTACATAATCCAGAAAATGATCCCATATCTTGCCAACCTCTCCTCTTTTCCCATCCCTTCTAGCCAGCGTTTGTTCAAAAGAGGCTGCTTCAACCATTAAATTTAACCATTCTTTAAATGTTGGGCTAGTGGTATTTTTCCAAAACTTGAGAACCAGTCTTGCCGTCGATACCATGGCTAATATTCAAATTCTAAACTCTGGCCCGTTCACTCCTGTTACTTGAGACTTGTCCCCTAGTAAACAGAGTGTTGGTGACTCGGGAAGGAGTTTTTTCACTGACCATTGTGCTGCGGTCGCACAGAAGGCCAGGTTCAGCGTTTCCCCTCCTTGCGTTCCCTGGGAGATCCGTTGCCTCGAGCGGGGAGGATTTACATAAATTCGGGCACTTTGGGGGTCAACCCCTTTGTGAAGGCGCCATTATTCGGGGGGAAATCCACAGCAGCGGTTACCTGATTGTTCCTCTCCCCTTCTTCGGCTAAACGTCTCCTCTTTGTTCCCGCGAATCCGAAAAACAACAATAACTTGGAGTGAAACTCGTTCCTTTGCCCTCTGGTCCCCGCGATATCTCCATTAGCGAGGCCATAAAGAATGTGTGCGGTTGGAGGATTGGGGTCAGGCCGCCTCACAGAGTAAACAGTCCGTCCCTTTTGAAATCAGGCCTTGTGTCTCTGTCTGAAAAACAGACAATTAGCTGTGCTGAAAGTGAATTAAACGTCGGTCAGGGTGCAATTAGATTCCTTACTTGACCGCCCTATAACTTCTAGCCTGCGCTAATGTCCGGCGATTATGCAGGTCTTAAACTGCGGCTGTGTTGCTAAGGGGCAGTCTGTTTGGGCAGCTCCCACTCAGATATTTAACCCCAATTTAATGCCCTATTACTGCAACAAAATGATATGCCGTATGGATCCAATATGAGGGCTTTTCCAATGTGCATCACGTGGCAAGGTAAATCTGGTTGCAGTTAAAAGCGTGCGCCTCTTGTGTGGTTCTGCATGGTCAATGCATGCAAGCTCCAGCGAGCACGCACGCAAAATTACTTCTGCCCCCTTAAAGTGTGCTTTCAGAGTTCACAAGAAGGCAATTACTGTTTAAATATTTATGAGGACTACTTAAGGATTGTATTAGTTTGCACAGAACCAATATTTTGAGGGTATTTCTACATTTCAGAGACATGCAGACGGTTGAGTGATGGCATTAGGTTGAGGTATTAAGATATCAGGATGAAATATTTTCAGATGTTACACATATACTGTAAACCCTTACAGTTAAAAGGGTACCCATAAGTACACACCATTTTCCTGACAATAACTAAAATATCTCTCCCCTGGATATATTTTCCAAATGTAGAAACACTGTAAAATATTTTATTTTTAAATTAACATATACATAGATTGCATTTGCTTTTTAAAATCTCATCATTTTTGTCCTAGTCCACAAATGCTACAATCCCAGTTAGCACACTCATGCTGAAGCACCATTGTGCCACAGTTATTTCACACATGTGGGCCATGTTTCAGTGAAAATGGGAGGATTTTGTCATGTCCACATCGCAGGATATTATTGCAGTGCTAGTACTGCAACCTTATTGTTGCGGCGAGGTGAATATATTGATGTGTTTCTCCTTTAGGCCTGTCGCGTACCACATAGAATTCAATCAGAAAAACACTTGCAGAACATCCCATAGTTGTGAGTCGCTCGCCTGCCACCAAAAGCCAATCCTCTTTCAGGGCTTTTAATTAACACTGTATCATAATGGTTGGATGAAGCAAATAGCTTTCTTTTCCTGTTTCTCCCGCAGAAATAGGACTGTCCATATAGGGATCACTGCTCTATATCCGGTTATCCCTGTTCTGCGTTCATTACCACTTTGCGTATATGACCCACACCTGGACCCTTTCTCCATCGTCTCTGGCCCTACCATGGCAGGACATGGACCGAAGGCACACCTGGCACTGTGCATTAAAGGCCTTTCTGGTTCAGTGACAGTGAGCAGGGACATGTCCTCCGCTGGCCGCGGTGCTTTGAGTCCCGGTGAAACATCTGGAGGCGTTTAGGACATCGGGCATAGTGTCAGGCGTCCGCATCTTCACACACACACAAAGCACATGCAAGCACACGCAATGCCGATACGACTTCACACAGCCACACAATGGAGCCCCAAACTTGGGTTATTTTGCATTTCTTCTTTATCTTCTTCCTCTTCTTCTCCTTCTTCCACTTCTTCGTCTTCTGCTTCTCCCTCTCCGAAAACATTTTTGTCGATGATGAAACACTGCTTAGCCCAGTGGTGTAGCCTGTGAAGGCCCCACAGTCAGGCTGCACAGTACCTCTACATTGTCCTTATTTTTATGGTAAATGCTTTTGCAATGTATTCTTGTACATTATGTTTGGCCGTATGTATTGCTCACATTTGTGTTTTCCGTAATGCAGGAAAGTCTCGCAGAGGGGATTTTGCTGTCATATTCTCGCATATATGAAGCCATCAACAGCATCGTATTGCACCGACGGACGTGGTCTCAGAGAAAGACGTAGGTTTTGTACAATGATCGCAAACACGAAGCAGCCCTACAACAATACGTACACTGAACAACAAGATGCGGTTCAGCATAATGTTTGCCCTTTGAAGCATTTAGTTTGATCTTTGTTTTCCGTTTAATGTTCATCATAGTCAAGTGCTTAGTTACAATATAAAGACAAAAACAGTTTTACTTTTTTATTATTATATTTTGAGTCTTGAAAATCCATTTTAAAATTATTTCCGCATTCCATCGGTTGTAGCATATTTCAGTCCTTGAAAAACTGGAAACCTTGCCCTTAAAATAACTTACCACAAAAGCGAATTGATAATGATGTAGTTCACAGCACTCGGTGTATTTAGAAAGTAATACAAAAGGGGGAAATTATTGAACCCCTCCGGAAAGTTCAGAACAGTTGTGTTGAGCTCAGTGGCCTTGTCCGAATGTGCAGGTCTCTGAACACAAACACTGACTGCTATTGTCATACTTCACTCCCACTGACAGTCTGCCAGCTTGGAGCTCCCAGCTCCGCCTGGCAGCAGGCTGTAAAATCCTATTTGCATTGTGCTTGTCCGTGGAATCCTCAAGGCTCTGAGCTGAATCACCCCTTCGTCCCTGCACATCTCACCCCAATGTACACACAAGCATACACGCACATCCTCACACTCAAATGCACACAAACGCACACACACACACACACACACACACACACACACACAGGCACACTTTCACAACGCACACTCATGCAAGCACTCATACACGCACATCCTCACACTAAAATGCACACAAACGCACACACGCACACGCACACACACACACACACTCACACACACAGGCACACTTTCACAACGCACACTCATGCAAGCACTCATACACGCACGCACATGCAACCACCTAGTGTCCTTAATCAACACTCCACAGCTACTTGGATCACAAGTGTTAATACTGACAAAAATGAGTCAGGCCCTGTATCTTGATTGCTGTGTTCACTCTTGCTTGAAAAGCATTCCACCCTGGCTTAATAGGATTCGGAGGCTGCTATAACCAGGTTTGATTGAAGTACCTATCTAAGGACAGCACCATCACCCCTCCCCCAACCCAATGCGCCCCTGTGAATCCTTGGCTTACGTGGATCTACCAAAGCAACAGGACTGTTGAGGCTTACATCCAAAACATACACAGTTCCCCCTCCTGGGAAACCACAGTCCATACTGACTAACCGCCAGGCAAGCTCTTCATTTACACATCCTGGCCTTGGGAAACAGCTCTAGATCATAGGGGCTCACAGGAGTCTCTGTTGCAAGGCAGACAAACAAGCAAGAGCTCCCCAAGGTTTCTATCGCACACACACACATCCACACACACACACGTACATGCGTGCAAACATCCACTCATTCACTTGCACACAAATACATGCATACACACATTCACACACACACACACACACACACACACACACACACACACACACACACTCACCCACTCACACACACACGCACACACGCACACAGACACACACACACAAACACACACATCTGGAAGAGGCTGAACTGACCCTAAGATCATTGCAGTTTCCATCCTCCCTCTTCTTGCATCATAGGACAAGCTAAGGTTCTGCAACATTCAAAGATCATTCATTTGCTTTCATGGGATATGGAATAGAAGATACTGATGTCATTATCCAAATTATTCCAGGACAGATTTATTAACATAATTCAATGCAGGCTTGAATAGTCTCATATGAACTCTACCAAGCATGCTTCGGGATAGTCTGCTGTATTTCAAGAGTGCCATCTCAAAATCAGCATCCACAGGACTGAATTCACAGTGTGAGAATATACAGCATTGTATACAACTTCAGGGAGGAGGAGAAAAAAATGAATTAGCACAAGAACGAGAGGAAATGAGTGCTCAATTAAGCCTCATGCGACACGGGTAGAGAATAACTCAGCCCTGCCTTCGTTTCGACGGTCCTCCTCAATACCGAGAGCCTCTATATGACAACGGTTACCCCTGCGTCCCACGTCTTCACTTAGGTCCCCTGGAGAAAGGGGGCGGGGCCGAAAACTCATTGTCATGGCGATCAGGGCTGCCAGCCCCCCTGCTGCGGGCGAGGACTTGGGAATAATGGGGCTGAGTAATGAGAAGCGGCAGGAAAAAAAAGAAAAACCAGCGCGCCTGTAGACCCAGTCCCCGGGTCGGCCCGGCAGGGCAGGTGAGGAAGGACAATAAGAAAAATCCTCCAGCCGCCCCAGAGGCTCAGTCCGCTCTAATGAGGGGTCGCGGCTGGCCATCCGCGCCCACCCGGAGGCCGTGTCCAGGCAATCGTTGTTGGAGGTTTCCCGCGCCCACCGACTCGGCTCTGAGGCGGGAAGCCATTACTCATGCGTCCCATTACTCTGCGTTTACGGCCGGTGTTCCCAGCTTTACTGAGCACTGCGCCCCAGTGTAAATAAACGCATGGCAGCGCTTCTATTAGGGTTTCGTAGTGGGAGGAATGACCCCGCAGGGACTCTCTCTTTATTTACGGCTTGATCCGTCAAGTATGCTTTTTTCCTTCCTTGCTCTGTGCTGAAGCTGTGAGGTTTGAGAGCCCCTTGCTGCAGCTTGAACACCCTGAGCCAACACCTCCCCCCCCCCCAAACGTACGGTGAAACACACACTTTTTTTTTTTTTTGCTAGGCTGATTTCTTATCCCCCTGTTGCTTGATCGCACACGTTGCAGTTCCACCTGACTCATCCACCAGCTCTGCCTTACAGAAACAGTTAATATGTGTGCGATTCTCTCTCAGAGAGCCGAAGTGTCAGAACCATCTGCTTTGGGAGTTTGGGTATAAGGGGTGTGACAGCTTTCCTTGAGCAAAGATCCTCCTTCGCGGGATTTTATGTGGCAGTAACAGACCTCTAAAATGAAACTGTATCCTCACATTCTCCCCGCTCTGATCGCAATCAGCACTCTCGTGTGTTTATTTTAAAGGACACTGTAGGTACAGTTTACTTAGTCTACCAAGTATCAATTAGATTACTGTATTTTAGGGGGGGAAAAAGTATTATAACTCTTTTGAATGGCATCCTATAATTGACACTGTCAGCTGCCTGCCATCATGTCCATAAAACCCTTAATCTAATTTCTACCATTCAAAACTGTGACACATGCAAGCAAAGTGGGGGGGAGGGTAATGGTGATGAGAGGGAGCGAATGAGACCGAGGAATCCATGGTTAAGATGTTGTATCAGATCTAAAGACACCACCCCCTCACCCTCACCCCCCGAAAGGAGGTCAGGCCGTGGTCGGGTCTGAAAGCCTAAGCCACAGATATGTTTGTGTTCTTGACTGAAAAAAATGCTTAGAGCTTCACACACATTCCACAGATATCAAGACCCAGATGTCTCAAATGTCCTGAATAAACCCAGAGCAGCGAGCCGATGTTGGGTAAGGGAGAGGTGGGGGGGGACCAGGGTGTTGGGTATCCCAGCATGCCGCGGGGAGCCTGGCGGGCTGGGTGACGGGAGTGCGGTTTGGACTCCAGCGGTTTGGGGCTTCTTTTGCAGCTGAGGATGACATCAGCACTGGGCGGGGGGATGGGGGGGGATGGAATTTTCATATTATAATGCGCGGTCTGAATACAAATGATCTGGCAGGGTCTGGGTCTGGGGTGGCTCTGTTCGTTTCGTTTTCCTGGAAGTGAAGCCGTATGGAGTCCAAATGCACTAATGAATGGAAGACCTACAAATGGAGGAAATCCAATCCTGCAGCATTAGTCCAGGAGAGAGTGGTCAGAGCAATAAAGTAAAATGTGATATAACGTAGCCATATAAAGTCGTATCAAATCCTGTGTACTTGCATGAGGCCAGAAGGTACAGAAGTATATGTGAGGAGTGAGAGTCCGTGATCATTGTGGTTATCTCTGTAGGAGATCTTTGTGCTTTAGAGGTACGGGGTGTGCCCCGCCAATCCATAACTTGGCGGATGGCATACCTGCCATCCAAGTACAGCCAAGTACCGTGGGTGCTTAACCATAAGAGAGCAGTCAGATCAGTACAGAGCTGGATAACACAGCCAAGTACTGCAAGCACTGTCACAAAGTTGCATACGTCATGTTTGTTTCCCCTCATGGTGTTCTGCTCATGAACTCAAAGACAGTCACCTGCCTTTCTGACACATATTTGGGGCACATTCGTTCCAAATAACCTTCCAAAGAACTGCCCAGTCTCCGAGCGGATACTTCGGCGCTGTGCTAACCGAAGGGAAAGTCAAATATTTATCCGAGTAGCACTTGTGCAATCATTTACATTGAATCCCAGACGTGTTGCTGTGCTCTACAAAGGCTGGTTTGAATTAAAAAGCAAAACTGAAAACAAACAGATTATGATCTTAATGGCCATTCCTAATCTGGACAGGCCACTCCCAGGGGATGCTGACTCACGGTGCAACCCTGAGCCAAACGTAAAAAGAGTTTCCACACTTTATGGATCCCTCTTCATTTTAAATATTAAATATGAATTACATATATATATATATACCAAATAAATACTCAGTATCAATTTACGGTATAAATAGGAATGGCACAAATAAAAAGATGTGAACAACATGCTTGGAAATATCAAAACCGGCTAGATAGTTTAGAATTGAACTTCATCACTACGTCTTTTTATATAACCCGATGTAGACCTGCGCTATATTTTACACGGCCTGACAGTAACCAGTTACGTTCGCAGTTTCTCAATCTGACATTATTTAAAGGCTGCTTTAACAACATTCACGGGCAGAGGAGGTTTGAAGACATTCCTACAGACTACTGTACATCCGTCTGCCATACGCATACAAAGAAACCAGCACAAGGACAAACTTGTTATTCAGCGCCTCCGCTCAGCTTGACGTGTCTGCGCAATTAATATTCCGACACCAGACACTTGCGTGGATGGGCGCCAATGTGTGGACGGGCGGCCTCTATAAAAAGAAGACACGTTGATATTTACAGCTCTCCGAGAGTCCTTGTTAACAGATTCACTTGGAGAGGCGCAAAGAAAAAAAACACGGCCATACAACTTCTCCGTGTCAGCCGACCCTTCTCATTAACCCCGGCGAAACAAAAATATTAGAAATGAAACACCTCCCGGTGCACTCAGAATTCATTAAGTCGCTCAATCAGCTGCTTGTTCTCCCAGTCAATGGGAGAGTCGCCTGCGAGAGGCCTGGCTCCTTCAGGACAGAGGAGTTCGATTAAAAAGGGGGAAAAGGATTGTATTAAAATTCAGATTAGATTCAGCGCGAGATAGGCTCCTGAACGTGATTGTTCAATCACATCCGCCTACCCCGCAGACCTCAGCAATATCCATTAATCTCTTTTAAGGAGCAGGCTAACCTATGTCAATGACTGCTTCATTGGCACCATTTCATTAATGTTTTATTCTTAGAAGATTTTGTAATTCACAGTTGAACAAGACAATGATAATATAATATGGGGAAAGGTGTTGACAGCATATACCCCTTTTCCACTGTACAGCTGGACCCAGGCCACTGTTCAGTCTCAACCAGTAGAGCACTGGTGTTTATACAGAATATTTACATTTTACTTTTTAGCCATTTAGCAGACGCTCTTATCCAGAGCGACTTACAAAAAGTGCATTTATACATGGTAAGCTTAATCATGGTTAGTGCAAGAGATCAGTGTCGTAACATTGCAATAGACATCATTGTTGGCAGCTGCACATCGTACCTAACACAGGGTAAGAAAAGTTAGTATGTTTAAAAAAAAAAAAAGTGGTAGTCGAGTCTGAAGATGTGGGGTTTTAGTCTCTGAAACTCTCATGATATATGAAACTCATTTAATAGATTTTAAGGACAACGCCTTGATAGCATATTTGTACACCTCTAATGTTTACTATTGTATTTTCTTTGCCAAATGTCTTATTGCCAACACGTGCATTTTGTCTAAAATGCTAAGGGCTAAGACTTACTGTGTATGTCTTAGCACTGATCAGCTACTGTTGCCGAAACGTACTGTTTCCTGCTCTGCCCACCACGATAAAGGCTTTTGAAACGATTCCACTGGAGTGGCTGGATCTTTAGGATCTTCTCCATAAACTGTTGTTTTTCCGTTGTGTTACTGTACCAGCAGCCAGATCCATAGCTTGTGGCATCAGGTTTAATGCTGGAATCTGCCCAGATCCTCATCTGCTGTCCAAGGCCGGGGATCTCTCCAACAAAACATCGACTCCGTATAGCTTCAGACAAACCGCCCTGGTTCCGTTCTGTGATTAGTAATGGGCTTTGTCGAGTTCTTCACAAAAGTCCAACCACCACAACACTAGATGCACGAATTATAATTTACTACAGGTTCGCTGCTCAGTACCCCTTACATTCCAAACATACAACAGCCAAAGCTCTGTAACCTGGTAAAAAGATTGTATTCAAAAGGCCTTTTTTGACCACGTGTAAGCAGTTCAGCCGCATCGTGGTCACATGACCGTTTGAAGGTTATGAGGGATTATGTAGGGATGAGTGTGAGAGAAATGGAGAGGGAAAAATCACACGGTTGGAGGATGCAGTTCGTCATGACCCTGTCAAAGAATGACCTTGTCTCTACAGTACGCCACAATCAATAAATACTGTATTTTACATCTACGGGCTTGTATGTGTCTACAGTGATGAGAAGAGACGAATTCAGGCTGCACAGATTTACTGCAGCTGTTGATTTACTGTTCATTATAATATCCTTTTTGGTGCGATGCTATGCGTGATGTGTACAAGCATATCATGCATCATTGTCACGCAGATGATGTACACAAACACCTTATCTCGTATTAGCCTGTCAAAATGAATAATGTTTGGTAAGCTCGCAAAACTCCAAACAGTTGTGTGTGGATGTGAACATCCTTTCCTGAAAGGAGCGGGGTCTTTTAAAGGGTGTGCCATTAAAAATGTCTGGTAAAAAACCAAGGACAATTCATCAACCTATTAGAGCAGTCACCTCAAAAAGTTCAAACCCTGCCCTTCTCTCAGGCCCAGTAGTCGTGTGGGTGGTCTTAACAAGCGGGGGAATTAGTGCGCTTGCTCAACTAAACAGGGCCAAACACAATACAGGGCAAGTGGGTGGGTGCATGACGCAGTGTTGAGATTGCGTTCCTAAGACAAGGAAATCAATGCATAGTTTTCACACCTGAACTGGGCCACGTCCCTCAGTTAGCTCTAGGGAGAGATGGGCGAGGGTGGGCCTGAACTCACAGGACCCTTCAGTACAGCGATACCAGAGGTCCAGTGTCGGCCTGTGTTCAATGAGCCGGATTTGGGTGCTGACCCACAGTGTCTGCTTTGAAAATGCATTGCTTTGTATTCTCCGCAGTTTCAGAAAATGTTGTTCCCTTTTTCCTAGAGCCAAATACAGCTACAGCGTACATGCTAGGAAAATGACATGTTTCATGGCGGTTTCTGAAGGAGTGATCCAGTGCTGTAGATGGCTGATATACTGTATATATAACTGAAATGACAAAAGCGTGCACCCAGCGATAGTGACTTTATTGTTTAAGTTGAAGATTGGCATCCACTACTGACGTTTATCTTCCCCAAGACTTACGTTGTCTGTACAACCATTCTCAGAGCCCATATTGGCCGCTGATAACATAGAGAACAGCACCCGGCCTGTCTCTCGTGAGGGAGTCCTGCCAGACCACACCAGCCTGCAGACGCCCTGTCTGAGCCTTCTGATTTATCGCACGCCATTCAGAGTCCCGAGTGACTGAATCATGAACATTGATTGTGCTGACCGTATCTGCGCAACAAAGCCAGGGCTCCTCACTCTCACAGGGCTCCTCACTCTCACAGAGCTCCTCACTCTCACAGAGCTCCTCACTCTCACAGAGCTCTTCACTCTCACAGAGCTCCTCACTCTCACAGAGCTCCTCACTCTCACAGAGCTCTTCACTCTCACAGAGCTCCTCACTCTCACAGGGCTCCTCACTCTCACAGGGCTCTTCACTCTCACAGAGCTCTTCACTCTCACAGAGCTCCTCACTCTCACAGGGCTCTTCACTCTCACAGGGCTCTTCACTCTCACAGAGCTCTTCACTCTCACAGAGCTCCTCACTCTCACAGGGCTCTTCACTCTCACAGAGCTCTTCACTCTCACAGAGCTCCTCACTCTCACAGGGCTCCTCACTCTCACAGAGCTCTTCACTCTCACAGAGCTCCTCACTCTCACAGGGCTCTTCACTCTCACAGAGCTCCTCACTCTCACAGAGCTCCTCACTCTCACAGAGCTCCTCACTCTCACAGAGCTCCTCACTCTCACAGGGTTCCTCACTCTCACAGGGCTCCTCACTCTCACAGAGCTCTTCACTCTCACAGGGCTCCTCACTCTCACAGAGCTCTTCACTCTCACAGGGCTCTTCACTCTCACAGGGCTCTTCACTCTCACAGAGCTCTTCACTCTCACAGGGCTCCTCACTCTTACAGGGCTCCTCACTCTCACAGGGCTCTTCACTCTCACAGAGCTCTTCACTCTCACAGGGCTCCTCACTCTCACAGGGCTCTTCACTCTCACAGGGCTCCTCACTCTCACAGAGCTCTTCACTCTCACAGGGCTCTTCACTCTCACAGGGCTCCTCACTCTCACAGGGCTCCTCACTCTCACAGGGCTCCTCACTCTCACAGGGCTCCTCGCAGCCCACTCTGGACAAAAGCCACACTGACGTATAGATGGCTTCATCTTTTATGAATGAACATGACACTGATATTCTATAAGACGTCGTGTGACAACACAATATTGATTTTGAATAGTATAGTGGCATAGATTTCAAAACTATCCTGCTGAAGATTGTTCATCCTTGAATTTGACATGAATATCATTGACACAGCCCCACCTCCTGCACCACCCTAACCCGGCCCCCTACACAAATCACACGCGGCATCTTTGCCTGCCTTCATGCGAGCTCGAAGTGGATTGCCCAAGGAGCCCACTGACAAAATCAAGGTCATCTCGCAGCACTTGAGTGATCAATATTCATAAACATAGAACTGTTAACGGAACAAAGGAAACCGTCAAGAACAAATGAAACAATCTTGGTTTTAATGTTATTTCACTTGACACATCGTCAGGATTAAAAAAGAATGCTCTAACAAACACGCACGCACACCCCCCCCCCCCCACACACACACACACACACACACATGCACAGAAACCTGGGCGCCTGGTCCGGAAGAGTCATCAGGCTAACGTAATTTCCCCTGCGTCCAGCATGCAGATCAGGCCTGCATCTTATCACCGCAGTCCGACACCACCTGGGTGGCGGGGATGGAGAGATAATGGCCTTTCAGTGCCTTTCTGGGAGCGCGGTCCACCAGGAGCAGGCATTAAATATGCACCATCACCGCCAGTCTCCCATTGTTTGCACTCCTGGTTACAGCAGCATCAATTCTGCAGTGCCAGCCAAGCATAGCTAACGGTCCGAAGGCCGTATTCTTCTGGCAGACGCGTCCCTTTCAGTCCCCCGGGAGCAGGGAACAAGGTTAGATTGAAAGGTAATGAGCCTATTAATTAGAGGGCTTTCAAAGGGGCTGGCCTGTCATAGTGTCCTCACACACAAGGCTTGCCTTTTTCACACACCCCTCTGCCTGTAAGGATAACAGCCATGCGCGAGAGAGAGAGACACAAACGCAAGAGGCACCAGGTGTAAAATCTAAACCTGAAATTCAAATTCCAATCAATCCATTCGGGCAGACATGTAATCAAAGCTGAAGATATTTTTAAGTAATTATACAAATGTATGCATAACAGTAATGTATGTCAGTCAGGAAAGATTAGAGGGCTGACTGAAGGAAAAACATGGATATTCATAGACCAACGCGTGGGGTACTGACTGGCAGTCGTTTCAGACAGTGGCGATGTGGCTGACCTGCTTTTCTCTGTCGTTAATTAAGGAATGACTTAAATATCAGGACTGCCCTTTGGTTATCGCTATAGTCTGCAGATTCCCTTACATGCTGGGGTTCCTAAAACAAATCTGGGACAAAATCTAATTTTATCTTCTCAAACTCTATCCTTTTTTAGTGCCGTCACATCGAAACTTGTTTAGTTAATTGTGATTGAGTCTGGAGGCCATGAGGATTGTGAATTATGACATAGTGAATTTGCATACTGGATGTATCGAGGATTTGCATGTAAAAAGAAAATTGCAGCTATGCAAATGTCTACAGGGCTGGAAATGATCCATTTGACTACAGCATATAAAGGTGCTTCATAGAATCGAGATTATAGACCATTGATATAGTTACTTCTGTCATTATCAACTTCTTGATATACAGTAGTAACTGGCTGATATAGTAATCTATCAAGTGATAGTCTCTGATGTAATTTTTCTGATAAATATTTTGAAAAACCCAACTTCTCAGTTTTCAGCTAAACACAAAAGAAGAAAGAAATCAATGCTTATTATTATTATTATTATTATTATTATTATTATTATTATTATTATTATTATTATTATTATCTGTATTTAGCTAGTTCAGGTCTAAATTTCCTTAAACTTCCAATCAGTATTGATTGTCTGAAAGTGGACAAAGGTATAGTAGAGGCCAGGAGTGCTGGAGGTAGACGGCGGTCTCTTGGCCCGTTTTAGGCCAGCCGCAGCTTTATTTTTGTTTGTCATTTTGTATTTTGTGGGATGGTGCCCTGGTGAAAATGCACACTGCGATCAGATGAGCAAAAGGCTGTCAGATAGACATAGTAGGAAGAGGATACAGCACAAAGACATAACTGAGTTTTTTTCTTAATCATTTGGAAGGGTTTAGTATATCTGTCACTTCATGACATGTCATTTAGCAAATATGCCTTGAACAGCTAATGGCGTTTCTAATAATCTCTGGTGTTAGACTGCTCATGTGGAATGACTAACTTGCAGGCTGAGCTCCACCTGGAAACCCACGGTCTGTATTAGGTGGGTGTCTGTATTAGTGGGGTGTCTGTATTAGTAGGGTGTCTGTATTAGTGGGGTGTCTGTATTAGTGGGGTGTCTGTATTAGCGAGGTGTCCAAGAGGGTCACTGGATGGGGAGAAGGTGGGGGGCACACACACTAAATCTTAGGGACATAACTGCTGTACAGATGAAAAACAAAAGGTACAATGAAGGTGTCAGCCATTCTAACAAAGAAAAAATAAATAATATCAGTTGCTAATGTATTATTTCTGGATGATAAAGAAAGTCTTGCCAGGCAATGAAAACTGTACGTCTAAGCATACTTCAGTTCTGAGTCACAGGCTAAACCAATGGTGATTTCTGGCTGCATATTGCCACAGTTGCAGATCAACTGATGAGACCAGGTTTTAAATGTGTGAGCGTGAATGTGGCCTCTCATATCAAGGGCCATGTTTCATTTCTGCACAGAAGGTGGTTCAAACCTTCGTGGCCGCAATGGAGACGGGACTCTGACACTCTGTGGGAGGTGAAGTAGATTTGTGTGGCTGAGATCATTGCGCCACCGCCCCACCACATCCATCACCAATGGAGGGATCCATTACATTTTTACTGGACATTTTACAAAAGTGACGGCGACAACAAGGACGCCGGACGAATCTAAACCAATTTATCTGCCATGCCGAAGTGTGGCCCCCTGGGGCCTTGAAGACAGGAGAGGAGTCTCCGAGCCCTGGGTGCAGCCCAGCTGTGTCTGCAGTGAGGAGAACCTTAACCACATTAGAATAATGAATGGATGAGACAACTGTCAGGCTCAATTTGTGTGTCAAACTCTTGATCTCCTATATACCTTCCATGCACCTTGATATAGAATGATCCAATCAACGAAGTTAACAGGTTTCATACATTTGTTATACAATATATACATGACTTTTTTACTCAATTGCCTATACACTGTGTACTTGACCGATCATTTTAGCAGAACAGAGAGAAAAAAAGTAATGTGAAAGAAAAGAATCCTTAAGGAGAAGGAGAATATGTGGTCCACGAGAGGGGATTTAGTTTAGGAGTTTAGAGTTTAGGATTATGGAGGGAAGGTTCCATGGGGATGCCAAATGTTACACCTTTAGTGTGCAAAACCTGAGCCAAAAGCCCCTGTTTCTCTGGTATTAAAAAAATAATGCAATAAAATAAAATAAAACTGTCAGAATGAGACATATTTCTGCATTACGGTTGGAAATGTGCAGCTATATATTGTGTTCTTGCAGAAAATGCTGGCGTATTTTCAGAGGGAAACCACAGAAGAGCGATTGCAAAAACATTTACTAAGGCTATTTTGGAGCAAAAAAATCAGGCAAAAAAATATTATGGCAGTGTCAGCATCTATCACAATAATGGCCGCTACCCAAAACAAAAAACAGAAAATGTCTGTTATGCTGCTTTTTCCATTGCATGAATGTGAATTTATTATGGTAGAAAAAGAACGGGGTTATCGCTGAGTTATTCTATTGTAATGCAAACCATTTGTGGTAAATTAGTGATACAAATGACAGCATTGTTTAATTGGTATTGCATTGCAGTATTTTGATCTGGAAGAGCTTCTGATCCTCAGTTGAGCAATATACTAAAGATGACTTCCCTATACAAAAAAGCAACACTTAAATGTAATAAAAAATGTATTTTTGATTTTGACAGACAGACAGACAGACAAATAGATAGGTAGATAGATAGATACTAGTTCAAGAGAGTACCATAAATTAAATACATCCTGAAACTGAAAGCTCTCTGCCACTGTCCAAAAACTGAAAGTTCCTCTTAGCTTACAGGTGCAAATCCTATGATTCTGCCATGTGCTGTCAAGCTTTGGAGCATTCAGGGTCAGTTACTCATGCTATAACTCAGCACAATGTGCTCTTGAAGGTTAGTGTTCATGATTGCTTTCCTCAGGGTCAAAAATGTATCACTGTTCTAAAGTTTAGTTTGCTCTTGTTTCAGCTTAAAGGGCTGCTTTTCCAGTCAGGAGGGTTTAACACATTTGAGCTGGTATACAGTTTTTATTCACACCCTTGATAAAGACGAACAAAAGAGATTGTATAAAATAAACTATATAAGTAATGAGCTTTATTCTATGCTCACATAATTCAGAAAAGTATATTCAATAATTATATTATATATTTAATAATATTGCATAAAAAAATATATATATTACTAACCTGTGTTACAGCTATGGTATGCAGCTGCCTACAATGATGTCTATCGCTGTATTAATGCACTGATCTCTTGCGCGAACTATGATTGTTCCTATCATGTATTAATGCACATCTTGTAAGTCGCTCTGGATGTGTCGCATTTTCAATGACGTGCGAATCGCAATGACAGGGAAATTCCGATCTATGCATTTTGATGACATTTGCATTGGCAGATATCAGATTCTTATTGGATTTATTTCCACATATGAATGTGGCCCAAAACAGATAAAAAAATGTTCTTCCTGTTTACACGTTCATAATACATATCTGATGTGTGCCACATGTGAGAAAACGGTGTAAACGTAGCCTAATTGTGATCCAGATGTTTTCTGGAAAAAAAATATTATTAATAAAACTAAATATGTTTTTCTGAACAATTGCATTAGTATTGTAGGTTTGGAATTTTCTGCATTTTTTTTACTAGAAAATACAGCGCATTACTTATATAGTTTATTTTATACAATCTCTTCTGTTCGTCTTGATCAAGGGTGTGGATAAAAACAGAGTCTACTGCATATGTAGGTGTTACGATGAATGTATAAAATAAGTACCAGCACTGATGATTTCAAAAATATATGACTATTCTAATGATAGGATAATATATCCAATGTCTGAAAATGAAACATTTGCAAAAATTCGTAGAATTCCTAGGCACTGCAGAATATGCGAGCCATAGGCTAAACGAAGATAGGCGTGACTCTCTATCATAAACTGTTTTCCCATGATTTTTCTTCTAATCTAAAAGCAGGTCTAAAATTATTCGTTTTATTCATTCTTCAATGTACGAGAGTAGCACATATCTCTCCTGATGTTTCTGTGATTTTTGACTACACATGGACTCGCCTTTGCTTTGTTCATGCACTTCCTTTATGGGTTCAAGTTACTGTTGTAGGTCTACACAAATATTGACAAATCCATTTAACAAAATAAATTTCACGCTCAATCCGATGACTGAGATGGACATGGCATATATTGTTTTCATGCTCATCAAACTATCAATTAAGCTCCTGCCAAAAGTGCCCCAACAATCACCCCCCTTTCAAAATCACTGATATCTATTCTGCTTTCCCTTGAGCATAAAATTAAATAGGCTATCAGACTAAACGGTATAGGCCAGGCCCAGCAAACCACCGTAATGAGTGGGGGAAATTCCCTTTCATTATGTCCCCCGCCCTCCCCAATATTTAATATGTGGTCACGCCCTTGCTTTCAACATAGTTTTTTTTATGTTTTAATGAACAGCTGCTGTTGAAAATGAAAAACCTAATGGTAGCCTAATATAGCATATAAATGGTGTAAATTTCACATATAAAATGTAGGCTATATGTTGTTGTCAGTTGGATAGCCAAAATAATGATCAAAATTCCAATAAATAAAAAATCCCAATTAGTTTGTTCCACATATATATAGCAGGGTGGCACGGTGGTGCAGTGGATAGCACTGTCGCCTCACAGCAACAAGGTCCTGGGTTCGAATCCCGGCCGGGGGCCTTTCTGGGTGGAGTTTGCATGTTCTCCCCGTGTCCGCGTGGGTTTCCTCCGGGTAATCCGGTTTCCTCCCACAGTCCAAAGACATGCACGTTAGGCTAATTGGAGAGTCTAAATTGCCCTGTAGGTATGAGTGTGTGAGTGAATGGTGTATGTAGTGCCCTGCGATGGATTGGCGACCTGTCCAGGGTGTATTCCTGCCTCTCGCCCCAATGCATGCTGGGATAGGCTCCAGCCCCCCCGCGACCCTGACCAGGAATAAGCGGCTGAAGATGAGATGAGATGAGATGAGATATATATAGCATAAAATTTAAACCGAAAACTATTGTTGTAAATTGGTCATTTTTTATACCGAACCACGACTGGTTTTACCGCTTGCAACGATTGCATTTAGCTAGTAACATATACAGGGAGCTACAGGTAACTGCCAAAATAATGGAACCACTTGAGTATATTAAGGCCTCTGTGTGAGGGCTTGTAGGGGTGAGGCCCAAGTGCGACCAATGGGGAATAAGGATCAGGAACACTCCTGAACAATCAGGATGTCACTAAAACACAATAGGGAGCAAGGGGCGTTAACCCGTGAGAATCGGTACAAAAAATAAAACAAAAACTCGCAGCGTAATACGAAATAATAACTACCCATAAAAAGGGCGAAATAAAAGCGGTACGCGAACGGTACCAAATGATAGTAAAACCAAACAGAACTCTCTGACGTGTAGCCCAACACCACACGCAGAGGGAAAAGGAAATAAAATAACTTGAGTCGCAACACAAGCAAAGAGGAAACAAAGCTGGAATAGAACCCAGACGCCTAAGACGCAGCTTAGGAAAACGAACAGCAAAAATAAGTGCCCTGGGTCTGCCGGTGAGTAACCCCGAAACACAGACCAAACAAAATAAGAAAAACTAGACTTCCGTAGAAGTGGCGAGAAAGCTAAAGTTAAATACGTTTTCTAAATACGTTTTCTAAATACGTACCGGCTTCAACGCCAAATGAATAGACACTGAAGCACGGAGTAGTGAAAGCAGCGAGCTGAAGTAGGCAGTGAACACCTGAAAACAATCCGCTGATTAGATATGGAGATGAGCAGGAACGTACTCACGAGGATAGAAAAGGAGTACGCCCACACAGGGCTAAACAGGCACTCAAACCATGACACTCTAGCGGCTCTGTTATGGTGTCGGGTGCATTTTCCTGACATGGTTTAGGTCCATTCAACCCCTTAGAGTACAGGTGTCAACTTCATTCCATTGAGGGCCGAGTGTATGCAGGTTTTTGTTGCAACCAATGCACAACCAGGTCATTTCACTAATTGGCTCAATTCTTCAACTAATTGAAATCACCTGGTGTAGTGCATTGGTTGCAACAAAAACCTGCATACACTTGGCCCTCGATGAAATGAGTTTGACACGCGGCCTTAGAGGGCAAAGTAAATGCTAATAAATGCAAAGCCATTCTGAGTAATCACCTTCATCCTACGGTGAATAATTTCCATCCTAATGGGAGTGGTTTCTTCCAAGATGACACTGCCCATATCCACAGGGCACGAGTGATCACTGAATGGTTTGATGAGCATGCAAACAATGTAAATCATATGCCATGGCCATCCCAGTAAGTCAATTTATGTTGGTGTTTGGCAGTTACCTGTAGAAATATTACTTAGGTAATTACAGTGTAATTAAAAAGCTATAGTGCCCTCTATAAATTCAGATGTAACAAACAGGCAAAGGAACCGTCTCAAACTTTGTTACAACTCAGTTCGTTCAATTCAGTAAAGTGATTCAACTGATAATCTATTCCATGGAAAAATATGGTTAACAACCACTGCTTTACCAACAAGATATCTCAAAGGCTGAAAAAAATATTCATATCCATAATTTCAAAGTCACAGCAAAGATGTCAGACACATTGGGACCTGCCTTAGTTTGCTCATTTAGGCGTTGTCAGGAGAGAAGCACATTTTCCCACTCTGTCCTCTGCTTCCCCATATAGGCTCTGACAGCTGTTCCTGCGCCCTGCTTTGCGTTTCTGTGTCAGTCAAGAAACACTGTGGTGGAGCTAGATCTCGGGAAGCCTGTATTTCACATGCTTTTAATGCTCACGCCCAGCTGGTCAGGGCATCTCCCAGAAGGAGAGATACCATCCTGCTATGCAGACGCCTCCCTATATCGCACTACCAATGTACTGCACCCCACTCCCTGCACCGCGCACCCCATTACCCACACCCTGCATCGCACACCTCACGCCCCACACCCAACGCCCACACCACATACCCCACACCACACACCCCTCACCGCATACTCCACACCACACACCTTACGCCTCACACCCTTCACCCCCCACACCTCACATCCCATTACCGACAACACACACCTCATGCCCCACACCTTGCACCCCACACCACATACCCCACACCACACACCCCACACCCCGCACCCCACGCCTCACCTCACACCCAACGCCCCACAACACACACCTCAAGCCCCATACCCAACGCCCCACAACACATACTTCACACCACATACCCCACACCCCACACCTCACACCCAACGCCCCACAACACACACCTCAAGCCCCATACCCAACGCCCCACAACACATACTTCACACCACATACCCCACACCTCACAGCCAACGCTCCACACCACACACCTCATGTCTCACACCCTGCACCCCACACCCAACACAACACACCTCATGCCCCACACCCAATGCCCGATCCCACATCACACACCCGGCACCCCACACACCCCACTCCTTGCACCCCACACCCCGCAAACACACATTTTATGCCCCAAACTCTGCACCCCACACCCTATACCCTGGTTGGTATTTTAAATGCATGAGCTGATTGCTGTTTTAAATGTGAACAGTAGGTGACATGTTATGTCCACAAACACTGTGAACAAGATTCTAAAAAAGAGGAGGAAGACACTGCTACACAGTAAGACATTTAAAAACACTGGAAAACCAGTGGTTTCTCATGAAACTTCTTCATCTAGCTGGTCAGCATCAAAAATTGCCCTGGGAATTTCTCTCAGTTTCAGTTTGTCTGGGTTTAATATTATCAATCAGGTACCCTAAGTGGTCTTTAAGAAGTGGGGTTTAAGCATGATGAAAGATTTAGTCATTCTTAATCTCTTCTCTCAAAATTGTTCAATCTGTATTTTTACTTAAATAGATAAAAGATAAAAGAAAACCATAAAAAAGACCCACCCGCCCGTAACAAAATAGTGGCTCACACAAAGCTCCTCTATGAACTGAGAGAACTTTCCCATATGGGTCTGGTCTCTGGTGGGCAGAGGTCACTGACCCGTATCATGTATCACACATTTACACACATACAAAAATGAGGACCAGCTTATGAAAGCAGAAAAAGAGATGGGAAACGCTTCACAGACTACAGTAGGAACCTGGAGGCCACACCAAATCATCCAAAACCAGAGGGGCCTGATCTTCACCTACGATTCTGACCCTCCAGCACCATAGACGGACGTACATGACGGAAACCAGGAGTTAAACTGAAAAATCCCCCCATAATTAGTGCCATAACACATATCCTAAATTGATTTAATGCGTATTTGGCAAAAATGTGTCTGATGAGAAAGAGTGATAGTTCTTGAGGACCACAAGGTTTTCATTGTAGCTCCAAAGCTAAACATTATTCTTGCATGTTACCTGTTTTGTCAAGATAGCTGAGGGCAGTGCTTAATTTGTAAATCATTAGGTGCCGGAGCTCAAAGTGACCACAGGGGTGCGCACCGACGACGGCAATTGGGGGTACTTGAGCGCAACACAAGTTGTGTGTCATAAGTCATAAACTACCACCGGTATAAGCATATAAACACATATATACGTATAAATAAATAACGTGCAGTCACGCACTCTTTTATACAGACTACCTACCCACCTTAGCTGTGGTAGATATCTGCTGTGATTGGCCATTAACAATAGACTGCGCTAAACTCTTCCCTTTAGCTTTGTTCGGAATACTACATGCAGCTATGTGTGCCTTGGTTTGACCATGTTCCACAACCTTTTTTCGCAAGGCCCTTTTGCTGTTTCTGGACATCAGGGGCAGAAGAGGAAACTTCACCCACTCTTTAGCTAGCTTCATACCCACAGTTTTTTCGGGACCGAGGGAGCCTACCTGACGACGCGTTGTGCACCCAAGGTTCATTCCTTTCATAATTAGCCATGGGTGGGAGGTTTGGTGAATTTTAAACTGTTCAGCAGTCCACACATTGGGTAGCACGCCCGTATCACATCTCCTCTTGCGCTCCTCGTTTGACAAGTCGTCGCCATCGTCCCACTCCTGCTCCTCGTTTTCTCTCTCCAACCTCGATGTTAGCAAATCGCTGCACCAGCACTGGCGCTAGAGGTAACATTAGCATGGCTCTCTGCTTGCTCTTCGGGGATCCTCGACACATTTCTACCCTGCTTCGTTGACAGTTCTCCGAAACTTCAGACATTACTTCGCCTTTTGGGAATTTTGCAAAAGTCCTTTGGCTGCCTAAGCTACACTCATACCCTTACTTAATCAGAGCTCGTTATTTGTGGCGTATTTTTTTTGCCGCAGATTGTTTTTCAAACAGCAAATCACAAATCAAATCAGCTAGCTAACCTTGGGCTACGTTAACTACATTGACGGGTTTACCCCCAACTTTGTGAACAAATCTAAAGTCAAACCTAACCGAACCACAGTTTTTTTCTGTTTTTTTATTTTGTAATTAATTAAGAAAAAGCTTTTGAGTTGTTTTTATTTTATTTGACATTATAGAGTATTTTGTGTCAGTAGCAAGAAATCCTAATTCAATTCATTTTGATTCCATGAAGTAAGAAAATATAATGTGAAAAGGGGGTCAATTTATGCTCTGGGCCATTGCAGAGGTTGAATATGATTGCACGTTACGAGACGTTACAAGGAATAATAATTATTAATATCAAGTGATTGCTGCTGTCCGTATCTTATATCCACAAATCTTAAATCTTAAATGTTTGTACTTTATTTAAAATGTTTAAAATAACAGTGATAGAATTCTGAAAGAACGTTAATTGACACGGAGTGATGATATTGTTGAGCGGGGGTAACATATATTACTTATATAATGAGTAATAACATAACGGATATAGCATGTTCTTATGCGGGTCAACATCTGTCATTGTGGGATGGCGGACGAGTCAACATCTGGTCACCACATGTGTCGATGTGTGCATCAATGAAGTGTAGTTAATATTGTTAATAAGCATGGTTTAATATATCTGGCTTTGATGAAAATACACAAAATGAAACTAACATGCGCCACACATCTTTTCCTCTTCCTCCTTCTGGACACCTACATCAGTTTCCAACTGAGAATTGTATTTCTTAATTTTTTCGTAGGAAACGGTTCATTTAGTTCAGTATTGTTGCATGATACAGTCCAATTACACACTCCACTTTACTGTAGTGAAAGTAAGTCTCATAACGTGCAAGCCATGGTGCTTGCTCTTCATTACACATAACCGATTTTCTATTTGAATAATAGTCAAAACTATTAAAGGGGGAAAATCTGATGATCTGATTGGCCATAACGAACCAAACCCTCATCAGACTCACAGGTAATTTATTATTAAACCTCTTTTACAACTGTGCCACAGATGCACTACTGTCTCTTGTCACAAAACTATGTGAATAGACAAGGACATTCCTTAATGCGCCCTCGTCCTGGATTAGTGCAACTGTCTGCGCATTGCACTTTAACAACGAACCTAGAGCCCACACTTCACTCCATACCTTAATTTCAAGATATATATTTTTTTAAAGGGTCCTGATCTAAACAGTAATTGATCAGATCAGTTGTTTGAGTCTGAGGTCCTAGCCTTATGTCCACACTGTGTGTATTTCTTTAGACTGTGTGCAGTATATTCGCACAAAGGCTATGGGAGAGGCTCGGACTGAATTCCGGAGCTATACAGGATGGAGGCCGGCATGAGGCAAGGTGATTTGAACAGACCTTGGCCTGTTTTTTGGCTCTCAGTTTCTCAGTAGCACCCACTCCAGGAAATCAAAATAAACCATGAAATGGAATGTCCTGCAGGGGTCACACGTGAGACCCCCGTCTCGATGTCACAATAACTCCTTTAGGGCAGTGATGAGACTGAGTGATGTGAATATGTCCACTAAGGAATTGTATTCTATATAACATAGTCTCACTGAGCATCAGACAAACGGCAAAGCCACAGGCTCTTATCAAATTTCAGACCATCTCTTATCAAAAGGTCTGAAATTTGTTCAAATATTTTTTTTACATTTTATATTTAAGGCTAGAATATACTGTTTATTTTCTTCATGTGGACACATGTATGAATCCTTCTAGTGTACTTTATTCACCTCCAAGTTCAGAATGATCACAATAATGTATTCATCTTTCAATAGTGTATACTGTCCCTCTCTCATTTGGCTGTCGATAAAGTGCTGATAGATAAGACGGAGGAGATGAATGCATCATTATTAATTCACACCACCGATTCCATTGTGCAGACCAAACCGCCAACCAGGGTTTCACCAACGTGGGAGATTTGTTCGCTCTGTGGGGAATTCAGTGGGTCAGAGACAAGCTAAACAAACAAACGTCTCTGGCTACTTAAGTGAGAATATAGCGCGCGAAGGCTGCGGTGAATATGGAACCGGCCCATCTCTCTCTCAGAGGCCAGAGAGTGAAAACATTGCAGTGTTTTGTTAAGAATTTATTGAGTATCCGACTATGTGGATGCGTTTCTGGGACTGACGGGCGATATGCTGACAGGGAGCAGCGCTATCTCGCCCTCGGGAGGATATCACACTTACCGTCACATTTGGAAGGCATTAAACCAAAAAAGTCATAGATCTTCACTGCGAAACCAAAACACGCAATCCAAATATTTGAGATAACTGTCGGATAACGTCCACCACGGAGTACCGCGCGGTGGAATCTCTGTCTGTTTATTTTGTGGGGAGAGGAGAAATGTAATTTATAGTGCTAATATTGTGAAAATTCCCAGCAGGTTGACATAGGTGCTGAGAGGGTTTCTTCAACACACTGATGTGTCTACGAACCTGTAGGGACCTGTCTGTATTTGAAGATTATTGAACTGTCAGGATATGGAATGCCACCGGCCTCCCAGTGGTCATGTCTGTATAAGCATATCATAACTGGATTAGCAGTGGAATAAAAATATAAACAATAATGTAGCATATTTGACTAATTATTCACACACACATACCTCTGTAATAGAAAGCAAAAAATTAAGTCTGATAATGAGGTAATTCAAATATTTGCTTAAAGTATTGTAGCATTTTTGTGAGAATGTTCCATTCTGTTTGCTCACTCCCCACCCTTTTTGTGTTCCCTTTGGGTTTTAAAGTGAGCTGACTCAAGGTTATTCAGTTTGGGAAACCGTACGCTATCCTTTTTCTATAAAAACTTGTGGGTTAGAATAAGTGACCTATCTGAGTTTTTGAAAAATGTAATTTATAATTTTCTATGTAAGTTGTTATTTCCTTTTTCTAACCGCCCTGCCAAAATGTTGTGGTCAAACTGGCAGCGGCACTGTTTGCACAACAGACTGACTTACACAGAAACATTAATGGTCATATTTGGTCATACAGATTGACATGTGTTGAATTAGTTAAGCATTTCCCAATTTTGAACATTATTACACTCTGCGTATCCTCAAAACACTTTGACGGCGATGACAGCATGAACTCACGAAAACATGTATGCGTCCACAACATCGATCACGTCAATCTTTACAGAAAATGATGAGTCGATCTTTAAAGAAAATGTCAAATTGTGTAAACTAATGGTTCCTGAACGTAAATCCCACCTGAATCCATCCATTCTATGGCCAAGACACCCTGTCTAAATTAATCACAATCTCTCTGCAATTGCATCAATTCCATTCGATCTCAAGAAATAAAAAAAGAGATGTGTTTGGTTTTCTGACCGAAGGGAAGTTTGTAAGATGTCCCCTCTGGTTGACGTGCCTCAGCCCTGAACGCCGTAATTCACAGCAGATCTCGAACAGTGTCTGCTGGCCAGAGTGTTTCTCCTGGGCTTTATTCGTATTGTGTGTGTATCCTGGTTTCTGGATGTCGTGTCCTCTGTATTGGAGGTGTTTCAGAAAAAAATGCCGGGCCGCTTCTTTCCTCTACAACACGCCATGTCCAACCTGTCTGAGGCTCTTGGGGCGTCTTTACGTGCGCAGGGCCGCTTGGCAGGTCACAGGCCGGGAGACGGAGCCCTCATGAATCAATTCCAATGTTTTAATAAGGGTGAAAAAGAGAACCGAGAGCTCTCTCAGGCTCCTATTCATCACAGTTGAAAGGGCCTCAGACCAGCTGATTATTTGCGAAATCCCTTGAAAGAAAAATGAAATATTATTTTCTGTAACGCACTAGCCGTGAGATCAGACTGTGGTTTTGTGGCAAAATGGGAAGGAGGAGGAAAAAAGAAAGGAGCTGAGGATGTTGAAGGGCAGTGGGCAGAGAAGAGAAACCTATCATTGTAATGTGTGAAGAGATCGAGAAAGAAAACGACAATATATTTGTTTCTTTGTATGAAGTGGGATTTTTTAAGTACATGCAAATGCATTTGATTACGCAATCCAAAGGTCCAATGTTTTGTCATTTACATTTATATTCAGTACCATAAATTATTCACACCTTTGATAGAGATGAGCAAACAAGGCTGTATAAAATAAAAAATACATGTAATGAGCTATATTTTGAACATTATTGCACTCTGCATATCTTCAAAACACTTTGACAGTGATTACAGTATGAGCTCACAACTTGATCAGGAAAACATTTATGCATCCACAACACTGATCACGTCAATCTTTATAGAAAACGATCAAAAAATGGGTAAATTATATTCCCATTTTTTGAGCAGACAATATAGCTCATTATGTCTATTGTATATTTTATACAACCTTCTTTGCTCATCTTTATCAAGGGTGAGATTTTGTTTAACAAGTAATATTTTCTTCCACAAAAAAGATTGTCGCACAATTATTCACAACCCTGCTTCAATACTGCACCCTCCCCTCGGAAGGATAACACTACCAAGTCATCTTCTATGGTGTTTTATAAGATTGATGAACATATTGGGGGGTTGGTCTTTGACAATTTCTCCCTCCAGAAGCATTCAAGATCCTTCAGATCCTTACGGTCTGCACTTGTCGACTGCCCTCTTCAATTCAAACCCAACTTTTCAATCAGGTCCTTGAGATGGGAAGTCTGGAGACTGAGATGGCCATTGCAAAACAATAATCTTGTGGTCAGTTAACAATCTTTTGGTTGATTTTGAGGTATGCTTGTGATCATTGGCTTCCTGGAAGATCCAGTTGTGACTAGATTTCAATGTCCTGGCAGTTTTTTGGCCAAAATGTCTTGGTACTTGTTGGAGTTCATGATTCCATTGACCTTAAGGACCCCTGGATGCAAAACAACCCCATAACTGTCTCTTCAGAAATAAACATTTCTGTAAAGCAGAAGAAGCAGAGAACTGTCACAAAGACAGAGCACTATACAAATACAATTGAATTGAATTGAATTGAATTGAACATCAAAGATCCACCATCATAACTTAACAGTAGGTATGACGTGCAGGATGACATGCTTTTCAACATATATGCCTTTCTTCCGAAGCCATATCCACTACTGGTGTGCATGGAAAAAAAGCTCAATTTTGGTCTCATTTGATAATCCCAGTTCCGATGGAAGTTCCAATGCCGTTAAAATCGAGATGCTTATTTTTGTTGATTGCCCTGAATAGAAGATTTTATTGGCAACCCTTCCAAAAAGCCTATTAGCATGGTGGATTTCGACACTTGTGTGTCCCCAAGATGCAAGCAAGTTTCGTAGATCTCCAGCTGTGGCCCTTGGATGTTTATTTGCCTGTGTGTGAGGGCAATATGTACTTACGTCCTTTACCAGGCAGGTTTACCACTGTTCCAATGGTTTTAAACTTCTTAATTATTGACTTAATAGTGGAAATGTTTGTAACCATCTCCTGACTTGTGAAGGTCAACAGCCTGTCAGCTTTGTATTGTTTCTTCTTAGAGCTGCCTTTCCCCATAGTGATGGATGACAAATGGACTTGACATGTTTGTTACATCATTTTTATATTCTAGTGAAACAGGTAGGATTGGGAGGCCACAATACAGTTCCCTAAGATTGAGATTAACTTTAAAAAGTAGCTTAGTGTAGCGGTCTAACGCACCACACTTTGGCTGGTCCGGTGTGGTGTGCGCTGCCTGTCAGGGAAGCGGTTCGAAACCCACGTCTCTACCAGACCGGCCCTGGTCATCAGCCCCGATAGGGGACAGCATTTGGCTGTCTGCCCCATGGGGAGGGGGGAGGGTGTGCCGGCACGAGTTCATCGAGGAGCAGGGGTCGGGTTCCGTCTCGGAGGAGGCTGATCTACCAGCCTGGAAAAAATGGCTCGTTACCCGGAGGACGGGCGGCGGACTCGTTGGGGAGGGTGAATTGAAATAAATAGAGGGTATAATTGGCAGCCAAATTGGGAGAAAAACTGGAACAATTTGAAACTATAAATAAAAAATAAAAAAGTAGCATGTTAACCCATACCCGCCGAACTATGGGATCTTCCGCAGACCGCGCAAACGCTACAGTCGCCGTCCTACAGAAAATCCAGCAGCAGAAATTCAATGAAATTAAAATGCGTGTTGAGGTCCAAATATTATATCATTATATAACAAACACATGGGGGGTGTAGACTTCGCTGACAAAACAATTGCTTTGTTACAAGAGACAAACGAAGTGGTACTATAAAATAATTTGGTACATGCTTGACATCGCTATCCTTAAATGCTTGCATTATTTACAATAAAGCTCAAATTACAAAGATGAAATTGTGCGACTTCAGAGAGTCTCTATCAATGAACTTCATTGGTACAGGAAATCAGTAGGAACTCAAAAGGATCCCAACAGACACAACAAACAAAAGGCACGCAAAAACGTATAATAACAAAATGAAGAATGAGATGAACTTTACTTTAGGACATTACAGAGAATGATACGAACTCAATTAACTGAAATATAACTCTTCACCTCAAATTTCAAAAAATCTTAATGTAGATGTGACAAATAAATGTAACATTGTAAGAATTGATCTGTAGGCCTACATAATTTACACACATATGTTGCATATAATAACACTAATTTGTTAAAACATTTCATTGATATGACATACCATATATCTCCACAAATTATATATTATTATACATTATGTACAAATCCATATTTTCACATTTTCATCATTTGTATATGATGTTTTTTTTGTGATCGGCATAAACTTGAGAATAACAAGTTTATACATCAAACTAAAGATAATTTCATGCTCTTTCCAATGATACACAGTCTCTATTGTTTCTCTTTCCATTTCCAAGAGGGAAGTGTTAGACTGATGGTTGGCTGAGTGTGAATGGGTGTGTTAGGTGACTAGGCACACACCATTATATGGGGTGTGAATAATTCTGACATACATTTTGATCTGAGCAATTGTATTAGTATAACATAATATAATTTCCCAATTTTTAGGATACAATATAGCCCTTTACCTGTATTGTTTATTTTATTCTGCCTTCTTTGCTCATCTTTATCAAGGGTGTGATTAATTGTGGAGGGTACTGTATGTAAAATATGTATATACTTACAGTAACACGCTGTCACATACTGACACGCTTCAGCTTTAATTCTGTGCTGTTTGTTGTTTGTGTTTTATTGACATGAGGATGACAGCTTCTTCATGTCTGAATTGTAGGTAACATGCACACTGGATTCATTTTTTGTTCACGTCATAATCTATGAGCAGCGTTCAGTGTCTAAATAATGAAAAATTCCATGACACATCCTTATCTACCAAATGGAAAATCACATTATCTTCAAAAGGCTCTAAGCCTACATGTTCCGGCTTCCTCTGAAATTTCCATAGAAAAAAAAAGAGATCATAATTCTGTAAAGCGCTTAAAATTCAGTCTTAATGTTTTCGGGGGTGCTAAATGCAAATTCTGAGGTCACACAGAAGTTAAAGTGAAAAAAAAGAACTTAATTTAGAAAGCTATCAGAAGTTGTGAAAAACTACACTGAAGGCGGTACTCTGTCAAACTACAGTACTGGATGTTTACCTCTTACCTGGTTTTACACTGTAAATAAAACATGAGCAGCAAATTCGGAGGCATATGAAGCACGTCCTGGTTTCCCAATGCAGCTCTCTGATTGTTCATTGTTCATTGCTCAGTCGAGCTGCTTTGATGCTAATACACGATCAGTTCAGGACACATCAGTGTTTACTGCATGCACAGCTACGTTATAAAAGCTCCTGTTTTGTATCTTTCGGCCTGTGTTCATCAGTCATTTTGGATTTCCAAGAAACTCAAGAAGTGACTGTGTGATTTTTTTAGGAGGGAGAGAAAGTCCTTCTGGAACTGGAAAAAAACACCAATATTCCTTAAATAGTAGTTTCCAATGTTAGGGGGGCAAGCCCATACATACCCTGTGGAAATCATTAATGTGGTTGTCGGCCCAACCCCCACGATTTAAAAAAATTAAATAAAATACTTCTGGGTCGGTACAGGGTTTGGGTAAGCCTTATAATGTATGTTTAAGTTGTGCTGTGCAAAACACAGGCCTGTAAGAGAGAGACTGTGGTGAGTAACATTTTGTGATGTCTGTATAAATTGAGCTGTGCGGAAGGCCTGTGGGAATGTGAGACTAACTGAGCCATGGGGAAGGACACCCGGTTGTTCAGTGCAGTGGCGTACCGTTTCTCATTGAGATTAGATCTAGCGATGAGCCCAGGATAAGGCATACAAACCTCCCCGCCGAACAAATGACATGCTTGAAGAAATACAAATGGGAGTGACTAAGCGCCAAGATGCTGGTGATACACTTGCCCCCGAGAGAAACCCAACTCATTTCTGTGGTTGTTCAGACAACTGCAGTTTTCATTAACCCTATGTGGCTGTAGGAGATGGTCAAAACAGTAAGTAAGAATTCAAATAACTCTGTTTATCTTCACATTATTTATGAATGACGACTGCCTTCCGTGTAATTAATCCCATTACCTCCATCATTCATTATGAGAACAATGAGTGGAAATTAAATGAATAATTTGCACTTGAAATTATGAAACATGAATGTCATTATCAGCATATTTACATTTTCAGATAAGATTGTATGCTGTACCCAATATGTACGTTATTGCGTACCGGGTCCCAACCTCTCACAGAAAAATAGTGCCCCTGATTTCCTCAATTAGGTAATCTCCATCTGTTCCATAACAATTTTCCTGATCCTTGTTTTAATAGTCCAGATAATCTTGAAAGGAGAAGACACCGCACCACGCTAACAAGGACAGAATGAATTACTTTGCCGTCTGAAGATCTGCCGGAAAGATATGAGATTACGAGGGTATCACTCCCAAAACAAATTGCTTGCAGATGAAGCTCCATGACTACAGAGGAGTGCAGGGTTAACCGCAGAAAACGGAGGCACTTTGTGGTGGAGGCGCTGTCCCCTGGAACTCGAGAGGAGACAGTCCCTCTCAGGCGCTTTGTATTGACTACAGCTGTGTCGGTCAGGTACAGTCAGGGCAACAGAAGCTAAATGCTGAGTGTTGTATCCCATCGCCAGGAAACAATCAGATTTCAACCAACAGAAAATAAGAGTCAAAAAGCTTCAAAAACATATTTTCAGTGACTTCTGGTGACTTGAACCCGAAGTGACCACATATAATATCACTTGTGTACACCACGATCGGTGACTGAAATTCATGTCGGGCGAAAACTCTGTATGAAATAAAGATGTCGCTTTTAATCGTGAAATGTAAAAAAAAGAAATCTGTAAGGAGCGCAGAGGTCGGAGAGCTGTGCTAAATTTGGGACGGCGACAGGGGATTTGCCATTTGTTGGCAGCGTTATGAAATGCAGCAGAAAGGATCAGAGAGAGGAGGGAAGCTGGCGAGGAGGCTGTTTGAGCGTTTGATCTCACGCAGTAGCTCTGTAAAACAGGGGCTGAAACACTGTGGTCTTAGCCACGCAGCAAACACAAACTCTATTTTTACATGCGCTAGGATAGACACAGAAAGCTTACTGTGCTGGGGGTGGGGGATCCAGTGAACCACTTATGTTTTAATGTTAGCACACCATAGTGCATGCACACAATGTTATTATAAGAGCCAGTCATTAACTATACAAAGTTCTGTAAGATGGATATCAAAGACTCAGAATATATCTGAAATATTACTCTGTGAGCCTTTGCCCGTGACATGTATAAAACATAAGACGTATGGAAGTTCCCTTTTGTATTTAAGATAAAACAGCAAATATTGCAGTTTTATTGCACATTTATTATCCTCTGTCTGGAAACATCATGACCTTGTCACAAAGCTGAATCCCTGGAAACTAATTCCCAGGGTCCATGTGAAACTACACAGGGTCCCAGTACCAGCTTATATGTCACTTATAACTCCAATACTTTTTTCAGAAGTGGCCCAGTTCTCCTGCCAGTACATTTTTCTGTTTCCTGTCTTCAGCAGGCAATGGTACCCTGGACTGTTACTGTATTGCAAATACTATGAAATGGATAAATATGCTAATCAATGGATGTATCTTTTATAAATATACAGTCATTTACAACTGCCAAAATGGCGGTGTTGGGCCAACACGAGCTGCCAGAACAGCTTCAATGCACCTTGGCATAGATTCTACAAGTGTCTGTTGGAGGGATGCGACACCATTCTTCCACGAGAAATTCCATCATTTGGTGTTTTGTTGATGGTGGGGGGTGGAAAACACTGTCCCAGGCGTTGCTCCACAATCTCCCGTAAGTGTTCAATTGGGTTGAGCTCTGGTGACTGAGGTGGCCATGGCATATGGTTTTTATGCTCATCAAACCATTCAGTGACCACTCATGCCCTGCGGATGGGGCATTGTCATGGAAGAGACCACTCCCATCGAGATATAAATTATTTACCATAGGATGAAGGTGATCACTCAGAATGGCTTTGTATTTGTTCGTGGATATGTGGACCTAAATCATACCAGGAAAATGCACCCCACACCATAACAGAGGCACCAGAATCTTTCATTTACTCAAGTGTTTCCTTTATTTTGGCAGTTACCGGTATTATATTATTGCCAATGTATTATTGTTAGATATTAGATATGCTTTTGCATCCTGTATTTACATATACATGTGTTACCATTATTCATTCACTTATTGTACACCAATGCACCAAGCCGCTGACATCAAATATTTTCCACAGTATCCATTCACATAGAAATCCTTCCAGAAATTAAATTAAATATTACACCAACATTGCCATAATCAGGATTCACACCTGAAACCTTCTAATTGCAACTTCAGTCTACCCACTAGGGCACACGGATGTTCCATGTGCTATGTTTGCTGACACCCATCTTCTAGAGAAAATCATTTAGTTTAATTCAAATTGTGAGATTCTTGAATAGAAACAGTTTTTTCTTCTTTCTATAGAAAGGGCTGTGATTAGCATCAGTGTTGGCCACAAGCTAATGCAATGTCAACAGCCTTGATCAGACTGAGCTAAAGTAATGGGATTTTTGACATTTATAAATATTTGCCCTAAATGTTAATGACCATCAGCTTTCCCTTGAGCTTAAAATGCGTTGTGGAAACTGAGCCTTTGTTATCTTTAATTTCCTCTGTCATAAAAATAACATGACCACCACCCACACAAAAAAATATGGTGGTTGCCAGTAATGTCATTGTGTGTATTGTTTGGAGGAAGTTAAAAAATAATCATTAATTAATCAAAATCTTGGCAAATAGAAAGTACTGAATGATCTTCAGCTGCTTTTGATTTACCATAATTGTTAATAATGCCAATTTTCAGTCTGTTTGAGTCATAGGAGATCTACTGTACTGGCAACCATTGAGCTGTCCAAAACAAAAACTGTATTGTTCTGCATGAGTTCAGGGAATATATAAAACATTGGAAATGTTTATTCATTGAAGGTATGAATGAAAACTTAAGAACTTCAGACAAACTACTAGGGATATCTGAAAAACAAAAGTAAATGTATTTGTGATTACATATGCATCAATATTATATTACATCCATAATCCACAGGTAATATAATATTTTTCTATGAACAAACTATACTGAATACATAAAAAATAAATTCAATTAAAATCATATTTTCTGTATTTGTACTGCCAATCTCAATACTACAAATAATGTAACTAAATAATAAATGCAAGTAAATACATAATAATATATGTATTATGCAATATAATTAACAGAAAACTATAGTTTAATACTTCAAGGTACATGTTAATTTACACTCATAAACACCATCAGATATTTGTTGTGGGCAGCAGTGCGTCATATTATATATTTCACATATTCCACCCAAATGGAAATCGAATTAAAATGTTATAGATTAAAATTAAATACTTAAAATAAAATGTTTTGCCAAATGATTTGATCTTCCTTTCGCACAGGTCCCAAAACTGTCTCCATAATGATTCATCACTTCGTAAATATCATGTGTGTTATATGCATGAGAAATATATACACACGCAAAAAAAACCTTCAAATTAAAAAAAGTGCCTGGGCCTGAGAGACCACCATGTACAGCCGCGGAGGCGGATCGCAGGCCATACTTTCTTTCATACGGGAAGAATCCCATGCCCCCGTGAGCCCTGCTCGTAACCTCCCAAACTCTTTACCTTCCAAAACACGTTGTCCATCATATTCGGTGACCTGAGAGGAAGGCTGTGGCAGCCTCATTCCATAACAATGACATTATCCCCTCGCCGATACCCAAAGGCTGTCACACAGGCTCTCGTTAGCAGATGGGATCCAGGAACTGAAATCCGAGTCTTCCTCGGAATAGGCCCGGAAATTAAGCCACAGAGTGCCTCATAGAGCTATTACTGGAGGCCTTCCAAAATGTGCTCGCCCCGCGTGACTAGTGTCGGTAGACCCAAACAACCGGGGAGCAAATAATTGAGCAGTAGACCTGTTGCAGATCTTACCCTGAGTGGACGTGGCTGTGTGTAGAATGCAATGTTCCCCTTTCCCGTCGTATTTCAATATTCCATGCATGGATTTATTCAAATAATTGAAATACAGTACTTTGTGTTGACACAGGTGGCAGGTTTTTTCATGTCACGTAAAAGTGACTTAATGATCATAGATTCTATTTTATGTCCAACATTATTTGTTTGAGGCGGTTTAGAAGTGAAAGGCTATTTGCCCAAAGCCTTCTCTTAATTGCGGAAACATTACGGAAATTTGGTTTAAAATGTTATAGCACACATGTAGAAGATACATGTAAATATCACATTACACGAAAAACCACCATGAGGAAGGATAGAGTAGAAAGGCAGACATCCAAAGTATAATACATTGAACTGTTTTAGTGCTAGCCACAAAATGTTATTGGAACTTTTTACAATGTCATCGTAATAGTTGTGGTGAACAACAATGTTGTAGCAACATCTTTACAATGTCAAATTTTTTGTACAGTGCCCCGAAAGCAAACGTTTTCAGCTACGATGTAAATAGGTCCTGGTCACACATGTTAAGGATGTGTTTGCAACACAACTTTTTGACAACCAAAACATTCAATTTTTTTACTTTTTTTTAATGTATAATATTGGTCTAGCTGGGTATTAATCACAACCCCAATGATGTCTCTATATCAAGTAATGAAAGCATAACGATGGCTCAGTGGTTTTACCATAAAAGCAGGATTGTGGCCTGGATGTGGCCAACATTTGTCCCTTACTTTAACTTACAAATAAATGTAAGCGTTGCTTTTTTTTATTACATTTTTACAAGTACAATTTCAAATAAAGTTTGATGATGGGAGTTTGTTAAGGAATATAATGAACTCACAAACTCTAAAATGAAATGAAATATAATTTGACTTTGATTCAATTTCAGTGACTGCCAAACAAAAGATGTTGTATAGCTACCCATAAACATAACAGTTGTCTTAATATGACCTAAGTACAAAGTATACAAAGTATGTCCGCTTGTAAACCGCAATAGTCTGGTTTAAGAACGACCCGGCAGATCTAGCTTAAAGTCAGCATCGTATCATATGTCATCAACGTTTTTCTTAAGTGCATCTTGCACATCTAGTACATCTATGTTTGTTGTGTTTTATTTATTTTTTTGTATTCCCCCTCCCAATTATTGCAATTGTTATTATTGCAAAATAACTACATGTGAATTGTTTACAAGGAAAACAAGTGTGGTCCATGGTGACCATCCAAAAGGCAAAGAAACTGAACAAGCGATGATCACGATCGGATGTGACTACTTGGCCGGGTTTTTAGCCCTCTAGTGGAACATCGCTGTTATTACAGGAGGTAGTCAGGGCATTCAGGGTGTCATTACAGTCACGTTAACGTCTTAAATTCTCCATATGTAGCTGTTTAATTGCAAAGATTTTTCTCACCGATTTAAATTACACTTCCTTCTTATTGCTGTCCATTCCCAGTCACTCCTGCATCACACTTAAGTGAATACTTACTCTCTTTCCATTGCCTGTTACCGGGCGGATTCCCAGAGTTATTAAAGCTTAAATTACATCAGACCCTCCGCTCTGATAATTGACCCTCCCGATGACCTCTTCCAGAACACTCTATTAAAAAATCACTCCTTCATTTCCTCCTCGCCCTCATGCAAAACAATAAATAAGGAGGAGCAGTGTTTGCACCCTGTGCTCTGTAGAGATGAAGCTAATGTAGCACAACTGAACAAACACGGGCCGCGTTTCAGAGCTGGGAAGGCACAGGGCAGAAACAGTGAAGCCTGTAATTGAGGAAATGAGGCTGGTGCACGCTGACCAGGATAAATATCGCACAAGACCCCCACATGTTTAATCAGGGGCGTCCACTTGCAAGAGGCCGAAAATTACGATTGACATTTTTAATGCGCTTAGGATGTGCAGTTGTTGCCCGAGCAGGTTGCACACGACGTTGGGGTATGAGAGACGATGTCGAAAGATATAAACTAATGTAAAATAATGAGACAAAAATAATAACAGCGCCAACCCTTGTCATAAAAATGAAAATGCGGTTTCTCTTGAAAATCTTCATAATTCTGATGAGCAAGTCTTCTTTAAGCACACACACTGCATCACTTTGAGTCCAGGCGGAATGATATACATCCACTTTATCTCCTCTCTGTGTTTATGACAGTGGGGCCTTTCAAAGTGAATAAAGAATATTTCATATAAAAAAATATTCAACAAATGAACCGAGTCTGCATGACCGTTCATGGCTTTGCCTTTTCGTCAGGGCAAGGCATAGTGCGCTAAACCACAAAATAAGTAACACAAGTCTTATGGCTTTTCAATTCTGACATACATTTTTTATTAATTCCATTAAACAACTCAATGAGGGGTGGTAGGTAACAAAAGTAACATTTGCTTGCCTCTGTTACTGAAAGTTAAAGTGAACTTTGGCTGGAATTAATAGTCATTACAGGCCAGGCCACGATGCACGCAGACAGCACCCCAACCCCCCTTTCTTTCTTTCTCTCCCCCTCCCTCACTTCCCCTCTCCCCCATTCTCGGCTTCAAAGCAGTTGTAAAAGTCTTGTCTTAAACTGCGGAGTTCTCTGAAATAACAAGGCATAAATGCAAATGATATGTAAAGGTGAAGGTATTAATCACGCCCCAGGCCCCTGTCCTCCCGCCTCTGCCAGTGGGCACCACTTCCATGTGGAGCTAATTGGAACAGAGGTGCGCGGTCGTATTTTAGTCGCAGGTAATTGAAGGGAAAGCGATCGCATCGCGAAGCGGCGGCGATCACGGCGCAGATACCCACGGCGGTGACAGCGTTTATCCTGCTGTGACACATTAGCGAGGCCTTGCGCGGCTGAATTTGATTAAAAGAGTGGCGTAAGCCCTCTCGTGACAGCGTTTCCTTCTGCTCCGTTACACAACCTTTTCTGACACGACTCTTCTGCATGTGGCCCTTGGCAGCCCTTTCTAAATTGATTCAGGAGATGCAATTACAAATGTCGTAAAATCAGAGATACGCAGCTGAAAATGTATCCGAATGATGAAATGCCCGAGTGGCGATCCGAAACACATGTTGTTTGTTCTGTTTGTTCGTCAAACTTAATAGCCTCCTAGTTTCAGCATTTAATGTCTTTTTCTTCTCAAGTCCAAAATAAAGTCTAAATCACATTAAATCAATTGGAAACGGTCCTCTTTCCCCAAAGCCTACGCCCTAATTTTATCCCCCAAAAAATAGAATCGGATTTTTGCTAATGCTCATTAACGTACTGAAACAACTGTTTCCACTTTTGACACACAGACGTGTCATGTTGTACCACAATGTACTGCTATGTCAAATAGATTTATTATACACAAAGATGGATATTATTTATCAATAATTTCTTGCATTGTGTATATTATTTAGTGATACATCTAAATAATATACACACTATTATACAGTGTTTTGGTGTAACCCTTTATCCCAAAGCCTTACAATAGAGTATGTAGTGTGTAAGTCAACCTTGGGTTTCATAAGACCGTGTGATGGTGAACTACGCCTTAACTTTATAGCACTTCCACTATGGCACTGTAGATTGCACACGAGTCATTTTAATTCAATGGCATAGTGTTATTATAAATTAAAATGGGATTATTTGTACATCTGACTCGGGCAGCCGTGCTATAAGTGCAGAAACTAGACACAGCAGCACAAGTGGTCTACAGCTGCTGTCCTTGCATCACCAGAGAAGATAAATCATAGCTTTTGGAAATGTTCTACATCAACAGAAGCCTCTGCAGCATACTGGTGGGAAAGTGTGCTTCTATTGGCCTGCAAAGGGGTGCAAATCCAACTGAAATTCAACAGTAATGTATCTCAGACTGCCCTTCAGTGAAAGCTCCAAACACCTACAGACCAAGGTGCTAGAGAGTGAGATGTGTGTGCACACAGACAGAAGATAAAGTGAATCAGTCATACTCACTTAATTGCACATTATGTCATGTGGGGAATCATCTTAGCCTGCGGGTTATGTTGTTTTTCTTTTGTGAACAATTGTTTTATTGTATTATTTTTCCCGCACCCCACACACACACACACACACACACACACACACACACACACAAATGGGGGGGAGGGCAAAACAGAGAGAGGTCACACCAAAAAGATAATGATGTAAAAAAAAAGAAGGACAATGGCATCAAAAAGAGAATTGCCATAATTTTTCCAAGACAGGATGATAAAAATAAAAGGTCATTTTGAGTAATCTCATTACCATTCTTAAAGTCTTAAATGATACCATGTTTCTCTTTTAGAATTCTGGGCTCAGTGTCATAGTCTACACACAAACACTGGCTTTTGTTGATTGGGTCATTTGTTTTGTATGAAGAAGTAACACAGCCATGCAGTTGAATTCATGTGGAAACAGCTGACATTAAAACGCATCTGGCTTGAATTTCCTTGCGAGTTCTGCAAACTGCGTCTCACATCAAAGCATGATTCAGTTCGTATGTGCTTTACACGGCCTGTTTCCTACAGGTATGCCTGTAGTTTTTTGTGGTACTGTAGATGAATTTCATGTTGCAAATCAATTATTTTTTGCTTTTTTATGGTAATGTTGTAGAATAAGTATATCAATAATACATGAGTAATAGGCTGTGTTTTTTTTATTATTGTATACAAAACCATCTGTCTCACTGTGTGATTGCTCTCCACAATCAGTATATTGACCCAGTACTCTATAGTTATATGTGAAATGCACAGGCGTTACACTGAGAGGACAGTGCTCTGGTGTGAAAACTTTGACTATATAATGCAATGGGAAAGGTGTAAAGTTTTTTTTTTGTGACTACTGAACATACATTTTATTCCTAAACATTAAAACATCAATAGATTCACCTTTCAATAATCACATTATTATGTTACCGGGAGAGCTAGCAGACAGTGACATGCACTTTAGCAGGAGGTAGAAGGCAATTATGTGCATGTTAGCTAGCAAGAGGTAGCAAGCAATGTTGTGCACATTAGCATGAGAACTAGCAGGCACAGATTTTTCATATTAACAGCAGGTAGCTGGCAATGATGTGCAAGTTAGTAGGAGAGCTAGTAGGCAGTGATGTACACGTTAACTGGAGGTAGCAGGCAGTTACTTGCACGTTATCACAAGTTAGCAGGTCGTGATATGCATGTTAGCACGAGGGCGGCTGGTGGCAGACAGATGCTGGACTAGTATATTGTGAACTGAAACACATTTGTGATGGTTTCAACATCAAACCTTAGTATACACAAATAATAAAATAAATAAATAAACAAACAGTTATTGGCTGAGTGAAGCAAATTACTCAATAAAAACAATATGGAATTAACCAAAATAAACAGAATGACATGTTTTAGTAGCTATTTACTTTATAGAGTTACCAAAGTAAAGTAAAGCAATGTTACAGTTGGATGTAATTTTCTCAACTGGCTTCAAAGTCATTCTCTGAATACTTTTTATACCCACTGTATATATACATATATATGCCCCCCAAAAACACACATTATATATATATATATATATATATACAGGGTTGGGAGGGTTACTTTGTAAATGTAATTAGTGCCTGAATACTGATTACACGGCTCTGAAAGTAATCAGATACGAATACAGTTACATGTCTCAAAAAAAGTAACGTATTCAGATTACTTTTAGAATACTTTTGAATACTTACTTTTTCCATCACAGATGGGTATGTTTTGGGGTACAGGAGACATTTGGAAGCTGTTATATAGCCAAAGGTGGTGCTACTTAGTACTAAAAGGTTGCTCAAACTTTTGCACAGGCCATGTTCACTTTTTTATTTTATCAGTAATCAATTTAAATAGTTATTATGCATTACACTTTGAAAAAGGATGTCATGTTCAACTTTCCACTGTGTAGAGGTCAGGTCAGCTTCTGTTCATTTAATAATAAATACTAATACATTTGAGATGTCAATTTAGCTAAATATATGCAACATGGTGCAGTGGGTAGCACTGTCGCCTCACAGCAAGAAGGTCTCGGGTTCGAATCCAGGCCGGGGGCCTTTCTGTGCGAAGTTTGCATGTTCTCCCCGTGTCCGCGTGGGTTTCCTCCGGGTACTCCGGTTTCCTCCCACAGTCCAAAGACATGCACGTTAGGCTAATTGGAGAGTCTAAATTGCCCGTAGGTATGAGTGTGTGAGTGAATGGTGTGTGTGCCCTGCGATGGATTGGCGACCTGTCCAGGGTGTATTCCTGCCTCTCGCCCGGAACGCATGCTGGGATAGGCTCCAGCCCCCCCCCGCGACCCTGACCAGGAATAAGCGGCTTAGATAATGGATGGATGGATATGCAACATTGTATCTGCATTTTTGTTTTAGTCATCATCATTAACATGTTATGGAATTAGAATGGACAGATTAAAAATTAATCATAATAAAAAGCAAAGGGAAACTGAAAGGCAAGTTCTTTTACTGTTTTAATGGCTCATCATGAGCATAACTCAAACACAACATCTGAAACAATGTAATAACTTTTGAAACTTTTTTGGCACTGGAATAACAGTGACTTGTGAGGGATATGTGAGGGATATGGCTTAGAAAAGTGCCAGTGTTGGCGGGCTGTGTAGCGGCGAATGCTCGCCAGTGCATAACGTAATTGACGTATAGTAGGGTACAATTGGCTACCAAATAGGGAGAAAACTGGGAAAAAGAAAAAGAATAAAAGAAAAAAGAAAAGAAAAAGAAAATGTCATCGTTTCAACAATAAAGAAAGCAGTATAAAATTAGCAGAGCAGTTATTGCGATGCCTCAAACCGTAGGCTAAGGTCAGGTAACAGCAAATTACTGCAGAACTGTGTTCATTAAGCTGAAGGTTAGCTAACGTTGACTTACTCCAAGTGCTTTTTAAGATTCTAAGTCGAGTCCTTTGATGCCGACAGCATCTTTATTCCTGGAAGACACAAGGTACACTGGACCGACAGATTTTTCCCATGGTCTTCTTGGTCTTGTTTAAACTGGAAATGGTGTCGATAACGCCACGAACTGAAAGCTGACTTTTCTTGTCACTGTCAATGTTTCTCTGAGTGTGGGCGTGCACTTTTTTTTTAGTTCTGTGCAGCGGCGGTAGTTTTCGTGAGCTGTGTGAGGATAATCATGTAGGTGTGAGAATTTAATGCTGTAGCTTTAGTAATGAATATCAGCTCATTAATGTTTGTAAGGAAAACTTTCCACCAAGAATTCCAATAAGTATTCCAAAATGTATTCACTTCAGGTTTATTAAAGTAACTGTATTCAGATTACTCGTTTTTCAAATATAACACGAGCTGAATACAGTTACTTGATTTTTGTATTCTGATTACGTAACGCCGTTACATGTATTCTGTTACAACCCAACCCTGTATATATATACACTACCGGTCAAAAGTTTGAGTACACCTTCCATCTGGACTATGGCTAATCGGGCACTCCTTCATTCTTCAGCAAGATAACAACCCGAAACACACCTTGAAGTTGTGCAAGAACTACCTGGTGAAGGAGGAACGTGAAGGACAACTCAAACTGATGACCTGGCCTGCCCAGTGTCCAGACCTCAATCCCATAGAAATTGTATGCGACAAACTGGCCAAAGAGTCAAAGCAAAGCAACCCACAAGTTTCTCTGGGAATTGCTGCAGGAGAGCTGGGAAGACATATCGGGTGATTTCCTGCTGAAACTTATTAACCGAATGGCCCGTGTTTGTGAGGCTGTTATCACGGCAAAGGGTGGCCGATCTCAAGGATGATCAAAGGGAACAGAATGCATCTGAGCTCAATTTCAAGTGTCATAGCCAAGGGTCTGAATACTTATGTAAATGTGATATTTCAATTTTTTATTTTTTATAAATTTGCTAAAATGTCTAAAAACCCATTTTTACTTTGTCATTATGGGGTATTGTGTGTAGATTGATGAGGAAAACAATTAACTTAATCCATTTTAGAATAAGGCTGCAACATAACAAAATCTGGAAAAAGTGAAGGGGTCTGAATACTTTCCAAATGCACTGTATATTGTGGTGTCCCCAGGGGTTGGGCGACACACACGGACCTTGCAGAGGGCATAGGCAAGTTCAAGAACACAGAGGAGGCAGTAATATAAACAAAATGATAAATTATTAAACTAATCTCGACAAACACAAAACAAAGGGTGGGGTCTTCAGGGGAATACAAACACACAAAGTCTGAAATCCTACTCGTTGTCAATGTCCAAAATCCAGTTCCGTAATCCAGGTCTATTCCGTAATCCAGTCTGTAGTCAATCCAAAGGGGGGTCCTCAAACAGTGCAATTCCATACACAAACAATCCAAAAAAACACTCTCTCCTCAAATCCTGGCTGGTCAAACGACTTCACAGTTTCTTACTCTCTAAATCCCGGCTAGTCGAACAACTTCACGGTTTTCTCTCCTTTCCACACTCACCAACTCTCACAAACACTTTCCTACTCCTTTCCAAGTGTGATGGGAATCAGTCCTTTATATAGGCCTCAAAATGGCTTTCAGATAGTCGTTAATCCCCATTGCTTGACTTTGCTCAGGTGTGACTGTGGCCTGCTGGGAAATGTAGTGTTTTGGCTCCCATGTGTCGAAGGACCCGGCAGCCATTTCCTTGTGCAGCCCCTTGGGCTGCCACAATATATACACTACTGGTCAAAAGTTGTAGAACACCCCCATTTTTCCAGTTTTTACTGAAAGTTAAGCAGTTCAAGTCCAGTAAATAACATAAAATGGTACAAAGGTAATCGGTAAACTGTTAGAGGTTAAAAAAAAGGTTTTGGTTACCAAAAACTGAAAAATAATGTAAATGTTTTGGCAGTGAGTAGTTTCCTACACCATCAAAAGGCACTGGAGGAAACTCTGACATGAAGAGGTCTGGCAGACCCAAAGCCACAACAAAATCAGAAGACAAGTTTCTGAGAGTCAACAGCTTGCGTGATAGGCAGCTCACAGGGGAACAGCTTCAAGCACAGCTTAACACTGGTCGAAGTAAGGAAGTCTCAGTTTCAACTGTGAAGAGAAGACTTGGAGCTGCAGGTTTGACAGGTCGAGTGGCAGTAAGAAAGCCATTGCTAAGATGGCAAAATAAGAAAAAGAGGCTTGCCTGGGCCATGAAGCACCGCCAGTGGACTACTGAAGGCTGGAAGAAGGTCTTATGGACCGATGAATCAAAATCTTTGGTTCATCATGCAGGGTTTTTGTACACTGTCGAGTAGGCGAAAGGATGGTTCCTCAGTGTGTGACACCAACTGTCAAACATGGAGGAGGAAGCGTGATGGTCTGGGGCTCTTTTGCTGGATCTAGAGTCGGTGACTTGCACAGAGTGACTGGCACCCTGAACCAAAAGAGCTGCCACAGCATTTTGCAGCACCATGCAATACCCTCTGGTCTACATCTAGTTAGTCAGGGGTTCATCCTACAGCAAGATAATGACCCAAAACATACCTCCAGGTTATGTCAAAACTACCCTAGAAGAAAAGAACAAGACGGTAGGCTTCAAATCATGGAATAGCCAGCACAGTCTCCAGACTTAAACCCCATCGAGCTGGTTTGGGATGAACTGGACAGAAGGGTGAAAGCAAAGCAACCTACAAGTGCAACACATTTGTGGGAACTTCTGCAACAGTGTTGGGAAGAACTTTCCGAACAATATTTAATTTCCATTGTAGAAAGAATGCCATGAGTGTCTTCAGCTGTTATATCTGCAAAAGGTGGCTACTTTGATGAGTCAAAATTGTTGTTTACATTTTGTTAAACTAAACAATTCCATGATTTATTTTTTATCTCCAATTGTTTATTTGTTGTATCCTTTAATTTCAGAGTACATTGAAACATGAAACTGCGTAAATGTCAATAATAACTAAAACCTTTGACCAGTAGTGTATATATATATACATATATATATGTGTGTGTGTGTGGGTATGGGCAGGGGATTTATTTATTTTTTACACAAAAAGGGGGTTGGTGTTAAATGTCCATTAAGAAGATCACTTCCTCTGCCCTCACCTTTTCCCCCCAAATCAATTTGTGTGTATAGCTGGGGAAAGGTACCGATGGCAGTATACTGTGGAGTGGTGCTCTGCACTCTGCTCTCTGTGATTCTTAAAAGCCAGGCCACGTTCAATGCTCATATCGTAGTCGTTCACTTTTATGTTTGGTGCTGCACCAATGCACCTCGCAGGAACAAATTAAAAAGTTGCTTCGAGAGAGAAATGTGCAGAGAGAAAAAGAGGCACTGCATTATTAATTTGATAACATGTTTGTCCTGCTCCAGTTGCAAACATCCGCTGAATCAGTGCTGAATATTAATACCTTTGTTTGGCGCTGCACAGTAGGTGACTACTGCGTGAGAGAGAGAACAGCATGGACACGGGACACTCCAGCCCCAGAAGGCTGTGTCCTATCCTGGGGAATATTGTATGCTACAAATATGCAGCACATTTCCAATGAACAAAATGTTACATTTAAGCATTACATTTTCTGACATTACATGACTAGACACACATAATAGCATAGTCCAGTCACTGGATAACAGAAATCTTACATAACACAAAGTCTGAAAGATGAAAAGACAAATTCAAATAAAACATGAATTATGGAAGAACTAGAGTCCTTTTCTTGCTTCTGCTAATGGTTCATTTCACAAGGTGGTCTTGCTACAAATGATCCAGACAAATAGGTTTTAAGAAAAGGGATATTGAGCCTTTTTATGATACACAACCAAGCCCCAAATCCCCAAAGCATAACAAACCTGTGTTCCCTCCTCAAAGAGCACTTGTACATTAAAGGCTACCAGCATCCAGCCGTGGGCTGGCCAAAATTGTGATTCAGTCGAAAGCAATTTCCAGACAAAGAGCTAGTGTTTACGGTATGTATTTTTTTAAAATATACCAAAGAAGTAGATGTATTTCAGTGCCCCAGTCCAAATTATCATTATATATAACAACATATTTGCCCTGGAATCCTGGGAAAGGATCACACCTGGCTGTCAGGATGCGGTTTCTGACCCCTCCCCACCCCCTTTGTACAAATATGGAGAGTAGAGAGGAGGGGTGTTGGAAACAACTTATGCAAGATTTTGCTGGAATGGGGGGATGTTTTATACCTTCAGAAAAATACTTTTCAACTGGTTAATGATGAAGGAATTGTCCAATTGTCCACCATGTATGTGTGATACTGGAGCTTCAATACATTCTACAGTAACACGCATACACAACAAACCACCATATAAAGAATTTTCAACACAAAGCATGATCTACAGATATTTTCATATACAAACAATGCATATCTATATCTATGCATATCTATATCATTTCAAATAAGTAGCAAAATACATTTAAAAGTAGCTTCCACTGGTTATTTCTTTAATGCATTCTTGCCTGTTCCTGGCTTATAGGCCTAGAAAACATTTCTGAATGTTACTGTGGCATTGCGGCAAGGTAAAAACGTAATTGTAGTGTGCTTGCCGCATAGGAGAAAATTGCTAAGTGTTGTGGTTTTGCGATTCTGGTCAGAGGGCACTTTCGGCAGTGGCCCTCGGACAGCATTCCCAGCAGTTGCTCCAGGTTTGCGAAGTGTCAATCACAGGGACAGGGTGGACGGCATGGCGGCCAGAGTTCAGAGTGCCTGTCGGATCTGTCGCCATGACACTGGGTATAAAGCAGTGTATGAGATGACGTCCTGGAACTGAAATCTTAAACAATGACCTCTAAATAAACAGGGTGCTCTGTATGCATATTTACAGATGCTGCTCACAAGCATGCTATTCACTGTGTCTAAACTAGAATAAAGCGTGTTGAGATTGTGAAAGGCACTATATGCATGCAATCTGGTATTATTTATTATCATTATTCAATTAATCAAATATCATTAATGTGACACTTGGTACAATTATTAGCTATCATAAACCAATAATATATTCCTTAATACATCCATATGACAATAGTTTGAAATTCATTCTTGGCTCTGGAAAAAAACAAGGAGAAAAGTTTGAAAATGAACCTTGGATGTATCAAGCCTCACGCTTGATGAATCCAATTAAACTGTTTTGCCTGGCTTTTATTTTGTCATAGAACCACCCTGGGTCCCTTTTAAGAAATTGGCCTCGAAAATATGTTAACTTTAATCTGCCATTGAATGGCATTTTAGGTCTAAGAGTTATTGCAGAGTGAAAACAGTTCTGTGGGCTGTCCTGATCACGAGGGACTGCGAAAGAAGCACATGTCTGTCTTGGCGCAGTGTGTTGTGAAGTTTCTCAGTTGATGCCGCAATTAGGTGAAGCACTCACTGTCTTAGCTCTGCACATGTTCATTAATCTGCCATCCACAGAGGAATCAAAGGCAAGCGGATTAAATGCTGTATCAGTCAGACTGAGAGATCCGCACAGAGGAAACTCTCTCCTGGATTTGTTTGCCTTCCATTTTTGAAATCGGATGTTCAGAGATTAAAAAATAAAAAATAAAAAGCAATGAAGGCAGAGTTGTTTTTCCTCACATGTCAATTTTAAGTCTTAATTTTAGATACAGATCATTTCTTATTTATTATATAAAGAGGGTGGGGGTTGTTATGAAACAAAAATTGGGGCCATGATAGTTTTTAATTCAGGAGGATGGAAATGGAATTGATTGTGAACAACCACAATATTTTTTTAGGCAGAAAAGACACTGAAGCCTCTGTGCATTCATGAAGCAGAGGAGGAAATAAAAAATGAAAAAAAGGATAACGACGGTGGTGTAGTTTAGCCTTATTCTACATAAATCCTCCATGTTGTCCCCTGGTTCACCTTTCAGACTCTCATTCTTTCACTCTCTCTTGTCACCTTAAATCCAAGCAAGTGTCAGTTTTAAATGCTCCATTCAATTCTAGACATTGAGCTGCGCCAGACAGAGCAGGAGCCGCTGGGATAAAGACAGGCGGGCAGCACAAAAACTGCCATTTGCTCTGTGGATTACAACCACTGTATCCCCATCCCCCTTTAATTAACACACCGGTTTATCAGGGCGATTGTCAGTTCATCGCATGAAGGTTTCCTGCTGATAAAACAGTACTAGAGAGGCCACACTAGTAATGAATGTTAAGCAGAGGTAGAGGGCCCTATGAGGGGGTATTTAAGTTTAATTGGCTACCTGATGTTTTTGCTCCCTGCTAAATCCCCAGTTATATCCTCATCTTTTCCAATGAGGTGAAAACCACTAATGATGACTCAGACAATGCCAAAATGCCTTTGGACAGACAAAACATGCTGCATTAAATGAATGTTACATAGTATATTTAAGATGTACATACATATGTATATTTAGGATATACTGTATAAAACCAATCTTTAAAAGCCTACATATAAAGCAAGGACAAGATTCTATTTTACATTATTAGCTCATGATGGTCAAATAAAAAACAACATCTGTAAAGCTTTTCCTTCATTAATTACAAATAAAAAAAACAGACAATAATTTATTGTCTATATAAGTTTTCATCCCTTTTTCTAAGACACACCCAAATAAACTCTGACGCAATGAATTGTCTTCAGAGGTCACATAATTATTTGATTGGAGTCCACCTGTGTACAATTAAGGTATTTCAAATGATTTCAAATTAAATACATCTGTCTGTTAGAGGTCCCACAGTTGGTTAGTGCCTTTCCAAACAAGAGCTTCATCATGAAGACAAAGGAACATTCAAAGCAAATCCGAGAAAAGTTTTTTAAAAGCACCAATCAGAAGAAAGATATAAGAAGATTTCAAAGACTTTGAATATCCCCCGGAGCATCATAAAGAAGTCCATCATAAAGAAATAGAGAGAATATGGCACAACTGAATTTGCTTTGAACAGGTTGTCCTCCAAAATGGAGCATCTGTGCGAGAAGAGCAGTTGTTGTTAAAAACAGTCTTCCATGGCAGAGATGGCAGAAACTGTCCATGGGATAACAATAGGCACTTCACAAATCTGCGCTTTAGGTACAAAGAATGTCATTGTTGAAGAAGACTCACATGAAATCTCGCCTAGACTTTTCCAGAAGGCATGTGGGAGACTCTCAAATTATGGTGACCATGGACTCTCAAACCTCTCACATGGTGGTGGGAGCCTACTGCTATGGTGATGTTCCTCTGCTTCAGGGACTGGAAAACTTTTCAAAATAGAGGGCAAAATGGATGGAGAAAAATATAAATAGTTTTGGAGGAAAACCTGCTGCAGCCTGCATGAGACCTTGGAGAAGATATATATTCCAGCAGGACAATGACCCATAGCATAGAGCAAAAGCCACATTGGAGTGGTTTAAAAACAAAAATGTCCTGGAATGGCCCAGTCAAAGCCCAGACCTCAATCCCATTGAGAATCTTTGGAAAGATTTGAAAATTGCTGTTCACGATTGGTCCCCATCCAACCTAATGGAGCTCAAACAATTTTGTAAAGAAGAAGTGCTAAGTTGGAAGAGACTTACTCAAATAGACTCACAGCTGTAATTGCAGCTAAAAGTTCTTATTTAGTCAAGGGGGGTGAATCAATTATTGTCTGTTTTTTGTTTGTAATTAATTAACAAACACCTTTAGAGTTGTGGAGTATATTGTTTTACATTATAGAGCAATTTGTGCTGATCAGTGCCAAGAAATCTAAATGAAATCCATTTTGATTCCACGAAGTAAGAAAACAAAATGTGAAAAATGACAAATGTGAATGCTTATTATACCCACTGTACATAATGTGCACACTTGGTTAGATAGCAGTACGGCCGATGACGACCAGAAGAGATAAGCAGCAAAATAATAATGGGTTGAAAATCCCCTGCAGTCATATTTCCAACTCATACAGGCCAGCCACTGAAATGGTCTGTAGGAATACAAAACACCCAGAAGCAACAAGTAATGCTAGTGCACATAGGACAAACATTTATGATTAAATGTTAAGGTCAAGAATAACCACTCCACAGAACTATGACAACTGGAGGGATGTACTACTGCTGAAAAATGTGTAAATAGATAGTAAGTTCTTAAATATTGTGCCAATGAGACAGATATTGTAAGCATTGATGGAATTGTTATTCAAATATAAAACTGGATTTAAATAACAGCCATGAATATATCCAGATAAGTTTTAAGTTAATAAATAAACAATTGCTTATTTTAGGATTGTATATAATTTACCTAAATATCAGTAGCTTATTTAATGAAAGCCAACAGTGAGTATGAAAGCCATCAGCATCAATAGAAGTATGCGGTGATATGGTACTCAACCATATCACAATGTATATGTAATAATGTAATACATTTATGTGACAATGTTGTAAGTCATTCTGACTATACATTTTGATAAGCATCAAACATATATTTTTTAAACATTTTAGCCATTGAAACATGTCAAATCCTGTAAATACATACAGTCGGCAAGCATCTTCCGAATATCTTAAAATACAAAGCACAAGTTTACTACCTCTGCAGTGTCCCTTCACTTCAGAATTCGTGTAGTGGTTATTTCCTGTTGATAGCGACCTATCAATGTCTATAGAAATGACGATTATGCTATGGTTTGGACACAAATCCAACAGTAATTCTGCAAACATCACAATATCCTTTTCCATGACAAATTAGGCCTCTGTACTTAACTATAGATGAGGCTTCAGCCCTCTGCCAACTTGTTATGGGAGAGCAGGAAAGCTCTGAATATTACTTTAACAATCACTATCATTACTCATATGGTTTTACTTTTCCTGGAGTTAAGTTTCTACTGAGGTGGGTTGCAGCTTATTCTGTCAAAGCCAATGAGAATACCGATAGACCAGGGGGAAAGTAGAAATATTATTCTGTCAAAGCAAATGAGAATACCAATAGACCAGTGGGAGAATAGAAATATTGATCATCCTGCAGAGGTATGTTGTCAACTTTAGCTCTGATGAAGAGTAAGTCTTGGAATTTCGGCGCTTTGTTCCTGAGCTTGTTCCAAGGCCATCCTGAACCCTGGCTACGGGGAGAATATGCAACGGGAGAAGCCGAACACGGACGCAAAGTGGTTCCAATCAAGGAAGCGGCAGGGTTGCTTGACAAAGCTGCTGGAGAAATTGCATCTTATTAATCTGCCCTTCCCAGGGCATGGAAATGTGTTTCCAGACTACCGGCCCCAAAATGAAATGAAGTATTTAATGAGAAACATGCATGCCGTTCCGCTGCCCCCCAATCCAAACCGCTGTGCGTTTCCTGAGCTTCAGCACGCGGCTGGCTGCGGTGCACAAACTGACCCACTGTGGTCCATGTCGAGATGCTCGCGAGGCTGAATGAACTGATCTGATAACACTGAAGTCGAAACCAACGGAAAACCAGCAGCAGCGGAAGATTTCAAAGCGTGGCATTATGGGCCGCAGTCTTGACTCATACAAGCTCAGAGGATAAAATAAGGCGCATTGCAAAAAGCCAAGTACTTCACTAGGACAAACGGACAAATACGACGAAGTTAAATAAGACAGTGGAGCATGTGTGGACTTTGATGCGTGTCCGGCTTCCGAAGCTCTCGGCTCCTGATTGGGTAGCTGCATTTGGCTCTGTAAAGGCAGACGGACGTGTGCCAATGTACACACAGGCAACGGAGGTCACATAGCACCTGTGCCCCAGCCTGGGGTTGAGCAGTTTGCTGGAAACTGGCTCTTCTCTCAGCTCTAAATATAACATATATTGATATAACATTTCTGGTATGAAGCTTTACTGACCCCATCTGGCAGAGGCATTGTTGAGAGGATCTAGTGTATGACCTGGATTCGATCAAAATTTGTCCTCAACTGTGATATACAAATAAATGCAAATGTTTTTGTCCCTTCACAAACAGTTCTGCAAGTTCATTTCAGTGATTGCTGAACTCGCCGAACTGTTTGTGTAAAAAAAACTAAAAACCTAACAATCACAGTCAAAGTTAAGATGTTGGCATTTCGTTGAATCCAGGCCTAATTCACTGACCACCCACTACCTGATGCAAGCAGAAGCAAGCTATGTCCATGCTGTGCTTGGCTGGAGATCAGTGGTTCATATTGTGCCTTTTGGTTAGACTCCGTGATTGGACAATGCAGCTGTAGTCCCGTGCAGGGAGTAGAATTTGTTGCAAGAAGCCTTCCATATGTGCACATCCATGTGGATACATGATATACTTTATCCAATAGTTGAGGGCTCTCTTCCTGTTTGGTTGATAATATATTATAATATATCGGCATTTAATATGTGTTTTCTTTTTTTCTTCTCTTACGTCAAACATTGAATTCAAACTTGCATTTTAAAAGTTTGCATGTTGCAAACGTCAGGCTGACCTTTGTAAAGAATCGAGCCTTCGTCGATGGTTCGTACAGTATGCGCTTCAATCATGTTTTGAAAATGTTTTACTTTTGATTGATTGATTTGATTAATCTTAACAGCTGCCAATATTAGCTTTATCAAGGCAGAGTGACAGTCCCGGGGTAAAGTTGACTACCGCTGGATCAAATCAACAGGAGAGCTGGAGAGCATTTCAAATGGATCCAGTTTCAGTTTTCCTCTGCCCCACATACACAGAGCAAAATCGATTCAACTTAGAGTACGTAATCCCATCGGACACATCCTGGGGATTCAGGGAACCATTATATAATATTCTTTACCGGGTGTGAAAATATATAGGCATCAAAAAGCAAACAGAGGACGCATAATTTCCAGACACATTTATTTTCAGAAAATAGATAGGCCTATATCTCAGTGTGCTTTTTAAAATTTTGAAAACGTGGTCATAAAAATATTATTATACCAATCTCCCAACCATGAGCTAATGTACAGTGTGTGTCTCTTCTTCTACACATTACGAGTGTTGGCACACTGTATCTGGGAAGCCGTGACACTCTGGTCTTATTACATGTAAAGCCTCCTCTATATTAGAGGCTGGTTGGGTGGAGGCACTTAGCCGCTAGCAGGGAAGGACGCCACCGTCTTGCTCAGTGCTTTGACTCTGCAGCAGTGCCAGCGGAATTTAACCATGCGTTTACTCTGTGATATCACGGGCGCAACTTAACTAGCCTTAACAGCCACTATTTAGCTTTGCGCTTACTCTGTAATATCACTGTTATTAGTGAACCATGTGTTGGCTCTGTAATGGCATGATCAATATTTAACCTCAGATTTGCTATGTTTATCATGTTATATCCTTGTCCGTATTTAACCTCTGATCTCTACGTTTTACAACGAGCCCCTGCACTATTCCCTGAGTGACAAATTTAATTTGTTGGGAGAGATTTAATACTCAGTCCTGACCAAAACATTGGCCGGAATTTAAGATACATTTGTATTTAACATTTACTTGAAAATAATTCCAAGTGTGTCCTTATCTGCAGGGTTTTGTGCATTTATGTTTTATTTTAAATGTTGTATTAAAGACATACTACAAATCTGGACAAATATGAAGGAAAAAACACTGAGAGGAAATGACAATTTTTTTGCATTTTTTTGGCTCATTGGTATCTGAGGAGGAGTTGTCTGAAGGTACAGGACGGATTACGGCACTTCAAAGCGGCAGCAATTCCGAGCAAAATCCTCTTTGTGTAAATGGATGGCCAGCACTCTAAACAGAAGGGAACCGAGAAATGAACTCTTGGCTGTCGGCTGGAATAACGGCTGCATGCTGTACAAAAGGCCGGAATGATCGAGCGACTGCCACTGGCTCCTACTGGACACTCCCGCCTCACAAAGAGCTGTGACATGACCGGCTGACCAAGGGTTGCGAGTATCAAACCACAGGATCGAGAGAATTGTCATCCTTCACCATACGGGAGCAGCGGAATGCTACCTCATGACACAAGGGTCACGTTTTTCCTTTGCGGATCGGGCTGGTCAACAGCAGCCGACAGGATTTATTGAACCTGAGATGTTGTTCCTGAGGTTTTCACACTGCAGCACTTGTTGATACAGTGGACAGTGGTAGTGTAAGCCATCTATAGGAGGCTATAGGCCATCGATAAGAGATATGCTAAAACCAAAAGGGCAGCCTGGCTTTGGCTGTGAGATGGATGTCACAACGTCAAACAGGAAAACAGCTACCGATCATCCACAGCAACTGCGTGTGCAAACACAGGAAAGACAGGAATGGTAAAAAAAAATTCAGAAAGATGAGAGTGGTGGGTAAATTATTGGGTGAGATTTATATTTGGCGGAGACTGAAGAATTGCTTTTTGAGTGTTGGAGATATCCTCTCCCAGAAAAAAATGCATGACAAATCTACCATTTAAAAGTCCCTGATTGAAACACTACCATTTCTACTACTATTCTCATTGAAAAGTGCCACGCTGTGGATGTACAAAATTCCATGACATTACCACTATGGCATGAGGCTCTTTCTTTCTGTAAGTCACGTTGAGTTATGATGGTTTCCTTTCTGTTACAGGGGTACTTTATATGATATTGGTCACCATTAAAATAGTTTATGAATGCTCTTGTCTCAAATCTTTTGCTGAACTTCAAACCAAAGAATGTCAAAGTGTGCATCACTCAGAGTCTAGCTCTCCGTGCTACCATATGTCAGGACATTTTGTAGCCCTTGAAATTATGGTCAATTAAAAAAGGGCTTGGTTGATGCCTCAATGCCATTCCATGCAAGTACATTACATTTTACATTTACATGTTTAGGCATTTAGCAAACGCTCTTATCCAGAGCGACTTACACAGTTTAACATTTCTTTACATACAATCCATTTATTCAACTTGATATTTTATTGAAGCAATTCAGATTAAGTACCTTGCTCAAGGGTACAACGGCAGTGCCCCACCTGGGAATCGAACCAGCAACCTCTGAGTTACAAGCCCAGTTCCTGAATAGGCTATTTTACAGTTTCTGTTGATTCTTATCTCCCCCAAGGTACTCTAAATCCTAAAAAAAACTCTACCCTATTGCATGTATCACGCTGTATCAATAAAATACACCCATCATTTAATATTGAACCAGTTGAACTTAATGGGGCACATTCTCCTCAGAAGGATGTTTATTTCACAAGGAACTGATTACTGAAGATCACAAATATTATGCAAAGTAATGTGAGAAAGGTTTTGAAGGAATTCAGTGGAAAAAAAAGGTTTTTGTGTAAAGAGATGCAGAGATGCTGAAGTCATAATATGTCATAGCACATGATTGTTTGATAACTTTGATAAAGTTGAGACTGTTCCATTAATCAGTTTATAAATAATATGGTGACTCAAGGGACAATTAAAAATGCAATCAAAGTTTCAGCTGAAGTTATTGCATTATTATTTGTTTGTTCCAGAAAACATGAAAGGGGTTATTATTTATGCATGCATGAATTTTAAAAATACATAAAGAGCTGCAAGAAAAAGTGTTACTCCAATAACTCCTTTTTTTCATCAGTATTAATGCAATTACCAAGGACTACAGTCATAATATTCCTGATATATAATGACATATCAGTTGTTTTTACATGTTTATTTGTTTGAACTAAATTGATGTTCTTACCTTCATGTAACCATACAATTTTAATAAAGTAAGAAGGCTGGAAAGGCTTTGGGCTAAATTGGATAAGCATGAAAGTGGTATTTTAAAAGTGAAATGTAATATGTTTTGTGATAAGTATAATGTACTTACATGTGCAAATGCAACTGTGTCCTGTAAGCTTGGAACCTGGCATCACCACATTAGTTATTACATTAGCAAGCTCTTACGTCAGCCATATCTCTCCATCAGAGTGAACAGAGAAAAACAAAAAAATTATTTCAATGTTTTGCTTGTTAAAATATGTGGTTTTTACATGGTGAAAATGTAATTACTTGACATTAAATGAAAGAGGGCATCAAACATCCATTCTGTGAAAGAACGCATGAATGTCATTTTTTAATAAACGTTTCTTATTTAATATATATTTTTGAGATTTATTTGTATTTATAAATCAACCAAAAGTACAAAAATGTTAAAGTTTGATACAAGATTTCATATTTGTGCCAACCTATAAACTTTCTCCTATACATATAATCCTCAAAAGTACCAGATTTGAAAATCATTTGCTTTAAGTCAAATATTTAAATTGGTGTTGCTCATGTTTTGTTCACTTGGTTTTTCCATAGCTTTTGTTTATTTATTTTAGAAATAATACAATTAGTTAATAGAGTTAAAAGCTTTTTATGGTTTCATTTTGCTCATTTTTTCATGTCTATGTATGTATACTGACGAGCACAATCTTTTGCTGAATAATCTCAAAAAGAAAGTTGCTTTTATTGTTGTCATGCTTATTGATCTTGAAAAATGAATACCTTAATAAAGAATTTAATTATACTTAAATTCTTTGTATAAAATATATCTGTTGCACAAAAGGAGGCGGAACAATAGTAACTAACTGAATCAGTGGTAATTAGAGTTGGCTCTGCCCATGCACGGCTGTTTTGTTTGTACATACAATGCGATTTGGATGGGTTAATAAGGTTATCCCTCTCGTTCTCATGAAGTCTTTCCTTAACACATTAATTCTGAGGCAGTCCTTTTTTTCCCAGCCTGCATGCAATAAGTGCTGGTTTGCAGGCATTGCAACTGGAAACTCTTTTCCTCCCGTGAAATATCCTGTCCAGCCTGAACAGAACTCCGTAATTAGATTTTTTTTTTAACATAAAAAAGAGAGTCATGAAAAGAAGCTGTCCATCTTAACGGTCCAATTAAGTTGGCAGCTGCTTTTAAAGCCGGGCCAAGCCGCCGGGCTCATGGAGCGGGCATGCGCCCAGTGGCCCGGCAGACAGGGGCTAATCCGGGCCTTCTCCCGCGTCTCCCTGGCACTGTCCGCGCTGCTCGCTGGTGGCAGCCGCTCGATAATGGCAGCGTGGGGAAAACCACTCGGCCCTGACTCCCTCGGTTTCCTGACCAGCAGAGGAGAGCTGGAATAACAGCAGCAGGGCCTCCTTGTCAGTCACTCTGACCAAGGCTCCTGGCAGTGGTTGGTCAGGCCGATAAATTGGACGGATCATTAGAGAGTTTCCAGTCGGCCCACTTGACATATCTTACCTGGTAAGGGATCGGGTCAAGATTAAAGTCAAGTTTTACCTTGACAAGATGGCTTTTTCTTTTTTAAGACAGTTAACACAGTCACTGGCTTGTGATAGGTCAGACAAAAATTGAGGAAGAGGAAAAAATTTACAGGAATGTTTTCAAGGGTGAGGTGAAACTTGTTCTTGTCACATCAGCGGGTCAAGATAGTTTTCTGGATTTTTATGTCTTGTCATTGCGGAAGGCGTCGGCCTCGGCAGCTAATCAGGGCGATTAGTGGCCACGCCTATTGGCAGAGCAGCCAGCGCACACACCGGTCCAAGGTTTGGCAATTACACCTGTGTGCTTAAAACTGCTCTGATAGTAGGCGTGGCCGCTAATCGCCCTGATTAGCTGCCGAGACCGACGCCTTCCAAAGTCATTTTACCAGTAAAAAAACTAAAATATTTTCATGTAGAAATTCCTATGTAGAAAGTCCTATTCCAGCATCTCCAGTCAAGGAAACCTCACTAAATCCACCGTGCATAAAGGAAAGTATTGCCTCGTTGAATTTACCCAGTTTGACGATTGAGGTCAAAGGGTGATCTGGGGGTCATGTGGGGTTCACTCTTGTTGTGCAATAGAAGCAGCATGAGGCTTGGTCCCACTGCGACTCGTTTCCAAGCAGCATTAACTGTCTCACCGGAGCCTGACAGTTAATTTTACACCGATTAAACTTGAACAAAACCGATCTTCATCATCACGCCACAAACCAATCAAATCAGCCAATCACATTTAATTTTGCACACCACACTTGGCGGTAAAATGGCTGCTGAGCGTTCCACAGCACAGCACCAAAAAAGTAATTGTAAAGTATAAATATAATAATACAATTTTTGTATTAATAAATTTGTATTAATTTTTGTCAAATAAAAAAATGCATATGTAGTTAATACAAAGGATGACAAATGCTGGAAATAACAAACCTGGGTAAAATTATATCCTATCCTATCATATGATAATTATGAATCAACTATGGTATAAGAACAATAGTTTTTCTGTTTAAATGTCAGTATGACATTAAATGTTAAATGACAAATAATCTAACTTCTGATCAAAAATATATACAATTTATCTAAATTAATTGTACAAATTTTACTGGTCATATATTTACTGCAAACTAATTATACATTTTGATAATAAGGCCTTTCGGCCCATCTAGGCTCATCATTTCCTAATCTAAAGAGTATCTAGTACTATATCTAGCCTGGACTTGAATAGCCCAAGTGTTTCTGCCTCTACTACCCAACCTGGCAAGCTGTTCCAGGCATTGACAACTCTCTGTGTAAAGAAAAACTTCCTAATATCTGTGCAGAATTTGCCTTTAACTAATTTCTACCTGTGGCCTCTTGTTCTGCTGACCCCACTTATCTTAAAAAATCTTTGGTATTTCACTTTGTTAATCCCTTTTAGGAATTTAAAAACCTCAATCAAATCCCCCCTAAGTCTCCGTTTGCTAAGCTTAAATAGATTGAGTTCCTTAAGTCTATCATCATAACTTTTATCTTTCATAGCAGGTATCAGTTTAGTTGCCCTTCTTTGGACTTTTTCAAGAGCTTCTATATCTTTTTTGTAGTGCGGTGCCCAGAACTGCACACAGAATTCTAAGTGAGGTCTGACATTATGTAACATTAATATAACTTCCTTTGAGTTATACTTAATACTTTTTGCTATGTATCCCAGCATCCTGTTGGCTTTTTTCACTGCTCTAGCACACTGCTTTGATGCAGATAGGCTTTGATCAATTACAATTCCTAAGTCTTTCTCAAATTGAACACCTACTAACTTTTCTCCTCCCATAAAATACTCCTGTCTAATGTTTTTATTTCCCACATGCATAACTTTACATTTAGCAATATTGAATGTCATCTGCCATGTATCTGCCCATTTTTGGATTTTGTTTAAATCATCTTGGATTACTTTAGTCGATTCCAAACTGTTTGCCAAACCCCCAAGTCTAGTATCATCTGCAAATGTAACTATTTTGCTACTAACGTCCATATCAAGATCATGTATGTAAAATGTCATGGTTACAAAGGCATACATGTTTTGTTTTCATTTTTTAAAGCAGGCATATGTCATACGTATGCCATATGTTGGAAGACATTATAGCAAGCCAGCTTTTAAACTGTTAGCTTCTTAGCACCATACCATTTAAACCCCTTAAATGGATTGCAAATAAGAGAAATAACTTTGCACTTTCAGCAAGTATTGCTTAATGCTCCAACTTAATGCAACGCATACAAGAGCATTTAAAAAATCTCAAAACTTGCAAAAAAAAATTATTCATATCTGTGACTTAGCTATCCAAATGAGGAGTTATGTTTGGTAACAGTTAGAAGCATACCAAACTGGAAGCTTCACTGAGCACCCAGTCCCTATGATATGACAAGTTAAGTTAAAGACCCCAATTAAAGGTAAAGTCCGCCTCATGAAGAGATGATAATGGCTCAATAACACTATACAGTATGAAGTCAGGGATGGATTATAAACTGAATATATATATATGGTATATGCATGTATGTGTGTTTTGTGTATGTGTGTGTGTACTTTGATAATGCTGCTAGACCTATGAGAGCCAAGGTGAAGGCACATTCATGGTGGCCGAGACAGAACAAAGGTTTATAGCTGGGACAGGCTATCTGGATTTAGAGAAAGACGCTGAATCAGAGGCAGGGCTGATTTGGCTGTGATCATTATGCTGGTGGTGGATACAGAGTTTCTGTGGTAGGAAGTAGGTGGAGCGCCAAGACTGAGGATATCCTGAAATGGACGCTGTACTGATGATGCATCATTATTTTACCAGTAGAGACCTGCTTATGTATTGGAAATAATTGTGTTCACCATTGTTTATGGTTTCTGTTTTTATTGACTATAACAAAATTCCATGCCGTAGCAATGTCAATGGCAATTAGCATTCCATTTAAAATGCAATTAACCTATACAAAACTCAGTTGATTGATTCAATTTGAGGCCCATTCAAACAAATAGGTTTTGGGCAGTATCTGGAGCGTTTATTCCATAAGGTGGAATGATCCCCTTGGGGTAAAATTTGTAATAGTATATTTAAGGTAGATGAAACCCTTTGAGAACCCCCGGGAGCAAGACAAAGGCCCCAGTAAGAAAAACTCTCCAAAATATTGCCGGCAAAATTTCTAAAATATTTAATGGAGTAAAAGTTACTTTTATCATCAATGAACTCATTTATTTAATAAAACGTACAACCTTATTACAAGATATTACATGTCACAACATGACAATGTAAGGTAAACTATTCTTATATTATTGTTTTTCATGATTACCTGTGCTTCTGTGTTATGCGTGCCGTGGCTGGTGTCTGCATTTGCAATGGTTTATTTATCAATGGTTGTGTGAGTCTGTAACAGTGGCCTGGATTCAATAACAATTTATGATTTACTTTGACTCATAATTAAGTGCTTTTTTTTTACTTTGTACTTTTTTCACATACACAGTTTGGCAGGTTCAGCAATCACAAAACCAAAATATAATATGAGGAAAACCGTTTGTTGCATCCAGGCCAGTGTCTCGGATTTTGCGTTGTGTGTCTCAGTCTGTTGCACTTTCGACTGCAAAGCCCTACAGGAGAGCCTTCTGAACTTCCAAGTTGTTAGTTAAAATGGCCATTGTTAAAATTACTCTGATCTGAATGTCAGGATACGTATGTATCAATGTAGGGATTGGGGCCGAAAAGCTATTACTACGCTTCTGAGCAATAGACCCAATGTGTTTTATTGCATTATAAATATTTGTGCTTTTATAGGCTCAGAAAATTATTTTACACATGATCTTCTTTTTGTGAGGAATGGGATGTGATTGCGTTAATGAGGTCATAAGGAGGGGATCTGAAAAACGTACAGTACATTTGATTGTCTCACCCCGTGAAACTGAATCTAAAAAATATACTTTTGGTCTAAAAAAATATATTGCTTGCGCATCACTGTGTTAAAAAATATATTGCTTGCGCATGGCTAGTTTTTGTATAATAGAGTTTTGCTAAATAGCAGTTACTTTTACCATACAGTGAGTTTTATAGACTAAACAAAAAGCAGACGTTTACAATAAAAACATGTAAGCATGATCGATGCCCTTAAAAGGTACTTTAAAGTAGTGTTTGAAGAATAAAATACATAAAATATTTCAGAGGAACTACTCATGAACAATACACTTTTGGGCACTTTTTTCATAGTAATTACACAATAAATTAACAGAAAAAAATCACAAGAACATTAAATGATGGGATTCGTATTGCATTTTACTGGATGGGTGTGATTGAGGACTGTCCTTAAATAACATCAACAGAGAGAGACAGTGAGCCAGTCCTCATGAATCACTGGGTTCCACCCTCCTAATGAGGGCCAACCTTTGTGACCCGGCCCGGTCACACAGATATAACCCATCGTCCTGCTGCAGTTTTCATTTTTTATTATGGTTTTTGGTGCATTAATTGAACCGGGAACGAGACGAGATCACTGGCAGAATTAACAGCACGAGATTGCCTTGCCTAAATGAATTCTGGGTGCCAACTGCACCTCTGTACAGCCCAAATGGCTGGGGTCCCAGGGGTGTGATTTCAGGGTTCATTTTTCCAGGGGATATGACATTAATGTGGCTCTCTTGGGGCTCGTATACACAGGGCCTCGGAGTTGGCCCCTGTCATCACCGCTGCATTAAATGACAGTGTTACTCCCATTAAAATCCGCAGGAAAAATCGGCCCCATGTGCCGTTTAATCAGCAACAGTGAACAGGGGATTAAACTGCGTCCCTTTTAATCCCGGGAGAGAGCTCTCGGGGTAGCCAAGTCTCAAAATCAATGCAGTTTTATTACATATAAGCAAAATAAGTAGCAAGCAAACAAGTCAAATTTTTGGACTCCAATGAACTTTGTCCTGATTATTGGGTAAGAATTTAGCAAGAGTTTTCTTCAGTTTTTGCACAATATTGTGTTCAATTAATTTTGGGGGGAATGTAGCACCTCTCTAAATTCGCTCCTAAAAATGAAGGACTGCACACATTGTCGTTTGATATAATGCAGGCTCTTGTTTCTAAAACAGAAAAATCCACAGATCATTTTATCACATAAAACTCATTGGCTTTCTTCCTATGATGGAATCTACCCACAGGAAGATCATTGGCTTCCCAGTCAACATGAATCAGCAAAGTGCTGCAGTCTTCCATAGCCAGACAATCAGACTTCGCTTCGACAGCCAGTTCCATAAATGATAGATGATGGTCTCGCTCAACCACGCAGCCTTTCCTGTGAAGTGGAAAGCTCAACCTGTCACAATACGCATGAAATGATTCAATTTCTTATAGATATGGTTTCTGTGCATTTGTACATCATTTCATTTTTTGTACTTTTAAGCTGCATGGCTTGTCTGTGGCATGTGGGGCGCCAGATCTGGCATGCTGTAGAGGCCGAGAGGAGAGAGTGCGTACGTGAGCTGCATTTTCAGGCAACCCCGAAGGCTTCTACTCCTGGCCAAACTTGGAGGAGGTTTGGCAGCAAAAGTGTGTTTGAGCCTATGAGATGAGGTTTTTTTTGTCCCAATGAGATTAAGTCCCGTGAAACGCTCTCCTAAATGTGTTTGTGAAACCTCTGCGTGGCTGCAGGGAATCTGGGAGAAAACTGCGGCCTGACCTAAATTCACATGTTGTGAGTGAATTTAAATGACAGCACATACAGAGGAGGCGAGGCTTGGTGATGTGCAGCTAGAGAGAGACTGGGAGTCAGTATGGATGCCTGTCTTTACATTATATGCTGTGCATGTTCAATTGAGCAATACTAAAATGTGAAATTACTGATATTGATTTAAGAAAGAAATGATGAATACAGGAACCCCAATAGGTAGGCTACCTATGAGATTTGTTTTAAAAATGGTAAAAATCATATATCTTCACATTGTAATTGAGCAAAAACTGAAAGAATTAGCACACAATTACATATATTTCAAATGTAAGATCTCAAAATATAAAACCAGTGCTAAGAGGTTATGGTAAGGCTGTTCCTCTGCAACAGGTCTGCCATGTAATAAAGACTCTTAAAAAATGTGAGAGTGAATTTGAATATTGAGCTTTGGTTTGAAAGGCTTCGGAAATAATCCCAAACCCAAATTCACTTTTCTTTAATTATTTTCTAAATAAATTTGGTTCAATCCTTATGTAAAAATATGGGGGCCCATCCCATTATAATATGTTTCTATGATGTATCCTTGTGAGGAAAAATGCCTTACATCCATTGCCAGATTTTCATTAAAGAGTTTATTTATACAAAGAGTATAAAAGAGTATAAAGAGTTTATTTATACAAAAAAAGCATCTACATTCAGGGGAACAAGAGCTTTTACAAGTGTTCAATGTTAGATATAATAATTTGACAAATATGCTTTTTTTTTTTAAGTTACTGTGATCATCTTGATCAAATATAGAATATTTTTTTCATACTGCAATGTGATTTAAAATCTAAATTTTCATGAGCATAATTTTTAAACTTAAAATGAACTGTAATGTACTGTAAATATATGGCTTGAGGGCAATACATTCCATCTAATTTTACTGGGAAACGCAGTAGCCTAATGATAGGGAAAAGATTAATAGCAAATCATTATTTTACAGATTCTAAATCTAACGCACATAAAATACAATTGTAGCTGCTGATTGTATTACAATTGTTTTCATTCCCCAACAGTGGTCCGCTTGGGTTGGATTCTAGGCAGAAGGATTCAATTTAACCAGTCTTATACAGCCATGCACAGAAATCATATGCTTGCCTAAATTCATCCTCTGAGCCTTTAAACCTATCAGTGCTGCGCATGTATGACAACATATTTAACTGTTACACAATCTGGTGTAATGGAAGTGCAGTCACTAGTATAGAACTACAAATGCAGTACGACCCGCTTGTAAGCATTTTGGATGTAGGAATAATGCACTACTGATGAAAAACCTAGGACAGAATCATTCATATTCAAATGCTGTTTAAATACTCTGCATGTAATAATTAACTACTCAATTTACAATTTTAAAATACAATACAAGACAGATTTTAGCTTGAGAAGGGGAGGTCATTTCCTGTAATTATTACTTGTGCACAACTGTAATTTTTACCCCTTCCTAATGGGCCACGTCAGTCATTTTTACTTGCTGTACGGGCCAAAAAAAACCCTACTGTTTTTCAGCAATCTTTAAGATCCTCTGTTAATACTAGTCAAGTACGAACTGACATTTCTGAGTTTGGTTCAAATTACAGGGGTTCCAGCCTCATGACTAGAATTTTGACAGGAGACCCGGTCAGTCCCCAAATGCTACTTGGAGTGAAACTGCAGACAAACTAGGAATGTCATGGTATACCGGTTTCATGATATCACTGTATTAAATCTGGTAGTTCAAAGTGTAAACATTTCATCCAAACAGGGTATTTTGTGTTATTTTTAAAAATGAAAATATTTATGTTAACAATGTGCATGGACAGCAAAAGTCTTGTGTTTCTGCTCCACTGACATTTTAGAGACGCTATAAAATATCAAGCTTGTTAGCCCAGGTTGATATTTAAACTGCTGTTTCCAGCACCACAAAAAGAGTGTACTGTAAAAAGTAGAGAGGAGCATTAAAGGAGGGACTGTAAAACTGAGACTCGTCATGATGCCAGTAGGGGACGACGGGGGGAGGAGTAGAGAGGGATGCTCCTCCTTTTTCAGCTGCTGAAAGTTTCCTGTTGCCTCCTAAAGCCTGGGAGGCCTTTGTCTTGCCCCAATCACATTTGAGCACTTCAAATGCATGTGCATGTGCAAACTTCAGAGAGCTTAGGCAGTCCAATTGTTTTTATTTTGCAAGTGCTCAAGGGCATGACTGTGCACTTTGAGTCTTTTGAGACTTGAAAGTCTGAAAATGTGCATTGCATTGTTGCATTGCCCAAGCATTGCGTGACAAAGTATTAATGTGACCCCTGAAAGCTATCAAGTTATTTTTGTGAGCTGCCCTGGTGCATGTAAGGTAAACGAAGAAGGATGGCAAACCGATCATTCACATGATCACAACTTAGCTATAGCAAGCTAGGTGCATGCATGCACTGATTGTGAGTCAGTTAGCGAGTTAGCTAGCTAGGCGAGATACAAAATACAACTGGTTCTCATCATTTTTTGCTCCAGCTGTGCTGTGGAATTAATTCATATTCCTTAATATAGGAATTTGTTCAAAAATAGGAAAGAACCTGAGGGGAAGCCAATGAACCAAACGTCCATCAACTTGAAGGGCAGAGAGTCTGAGATCCAAGAAATTAAAAGTAACGTTTCTTAGACCAAAGACCATATGCATTAACCGACATCAACAAATCATTCAAAATGGACATTCTTTCTCGATCACTGGGAGACAAGCAGATTTGAACCTGTAAAAGGTTGTTGTGCCAAATGGGGGGGGCATGAAAAACACCAGACATGCCCAAATGTATAATCCTCTACTTATATATTTATAACAAACTAGCAATGATGCAAAGATTCAGAATCACACTGTGTCTTTATTAATGGGTCAAAAAATAAATAAACAGGCAGAAATGTAGCAGTGTGGCCATTCTGGACTGTTTCAACTCTGCCTGGGTGGGTGGAGCCGTTTAGGCATGTGGCGTGTATGTAGCTGCGTGAGGCGATTCGTCTCGCTGGCACAGTTGGAGCCAATGGCGTGGAGGGGGGGCATGTGACACGTGGCGTCTGTCGCTTGATGGCGCGGGGAAGGCGCGTGGCCCGTGCCGCTCCCTCCTCGGGCAGCGTTCCCGTATGAGGGACGGCAGCACTTTGCGTGATCGGAACAAGAGGGCAAGAGAGCATGACGAAAACTCCCCCAGTAACGAGCCTTTAAATATGCAGGAGCCTCGCGCACGCAGAAGCAAGGGAGGTAAATGTATAAATTATAGACTGAAAAGAGTCTGCTTTCAAAAGGTAGGAGAGATCACCCACATGAGGCAGAAAACTTCATAGCATGCAAGTGGGATACAAGATCTAAATGGCTGCAACTTTTTGTTGAAAACGTCTTTTGTGAAGTTTCACGTTGACTTCACGTGGTCTGGTTGAGTTGAATATTTATGTCAATTTAGGTTGTATGCTACTGTTTTTTTCATTAATAAAATATTTTGTAAAAAATAACATTAATAAAGAATGTGAGATTATATAACTATGAGTATTGTAATATTAGTACATGCAATAGCATACTGTAATATGGCCTGGGAAGGAATTTATTAAAACATACAGGTAACCGACAAAATAAATGAAATACTTGAGTAAATGAAGGATTCTGGCAGCTCTGTTATGGTGTGGGGTGCATTTCCTGGCGTGGTTTAGGTCCACTCAACCCTTTAGAGGGCAAGGTAAACATCAATGAATACAAATCCATTATAGGTGATAACGTTCCATCCTATGGTGAAGCATTTCTATCCTGATGGGAGTGGTCTCTTCCAGAATGACAATGCCCCTATCCACAGGGCACAAGTGGCCACTGAATGGTTTAATGAGCATGAAAATAATGTAAACCATATGCCATAGCCGTCTCAGTCACCAGTGTGGCATCACAACGGGACGTGTAGTAGAGGGGTGCTACATTCCCATACTAGATCGGCGGCCACTTCACAAAATGGCCGCCATTGCACACACTACAGCTCCCACAATGCATCACAACTCAAACAGGTGTAGGTGCTTGGGCCACCTAATCAAAGCAGGTATAGAGAGCACACACACAGGACACAAAGAGGAAGGGGAGCAGAGGGACAGAGCACATGGCTGGAAGGAGCTGGGCAAACAACACAAGCAAAAATCACCTACCTGCAGGAAAGTACCCTATGGATTTAAGAACTGTTTAAATGGAAGAAGACTTTTTGCAAGATGAACATTGACATTTTACGTTGAGCCATTTTTTGAATGTTGTTGAGTTTTGGGGATGTTTTAAGTTCGCTTTTGGATTGTGATTTTGAAGGAAGAGTTACCTGTTAACACCCTGCTGGCTAAATAAATCTTGAACTTATTTTTTTGAACCGTCTACGTTGTGCCTGTTTTTCAGTGATATTGCACTGCCCCACACTAGCCTGCCCTGGGAAACCTCTCATGATGTTACACCAGATGTCAACCCAATTGAACACTTATGGGAGATTCTGGAGCGGCCCCTGAGACAGTGTTTTCCACCACCATCAACATCCTTTATTTTGGCAGTTACCTGTATGTGTCATCACATATCAGAAATAATGACGAAAATGTCACTGAAATTATGCACATGGACAAAAATGTTAAATTCATAAGGGTAACTAACAGAGATGCATCTGTCACCAAAAATCATGTTTAAAATGTTGCATCATTGTATCTTCATGTCATTACTTGTGTACTGTACACTGCATATATGGGGAAGTTCATACATAAGATCACCTTTACCTCTATCGTCTGAACTAAGGAGGTTCCTTTGAATCAGTATATTAATGTTTCCTAACGGAAGAGGACCCATGCCTTGAATATAAAGTACATTGAAAGATTACACAAAACTGTAGCCTCTCCAGCCCTCTGAAGTATATAGCACTACTTTATGAATCTACAGTACAGGGTTTCCTCAAGGCCTCCTTAAACTGTGCAGGACGGCATGACTAATATGACCGTGTTGTTTCACAAAACAAGAGTTGGGGAGGGGCACAAAACTGCTGTGCTAAAGTTCAAAGCAGGATGGGCTAAAACCTCTGTCTGTTCCAGATTCTGATGACATGTACATGAAATCTATAGCAGTAGAACAGCATGTAGGCTGAGAAGGTTTTTTGAAAGCACCATGTTTTGTCGAGTGGCCATGTGCAAGGAAGCCGTGTTCTCGTCTACGGTGTAAAGTGGTACGCGTCGTCTGAAGGATTGCACGGCCAGCACACTCCCCTTCCCCGTTTACCTCCACAGGAGGCGGACCTTATGGCCCTTGATTTTAACAAACTACGTCAAAACAAAATTCATTTCCGTTTTCCCAATAGGTCATTCACATTTTTTTGCCTCCTATCTGTAGGTGCAAGTTGCAAAATATTTGTTTGATATGAAAAGGCAATCAAAAATGCATGAATTATTTAATAATGCAGTAAATCTGGAGTTCAGGCTCACAAGCATGCAGTTAAAAATACGATGTTTCTACTTGGTTTTCCAACCAACTGTGGCCTTTTGTGGAAGTCCCCTGCTTTCAAACAATCTTTTATTTTCTGTCTGCATAACAGTTAAGTCTTCTTTTTTTCTTTTTTCTTTCTCTTTTCATAAGGTGCAGACAGGAAAAGTACACAAACAGTTTCATTCGAACCTTACTTTCTGCTGATATCTTTAAAAAAGATATATATATCTGACAAAATTACCTCAGAATCAGGGAATATAGATATAACTGGTATTTCAATCCATAGGCCAAGGTTCAGAGTAACATAACCAGATAAGGAGACAAAGCCAATGTATTTAAACTAAAGATGGTGATACAGTGTTAATAGCAAATGAAGAACTATAATATATGCCATTTAGCAGACGCTTTTATCCAAAGCGACTTACAGTAATGAATGCATCCATTTTTCAGTATATGTGGCCCCAGTGGGAACTGAACCCACAACCTAAGCGTTGTCAACACCATGCTCTACCTACTGAGACACACAGAACCACACAACTATCAGATTGTCGCTTGTTAAAGAGTGGAAAGACACTGCTGAGGTAAGTGATAACACTGCCTGGAGTCATCTCTTGTGACTTACAATATCTTAAAGTAATAGAGGGTGGAATTGGCACTTCCTACAAAATAATTTATTACAGAATTTCCCAGGGTGAAACTGAATTGTATGTCCAGGCCAATGGATGTAATGCTCTGAGTGTAAAGATAGGACGTTTTGGTTTTTTTAAACGTAACAAAATATCTTAGATACTGGTGAGGTCAGAGAGAGGCCAGAGAAAACAAAAGTTGGATTTTAGTTTCATAAACATGAGCCACATATTTCTCAATCTATACTTTTTAAACAATTGGAAATGTTCAAATGTGAAATGGTCAGGGTTGCAAAGTGGAAAATATTTAAAAGGAGGCCTATTAATTTAGTAGCAACCCTGACGTTAGAGTCTCTTACGGGTTCTTGGATCCCACGAGAAACACCACAACAGATAAGCATAAAACATGAGATTTATTAAACAAGTATTTTTATAAAAGCACATGGTAAAAATACAGCTTGATGCAAATACAATGTAAAATAAATATTAAACTTAACAGTTAGCAATTCCCCATTTACACAATCAATGTACAAAAACTCAGTAGGTCAACATTGTCTTCCATGTACAAACATGTTACTTGTCGCGTTAAAGGTAAAAAGTAAAACACATTCCAATAAATCAATAATTATCGGTGGTTCAGTGTGGCTCCGTGGGTAGAGCATGGCACTGACGATGCTTAGGTTGTGGGTTCGATTCCCATTGGGACCACATAATGAAAAATTTATGCTTTCACTACTGTAAGCTGTAAAAGTAAAAGTGATGAGAGTGGGTCTGCATGGTTTAAAATAAGTTCCTTTGTTTTGTTGTTTTTGTTTTTACCAATGTCCCAGCTTGGAAACCTGGGCAGAGTAATCAGAGTAATCAGAGTTATCATCATCCTTGTGGAATAGACCAACTAAAGCCATATTATCAGCGTATTTAAATAGCTTAGGTTCACAGTCAATCACAATGTCTACAGCAATTCACACAGTGGAATAGATCACAGCATTCGTAGTGCCATTAAATCAGTTCTCAGCAACCACAAGTAGTAATTCACACACTTAGTGTATCATGGCATTTATGATAATCTTAAAGTGAAACCTCCCTAAATTTGTAAGCACATATGTTTTTGTAAAATGATGCCATAGATGACATTAAAGACACACAGTACCCTCCAAAATTATTCACATCTTTTATATAGATGAGCAAAGAAGGCTGTATAAAATAAACAATACATGTAATGAACTATATTACATGTAAAAAAAAATAAAAAATTATATATGGCACAATTATTCACTGACATGCTACATTTTTAAGTCCATCTTAATCTTAGGGAACTGTATTGTGGCTGCCCAAAGGGCTGTTGACCTTCAAAAGTCAGGAGATGGTTGCAAACAACTGAATATAAACCTAAATATACCACTTTCCACTATTAGGGCAATAGTTAAGGAGTTTAAAACTACTAGAACAGTGTAAAACCTCATAGAGGATGCCAGTACAGTACATCTTGCCTCCACGCACAGTGAGGAAGAGAGTTTAGGAGGCAAAGAAGAATCCAAGGGCCACAGTTGGAGATCTACAAACCTTAGTTGCATCGTGGGGACACAAATCAAGTGGTCTCCAATTCTACCATCAGATGCCAACTCCATGCCAATAGGCTTGGAGACAGCAATCAACAAAAATAAGTGTCCATAGTTTGATAAATGGCATTGGAACTCCTATTGGAACTCGGTGTTATAGTCAGATGAGACCAGAATTGAGCTTTTTGCCCATGCACACCAGCGGTGGGTTTGGTATCAGTGACATATGGTGGTGGATCTTTGATGTTATGGTTTTTTGCATCTACCTTGTTAAGGTCAATGGAATCATGAACTCCATCCATCCATCCATCCATTATCTAAGCCACTTATTCCTGGTCAGGGTCGCGGGGGGGCTGGAGCCTATCCCAGCATGCGTTCCGGGTGAGAGGCAGGAATACACCCTGGACAGGTCGCCAATCCATCGCAGGGCACACACACACCATTCACTCACACACTCATACCTACGGGCAATTTAGACTCTCCAATTAGCCTAACGTGCATGTCTTTGGACTGTGGGAGGAAACCGGAGTACCGGAGGAAACCCACGCGGACACGGGGAGAACATGCAAACTCCGCACAGAAAGGCCCCCGGCCTGGATTCGAACCCGAGACCTTCTTGCTGTGAGGCGACAGTGCTATCCACTGCACCACCGTGCCGCTCATGAACTCCAGCAAGTACCAAAACATTTTGACCTAAAGCCTGGATCTAAACCAACGTTAAACCAACGTGAAAGCGGAGTTTCATGGGCCACGGTTTTAATTAAAATTGTGATTTTTGGAAATGATGCTCCATTCAAAATTAACGTTGAAAAGTTACCACGTCCTTCAGCCATCCTTACTTGTATGAAATCATGCTGGAAGCTGGAAATCATCGCAACACACAAAGCTGTTGTCTTGCTTATTTAGAGCAAAAGGGCAGTGACCAGCAGGTCACCTGAAGCATTGTTATGAAAAATGTGTTTGTCTTCCTATTAGTTCCAAAGACACTGTTGGTTGACGTGGCAAACTAAACAGAGCTCAATAATATTGTTAGCAGCTAGCTAGGTTATTAAGACAGATATAACTGTGCACTGTAAATGTTATTTTCAACAAACATCCTGGGAGTTCCAATATATAGCAACATTGTATAATGTCATTTGCCGTATGTATTTTGCAGTATTTTCCTTGACTTCCCTTTAGATAATTTTCAGTATCATCATGATAACAAAGTTGTTTTTACAATGGAATATGTCCTACGTCCTTGAATTAGCAGTTTAAAGCTCACCACCACACTAAGCGGGAATAAAGAAATTAGTTTTCTTTAAAAAATTTAAATTAAAGAAATAAAGACATTATTCTACATTGCTTGAAGTAGACCAACATAGTTACAGTACCACAGCAGGTATCAAATATTTGTGTGTTGGAAGTCAGTGGTCAAGATAATGGAGCTTGTAAGTAATAATAATAATAAACTTTATTTGTATAGCACATTTCATACAACAGCTGCAACACATTGCGCTTTACATAGAAGTAGGAAACAAGGTCGGATAACAACTAAAGAGACAGATAATAACTATAAAACAATATGAAACTAAAGAACATAGATTAAAAAGAAAGTAAATAAATAAATACATAAATAATAATAATAATAATAATACAATTATAAAATGACTAAAAGGCACCTTAGGTAAAAAGTCATGCTAAAAAGATGTGTTTAAAGATCCATCTTGATCAGTCAGATAATATCTGCACCAATCCAGTTTTCAAGTCTGTCCAGTAGGATAATATGATCAATAGTATCAAAGGTAGCACTGAGATCTAGGAGAACAAGGACAGAGAGCTTTCTGTGGCATCTGTGTTCATTTTAAGGTAATTCACTACCTTGACTAGTGCAGTCCCAGCGCTGCAATTTGTACTAAAACCAGACTGGAAAGTCTCAAAAACATTGTTGCTGCAGAGGAAGTCATTTAGCTGTTTAAAAAATAAGTTTTTGTTTATAATCATTAAGAAGAGAGTAATCCATATTGGGGGTTTTTTGAACAGTGGTTTAACCATGGCTGTTTTAAATGCTTCAGGAAATGTGCCTGTAAACAAGGAGTGATTTAATAATTCCACTGACAGACAGTTAAAACTGTTTTTAAAAAGTTGGTGGGGATGGGGCCATAGTAGGGGATTTCAACTCATATTCCACTTTTCTAATAATTTCTGCATCCACCAGAGTAAAACAGTGCATTCACAGTGTGCAACAGTACATTCTAAAATATTATCAATCCTTGTTTGACTGATATTCATTCTGATTGCCATGATCTTATCTCTTGAAGTAGGCTGAAAATGCATTACAAATAATATTTCATCACACAGCGTTGTAGGAGCGGGCTGTCGACAGTTTAGAAAAGCACCCTCGGATTGTTTTTAATATTATTGTTGTTGTCACGTCTCGTGTTCGTGTTCCCCATAATTAGGTGTTTTAGTTTATTCCATGTTTTCCCGGTTGTCCGGTCCGTGTTTTCACTTTCGCTTACCTGTTTCCAGTCTCGTCATTGTATTATCGTTTTCACCTGTTCCTCATGTGTCTGATTGCAGTTAACTGCATTAGTGTTAATTCCTTATTGTTTCTCGTTAGGTCTGATGTATATAAGCTGTGCATTTTCCCATGTTCATTACCCGATTGTCTCGTCATTGTATTATGCGGTCATTACTTTCCAGTCGTTTCTTTGTTTACCTGAGTCTTGTTCCATCGTGTTTGTGTTCGTGCTTCCGTGTTCGTCTCGTTCCCGATCCACCTGTTCGTGCTCCTCGTGGTTCCAGCCCTGCTCCTCTCTGTGTTCCCCAGACTGTTTTCCTGACCGACCTCCGCCTGCCCATTGACCACGTCTTGCCTGCCTGTGACACAGTTGGACCTGGAAACGAGCTTTGCCTGTCCCCGACTACTCTCTGGATTCCTGTGTTGCCCTGATTGCTCCCGTATAAACTTTGCCTGTTGTTTTTGCAATAAAGAACATTATTGCATTGGGTCCGCGCCTGGTTTTCCAACACCGTTCCTGACATGTTGTGTTCGGAGAAATGAGCCTATCTGGCTTTGTTATATTTGGCTAGATACTCTCGTAGGATATCATAGTGGACCTGTAGTTTTGTGTTTCTCCATCTACGTTTGGCTTTGCAACAATTTATTTTTAGTCCATTAACAGTGGAATTTCTCACGGAGGCTTTTGTTTTGAAGAAACCTTTTTCAATTTGACTGGTGCAACAAAATCAGTGTTTGTCCGTAATATTGTATTGATCGTCAACGGATGAGTCGAATGGGGCAAGTTATTAATGTGTGTGATGAAATTACCAGCCACTTCAGGTGTAACACAACGTTTCTTAACAGTGTGCTCAGCATTACGTTGAGGTATGGGCATAGACACAGTAAATGTAATACAGCAGTGGTCAGACAAAGAAACATCCATAACTGATATGTTAGCAGTAAGCCCCCGCGTAATAGCCAGGTCTAAGGTGTGACCATGGTTCTGGGTTGGGCCATTAACATGTTGCCTGAAACCCAAAGCATTTAAGATATGAATAAAATCAATGGCCTTTTTGTCCGTCGTATTGTCAATGTGTCGATTAAAGTAATAATACAAATCTTGTCATAATTTGTGTTACAAATAACAAAACAAAAGCTAGGAGAAATCGGGGCATTGCTTCGGTGGACTATACGCACTGACATTTCAGTAAAACAGCATGACATTCACAATAACTAAAATTATCGAAAGAGATGCCCCTACAATCCAGAGCAACAGTGGATATGGTAGCTGTCCCCTCGTCCTTCTTTCCCTGTCTAATGGAATGGAAAAGGCGATCACTTGGAGAGGACACTTCAATAAGAGCAGTAGCTGCATCAGCCAGGTTTCAGTTAAAATCATACAGTATAGGCGACGCTCTGTAATAAGGTCATTTACGAGAAACGTTTTATTTGAGAGGGGCCGAATATATTTAAAAGTGCCATTCGCAGTTCCTGTGGCCTGTGCTACCCTGCAAAATGCCTTCCTCAGTCACTTAATGGAGCTAAAATTAGGTTACTCACATTAGATCCAGTGTGATGTTTAGTGGGATTGGAACCACCGGACCGAATGGACATAACAGTCTTTATAGCAGCTGGGGGCATTTCCGCGCCAGAGGTCCTGACAGATAGTCAGTTCACGGCAGGGCCACCACTCTCCATGTTAGTGGTGAGCATCTGTGCACCTCTGCGATTAGGGTGCAGTCCATCCTGCTTAAAATGTGAATTTCCTGGGTCTTTTTTGGCTTTTGCCAACCATCATCTCTCACTGGAAACATAGTTTTTGGGTTTAATTTACTACTACACTTCATGACATTTTAATATTGTAGCTTTCCTGTGTGGTAAGGTTTATCTCTGTATGTGCCTGCAGTTATACTGTACTGCACAGCCTGGGCATCCAGCATCAGGCTAGCCCCAGGCCATTCAAGACTGCAGGTACAACACAATTTCAGCATATTAGTGTGAATATAGTGTTGCTATTAATAATTCAACCAGCATGTGCAATGCATGCATATACTGCAAGGTTTGGTTCAGAAGGAAGAAGCTCTTTTCCCCTCACATGTTACTGAGCTAAATCAAGTGCTAAAATGTGTTAAAACATTGAAAAATATTATTTTAAAAAAATCTTTACATTACTGTTTAAAATATTATTTGTTATACACCATACATTATATAGTTGTAGATTATAAATGACCTTTACTATCATTATTAGTTGTGTGATACACAGTATGAGTATGGGGTGCATTTTCCTGGAATGGTTTAGGTCCACTCAATCCCTTAGAGGGCAAGGTAAATGCCAATAAATACAAAGCCATTCTGAATGATCACCTTAATCCTACAGTGAAGCATTTATATCCTGATGGGAGTGGTCTCTTCCATGATGATAGAGCCACATCCACAGGGCACGAGTGGTCACTGAATAGTTTTTTGAGCATGAAAACTAAGCTACGAACAACTAACTAACAACTATCAGCCATGGCCTTCTCAGTCACCGGCTCTCAATCCAATTGAACACTTGGGAGATTCTGGAATGGCACCTGAGACAGACAGTATTTTCCACCACCATCAACAACACATTAAATGATGAAATTTTCTGTTGGAGAATAGTGTTGCATCCCTCCAGTAGAGTTCCAGACACTTGTAGAATCTATACCAAGGTGCATTGAGGCTGTTTTGGCATCTCGTGGTTGCCCAACGCCCTATTAAGACACTTTATGTTGGTGTTTCCTTTATTTTGGCAGTTACCTGAATATAGGCAATGTTTTATAGTGGCACATTTAATAAATGTATTGCATTGAAAAGAGTAGTTTGAAACCTTTTGAAATAAAGGTTATAAAACATTGTTTATGAATTTCATCGAGCACTCCTTAATGTAAAGGAAGCTCTGGTAAACAGTAAGCCAGATTTGGGCTGGTAGGAGAACCACTCCATGACCACCCTCTCAGTCTCCCATGCCTACCACCATAGTGAGGCTCAGCCATGCCCACCTCAACGCAGGTCATCATCTGAGCAGGCGAAACCATCGAAACAAACAAGGCCGCTGTGGTTAATACAAACACAACAGGAATGGGCCTCCGTCTATATATATAAATACATCTCTATGGTTTGGTCTCAGACGACCAGTCCTCGGGGTTAGATCATAGCACTAAAGGGCAGTGCTATACATTCGTGTTTAAAGGCCCAGTGCTTTTAAGGTCAAGTAAATACTTATACAAAGCACACTGTTATCCTCACACACAGCGGATACACACTGTTACACACAAACAACAGAGAAACACTGTTACACTCAGCGGATACACACTTACTCTCACACACAGTGCAGACATGGTGTGGCAGCTCTCTAGGATGGTGAGTATGCCAGTGTCTCTCCCTTCAGCCCTCAGCGATGAAATGATACAGCCACACACACATGATCTTCCAAGAGCATTATTTCTCCAGAGCAGGACACCTCTAAAATCAACTTCCTTGTGACATTGTTACCTGCTAAATACGTATAACTTCAATAAACATCTCCCGATGAAGACACGAAAGCAGGAGACTAACGTAGCTAGCTGGCCCCCTTGATCTGATTGTGAAGGTAATTGAATTGGCCCATTTTGCATTATAATTATGGCATTAGATATGTGAACACCTAACGGATTCCTGCTGTTGTGGAACCTCTTCCCACCGCCAGGCCTGGCTGAGGAGGGAGTGTTGTCAGACAGAAAGGGTTAAGGCTGTCTGGCCACTGTTGCTCTACCCGACTTGTCTCACCAGGAGAGAGTCTGGCGACGGGAGCTTCCATTTCTTCCAGTTACGCGGGGGGCAAGTGGCCCCTCCATGCATGGCTAATCCAAAAGGACAGTTCCTGCTTATTATAGAACCACCGCGGATAATAAAATCTGAATCAAACTGCCAGCTGAAAGCCACTGGAGAGTTTCCTCCTATTTAATTTTTAAAACTATGGAAGCACTTGACACTGAGGTGGATCAAATATCACTAGTTTGCGTGCAAATACGTACTTAGTGAACTAGTGTGCCCAAATCTGTGCGCAAAAAAAAACTCCAGGTGAGCAGCAGTGCGACGACAAACTAATTACAGTGTCCCAATTCCCCCTTCCCCCATCCTCTCCGACTGTCACAATTGCCCCTAAGTGGTCACGGCTCATTTCTTTCAATTAGTTTTCACAGGGGCACGCGTTATGACAAATTTATGTTTTGGCTGCAGGAAACCGGTAGCGATCACGAAACCACCAAAACATCAACACAGACGGGGGCGCATCAGCGGAGCCTGCAGACTGCAGGGAACCGGGAGCTGAAACAGGGCTGAGGGAGAGAGCGAGACAAAGCGCAGCCCGCAGCCACGAGCCTCTCCCCCCGTCCGCTCTCTCTGCCGTGACGGGCACCTCGCCCGTCTCTCCTCCACCCTGCCTCCGCGGGCTGCTTCTCTTCCACCGCCAGGGGTGCCAAAATCGCCGCCTCTCTGGATAAAGACATCATTCGACTCTTCAGCTCCCGAGCCCACCCACCCCCCCCACCCGCCCCTTCGTGCTTATCCCCCTTCCCCCCTGCCCCCACTCCAGCTTCCCAAGCAGAGATCCGGCTCCCGCTTCAGCACTTACTCATTCAAGGGCAATGAAGAGGTGTCCCTAAAATATCATTATCAGGAACGCACAGCAATTTGCTGACAGTCAGGGGTGAGTCATTAAGCCCTTTGTGTGCGGAGGAGCGGGGAAATGTGTGTGCGTGCGAATGCGGAGGTGGAGCGGAAGGTCTTTTAATTGGGCTTGATCGTGGCCACACCCCGGGTCTGAGCGCTGGCAACTCCCGACACCGTACATGGCGAGTGTCACGAATGTGTGGAGGAGAACTCTGCTGCCGCTGTCTGCGCCAATGTCGTCAAAGCAGTGTGTTCTGCCGCTCCAATGAAAACCTCCGAGGCGCACAGCGCCACACCATGGACGTCGGAGGTATCCCAGGAGGAATGTGCTGTGCGAGAAACATCAAAGTGAGTGTGAAATGGGTGCTGTTCTGAAGTAAGTTACTTTTAGAGGGAGGAATATACATTTTTATGTTTTAGATAACGTATTATGTTACAATATGTACTTTCGCTTGGGACGGCGAGTGATTTTTTGAAGGCTCATGGACAAATCACAGCACGGGAGCCCTGGAAATAGCAAATGTGGCAATTCTTTCAGATGTGTTGAGCTTTGACAAGGCAGGAATAAGTCCTACAAGGAAAATGTCCAAATTCTCTCACTCTGTCAGTGATGATGCTGTGCCCACACCACTGAAGACAAAAATAAAATAAAAAATTATGTATGTCAGTTCTTTGAAATGTGCAATTGTTTAAGTGTGTGATTGATCATCATTAAGATATCTGGCATTAGTGACACATGATGAGATCATACCTCGGCTAGGACTGCCTCCCTGGCAAAAGGGATGCTCTGCGATATGCGGAAAATCATGTCAAAAAGGAATCTGACGTCTCCATCGTCTTACTTGCGCCATTGTTTGCTTCGCAAACCAAGAGGCTCCGTTTGTGGTGAAGATGTCTGTCTAATTCATTGTTAAAATTGTTTAGCAGCACTATTTGGCAGCAAATCAAGAAAGCGCTACTCGTCTCAAGCGAGCACATTTCACAGGTTTGCCCAAGGACGTTCACAGTTTACCTTAACAGGAGATGTGACCCCATTGGTGTGCACTTGCTAAATTGTCTAGGGAAACTTTAGGGACTCTCCTTTCAGACAAAGACAATAATCATGGCCACTGTACCCCCGCTGTCCAAATGATTAAACTATTCAGATGCTGCCAAAAAGGCAGGATGTCCTGATGTGTCATAATGGTGTAAAATTGCATGCAGGTTTGGAGACTAATTATCTAAAATCTCTACCAGGTAGCTTGATGAGGAGCTTGTTCTCTTTGTCTTCCTCTGATCATTTGCCCATCATGCCTTACAACTGCATCGTCCGCTATTGTCTCTCCCACCTGGGAGATGATTCATGGAGCGTGCCGGAATACCACATTATTGTAATTAAAATGTACCACTCGCTTTCTGCGCATCGAGAAAACAGGACTCAGCTCTCCTTGGCAAGACCCTTATGCCATTCATGCATGTCAAGCCATTAATTAAGCTGTCGGACTCCACAATCTAGCTTTCTTACCACACCCTCCTGAAATTACAGCTCTGTAAAGATGTGCCAGGTGACCCCCAGCACTGTGGCATTTCTTGATGGGGGAGGGGGAGGGGAGGGGGAGGAGGAAAGCAAAAAATATATATAAAAAGGCATTTTTTTTAATGCTTCTCACACCCAGAAGCTGTTCATCGAACACGTTCTCATGGTGTGGGGTTGTGCAGCATGTTAGCTAAATGCGGTGCAATACATTATTTATTTCACAGTAACAGACATTTTGCTGAACAAATACCTGTCAAATTAGATGCCAAACTCTGAATAAATGTTTGTTCATTACAGGGATTCTATTCCAATTGGTGTTGTGAAACGAGATAACAATGAATTTTGCCAAGTGATCCAGGGGCAGGAATGCTAATGACACTATCTCTCCAATGCACAGAAACGTAAAGTAGTCATTTCCAAACCATGTGGGTCTTGAGAAGGTGAGCAGGGCTGTGTGATGCGTGGGAACATGAATGCTACACCCCTACCACAGACCAACAAAACTAAACACAGTCGTTTGGAAATGTATAAAAGTATCATTTCTATATTTTAACAGCATATATAGACCACATTTTATTAAGGGGGTCACAGAGAATGTATTTGCTCCTTAAATGGGTTTTGGTTATGGAAGGTTTGGAAACCGCTAACCTAAACCAAAGCATTCAATGCAGCCCTTTTCCCGGGCATTGAGAGCGAATGAATAAGTACATTTTAAAACTTTTTTTTTATTAAAGAGAAATTCAATCCTCATCACTGTGTGAGCTAAGTCTTCGATGACATTTTCTGTTGAACAGAATCAGCCGTACGTCAGTTAAATCTGATAGTAATATGCCCTCATCACCTTTCCTAGATTAAATCTCAGAGAACAAGACTCGGAATGAGAAGGTAATCTCCCAGTACCAAGACAGCTGTCACAAATTGGCCAATTGTCATAAGAAAGATGGATGCAAAACAGATGGTGCTGATAGCCAGGGCTGTAGTCATGTATACAAGCATGTAAACACTGTGTATGAACAAAACCGCATATCTCTAAATGTATCATTCCTCACACATATAGTTGGCACATGGTTTGCATGTATTCTTTTCATTTATTGGGGTGCAAATAAACATTGTTTTGGGAACAATGGGAGCAAGATAAATTGTATGTGATAGCAATGATGAAGCTTTATACCAGTAAAAGCAAATCAAGTCATTTGTTACTTTACCTGACAAGTGTATGTGTTATGTGTGCATAATTGCATTTTATTTTGTTAATGAGATAAGTGAATGCAAACACTCACCAAACAGTGAGCAGATTTTTGTGATTCCAAAGGAAGCGTGGGCTAAACCATTGGCCATTTTAGGGGATGTTTGGGTGAAGCACAGATGCAAATAAGAGGGAGAATAGGTTCATTGCATTTACCATTTGTACCCTCCAGTACTCCAGGATGTATTTGTATTTCATTGATATTTACTTTGTGTTAAAATAAATGTACAATCGGAGAGGAATTAAATTGAAGTAATTGCCTCAATTAATTGTATTTGTTAGTGGAGTGAGATAGAGTGTGTATGTGTGTGTGTATGTGTTATAAATGTAATATTTTGTTTTTTGTTTAATATCCATATACTTTGCATCCATGTCCATGCAAAATAATTGCTCCTAACAACACCCACCTCCCCACAAGGGAAATACATATCAATTTTGCTACATTGAGTTTAGCCTCTGCTTCCTCTTAATTTGCCCACCCTTTCAAGCACAGCACCCCTGCTCATGACTCTGTGATGGGTAACACAAAGGTGAAACCCCATAAAATCCCTGTGTCCTTACCTAAACTCAACTTCTAAAATGTTCTGAAACGCTGTGAGTCTGCTCCACTGAGACATACATGCAGTAGAGATTGTGGGTTTGGATCTGAGACCTGCTGAGTCTGCTCCACTGGGGCTTCTAGACATTCATTGCTAGCAGGGTGTCTCACTGTCCTGATCTGCTGTATAGCCGATAGCAAAAGGCCAATTTAAAGAATTGAAACTCAATCAGGTTAAACTAAGGAATGATGGTAACTAAACTGATTATCACCATGTGCTAAACATGTAGGCGAATTTAGCATGAATGATTAAATATCTATAAAACTGGGCAAATTATTTTGTTCTTTTTTTGAACCGCAGATAGCAAAAGGCCAGCTAAAGAGCTTTTAATTGAAACTCACTCCGGTTAAGCTCAGGAATGACGATAAATAAACTGATTATCAGCATGTGTTACAAAATTTAGGTGAATTTAGCATCAATGATTAAATATTCATAAAACTGGGCTTTTTCTCGATCCACAAGAGGGTAACCTTTTTTATTTGTGTCAGTCAGCATTAAGTTTCCAGTGCACTGGAATAAGAAAAAGGAAGAAAGAGAAGAAAGAGAGAAAGGAGTGCCCCCAGAGGGCGAACTTGAAAGAGATTAGTCTAATTTCAAGCAAACAGCACAAAGAGGAAGGCGGTTTTTATCTCGCGCTTGAAAGGGAACTTTAAACTCGCCGAGATACGGAGCAGAATTAAGGGCGTTATTAATTGCATAGGCATATTAAAAGGACCTCCGAAAGTGACCTACTCTAATACATGGAATGCGTGAAAAAAAATCTTAATCTTCTCTGCGCCGCTTAGATAAATGTCAAGAGTATCTATCACCTCAATTAACCAGGCAGAGGAAGCCGGATTCTGACTGCCAGATTGCCGAATGCCACGCGATGGTATTCCATAATGGAATATCGGCACGCAATAATTGCACAGGTTTATAAATCGCTGTTTTTTCGCTTGCATTTAAATTCGCAAATAAATATATTTGTGTTTGATGCGATCATGCACCCAAATTTACTGTAATTGTATCGTTAGTTATTGTGATGAACTCAAGCACGCATAAACATTTTATAATGAAATGGCTAATAAATAATAATGCTTGATAATAAAAATGAAATGGTAGGATTACAGCCACCGATTGTTTGCCAGCCTTAATCAGCTATTGAAGTTATTCCACATGGGAATTATGCAGTTTTTAATTTTAAATTGCTCATCTGAAAGTGTAGCTTTCACTAGTGAATAATTACTGAATATCGTTTACCTTCTGTTCGAAAAATGTGAGGAATGAGCACTTTCTTTGTTCTTTGACATTTTTGTATTCTTCCTAATTTAAAAAATCACTAACATTTAGTATTTGTACTAATAGTATATGGAGACGTAGGTATATACTGTACATAGGTAGTATATGTAGACGTAGGTAGCCAGCAGGACACACACAGACAGAAACTATATTTTAAATTCATACTGTATAAGCGAGTCTGATTCAAATTGATGTATGCAAGTAGTTCATCAGAGGCTTTAGAAGCTAAGCTTTATAGCCCTGGGGTGGAGAGCCAGAGAGCGACAAACGAGGGTAAAAAATGTATTCTGGGGTTTGTATGAGACTTCCAATATGATGGAGTTTGTCTATGAAACATATTGAAAACATGTTTTCACATTGTTTTACTGCTTAACAAAAAATAAGGGCTCTTCAGTGTGGGTTCCACTTGAACGTTCCAGTGTGGGTGAGTTCATCTGGCATTTACTCAGTATCTCTAGTTTAGAATAAAAACAGTTGCACGAAATGTTCATTCACTCATTCTTTATCTAACCTGCTTATTCCTGGTCAGGGTCATTGGAGCCTATCCCAGCATGCATTGGGCAAGAGGCAGGAATACACCCTGGACAGGTCACCAATCCATTGCAGGGCACATACACCATTCACTGACACACACAGGCAATTTAGACTCTCCAATTAGCCTAACATGCATGTCTTTGGACTGTCGGAGGAAACCAGAGTACCTGGAGGAAACCTACATTGACACAGGGAGAACATGCCAACTCCACACAGAAAGGCCCCAGCCAGGATCAAACCCAGGACCTTCTTGCTGTGTGGCGACAGTGCTATCCACTGCACCACTGTGCCACCGCAAGGAATGTTATGAAATTATAATTTCATCTCTGACATCTCTCCAGGGTTATCACAGTTCCTCCTGAAACATATCTGCACTGCGGAACTGAGATTATAAGTATTATATTATGAAAATCGCCCAGGCGTCATTTTATCACTTCAGTGTTAATGCCAACCAGTTATGGCATAATAAAAGTTTGCTAGATCACGATTTGTCAATGTAATGTCTATGAGTGCTTATATTTCAAATAAATGATATATTTGTTAAGGTGAAATGAGTACTGACGAGTCATATTTCAAATAATGAATATTGATGAACTAAGAATGTACACTAGACATATGTATATAAAAAACTAATGCGCATTGATTAATTTCACAGTAACTGTGAATTGATAGCATCTTAAATACCATAATCACCAAGACTAGCTTGACCTTCAATTCGTTTCCTCTCAGACCCAATGGATGAGACCACTACTGTAAGTTTAGCCCCAAACTGGCCATGTGAAATGTGCAATTGTATTGTGCTTGAATAAACATTTTATTGATTTCAAGCGAGCAGCGGTCCAAAGCATGACATTGATATTGAAGCTTTCATGATTGGTCATTTCAGCAGCTCAGCCCCCCCATACAGAACAATGGCAACAAAAGTAGGCAGCACCTCTCACTGCATAGACTCCACCCTCTGTTTGGATTGTATCACTGAAGGGGCCCCTGACAGAAGCTCCACCCAGGGGCAGGGTTGACCTAGCATTCAGAGCCTGGCATCTCCTCAGCTCCACAGCTATACCTAAGAGCCTTACATCACCTCTGCCCATCACAAGAGGATGACATTATCCCACAATTTACTTTTGCCTCTGCAATTGATATGTTTTAAAATAAGCATAACACTCAGGTGAGTGTATACCTCCACCATTTTAAAGGTTAAATTAAACAATATCTTCCTGGCACCAAGGGCAACCATTTCACCGAGTTATCTGACACACAGACAAATAGACAGGTCAAAATACACAGGGGTAATCATATGACCACTTCTTCAACTGACAGTTTACTCTAGAGTACTGTAGAGTTCTGAGAATTTGGGGGATGTGTTTGAACAGTTTAAACAGTCTTTTTTGTCAAGGGGGCTTCTGTTTAAGCCTTAAGGGTGAGGGTTCGATACTGTTTCAGCATAAAGTCTAACACATTTATCTGAGTCTACTGAAGTGTGACTCATATTATGCTTGTTTGCATGTTTGTTAAAGGTTATCCTGCAGGGCTCTGTTCGCATGCGTACCACATAAGTTTCCTATTTTTTCGTGATTCAAACACACAAGGACAGATGGTAACCCCCACTGTTTACAGCCAACTTCGCCTTGTGTGGTCGACAGTCTAGACAACTCAGTGGCACTTTTAGTGGCACCTTCTGTAGAGCCTTCTGGAGAGTGGGTTTGGCATGAGGAAAGCTCTGCCGACCTGCCATGGTGACACAAGGCTGCCAGTCCCAGACCACCCGGAGGGGTATGAGTGGAGAGTACAGTGCTCATGTACTGGGATGTAGCTTGAGCATACTGTGGTACATCATGTTGTGCCATGCCATGCCATTTGGGAAGTTATGACAAATTGGTTTTCTTCTGTCATATGCCCTTTGATCAAAAATAGGAACAAAGGCCATTGTTTTTGTAAAGATTCCATGTGAGGTGATCTATGTGAATGTCCTTTTCTATATAAAATGGTGGGCCTTGATGGGGTGTAGGGCTTGGTCTCATCAATTCACTTTCTTATGTTCTCATGCTAGGATCTGATTCAGTTAACTGACAAGTGAAAGGCTCATGACTAAAATGTCTACTTTTGGAGAGCAACTAAGATTAATAGGACATGTGTCCAAAAGAGCTTAGCTTTCCCCACATTATCGCCATAGTCCAGTTCTCATCAGGGGAGGTGAACACAAAATGTACAAAATCCCTCGGTTAACCATATGGAGCTGGACTTCCATTGAGATTGAGGCTCCAAACTGAGACAGTTGTATTCAGTCCGCGTGACTCCATTCTTCCTGGGAGGTTAACCGGCATCATGGGAATCTGATTTCTCTCCAGCGAATCAGTTCAGGAAACGCCAGTGTCACTATGGCCTGTAATCACAGAATCCATGTTCCAGAAACAAAGAACAACGAAAGTTATACTTTGGCCCTGGACGGTATGAACAGTAGCAAGCATACTATAAATCAATCAGACAACACTTGCTGTCCTCATGAAAGTAGAGATATGGATCTGCGTCATTGCACGTTTAGGCACTGCATCAAAGCGGAATAATTTGGGGCGTTAATAGGCTGATCTCCCTGATGCGCTCACCTGTCTATCCAATTTAAATGCGGGTGGCAAGTTGTTTACAGAACAGAAAATAAATAAATCACACAGTGAAGGGGCACTGACGGTCTACCGCGGCCCCCCTGAGTTCCTCTGTTTGAACCTAGGCCCTCTCACGTTCTCTCTCCAGAGCCACAGGGAGCTGGTGGAATTTTTAAAACAGTCGCTGGAGAACAGAGGGTAGACGTCTGACTACTCGCACCTTAGTTCATTTAATCTCTGCTGCTGGTCTAAATGCCATCAATGCTTGTAAACTTCAGTGGCTGCATAAAACGCCAGTCGATGACAATGCAGACTGTTACTCGGTAATGTCTTTAGACAAATACTGTAACTACTAGGGCTTCCACTGGTAAAAAGTGTGTGATGTAATTTAGAGCAACAGCAAATAAAGAACCTGGCAGAGCTGCATGTATGCAGGATGATAGTTCCCATGTTCTTTCTTTCAGCCTTAGGCATGCATGAGTCATTCATTAATCCATCATTAATTTGAACTCTTCATTAATTGAATCTCGACCATGTCTTTCAACCCCTCCCCCTTCCCGTTCTGACACTATTCTGCATTACTGACTGAAGAAGGGCACATGGAGTCACTCTAAAAAACGAAGTATCTTAAATTGACTCCATGTTGTTGGAAAGTAATGGTGTGAGCCTAACATGTACAATGTTGAAAAAAAAAAAAAAAAAGTACGATTCTGTGATTAAGTCACACATGAGTATTAGGGTTTATTACCCTATAATTGCTGAGTAATTCTCCAGCTGTGTTAATGTCTGGAGTGTGGGTGCCGCATGAATCAACAAACTGTGGATTATTTAAAAAATGTCATTTTTTTTATTATTACAGTTTTTCGCTATTGTTTAAACACATTTCCTGAAACTAGGACCCTTTTTTGCAAAAACAATTTTGGCAAAACTACTCAAACCTCTTGCAAAATGACACTTTTTAACCAAAATGACACACACATGCATCAAATGAATAGACGCTACTGAGGACTAATTACACACTGGTGTGATAAATGAAAAACCCTGCTATAGAAATCTTAAACCATCACTACGCTAATATAATTTCAATGCAAGAGAGTTACTATATGCACTCAAATATAAGGTACAAACAAATACATTTCCAAAAATCATTTTATTTTTGCAGCGTAACTGTACAGCTCAGCAAATAGTGTAGAGGGAGGAAAAAACTGGTCTGACAGGAAGACCATTTATGCAAGAACACAAAAACAATTGTGCTGAATCTTGTCTCTCATCTCTGTCGGGCCAGAGACTCTTGCCCACATCGCAGGCGATGTTCTCCCTGTCCAGGCAGCAGGGAAAATATCGCCAGGCGTGGCGTATCCACCCCTGGAATAACTCGGGAGCTATATCCCCGCATGCCTCCTCCATTGCATGCAGAAGGGGAATGCGCTCAGGTCATAAACCTTCCACTGCCATGCTGAGAAAAGCTCCTCGTTTGGACTGAGGAAAGGGGAGTTACAGCACTGTTGTTGTCGAACCAGTTACGGAGCAAAGCAGTATGGCGGAGGCTTAAGGCCAATTTATACCTGACGGATTCGCCCTGGATGCGAGGGAGCACGCGGCAAAAGTGACCTAACGGCGGCCCGAAATGATGGTTCGCTTAGGGCACCCCTGTCCGCGCACCTCTCAAATTTTCTAATTACGCATCCACGGCCGCGCCAGCCGCAAGACCTGTATCGTTGATGATTGGTTGATTGGGGCGGGTTTTCCGTTATCTGGTTCACCCTTTAACTGCCTTTTATAAAAACTGGAGAGCTTCAGTCACGAACGACTGTGCGAAGAGATCAGAAAGTACAGGCATTTATATGACTCCTCACTTCGCGATTACAAAGACAACCACATGGCAATTCATTTGTGGAAGGCAATAGCGGAAACGCTCAACGAAGTGAATAGTAAGAATAGTACGTATTAAATGAAGGTTTCTGGTATTGTATCGCGGAAATCTGCACGTATTTTCCAAGTAGCACCGTGTTCATATATTTTGTGAGACAAGAAGACAATAAACATTTGCTCTTGTGAAATCTTGCATTCTTCCCTAAACCAATCTGAAAAGGTTGGAAAAATATTAAGGGCAGGAGTGGGGATGCTGGCAGTGGTTTTGAAAGTCTTACAATATATGTAAAGGAGTGATTCCGTGTGAGATTGGGACAAAAATATCGATGACTTCTTGGATTTACTTTAATTGTTATACCAGAAAGTTTAATTTTTTCTAGTTGTTCTAAGCTATATGAATAGTTTTATATGAATTATTCTCATAAAATGTTATTTGTGTTTAATATAATACTTGATATATATATTTTTTTTTTTTTCTAAACTACAGCGTACACCGAAAGTATTTGGACAGTGACGCTGATGAGGGTATTTTCATTAAGTACAAACTGTTCTTATGATTCAAATTTTCTTTATTGCCTGTCTCTTGACACTCTGATTTCTCCGTAGTAGGTCATGCAAATCAACTCCTGTTCTTCGTCCAGCATATAAGCCATTGGGCCTCATGCAAGAACATTTTCGTATTTTTATCGTATCTTTCTCGTATTTTTTTTCGTGAGGTGACTTCTACGAGTGTTCCATGTCAGATTCAGCAAACGCTCGTAACTTCAGAAAACTGTCGTAAATTACAATGTAAACATGCTGAATGCTACGTCTTCTTAAATGAGTGCGCGTTCATGTGATTTGTGAATTAGCATAATTAACGCCCCAATAATGCTATATAAGGTTAGGCGTCCCGCCCCATTTTCATAGGAAAGTCATTCATAATAGTGGCACCGAACAAAACCAAGAAGAAAAACTTTACGAGCTCGGAGATTGAAGTACTACTATCTGAAATACGTAACCAAAAGCACATACTATTTAAGAGCGTCAACAGTGGAATTAAGGGACCTGTTAAAACCAAGGACTGGGATAAAATGACTTGTGCAGTTAACGCAGTATCATCTGTTGCCCGTAGCATCACAGAAATAAATAAAAATAGTGTGATATGAAATTGGAGTCAAAGAAACGTCTCGCGAAAGCAAGGCGATCCATGACTGCAACAGGAGGGGGTCAGGAGGAAGTCTCCGTTACGCACACCGACGAGCGAATACGTGCCATAACTGGCGAGGTTGCCTTGTCCGGTGTTGCAACGGATATCCCCCTGGACAGCAACTGACAGCGAAGCACAGCCCGTGGTAACCGAAAACGTGACACTAGCCATTTGTCTGTCTCTGCAAATAGATCAGCACGCTCTCTAAAGACGCGCTCTCTTCCAAGATATTGTAGTATTATACCATAGCCTCAATAGCCACAATTGAGACGAATGATAATGATAGAACTATATTAATAAATTATGAATAATATCCTACAATTTGAAAAGAAAACAGTCAAATATAGGCCTACAATTGTCAGACAGGATACTCTCAAAATGATTATACATTATGAATTATATCATTTATCGTATAATTTATATATTCAAACTCAACAGTTCTTCTAAGTAACGAAATAGACTCCATTAGTCAAAAACAAAGTTGTTTTGCTTTGGAGAATGGCAGGCAAATTGTACGTATGACTCGTACGACAGCTCTGGACCACTCGTAAATCTTGTTCGTACCTAAGAGAAAATTCTAAATACGAGAAATGCAAAATTGGTGAATGCAGCAAATTCTCGTAAATCACTCGCAGAGTGACTTACGAACAAATTTGTGCGTAAAAGTGGTTATTGCGTCTGGCCCATTGTCTTTGTGCAATGTCAAAAAAGCGTGCGCGGTCAGTGGACGTGTAGTAGTATAAAATCTCACAGCCTGTGGGCGCATGGACTGCGGGCTATAAATCTAGCATTACTCTGTCCGTGGGCTGCTCTGGTCTGCCTGGCTCTCTCTGCTCTGGCGGGAGGAGTGCGTTGCGGAGTGTGTCCAGGAAAGTAAGGAGTAGGGCTGTGTTGTGTGGAACTATTCTGGCATGACGATGGAGGACCCCACGGTGGTGGATAGCTGCACACATAGTGACATTTCCCCTGCGTGGGCCAGGGACATTCACGATGGCACGTTGGCCAATGATGTTCATCCCTCGTCTCCTCCTTGTCAAATTGAAACCCGCCTCATCGATAAAAATGTACACATGTGGGATGGGACCGGCATCTAGCTCAAGTATTCTCTGGAAAAGATAACACAAAAATATGACAAAGAACTACTGAAGTCAATATTGTAAAGTGCAAAATGCCATATTGGCAACAGTGACGAGTCTATACAGTGCTGAAATGATGCTGTCAATTACAGTAGAGTATACTTACTTGTATAAATTGGTACTACGGTTCTTTAACTGTTTCAGTGTTCCTCTCAAATGGTGCACGGTACACTTGCATCATCCGTAGCCTGTGTCTTTGCAAGATGCGGTCAATTGTTGACACGTCTACCCGATCGATGTCTCAAAATAAAATATGGTCATCAATAATTCAACGTCGTATTTCCCGCAGTCGAATTGCATTATTTTGCAGCACCATACTGATCTCTTGTGCTGCTGCAAAGAGTAGTCTTCTTCCACCACCAACTTGTTGTCTTTCAGTTCTTAAAAATAATGCGCATACTGTATTGACAAAATAGGAATACAAAATAGGAACACTCCCAGTTTCATACATGATATGTATTGGTACTGTGGATCACTTGCCGTAGTGAAACATGTTCTACAGTAATCACTGAGTACTGTATTGTAATATAGTACTAAAGACAACGGTAAAGAAAAGTTGATTGCTACAATGTTTACAGTACTGACCAGGGCTGGACTGGCTATGTAGTCTACCGGGCAGATGCCCGGTGGGCCGGTCTAGTTTTGGGCCGGTAGGGCCGGTAGAATTATTTTATATAGCCTATATATATATTATACCACGGTATTCCGAGGGGCGCAATTATTTTTTCGCGTAGCACCCCCGTCGACAGAAAATGGGGCGCCACTGGATGGGCCGGTCTGAGCCAAATGGCAGGGCCTATTTTTTGTCCCAGTCCAGCCCTGGTACTGACCTATTCTCATGTGTGAAGGTCTGGATCATGGACGCCACAGTGTAGCGGCTCAGGTCTGGCTGCGCCCTTCACCCGGCCTCCCTCAAGGTCAAACCATGCTTGATCATATGGTGAACCAAAGTTGCCCTGATTTCATCAGTTAGATTTCTCTTCGACAAAGGAGCGCTTATTTCTGGCCCTTTTATCTGTGCTTAATCTCTGATTGTTGATTCAATAATTTAGGCAAGTAGTGTTTTCACCCGCGATTACTGAGTTTGATCAATTTATAAATAGTTTAGCATTCTAAATGGCAGTGCTTTCCATGTGAACATAAACATTTTTATTGATGAATGCTTAATGAGGAGAATTGTGTTTTGGGTTTTGCAAAAAGTTAATTTTATAATGCAATTTGTGTGAAAACAAGCATGCTTTTAGTTTTGCAGGAAGTGGTTTTTTTATTGATACATAGGCTTTAGGTTTTGATCATTGGGTCCATGGTACCAGTTTTTGTGTGTAAACAATTGAGAAAAACTGTAATAATAACAATTAAAAAACGTGAAAAAAAAGAATCAATAATACTTCAGATCTCAACTGGCTTAACTTTATCGCATCTTCTCATGACATTAGGAAGCTTTCTTTAGCAGCTGTGTAGGCAGAGGTAAAAAAACAAAATCACAACTAGCCCTTTTCCTTGCATGTGGTTCTTTATCCCCAGCTGTAAATGCACTCTGTACTTTATCCCTTCTGATGGTTGGGAGGAAGCGAGCACCGGGCCCACACAACGCGATGAGGTGGTGGTTTGGTTATCGAATAGTACAAAGGGAACTGAAGAGCGTCCCAGGCCCCCCATCACCTCCCAGGGAGTCAGGTTGGCTGTGATCACCTCCGTCACATGACCCAGAGGCGCACAGCACAGGGGCATACTCCTCCTTAACATGGGCACACCCGCTCATTACCCAACCCCCTCTCCTGCAAACACATTTGCCCCCACACACGGGAGAGGGAGGGCTGGTGCCGTTCACTCCTTCCTGCAGTCCTAAAGACAGGATTCATTCCCTCTTCCTTTATTATGGAGCTCATGCGGGAAGACCTTCCTGGCAATATCTTACCATGATGTGTGGAATCCTCATTAATCTCTCCTGCCTTTGTCCTGGAACACCGGTAATCCCCTCTCCTTCACCACATATCCCTCCAATCATGGATGAGTTTTCACTTCCCGTCTTCAGCAATGCTGAAGTGTATGAGTGTGTGTGTGTGTGTGTGTGTGTGAGTGTGTATGTGTGTGTCTGTGTGTGTGTGGGTGTGTGCAAATGTCTGTGTGTGTGCATGTGCCTGTGTGTTTGTGTGTGTGGGTGTATGTATGTGCATGCGTGCGTGTGTGTGTGGGTGTGTGTGCATGTGTGTGTGTGTGTGCATGTGTCTGCGTGTGGGTGTGCGTGCGCGTGCAAGTGTGTGTGCGCGTGTGTTAGTGTGGGTGTGAGAACTGTGGTTTCATACCATATATATATACGCTCACACTCACACACACACACACACACACACACATGCACACACACTCACTGAGGGTACTGAGAATCTCATTGTGGAGGGCATTGGTCTTAGCAACAGGGAAGAGCAGGGTTGCCTGTTTTGCCACAGCATGATCAGCTTTGGAACAGTTGGACTTTCCGGGGCCAGGTCTGGCAATCTCGTAGCTTTGCGAGATTGCTGGCAGGTGCCCGGGGAGTTCGTTCCAAAGCTAGTAATTAATCATTAGTGTCAATTGGTCTGGTGTCAAGTGAGTATTCACTTGATGGTGTGTGTTTGTGAGTGGCGAGGGTTTGTGAGTTAATTGTGAATAGGCGTGTGAACGACAGAACAAGGTGATTGCCCAAGGAGTCCCACCTGAGCCGGGCAGTAATTAAGCCTATTTAAGAGCAGGTGGGGTGACTAGGGAAGGTGCGTATTAGTTTTGTCGTTCATCTGTGTGCATCGTATTGAGTCTTGGTTTTTGTTCGTGTGTCGTTCGTGAGAGTTGAGTGTGAAGTTTCCCGGAAGGGGGTTGCCACCTTAGAGGAAGTAGAGTATATGTGTGTCTGTTCTATGTTGGAACGCGAGCTGAAAAGCCAGGCCTCTGTGTATTGTTTAAAGTGACTGAGTAGAGTGCATTCTGTGTGTGTGGGAAGAGAGAGAGAAGGGGGTCAAACTGAAATAGTGGGGAGCCTCTCTCTCTCTGTGATTGTGAAGAGAACTTGAGACTGAAAAGCTTGTGTCTCTGTGTGCATGGGTTTAGGAAGCACTTGAAAAGTCACTAAATATGTGTGTATCGAAGTTAAAGAAGAAATCCGGATGGAGAAGGCTGTTGTATGTTTAATCATGTTCAACATTGGGAACCAACTGAGAAGACGTGACGGTCTGTGTTCGTGTTTGTTCATTGGTTCCCTGGAAGGGGATTCCCACCTTGGATGAGGCAGACTTTTATTTTAGTTTGTTCATTTAGTTTGTTGTTTTTGCACAAAAGTGTCGCGGCAAGTAGGATGAAGACTTTGTGTGTTTTGTGTTTGTTTAATTTATTCCTTTCTCTTTTCCATGTCTGGAAGAGAGACTGGAAATAAAGATCCAGGTCCAGAGACCGGCAAAATCCACTCAGGGTCATTCTGCTGCTCTGTTCACAGCCGGGGATTTTGTCACGTGGCGTGTGACACTCAACAATGGTAAACTTCAGATGAAAGCATTTGCAAGGTTGATCTCTTTTGCCAACTTTTCTCTATTTTTGACACCTATAAGAAATCTCTGGCTCTGGTTTCACTTTCATATACCTTAGCATTTTTCCTGGCAAGGAGGAAGGCGATCATGTTTGCTTGCTGCATTCCTCACGCCGACTCGTACCTAGAGTGTGAAACCCCAGAAACCCTAACCCTTACTGTTAGCATTTGAAGTTAACTAAGCACCCCAGGCTATTTCAATTAGTGTTAAGGCAAAGATTGATAACAGAAAAATGAAAAGCAGTGACCTTCTTTTCAAATTAAAATTTCTCAGGAACAACGGCCTAATTATATCTGGAGTGACAGTTAAGGTTACTGTGAAGATGATCCTGAAACAAATTATTCTCAGTAGAATCAGCACACTTTATATGAGAACTTAAAACTTTTATACAATGAATGATGAATACATTTAATCAGAGGGGACATAAATACAGTATCATAAGATTACATTCATTTCTAACTGCCATTCAGCAGCTAAAAATGTCCCTGCTGTTGATTATCTGAGTGAGCTAATATGAATTATAATAATATGAACTAATAATATGAATAATAAAGACGTTGTGTTGATGTGATGAATAAGAAAAGTGGATGCATGCTGTTCAAACAAACTTATCTGTTTATGGTTGGGTTCACATGGAGGGAAACTGGAGGGAAAGTTAAGGAGTCCTCAGTGTTTTTTGTTATTTTTGGTTCTTGGTAAATTAAGAATAAAAGCCTGTGGGATGAATAGTTACAATTGCCGCATCAGACAGAAACTTCACAATTTAAAAAAGCCAATATTTTGACACACACAAACACTTTTTCCTCAAATCTTCAGAATAATAAACTGACTACATTCAGATTAAATCACGCTCTTTCCATCTGCTGTTTAAATAAAACATGTATATTATAGTGTAGAACTTTTTCTCTTAGAAAAATCTATTTTGAAAGGAATAATAAATTGAACTACTGAAAAAAGTATTTCAGTATCTCAAACCTTTGAGAGTGTGGTTATGTAATTAATACTTATAGTTTAATAATTACAGTACATTGGATAAGCTAACAGATTCACTTATTTTGTCTCTATGATGCTTCATCCTTTCACTCCCAGTCATTTATTGGAATAGCTCAAAGCACTGAAGTGAAGAAATTATATGTTTGTTTAAATTCATACTCAATAGCGATGTCCTGTAATATCCAACCCGTGGGGCTGAATTTGATACCAAGTCATTATGCTACAGGGCCATGCAAACAATAATATTAATTTATTAATGTTTGTTCAGTATCTGAACTTTATGGATTCATTACATTTACACAGCATACAAATCACCCAGCATAGGTTTATCTTAATATCCTTCACAAGTGCAGTCTGTTTTAATTGGAAAGTGGAGGTAAAATTGTGACATCCTGAAATTGATCTGGAAGAGGACACATTCATGAGGGCACTGGTGAGCCGGCACTCTCCAAATCAACCCAAGGCAGGCAGTGTGGTATAATGGTTAGGGAACTGGGCTTGTAACGTTAAGTTTGCAGGTTCAATCCCCAGGTGGGACACTGCCGTTGTACCCTTGAGCAAGGTACTTAACCTGAATTGCTTCAGTTAATATCCAGCTGTATAAATGGATTGTAAAGAAATGTAAAACTGTAAGTCGCTCTGGATAAGAGCGTCTGCTAAATGTCTGTAATGTAATGTAATGACCCATAATTCAGCTCTGTCAATCTTAATTTAATTACATTTCAATTTTGTTGCATTTAACAATTTGTTACATTTCGGAACAAAGTGCACATTGGTAGGATCAAACCTGTGCTCAAGTGATGATGAGAAGGGCAGCTATGTTGGGGCTTGTAGGCTGCCATGCTCAATGTTATGAAGCACCCATCAATCTGGCCAGGCATGATCCATAAAAATGCTTGGCTCAGTCTTCCAGAAAAGGAATTTTCAGACCAAAGATATCTAGTAACTACAGAAGATGCCAAGACACAAAGACCACATGAAAACTATGTATGTCACACACCTGCCTCTAGCGTTTAAAAGGAACAGAAGCAAAGTATGATGTCCTAGATGAGGATGAATTCAGAATCATTACGGATGATAAAAACCAACTAGACGAGGATGAATTCAGAATCATTACGGATGATAAAGACCTACTAGATGAGGATGAATTCAGAATCATCACGGATGATAAAGACCAACTAGATGAGGATGAATTCAGAATCATTACGGATGATAAAAACCAACTAGACGAGGATGAATTCAGAATCATTACGGATGATAAAGACCAACTAGATGAGGATGAATTCAGAATCATTACGGATGATAAAGACCAACTAGATGAGGATGAATTCAGAATCATTACGGATGATAAAGTCCCACTAGATGAGGATTAATTCAGAATCATTACGGATGATAAAGACCTACTAGATCAAGTCAAGTATCCTTTTTGCCATACCAACCATGAAGTTGTTAGGAATTTGTTTTGGTGAAGCTCATATAGACAACAATACATGGACAGCATCATTACAATACCAACAATACAATATCACACAACAGTAACAACATCACATATATCATACATGTACACATATACTCGTGTACATGTATATATACCCTATATACACATATACCCTGTCCATCGTGTAATAATATAACAATACAAAGTGCCGGTGCAGTGATCTATGCCTTGCCTTAATGATGTAGTGTCAAGCAGGGCTACATCTGTGTAGCATTTAGAGAACGAACAGCCTCTGGAAAGGTGCTGCTCCTGAACCGCTCGGTTCTTGTTCTAATGCACCTGAACCTTCTCCCTGAGGGGAGAACTTCGAATAGAGGGAGGGCTGGGTGCGAGCGATCAGCCAGGATCTTTGAGGATGAATTCAGAATCATTGCCGGTTATAAAGACCCTCCAGATAAGGTTGAATGGAGACATACCTGGAGGATAGTGTAGGCCTGGTGGACACAGGCAGCTGACAGCTGAGAGTGCACTGTGAGATTATTGATTATGCTGCTGTTTGGGGAAAGTATCAAAAGCTTTGCTAACAAATGAACACGCGGCAGGGGGCTCTCACTGGAGACGGGGAGCTTTATCGATCAATATGACCCTGTGCCCACACATCGCTCCTCCCTCACCTGTCCCAGAGCTGCCCAACATGCCCCAATGCCTTCTGGGTAATGGAGTTAGTGCAGCAGTCTCTCTGGAAGAGAGGTGTCATTTCCAATTAATGCTTTTTCCTTTATCAAATATGTATACGTACGTGTGACCATAAGGAGATAGCTGTTCTGAATGAGAAAGAATGAAGAAGAAAATGAATGGCTTAAAAAGCCTCACCCTCGTGGTGCTCATATAACTGCATGCAACTTGCTTTGGATGTGACAGGGCCGTTCAACTCGTTATGTGGATAAAACCTAAATTGCTCGGCTCAAAAATATACAAAAGGTTTCCACCGGTACATTACCAATGAGAGAAGAATAAGATCCGTATTTATTGGATATGAATAATGTCAGTTCATGTTTTTGTGCGCTATCCCTTGGTATCTGGCTGGACTCTGCCCTGTCCTTCTCACTTTCACATCGCGAAACGTCAGACCAAAATCAAATCAAAACGGTGTCCTCTATAGGAATAAGTCCTCTTTCACCCCCTTGGCCAAAGTCACTCTGGTTCAGATGACCATCCTCCCGATATTGGACTATGGTTTACATCACCTCCAGAATGGCATCTAAGGGTCTAAATTTAGACATCCTTTACCACTCTGCCATCAGATTCACCACCAATGCCCCCCTACAAAACACAACACTGCACTCTATACTCTGTCAACTGGCCATCTTTACACACTAGATGTGCAATGCACTGATCTATCTTCATTTACAAATCCCTTCTAGGTCTGACCCCCCATACCTGTCTATTCTACTGCAAACACTTTCCCCAGTTTACAAAATCAGATCTGCCAGAATCATTCAATTAGATACCCCCAAAGTCAGCTCTGTGCTGGGCCGTTCCTCCTTTCACCGTGCCGAACTGCAGAAAACCCTGAAAATGGACGCTCTGGTCTGAATTTCTGTTTTTAAATCTAAGACCATGGACATACTCAAAGACTCGTGCACTTGTTACATATGATGTAGCCCATGTCCATGTTGTTCTTATTTGTCTCTGATATTGGTACCGTGTTTAAATCCCCTTGTTTTCTGTGTGTCTGTTTTATTGACTCCACTGTGTTGCTGGACTCTTGGCCAGGCCGTTATTGTAAATTAGAATGTGTTCTCACTGAACTTGATCGGTTAAAGATTGGTTCAATAAATAAATAAAAATCAAGTGAAATTTCTACTTGGGTTTCTTCTGGGAAGAAGGGGGGAATATACCTTTCCCTCTGCCATAAGCCAAATGGACTGACCCCAAGTGTCACCCCCAAGAGGTCAGCAGAGGTACTGCTGGAAAAGGAATCATTCCTTCAAGCGAATTGTTCCCACAATACCTCTGTTTTAAGTGCCACTCCGAGACACTCAGCATGCCTGAAATGTCTTAATAACCATGGATGGGTTATTGCTTTCGAACTACATTATTGCTTTCCAGCACACATATAAATACATGCCATTTATAAAACAATATGATATTATTTTAGTCAAAAGCAGATTGGACGGAACAGGATATTTCTTCATGCTGAATGACTATATACACCTTGAATCTTTACTACATTATAAAATAATTAATACAATCAAAGAAAAATGGTGTACATCCATGCCAATTTATTAAATGACCTCCTTTGCTTTTTGGACCAGAGCAATATCAGTGTGATAGAATTAATATCCCCCGAGTCGGCTCTGGCTGGGAGTGCCTGTTCCCCCAGGGAGGGTGGAGGGAAGCCGACAGGGTGTGCGCTGCACACAGGAGTGGTTCTGTAGTACCGGGTTGCGGTCTACAGCATGGCGGGTGCCATCTTGGAGGAGACGATGCTTTGCCCTCGTTACTACCGGTCACAGGACTACGGCAGCGAGCTCACATTACGAGGGGGGGATTGACTTGAACATAGCGGGTGTAGCTACCAAATTGGGAGAAAAACGGGAGAAAAATCTGAAACAAATGATTAAAAATAAATAAAAATTAATATCCCATCTGACCTACTCATCGCTGTCACCCAAGAGAAGCATGAGCAGCATATTGACTGTCATAGCAATGGATGCTACTTCATCATCTAATGGTAATAATAATAATAACAATAATAAAAGTTCACTTTATTCATAAAGTTCTTCTGAAGGAGAATATTTTACATTTATTCATGAAAAGAAGACTGTAGTCCAACACATACAGTATATGCAAGAATATATGCAACTAGGCAATAAGAACATGTGCAACATTTGAAAAAAGATTAGTGAATAAAAAGCATAAATAAAAGTTTTTTATAGTTTTTAAACTGTGTATTGTCCGTTATGAAATGTAAATTGATACACATAGATTTCTGTAGGTTGAGTTGACAGATAGAGTTGGGTGTCATGATCATGCCATTTTGGTATACAGCAGAGGTTTCAGGATTCAGCCTTCTGGGCTGAATTGGTTCAGACAGGTAGATGCTACGAAAGCCAAGGTTAATTTCCTTTGTATTCATATCATTTAGAGGTGATCTAATCTGGGTTACCTTGCAGTTATTTCATTTTTTCTTTCAGATCTTATATATCGGGGATTTTTACTTCTAACGTTCTTCTGGAATCATTTAAATTAAGGATCTAACAAGTTAAGTTCTGTCTGGAATAGGGATTTGTGAACCCCCTGGTCACAGGTCAACTGCCCTTCTGCCTCGCTCCATGCCACGGTGCCAGATTGTATATATAATCTGCGCGAGACAGGGAGCAAAGCCGCAGATGCTAATGGCGATCGGAATGCCCGAGAAGCGAGAGAGAGAGAGAGAGAGAGAGAGAGAGAGAGAGAGAGAGAGAGAGAGAGAGAGAGAGAGAGAGAGAGAGAGAGAGGGAAAGGTCGCTCCCAGGGAATTGAAATTAATGAGAGCAATCAGCGGCAAACAGCGAGCGAGGCGCAGCAATTAATATAAACAGACTACCAGTGGGCAGCAGATCTGTATTAAGATGCAACGCAGCTGCAGTTGCAGCAGATGTCCTGGAGGACAATAAACGGCTGGCATATCCATCCGCAGGGCTGCAACACAGACAGCAGGCCAGACACAAACCGACAGCCTCCTGGCCCTGTTTGACAGCACAACCATTTCAGTTTAGGGCCATACCGATAGCTCACATACGCTGAAACGTACATACATATTCATGCGTTTGCAATGCTGCAATGTTTTTCCCCCTCGCTCATTTAACTTTTAATAACAACTTGGAAGTTAGTTTTTTTCAGTGTTTTCTTACTCTTAATTGTACAGTTTTTGTATTTTGGAAGTATTTGTTTTACAGAATAAGTTAATACAATTAAAATACCAAATGAAAACACACATTTGCTTACAGTAAAACATTGAATGTTGTGCTATGGCCAATTGTGTGTGCACATACAGTACAATATCACCTCAGCATAATGATTTAATTCCATAACTGTGGTGATTCTTTCTTTGATTCATCATTGTCATTGTTAATGTGGCTGCAGGTAGTACCATTTCAAAGCCACTGACAATAAAAGTTTGTCCTGTGGCTGTATATCCTTCAGAAAATGTTGGCATTCGTTTGTTGGCTCTTCATAAAAATACTTTATAAAATGCTATCTCATCATCTCATCTCATCTTCAGCCGCTTATTCCTAGTTAGGGTCACGGGGGGGCTGGAGCCTATCCCAGCATGCATTGGGGCGAGAGGCAGGAATACACCCTGGACAGGTCGCCAATCCATCGCAGGGCACTACATACACCATTCACTCACACACTCATACCTACGGGCAATTTAGACTCTCCAATTAGCCTAACGTGCATGTCTTTGGACTGTGGGAAGAAACCGGAGTACCCGGAGGAAACCCACGCGGACACGGGGAGAACATGCAAACTCCACACAGAAAGGCCCCCGGCCTGGATTCGAACCCGAGAGCTTCTTGCTGTGAGGCGACAGTGCTATCCACTGCACCACCATGCCGCCTATAAAATGCTATATTCAGTGCATTTTCTAATATATACACATATATATTTGACTTATATGTTTGACTTTGGAATGTGACCCTAGTGCTGCACCTAGCCTGGACTTGAATCGTCCAAGTATTTCTGCCTCAACTACCTGACCTGATAAACTGTTCCAGGCATTGACAACTCTCAGTGTAAAGAAAAACGTCCTAATATCCGTGCAGAATTAGTCTATAACTCATTTCTACCTGCAGCCTCCTGTTCTGCTAACCGAACGTATCTTAAAAAATCTTTGGTACCTCAATAAAATCCCCCCTAAGTCTCCATTTGCAAAGCTTAAATAGATTGAGTGCCTTAAGTCTAACCTCATAATTTTTACCTTTCATACCAGGTACCAATTTAGTTGCCCTTCTTTGAACTTTTTCAAGAGCTTTCTATATCTTTCTTATAGTGTGGTGCCCAGAACTGCACAAAGTACTCTAAGTGAGGTCTGACAAAGGCATTATATAACATTCATATAACCTCCTTTGATTTATACTCAATACTTTTTGCTATGTATCCCAGAATCCTGTTGGCCTTTTCCACTGCTGTAGCACACTGCTTAGATGAAGATAGACTTTGATCAACTACAATTCCTAAGCCTTTTTCAAATTGAACACCTACTAATTTTTCTCCTCCCATAAAATACTCCTGTCTTACATTTTTATTTCCCACATGCATAACTTTACACTTAGCAATATTCCTTCCTTATTCTTAATGCACTTAACTTCATCATTAGCTTTCCTTTTTCGATTACAATATTGAAAAAAAACTCCTTAGGATTACTTTATGCATCTTAGGAAATTTTAATTTCAAACTGCCTTTTAGCTGCTCTTATTTCCTTTTTAGCCTTAGCTCGCATATTACAATAATCTACCTTGTTTCTCACTCAGTTGTCCTCTTTATATATTCTGTACAGTTGCTTCTTTTGCCTCAAAATCTCCCGTTAAGATTTAGTCATCCACTGTGGAGACTTTTTTCATCCTATTTTTCCTTACTTTCGTGATGAATTTGCACTGTACATCTACAATAACCCTTTTAAATGTAATCCATTTTTCAATCACAGTTCTGCAATGTAGAAGTTTTGCCCAATCTGTATTACTTAAATACACTCTCATTTTAGTCAGCTTGTCTGAAGTAAAACATTCTAGAGTTAGAAGAGGCCGTCTTAACTTACCAAAAAATATCAAAAGTAACTGCATTATGATCACTTGTCCCTAGTGGTTCTACTACCTCTGTGCTGCAAATTCTGTCAGGATTATTACACAAAACCAGATCCAGTATTGATATCCCTCTCATAGGCTGAGTAACAGACTGTACCAAAAAGCAGTCATTAACTACATCTAAAAACTCCTCATCACATTTAGCTACCCTGTCCTGACACTACTTCCCAATTAATAGAGGGGTAATTGAAGTTGCCCATTATTAACATCTCTCCTTCTGCACAGGCTTGTTTTATGTTACCAAAGAGCATTGTATTTATGTTGCTGTCTGTTGGTGGTCTATAGCATACTCCTATATTAAGGCCCTTCTCATGATCTCCCAGTAATTGAATCCAGATGTCCTCACAAGGAATGAATGAGTTAATACCTGAAATGTCCTGCACATTAAGATTGTCTTTCACATAAAGGGCCACTCCCCCTCCTCTTTTATTAGTTCTATCCTTCCTAAACAATTTGTACCCCTCCACATTATATTCATCCCCAGTCGCTGCACCAAGCCATGTTTCTGTAATCCCAACGATGTCATAACCCCCATTCAACATGACAGCCTCCATTTGCTAAATTTGATTTTTTATGCTTCTAGAATATTTGAGGGAGGAAACACCATTCTTCCATGAGAAATTCCATCATTTGGTGTTTTTTTGATGGTCGTGGAAAAATGCTGTCTCAGGCACCACTCCAGAACCTCCCATAAGTGTTCAACTGGGTTAAGATCTGGTGACTGAGACAGCCATAGCATATTGTTTACATCATCTTCATGCTCATTAAACCATTCAGTGACCACTCGTACCCCTGTCATCCTGGAAGGAACCACTCCCATCAGGATATAAATGCTTCACCATAGGATAAAGGTGATCACTCAGGATTGCTTTGTATTTATTGATATTTAGCTTGCCCTCTAAGGGGTTGAGTGGACCTGTCAACTGATTAAGAGTTGCTTGTCTGTCTTGCCGAACCAAATCATGGTCGAGGAGTATGCGCTTTCGACCAGTTTGCCCTTTATTTGCAGCTGATGATGTCTTTCCCTCAGACTTCAATGCAAACATCACCTTAGCCACTGTTCCTCGTGAAACATTAGCAAGTTGAGCAGTGTTCATCACTGAATCACCCTGCCAAACATGCCCCAACAATCACCCCTCTTTCAAAGTTTTTTTTCATGACCCTACGCATGATGTGATGTTTCAATATACTCAAGTGTTTCCTTTTAAAAAAAAATTACCTGTAGGTACTTTATCAGAAAACATTAAAAAAGTTATATTTTTATAACTTCATTATAAATTTGTTTAATTTATTAACTATATAAGTTATATAAGCTGCTCTCTACTGCTAAAAACTAGTAACTACCTCATGAAAGCATGCTCTGGTAGTTGTAATTTTTAATTGGTGGTAAACTGCAATCTCAAAGCATGGAGTCATCCTACTTACTCTCTGTTTGTTTCCCTGAATCTTTCGCCCTTATCCCCCTGCAGTTTTGGATTTCCAGTGTTTATGTGAAATAATTATGCATGGGTAAAACTACACCGGCCAGCACTGACAATAATTACGATTGCCTACCCTACAAGTCAAGATCAATTTGCAGTGAAACGGAACGATGATGTCAGATATTGTGGTCCTTTCTGCAGAATTCATGCAGAAGCCAGAAAGGGAAAAGGCCAATGTGACATCATTTAACTGACAGTGAAAACCCTTATGGATGGGGAAAAAACGAGGACTGGCAGTTTGAATCCAGGCTGTGCGTTGCTCGGTCTCAAATTTCGGTATGTTTACAGGACGGTTTCAATTCTTTATGCAAAGCCAGGCATTCAGTTACCTGCAATGCAATCATCTATCTCTGGGCACCATCTGCTGTGATAGGATACCAGTGGGCTCTGCTGTTGTAATATAAGTAGCTCATATGTGACTGCACGTTCATGCTCTGATTGCTACAGAAACTTGTGCTTCAAAATTCAATGAGCTGTTTTCCTCTTAATGGAGTTTTTTTAAATTATTATTAAAACCAGTAAAACGTATTTCCATCAAACACTTATCGCCACAATTTATGGACTTCGTAAAGATATTTTAATACCTTTGAAAGAGAAATATTTCAAACCTATTGACATTAATGTCCCACTCATTAATTAGCTGTTCCTTCACTGTAAACGGTTACAGATTTACTGTATTGTTTGGAGACTAAGATTTGCCTGGTTACATAATCCAATGCAGTGTGAGCTCTGATGACTTTCCTCAAATAATCCATTTAAAAGCTTTTGACTTGGCTGGGGTTCAAACTTGGACTGTATACGTGGAGCTGGAGTACCCCCTTGTGGCGATGCCTTCATCTTCAACTGACAAAGGAGATGAAACATACAAAACCGCATAATTACAAGGAATACACTAGAACAGGGCTCTTAAACCCTGGTCCAGGAGGGCCACAGGGTGCGATGGTTATTGTTGTCACCTTAAAAACATCATCCAGTGGAGACCGAACAGACCAGGTGAGTTAACTGTGTCATCAACTGTATTTTAATTGGTCAATTAAGTGCTGAGTCACAACAAAAATCAGGACGCCATGCAGTCCTCTAGGACCAGGGTTGAACAGTCCTGCACTAGAATTTATTTATGGTGACATATAAAACAGTAACATTTATACTATACACACCAGCTCAATTCTATCTAAGCCTACCCCAACTGTCCCCCAATGACACAACAGTTTCATCATATGTTTAATAACAAATATGAGGATGCTTTAACCACAATGACTTTCAGCGCTCTCGTTAAACTCTGTAATCAGTTTGATGAGCACATTAGCTTTTATAGCACAATCCGAGAGGTCAAGAACAAGTTTAAGTTAAGGCCAAACAAAATGCCAAAGATGTGCTCGACTTGCACCAAACTTCATTCGTTTCTTGAATATGACACCATAATTAACAGTATGCAAAAGAGATGTTGGCATCTTCAGTGAGTAACAAAACAAGAGCGTGTTTAGCGTGAATAAAGATCACGCACAATGCAAATTATGATGTCATCAAAAACAACCAAATCAATTAGCAGTCAATTTCAACTTCAGATTATCATTAATCTTCTTTTAGTTATTACATAACAAGATGTTATACAATAATTTGGCATGCGTATATATAAACGGTATTTAAAAATAACAAATTATGCATTTTATTGCTACTTGTGAATGCTGGCTCTTTGTCAAAGTCACCCACATAAATGATAAAAAATGATCAAGCTAATTAGCATTATCTAGCTTAAATCTAAGCAATATTCAAGGTGAACTAAACCAAATCTACTAAGCTGTTATAGCTAAGATCTATCCTTATTTTATGAATCCTGCTATCAAGGGGTTAAACACGAAAACCATAGTCTTTATGAGAAACAAACTGTCATAAAATAAATTTAAAGTCAATGATCCGCAGACGCCAATGAGCAGTATTTTTGAAGCCTATGCGTCACAGACACAGCAAGCCAAACCACTTATTAAAAAGGCGGAAGCCAAGTGCTATAAAGATGAGAGCTTGTTATTTTTCTTTCTGTAAGGCAAACAGCGGAAAAGATCAATGGCTGTGGTGGTTTCATTTGCCACAGCTATGGCACTTTGAGGCGTGCAACGCCAGCCTACAGAAAAGACTTTAAGGACTCCTGGACCTTTTGAAGAGAGTGCCAAGAATAATTTCCCACATGTTACATGTCCCACAAAAACCACATGGGAGACTGCTGTGTTTTAAATACCACTCCTCATTCCTTGCATCTGCCCTATTCCCATCTTAAAGAGAATGGTGAAACAGCAGAAGTGGCAACTATAACCCTTGTTGAAAAGGAAAATGAAAGATTTGGTTGGCTTCAGACTGGTTTTAGCCTCAGTTTGGCAATGGCGGTCAGCCCCTAAGCCGGGTAAGTTGATTTCTCTGCTTTTATCCTGTATTTTAAAATAAAATTGTTGTGTTTTGGTAACAGAGCCAGCCAATTTAGCTAGCTAACATTGATTGCAAATTATGCCTTAATTAGTAATGATTTTATTTGAAAACACAGCATAAAAGCAGAGAAACCAACTTAGCTGGCTTAGGGCCTGACCACTATCGCCCAAGTATGCCATAGCTTACCATTTCTGCCAAACCATGATCATACCGTTTTACATCCGGAGCTCTATTAGCCAATAGGGTAAAGCGATTGCTCCGCTACTGCTCGATATTTCAACAATTGGCGAGGCCAGGTATGATTCTATATTCAGACCATAATTTCTACAAAACAATTAAGTAAGTATTTGGTTACTATATGTTCTAAAATTGACCAATTATATGTCTTGTTACTTTCTAGTAATGAATGCTATGTAAAAGAAAGAGGCATTCACTGCCAAATCACCCTACATAAATACATATTTGAACTAATGGTAGCAGCCATGAAAATGTATAAGTTCAGGCCACTCTATACCAGAGTAATCACAAAGGGTGATTGTGTCCCACTCACACTACCCTCCAAACTGAAATGCCATAATCAGAATTGTATTGTTACCCCCCCATATACACACACAAACACACACACTTGTATTTGCACTTGTTTATGTATTGATTTATTGTCTTCCCCCTAGCTTTTGTTCCTTTTACCCCTTTGTTATAATCATTATAATCATCATCATCATCATCATCATATTATTATCATTATTATTATTATTATTAATATTATTATTATTATCATTCCACGGCCAAAGTCACTTCGATCACATTTCTTCCCCATTCAGATTTTTGGTCTGAACAACAACTGAACCTCTGGACCATGTCTGCATGCTTTTGTGCATTGAGTTGCTGCCACATGATTGGCAGATTAGATCATTGCATCAACGAGCAGGTGTACAGGTGTACCTAATAGTGGCCACTGAGTGTAGATAGGCCTAGTGGGGGGAAATGGGAGATGCCTGAATTTGATGTATCTGGTCCCTTGCGATGAAGTGAAAACAGTTTACAAACACTGACATGCATTCATCTGACAAGGTGCTTTGTTATTATTTAAGATGACACCGGGATTTGAAAATAATGCTTGTTGTTCAGGTGTGCCAGAGGACATTGAACAATAAAATCACTAAACATCTAGCTAGCTGTAATTCTAGCCTTTGAATTGTTGATTTAAACATAATTTAAAGCATTTATTTATTTCCTTACCAATGCATCGCTTCTAATTCCAATCCTGGGATTATGAGTGGCCACAAAACACATTCTTTTTTGTTTCTTTATTATTTCACCTTAAAAACAGCAAAAATATGAAAGATTCAAAACCACAAAGTCAATCTATGGACAAATAAGGCAACAACTATTAATACGTTTTTCAGGGTAAAAGCAATTTGAACTATTATGCCTTAATATACCACTTTTTTAAATCCATAAAAAACCATGAGAGTATTTCTATGAGGATTCTTTCAGCTGCTTTTTAAATCCTTGAATACCCACTTTTATCAACTTTGTTGGCTGCAAGCAAAGGATGTCCTACAATTCATAGCATTTCATATAGCTCAGGCGCTTTCATTTCACGCAGGAACTGGACTGTGATACTGGGGTTTTATTCATTATTTTTCTCTGGGAAAAATCAGTGCAAACATAGGTGTATCATAAGTATTAATTCACAGTCATACCGCGCCACTTAAGGGTCATTTACACTACACAAATTAACAACAGATTATGTCACTCTTGACATTTTGTCCCATAGGAAAGTAAGAGCACTTGTTACACCAGACAGCAAGGTCAACTACAGGCTTGCTTGCTTTTTAAATTCTGATTAGTGAACTATCAAGGCAAATGTTTGGTGAATCAAACAGATTTGCGAGATAAATTTGTAGACAACCTCTGACGTTTCCCTCAACCAACTTAAAGTAATCTTCCCACAGGTATAAATTCACCACGTACCTTTTTCTCATTGTGCTAAGCTGCAACGTAAACACATCTTGCTCTAGCTCACTTTTGTAGTACTCCATAATTTATATTTTCCATACACATACATATTACGTCCTGTGTGTCAATAAAGCTTCTGCTCTAAATGTACTTGATCATTTTTTTACTCCTGAATTTTCCTATCACCAAACACAGTGTCTTTACAGCCAGGCATTCTATCTGCAGGGACATAAAGGAAAGCCTGGCTCGGAAGGCTAGGGTTTGGGTAAGGGATGGTGTTAAGGTTGGGTTGAGGGCTGGGCTTAGGGGGTGGGGTAAAGGTACTGGGTAGGTTAGGGTTGAGTGTGATAGGATAGGATCTAACACGTCTCTCTTACACACACAAACATGCACACTTTTTGTTTCATTTTCAGCACATCAATGCTGCAGTAATTGCACACAGGGGGCACTTCCTCTGGAAAAAGGTACAAATATCTGAGCTCTCACGACGGAAGAGGAGACTGTCTAGAGAGGAAAAAATTGGAATGCCTTTGTAATGTCGGCAAAAATTCTAGTTTGAGGTTTTCCATTCGGTTACTGAGGTTTCTGATATCCTGGATACACAGGAACTGTGCCTGCAGTGGACTGAAGACTGGGCTAGTGTGGAACAATTGTCTTCACCACTGTTTACTTGTTCAACACTATAAAAAAAAAACATTTACACTAACCTCTTCCTTCCCAGTGTTACAGGTATGGTACGCAGATGCCTGCAATGTCTATTGCTGTATTACTGCACTGATCTCGTGCGCTAACTATGATTGTTCCTACCATGTATTAATGCACATCTTGTAAGTCGCTCTGGATAAGAGCGTCTGCTAAATGCTTAAAATGTAAAATGTAAAATGTGCAAGGAAAGAATCCAACAGATGGGGTGAGCCACACTGCTACCCCATCTTCAAGAAAATAGAAAAGAAAAAAAAGGGTAGCCCAGTGGTTAGCGACACGGGCTGGCAAGCAGGGGGTTTCTTGTTCGAATCCCAGGAAGGCCAATAAAAAAAAAACAGTGAACTAGAAACCAGAGGGAGGCTAGTTCACTGCTGAAGTACCCTTGGGCAAAGCACTGAACCCCTAAACTGCTCCAATTTAGGGTGTACTATGGCTGACCCTGCACTCAGACCTCTCTGATGGAATACATATGTGTAGTGGTCTATGTGTGTGTGTATCTTGGAGAGATGTGACAAGACAAATTCCAATTACCTTGTGCAACATGGCTAATAGAGCATATTCCTATTCCTACCCATTTTAACGGGAGTGGGGCTGCCTTGTAACTTCTTTTTTTATTTTTTATTTTACATACTTCAGACATACACACCTTTTGTTAGGTCTTGCCCCTTTGGTAGTTCTGACCTGTCATGGACATGTTCCAAGGGGCGCCCTAAGGGATGGTCGTAGCATAAGGTACAGAAGTGATAAAAACGGAGTATAAAATTAAGCATAGGCCCGACAGTCCCAAATTCAGTGGGCCTTATGCTGTCCCATCCCACCACTAATTGTCCCTTATATAAGCCATCCCTGTAAAAGTCAACATTACCAAATGTAATAAAGATATAATAGGTTCCAGTAGGCACATGGGGAAGGGGGCGGTTTCCGTTTCAAACCTCCCCTGAAATCCTGCACAGTCTGTATGAAATTTCTGGTCTTACTTGTGACAGACATCCTTTTAGGGAAATTACATCGCAGATTCACTAATTAGGTTATCATCTGAATCGCCTAGCGGTGATTAGATTCACGCATCCACATAGTCTATCTGTTTGGCATGAGCAAGTGGCAATGTACAATACTTTTCACTGCCCCTCTGTCTTCATTGATTGACAGGACTCAAATCTGTCAAGTAGTGCGTTTCCAATAACATGTTGTTAGTCAGTTTCCTTTCAAAGTTTTAAAGTATATATATATTTTGACCATACACTTCCAATTGGCTCATGTATAGGGAGGATACATGTCCCTGGAATTGTCATTGCTAGGATTCAGCACTCAAAACTGAAGTTAGTTTAGTCAAGCATGATAAACTTTTTCCCCCGAGCATCTTCTCCAACTTCTCTGAATGTAATTGCTTGGACTTTCACCTGCTCTAATTATTGTGACCAACCTCATTGCGCTACATAATGAACATATAATGAATATGATGGCATTTGATATGGATAGTTGTTATTGACAATTACATTGTTTTGTTTGTGACATACATTTTGGTCAATTGCAGTGTGCCCTCGTTTTCCTGCAATGCAGCATCATATTTGGGGTGGTTTTCCAAAGTACCACACTAGCGCAGGGGACTTTTTCAGAGTAACTTTGTCATCATCTGGGACAGCTTCCATCACAGTGCACACATACTGGAATGGTTTGCGGCAAAGCCATGCATGTCAACGGTGTTCCTCCCACCATATTTACCTATCCTAAATGCTAATGAGGTTTTTCCTCTGCCTGGCACTGGAATGTTTATGATCACCGTCACCGTATGCAGCCTTCAGGGCATGGAAGCGGTCTGTGATTATGCAAATTCAGAGAACTACCAGGCATAAATCTGGCAGACATGGCATTATTTTCCAGTCTGGCCAGCAAAAATATTTTTTTTGTGATATGGCTGAAAATTTGTGGCCAGAAATGAATGACTGAGGAGACATTAGTCAATAGACAAATTTGTTAGCTTTAGTTAAAAATGTCAGCCTTCAGAGAATAACAATTTTGTCAGCTTGACTAAAATTAACCTTTTTGAAGACAACTAATTATTTTATTGAATGTATTTGCAGTTTTGACCAAATTATTCAATTTCGCAAATGTATTTGCTGTTCTGAAAAATGCAACGCAAATGAGTTTTGTGTCTTGTGTCAACTGTTATTAAAATGAATTGTTTTGAAGAAAAAAAAGCATTCATTACACGTGGCATACAAATTAATACACCTGATGTTATAAAAATGTATTACAATCCCTGGAAATTGGAACCTAATGCTGTTTTACAGACTTTTGAATTGCTTTTGTGACAATTCAGATCCCCTCTCTTGGAAATATTTTGAAGCACATTTAAACCCCCTTTGGTTGATATCTGGGGCAGTCAAAAGTACATTTTTCTCATGTGAAATGTTCTTATTGGTGTAGTGGACTTTTCTGTCCAATAGGTGGATCCTTGAGACTATGAAATCAAATTAAACTGGTTGTTTTCCACACCAGTGCCTTCAAACCAAGCTGGGTGCCTAGAAATGGGCATGCACAGGCAAGCATACCACCATCTTGTAGGGCAGGCATGCAAGCTTAAGTGTGCTGGGTTTCTAATGTGTGCACGTGTGTCTTCCCATTATCGTGAATGGGACATTTACAAAAGTTCCAGGGCTGATATCTCTGGAAAGCCTGGCTCTGAGGGCATTTAACATTGACTAGCTGTGCTTTTGCAGTAACGCCTACACTAAAGGGTGTCCTGTTGCAGAGGTGCATATGTGAGCCGAAAGGGATGTGGCAGCTACATAATCATGACAGCTTTTTTGCTCCATCTCTGCTTGTGTGTTGGCTGGATGTGTTAGACATAGACATGTGTGCTCTATGGGTGAGTGGCCACAAGCACCCAAAAGGGCACAGATAGGCTCAATGTGCCACTGCACACCTTTCCACATACAGCTATAATGGAAGGTCCAGGGGGGCTTAGTTTTGGAGCTGGGGGTTGTGTTGTGTGTATGCTGCCCGGTTAAAGGCCAACGCCCATTAGTGAGTAGAGGAACACTAGTGGGCGTGATCCCTGTCGACTCTTCCTCTAAACAACGCTCCTGCCGTTCGTCTACAAGTTCTGCAGTGGGGCCACTCTTCTCTTCTGTCCTGTCACATCGGTATCAACAGAACTATCACCTTCATTAATAAATGTTTCTGGTGGCCAGCCATGACTAAGGACATCAAGGATTTTGTCTCTGCCTGCTCTGTCTGCGCCCAGAACAAAACACATCATCAGCATCCCTCTGGTCTGTTACAACCCCTACCCATTCCCCACCGCCCTTGGTCTCACATAGCCTTAGATTTCATCACTGGTTTACCCGCCTCCAACAGCAACACCACTATTTTGACAGTAATTGATCGTTTTTCTAAAGCTGTTCACTTTATTCCTTTACCTAAACTCCCTTCAGCTAAAGAAACCGCCATCTTTCCCCATCATTAAAATCATCAGCCCCACTGCAGTTAGATTAAAATTACCTTCCACTATGAAAATAATTCACCCCACTTTCCATGTTTCACGCCTCAAGCCTCTTGTCACCCACCCTTTGTGTCCCGCCCCTGAGCCACCCCCACCCCCCCGTCTCATTGATGGTGGAGAGGCCTTCACGGTTAACAAACTGTTGGACGTTCGTCGTCGGGGCCGTGGCCTCCAATACCTCGTGGATTGGGAGGGCTATGGTCCCGAGGAAAGAAGTTGGATCCCATCCCGCTTTGTCCTAGACAAGGACTTGATAAAAGACTTTCACATTGATAGACCTGTGCCTCCTGTGAAAACGCCAAGAGGCGTTTCTTAGGGGAGGGGTACTGTTATGTTCTGCATGTCTGTTCGGTTTGTTTTTGTTCTTTGTTTATTCATTACTCATCATTCTCGTTCGATTCACGTTCTGTTCCCCGTTTGTCATTGTTCCTGTCTGTTTCGAGATCCACTCCTTGTCTTTTGTTATGCAAAATTCTGTTTCGTTTTTTTCCATCTTAGTTTCTAATCTCGTTTTACTTCTTTCTTTCTTTCTTTCTATAACACTTTGTATATATTAGTTAGATGTATATAGTACTAACCTACTAAACTACTAACATTAGGGATTTAGATTAAGTTACTAACATTACTAATCACTAATTATCTCACGCTTCTAACTATCGCTATCATTCTCTCTCTCGTTGTCCTATCCCTGTACGCTTCTCACGTTTCACTTCATTTGCACGCAGATTTCTTTATGCGTTCCTCCCCTTCGAACTATGCACGTGTCTGCCTGCTCTTCCAGGTCGTTTATTGTCTATGTGTCTGTGTTATTCCCAGTCCGTGTCTTTCGTTTCCCCTCGTTATTGTATTAACGAATCCCATCGTTTTCACCTGTGTTCCTACCCCTCTCTCCTCCCAGTCACACCTGATTCCTATTGTGTTTCCCTTCCCTGCTTGTATAAGTTCCGTGTTTATGTTCCTTCCCCGTCAGAACGTTGATCTTCATTCCCTGTGCCGATTGTTTGTAAGCCAGAGTCTGTAGCATTTTCCCGAGACACCCCTTCTGTTTTCACTTCGTGTTTGCCTGCCGATTCTGTTTGTTTGCCTTTTCTGATTTCTTGGTTTTGACTTTTGGATTGTTTGTTGACTACTCTTTTGATTTTGATTTTGTACCTTCGCTACTCTGACTTCTCGTTTTGACCCCTGCCTGAATTAAACGTCCCTTTTTGCCTGATCCTGGTCTGCGTCTGGGTCCTTATCCCGTACCTCACAGGTTGAAACCGTTAGTTACTATCTCATATATCACTATTCACCTAACAGGGGAAGTGTGCAGGGCAAAACATATGCCAATGGTGGGTGTGCAGGTTATCCATCTTTTCAGGCCTACAACTTCTGAGCAAGCTGGAGGCCTGAAATTTGGCACTCTGGACAGGCAGGTAGCAGAACTCAGAGGGGCCTTGGTGTTTCTTCCCCAGTGCAATGGTTTCGTCATTATAGACCTTTTCCAGGTGACTTCATGGACAATATCCACATATTATGTTGTCCAGAGTGCTGCCTGTGCATTCCCGTCATGTGTAGCAATACGCACACAAACGTTGAAGTGTGGAGGTATGGTGGTGCTTGTGAAGGAGATGCACGTTCCTATGCTGACGTTCCATTGGATTACAAAGGGAAACTAGAACCCTATGGTTCCCACAAATTAGTCCAAAGACGAGATGATGTTTTATACGTTTTATTCTTGTTATAAAACTTGGAGAGTGTGCTATCCTAACCTCAGTTCAATTGAACAGAGTCCCACGTGCACTCTGTTTTAACCACAGTTATTTCAGGCAGTCACTTTCGTGGAACTCCCCAGCCACCTCTATGAAGGGGGTCATGAACGAGAACTAAGAGGGCCCAGGTTCAGAGTGACTGTGAGTAGGAGTGATGACTGATGGGGAAGGTTTTGGATAAACTACAACCCCTCCCCCAAAGCTTGCGCATAAATCATCAGCACCCATCAGCACAGATAACCAAATCCGCACCCCCTCCTCCACGAGAACTACGTTCCGTGAAGCGGCTAGTTCCTGTAAACCATCTCTCATGCGTGTGCCGATTTCCTGTAACATGGCTATTCATTTCCTTCCTGTCTACCCCCAGAACACAAGCACAAACTGCATGGCAGGTCCCAGTAGTGTGAATTGTCAAAAACTTTGTTTTATCACAAAAAGACCCCCCAAAACGGACAATTCTGTGGCTGTGGAACCTGACCTCAAAACATTGTTAACTATTCACACCTTTATCACACACTGGCACATGACAGCATGTCTAGACCATGATGTTATTATATTAATGATCTGTAGCAGACCTGGGATAAATACAGAAATATTAAATACCGATCAAATATGCTTTGTGAAAAGTTCCTATGATTTTAAAAGAAATATATTCAATACATATATCAGAAAGTAACCATTATTAAAACTTAATTCAATACCTTTTGTATCTCATTAAAATGATTTGAATGTCAAAGTTAGACGTTGAACATGTATGCTATATAATATTGCATGACACTATAATAGTAGCTTGGAAAAAGTAGTTCTTGTGAACTTTTTGTGCTTAGCAAAAAAAAAAAAAGACATCAGCTAAGATATCAGCACAGCATGTTCAACTTCAAAATGAGCCACATGGCAAAGGGACTTGGTTATAAATTACAGGGAGCTCATTTTGGGAAGCAATTTTGAGCATTGTATCTGTGGGTACATACACTCCCATTGTTTTTGGAGTAACTAAATGATCACCTCCCCCCCCACACACACGCAACTCAATAAGTCAAAGATCTGTATGGTCCCAAAAATAACAATACAATATCCAAGAACCGGACATCTGTACAAGCAGATTTATTTCATTTTTCATTAAACACAGACTACCTTCAGTTGTCTTTCTTTTTTGTGCTAAGGTAGCTATTTGCATCGCAATATACCGAAAAGGGCATTTACAGTCAATTTCTAACACAGAGTTTCTGTTTAGAAAATAAAGAGCTTAAAATTACATTGATATAATTAGTGCTCTCTGCTTGTGTCCATATATCCTATCTCTTCTTATAATGTCATTCATTTAAAATAAAGCATTCATGTACAGATTTACAACTTTGTCTTTAAATGTATCATGACTTCTTGTTTTAACCAATAAAGTAATAAGTTAGTGTTTGATCATAGAAGTGGCACAGACAATGGCATGCTTTGAGGTGCATGGTAGAAGGCTGGGTAAAGTGGATCATTGTATCATGTAAAGTGGATCATTTACACAAATCGTGTTGAAAAAATTGTGTGCTTCCTTAAGGTGATCTCGAAAGCATAGGCTAAATTACATTAACTCCCCCATTAACTTCAAATAGGAAAATGCATTTTATTGCCTAAAATAATCAAAAAAACATCAAATGTATTCAAAATGCTCATTTATTTTTTCATTTTGAACATTTTCTCTCTCAACTTCAAATAGTGCAACAATTGATGATTTATCACAAACATGAATTAAAAAAAGCAGCAGAACAAATTATTATTTATCCTGAACATCATTGTTAATGTACCACTGCTGTATTGCAGAGACAGTGGTGCCTGTGCCCAGCCCAAGAAAGAGGAATGGAGTCTCTGACAGTTGAAAACCACAGTGGCTAAAGCCCTGTGCAAGAAAGGGACCCAGGAAAATAATTCTTTGTTCTAAAGGTTTTTTATATTGATGTTTGTGATAGATAAGCCTGTTAAAACTTTAAAAAATAAATGAGAATTTTGAATACATTTGATGTGTTTTTGATTACTTTAGGCAATAAAATACATTTCCTTATTTTAAGTCAAGGGGGTATTTTGGGGGAATAAATGACCTCTTATAGGACAACGCCATTTATAAATGACGTTACCCTAAATTAAAGGTCAAAGGTCAATAAAATAAATTAAAACAAATAAATTAAAACTTGAATAAAAATAAATACGTGGAATTGTTTCTGGAGTCCAATAGAACAGATTTTTTCTTAAGCAGTATTTCATAATGCGTCCCATAGAGGGATAATTTGGTTTATTTTACACGTTCATGTGTGTACAACCTCTTGCAAGCTGTATCTCAGAGGAGTTTATTTTAAAAAAATTAAAAAATGTTTTTTGTGTTGTGGAATTTGAAATATAGGTAGATATAAAATACCATTAAAATGACTAAACTAATTCAAATAAAATAACATTTCTCAGATTATCTATCAGATTGTTTTAGAGAATGTTCAGAGTACTCGGCAACACTCGGCAACATTTGTCCAGTGGTGACATATTTGCGAGTTCCTTAACTGGTGCAGGGTGACAGCAGGCTGGAGGAAGGGAGGTTAAGTCAAGTACCTTGACTTGACTTACCTGTGATGTAGTCAAAACCTTTGAACAGCTCCTGGTCGTGCCAGGTCAGGGTTGTGGAATCGGGGGGTGGGGTCAGAATGGGGAGCTCCCTGGTGAATTGCTCTTCAAAGTTGCTCACGTCCTCGGGCCCCTGAATGGTTGGCACAAAAGGAGGCTGGATTTTCCTGGCTAGTAACGTGAAATCCATATCCTGTCCTGACCCCTCGGTGGTGGAACAACCTTCTGCAATTGGTCAGGACCGCGGAATCACTTGCGATCTTCTACAAGAGACTCAAAACCCACCTTTTCAGACTCCACTACCACTAAATTCTGTACATCTAGCCAATTATCATCACCACTGCCGACCTGCTCAACACTTCTTGTATATGTATCCCTGCCTTCTCATTTAATCAAAATGTAATTACATTTTTTTATTATTATTACAATTACTAACCTTTTCCTTCCCAGTGTTGCAGGTATGGTACGCAGCTGCCTACAACGATGTCTATCGCTGCATTACTGCACTGATCTTGTGCGCAAACTAAGATTGTTCCTACCATGTATTAATGCACATCTTGTAAGTTGCTCTGGATAAGAGCGTCTGCTAAATGCTAAAAATGTAATGTAAATGTAAGGGGAGGATTTTGGAGGTGAGAACGGTGGCAGCCGATTCCCTATCGAAGGCGCTAAAATGGAAAGATGGCTGACTTACTCTGAAGAAGGATTGATCTCTCACTTCCTGCGCATTTCGCTCACCGACCCAAAGGCGCCTCTGTGGACTCCTGCATAATAGCTGCAGACAACAGAGTATCAGTCACATTAATAAACGTTATAAGATTGAGAGGTTTAAAAGATGGCGAGAGCTTGGTATTAACCCCCTGTGACACTGGGAGAGGTGGAGGGAGGCTGCTGTCAGGTGTTCCTGTTCCCTCCCACAGCCTGAAGAGGACTACAGGGCCTTGGACAGCAGCGGCCTCACTTACAGGCAGGCTCACCTAAGGCTAATGAGCAATCAACTCAGCTGTGAGCCATTGCCTTCGTTAGGCCATTATAAAAGCACAGCCTGCCATGCCTGAGGAGAGAGTTTTCGGGGGATGGAGGCAGAAGTGCTGGGTTTTGTTACTGTTTCCCTCTATTGCATAGTTTTGGATTTAACTGCTTTATTTTCGTGTTTTGTTGATATTATTTTGTAAAAGGAGAATAAATTGGCCGTTGGCCTATCGAACCGTACATCTTTTGTTCGTTCTTTCATCCACTCACCACCTGGGATGGTGGCCACCTCTGCCACCTTACTACACCCCCCTGTCCCGTTCTCAGTTCCTAATGCAGGCTAAATCTGTCATTCTTAGCAACACATAAACATGTCATTACAATATGGAGTCATGGAGGTGGACAGTGGATGGTACAGTCCCAGAAGTCACCTTTTGGATGATCAGCTATTAGAAAACATCAAAAAGAAAACATACAATATTGTTATGAGGTCCTGGGAGTTTTCCCTGACATCCTGCCATCCTTATGAGCTGTTTATTTCTTTCTTGCTGTCTGAATGAGAGAGCCATATCGGGATGCTGATTGGTCGCTGCTCTCTCCAATCAGTAGTGGAGCCTCGTTAACGAGGATGCGATGCACCTGTGGGGGGGCTGGCCTAGCCAGTACATAAGTGCTTCGTAACAGTGTTTGGAGAATGCCTGTTGAAGTAAGAAGTGTGAGAAGTCTAACTAGCAGACATCCTTAGACGGAAAGACCGTGTTTAAACACTCAAATCTCTCTCTTTAATCTATGGTTTCTTTAGTCTGAGTCTTTTACCTTAAAGCAAACTTTATTTCTGTTCTAAGCTGTAAAGCTTTCTAGTGGGTAGTGTCAAAGCGGCACTGCCTTTTTCAGAACCCTTTTCTTTTTGTTGAAGTTCGTTTGGTTGAGTTTGGTTTTTCTATGTTAGTTCCCTCTTGAGCGACGATTTTATGTTGGGAACGTAACATAGTGGTGTTTCTGTCCGGTTTCTTTGTTTAAATCGCCCGGTTTGGGTTGATTTTATTAGTCGCTCTGTTTACTTACACTCCTAAGGAGTTTTAGCCACTCGCAACCAAGTGAAATTAAACTGAAAAGGGAAAGAAAAATATATATATTTTGCTTTTGCACAAACACAACAAGTTACGATCGCATTAAGTTTGCACCTCACAAACAACACCAAAACACTGACTTTATTTCTGTCATTACACTAGCCAAAAGTTCAAGTCATGGCAGCAAAATATGTGTTTGATGTACAGGAATTCAGTGATTCACCTAGTTGGGACGAGATAAGAAAATGTAGAAAAGCGGATCTGATTGAAATAGCAGAAGAGCATAACATTCAAGTCACCTCCGCCAGTACAAAGAAATACATTTTTACCGTGCTCACAGCTGCATTGGTAGAAAAGTCAATTCTCCCTGATGAGGAGGAAGAACCTAAAATCGTAATATCACCTGGAACAGTTTCACCTCCCAGCTCGTCCAAATTACGTGTGCGTGGGCTGGAGCTAAAATTGGCAGCTGAACAATTAGCGGCTGCTGAAAGAGAAAAAGAACGTGCTGAAAGAGAAAATAAACGTCGGTATGAATTAGAGCGAAGAAAGTTAGAAATGGAACGGGAGCGTGAGCGCGAGCAGCATGCAATTCAGTTAAAAGAAATAGAAAAAGCTGAAAAGATAGAACTGGCACAACTCCAAAATCAGTCTCCTGCCTGTGCGCTCTCATCTGAGTTTGACTTGGGTCGTAACAGCAGACTCATACCACCTTTTAATGAAAAAGATGTAGACGTATACTTTACCTTGTTTGAGCGAATTGCCACCTCATTAAAATGGCCGACCGATGTTTGGTCATTGCTCCTCCAAAGCGTTCTTGTCAGGAAAGCACAGAAAGTATATGCAGCGTTAACGTCTGTTCAGAGTGCAGATTATAAAATGGTAAAAGAATCTATCCTTCGTGCATATGAGTTAGTCCCAGAAGCCTACAGACAACAGTTACGTAAATTGCGAAAAACAGAGTCACAGAACCATGTAGAATTTGCAAGGGAACAGGCACGTCTGTTTGACCGTTGGTGTGCTTCTCAAGCTGTCACAGAAATTGAGAGTATGAAAATACTCATACTGCTTGAACAGTTCAAAGATTGCCTACCCGAAAGAGTGGCAACCTACATTAATGAACATCGAGATCTCACTTTAGAAAAAGCTGCCGTTCTGGCTGATGAGTTTGTGCTGACTCATAAAACTACATTCACTAGCAAGACAGAAAACCCACACCCATACACAAGAAATACTTCAGAGAGGTCACATAATTCACCTCCCAGAGACCGATATCAATCACTTTTGCCAAGGTCCAAAGACAAAAACGGACAAAGCTGGTCCTATGACTAGTTTGTCGTTACTGCCGTTTGAAGGGTCATATCCTTGCTCAGTGTCCGACATTGAAACAGAAAGAAAAAGAGAAAGAGAGGAAACCTGTGGGTTTTACGAGTGTTCGTTGGCCAGTTAACCCCCTGGCTGAAATGAAAGTATCTCCTAGACAAGATTTTGGTGGATCAGATTCTTATGAACCCTTTATTTCAGACAGGTTCGTGTCTCTGCAGGGTAGTGATGCTGTTAAGCAACACGTGTCGGTCTTGCGTGACAGTAGTCAGTCACTTTTGTTGGAGGGGATTTTACCATTGTCTGACATTTCTGCCACTGGTGACAGTGTGCTGGTTCAGGGTGTGACGATGGGCTGCATGGAAGTTCCTTTATATAAAGTGAAGCTCGAGTCTGATCTCATTTCGGGTCCCGTGGTTGTTGGAGTGAGCCCTAGTCTGCCAATGAAGGGGGTCTCATTCATCCTGGGCAACGATTTGGCTGGTGGAAAGGTTGTGCCAAGTCCTGTTGTTTGTAAGGTACCCAGAGTGGAGGAATATAATGGGTTATCAGAGAAATACCCTAATGTGTTCCCAGCATATGCTGTTACACAGGCTATGCTTATGAAAATTGCTGAGAGCAAGTCTGATGTCGAGGAGGTTGTAAGCGATCCAGCTGCATTTACACTTGATTTGTCTGAGACATTTATGAGCGATCCAGACCTTGGTAAACCTCCTGAATTAACCTCTCTGGTTGAAGCCCCAAAAGTGAGCGAGTTGGTGGGCTCTGTGAAAAAAGAGAGGCTTCCTACAGTTGACACTTCGATGTCTAGGAAGCAGCTGATTGCTGAACAAGAAAAGATGCTTCTCTCTCCCCTCTCTTTGCTGAATGTCGCCCAGAGGAGGAGTTTGATGAAATTATTGTGGGTTACTTTGTAAAAGATGGCGTTTTGATGAGGAAACGTGTGCCTCATGCCACTTCTGGGCAGGATGGCTGGCCCAGTGTGTCTCAGATCGTCATTCCTGTTGCACTGCGACAAGAGATACTGAGATTGGCTCATGATGGTAATATATGGCAGGCCATCATGGGATTAGCAAGACACATGATCGCATATTAAGAAATTTCTTCTGGCCTGGTCTGAAACAGGATGTTGTTGCTCACTGCAAATCCTGTCATGTTTGCCAGCTGACAGGAAAGCCTAACCAAAACGTGCCGGTTAGTCCTTTGCAACCTATACCTGCGTTCGGCGAACCTTTCAGCAGGATTTTAGTGGATTGTGTTGGTCCTTTGACGAGAACAGAGTGGTAACCAATACCTTTTAACCATCATGTGCGCTGCCACTCGTTTCCCTGAGGCCATCCCACTGAGGAGAATCACAGCTCCCAGTGTTAAGGCTCTTGTGAAATCTTTCTTGACTTTTGGACTCCCTCGAACAGTTCAATCAGATCAGGGCTCGAACTTTATGTCCAATGTCTTTAAGCAAGTGCTACAGCAGTTGGGTATCACTCATTGCCCCTCTGGTGCATATCACCCTGAGTCTCAAGGTGCTCTAGAGAGATTTCACCAGACTGAAGTCTATGTTGCGAGCTTACTGCCTTGAGTTTGAGAGGGGTTGGGACGAAGGCGTCCCTCTTGTTCTGTTTGCAGCACGGGAGGTGGTTCAGGAGTCTCTCGGTTTTAGCCCAAACGAACTCGTGTTTGGACATCATGTGAGAGGCCCTATGAGTTTGCTTAGAGAGAGGATGTTACAGACCGACTCCTCTCCCTCTACACCAAATCTGTTGGAGCACGTTAGCGCTTTTCGACACAGGCTACGCTACACCGTGCCTGTGAATGCGCCAGTAAGAATTTGGAGAAGGCGCAAACAAGAATGAAGGTCTGGTATGATCGGAAGGTACGTAGTCGCACTTTCGATGTGGGTGATCAAGTCTTGGTTCTGCTGCCTGTTCAGGGGTCACCATTGCACGCTCGCTTCTCAGGCCCTTATACCATAAAGAAAAGGGTCGGTGATCTTGACTATCTTATCACCACACCAGAGCGCAGAAAGAAGACAAGGCTGTGCCATGTAAACATGTTGAAGGCTTATCACAACCGTGACGCTTCACCTCAAATAAGGCCAGTGTTGTCTTGCTCCTCTCCTCCTGTGATGGAGAAGTCAGTTGTTGCCTCGGAGGGAGTTGGGGACGGCTTGGTCGTGTCTTCTCGGAGTTTAGTGGAAGGGCGGTTGCGAAATTCTGAAATGCTAGCCTGCCTTTCTGACCATCTTTCACAGCTGAATTCTCAACTGTTAATTTCCGTTAGCCTGATCCGTTAGCCTGAATTCTCAAATTAACAGTCGAGAATTCTAACAACACTACAAAATGGCGTACACACTATATAGTGCACTATATCGGGAATAGGGAGCAGTTTCGAACACAGCCAGGGTATCTTTGCGTTAGCTGGCTACACAAAGCCTAACAAAGGCAATTACGGCTAACCTGTCTCACGACATTGGTTGTCAACTCGCTCTGTCAAGCCATTTTCCAGAGAGCTGATTGGTGAGGGGGCGGGATTATTATAGGATTTTATCCGTTAGCCTGAATTTAACCTGCTCTGGAGCAAGTTAGGTTCATTGCATAAGTTACCATGGCGATGCAACCCAGTTAAAAGGGAGCCACAGTCGTGAGATCAAAAACCCAAAGTTAGCTCGCTAACCCACTAATCCTGTTTCGTGAGACAGGCCCCTGGCGTGAGGTTACGGCTCAGACTAGGTAGACATCGGCTTCTACCAGCAAAGTTGAACTTGAATGGAAACTAATACTGATTATGTGAATGAATTTCTGAATTAACTCAAGACAGTAAAAAGAAAATGTGATTTTTTGTTTACATGCATTTTAATAAACTTAAATGAACATTTGTCATGAATCTTCATTCCACCTGCGCTGCTCATCTGTACACGCGAGTCTGGTCTTTCCACTAACCACTGCATTCTGGACCTGAATCAAGATAAATAATTGCATTGTTTTTCAACCTCAAGGTATCTTTACATTCTTAAAATCCTGGACAAATACATAAACAAGTCATTAATATAGTATGGCATGTTTATTGTTTTCAGAGTTTGACATAATTAGTATAGTTTGCATGAAAATGTTTATGCTTCACTAACCTAGCTTTTGCTACTTAGACATGCTAACATTGCCTAATGATGTTACCTAGCTCTAAACAGAACCTGTAATATCAGGTTCTGCTTAGAGCTAGTTATAACCTTGGTGCAAGTAAGCTGCTATCTCTTCGAGAAAGCTGCAGGAATATCAGCGATGTTGCGTTGTCCTGGTTTGGATGGAACGATCCACGTATTTATTTGTATCTATTGCAGCTAGGTACTAGTAATGCTTTTATGGTTAATACAATCTTGTTACACTAATACATATATCCCTACCTTCCAGATAATAGGTGCTGCATGGCTACAGGATTTCCCCATCCCTGCAATGCAGGGTTCTGTGTGGCTCAGTTGGTAGAGTGTTGGCAATGCTTAGGTTGTGGGTTCAAACCCCACTGGTACCAAATATACTATGCGGAACTGGAACTTGGCAAGTAGAAAACCCAAAGTTCCTGTTTTCTAGTGCCAAAAAAGTACCAAAAGTTAAATGGAATGGAAAAGGGCCCTAAAACTGCAAATGTTTAGCTACCTATGTTCGAATGTGGAAATCGCTATGTTGTTTGAGTAAAAGCCCCCTTTCCCTTCGTATGAATGATGTTTCTATGAACGTATGTCACATTGAAAATGGCCACTGAAAATGTACACTAAAATGTAGCTACCTTTATGCCTAGCGCCACTGTCAATGTATGCTACGGTAGGCAACGTTAGCCTAAATGAGCCTATCACCACTGTAGTCTGACAAAAAAGTGGTCAGTCAGCTAGACAGAGACAGCTGCATTTGGCTAGCGACTACACACAAAGTAGCTATCGATAGATGATCTCTGGAGATGAATAGCATTCGTTAATGCCACTATAATGTACTCTCAAACTACTCAACGTTAACTTTAATTCCAAAAACCTTGTATTTGGAATGTGGACTAAATCGTAGAGGAAAAGCTATATTCAGTATTGCCTTAAATACATTATTTTTTCCCCAATTTTTAAGACAAATGCTGCATTTCTTTTTAAGTATCAGCCTCATAAATCTAACGTTGACAAGTAAATGACGGCAATTATGTGTTAAAGTAATGTCTCTCCAGCATTTTCCGCTGTGCTCGGACATAAAGATCTCGGATCTGCTTCCATTTGTTTTTGCATGTTTCCATGTCAAGGCTTAAAATGTTGGAAATTTTTCGTCAGTTATTCTGGCATGCATATTTGTCTCTATGCAGCGGCAATGACACATCTTAGAGATGCGTGTAGTTGCAGACCAGCTCTGTCAACTCTTCAAAATGTTCCGCCTTCTTCGCTTTCTTCCTGTTTCTTTTCAGTCAGTCGCAGACTGGACATTATAAAAAAAGTTGACTGCTTGTATTATAACCAGATTAATATTAGCTAAACCACATTTGTAACGCTACCGCCTAGTAGCAGCCTGCGCAGACACTGCAGCGGTTAAAGCCTCCATGTATTAATGCCAGAATTATTATTTTTTATATACTGCCCATTTATTTTAGGCGGTCGAAGAAAACACTTAGACAGGCAGGGGAAACCCTGTGGTCATTCAAAGTTACCCTCCTCTCGACAAACTCCTATAGTTTGAATGGAAACATTTGAAGACATGTTCAAATACATAATAGACATATACATTACATTATACATAATTTAGGTAGTAAATTAATTAAACTCATGTATGGCAACATTTTGAATATTTTTTGCATAGGGCCACTATTAACAGAAATCATTTTTAAAAACATTTGTCTTTAATTTCACTATCAATCAAATTCATTTTATTTATTCTATACAAAGCCTAGTTACCCAGTTAACACATTGAATCAGCCCGAGCCTGGCTGAGTTATGGAATATCACTCGAGCCGACTCCAGGCAGAATTCGGTCGGGGGTAACATGATTCTTGGTTGAGGCAATACAGGCTCGGGCCAATTCTGTCTTTTGTGATTTGGGCCGATTATGGCTTCTGCTCGGCATGGGAAAATAATAGTCTAAATAAATAAATAAATTATAGTCTAAGTAAATCAAACCCCCGCTAGTCTATGGTTCTGGGCCGAGTCCGATGCTGACACATCGGACTCAGCCCATGTTAGCTGCCTACGGCAACCATCATCTGTACCGATTCTGGCCAGCGCTCAGCACAGCTGCAGTAGCTACACAAGCTGAAAACATCTGAAAACGAATCATTTCTGACCTCACTCACGCAGGAAATCATCTCTTTCAAAAACTACCACCAGGAAATCGGTCCATCAAAACTAAAACCTTACAGCACAGAAACAGTTTCCCCCAAGCAGTCTCCCTAATGTCCAAGCAGATAAAACGGGTGCGAACTGCTACAATAGCACTTTATAATATAAGATGAATGTGCTATAAAATGTAGGTGGGGCGCCTGATCCATGTACTAATGTATTAATATACTGTCTATGCACTTTGATGTAGTAATAATGTTGCCTATTGCATCTAGTAACAATCTCTCTATTGCACTAGTAGCCCACACTGTCTGTGGTTTTCACTATGTGATTAACCGTACTGCAGCAACACCAATAAACATTCCTACGCACTTGAATGTGAATGACAATAAACTTCTGATTCTGATATCCAGTTCGGTGGACAAGCGCGAGGATATTTTGAAGCTCAAATGAAACTGCACGAGAGAATGTCTCCGTTAACAAAAAAATGAATGTCTCATTTGTTTTTAGTCAAAAAGAATCTACACTGACTTTTCGGTCGACGCTGTTCGTCAAATTCAGTAAATCTGTTAGTTGCCTTACCTGGTTCTGAGGTAAGTTAGCAAATGTTAGCCAGCTAGGCTACGTTATGTAACTCCACAGTTTGCTAGTTATAGCCAAGTCATATAAAGTCCTCAAGAAGCTAATGGGAATATGACTATAATGCTGGCTTAATGGTGGCTGGTAGTGTAGTATAATCGTTAGGGAACTGGGCTTGTAGCCGAAAGGTTGCTGGTTCAATTCCCAGCGCCTGCTAAATGCCGAAATGCAATGTAAATGCTTAATCGATATACAAAGATAATGTTTAATCTGGCCGCATTTCCTTTACATAATGTTAAACGTTACGATTGAGTCAGCAGAAGTTCATTAAATAATTAACGATTCGTTCCCACAGTTTGCGACTTGAGTCTAGCTCAGCGAGCTAAATCGCTCTCTTGTCGCGTCGAGATCCCTCGGTTCGAAACTCAGTCCTGGATGAATCTTTTCTTTTAACTCGACTGTCAACTAATATATTTATCATACTCTTGTTCTAAAATAGGAGAACATAAAATGGGATAACAATATTAGAGACTCAAACTGGGGTCGTGGGCAGATGGTAGCCTACCCCTATTTTCCCCCAGATCTCTCACATGCGCATTTGCCGCTATCTGGCAAGGCAAATGGTTAACAGTGACGGCATACAAAGTTTCAGTTCTTAATAGGGTTTAATATTTACATAACAATATGAAGAGCCAACAAAAACCTCTGTATATTAGACTATTCTAATTTGAGTGTAGTGTAACCCTTCGTTGATACAAGTAGAATTTACCTCAGGGTCAGATATGATATTATAGGACTGTGTGTTTGTGAATCAATCAATCAAGACACAAGACGGTTTCAATTTTATATAACTATATTGTATTTAAAAACCTAGGCGTAGAACAACAATATTTACCATCATTAAGATGATACGAATTACCCGATACATATTAGTAAGTACAGACATGAACCTCACAACAATATTCGGCAGCGCTGTATCCCCAGTTGTGCACAACTCCCAAAGGAACAAAATAATAAACGGGAAAACCTTTCGTCGGGGCCCGTAACTGGAACAGTCCTACGTTAAAATCCCGGAAACACTTTGTGGCTTACAGTTACCAAGTTCACCCGTTGCGGGTGATACTCTGTCGAAGATGGCTGGTTTCCTCAGGATGCGGAGCGCTCTTCATTCCCGTCCAAGGGGTGAATGGCGGGATGGTCTGCTCGAGGAGCGAAATGGCTGGATGATGCAACCTTGATGCAACGGAGCTGATATAGAAAAGGCACCGCTCAGCTCTTGCTCACAGTCAGAATACTCTACAGACTGCCAACTAATTCAGGATATGCTACAATGAAATCCCCAGTTTAGCTGCTACTGTACTATACATGTTATGTTTGAACTTAACAACCCGTTACTCTCTCACTCACCACCTGTATGGCATTTGTAATAAACTTTCTGAAGTACCTCAACCTAACTAAACATTTATTACAGCATTTCCGAGGTACTTCAACCTAGGTGGACATTCATTTTAAAAAATCACAGTGTATCAAGAGATTACGTTTGTGTTTGGCGGCTAATGCGATCTGCACATGGCATGATAAAAACTCAGCCGTAAACCAGCCTCTCACTCAAAGTTGCAAGTATATCCATGAATAACAATACTTCATCCTTTACTTGCGGAGAGTTTAAGTTAGCATATTAACCCAGGTCCCAATGCCTACACTTGCTTACCTGATATAGAAAAGGCACCGCTCCGCTCTTGCTCACAGTCAGAATACTCTACAGACTGCCAGCTTCGCGGGATATACTACGATGAAAACCCGCCCACGCCTGACCTTTATCGTTGACCTTTTCCTTCCCGCCCTTTTACTAGGGCCGTACCAACTAAGCAGACAATTGGACCGAACCACTTCTATATAATAGGGGGGTTACATTCTCCCCTACTTAAAACAGGTCGTCCTCCACCTCTAATTGAAGGGACATAACCTGACCAATAGGATACCTGACCAAAGGTTCATCCTATACATTGCCTGAGGAGTTTGTATTGCTCCTGAAACATAAGACTCAATTCCTGCAGTATTTTAAAAAGCTGTTCTAAACCTGCACTTGACACTGATGCTGTGACACACTGGCAGTGTACATTCGATTTTCCCCCTAGATCATAAACCTCCAGTCTTTTTGGAAGACCGCGCTCCCGATGTGACCTGCGGGGCAGAATTGTCTCTTGCTCTGGAGACACAACTGCATCAGATGTCTCTCCTTCATCAACATGACTACCATGTGCACCTTCATTCCTTTCCTCTACGGACATGTCACCCTCAATGGCTCGATCACTTATGTACTCCAAAGATTCACTTTCCATAGCCACAAATTCAGGCGCATCTGGATTCAAAGATGCTGAACTATCCTCCAAGACCGTTCCTGCCCCCCTCACTAATCCTCCATGTCCATTTCCACACTGGGTCCACTGCTCCGGGTCTGACTGTAGTGAGCCCTTTGCGTTCCACTACTCTCTGCATGAGTGTGTGAAGGCGATGTAAGTAACCTGAGCATTTCTCTCCGCTATTCTGATGAGTCTCAATAAACTGGATGTATAATTCTTCACCATTGACCACACTACCATAGGCCTTTTCCAATACTATGAAATAAGCTTGTGCATCTGCAACATCACCAGCATATAATGCTGTGTTGAGAGCAGGGGGAAGAAGACTGTCTAAAATTTTACGCCGTTTATCGTTTCCAGATAGCTCGGGGTCATTCATCACCTGTCTAGCCTGCACTCTCCAAGTTTCAAAATCCCCTTCCGTGTTGGGTTTCGGGGCTAAACCTGAGAATGTACACACTCGATGAGATTTGTGATATGTGAAGGTCTGCTTATCCTGTTTAACCACGTGCTCCACAATAACCCGCTGCACCTCTTCAGGAATGCTACTATAAACCTTATGGGGCATGTTTGGACTATTACCCCCAGTAGACTGATCCAAATCAAAAGTAACTCTGGGAAGTGGTGTGGAGGTGGCTAACAACCCTTGGGCCCCACTCATCCCAGCTAGACGCGCCACCGCCCGTTTACTTATCTCTATAACATCACCCTGGTGGGCAGCAGCTGCTTTATTAATATTCTCCTGAGCTTCTCTTACCATCTCCTGAATAACATCAGTGAAAAACTGATCCGAGACGTAGGATATACTACGATGAAAACCCGCCCACGCCTGACCTTTATCGTTGACCGTTTCCTTCCCGCCCTTTTACTAGGGCCGTACCAACTAAGCAGACAATTGGACCGAACCACTTCTATATAATAGGGGGGTTACAGTAGCACGTTTTCTTACCAAGTCTTCTGAGCAACTCTCAGTTTGCAGAAATAACTCGAATGAGGGTTAAGCGTATCAATAGACTTAAAGTTTGGTGTGAACGCAGCTGTGGATAGCATAGCGAAGGTTACCTGCAGCTACGTTAAGTTCATCATTGTGAATGCAGCTGAGAATAAGCTAGCTAAGGTTACTTGTAGCTACGTTAATTTCGTCATAGAAAACTATAATTTTAGTGGAATGATCTTGCAACAACAACAGCAGCAAAATATAAACAGTTAGGCATATTGCCTGTTTCCATGTGCTAGTGGGTGTAAGACAGCTGGAATGAGGGTTGGACGCTTTCCTTCATTACTATAGGGACTCAGTCAAACCCCGCGGGTGTTGGACAAAATAGAGGAAAATAGCGTTACTATCTAGCCACGACCTCAAACTGGGAACCAATTAAAACTGATCGTTGTAAATTATATTGTTGTCCCCAATCTGATCTCTCTGGTGTCCCTTAGCCCAACCATAAAAGCAGTGATCTCAAACTATCACAAATTTAATGAGCATGGCTAGCTTCAGCAGAAAATGGTAACAAGCTCATGCAAGTCCCTGTAGTGATAGCTAGATAGCTACCTACCTAGCTACCAAACTAAAGTAGCTGCCCTTAACGCAAAGTCAGTGTAATTTATTCATCACCTAAGATCAATTTTGTAGCTGGCAACGTAATTTTAGATTACGTTTGTAAAATATGATCACAGGCGATCACAACAACCTAAAAACCATCCATTCACATTACGCCCGTTTCTACTCAATTTTGTATTTGTCCCCATCTGTCCCCATCTTGATTTGTGTTGCGGTAAATGGTATACACTGTGAAAATACAAAAACATTTAAATATGTAGAGGGCACAAGGTCATTATTACATGTTTTTTTCTTATGTCCCTTGCCTCCACCACCTGTGTTAGATTCACTTAAAGGACAGCCCCAACCCACTGCTGTAAGCTCCAAACCAAACACCCTCTAGCCCTTTACCAGACTAAGTGCATATAGCCTCGAAGCAAAAACACAATCAATACGGGCCTATCTAGCACAGTGTCACAATAGAATATGCACACACTGTGACGTGATGTTATCCCTCTCTTTCACAACTTGACTGTGCTCATACTAAGATAACATTTTGCTTCTATTTATGGCAACCACATTTTAGAGCACTTAGCTGGTGATGTCAGACATTGCGAAATTTTTCTGCTTCCCCCTTTGAGAACCATCTCAATGTCTGTGGAACTTCTAAATAAACATGAATTAACTTCATATACTCATATACTTCATTAACTTTGAACTTGAGGAACAATTGGAGATTCCTCAAACAGCTTATTCCTGAAATGGTAGGAATGAGGTGGTTGAGGAAAACAACTGTGATTGTGATGACTGATGAGTTTTTTGAGACAGTGATGGATATCGAAGAGGTGAAAGTGAATCATAACAGGAACAATCATAGTTTGCGCAAGAGATCAGTGCAGTAATACAGCGATAGACATCATTGCAGGCAGCTGTGTACCATACCTGTAACACTGGGAAGGAAAATGTGTATTAATGCACATCTTGTAAGTCACTCTGGATAAGAGCGTCTGCTAAATGCCTAAAATGTAAATGTAAGTAGTGCAGTGTAATGGCAGGTATTAGATGGGCTGTATGAAGTAGTGCAGTGTAATGGCAGGTAACGAGCAGTTGTGCTCTACAACTGACTCAAGCCTTGCATGGGGACGCCCACAATTCCGGAGCCAGAGGCTCTTGTCACAGAGCAGGAAACGGAACTGATTATTGATGACTCTGTTGCACCAAGCCACACCCGGTACCAACCCACATGCAGGGGCTGCCTAAGGAAAGAGCAGCGGCTGTTGCCAGGTGCAGGGGCGGACTTTACCATTAAGCAAGGTAAGCAACCGCCTGGGGCCCCCAGCAGCCAAGGACCCCATGAAGGGCCAGATAGCACATATAAATTAGATATAAACTGATGTTTCAATTTTCCAACTTATACCCTCCAAAAAAATCATACACAAAAATGCACTGAGAGCGCTTATTTGATCAGTGTCTATGTGCCCCCGCCTCACTCCAGACTACAGTGGACTATTCCATCACCACAGCCTGCAATGGAAAGCATTCAATGGGGCCCAGGTCATCGAGCAGAGCCCTCTGCGGTAGAGCCTGATCAAGATCTGGGACATAGACCACAGAGAACTGTTCTGAGGCCAGTTTGGCAAGATGATTTTGTTATTGATGCTGTAAAAGCTGACAAGGTATGTGTAATACCACAAAAACATGCACAACATTTGATGTTATTGTCAAATTATTATTTGAAAATACCTACTTAACAGGGTGGAATGGAGCATAACAGGGTGGAAAGCAATACCAGGGTGGAACTAATGCCAATAATGAACAAAAGGTTTAAACAATGAAAGATATTTTATTAACTTGGTAAGTTCATTACATGGTCATTCAAAAGGTTTTAACAGCATTTAACTCATAAATAAGAATACTGTACACAAACCCTTAAACAGTGCTCCTGCCCCCCCTCCCATATGAATACATGAACCTTGAAATAGTGCTCCTGCATGTGCCTGACATGGCAACACACTTATCACTTGGTGCATTTTCATTGTTCCTTTCACAGCAGTTAAAGGGGGTACCTGAGAAGAGAATTGACAATAATTGTCGTGGTGTAACTTTTGTGTGTGTGGGTTATCAATGAAGGTCTTTTTTTAAATCTGAGTATAGAACACTTCAGTCTTTTTATTCAGGTGAGTATAGAACACGTTTCAGTCTCTTTTTCAGGTGAGTATAGAACATTTTTCAGTCTCTTTTTCCAGGGTCACTGGAGGATTCCCTCACAGCAGTAGAGACGTGTCTTCTCTCTGGGTCTGCATCACGCATGACCTGTAGCACTGCTGCATTTGAGCAGCACTTAGTGGTGGTGTCATTCCCTAGCAAATGCATACCATTTTAATATCTTTGATTTATACATTTTATATATTTTTGCAAATTACATTACGATTACTAATCACAATTATATATACATTACAAATAGTATACATATGTAATTCATAGGTTGTACTGTAGGTTCATACACCTAACAGAGTGGAACTTAACAGGGTGGAAATTTGGGGCCTAAGTTAGCCATAGTTCTGTGAGTGATCAAGATTGAGCTAGCATGATGGCGAACACATGAAGAGGATGTTAACTTTTATATCAAACATGTTTTGAAATAATAACATTTGATACATTTTCTCTATAACAGGGTGGAAATTTAAGAGTAGGACAAACAGATTAACATCATGAAACTTTGAAAAGCAGGTAAAACCAAGTGTTGATACTTACCTAACTTTGCACCTTTGTTTTCACGCCAAGAATATTGATGTCAATTCTGGAATGTGATGTATTGGTAGGAATAGGCAGTTTTTTTAGTTTGTAGGAGAAATACTACAAACTAACAGGGTGGAACATGATTTCAGGGACACACAGAACATCCTAAATAAAAGAATAATAAATATACTAATCATGGAAAAAATTAGAGATTTTAACTAAGACTATAAAATAATGAGGAAAGATTTTGAATATTTTATTATTTTATGGCTTATATTTATTGTAGAAGTTGACAGATAGCAACTGGGGACATGGCAAAAGCGCTTACATCTACTGAAAACATTTTACATTTACATTTTAAGCATTTAGCAGACACTCTCATCCAGAGCGACTTACAAGATGTGCATTAATACATGGTATGATCAATCATTGTTCGCGCAAGAGATCAGTGCAGTGAGGAGAGTAGAGGGGTGACGTGCGTGAACTTGGGTTGATTGAACACCAGACACGTGGCAGCATTCTGGACCAGTTGCAGTGGCTTGATGGCAAGGAATTGCAGTAGTCCAGATGTGAGATCACCAGGACCAGGAGTTGTGTGGCCTCTTGGGTGAGGAACGGTCAGATCCTCCGGATGTTATGGAGGGAGAATCGGCAGGTCCGGGTGATTGAAAACACAGTGGTCAAAATGCATAAAATTCCTTTGAGATCCATATTTTTGTGTCTTTATGGTAAAGAAGACCTAAACTTATAATTAAAGCCCTTTGGAATCCACATTTTACAGAAAATACGAGATATAAGAGATATTTCCTGGGGACAGAAAAGACACCGGATAGTAGTGATGACCCAGTAGCACCGTGACTGTAAAGTCCTGCAATCGATTACCGAGTACACGAGGGCCGCTCGCACTGAGGGAATCCGTTTATCTTGCTCAGACCGAGTTCCCAGCCGCACTGAGTAGCCAGCCGCCCTGGTTGTCGGCGTTGGCTGGGGAAATGGAAGGAGTAAGCGAAGGATTAACGTACTCCCGGTCTGTTCGCGTACCTTACAGTGATGTTCTACGCCACCATCCTAACTGGAAAGGATATAGAATACTTTGTGCCATATCAATCTTTAAGGCTAAGGTGATGACATCGTTGCATCTCCGGCCATGATGAGGTAAAACCGGCAAAACAGGAAAATAAAAAAACAACGCCAACAAAATAATGATAATAACAACATGAGGTATACCACAAGCGTCTGCGTATGCTATGCGCTGACCATTATTAACGTAGGCTACTGTGCGAGGCAAGATGCAAGATATGCAAGATCCGCAGAGACGAGTGCGTTTTTATTGCATTTGTCTGAATAACTAAAGTGAAATGGTGAGCTGATTACTTGTTGCAGAGGCGCGGGGACTGTTCTCGTTACTCCGCAGGTGCATATTGCGTTTCACAGGGACAATAATCGTGCATCTTCATAATGTGGAACTAAACATGCACCGCCTACCATGTATTTTAAAATCGTATATGCCACTTCTGGCTGTTGTGGCATTCGTTCCAAAAGTTCAATTTACCAAGTACCGTAATCGTTCATCCAGACGTAAGCATCGGCACGATTCCTCAACTGATCAGATTTTACATTGACAGTGTTTAACAAATATACACTGAGCCTATATAGATAACGGCTATTGGTGGATTCGTATTCTCATAGCCTACATGTTGGCTAGCTACAGTAGCCCATACTCTGCGTTTCTGTCAAAAGTCCCCAAAAATCCCGACGCATTAAATGTACCTCGGTTGAAAAATAGGCTGTTCCCATTTTCATTTTCTTGGGCTAATTCCCAGTGAACCAGTGAATCCAGTTTTCTCTCTTTTGTTGGCTGGCTATCGCTTCTTTCCAATCAACGTATAGTACAGTCTCAAACCTTGTATGTAAGGTTACGTCAGGCGCATATTGCTAATGCAGAAACAGAAAGCGCCTCGTAACAGGTGCGGGGGTCGTGCGTGAAGTGGGAAAAGTTGATAGGCTAGTTTTGTTCAGAGGAAGTAACCAAACTAATGCACAACACTCGAGGTGCCTTTTTGTTAACTAGCACACACTTGTTGAGGAACAAGCTCGTTTCCTGTTGTTTTTAGTGTGAAATTCGTATGGCAAGGCTTCATAAAGTAACTCACAGTTCCTTCAACTTTTAAAAAACGCGTTCCAAATTCTAGAGAGAAACAAGTGATCATTCAAAATGACGCACAATTAGGCTCTTGTGCTTATGGCAATACAACAAATTAAGAAGAAACGACAATATTTATATTTTATTTGTTTTTGAAACAAACATCTTGAAAGGGGCCTGTCACAACATCTGTAGCATTTCAGCTGTTGGGGTGCGTGGATAATCACTTGTTGAGGAGAAACGAAGTAAGGTAAAGCTATACATTAATTGTGATTCATTATAATTTTATTGACAGGTTGATTAATCGTGTGCTCGAGTGCTTTAAGTCACGTAAAAAGCGGGATAACAGCAAATTGTTGTAAACGTCCATACTGACTTGAAGAACTTGAATTGCCTTCAGGAGATATCAGGAACAAGAGGACCGAATCATAGGCTGTTAACTTATGTGTGCTTGGCTGCCACCTGTCAGATACTGGGTAGACTATATTTGATTGGAAGGGTCAAAATATTTGAGTAATAAGTCATTACCCGTATTCGTTTAATTCAAGCTCCTGCATAATATGAAACAACCTGTCCAGAAGTCGATATTCTAACTTGGTAATACAGTATCTGGTATCGAAAACTGAATTAAATGGACGGGAATTGAAATTAGAAAATGTAATGATGAGATGACCGGTTGTTGGAAATGACCTAATGACTCAAGAATAATGTCAGTGGAGTTTTCGTAGTATTCACCTTATACGGCAGAATAAATCAACTTTATAGAGCGGGATTTCGCCAACTCGGTGATGGGGACCCACTGTGTATGCTGGTTTTTGTTACAGCCAATCACTTGATCAATGAAAGTTGTTGAAACGTCTTCCATCATTTATTTCCCTGGAACTTATATTTTAACATATTTCAGGTCTGACTCGTTGCAATTGCTTCGTCATCGAACTCTTAACTTTCCACAAATGGTTTAGTTTCATTGATCAGTACTGATTAAACCTGTTACCAGCCTTATTAATTAAAAACGTACCTTATTTCTAGAGAAACCATGTGTCATATAGCATATCACAGAAAATGAAAGCATTCGTTGATCTGATTTGAAGTCCTGGGATTTTTTATTTGGGATATTTATTATTCGTGGCTTGCATAACTGTTTTTCATATAATGTGGCCTTAAGAGGGTAAGTAATCCCTCAATAGACATTAAAAGTGTAAATGGTGGGTCTCTGATAGCATAGCGGTCTAACGCACTTGTTTACGAGTGTGAGCTGCCTATCACAGTCGCGGCCATGCCAGACCGGCCCTGGCGGGGAGCCCCGATCGAGGGCGGCGTTTGGCTGTCCGCCCCAGGGGGAGGGTGAGCCGGCACGAACTAGCTGAGAAGCGTGTAAGGGTGTCTCCAGAACGTGGGTGGGCGCATTCCGTCTCAGAGAATTAGCTTACCTTGTAGAGACGGGCGGCAAGTTTGTGTGGGGAGGGCAAATTGAAATAAATAGAGAGCATAATTAGCCACTAAATTGGGATAAAAACGGGGGGGAAATCAGAAGCAAAAATAAAAATCGAATTAAATTCACTGCTTGTTACAATTCAGAGGTTGCAGTTACAGTTGGGATGAAAACCAACATAAACAGTAGGTCCCCCAGACCGAGTTTGAGGAGCGTTTGTGGAAACGGGTGTCTAGCAATCACCACCTTTCAGTGTCTCCCCTGAGATCTTTGTGCATGCTGTCCACCTCCTCCTCAGCTCATGTTTTACGAGATTATTCAGTATACTGTAACACTTTAGATTTTCGTGAATCTGTTTCTCATCTGTATTTTTCATCTATTAATCTATTGTAGGACAATCATCATTGTCATTGGTGGTGTTTGAATATGGCGAATATCGATAAAGTTTCATTTATTGAGGTGCGTGGGCTAAAAGTAAATAATAGAAACTTCAGTGCAGTATTTTGTTAGGAGTCTCACAATCATATTAACCGTTTTAGATTGTTTGGTATTAATAATTTTTCCAATTAGCCTTTTGTGGACTACAATAGTAAAACAAAATCACTATACTTATTTACTGATGCAGAATTCCTTATGAAATATTTCCTAAACCAGTTAAGAGAAACATCTGCGTATGGACTATGCAAAGAATTTAGCTCCAGCTTATTGTTCAGCTTATTTACTGTTTTGTCTTTACATCTTGTGATTATTCAACAGTAGGATATTTGTGAGAAGAACAAAAAAAAAAAAAATATATATATATATATATATATATAAAAAGTAATACATGCATTTACAAATGGTTAATATTCTCATGATATATATGTATGTATTCATGTACATTGTATCATACCTTAAACATCAGGTTAAGTGGAATTTTAACAAAGCTGATATTGAATTTAAAAAAATGTTTTTTTTTGTTTTTTTTACATTTCAAGTTTATTAGTACCTGTAATCAGATGTGTAAATTTGGGACTCACAGAATGCTTAATTTATGACAAACAGTTCTGCAGTTTTCTGCAGAATCTCTGAAAACCGTAGTCTCCTTAAACAGATTCTTATCAAAGTATACTCTGCACTGGTTAGTGCACATGCAGATGCAGTTTATAGTCATATATAAAAAAAGGGAACCCCTGCTTTCTGTGTTCATACGAGACAGGGACTGATATTGGAATTGACGCTGAGTGCATGAGATTATAAATGGTATGAACTGTATCAAAGACAGGACTTGAACCTCTTCTCTGATGGGATAGACTGTCTCCTACACCGTTTTCACCCTTAAGAGCAAACTTTCCTCCTTTCGCACTCAACACCAGTGTGACTGAAATTGAAGGAAAATACAGTAATCCAGGTATGCTTTTATTCAACAATAACTGACCTGATCCAGCACTAAGCAGACATTTAGGCATTGTGTCAATGCACATGATTCATGGACTTTTATCCATCTTGACTGTTTCTGCTCAACAGTCATACTGGTTATTGTGGTTTCTTATGTACTAAGCTTGTTTGCCTTCAGGAAATTAACACGGCATAAAATTATGTTAAAGTAAAAATAAAGACACATTATTTTCTCGCTCCTAGAAGGCGCACGTGTAGAATCTCGATAAAGAATGTGTCAAAAGTTGTTGCTACACTGAGTGAATGATGAAGGTTGATCTTCTAGAAGGTAATGGAAAGTTTAAAAATCGCCAATCCCACATATTTGAGTGTCTGCACTACCAATGACACCAATGAGAGAAGACAGGGACAAAACCAGGATTTCAATGGAGTCTCCAGTGACACAAAATCTACATAGTCGTCTACCTTCAACTTTCTGCAATTATAGAAGAGGCGATTTACCTGAAAAACAGGAATGTGTAAGACCATCCCCTTTTTAAAAAAGGAAGGAAAAAATCTTGCTGTTTGTTCTCATCCTTTTGTTTTTCCCCCCCTTTTTTTATGCGAAAGATGTTGCGTAACATTGTTTTATTTGTAATGACTTCAGGAGCCGTTCTCCCTTTTACAAAAGAGAAAATCACATTGAGCTCTGCTTTGTGTGGCCATGACTGTACCCATGGCCAACACAGCCTTGGTGGCTTAGTGTGCATCGTTAGCTTTCAGAAGGCCTTCAGGAGCTTCCCTGCTACTTTAAGGTCTGCTTTAAGACTTTAAACCCAGGGCACAGAGAATATGGCTGTTCCCATATATTGAAAATATATCCATATTAAAGAATTTAACTTTTCGGGCCTTCATTTGCTTGGTTCATTTCTCAACTGGATGATGCATTTGTCCCACGAACCTGACTGTGTATAGTTACATTACAGGCATTTAGCAGACACTCTTATCCAGAGTGGCTTACAGTTTACATTTCCTTACAATCCATTTATACAGCTGGATATTAACTGAAGAAATTCAGGTTAAGTACCTTGCTCATGGGTACAACGGCAGTGTCCCACCTGGGACACTGCCGCCTAAATATAGTGTTCCCTGCACCCCATTCCTGCCTGTCCTCCCCCCTTATGCGACTGAGAGACAAGCCTTCAGTTGAACAAACAGATGAATGGTCTTATCCAAGCGCTGTCAGTATTAGCATTTTGCCAAATTTGTGCATTTCCAATGCCAGGACAAATTATTCATAAAGCAAAAGGAATGTTCCAGACTAGTGCTGAGAAGTTGAAATGGAGTAAATTTTCAGTTAACCCTGTAGACAACCCTGTTGGCACATCAGCTAGTTGTCATGTTTTAGGTGACTAACTACATAAATGTTCCAGACTCAAATACACAATAGTTAAGGCTGCCCTTCCTCAAGCCGAATAGTCCAGATGCTGTGGTTTTTGGGACCTGACCGGTCAATCGAGTAGGGAAGCTGGACGTGAGCAGGAAAGCTTTGACATGCCGAAACCTATACGCACAGTAGCATTCCAGTGATAGCCATATTGGACAGGGGAGGGGGGTGCCATTCAAATCTTCAAACTTCCTTACCAGCAAACAAAGATAAGCAAAATACAGAAAAGCTTCTTTTTTTTCCACCAAATCCGTGCTTTGACTGTTTGTTTTTTGAAAGAAGTAACAAACATTTGCACAGATAATGAGAAGTTGGTGGACCGGATTGTGAAAACCTTACTTTATACAACATAATAACAGAACAATTGTTTAAGTAGAATTATAAACTGTAGTGCAGTGTCTTTAAGTATTCAAATACATGCAAGTATATCTAATTTCTTGAGATTGCGGTGACATGATGATGTAAATAACTACATAACCCGTGCAGTTTTGGCTTTGATCTTTGAAGAGGTGTCTATCTCAGTACTATGCACGCACACACACACACACACACGCACAGTGTTTCCACTCTACCGTTTGTATGAATCTTCACCAAAGATTGCGGTAATAGTTGGCCCTTTTTAAATGTCATTCTGGTTTAGATGTTATCCTCATGGGAGAGTGTACTCATTGAAAGCTCAAAGGCTCAGCATGAATTTCACCCTTGTGTACGTAGTTCCACAAAAATACTTTTTTTTTTTTTCTTTCTTTTTTTCTTGCAACTGAAAATTTGCCCATTAGGAAATATAAATGAAACATTCAGCCAAATGTTGACAAAAACTTTTTCAGACTATTTTTATATCAGAAAAGAGATTTTAAAAGGTTCTGGTACAAACTTTGTGGGCATTTCACTTGCTCGCACTCATTAAAGTGTTACATTTTCATTAAAATAGTGACAAATTAGTGGTCTCCATTGTTTCTAGTAAGCACAGCCCACCAAAGATTCATCATCACTATCCTTTGGTTTAAATAAAAATAGTCTACTCTGACTGTCTCTTACTTGATAAGACTCACCTAAACTGTCATAATCGACACAAGCCGTAATACGACATGGACCGTAATACATATCTCTCTTATATCCTTCTTGCAGTGTGCTTCTGTCTCATTGTCGGAGGTATCAGAAGCACCATGGAGACTTTATTCAGGGCATAGACACTGTTTGGACCTGTAAAGGCTGAGCAAACCATGTGTTTTTCAGGTCCTGGTAACCAGGTCAGGTTTGTGCTAAATCTGCATTTTAATAATGGGGTCAAGACGATGCGAAAGCCTAGAATATTTGAGGGTACATGTGGTGCGGTGTGGTTTTTTGGGATACCTTTTTTAGATGTGCAATGCCCTCATTTCTGCACTACCAGATTCGCGGATCTCTATACTAATCAGCTCTTTTCTCCGATTCCCACAGCCCTGCGCCCCTGAATATGGAAGCGGAGGCCTCAGATGGCAGTGTTGCCAGTAAGTTGACGTTTAATCATTTCTTATTAGCGCTCTTAGCTGGCACCGAAACTGAAACCCAGTTCTGTTAGATAGTAGACTGGGCTGGCCAGGCGCACTTTGCCTTCAGGTGCGAAATGCATCACTCCCCTGATTCTCTCATGACCTTCGATTGGATTAGTAATCACTGTGAATCATGGGGAGGTTCTCCATGCTCTGCAGTGTAGTCATTGCGCTAGGAGATGATGCACAGGGCTGACTTGAAATGCAAATTCTCAGGGCTTTGCTTACAAAGTGAATTGGTGAATTTTCAGACAGTGCAACATTACTGACAAATAGGGGGGGGGGTTACCCCTCACACACCTCAGCTGGAGTGAACTTAAAAGACGGGAGAATGAGGAACTAGAATGGTCAATGATTTTTTTTCTTCTTCTTTTTTTCACCCTCTGAAACGCGTGCAGTCAGCTGTCACTTCTCTTTTTGCGGTCAGTCGTTGCAGTGTGAGACTGTAGCGCCTCCGGTGCAGGCAGGCTGCAGGCCTCTGATCGACCGGAGCAGGCTGTGGACTGGGTTCTAGGCTGTTGGTCGGGTCCCGCTTGTGGGTCGTGAGAGGGGTTGAGTCGGGCCATAATGTGGGCGGCTGTGTAGTGTAATGGTTAGGGAGCTGGGCTTGTAACTAAGAGGTCGCCGGTTCGATTCCCAGGTGGGGCCACTGCCGTTGTACCCACGAGCAAGGTACTTAACCTGAATTGCTTCAGTAAAAACATCCAGCTGTATAAATGGATTGTATGTAAAGAAATGTCAATTGTGTAAGTCGCTCTGGGCGAGATAAGAGCGTCTGCTAAATGCCTAAAATGTCAATGTAAATGATGGATGCGCATGTGGGGGAAAAAAAAACCAGAAAAAAAAACTTACTGTATATAACACATTGCCTATTTACACCCTCAATTCACACCAGTCAAAGGAAACGCTGCAACTGTTGCATGCACTGCGAGTAAGAACTGAGAACGAGTGCTTCTGGCTGGAGGCGTCACCCCGACAGCCAGGAAAAAGACTGTTTGATTATTGTAGTTCGTTTGATGCATTTATCAAGGATTAATTATCAGCATATGAGAATATTTGAATTAGGTTAAGATGTGGAGGTATTTCTCAGGGGACACACATTTGTTGTGCCAATAAAACATGTCCATGTGACTGATGTTATCGCATCCCAGTGCTGGCCCCTTGTAAGAAATAAAGCAGTCCGCAGGGCTCTGTTCTGTGTCGCTGAATTATGCGCTATACAGGGCACCAGAGAAGATTGATGGAAGTGTGTACATTTACAGATTTTTATCACGCGCAGACCATGCCAGGATTTCCTTGCCTTTGTAAGGTGTGACCACACTGCACTTTAAGATAACTGAACATTATGCAATGGTTCTCAAACCAAGATGCATTTGCTTGCATGTCTTCCTGCTGTGCTACCAGTCTGTCAAGTGCTCCACTGTTCTTCATCGATAGCTATGTTGTTATTTTATATATATATGGCCTACAGTTGTCGTTGTGGTGCAACGGATGTAATTTAGAGTAACAGACATCGGTACAATGTGCACCTCCCCTTATGGTGGAAGCGTTTAACGGCAATGGCTTTGGGATTTTCCCTAAAGGCCTGTTTTTTCCTGTTTTACGCACGGGCGCTTTTACCACATCCTGCCGGTGTGCTGGGCATGGACGGCAGGCACTTCTGGATGCGGCGCGTCGCTATCTCACCTCGCTGCCTGCCTCTTTCTACCGGTTCTGCCTTTTTCGGTTTCCTCCGTCAGGCTCTGAGGTTCCGCTCCCTCGCGCTTGTGCCGAGTCACAGAATCTGTACAGCAACCAGATGGCCAGCTCCTGTGTTTCTTCCTGGCTACAGGAGTTTCCAGTTGATGACAGGAGTTTGATGCTATATTGCAGTTTGCGAATATTCTTGAAGAAGTGTGTCCAAGGAAAAACACCTATTGCTCCCAATATTGTCTTTGGCACCACCCTATCATGAATATTCAAAAGATGCAAATGTAAAAAAATAATATATATATATATATATATATATTTTTTTATATTGTCAAATTTATAAAAGGCCTTTCAATGTTAATAGTTATACAGACTGACCCGGTTGACCTGTAGAATCTGTGGTCGAGTCTGTGATATTAACACCTCATCAGGTGGTTGTTTCCATCAGTGACAGCACAAGCTACATTTTTTGACAACCCACAGAGGCAGTCCTGCGGGGAAACCCAGTTGGCTGGGAGGTTGGCGTTTCGCTTTTCAGAAAAAAAATAATGATTCCCTCCCTCGCTGGAGTGTGTGTGCGTGCGTGCGTGCGCGCGCTGGCGTGGTTGGTTTGTGTTTGTGGGTGTGTTTGTGCACGCGTGGGTGAGTGTGTGTGTGTGTGTGTGTGTGTGTGTGTGTGTGTGCAGGTTTGTGCATGCTTGTGTACGCGGACGTGAGCATTGTGATCTGCATTGATACGCTTGCGGAAAATACATTTTTAAAAGTTGAGGTCCTGGAATTGGGGCTGTATTGCAACTACAAGAGCAACCAAAGATACTTTATATAGTGTAAAGATATCCAACTCGGCCTCATTAACCCTGAACATTCTGTCCCTGCCATTGGTAAAATTAAGAGTGTTCTGATTGGCTGTCCTGCAGTGAGTACTCACAAGGGGATGTGGCAAAAGCATGCATAGCTTAACACATCAACTATTGGGGTTGCAATCTTTGGCTGAATTGTCAAAGATTTCCCAATAACTTGTGGGATCAACTTGTTGGAGGAAATATAGATGGAGCTACGCAGAGCTGCAATGGCAATATTTCTGTTTCTTTTGTGATTAAGACATTTATTTTATTATTTATTTGTTGATTTTATTATTTATTTTTTGCCATTTTCCAGAATGGGCATTGGCTTTTAATTTCGCCGTGCAGTGTTGGTTTTGGCTTCTTTAGCTTGGTTGCCCTGTCCCGTGGTGACTCAACTACCCGATCTGTGAGTTATCGTGGAAGCTCCCAGTCCTTCTCAGTTACCAGTGAGTAGCTGTCGGAACTATTGTACCCTTTGCCAATGATCCTGGATCAGAATCCCATTATCACCCTAAATGGCTTGGCTGCTCATAGACCTGCCATCATGGGCAGATTCTCATATGACTGTGTGAAAACCACATTTTTCATTAAGAGAAGACCTCATGGAGGAAAGATATGAAGGAATGAAGAGAATGGTGAAGTGTCAGGAATATATTTAAAACATTTGTTTAAGGTTTTTTTTTTTTTTTTTTTTCTTCCTGTTATTTTGTTTTTGTTCCCTCTGGAATATGTCCACTTTAAAGTGCTATGTGGCAGTCTGATTTTGAATGGCTATATACAAAATACTATATATGATTGATTTAAGACTGACTGACTGGCATGAGGAAAGGTTTCTGGGAAATGTAGTTATTCTGAAAAAAAAAAGAAGCAGAAAAAGCAGGACTCCGGAGCTGTTGGATTGTTACTTTGCTTCTCTCATGACGCTAATCAAATGTCTAGCATGTTACTCCGTGATAAACGTGAAGGTTGTCATGAAACTGTAGGGCAGTTCACAGAACTATGCCCTGAAGTAACCAAAGAATGTGAACTGTGTACATGTTTACAGCAGGGAGCCATCAGGCGAGATGCGTAAACAATGGCATTGCCCCAAATGCCTTACAACCCCCACACTAATAAAAGCAGTCCTGCTGTCTCAGCAAAACAGGACACGATGGGGGCTGTTCTCAGGACTGTTGACCACATCACTGAGTCTAATGTGGTATACTGTAACTTTACATATACATTATAATCACGTTTGGTGTTGTTGGAGAGTTGATGTCATGAGCAGTGGATTGGTGTCATTGATGATGTGGTACAGGTGGCGCTTACTAAAGATCTCAGAACACTTCAAAAGTGAACGGTGCAAATTCAAATGATCTACACGTCAGCGGCCATCTGTGAAACTAATAATGAATGTAGTGTGATGCGCGTACAGAAACAGCGCAGGGAGTGGTTCTGTTTTTCAGTGATTGTGTCCTTATTTGGTGTTTCATGGTTTCCTTTGATTTGTGGGAATATAGGGGGAAAAGTGGCATACTTCATACTACGACCTGTGCAACATTCACGTATAGACGTTTTTGTATGCTTACATTACTCAAATTCTGTTTGATGTTTCTGTAACAATTTCTGCAAGTCCAGCTAATAAACATTTTCATACCTCAGCATGAATCTAAACTGCAGTTACAAGTTGTGGTTTTAAGATTACCCTTAACACATACACATAGAACGTCGCACTCCGTAGTCACTCGCTTATACATTAGTGCCGTTGCAAGATACGCAATAGTATCCTTGGCAGGCTTTACACAGGCCAAAGGCACGTCTGCATCTCATATAGAGATAGCAATACGTATAGAGCCACACTACGCGAGCTGAGAGACTATAGTCTCTCATTTGCATATACGATTCTAGAAATAACAGTTAACAGAGAGAAAGCTAACATAAATTGGAGTCAGATAGAGTAGTTGGAGTTAGGTAACCTCCATTTAATCCCGTTCCAGTATCACAAAGGTAAGACTACACGCTATCCTTCACCACTCGGACACTTCCGCCATTTGGTGTGTTTGAGTGGAATCTTACAGGATTCTACAGAACATATGACATAAGCAGCGGTGGTGGTTTAACATGCATAGCTGAAGCTGGCCCTAAGGTCTCTCTCTGCAACCATGCGACGGGCCAAACAGAGGATCAGAGCTGCTTCCGTCTGAACAATGCGGTCAAATCGAAGCACGTATTCACAACACGCTTTTTGTAGCGTAGGTCTGTTTGAATCTAACAAACACACATCTGACCTGTGAACAAAGAGATGAGGGTGGAAATGTTTCACTCAACTGTTTAAAGAAGAAAAAAAAGAAAGAAAAGTGTCAGGCCTGCTTTGAGGCCTGAGTTGAAAAGAAAAGCGACCAGATTCAAATGTTTCAGCGGACTTCATCAGTGAAATGGTCTTATATGCTGATGGCAACTAAAAGGTGAAGGAAGTATACTGATGAATTGGTTACAGATCTCTTATGAGTGTAGTTGTTGGTCTTACTCAATTCTGTTGGTCTACGTAACTCTATTTTTAAACGAAGGGCTGAAATGAGAACGCAATCCATTTCTATTTAAAATGTGCTGACTGCTTTAGACTCGAGGTCAGATGATTTTAGGCGTCAGCTACGGTGCGAGGTCAACTTTCTTATAATTAGCAGAGACAGCCCTGCCGGGAAACCTTATTTGCCGGCTTTCTGCTTTTTAGAGGAAGAAGAGGTGTTATTCACTCCGTGGAGTGCCGTGTGCGTTTGTGAGTCTGTGTGGGTTGGTGTGTGTGTGTGTGTGTGTGTGTGTGTGTGTGTGTGTGTGTGTGTGGGGACTAAAATGTCCTGACTGCTTTAGACTTCGCTTATGAGTTGTCTGGCTCTATACAAGGTGGTCCCTCCCCATGTCAGCAATCCCCCACCCCACAGGTCCCTCAGATGGAACGGGTCTATACAGTACCATATTTGGGAATATATTTGCATGCATTTATACAATATTTTGGAAGTTGCACCCACATGCATTCATTTATAACCTTGATAAGTAGTGTTTGCCCACATCAGCTGTGGTTAATTGGAGATGAATGGTATCTCAGGCATGTTTGCGAGTTTCTAGCGATCCTGTTGAAAGCGTCAGACATAGATCAGTTATCCTGACAGTGGACCGTGCAGAAAGGCAGCTGGTACTGTGGGTGTGTCGTGCAGCAGGAGTTGTTGTTAGCATTGGAATACTCTGGCTAGGCTGTCATGTCAAGAACATATTAGCAACATGTTTTTGTTGTATGTTGCAAACACAGTCCTGAGGGCGTGCTTGCACTTAGAAGAATAAGCTTACTCTTATTGTGGACATGATTGAATTCATCTGTGTACGTCAAAGTGTCATCAGTAGTGCCACAAATTCAGTCCTCAGAATACATATTTGCTTTCAGTCTTTGATGTATATATGACTAAAGCTTCATCGTTTGTACGGCTTCTAGTTCGCGTAGGTTTGCACCTTGACATACATTTCTGGAAACCAGCATTGTTGCTATTACAATTTAATGGTGTTGGGTAACGACACACAAGGTGTGGGGTGACAGCTTGCGTGCCTAGCTGTGTTACGATCAAGGCCGGCACCAAAGGCAACATTTCAGTAGTTCGCAATCCTGTTGTCATCTTCACGGCTGCCATGTGCTTCCCAAAAGCAGAAGGTTACACGCTTGCCCAACCTGTGTCAGTGACGAACAGGTTGGGAGGGGGAGGGGGGAGGCTTGGGGGGGTGTTCTCACCCCAAACTTCTTCCGTGAATATCCAGTTATATAAACAGATAAGGTGTAAGAAGACAGCAGTGCAACAAGGGCATCTGCCTGCCCAATAGCCAGTGTCATATATACAAGAACGGAATATAATATGCTATAATGTAGCAATGCAGTGCCCAGCAGTTTACAATAATGGTATTCAACACACAGCAAAGAACTGCAGTGTCCCGTAGTGTAGTGTAATATAATGAACGTAATGCAGAGGTCAGATGATTCTGCGGTAGGTTCTGGCTCTGCTCCATTATGAGGCGAGGATTCTGGGGGTGTGCCGGGTGAGCAGAAGCGTCCTGGCTCGCTCTGTTCCAGCCCGTTCTCGGAGCCGAGGCGAAGGAGGGATGGTCGGAGACACATCCGCCTGACAGGAAAAACCAGATCCGTCCCAAGCTAGCGCCAACGTTCCCAACATGCCGGGGCCGATTGTGGCTCCGTTCCGCACCACACTGTGCCAAAACCCACCGACCGCTTCTAACCAGGCAATGCTGTCCCGAAATAGTTATCTGTTTTCATCGTTTCATAATTTATTTGCTTAGCACACACCCGCATCCAACTTGAATTTAATTGCTTACAGCTTGCTTTAGCTTTTTTTTTGCAAAATATCAAATTCCCCTTCTGCCCCTCACTCTTATCATGTCTAAGCATGATAAGAGTGAGGAGCAGAAGGGAATGAGCTGATGAGCATTAAGAATTAAAAAATTCAATTTTTTATAATATGGATAATTTTATTTTATTTATTATAACCTTCAATTAAAGGTTAGATTTCTCTCATATTTTGAGTGTAAGATCAAGCAGATTTTTTGCTTGTCTTTACCAAGGGTGCCAGTAATTCTGGGGGGCACTGTATATTTATATCCTTCACTCCTTTTTCCTCATGCTCTCTTCATTTCTTTCTCTTTCTCTGAATTCTCTCTGAAAATGTCAGTTTCATTTAATGGTATAAGAATCATACACCATGTTGACAAAGACCATCAAACAGAAGTAGCAAAAGTGATACAGCAATCACAATTGTAATTACAATGAATAATTTACAACAATAAATAATTCTACCAAATATCCAATAAAAGCACAGTTCAGTGTCTTTTTAGGCCCCACTAGCTTTGCACTTTTGTGTGTCCCTGTGGTTTATGTCCCACTGGGGCCACATATACTGAAAATGTATTCATTCACTACTGTAAGTCGCTTTGGATAAAAGCGTCTGCTAAATGGCGTATATTATTATTATTATTATGTCATTTTGTTCTTGTTGTAATATCATTTTGGGGTTGCCTGTACGTGTTTTTCCTGAGCAGCTTTGCGTTAGTGGTGGTCTGTTGGTCTGTTTTATGATGACTCTTTTCTGGGCTCTCTTTGGCCTTTTCTCCATTTGTCTCTTTCCTGACTCACATGATTTATGTGAGTCAGTCTATAGACACTCACACATACACGCACACACATATGCACACGCGCGCACACACTTACACACATGCACAGACACGGACACACACGCACACACACACACACTTCCACCAGGCCCACGGCTTCCCAGCATTAATCCCAGCATGGCCAGTTAGCAGTCCTTCATGGGTAGCACTCTGCATTGTAGGATGGCTTATCGCACCTTCTTTTGCAGGATTTTGAGAATTGGACTTCTCTGCAGGGTTTTTTAAACATATTTTATTTCACCTTTATTTAACCAGGTAAAAGTCCCATTGAGATTCAGAATCTCTTTTGCAAGGGAGACCTGACTAAAACAGCTGCAGAAATGAAACAGAGTTGCAGACATGGACAGCACATACAACGTGCAACAAAACATAAACGAAAATTCATAGGGGCGAGAGAGAAAAATGAGCGACAGGAGCAGGGAGGGGAGGAGCGAACAAGAGAGGGAGGGAGAGAGAGAGAGAAAGAGAGAGAGAGAGAGGAAGGGGGGGGAGGGGAAGAAGCAAAATAATACAGCACACTAAAAACATTGACACGTTCCAACTGACACGTTCCATAGTCCCGACAATCTTCTTGAATTCACCAAGAGCTATTAAGTCCTTCAGTTTTAAGTCCTTTTGCAAGGCATTCCAAGCAGAGGCACGTTGAGTTGATTTGGGTTGAGTTCCAAGTGGGGTGCTGCCACTGCACCCTTAAGCAAGACAGCAAACCTGAACAGTGCCGGTAAATATCCAGCATTATAAGTGGATAATGAAAAGCTGGTTAAGAGCCAGGTTAAGAGCATGTGCTAATCTAAGTAAATACTTCGAGAGGCCTAATGTAAAAATGATCTCTCAAGAGGTCACCAGGGTAACCCAGAGCTGCACACTCACTAAGGCAGCAAGCAGTCAGGGAAATTATTCTGGTATGTAAGAACAATGAAATTGCGTGATTCCCTTTTTATGACATCCATTTCGGCTACTTTTGTAGAAGTGACCACTCTTATTCTTATACTTTTATACTCTTACAATGGCTACCAAGTGAGACCTGTGCTTTTGTGGTGGTGTTTTCTTTTAGTTTTTTCACAGGGACTTTTGATCTAAAGTGGTGTTTACCTCTCTCGTCGATGTCTGTCTCCTAGGTAACGGGCCTTGTTCCCCCACAGAGGAGCACGCCAGGATGCTGGTTGACCTTTCTGCGGCCACGCCCACCAGGCAACATGCTCAGCCCCCCGATTCCCCCAGCGGTGAGAGACCCATCTTTATACAGCCCCCGCCCCAAAAAGAGGCAAATGCATAGCATCAACAGCAAAAAATCTACAGGCACCACAACAAGGTTTCCTCTTTGTAACCAAATCAGCAGTCCCTGTTTACTGCGTACGCTGCACAATGGGACATGTCCTTCTGCTGTTTGTAGCTTTTTGTTTCTGTGGAAATCCTCAAACATTTATTTTATTTTGAAAAATTTGTATTCATTTTTTATGTGCATAAAAATGCAATTGTCTATATAAGAAAACAAACAGCATCTGCAACATCTGGGCCTAGCTCAGCATAACTGATCTGCAGTAGGTTCCTGCCCTGCTGAAAGAGGGAAGTGTGTTTAGGAAAAGAGGGAACATTTTCAGTAGTGCACTTAAAGAGTTTTGGAGTACTTGAGCTAATGTTTTAAAGAGGCTGGAGTTAATGGTAGAGGGATAGATGTATCAGGTGTATTTTGAATGTATAAGCACAAAACTCCACTAGGCTCCTTTTTCATTTTTGGGGGGGGATCGATAACTGAAATTACACGGAGGTGCCTTCAGCGTTAAGTAAATGGAAACTCTGTGCAGGTTTAATCAGGTGGAGCTGAGCTCACCTTCCCCTACAAGTCAAATGGTATAAGTAGGGATGTGCATTTTAAATGTATTCAAATATTTATTGGTTGAATATTGAATATTCAAAACTTACACTGCCTACACTGCTTTATATGTAAATAATGACTCACTGAAAAGATATCTGTGTTCATTCACTTTTCAGGCTGGGAAATGAATGGCAACGTAATTGGATTATCTGGTATTTCATGCAGGTTTCCCTTTTTATGACTTGGCTAATCACCCAAATGATTAGTGATGCACTGGTCAATTCTTTTAATTAATCCAGTATTTCATCTGCTCCCCAATAACACAGAGTTTGCAGATGGCTGTGGTTGCGTGATTAGCGTAGCGCATGTCACTGTGATGTCGCGCACAGAAAAAAGGGAAGCTCTTTCCCTCATATCTTGTTTGGGAGGGGGGGGGGGTGGATTCTCATAGATACTGTCTTTGGTGACTCCACATATCCCCATCTGTTGCTTTGTCAAACCACATATTTCAAAACAGGCCAGCAGGCTTCAAATGCATGAAATAGACCTGGCTAATCTGGTTACATTCTCAATGTCGTACGTTTCTGATGCACTTTATCAGTGTTATTGTATGCAACCATAAGCAATCTTGCAAGAGTGGCGTGCATTATCTGGGAAGCTATTTTTCTTAAGATTGTCATCTCCGGCATATATGCATAGAGCTGCCTGGTATCTAGCCATCCAAAGACTTATCTGCCAAAGCCTTGTTAATGAGCCACCTGTTTCATCTCATATCTGCTCTTGCCATACTGCATATTGTAATAGAAGCAGGGACCCATGCAGTGTTCAAGTCCAGGCCTGACACAAAGCTGGATACTCTCTAGACAGGGGAAATGACAAACCCTGAATTGCCTGTTCTCATCCGCACTTACAGTCAGGTCCATAAATATTTGGACATTGACAAAGTTATTGTTATTTCAGCTGTCTACCACAGAATATTGGAGTTGAAATTAAATAATGAATATGGCCTTTAATTTGAGGGTATTTACATCCAAATCGGGTGAACGGTGTAGGAATTACAGCACCTTTTATATGTGGTCCCCCCCTTTTTAAGGGACCGAAAGTATTGGACAATTGGCTGCTCAGCTGTTCCATGGCCAGGTGTGTGTTATTCCCTCATTATTTCATTTACAGTTAAGCAGATAAAAGGTTGATTAGAGTTGATTTCAAGTGTGGCATTTGCATTTGGAATCTGTTGCTGTTAACTCTCAATATGAAGTCCAAAGAGCTGTCACTGCCAGTGAAGCAAGCCATCATTAGGCTGAAAGATCAAAACAAACCCATCAGAGAGATAGCAAAAACACTAGGTGTGTCCAAATCAACTATTTGGTACATTCTTAAAAATAAAGAACGCACTGGTGAGCTCAGGAACACCAAAAGGCCCGGAAGACCACGGAAAACAACTGTGGTGTCAGAATAATTTTTTCCCTGGTGAAGAAAAACCCCTTCACAACAGTTGTCCAAATCAAGGACACCCTCCAGGAGGTAGGTGTATCTTTGTCAAAGTCAACAATCAAGACTTACAGAGGGTTTACCACAAGATGTAAACCATTGGTAAGCCTCAAAAACAGGAAGACCAGATTAGAGTTTGCCAAAAAAACATCTATAAAAGCCTGTACAGTTCTGGAACAACATCCTATGGACAGATGAGACAAAGATCAACTTGTACCAGAATGATGGGAAGAGAAGAGTATGGAGAAGGGAAGGAACTGCTCATGATCCGAAGCATACCACCTCATCTGTGAAGCATGGTGGAGGTAGTGTTATGGTGTGGGCATGTATGGCTGCCCATGGAACTGGTTCCCTTGTATTTATTGATGATGTGACTGTTGACAAAAGCAGCAGGATGAATCCTGAAATGTATAGGGCTATATTATCTCCTCAGATTCAGCCAAATGCTTCAAAACTCATTGGACGGCGCTTCACAGTGCAGATGGACAATGACCCGAAGCATACTGCGAAAGCAACCAAATACCTTTTTAAGGCAAAGAAGTGGAATATTCTGCAATGGCTAAGTGAAGGCAAAACTGAAGGCAAAACGCCGCAAGAACAAGCAGGAACTGAAGACAGCAGCAGTAAAGGCCTGGCAGAGCATCACCAGGGAAGAAACCCAGCATCTGGTGATGTCTATGGGTTCCAGACTTAAGGCAGGCATTGACTGCAAAGGATTTGCAACCAAGTATTAAAAATGACAATTTAATTTATGATTATGTTAGTTTGTCCAATTACTTTTGGGCCCCTAAAATTGTGTGTGGGGGGGGGGGGTGTAATTCCTACATGTTTCATTTCAAATCCATTATGCTGGTGTACAGAGCCAAAATGGTTAAAATTGTGTCACTGTCCAAATACTTATGGACCTGACTGTATGTTCTTATATTGGCTTACTGTGATACATATTTTGACAATTTTGATATTTGTGTATGGTATCTTCTCTAATCTATACTATTGTTTAATTTTGTACACCCTTTAACTGAATGAATTTCTATTATTGTAATGACTGGATTTTGGAGATTGAGTACAATTATGTGGACCAAGCTGTCCCTTTAGGATATATTATATAGGCATGTGCTTGAACAGTGAATACAATGCTTTCTGTTTTGTAAAGTATATCTAGACTAAATAAACGGTGGGGAAAACAAAACAAAGATAGAATAGAGTAGTTTAGTTTGATAATCTTTTAACTGCAGGTCACTTTACATAAACCGTAAAATGTTCAGCATTCAATCAACTAGGTGATCGAGTACATTTTACTCCTGATAGAGTACCTTTGATCCCTTGACTCATAAGCTGTCGGAGTTAAATGAACACTGGATATTTTACTGTGTTCCGTCCGGGCTTTAAAGCATATGGAGCATCACAGACACACTACCAGAGATACAGGGCACTCCAGTGAATGTGTGGTAGAGACAGAGGCAAGACAAGTGAAACTGCCCTGTCTTTAAATAGTATCTATTTAGACTGCAGGGCCCTAGATTCGGGGGGGGGGTATTTTAGTAAGTGCCATATTGTGCTTAAGCGGTAGTGACTGTTCTCAAATAGCCCTCAGCAACCAATTCATATCCAACAAACCAGGTGAGGTGAGTTAACTGCAATTGATCAATTAAGTGCTGAATAACAACAAAAACCAGCAGACCCTTTTGCTCTCAAGAACCAAGGTTGGAGACCCTTGCCTTAGAGTATTCACACAGGTAGCCACTCAAAGATGGGTGTAGTGCATTGTAACCCATAACCCAAGGCTCATGGCTGATACCCAGGTGGGGCACTGCTGTAGTACCCTTGAGGAAGAGAGTTGTCCTTGAACTCTGTTCCCAAACTTGGATCCAGTTACATCCAATATTTTGTTTATGATATTTCATAAAATATATATTTTAGACTTGAATAATAACATTTTTTGAAATAAATGAACATAAAACAAACATTTACACATCCTTGTAATACTAATTGTGATCATTGTACACCTCCCCATTAATAAGAAAAAATTAAGCATTAAGCCTCCTTTTTGGAGGGGGCAAGTTTCAAGTGTTCAACCAACCAAAGTTAACGCTTGTCACCACACTACTCACTTCTCTGCACTGGCTGCCTATCGCAGAACGCATCACATTTAAATCACTGGTACTGGCATATCAGACCATTGGAGGAACCGCTCCCTCCTACCCCCAGACACTCATTACACCCTTACACCCCAGCCAGACCCCTCCGCTCTGCCTCCTCTGGTCCCATCCCTCCAGGTCCAAGGCACCTGTTACTCACGGTCTCCCCTCATCTCTCTCCTGAACCTTCCGTGGAGGGACAATCTTCCGCACTCGGTCAGGACCACGGAATCACTGCCCATCTTCCGCAAGAGACTCAAAACCCACCTCTTCAGACTCCACGACCATTGAAATCTGTACATTTAACTAATTGTCATCACCACTGCTTACATACCACTTACCACCACTGTTTAATACGGGTTTTCGTAATATGTTTGTTTAAAACTTTCTCCAAAAATTAAATAAAATAAAAATCTAACCCTTTCTTTCCTGGTGTTACAGGTACGGTATGCAGGTACTAACAATGATGTCTATCGCTGTATTACTGCACTGATCTCTTGCGCAAACAATGATTGATCATACCATGTATTAATGCACATCCTGCAAGTTGCTCTGGATAAGAGCGTCTGCTAAATGATTAAAATGTCAAATGTAATATTTATATTCATCAAACTAGTTATATGTCTTATGTAGATGCATATATAGTGACATCACGTTTGGGACATGCCTCAATGTACTAGTGTGCTAAGTGACTACTACATTTCAGCCTGTAATGGGTGTTGTATAAAGGTGTCAAATGTCAACCATTTTATTGAGGTGGGGGTGTTCATTTGGGGGCCCCTGCTCCATTTCTCTTTTAAATGAGCAGTAGGGGGCAGACAACCCCAGTCTACCAGGGCTGGAAATATTGAACTGCGTAGCAATGTGAAATGTATGAGTACAGAACCCAATGCAAAAAAAAGTTGCAGGTTTGAAACCCACAACAAACACTGCCAGTTTACCGCTCTGCATAGCTTCAGTAATTATATCCGTCTGTGCAACTGGGTAATTTGTGAAAATGTAAGTTGTTTGCCATCCTGGACCAGGACCATCTGCTAAGCAGTTAAATAACCATCATTAAGCACCTGCTTTCTTTTGTGTATTGAAACTATCATATCATTTTCACTTTCCAATGTACAAAATGTAATTGAATGTTAGGCTAAATATATATTTACAGTAGAGTTTTAGATACTGTTAGGACAGACAGAATAACAAACACTATCTCACTGTCCGGGGATTTACATGAACATACTGAAACTATAACCCAACTTTTTGTTGATGAGATAGGAGGAGGGCCAAAAAAATGTTTTAAAAATGTGCGCTTTCGACTTTGTACTGGCCTCTCTGTCCCTAAAATGCAGGGTGCACAAGAGATTTATGTTGATTACAAGGGAAATGTGCATACAAGTTCAGTGTATACTGTGGACAGGCTGTTAGTTGTCACCATTCTATAGTCAGACATGATCAGATGGTTTTAAGGATGTTGGTTGTTTAATCCTTGACTTGTTTGGATGGTCTTCCAACAGCTCCCACAGTCAAGCAAGAGGAAGGAGAGGAAGGAGAGGAAGAGGAGGGAGAGAAGAGTGGCCTGAGCCTAGAGGAGGCGGGTCAAAGTGGCGAGGAAGGATCCGGATTGGAGGAGCATATGATTGAAAGCCCAAACAACCTACAGGATGGAGAGCAACAGAAAGCAGGGTTGTATGACACTGGGACTCGACTGCCCAATGGTAAACTGGTCTGTATATCTGTTAGTGCAGGGAAAGTGAGGCTTCAAAAACCCCATAATGGGTGGCGCTACAATGAGATGTCACTCGTTGTCAATCACTGACTCAAATGAACATATATACACTACCGGTCAAAAGTTTTAGAACACCCCCATTTTCCAGTTTTTACTGAAATTTAGGCAGTTCAAGTCCAGTGAATAACCTGAAATGGTACAAAGGTAAGTGGTAAACTGCCAGAGGTAAAAAAAAAAAAAAAAATTAAAAAAATTAAAAAAACTTTAGGTTACCAAAAACTGAAAAATAATTGACATTTTTTGGCAGTGAGTAGTTTCTACACCATCAAAAGGAACTTGGAAACTGGAGGAGACACTGACAGGAAGAGGTCTGGCAGACCCAAAGCCACAACAAAATCAGAAGACAAGTTTCTGAGAGTAAACAGCTTGCGTGATAGGCGGCTCACAGGACAACAGCTTCAAGCACAGCTTAACACTGGTCGAAGTAAGGAAGTCTCAGTTTCAACTGTGAAGAGAAGACTTCGAGCTGCAGGTTTGACAGGTCAGTGGCAGTAAGAAAGCCATTACTAAAATGGCAAAATAAGAAAAAGAGGCTTGCCTGGGCCATGAAACACCGCCAGTGGACTACTGAAGACTGGAAGAAGGTCTTATGGACTGATTAATCAAAATTTGGAATCTTGACATTTTGAAAGGTTTTTGTAGGCCATCGAGTAGGCGAAAGGATGGTTCCTCAGTGTGTGACACCAACTGTCAAACATGGAGGAGGAAGCGTGATGGTCTGGGGCTCTTTTGTTGGATCCAGAGTCGGCGAGTTGCACAGAGTGACTGTTAACCCACGTTAACCCATTACTTGTTCCCTGAAAAGGGCCTTTTTTTATAACTCTGAAATGTATATTATTTTTCAGTTTTTGCTCACCTAAAATTATTACTATTATTTTTTTATTTATTTTTTTATTATACCTCTGGCAGTTTACCGCTTACCTTTGTACCATTTCAGGGTATTCACTGGACTTGAACTGCTTGAATTTCAGTCAAAACTGGAAAATGGGGGTGTTCTAAAACTTTTGACCGGTAGTATATGTAAACATCGAAAACAAAGTTCGGAAATTTGTGTTTGGTAGATTATTTCTCTGTTGTATCAATGTTTCTTGGCAATAAATTGTATACCGTTGGAAAGCCTGTTTATTTCCCTTTTAAATGGTGTCCCATTTGTAAGGAACATGCATTTGTGGGATGAGCAGCACAGCTGAGTATGTGGGTTGCGCCCATGAAAAATGTGCCAAATCTTCTCTGCCAATGCCAAACAGCTTATTCTGCTGTTGCTATTGACTCTTGTTTTGAGCTTCTGGTACCCCCAGGTGCTGACAATCAGGTGCCTGATTGGCACCTGATTGGCAGCACCTGTGAGCATGGGCCCTGCTACAGTGGCCAATTGGTGTCTGCTCCAAGAATCGGCATGCCACGTTTGTCTGATCTCGATAAGGCCCGTGCGATAGGGCAACTTCAAGCTGGTGTTCCGCGAAAGCAAGTTGCAGCATTATTTGGAGTGAGTCCTAGTACCATCTCCAACCTGAAGGCCAAGTTCCATGAAACGGGGGATGTCAGAGACAGACCGCGAAGTGGGCGTCCCAAGAAGACGACACCCCAAGAAGACCGGTTCCTCACCCTTTCAGCACTTAGGAACCGTAGGCTGTCTTCTACAGATTTGCAGTCAAGGTTTGCAGGACGATATGGCACACGGCTCTCGCCCAGACAATCCGGAACAGACTGCACGCAGCCAATCTCCGGGCTCATAGGGCATGACTGCCCCTCACCATCAGGTCCGTTTGCGCTGGTGTTGGCAACACCTGCACTGGAACCTGAACATGTGGAGGAACGTTATGTTCAGCGATGAGTCCAGATTCTGCCTCCGGAAGTTGGATCGTAGGGTCAAAGTGTGGAGAAGACGGGGAGAACGCTATGCTGATTGCTGCACCGATAGAGTAACACCTTTTGGTGGAGGCAGTGTGATGGTGTGGGGCGGCATCTCCATCACTGGAAAAACGAGGCTTGTCATCATTGGAGGCAATCTCGATGCAGAGAGGTATCGAGATGAGATTCTGCAACCAGTGGCAATCCCATATCTCCACAGTCTGGGACCAAACTCCATCCTCCAAGAGGACAACGCTCGCCCCCACAGAGCGGGGTTTATCAGAGACTACCTCCGGAATTTGGGAGTAGAGAGAATGGAATGGCCTGCCAACAGTCCTGACCTCAACCCAATTGAACACTTGTGGGATCAGCTTGGGCGTGCTGTTCGTGCTAGAGTGACCAACACAACCACGTTGGCTGACTTGCGACAAATCCTGGTTGAGGAGTGGAATGCCATCCCACAGTAGTGTGTGACCACGCTGGTGACCAGCATGAGGAGGAGGTGCCAGGCTGTTGTGGCTGTGTATGGTTCTTCCACATGCTACGGAGGCTCCTGACTGTTTGTTAAATGAATAAATTGTAAAATTGCCAATATGTCTTGTTTCTTCCTTGTTACTGATATACTTCAATCATCCAATCCACCAAACAACACCAAACAAGAGTCAATAGCAACGGCAGAATAAGCTGTTTGGCATTGGCAGAGAAGATTTGGCAAATTTTTCATGGGCGCAACCCACATACTCAGCTGTGCTGCTCATCCCACAAATGCATGTTCCTTACAAATGGGGCACCATTTAAAAGGGAAATAAACAGGCTTTCCAATGGTATAAAATGTATTGCCAAGAAGCATTGTTACAATAGAGAAATAATCTACCAAACACAAATTTCCAAACTTTTTGTTCGATGTTTATATATATATATATATATAAATGTAAGCCTTACCTGGATATTGTGGTTCCTTCTGTGGCTTGATACACATGTATTTACATTTTGAGGATTTGTCCTGGTTTTTAAATGTTGATTGAGTACCAATTTATTTTTCCCATGACAATTCCATTAATCGAATTACATTCACTTTTTTTGTGTGTTTAATCTCGTGCGTTGTTAATGGGTGGGTGTGGATAGAGGGTTTGCTATTCTGCAGATACAATGGTTTAAGAACTGGAATCTTTCTTAAGGAAAATATCTCCGGAATCTTCCACAACCTGTTTCCTGCCCCAAAAAGACAACGTGTTTAATCCGTGCGGCTGGATCGAATTTCACCCTTCCAAATGACAAATGTTCAGGGGCTCCAGTGATTGGATAATGTTTGTCTCCTTTTTTCCTGCTAGCATGTAGAGAGAGAAGAAAAAAAACTACTTCTCCTGTAGTTTAAATGAATGTAAAATGCAGGAATTGCAAACCACCTGAGTTAGGTTCTCAAAGCTATGCGGACTGTGAGTGGACATGTGTGTGTGATCTGGGCTCTGCTCTATGTGTGTTGGTCAGAGCGTGAGTGAGACCGTTTTGGGTGGGGGGTCAGTGCTGCCCCTGTGCAAGTGGTGAAATGTACCCCGCTCTCGCTCTCTCCTACCTGCAGACGAGAGGCCATTCCAGTGTAGCCAGTGTGGTGTCTCCTTCACCCAGAAGGGGAACCTGCTAAGACACGTGAAGCTCCACTCTGGGGAGAAGCCCTTCAAATGCCCCTTCTGCAGCTATGCCTGCCGCCGGCGCGACGCCCTAACTGGGCACCTGCGCACACACTCGGGTAGGTCCGCCCTCCCCAGCTCCCGCAGCCCAATGCATCTCCCATGGCCCTTCTAGCCACGCTCCCCTCAAGACACCACACCCCTACCGCTGTGCTTGGATTAGTCCACTTTCATCCTTGATTGAGAGGAAGAGGGAGAGGCATGGATTCTTCTGCCCCCCCCCCATGAGATTTTTCACCTCGCTCTTCCACTATCCGTCTCTCCCTCCCTCATCTCCCTTCCTCCACCCCCCACTTGCCTGCCTGCCACCTGCATCAGACTGCACCTGCATCAGATTGGAATGTCAGGAACTCGCCTCGGAGCCGGGAATGCAGGGAGAGAGTCTGGCCTTCTGACTCTTGTTTCCCAGGGCTGCAACGTCATGGCTCTCTTGATTTCCTGTCTGATCCTCTCTTCCTCTCTCTCTCACCCTCTTCTCCTATCTCCTCTCCCCTCTTTCCCTCTGCCTCTGCCCCCTCCCTCTTTCTGTCACTCTTTACTTTACTCTCATCACTCTTCTACCTCCCTCTCACTCTCAAGAGTAAAAGACTCTAAACTTGCTTTCCTAGCATGACAGGAGGTATCCAGTGTTGCCAAAGAATTTATGGCACTCCCTCCCTCTCTCTCTCTCTCTCTCTCTCTCTCTCTCGTTCCTTTTCCTCTTGTGGCGTCATGCCCAGTAAACAAGTGTATGGCAGAGATCCAGGCTTCACACCGTAAAAAAAAGTTGTCGTTTTTTTCGTTGTATTTCCCTAAGGCAGAGAATGATATTGTTAATGGATTAGAGGGGAATTAAATTGTTCTGTGTTCTGTGTTCTGTGTTCTCTTCACGTTTCCTGTTACTTATCATACCACAATAATTTCTGCAGATCTTGTTTTGGAGATATCATCCAGTTCGTTTTTAACAAGAAGTAATGATGGCTCTAGAGGCTGATGTCAGACGGTGGACTTGTTACCAGAGGGTCATAAGTTCAAATCCCAGGTGTGGGAACGGCAATAGATAGGACGAAAGGAAGACAAAAAAGTTAGCTGTATGAAAGAGTAACATTTAAACCGTAAGCTTTGTAGGCTTGAAGTAAAAACCTCCTTCGGTCTTCATTTCCTGCTAAATCGCCATGCCATTGACACAGTCAGGGTGGAGAGCCTGAATCATCGCTGGAGCCTGAGACCCACTGCACCGGGACACAATCTCCTCTTTACCGCCACAACACGTTTTTCCAGCGACTCTACTGCTGTATCACTGGGCATTTGTGCCACCTCCAGAGGTGGCGCTGACGCGTTGGGATTTTTGTGCGGTTGTAGTAACCAGCCTCCCACTCTTGACCGAATCACTCTTGACGCCCACTTTTCTCTCGGTCTAGCTGGCTGCCACGACGTGGTGTTGCTAAGCTGTAAGGACCAGACTTTGTCTCCAGTCATTGTTCAGTAGTCTACACCTCCCCCTCGTTGTGACTCTCTAGAGTGAGGCGGGTTGCTGTGAAACGCTCATGTATTTGAAACCTTCGAAAGGGCGAATTAAACCTTGCAGGGCGTAGGCTTAAATGAATCGGATTTGGACCGCGCGGTTTTGGTTGGATGTTTTTTTAATGTGGGTGTGTGTTTTCCTTTTCCGCAGTGGGCAAACCACACAAGTGTAACTTCTGTGGACGGAGCTACAAACAGCGCGCATCATTGGAGGAGCATAAGGATCGCTGCCATAGCTACATACAGAGGCTCAATATGGACTCCGCCCAAGACTCTGGACCATACCAAGGTGCGCATGCTGTGTAGGGAAATTGAGGTAGATATTGATTGGAATTTAAAGTGATAGTTCACCCAAAATTGATGTATCATTTTACTACACATCCATAACATTTGTTTTTCACACAAATCCGTTTTTCAGCAACTTGCTTAAAACTGGATAGATGCGTAGTACATTGTATTGAAAGGGGGAAGAAAATTCTTAAATCGATTTTGGGTGAGCTATCACTTTAAAAAAATGACCAAAGATAAATTCCACAGGATAATTCCACTGAGTTTGACTTTATAAAGCCCTTACATATGAAGAAGGCTTTCCCATGTAATTCAGGGAGTACGTGCATGCTTGTAAATATTTTTTGGAATCATGCTTATTTAAATTCAGGAGCTCAGAGGGATTGTGCAATGACTAGAAAGCCCTGACCACACTGCCCCTTCCGTCTTGCCCTAAAAGCAGCGGAAGGATCTCCCAAGGAACAGCAGCCCCTGATGGACGCCGTGTCCATCGCGTCCTTCGACCGGCCACCCGTGATCGAGAGACTGCATGGCAATGTAGGAAAGAGGAAGAGCACCACACCACAGAAGTTTGTGGGTGAGTCTTACGGGAACAGTTTTTGTGTGTGGGGTTGAGTTTCAGAGGCACAGCTATATGGTTTGGGGTTGAGTTTGAAGGGCAGTTATACAGTCAGGTCCATACATATTATACGTTTATTACTATGTTAGCTGTCTACCACAGCATATTGCAGTTGAAATCATGAAAAGTGCAGACTTTCAGCTTTAATTTGAGGGTATTTACATCCAAATCGGGTGAACGGTGTAGGAATTACAGCACTTTTTATATGTGGTCCCCCCCTTTTTAAGGGACCAAAAGTAATTGGACAATTGGCTGCTCAGCTGTTCCATGGCCAGGTGTGTGTTATTCCCTCATTATTTTATTTACAAGTAAGCAGATAAAAGGTCTAGAGTTGGAATTTGTGTGGAATTTGCATTTTGTGTGGAATTTGCATTTTGAATCTGTTGCTGTTAACTCTCAATATGAAGTCCAAAGAGCTGTCACTGCCAGTGAAGCAAGCCATCATTAGGCTGAAAAACCAAAACAAACCCATCGGAGAGATAGCAAAAACATTAGGTGTGGCCAAATCAACTATTTGGTACATTCTTAAAAAGAAAGAACGCAGTGGTGAGCTCAGGAACACCGGAAGACCACGGAAAACAGACAGAAGAATTATTTCCCTGGTGAAGAAACACCCGTTCACAACAGTTGGCCAGATCAAGAACACCCTCCAGGAGGTAGGCGTATCTGCGTCAAAATCAACAATCAAGAGAAGACTTCACCAGAGTAAATACAGAGGGTTTACCACAAAATGTAAACCATTGGTAAGCCTCAAAAACAGGAAGACCAGATGAGAGTTGACAAAAAACATCTAAAAAAGCCTGTACAATTCTGGAACAACATCCTATGGACAGATGAGACAAAGATCAACTTGTACCAGAATGATGGGAAGAGAAGAGTATGGAGAAGGGAAGGAACTGCTCATGATCCAAGGCATACAACCTCATCTGTGAAGCATGGTGGAGGTATATGGCATATGCGGCCCCTCCTTCACCATGGGCATGTATGGCTGCCAATGGAACTGGTTCCCTTGTATTTATTGATGATGTGACAAAAGCAGCAGGATGAATTCTGAAGTGTATAGGGCTATATTATCTGCTCAGATTCAGCCAAATGCTTCAAAACTCATTGGCCCATGACCCAACGCATACTGCGAAAGCAACCCAATACTTTTTTAAGGCAAAGAAGTGGAATGTTCTGCAATGGCTAAGTCAATCACCTGACCTGAATCCAATTGAGCATGCATTTCACTTGCTGAAGGCAAAACTGAAGGCAAAACACCCCAAGAACAAGCAGGAACTGAAGACAGCGGCAGTAAAGGCCTGGCAGAGCATCACCAGGGAAGAAACCCAGCGTCTGGTGATGTCTATGGGTTCCGGAAAAAAACCCTTAAATTACAGTTGAAAGTCTACACATAAAGCACATCTTGATTGTTACATTTAAAAATCATTGTGCTGGCGTACAGAGCCAAAATTATGAAAATTGTGTCACTGTCCAAATACTTATGGACCTGACTGTTTTGGGAGTGAGTTTGAAGGACAGTTGTATTGTTTAAGGTTGAGTTTGAAGGGCAGTTTTAAGGGCAGTTATATAGTTTGGGGTTGAGTTGGGAGTGCGTTTGAGAGGCACAGTTATAGGATTTGAGGATGAGTTGTCACTCACTTAGAGAATTCTAATATGATAAGAGGCCATTTCAATGTAGTAATTTGCTTGGTGGGGCGTTGGAGATCTGGGTAGCATATGAGTTCATTGAATGAAAATATCACAAATGTCAAACAGCTGAGTATGTTGAATATTGAAAAGTGTGTGCGAAATTATGAGAAAGACAAAAATATAAATATGCCTAATTTCCATAAACTATGTACGAGCCTATATTATACCACCTTCGTGAGATTTGTGTTTCATAAATGTGCTAAAAAGTATTAGTGGAAACTTTAGTTATGTAAAAGAAATTGGTATTTGCTAAAGTTCATATGATGTCATTTCTCGACTTTTCTTTCTTTCATACTGAAATTCAGATGAATTCAGGTTTCAGATATCAAAGAAGTGCAATGCAGATTTATGATTCTTAGTCTCACAATGAGTCTTACAATTTCCAGTCAAGAGAATATTATCCAATGAAAAAAAACCAAAACATTAAAATGCTAATTATTAAAAAAAAGGTTTACTGGAATTTCACAAGACCAAACTGTTCACAGTCCTCGTATGACAAGTGCACAATAAATATTACACTTCAGGCATTACCAGAGAATGAAGAAGAGAGCTAGAGCTAGAGTGAGAGAGAGCGAAAAAAAGAGAGAGCAAGAGGGAGAGAGAGAGAGGCAGAGGAAGAAGAAAGGAGACTAGAGGAGAAGACCTGTTTTGCATTTTGTGGTGAAGTGCACCTGTTGCATTTGCCATTGGTCTTATCAAGAGGAGAGAAAAACAGCTTACCGCATCCACGTTTCTCGGGGGTTAAACTCGCTCTGCGGCTGCTGTGCACAAATGGGGCTTTCCACCATTACAGGGCCACAGTGTTCTCCAAAAGCTTTTTTACCCCAAACCTATTTATCTGCTTAATGGCATCAGTGATGGCCTGTTCCAAGGTTTAGTGCAAGTCGAATCGAGAGCATATATGAGATTTTTTATATTCAAGATGACATCAAATAAATGAAAATCCTACCTTTCCAGGTTCTATATCCATAAATATTTTTTTGTTTCTGCTTCTGGAAAGGCCCACATGTTCACTGTGACCGTGGGGTTACCTGAAACCACCTCCCTGTGCTGGTGATAGGCCAAACTTTGGGCTGTTCTCTTAAATATGATCAGCAATTTACTTTTGATATTTTTCAATGCATTGAATTAACTGCAACTGTAAATTAATTTCAAATTTTCCTAAGAAATTAAGTAGTATTTGCCAAATGAACCATAGCGAAACTTTAATTAATTTCATATTATGTATTCATTTTAGCATTTTAGGTGGATCTTTGCAAACTGCATTTTGGGTACTGGTTAGATTATTATAAATAGCATGTATTGTACTTGGTGGATTATTGTAAATGTAAATTTGTCTACTTAATTTTGGCTATACTTTGTTCTGCATTTTGCCCTTGGCTGTTGTATTGGCTGGGGGGGTAGTTCACAATTTGAAGACCCCCAATAGGATATGTTTCCTGTGCTGTCTCCACAGGGGAAAAACTGATACGCTATGGCTACCCTGAGCTATCCTACGACATAGCCCTGAAGTACGACAAGGAGGCAGAGCTACTGCAAACCCAGATGATGGACCCGCCCCTCAGCGCCGCCATCACGTATCTGGGCACCGACCCCATGCGGCCCCTCCTTCACCACACGGCCTTAACCATGATTAACCCCCTTTTCCCCCAGAACTACCCGCTGGGGCCCCTTGATGCCCCGCCCCCGCCGCCCCCTCCCCCAGAGCTACCCTCTTCATCCAACGGCCCCCTTTCCCTCGTCTGCCCCAAACACCCCCTGGCCCGCCGCGGGGAGTCGCCTGGCCACAGCCGCCCGGGTTCCGTGGGCTCCGAGCGCGGCAGCCCCCCCGAGAGGGTGGGCCAGCCTCCGAGGTGCGTCCCCCGGCCCGGTTCCGGCCCCGCCCACCGCAGGATGGAAATCCGGGGAGTGGTGCCCGGCGACCAGGAAGTGACCGCCAACGGCTTCCGCGTCTATGGCCGGGAGGGCCGCGAGCTGCGGGCCTTCCGGTGCGAGCACTGCCGGGTTCTCTTCCTGGACCACGTCATGTACACCATCCACATGGGTTGCCACGGTTACCGAGACCCCCTGGAGTGCAACATCTGTGGCCACCGCAGCCAGGACCGTTACGAGTTCTCCTCCCACATCGTACGTGGCGAGCACACCTTCCAGTAGGGGGCGCGTGGACACATCCATACATGTATGCAGTGCAGTGTTTTCACTGGACGTACATAGGGTGGTCTGGGTCCAAGACATTCACATTCTGTTTGCTCCTTGGAAGGAGTTTCAAAGATGGGGATGCGTTTCATGTTTACGGTGTTAAGTGAAGTGATGAGGGGTGCCCGGGTGCCCGGGTGCTCCCCTCCCCCAATCAATAAAGGTGTTCCTGTTCAGGCGTGTCTGAAGCCAGGTCCTTACAGAGCAGCCGTGAATGTGAACTGTAATGTCCAAATTCCTTGGATATCCCTGTCCGTCCTCTGAAAAATCTTACCGTTCTTCCTTCACTCAACTTCACACATTCTTGTCCTACTCCCACTTTAGACAAATAAAAGGGAGCCCTCAGCACATTATGTGCTCATACCCAGGTGACAAATGTAAGAGGCATCATTAACGTTCATGTTGCATCCATATTTTTATACCTGCCACATGTGCTTGGCCCACTCTGGCTGTGATGTCCAGCTGTAGGCACACTGCCATTGTAAAAGGGTTCATATGACCACCGTGTAATGTCCCCAGAGAAATAACTCTGTCCGTTTCACTTGAACCCATATCCAATTGACTAAGTCACAGGGTGGGAAGCTGATGTGTGGACCTAATGTAGCCATATGGTAGAGAGACGACATCTTTCGAACCTTTCAGACACAGCATTACTGTAAGACTGACTCCCGTCTATGGAAACGACACTTTCTTTTTGATGCCAGACCGGTCTTATGGGAACTCAAGGCGGCCCGGTTTCTTTGCCGAGCCAATGGATGACGGGAATCAGAACTAGAGTCATTCTAAGACTGGCACATTCACCGCACACAGCCAAACACAACCTGCCAGACGCATGGCACCTTGTCATCTCCTTTACCAAGGTTTCCGCAACAACGGGTGTCAGATGTCTCTTTCCTGTGACATCCCGGCAGTGGCTAGACTGGCAATGCGTCTTTAATGGGTCTTTAAAGTGTTGTAAAAATGTGCGTGTCTTTAAAATGTTCTGTAAACGCATGATGACGGCCACTAAAGCCGAGAGGCACATCTCACACGCTGTGCCTTGTATATAAAACAAATCTTATCTATAAACACACACACACACACACACACATACACACACATGAACATGCACACACGTTTGTTTTTAGGTTGTTGAAATGCACCAAAATCAATGGTTCAGTTCAGTGATCAGTTCAATGTGCTGAAGCATTTGTGTGCCAACATTGATCAATGCAAAGAAAAGAACAATGCATAATTAAGTCTTGAACGTTAAGGATACTTGAAACTGGCACAAAATTTACTTGCATTTTATGTAGAAAAGTGAACAAATGTCTATGATATTTTTTCCAGTTATAATGTGAAAGTGGTATGCCATAAAGGGTATAAATAGTTGGCATCTTTGTGATCACTGCCAACCAATGAAATTGTAATAGAAAGCAATGCAGTGTCATTATATATATATATATATATATATATATATATACACGCACGTATATACATAATATATATGAGTTATATATTTTGGTATGGACTTTCAAATGGGTTTAACTGTTTTGCTTTTGTTCTGAATGCAGTTTAGTCAAATAAATGGGGCTCCAGGTGTTGTGGGGTATTGTATTTTTTTCTGGAAAGATTAGCTTACCCTCACAATTCAGCGGTTACCGTTTTAAATGTTTTTGGTAAAGAGAAGCCAACCCCGAAACCTTACTGTTTAGGGCAGAAAGTCTGACCGGAAGGCTGCCATAATTTCCCATTCGATTTTAGTGAGTTGGAAGCCTGTCAGAATTGCCTCATGTTCACAATGTTGATTACGAGGACTCGCTTACGGAGATGACCCTGTGTCTCTGTATGGAGATGACTGTCCCTTTGGTTCGGTATGGAGGTGACTCGCTAGTGGCCCCTCTGTAGTCTCTAAACCCAGATGCCCATCAGCGTCAGAACATTGTCTACCCTACTGGCCTTGCTCCAGGCCTGCCTCGCTTAGCCAGCCTTGCATATTAAATACACCTTGTGACAAACATGCAGAATTCTGCATGGGCCTCCTCTTATCTTCAGAGAGGACCATCGCCCACTTACCACTTATCCATTATCTCAAGAGTACTGCGTGATGACTGGGCGGTGAAACAACCACTGCTTTTGATTGTTATTGCTTGGGGCATTACAGCGCAGCAAGGAGCAGCCCTACAGATATCTAGGGGACCATTTTCTCACAGCCAGGACCGGGAGCGTGTTGCAATTGGGGCTGTCACTTTACCAAAAAATCTAATTCGATATTCGGAGCAGAATTGCAGATGAATTCAAATTCGAATTCCCACGTCAAAAAAGGTCTTTAAAATTGCAAGACTAAAAATAACCATTGGCCGGTAATTATTTGGATTACGTGTTTTACCGTTTGTATCCACAAGACGGCACAAGCAGACAGACAACGTCTTCCTTCAGAATGAATTAGTGAAAAGTTTAATGCAAAATATGAAGACAAATATTGCCACATTTTCAAAAACAATTAGCAGAGAGTAATAATAATGTTCATAATAATCCTCACGCCTCAATTGGGCTGCATTCAGCGATGCCATAGCAATGTAATGTACTAACTAAACTTAGCCTTGGAATGAGTAGAGAAGGAACTGCTGCTGAATGAGTACAAGCCCACCAAACTAAAAATAAATTAAAAACTAACAACAAACTACTTAGTCGGCTACAAAGTGGCATTTCTAAATCCAATTATACACATAACTGGACAGGCAGGCTACAAGTTATTCGCCAGGAATATCAACTGGTTAACGTGTTCAGTGTCAAGAGCGGAGCGCTTTTTGTTAACAATATTCCCAGCTGTGGAAAAGACGTGCTCATAACGCACTGATGTCCCGGGAACTTTCTTACTAGCTGCGCCACCCAGCGTCTTCCACCATCGAAGAGGATTGCTGTCTGCTGGCGTCGTTGTCTCCCTTTAGTAGGACCACATCTCTTATTTTCACGGTCGTCACTCATTTCGCTACTTCCCATGTATGTTCAAACAGATCTCCCGTTGCCGTCCGGGCCATTTATCGCCTGTGAGTTTCCTCCATTTTCAAGACGCTGCTATTACGTTTCTGACTTTGCTTACGCTCTATACAATTGGGGAATTAGAGCTTTGTAACTCTTGCTGTTACTTTAGGCATTTTTTGACAACCTTTTATTATTCCCCATTCATGTTCGAAACTGGTGCTTTTATGCAAACTCGAAATGAAATTCGAAATTCGAATACAATGTGACAGTCCTAATTGCAATGCAGCGTGTGTGAGGAAAGTGCACACTGTGCAGATGTGTTTTGTGTAAAAGGCACCTTCAGTTCAGTGAGAGAATAAGACCACAGATTCTCTATAGTGGCCAGATGGCCAGCGAATGCATACCTTATGTTCTCTCTACTTCCTTACTCTAGGATAGGGGTAGGCCACCCTGGGCCTGGAGTGCCAGAGATGATTTTTTTAAATGTATTTTGCTCTATCCAGATCGACATAATTAGATGAATTATTAGGCTTAATGAACACAGGTGACTGTGCTGGAGATACTCAGCATTTCACCATTCAGACTCGGGATCAGACTGTTACTAATTGAGCATACCACATAAACAAAATCGTATGAAACAAAAACCGTAAACATTGTGGCACTCCAGGACCAGGGTTGCCTACCCTTGCTCTAGGAGGTTCTGGTTGGTAGCAGGCGTTTCCATTGCTATATTACAGTTTGTGAATATTCATGAAGAGGCATGCTCAAGGATAGAGCATGCTGCCATTGGTACTGTTCATGGCCATGCCCAGACTTTCCCACCTAGGACACTTCTAATGCTGCACTGAAAACTATTTTAAATAAGGTATTGTCTTAAATGTATTTTATTTATTTTTATTGGGTGACCTGTAGTTAGTGTTTTTTACTTGCGTTTATGATTTTACAATGTGTAGTTTTTGGATATGATTGTGTTTCTTTGCTTCATTTTTGTGAGTATTGTACTCTGTACAACGCCTTTGGTATTTGAAAAGTGCTTCATAAATAAAATGTATTATTATTAATATTAATACTAATACTATTAATATAATTGATAACAAAAATAATTGTAGCTTTTAGTCTTGATTTTATGGCTTCTGTTTCTGTCACTCTGTTCAAAACTTTGCTTCATAAATAACATTTTTCTGGTGGGCGGTTTCACTTTAATGACTTAATTCATCTAATTCATAAAATGTGGCCACTTCAGGACGAAAATGTATTAAGTGCATTACGAGCAAATTAAAGGGGGATATTTCCAGGATTTTGGACAGAAACAAATGTGTGCAGTCAATTGGAGTATTTAGACCAAGGCCGAAATTACCATATATATTGGGGGGGACACATCCACATCCAATATTCAGATATGCTCAAAATGTCCCCCCCAATATATAGCCTAGCTGATTTTTTTTTTTAAATGTCCCCCCCAATGTTGACTCCATGGTTACGGCCTTGATTTAGACCATCAGGTAATTGGCTGCAGCACCACCACACGGTGATCCATTCGTCCCTGGACATGAACATTAGTGAATTGGCCACCCCTGAGTGTGAACATTAGTGAACTGGAAGCAACCACGGCCCAACCAATTACCATCAGTTGTATGATCCGAGTCACGGCACCAATGTAACGGAGTTGGTTCTGCGAACCGAGGGATCTCGACGCGACAGAGCGATTTAGCTCGCCGAGCTAAAGACTCAAGTCCCTAACTCTGGGAACTAATCACACCCTTATCCACGTCACTTTCTGTAGCGGACGCTCGCGTACCAGAGCACACCCGCTACATGAAAATTGGTGTATTGGTCACCCCTTAGTGTGAACATTAGTGTAATGGACGCCCTTGGGTGTGAACTTTAATCAGTTTCCCGTTTGGACCTGGAAATTCAGCCAGCCTTCAGCAGAGACTGAACCAAAGCTGGGTGGTACAAAGGGGTCAAAGATTATCTAGGGGGAAATCAGAGAGAGAGAGATATGAAAAAATAAAGGGCAAGAAGGGGAGAGAAAGGGAGAAAGAAGGTGGAGAGAGAGAGACGTAGGAAGGAGACGAGAAGGAGGGTGAAAAAGAAGAAGGAAAGCGAAAGAGAGAGAAGGAGGGAAGCAGAGGTAGCGGGCGAGAAGGAGAGTGGATGGAAACACAGCTGTGGTGCAGGGTGACAGAGAGAGCTGTAGATTTGGGAAACGAGAGGAGCTCAGTCTCTCGAGTCGGGGGACAGGACGGGCTGTGGTTTGACACGAGTGGGTGCGCAGATGTCAAAGTAAGAACCGAAAACACAAAAGAGACAGAGAGAGGGCACCCTCGGCCCCAGCTGTCTGATGGTGTCTGGCCCGGCGCTCGCGCATTGGGTGTATTCCAGCAGCTCTGACCCTAAGGAGCGAAATGCAAATATAACTGCAAATGTCAGGGTGACCTACACGGTTAAATAAGGCAAGTGCATCGAATGACTCAGTATCAAAACCGAACTGATGCTTATCTGGTTGCAGAAGGAGCTTTGCGCTTTGAACGAGGGCAGCTGTGCGCCGCGAGCTACAGCGAAGGGTGCAGCTCAACCGTCTGTGGAAGTAGAGGACGCTTCTGCTCATCGCGTTGGCCCTCAAGACTCTGCCGGGGGCCGCATCAAAGGGAATTAGCTGCAAAACCGCACGCTGAACACCGAGGCAAGAGACGCTACTCACATATGCACGAGGCTCACCACTGCCGCCCGCGTCCGCTTTCTAAGGTTCTAATTACAGAGAGGCTCACTGTCAAGCCTCTGATCTTGGAAAGTTTCCGAGACGACGGTTTCCACAGTTCTGGTGGCGGCGGAGACTGCAGCAGCTAAAAGTCACGTTACCATGTTCTGACCTCTGTCAGGAGGGCCAAGAAGACTGCAGGATATCTAGTCTGGGGTGTCAACAATGCAAGGGATTTTATTTCACCTATCAGGGGTTGATCAGACCCCTGTAACATACTTCCTATGTCCTCAACAGAGCTGTAACCGTTTTTTCGGGTAAACTTACTGAACTTGTATGTGTAGTCCCTTGAAAAGTAGCTTTATGACCTTATACCCCTTGCAAATCAGATACAACTCAACTACATAGGATCCAAGACACCATTGTAAAAAAAATTGTATTTGTTTAAATCAAAACCTTTATCAACTATGTCATCAACACCCAAAAGATCATATTATGTTGTCCCCTGTAGACAAACTGGTCTGTCAAGTTTCCTTGGTGTGACTCTGGATGACAAACTAAGCTTCTCGGGGCACATCGCAACGATCACCCGGACCTGCCCATTCTGCCTTCACAACATCAGGAGAATTCGCCCATTTCTCACCCAAAAGCCGAAACACCTACTGGTTCAGGCTTTGGCAAGCTCAGGTTCTGGTTTTCAACCAACCCAACACACACCATTCCACTACTCACCACGTTTCACTGGCTCTCTATAGCAGCCTGAAATCTATTGAAATCACTAGTGCTGGCATACCAGCACATACTGCTCCCACCTATCTCCAGACACTGATCACACCTTACAATCCAGCAGGACCTCTCCGCTCGGCCTCCTCTGGCCAACTGGCTGTCCCATCCCTTCAGGCACCTACCTCGCCTCTTCTCTGCCCTGGCCCCCCAATGGTGGAATGACCTTCAACACTCGGTCAGGACTGCAGAATCACTGACCATCTTCCATATGAGACTGAAAACCCACCTCTTAAGACTACACTTCCACTGAATATACTGTATATACATTTTTAAATGACTCAATTTTCTTTCTCTGTTTTGTAGGTGTTGTGGTGTACATCTCTATTTTACTGATCTCCCGCTCTAGCTGTGATATTCTTGACATTTTAAATGCACTTATTGTTGCTCTGGATAAGAGCATCTGCTAAATATAAAAATGCAAAATGTACAAACAGTTGTGTAGCATCATATTAGAAATAGATACCTACATGCTGAGGTGAGCACTGCTGTTTGGTGAGACTTCTACGTTCCACTAATGATTACTTCAAACTAATTATAGAAAGAGATTCAAAGATGAAGAATATTTTTCAAACAGTTGAAAAGTTCAGTAGGTTATAGATTTCTATCCGAAATTGAGCATGTTCTGACACCAACCCATGCTTCAAGTAATAATATGGTGGAAAGGATGATACAGGGCGGCACGGTGGTGCAGTGGATAGCACTGTCGCCTCACAGCAAGAAGGTCTCGGGTTCGAATCCAGGCCGGGGGCCTTTCTGTGTGGAGTTTGCATGTTCTCCCCGTGTCCGCGTGGGTTTCCTCCGGGTACTCCGGTTTCTTCCCACAGTCCAAAGACATGCACGTTAGGCTAATTGGAGAGTCTAAATTGCCCGTAGGTATGAGTGTGTGAGTGAATGGTGTATGTAGTGCCCTGCGATGGATTGGCGACCTGTCCAGGTGTATTCCTGCCTCTCGCCCCAATGCATGCTGGGATAGGCTCCAGCCCCCGCGACCCTGACTAGGAATAAGCGGCTGAAGATGAGATGAGGATGATACAGAATTTCAAAAGTCTCCTAGTTTTTGTGTCTCAAGTAATTTATTACAGTTACTTTCAATAGGATAATCCAACAGGAGCGAGGGACTGTCCTATTTCCTAATATCAGGTTGTAGGATTAAGTCAACTACATTTAGGCCTTTAGGAAGGAACGAATAGACGGTTTGGAGTGGATGCCATCACTCTCTGTGGCTGGTTGTTCCTTTTGCTTGCCCTATCGCTCTAACTGTACCATAACTCCTTTCTATGTGTGTGTTCATGTGTATGTGTGTGCAAGTTTGAGTGTGTTGGTCTGCGAGTGTGAGTCCCCCCTCACCCCTGGTAGCACTATGCCCTTAATAGGGAAGGGTGCAGACACCCATAGTGCTGTTATCAGTGTGAGAGAGACTGAGACAGTTTCAGTGAGCACGTATTACAGGCAGGCAGACCAGCAAGACCAGCAGACCATTCATCATTTCAGCAAAACTATTATTTTATTGAATCAACGAATTGCATGTAAGTAAGACAAGGTTCAGGCCTCTCTGGACTTCTGACCTGCAAAACTCCAGTTTTTTTGAAAAGACATAACCAACTGCAACTGTCAGGTGCACTGCACTGCGATGCTGCTGTCAATGAACATTGTGTGCTGTCGCCAAATAGGAGACAGTGGGTATGAAGCAGGGGACTCAAAAAACAGAAACTAATAGACAGGTCGCCATTGTGTTTCAAATGCGTTTTAATTAGGATGTTGGAGTGAAGTTACCTTGGAGTGCGACAAATAATCGATTTTACTTCGCCCAAAACAACCGGCACGTGATTAGAGCCTGCACCACGTGATGCAATCAGTTAGGTATTAATCATTTGCACCTGAGTAGCGTAGTTGTAGTAGTTGTTGGATGTCAATGTTTTTCAGTTTTTAGGGTTGGAGTGTTTTTTACTTTTCCCAATGGGGAGTTTTTGCCTCACTTTCTGCTTTTGGGGGGTTCAGGCCTGGTATTTTCTTGTTTTATATCCTCTGTTTTCTGTAAATTCTCTGACAGTTCTATATAAAAAGCGTTATACAAATCAAATTGAATTGAATATGAATTCATTCCTGAGCTGAAATGGTCATCACTGTTGCCAGTGGATTTAATTTTTTTAGTCAAATTAAGAAATACGTACAATTTGAGTTATAATTGCTGAAAGGGCAATATTCATTTTTCCAATGTAGTTGGTTAGCGATTTGAATGTTTTTTTAAAATATATATTTTTTCCTTTTCCAGAACATACAGTGTTGTGCGCATTTGTTTATATTTTGGTCGTACAACGTTACGGTTTTTGCCACGGACAGACATTTCGGCTAGGGATTGTGAAATCCGTTTGTGACAGCTCTGACCAGCATACTTGAGCAACCCGCAGTATTCAACTACACAAACGTCTGGATTTAAGGCCATGCAGTGAGTGAGTCGAAGTTTGGATAACGGGTGAGTGAGCACTTTCCGTGTGCTAATTTGCTTTGGCTTCTTTCAGTTAGGCCAGAAAAAGTTTTTCTTCTGCGCAAATACTGAACACAATTATACACAAAGACGCTGATGGTAATGATGATGAAGATAAGAGAAGCATTTTGTTACTGGCAGTTATGCTTGGAACCCCCCCACGGGATTAACATGCACGCAAGCACACTGACCACAGGCCCTAGTTATAGCTGCTTGTATGCTAACACACTAAACAGTTACTTTGTTGAGAGCTTTACTAGAGAAGAGGTTATAAATATGCCTAAATGTATAGACAAGGTACAGAATGTTTTGGAGGACTTTGAGATAAGGGACGTAGAAGTACTACAAAAACTACAAAAACTTAAGACAAATAAGGCAGCAGGCCCGGATGGCATATATCCCAGAGTACTCAAAGAACTTGGGGAAATTATATATAAACCATTGACAGATATTTTCATTCAATCCATAATCACTGGAGAAATACCAGATGACTGGAAGCAGGGTAGTATAATTCCAATATATAAGAAAGGGGACCGTACTGACCCAGGGAACTATAGGCCTGTCAGTTTAACTTGCATCGCATGTAAAATGCTGGAATGTATTATTAGGGATAAGTTGGAATCCTTCTTGAAAAAGAATAGTATTTTAAGGGAGAGCCAACATGGATTTCTCAAAGGGAGGTCATGCCTAACCAACCTCCTGGACTTTTTCGACCTGAACCAGGCTTATGATATTATATATTTGGACTTTCAGAAAGCAGTTGACAAGGTACCACATGAGAGGCTCATTGCGAAAATGAATTCAGTAGGAATTGCAGGAGTAGTTTCAGAGTGGGTTCATAATTGGCTGCAAGGGCAAATACAAAGAGTAACAGTAGGTGGGATCATATCTGACCTCGGTGCTGTGGGCAGTGGTGTCCCGCAGGGATCGGTGCTGGGACCTCTGCTCTTCCTTATTTACATAAATGATCTTGACATGGACATTAGTAGCAAAATAGTTAAATTTGCAGATGATACTAAACTTGGGGGTTCGGCAAACAGTTTGGAATCGACTAAAGTAATCCAAGATGACTTGAAACAAAATCCAAAAATGGGCAGATACATGGCAGATGACATTCAATATTGCTAAATGTAAAGTTATGCAGGTGGGAAATAAAAACATTAGACAGGAGTATTTTATGGGAGGAGAAAAGTTAGTAGGTGTTCAATTTGAAAAGGACTTAGGAATTGTAGTTGATCAAAACCTATCTGCATCAAAGCAGTGTGCTACAGCAGTGAACAAAGCCAACAGGATGCTGGGATACATAGCAAAAAGTATTGAGTATAAATCAAAGGAGGTTATATTAATGTTATATAATGCCTTTCTCAGACCCCACTTAGAATACTGTGTGCAAAAAAGATATAGAAGCTCTTGAAAAAGTCCAAAGAAGGGCAACTAAACTGATACCTGGTATGAAAGGTAAAAGTTATGATGATAGACTTAAGGCACTCAAACTTAGCAAATGAAGACTTAGGGGGGATTTGATTGAGGTTTTTAAATTCCTAAAAGGGATTAACAAAGTAAAATACCAAAGATTTTTTAAGATAAGTGGGGTCAGCAGAACAAGAGGCCACAGCTAGAAATGAGTTAAAGGCAAATTCCGCACAGATATTAGGAAGTTTTTCTTTACACAGAGAGTTGTCAATGCCTGGATCAGCTTGCCAGGTCGGGTAGTAGAGGCAGAAACGCTTGGGCTATTCAAGTCCAGGCTAGATGTAGTACTAGATACTCTTTAGATTAGGACATGATGAGCCCTAGATGGGCCGAACGGCCCGTTCTCATCATTATGTATTCTTATGTTCTTATGTTCTTATGTATCTATACATTCCATATTCCATATTGAATATGTTAAACCGTTTATGCCAGTTTAAGCCTACTACTACAACCCTGAGCAATATTTCAGGCGCCTCAATTTCATAGTCGTGGGACTACAATATAGTTTATGAATTAATCACTGTCAGAAAAGTGGCCTCCAAACTTAAATTCTTTGTTCGTCAGATTGTAAATATGCAGAATTTATAAAGGCTAAAATAACAGTTATTTATGGACTGATACTTTTCTTTGTATAGCCTGTACACTGCCTGTGTATGTAGTCCACACATGAATGCATTTAGTTGAGCTTTGTACCATGCAGTTGTATGAGTGATGTATTTTGAGCAATGTCTGGAGATAAAATGAATAAGCACTTTTGAATAATGTACTCTTTTCATCACAGCTAATGGCGGTGTAGATATTTCTTGCTTCTCTGTTTATTTTTAAATTCTGTGGGTAGCTAGCACTTGAGAGTAACAATGTATTGCCCATGTTTGGGTAACATTAAGAGTATCATAATGTGTAGTGAATGCAGTTTTTATGGTCAGAATGAATGTTTGCTTCGTTTACCTGCACTTTTCCTGTCTAATCATGCCACAGTGGTAGATCTGATGCGTGCCTGTGTGACCTATGACTGACTTTGAATGGACAGAGGGTGCGCAGTCCAGTTTCAGCAACGGTGGACTCATTGACAGTCCCGCCCTTGTTCTCTCTTGCCCTGCTTTGCAAATGATGGCATGCACAGATGCCTCAGACTATGGACTGGGAGCTGACCTCACTCGAACAGTGGCATTTGCCTTGAGGACTTTGACTCAGATGGAATGCAAATGTTCCGAAAGGTGGTGGCTTGCTCACGGATCAGGGAAACGTGGAACACTTACCTGTGAGGTCGCTGCTCTGCTTCACGCGCAGGCGCACCAGGCGCTTACAACAGCCCTCGCTGCAGAGAGAATCAGCCGTGTGGGAATGCGCACGCTTGCTTTGAAATAAATGCGCTCCGTCCCCAAACTGGCTGTGGCTGTCCCTTCTCAGTCAAAGCTGTCAGGAGGGCCGTGCACAGACATTTTGGGGGGCAGGGGCTGAAGCAAAAAAAAGGGCACTCACCTCACCGACACGCACTATTTGCACCCCGATGTTGCCACACCGCCGCCATCCATAATCACACACTATGTTAATAACATGGGACCTGTTACATAATAACATGACCTGTTCATGTTCTGTATCATTTTGTTACACTGCATATATTTTATAAATGAGACATATGGTACAACTACTGAACTACAGTTAGATTTTAGTAACATGTTTTTGAGCATCACACTGAGAGGAAAAGAAACCAGTATTATATTATATTCAAAAACGCACGCACGCATGCACGCACACACACTACTTAAACACACTCTTATATATTTGTTACATCTATGCATATGGCTGAAAAACTGATCCAGGGTCAGGGAGGTGAGAAGTATTTTGCCTTTCATTGGAGACAGGTGTATTTGCCTCTTCTAGCAATGTTTATGCTGCTTCTTATTTCCCAATGAAAATTGATTGATTGAAACTTTTATTTTAACAGGGAAACACACTGCTAAATGCCCAAACAATAATACACTTTTAAACATCAAGTTTTTAGAAAACTGGGTGACTACACTAAACTAGCAAAACGTAACTACCTGCTTCAGAAATTAATTGCATATTTGTAAGTTGTCCTGCATGACGGAGATAACGTCGTTTTAATGATAATTAGACTAGCTTACTTGCTCATGAGTACCGAGGCTAGTAATGATGAAATTACAGTGTGAAGGTGGAAAGTCCTACTGACCTACTTCATCATTTTTTTTTAAGGATATATAACATAAAAAGTAGGTAAGTGTTGTTTAATCGTGGTTTCATAATTAAAACAGTGCCTACCTGAGTGATATCATTCACCGTAACCAAACTGGGGCTGGGGATGCGGTGCTTTTCATGACAAGTTGTATTCGGAATAAACCATTTGGAAGGCGGGGGGGGAGGGTTGGAGAGCGGAGTACTTTTTAAGTTGATATGGTGCATTTTTTCGTGGATACTATTATACATTTCCCTCTTTATATTTGATAGAATTTTAATAACAAATAAAGAAAAAATTAAATACAATTAACACCAGTAAAAAAAATGGCACTTTTTGACTCTGAGGGCAAAAGGGCAGGGGCTCAAGCCCCCCTTGGGCCCTATCTGTGGACGTGTCTGGCTGTCAGCCCCCGAACCGACTCCCTATTACAGGCTTTGGCTGTGCCATCGTGTCCGTCGCTCGTGAAAGTCACCGGTCAGTTGTGTGCATTAAGCAGCGCCTTCGTCGCTTATATTGGTGGCCAAAGATGGACACTCTTGTTCTCTTAGCAATCCTGTCTTGCCGACCTTACCAGCTGAACGGCATACCGCTAAACAACGTGCTGCTCCCCTACCATCCGTTCCACTGCCCGGAGGGACTGTGGCGAAAGCTAGCAGTGGACCTCATAGGTCCGTTTTAAGATGTTTTGTGAAACTGCAGTTACGCAAAGGCACTAAATGATTACAATGGTAGGCAGCTAGAGGTAGCATGTACACCCTCTGTCACCGCTGAAGATAGTGTTACAGCATTCCTTATGACAGTATCTGCTCCCCATGGTAACCCTGAATGCTCGCTTGGTCACAGACAATGGAATCACAGTTCACTTAAACTGCCTTCGCTATATTCCTGGAGTGAGACTGCATTGCTCACATGCTTTCTCCGGTTCGCTGTCCAGCTGCGAATGGGGCTATTGCGAGTTTTAATTGGATGCTCAAAGAACGTATTCAAACTGCGGTCCTTCACTCATAAGTCACGAGCACGTACACCTTTAGTCAAGAAGTTTCTTCAGATGTTCCAAGATGCTCCACGTGCTGATACAGGTGTGTCTTCGTGTCCACTGCTTCGGCTGGTGGAGGATACACATCCACCAGAGAGGCCAGCTTCATCAGACAAGGATGAAAGCCTACACATGCCAAACACGGTGCATGTTCCCGTCCAGGAAGGTGAGAGAGTGCGCATCAAGAACCCTTTTTGTGTCCTGAAAGGACGGCCAAAGTGCAGTGCACCAGTCAAGATGAAGAGACCAATTCTCGGAGATGGAAAAACATGGAACGCTTCACAACTAATGCCCTACCTGACTCCTTCTGCCATACAGGACCTCAAGATAGACAGGTAGCTACCTACACTAGTGCCTACTGCTGTGCCTAAACTTACCCATACTGGCTAAAGGATTATGTTTCCTACTGTGGAACAGAAAAGAGTTGAGGCCCATATGGGAACAGTAGAGAACAATGCCTGATTGGTACAATTGTTTTAGTTTCGCATCAGTTGTTTTTCCCCAATTGTGAACTTCTGTTTACATTCCACATTTTTACTAAAGTTAGGTTGACATTACTGGTTAACTACAACACCTACAGAGCCAAACATACATTTCAAATCAATTAAGATGCCATTCGTATTGACAGTGACACAGGAACCAAATATGTATCTGTCCCCAGTCTTGTCTAGTTGTTCTCTTTATCCACTAGATGGCGCCTTTGTTCTATATGTAGCATGAACATGTTGAGTGGGTGATGAGGATTGAAGTGAAGTAATGGAGAAGTGTCATGCTATTTATCAAGAGGTAACTTTCTAAATATATATTTAAAGTAAACTATCTGGGTCCATTGCAGTGTATTTAGTAGAAGCTGTTCAATCAATCACTCAATAAATCTTTGTTTTTGTATAATGGCATGTACAAACAAGTTATTACACTAGGCTTCACTGTTGGCCCAGTGACTACAGTAGTTTTCAGGAATGGTTGAAGGGCAACACGACTCAAGTAGGGTATAGACTGGAATTATAGGGGAAAGGTGTTGAATGGGATGTTAAAAAAAGTATTGATTCATTTTTGAGTCTTGACTTAAAGACCAAAACCATTACTGCTTCCCACAAAATCTGGGGAGGTTTTGGAGCACAATATTTGGACACATCAAGAGAGCCTGCATCCCGGGATTGTAGGAACCTATTTGGGTCATATGGAGTAATAATAGTCAAGTATGCAAATCTGAGCCCATGACTCTTCATAGGTTAGAAGTAAGATTTTGCAATTGGCATGGTGTTTAATCAGAGCCAATGAAGAGAAAGAAGCAAGTTCTAAATGCAGTACTAAAGCAGTTCCGTAGTCTAGTGGTTTAAATTTTAGGGTTAAACTTGCGTTAAGTACACTGCAATTGACCCCACTGTGTTCTTGTTCCAGCATGCCATCTGACACCTTTTAATATGAATAAAATATTAATATTGTGGAGAGTGGAATTTGCTAATCAAATGTTGTAGCTCAAAGATCTGAAGAAATAACTTTTTGTTTTCTGCAACCAAATAAACAGTTTTCTGTTCGAATCGGATTATTAACCTCAAATATTTGTCAACGTTTTGGACTTTTTACCCAGAATGTCTGGGAGATCCTGGCTTCTCCTGGCTCTCTGCTCCAGGGTTCCAGTGCCAATGTTTGTGGATATTGCAAAATCCATGTATTTGGAAGTGCAGTGCATGAAATAAGTGCTTCATAAATTGTTGTGAGTGTTCAATAAGATGGGACTCAATTCATCTTTTTAAATGCTCCACATACAGCTAAAACTTCTGTTTACTTACACCCAGGATATGAATTTCTTAAAAGGACTGTAGGCCCTGTATTTTCATTTATTTTATGAACATCATATAAATGTAATATACTGTATGGAGAATCATGTCCAGAGTAATCTTAAAAGTATTACATTTTACTCCAACAAAATTAAAATGTTAAATTCCCATTTTATGACAAATTACCTCATAATTGTTCCCTGATAACAGTATCAAATTATGTGGCAGAATATTCTCTAACCGCTTTAGTCTCATCTGTTTAAGTTCCTAGATGTGAAATAGGATCCCTCTTGTGGTGAAAGAGAAGTTGTACAGAAGTTTTTCTCTCTGACATAGAAAGAAACAAGCTTGCAAAGTCAACACTACATGCGTTCTCTTGTCACGGTGGTCTGAAAACGTTTTAATTATCATTGACAATTTAAAAACTTGATGCAAATATAAAAATAAACATGCATTATCAAAGTAAACATTCATTTATGCTGACAAAAATATATATATTTTTTTTTCATTAGAACCTTGTGATTTGCAAGGCATTATATTAAGTGAGTTTCTTCAGCCTGTTTAACTGTCTTGCTAAAAAGAAGAAAAACAAGATAGTTTATATATTACAGGTTTAACCGCCTGTTTTTATTTTTTTATTGAGACATTTAGTATTTTGAGGTGAATGGGTTTCCTTTAGATCCGTAATGACCAGAACATTAAAATAACATTTTAATTGCCATGTTTTCAAAACTCCCAGTTGCAACTGTAGACCCCTGCGTCTCTTATATTCACTTTATTATTGTCCAATGGATTCGCTCTAGCATTAGCACTACTCTAGAATGGGAACTCAATGAGGAATGAGTGTACAGTTTAGTGTTATTTTCCACAGTAGATGTTTCTTATATTTATTTCCCGACGTGATGCAGCTTTGTATGTAATTTCGGAGCCGATACTGAACGTCTATGCATTGCAGAACATTATGGGCCGTATGTTTCGACGCACTGTAGAGGAGGAAATCATGCTGTCAAACAGGTGTGAAAATTTACTTTGCAGAAGTGAGCATTGCATTCTATTTTGGTATAGCGTTGAAAATGCGAAAATTGTTGTGACGTTTAAATAAACTCAGTAATTATATCAGCACAAATATTTTAATACTAAACTTACAACTGCACAAGTTTTCTTATTCCCAAATATTTAAAAAAGTAATAATAAATATACTGTGAGGATCTTGCTGAAACCTGACGATTGTATTCCTTGTCACCACATGATTATTACATTTTCAGCGTAGGTGCTGCCGTAATTTGACAGTTCATAATTCACCTGTCTCTTCGCCTCAAAGACAGGTGCTTGCGATGCAACACATATTTTAATTATTTTGGGTAACTCTAGAGCCAATAAGAGCAGAGTAGGGTTAGCGAAAGGGCGGGGTTCAGGGTATACTAGCAGTATCTGGACCAATCAGTCGGTCGGAGGGAGGGAAAATTCGTTCGAATGGGGTGAGTCTCCAGCTCTCGAGCCATCGCTGGGTACCGAACTCAAAGAAGAGTATTGGTACGAGAATAACGTTGCACTATGGGCAAGTCATAGCGAGCCCAGGAAATTACTTTTGTTGTACTAAGTCAGGCATAAATCGGACGAAGACACCTGTAGGACACATTATCAATATAAAAAAATTAGAATCGAAATTTCTTATATTTCCAACTGGGAACAAAATGGATACGTTTCTGGACATGTGAATTAAAAGGAGTTACCGACAACCCCCCCAAAATGAAGCTAGCCTCTTCTCTGCGTTGCCTCGCTTTTCTGTTGACTTCAGTGGCGATCCGAGTGAGCTCTTCTCAGTCAGGTGAGTAACCGTTCTAATGTCTCGTGCGCCACAGTTTGTTTACCTGGTCGCGCGCATCGCAGCGCGTGTGTAATTACGCACAAACAGGGTTGTGACTGAATGATTCCTGGAGTTGTCGGACTCCTAGTTTGAATAGTTTTGAATAAGGACGCATGTATTTCGTTTGATTTCTCATGTAAATATATTTCTGCGAACTGTGGAACCATAGCAATAAAGTGTACTGCCAAAAAGGACGAGCCGTTCCCTTGAAATATGTATGCTTACAGAAGATATACCTCAGGTGGAACTATCATGGGCGAATTAACAAATTAATGTTCAATACTCATTTCCAAGTTTACCATTAACAAGTTATTTTTCATGATTCGTTTCTTAGTTTACCGGTGCTGTCGGTTTTGTGGAGGTCGGCGCTCTCTGCGCTTTGATTTAATCAGCTTGTGTAGAAGTGCGTTCGAACGAATCTCTAATGAGGGGATGTTGTGCTTTCAGTCCCGCACAGAATGGCACTGTTGAATTCGCAGAGAATAGAGCATTGAGTGTTCCTTCCACGTGTCCCGGGACACACAGTAAGCTAGCTAGTCTAGTCGTTACGTTTTTTCCCTTCTAATTCAGTCCTTTGTGGGAGAAGGTTTTTATCCAGCCCTCTTGTTTTCTTACCGTGGCGTTGCTTAATGAACAGTTGGTCCGGATCTCCTTTCTGACTTACAGCATGTTTTAAGCGATTGGTAATGACTTGACTCCCAGCTGATGTGCTGTATCTTATACACTTGTGCAGTGAATACACCGATGTATACAATGTATACAATGTAATGATAGTTATTCAAATATTTATATGTGATGAGCAACTATGTGCTAATGGTTTTACGATTAAGAGAGCAATCGGCACAAATTTCAGTCGTAATGTTCTGTCATAACAAGCAATTAACAAAGCTGATAGAGCTGTTTCTCCTTTTATGTTTATCTCGATAGTCGGGGTTTTACACCAACAATAAGAAACGTCTGTAGAACTCATTTACAGTATAAGGACTTAGAAGTCCCACATTTCATTATTTGATTTGATTTAATTTGATTTGATGTTATTTGTGTGTGTGTGTTTTTTTACAGCATTACATTTAAGACAAAATGTCTGGTACAAAACAGGTATGTACAGTGTGCGTGTGTGCATAGTGGGGTCGATTTCAGTATTTGCGTGTGTAGGCTACCTCTCTGTGGGGTATTGCGTCCGGCTGTGCAGGTTCCTTCTAATGGAATTTACATTCTAAACACAAATTTGGCGTAGTTCTGATGAGTGCAGTACATGCGTCAAGTTTGCCAGGACGAATTAAGAACGTCATTAATGCGCATCGCCACAATTTGGCGGCATCGTCCGGACACACGCTGCGTGAAGCAGTTTCAGTGTTGCCGTATTTGCGATTTTGTGTCTAATTCAAGAGTAATTTTAAGCGACATTTCCAAGTGGCATTTACTTTCTGTCGTCAAGTACATTTTCTTCATGTTTAATGATAAAAGTAAAGTTTGTCATAATGGAGTAAAATTACAATACAGTTTGATTGTATACAATTAAAATCAACAAGAAGTGAGACTAAGAGGAATCGGCACAAGAAAACAGATAGGTCTTTAGTCTGGATTTAAAATAATCAATTGTAGTCGCACCTCTAATATGGCTTGAAATTGAGTTCCAAAGCCGAGGTGCAGAACAGCTGAAAGCTCTTCCCCCTCCTGTTTTCAGGCGACTATGAGGGATCACCAATAGGTCAACACTTGCTCAATGCAGAGTACGACTGGGAGTGTGGCATTCAATCAGATACTGCAGGTTCAAAGGCCCAAGTCCACGAAGGGCTTTATAGGTCTTTATAGCGAGTAAGATCTTAAAATCAACCCTGAATTTAACAGGGAGCCCATGCAGCGACCTGAGAACAGGAGTGATGTGCTGTGAGCAGCGTGTGTGTGCAAGCACTCTGGCTGCTGCATTCTGAACTGTAGCCTCTACATTGTAGAGTCTGGTAGGTCAAAACAACTATTACAAATAGCATTACAGTAATCCAGTCTAGACATTACGAAGGCATGCACCAACATTTCACCATCCTTGGCAGACAAGATTGGTCTCAACTTAGATATAGTCCACAAATTAAAATAAAATATTTTAACCACAAAACTAACATGGGCATCCAGGCCCAGTTCAGAATCCATTTTGACTCCCAAGTTTCTTACAGTTTTTGATGGTTTAAAAAAAAAAAGACCATCAAAGAGGTCATCGGGGGAGTACTCAGAAATTACGAACACCTGCTGACAATGAGCTACATTCACCTATGGAAATCCTCCAACAAGTATCCCTCGTGACTTTTGGAGGACAATTTAATGACTTTCTGATCTGAAGGGTGGCGCTTTCTCCCACCTACTCTTTCGATTCAGAGGTTAGAAGAGAGTATGGAACACCCATGCAGCTTCTACAGATCATTTGCGCACACGCCTGTTTGTTTTATCATATTCGTTCTGTCGCTTTGAGCAATTTTATTTCAGCGACCATCGGAGGTGAATCTCACCCTTACAGGGATATTTCCTTCAATCAGCTAGCATACTCAGGTGAAGCTCTTTAAAATGGGTCTTCACTACCCAATTCTCTTCATCATTCAGACTTCCTTTTAAACAAACAGAAAAAAAGACCACCATCCTTAATGAAGCACTTGTAAATGTTTTATGGAAGCCAAAAACCTTAAACAGTAATATCAAGCCCCAGTCGCTTACATTAGGTTTTCACCTAAATTATAAATATAGAACAGGTTTTCAATCTCGGTCTTGGGGGACGCCTGTGTGTGCAGGTTTTTTGTTACAGCCAATCTTCAATTAAGGTTGTATAAATCCATATTCTTTCATAATTTATTTCCTTAAATCTCTTAACACAACACATTTTTGTCTCTTTGCAATTTGCTTTGTTTTTGAACTCTTCATTTCCTACATTGTTTAGTTTCAGTGATCGGGTGTTCACACTTTCAGCAATCGGGAACTGTAATTGCACCGTAAAACTGGAGATCGCGGGCTCTCTTTATTTACAGATGCTCAGCGCTGTTTTATCACAGCATTGCATGACATTATTGTGATCATTTTAAAAACAACAACAACCAATGACAAGACTAGGACATGTCAGTTAGCCTCCATGCTGAATTGATTGTGGTGGATATCATATCTGTAATATATCATATATATTATATATATATGTACTGTATACAATCAGTGGCCACTTTATTAGGTACACCTGTACACCTGCTTGTTAATGCAATTATGTAATCAGCCAATCGTGTGGCAGCAACTCAATGCATAAAAGCAAGCAGACATGGTCAAGAAGTTCAGTTGTTGTACAGACCAAAAATGGGGAAGAAATGTGATCTAAGCGACTTTGACCGTGGAATGATTGTTGGTGCTAGACGGGGTGGTGTGAGTATCTCAGAAACTGCTGATCTCATGGGATTTTCATGCACAACGGTCTGTAGAGTTTACAGAGAATGGTGCAAAAAACAAAAACATCCAGTGAGCAGCAGTTCTGTGGGCAAAAACACCTTGTTAATGAGAGAGGCCAGAGGAGAATGGCCAGACTGGTTCAAGCTGACAGGAAGGCGACAGTAGCTCAAATAACTACGCGTTACAACAGTGGTATGCAGAAGAGCATCTCCGAATGCACGTTGAACCCTGAAGTCGATGGGCTACAGCAGCAGAAGACCACACCGGGTTCCACTCCTGTCAGCTAAGAAGAGGAAAGTGAGGCTACAGTTGAAGATTGGAAAAACTTTGCCTGGTCTGATGAATCTTGATTTCTGCTGCGACATGCAGATGGTAGAGTCAGAATTTGGCGTAAACAACCTGAATCCATGCATCCATCCTGCCTTGTGTCAATGGTTCATGCTGGTGGTGGTGGTGTGGGGAATGTTTTCTTGGCACACATTAGGCCCCTTAATACCAATTGAGCATCGTTTAAATACCACAGCCTACCTGTGTCTTGTTGCTGACCATGTATATCCCTTTATGGCCACAGTCTACCCATCTTCTAATGGCTTCCAGCAGGATAATGCGCCATGTCACAAAGCACACGTCATCTCGAGCTGGTTCCATGAACATGACAATGACTTCAGTGTACTCCAATAGCCTCCACAGTCACTAGATCTCAGTCCAATAGAGCACCTTTGGGATGTGGTGGAACGGGAGATTCACAACATGAATGTGCAGCCGACAAATCTGCAGCAACTGTGTGAAGCTATCATGTTAACATGGACCAGAATTTCTGAGGAATGTTTCCAGCACCTGGTTGAATCCATGCCATGAAGAATTTAGGCTGTTCTGGGGACAAAGAGGGGACCTACCCAGTACTAGAAAGGTGTACCTAATAAAGTGGCCACTGAGTGTGTGTGTGTATGTATATATACAGTATATATATATATTAAAAAAAGCTTATTCACTTGTTTTTGTCTGGGGTAAAAAAATAAATCCTGTGAGCTACCTGTCAGGGATGTGGTTCGAAACCCTTCTCTACCAGACCAGCCCTGGTCATCAGCCTCGATCGGGGGCGTCATTTAGTTGTCCGCCCCAAGGGGAGGGGGGAGGGTGAGCCGGCTTGGGTCCACCGTGAAGCACGTACGGAGTCTCCAGAATGTGGGTGGGCGAATTCCGTCTTGAAAGAAGCAGCTGCCCTTGAAGAATTAGCTTGCCTCGTAGAGATGAGCGGCGGACCCGTGTGGGGAAGGTAAATTGAAGAAAATAGGCTACAAAATATTTACATTTAAAAAATAAATAAATCCTACAACGATATGGATTTACCCTCATGAGCCATGATGGTCGCAAATGCATGATTTGATCCGAATCATCAAGAACTGGATGACTGCTGAGCCGGCGTTGCTAAGTCCGCTAAAACTAATTGTAATAGATAAATACCTGCGCTCTCTCCCTCACGAGGCAAAGAAGTTATCGAGCCAGGCTAACTCAAAAAGCGCTGACCAGCTTGTAGAGCTGGTAGAAGGTCATCAGCCCTAGAAGTCTGCGTTGTGCCTATGCCGTCGGCCTCAGCTAGTGACACTACCATAGGACGATCCTGCGGAATTCTGACTTCCTGTTGAGCTCATGACATGCCAGTGACACCAGTGCAGGCCTATGGAAAAGACACCACAGCACTGCTCGACACTGGGGCGACCAGAGTTTGCACGTCCTCTACAACCCCAGGATTCCCCAGATACGGTCTCAATAACCTGCATTCATGGTGAAACCAAGGCGTATCCCACCACACTGCTTAACCTGCAAACCACGAAAGGACAACAAATATTGTCCTGAACCTCCCAATGCCAGTACTCATCGGAAGGGATTCTCCGGTGTTTGCAAAATTGTAGGCAGGGATGCAGAAAAACCTGAAGACAAGGGAAGGAAACAGAATTTAATGCAGCACTCTCACAAGGTTCCCTGTAGAAGCAACTATACAGGAAATTGACTACAACGCCTCCACTGATTCTCTGAATCCGGGAGTGTAAACGAACAGCAAGATGATAAGGTGTTTTGGCACCACGCAATTAGAAGACCCAAATCTGACGAATGCTCTACAGAAGGGGTATTCAAATCCAGGTCTCGAGGTCTGCAGTGTCTGCAGGTATTTGCTCCAACCATGCACTGCACGACCTGATTTCACTAATTAGCTCACTTCCTGGACCAAGGAGGTTAACTAGTTATTCGAAATTCGAAAGGTGGTATAAACTGCTGTACGAAGTAGTCAGGAAATTGTTGTTAATACCTCAACCATTTATCTAAACGGTTCTACAACTGGCTCATGCCCTTTTATTAGGAGCTCACCTTGGTGTGGAGAAGATGTTGGACCTGATAAAAGCACATTTTAATTAGCCGGGAATAAAGAAAGCGGTAGAGAAATTCTGCAGTAACTGCCCGGAGTGCCAACAGGTGGCGGCAAAACCTGTTTTTCAGAGCCCACCTTTTTTTAAATACCCTTACCCATAATTTCTACACTGTTCAGCAGAATAGCTATGGATTTATTAGGACCCCTCCAAAAAGTAGCAATGGTTATCAATATATTCTTGTGATATTAGATTATGCTACCCGATATCCTGAGGCAATTCCCCTATGCACGATGGCAACCAAAGGCATTGCACGCAAGTTATTAATGTTGTTTTCCAGAGTGGGTATCCCTGATGACATCCTGACTGACCAGGGAACTCCCTTCATGTCCCGCATTTTGATCTTGACTTATGTAAGTTATTAAAAATGAATCATCTGCGTACCTCAGTGTATCATCCCCAAACAGACGGATTGGTGGAAAGATTCAACCGAACCCTGGAAAGTATCCATCTGAGGAATGTGATGGAAGCAGACGGGAGAAACTGGGACCAACTACTTCCCTTCCTGATGTTTTCAATACGAAAGTTTCCCTAGGCCTCGACAGGGTAATTGAGCACCCTAATCGAGCATATACCAGGCATATACATGGACATACGAATCCCTGGATTATGCTACAATACATATTATATTATAGTAGTCTACAGGGGTAGTATTATGCCATAAAAAAAAGGCATTTTTATAAACGTATTAGTTCACATGAAGTGCTCTTCCAGTGTTCATGAACAAATATGACGAGAAATTTGTATTGACTACAGCTGGCTTCTTGTTAAGGACATTTGAAGAAAAAGTATCCAGGCACTCAACCTGTCTTATTTTTTTATTTTTTTTAAGTCGTTTCTCATTTTTCCCATTTCCCCCCCCCAATTTACTAGCCAATTGTACCCTATTTCTAGTTCAACTATCCCTTCCCTCATACTACGAGCTTGCGGCTTCAACCGCGTGGACAGGCAGTGATAAAGGCACTGAACCGCTTCCTCCAAGACGGAACTCGCAAAGCTGTCGACTGTAACATTGACACACACAGAGTCAATTTGCATGCGGCGAGCTCCCCTCCCCCCTCCTTCTGGGGCGGACAGCCAATCCTCGCCAGAGACGGGCTGGCCCAGCTGGGGATTGAACCCAGGCCGCAGTGGGAAACTTGCACTCCAGGTGAGTGCCTTTACCGTTACGCTACTCGGGGGCCCCACTTCTGAAAGAAACTCTCTTAAAAATGAGGCTGTCACTGATGTGCTTCTCCTGATATGCCCTGCCTCAGATGTGTATATTTCCAATTCCCAGAGTTAGCTTTTGATTTTGGCAAATAGAATTTCCGTCTGGGCACTGTATATCTAGTTGTCTAGTTATGTATTGCGTTGGTGGCTTGTTGTGTACATTTGTGGGTTCCTTGGACTTGGATGATTTCATGAAGAAAACAAAGTGGCATTCCACTCATTTTAGATCCTTGTGCATCTGCAATGTTATGGTATCATGATGGGAATCCCGATATTGCAGTACATTGACTTTACACTGCTTTCATCTGCTTAGTTGTGTGTGTCCCCACCGGTCACTATTGTTGACAGGTCGACTTATGATAGGGTAATTACTATATATCAAAAACAATTCACACAGTGCAATATTTTTTTGCTTTGACAGCTTATAGAGAAGTTATACATTACCGGTATATACAAAAAAGACCAGAAATACCCAAATAACTATCTAAAGCCTTCCTCTCAGTTTTGACTGAGCTGGTTATCCCAGAAAAGGCTATCTAGAAGTTGACAGCTTTGCATAAATGTAAAAAAGCCAATTTTACAAAAGCCTTTAGTTTATCACACCCCGTGATTGTACCTATTAGCTTTAAAAGCATACTACGTATAACCCCTATAGACATATTGAGAAATGGACAGAGGTGGTCCGCAGGCAGATGCTCTTATAGACCCAAAAATGTGACCGATGGGATTAAATGGCTTAAGTAGTTTTCAAATAGTTCCTAAGGTACGTAACATGACTGATATTTCCAGTCATTGCCATCGAACATGATTTTATGTGATGGTTAAACTGTAGAGCAGTTGTTGAGTTTTCTTCCTACTTGTAATGCCATTCAAATGGTTTAATGAAATTTCACACTGTGGTCATACGTAGAGCTTGCGTTGTGTTAACACTGATTTGGAAAAGCTATGGCTTCATGTACACTACTGGTCAAAAGTTTTAGAACACACTGGAGGAAACTCTGACAGGAAGAGGTCTGGCAGACCCAAAGCCACAACAAAATCAGAAGACAAGTTTCTGAGAGTCAACAGCTTGCATGATAGGTGGCTCACAGGACAACAGCTTCAAGCACAGCTTAACACTGGTCAAAGTAAGGAAGTTTCAGTTTCAACTGTGAAGAGAAGACTTTGAGCTGCAGCTTTGACAGGTCGAATGGCAGTAAGAAAGCCATTGCTAAGATGGCAAAATAAGAAAAAGAGGCTTGCCTGGGCCATGAAGTACTGCCAGTGGACTACTGAAGACTGGAAGAAGGTCGTATGGACCGATGAATCACAATTTAAAATCTTGAAATTTTGAAAGGTTTTTGTTGGCTATCGAGTAGGCAAAAGGATGGTTCCTCAGTGTGTGACACCAACTGTCAAACATGGAGTAGGAAGCGTGATGGTCTGGGGCTCTTTTGCTGGATCCAGAGTCGGCGACTTGCACAGAGTGACTGTTAACCCACGTTAACCCATTACTTGTTCCCTGAAAAAGGGAAGTTTTTATAACTGAAATGCACATTATTTTGTCTGTTTTTGGTAACCTGAACTTTTTAAAATTGTTTTACCTCTGGCAGTTTTACTGCTTACCTTTGTACCATTTCAGGTTATTCACTGGACTTGAACTGCTTAAATTTCTGTAAAAATTGGAAAATGTGTTCTAAAACTTTTGACCGGTAGTGTACATATAAACATCAGTATTGTACAAAAAAAATGAAAAAAATAGTAAAAATGGTCAATCCTCAAAGGTTCTTCTGTAGTCAAAACACAAGCTGCTTCATTACTTTTCAGCATAGTTTCCAGAACCCACAAAACTCATTTTTAAATAACTTTTAATAATATAATATACAGTATGCCATTTAGCAGACATCCAAAGCGACTTACAGTACTGAATGCATACATTTTTCAGTATATGTGGTCCCAATGGAAATTGAACCCACAACCTAAGCATTGCCAACGCCATGCTCTACCTACTGAGCCACAAAGAACCACTCATTTTTAGTAATTTAAAAATACTCAAAACAATTGAACATCACTCAAAAAAAGTACTGTAACGTTACCACTGTAGATGTATAGCTAGCTAGCTTTACACTACTAGTTTGCTAACCTTAGCTCATTGTAGCCAGACTCAATGTTACACAGATTGCAGTTACATTATTTACCGTACCTTTTTTTAGGGATGTTAGATCCCGGTAACATGGTTTGTTGAAAGTGCGTTGTTGTTTTTTTTTTAAGAGCGCAGCTAGCGATAACACAAACAAAAGAGTGTACTAAGCGAGTTCTGTTTACTGGGGAACTGTCCTCGGGGCGGAGGTGTGCTGGTGGTGGAGAGACTGCAGGCAGACCCTGCTCAAAACTCCTCAGATGTGAATATGGGACATTTATTTGTGATAGCATGCATAGCTATTTCTCACATAATGTAGCATAAGAGGGTAAATCATCCCTCAATAGACATTAAGGGTTGCCATATTGCAGAACAATTGATTAAGAACAATTAACAGCTTATTACAATTTGGAGGTTGCAACTGGTTGTAACGAAAACCAGCATACATAGGGGTCTGGAGTTTGAGAACCTCTGTTTAAGAGCATAGAGAGAGAACATGACATTTCTAGAGGCAGAATAGAGGATTCGATCTGTTTAAGATCAAAACGAAAGATGCACACACACACGCACACAGTGCTACATAAATGATAAAGTGATAATAAAACCTGGGTGATTCTACTAAGAACTACATAAAATAATCTCTATGGTTATAATATAAATACATAGGCTATACCCTCTAAAGGTGAAAGAAAAAATATTTTTTGACAATTACAAACAAGTAATTGAAATACTGGCAACGACTCCTACCGATCACCGTTGAACTTCCATCACTAAATACTTCACAGATTATTATGCATATTTTGAAAAAATATACTGTACATGTAAATAAAGTACATTCCATTACACGGCATATGCAGTTAATTAATTTTGCAGCAAAGTGCTTCCCTTTTTGTTGCAAAGGTAAACCATATAAACGCATGAGCTCATAAGTTTCCACACCCTTGCAGAAATTAAATGCATTGAAATGTATTGAAATAAAATATATTATCAAGATCAGAAGACAACACTTTTAGGTTGCACATTTTAGGCGACACTTCACAATATATGGGCAAATACACAAATAACAGTTTTTCAGATATTCAAATCATTAATATGATTAAAAATCAATATTCACATATCTTGTTTTCCAAAAGGTCTATATATTTACAATATATTGCAGCATATTCGATTTCTGTAAGAGCAATAAGTGATGAGCCAGGCCAGAGTTCTCGCAGACATACTAAAGTGGGAGAGAGAGGAATCCCCCCTCCCTTTCTTCCACCCCAAACAGACAGGACTTTGAATTTTATACTGGTTTAAGAGGTGTACTTCTGTAACCCCGCTGGCTTTGGTGCCCACTTAGCAGGTTTCTTCCACACTCATTGTCCCTCTAGCAGAGACAGGTTGAGCTTCTAGTAACTTATAAATCCAGGATTCCCCTTGTCAGCGCCGGAGACTTGTTACAGCAGTGGGGGAGAGGTGACCATGTGGAGCTGCCTGAGCAAGGAGAGATTGACTCTGTAATATCTGAGTAGTCTCTCAGAAGAGTGAGACTCCACTGACAACATGCATTTATAAGCAGAATGCAACAGGAATCCTTTGTGGACCTGTCTTCTCTGAAGGGGAGCAAGACTCACCTGTCTGTAATTGTAATTGTTGGCTACTGTATTCGCTGGTACTGTAGCGTTACGCAACAAAACAAGTGTCAGGGAAACTCCACAGGATTCATATCAACAGACTCATCCAACAATATCAAAAGCCTGTTCATGAATGGGATTCTCTCTAATGCAGTTTTCTCGTGTCATGTTAATTTTGGCTGTTTCATTTCAGATGTGCACTGTCATGTTGCTAGTGCGCGATTATTCAGATTATTCAGATTATTCATGGGGTATGCACACAAGATACAATAACTTTAATTATAGATCGTTGGTGTGTCTACATCTCGAAACCAACAGACGCATACGAGGCGGAGGCCTGCACTGTTAATCAAATTAGAAAATGGATTGCCGACTTGCCGGTTTCATTCTTTCATTTGCATGAAATGAACATGCTTCTGCATTCGCTGTCCTAAGATTTACTTAGCGATGGTGAGAACCGTTCCAAACTCCTGCAGCATGCCTCTCTATGGATCTTAGTTGTGCGCCAAGAACAGGTTTTACCCAGGAACATGGACACACTAGCGAGACGACGGCGGTAATTTTATACATCCTGCCTTGTAACAGATGGCTCCAAATTTTAATCACAATGGATCGTGACATTTCCGAGTTCTAAAAGAACACACTGGTGGAGGACCACAGAATACAAATCTCAAAATGGCAACGGGTGTCAGCTTGGCTTAAACCCCAAGAGCGGCTAGCCAGGATCACAGCACCAGAGAATAAATTGCCTAGTAATTGAGTTTTTTTTTTTTTTTTTTGCTTGGGTTTCTTCCAGAGATGGGTTGTGTTTTCAGATTTTTAATGAAAGTTATAGAACCTGGTAATACAAGGCATACACTTGTTACAGATTAGAACAAAGCGTTTTCAATATTTTGGCACAGAAAGAGTGACATTTGTCACAGCATTTGAGTGCTGGCCAGATTTTCTGCCCACACAGCACAGTAGTGCCACTAGTCCCCAAAAATGTTTCTTCAGTGTTGGTCATGCTATGGCCGCTTAAAGTTCTTTTCATTATCAGCTGGCTTTGAATCTGGCAATTAGCTCTTGTGTCCATTCACAGTGGGGTTATGAGCGGTTGGCCATTCTCGACCCTGCATGGACTTCGCTCAAAAAACAGGAAGACTACCCTTGTTTCATTTATACTCCATTGTTGAAAGGGAGGCGGGGTGGCAGTGAAAGTGGGATTCTCCACAGCAGCTAAAAGGTTTGTTTTTGTCTACCACTTGTAATTCCTCTCAGACATTCATGCCCCCGGCCTGCAGGCACCAGGCGGTGGCCTTTTTAAACCTTGGTTATAATAAGCCACCACACAGAGACATCCAAAATCAATTCCGGAGTCCAGGAAGGCCCAGTGTGGCTTCGAATGGCATCAGCTATGCCACCCGGCAGTCCTCTCATAGCTGAAGCTAAGCACGACTGTGGCTTGTTCAGAACATGGATTTAAGATGACCGGAGAGAGCCAGGTTGCTGCTTGAAGTGGAGTTTGGTGGGCCCCTGGACCAGGCAGAAGACCGATTTTCCCAAATGCATCGAAGGAGACTCTATAGGAGAAGCCGTCTTTCATGATACGTCTTTCACCTCTGCGAACTGAGGTCTTTACTTCTGCAGTGGTTATTAAAAAACCCATGGCATTCATTGAAGGAGGAGGGAGTCCTGGAAGAAGAGTTGTGCAGGACCAGCTCTGTCGATCTGGCTACCCGCAAGTACTATTGTATGCTTACTTCAGTTAGTGGGCTGGCTTGCATTTACCAGATTATTTAGCTTGGCTTCCTCGAACACCAAGAAAATCAAATAGGGACGACCTAGGGAAACATGGCAGGTAGGGGCTGTAAAGCAAATCCATTCCAAATCCAAGTCGGCATACTCCCAATATTTAGTGCATAGATAAAATCAATATCAGTACAATTATCCTGGCTGTATCTTCTGTGTAGCTGTACGGCCCAGTGTGGAACGCAGTTCCTAAAACCACTTTCTCTCACTAGTGTTCGCCAGGAGTGGTCAGAGTAGATTTTTTGATATAAAAAACCTCGCTCTCCTTTTTTCTCACTCAATAGAGGTGTCTCAGGTCCCTCCCATCAGCGAGCAAAAAGAGACGCTTAATTGCCACTTAAACCTGCGGCTTTAACGTCAAGGCGTTGTCAACGTAAACGTCTGAAACCTTCCCTTTTGCGACCGTATCTCCGTTGTGCCTGCCGCACATCAGAGCGGAGCCTAGTCAGAGCCGTGACTGCCAGCGTACAATTAAAGGACAGGGGGAGAGCGTGCTCTTCAGAGTATTCTGCAAAGCCGCCTTCCGTTACAGCGCGGCAGGAAGGCTCCCCTTGATTGACAGCGCCGCTCCGTGAAGAGGGCGACCGGCCAGCGTTGCGCTCCCGAATGCGCGGCCTTTTTTATTTACGCTGTGGGCTCCTTATCCTTTGTGAGGACCCATGGAACAGAAGGAGGAATTACAATGAGAATAAAGCGCAGGTAATCTCCTCGACAGTCCCCTCATTACCGCCATGGCGAGAAGCCAAAGCGGGGAAATTGTGTGGCCGCCTGCCATTCACACACAGGTAATCGACAGCTACAAGTGAACCTGTCTTTATTTCTCTGAACCATTAAACAATAAATAAGAGTAATAATGGGCAAACAGACTACCTGGGGGGGATTAAACCCACCTTGTGTTTAATCTTCATTCGTCTATTTGAGCCTGCAGGAAGAAATACGGAAACAAGCTGAACGCGTCTAGGTGTTTAGCACGGCTGTTTAAAATTGAGCAGGTTTTAATGGTCTTAAACTGTCACTGCGTATCCAGACGGGAGCTCTTTTTTTTCTCCCCTTTTCCTGATTTCAATAAGAATGAAGCCAGGCGTTCGTGTTTTCACAAGTGAATAATTTCTTTTAGACTGATCCTAGGCACAATGAGGGTCCTGCCATTTTGCCTTTTGTCAAAGTAATTTGAAAGGTATTTAGTTGATGATTTGACATTAACAGTAATGTTACTGTCATACGTTATTTCAGTATGGGTATAATGGTGGGAATAGCCATGCAAGTGTTTGTGGTTGAATCTCTGGCTCTCTAGCTGTAGGGGATACAGCGCAGGGCTTCTCTGGGTGGCCGGTGCAGAAGTAGAGCCAGGGCGTTTTGTCCTTTTAAATGCCCCTTGTGTGTCAGTGACCTGTTATAAATGAGTGTACAGGGCAAGGTGACAGCTGAGAGGAGGCACAGGGGATTGTGGGAATTCAGACCGCTGGAGGGAGAGAGAGAGACGCGCGGCACTGCATACTTGTGTTCGAAAAATTGGCCGCTCGTAACCCGCTGGATTGGACAACACCGCTACTGGCATGGCAGTGGCTGCCCTCGTGCATCGAGAGACAAAGCGCTAGGCCTACACGCCCTTTTAAGGGACAGCGTGTAAGATGACACCTCACTTAAACAGGTGGGGCTCAAACAATGCGGGGGATTATTCGTGTCTCAGTGTTATTATGGGCTGTTTGTGCTAGTGCTATCGAGCTCGGTGTCCTTGTTATTTGGACTCGTTCTTAGCATCAGTGTTATTCGGGCCCTGTTTCAGTAATCCTGTTGTTTGAGCTCGGTTTCATTGTCCTTGTTCCTTGTCGTATGGGCTCTAAGTGTTGGTGACATTAGGACTCTATTTCAGTGTCAGCGTGCTTTGTGGGCTTTCTCGTGCACACACATCCACACTGCTCTCTGTGTTTTAACCTTCCCTTCAAAGACCGATGACAGATTTAATTATTTTCCATTTCACACCACAGACAAAATGTGACAATACGAACGAATGAATTAGATATCGAAATAATTGCATGTGAAAATAAATAAATAAATAAATAATGGCAAGTGGAAATAAATCATTAAATATTTTACATTCGATTATTGTATGTTGACATTTCACTTTTTATTTAATTAATTGATATTGGCACATTTAGTGGACACGCGGAAATAAAGAATGAAATCATTTACGTTTAATTATTTATGTTGACATTTCACTTTTCATTTAATGAATAAATATCAGCACATTATTTCCTCCATAGTTTCCTAATTTTAATTTTTGATGGAATGATTGTTGGCATTCTTGATTAACACAGCAGATTAACAAAAATCTTGTTAAAATAGAACTCATTGAACAGTCAGAGTGCTGTTTTGTCATTCGGTGCTTCAAATACTAATGAGGCAATTGTAAAATGTATAAATGTATATTAATCATTTTCTGCATAATTGAATTGAAATACATTTCTGTCTTTGCGTTCAGTGCATTGGGCAGGCATTTGACTTTGTTATGTGTCAAGTTATTGGCATATAATAAAAATAAATTTTAAAAAACCAAAGTGAACATGAATTATTTGTTTATGCATTTATTTTTATTTGTGAAGAAACCTCCCTTACTTTGGTAATTAAGTTCTGAGCATTTGGGAAACAGTCTCCTTTCTCTTGTGTGGTGAGGGCCATTGACTCGGAGTGCGTTTGGTACATCCAATTAAACAATTCCCCAAGGGTTACCTATTCAAAAGCCAACAAAAATAATTTTAAAACACCCATCATTGTATGCTCAATTTAGATAGAAGTCATTCCTTCTAATTAAGTGTTCACATCAATGGTCATCGGAGCAGATCGTCGACTGTATTTCTGCCTCATGAAAAGGGCAGACCTGGAGCCTATCTACCCCACAATGTCCACTGCACAAGGCTCCGCCCCTTCATCCCCCTGCCCTCATTGGATTTGCTTTAGCCTGGCTCCCCTTGATTGGCTGTGGCATTGATGAGGGCTGGCCAGCTCCTGTCTAATTACAGCTCACAGGCTGTGCCTTCGGGGAGCTGGTAGCCTGCACCAATGTGCTGGGCACGACGTGCCAGACCCTCTCTCGAAGCATGTGTGCGGGTAGTCTTCAGATGTGTGTGTGTGTGTGTGTGTGCGCGCGTGCTTGATTGCCTGAGTGTTGTGTGTCTGCGTGTGTATGTGTGTGCGCCCACACAAGAGGGGTCATTTGCATCTCGGTGTGCTCCGCGTGAGGGAATTTGGAGAATGAACACGTTGCAAATGTATGTTTGTGCATACCTGCGTGCGGATATGTCTTGTGCATACGTACAAGGGCCTGTAGTGAAAGCGCTGACGCTATCCATGCTGTCTGTCTCTGCTTTGGCCCCAGGTTCGGTGGCTGCGACGCCTTGCTTTGCCATTGGTAGGCGTCATGTTCAAGCTTTCCTGTCGAATGTTCCTGGGAATGGGAGCCAATCAGAGCATAGCAGGCCCCCTCTTTCTTAAGGCTACGAACCGGGTTCCCACTGCAGAGGCTGAACACATCAAAACTAATTTCCTAGGCACATGTACACATATACATGCATGCACACATGCATGCACACACACACCCACAGGGTCACACAAACGTATACAGGCACACAAGAATAAGTACAGCGCACCTTATTACCACATCCTGTGAGTTGAATGATGAGGTTAAGTTGGATGTGGATGCCTGTCAGATAGTGATGGGCTTGCAGTGAGTGGGTAGGGCTGACCCTGGATCAGCTTTTATTGGGGACAGGGTAAGCGTTAGGGTTAGGCCCAGGCAAGCCCATCCTGGATCAGTGATCAGGTCAGCTGCTGGACGGCCAGCTCTGGCATGCAAGGCCTGACCGTGTTGAGCCTCGCTTCTTTGCTATGGAGTGTGTGTTCCGGGATGTTCCGGCGTTGGTGTGTGGTGGCCTGCGGTCTGTACGGCACGATCATCCTCTCTCTTCCACCATCTGGCTCTGCATTTCCATAATTGCGTTAATTAGAAAAACAAACCCGGCAACGCACTCATTAGTCCCTCGCTCCAGATTGCCATTTGGAGCAGAGATGTTTCGGGCCAGAATTATTTAGATTACACGGATTGATTTAACTTTTCGTTGTGCTAGAGAAGTAAAGTTATAAAACAACTTTCAGGAAAAGTGCAGGAAGGGCAGCTGTCTTTGGTAAATCTCAGCAGATATAGTGTTGGAATCTGAGGCGTGGATTTCTTGCAGGAGCGTTGAAACTGCACTGCAGCGTTCTGTGCATGCTCCCCAGTGTGTGATTAAAAAAGCCTTTTCTTTTGACTGTTTGATGGTTCGCTCAGACAGATCTTTTGCCTCCTAGGGGTACTCTTTGTGTACTGCACATGCTGGTGCATAGCTTGGAGAACACTGTGCGTTGTCCGTCTCTGATGTGCTTGTTACCCCTTGCTGTTTCAGGGCCCCTGTATGCAAATGTACTCAATCTAAAAGTCCACCTTTAAAATATGCGGTGGGAGGATCCAGACAATCTAAACATTATTGTGTGTGAAGTCAAACATGTATTCTCTTTTTATGGGACAGGGGTAGGCAACCCTGGTCCTGGAGGGCCAGAGATGTTTCTTGTTTTTGCTCCATCCAAACCCTTACCAACATAACTGGATTAATTATTAGGTTTAATCACGATCACCAGCTGAGAGGGTTCAGGTGGAAGCCAACCTTAACAGGTGTAGGGGCTACCCCTCTAGAAATTAGAATTCTAATATGGTTGACGTCACAATGTACGACATGCTAATTCCTCTCACGGTAGCAGCCAAAAATATAAGTATTCTTATGGTATCAGTCTAATTCGTTTTAGTATATCAGTCTCATAAATTATACTTAACTATAAATTTGGAATATCAATTAATAATTAAATTAATCATTACAATTAAATTACAATATTAATAGTTAATTCATCTTAATCAAATCACAACATTATACCTTTAGTTAATACCCAGTTCATAATATTGATGACCTGACTAAGGGGTTGAAGGCATCAAGGAGTTCTAATCAGCAGAGGTTGGCTCAATTCAATACAAGTGTAACATTTTACAGACAACCTTGTAAAAAAAGTAATATAATTACATTTATTAAACATAAAGTATCAAACTAGCAAAGTACAATTCAATACATTAATGAACAACAACTCTGTGTGTGAATGCATGCGTGTGTCTGTATGTGTGTGTGTGTGTGTGTGTGTGTGTGTGTGTGTGTGTGTGTGTGTAGGGTGCGTTCGTGCGCAAGCTTTCTGAGGCATGTGGCCATGCATGCATGTGTGTGTGTGTGCGTGTGTGTTCTCACGTGGTCATTGAGAACAAAGAGGAAAGATGGAAGGAAGTTTAAACCTAGTTTCTAACTAAGGCAAAAGGAAAGATGGCGCTTACTGCACACACCAGAATGTTGGGTTGTGACCAGGTTAGTAGATAAGAATACATGCAAGACCTGGGTCTATGTGTGATGTATTTTACTACTAACACAGGCAGTCAATGAGCAGCTATGCCAGCTACAAAAAATGATGGTAAACACAGTGTCATGAACTATGATACATTTTACAACAGTTCATACATTCAGTCATGAATATAAACAGTCCATTGCTAAGCTATACTATGCTATGCCCAGTTGTTACTGTGTGTTGTCTGCATGCCGGGTTCGGAAGAGATGTGGGAAGTCCAGTTGCCAAGTCTTCAACGAATCCGATGTTTCCTTGCAGTATCTCTCGCAACTGTTCACGGTTGCCATGAAATCTCTGGTTCCTTTTCCAGGGCGCAAAGTTAATTGGCGGAAATGAGTCTTGAGGAAGGGAGCTGGCTACCTCTGTACCACTCAGATGTTCGATCTTGCTAGCTGTATCCTTTCACAGCTCTTCCAGAATTAGCATTGTTTGCAGCCAAGTTTGTGGAGATAGCACTCAGCGGGGTTCTGCTGCTGTTCAGATCACTTTTGTCGGTGCACGTCTTCACACGGCCTCTTGTTTGAGGTGCTGGTGAAACCGAGAACAGCGCTATGAGGTGCTGGTGATAGAGAGAAAAAGGAATAGCCAGAGAATTGCGATTGCGCTTTGGTTTTGTTAGTTGCGCATGAGTTCTGCATTTCCGGTTTACAGCATCCTATGGGAAGGTGACAATGAGTGACACAAAGGGGATTCCTTTGTTGTCATTTCCTGTGGGTCATGTTTCAAGTCTTTGCGGACAAGCGTTTGTGGATGTCTTTATATGAAAAAAACATTAAGTACACAAAATTACATTTAATGAAATTACATTTCAACCATACGTTTTATGTGGAATATGCAGTACCTACAGAGGCATCTCCACTGTATTAACAGCTAGGCAGACAGAAGATCACCTTCAAACTATCAAAGTTATGGGCACTCTCCAGGAAGAGGACTCCACCAAAGATGGACTCGTACTTTGATGGCTGCCGGCTAGCCACAGTAAAGGAGCTTGACATCCTTGGTGTCTCAATAGACTCCAAACCGTCATGGTCTAAGCTGGATGAGTGCCCCATCCACCCGCCTCAGCCTCCTGGACAACATACAAAAGAGGGCCCTGAAAATAATCGTTGTGAACTAGGACACCGTCCGGACACAACCGGCTATCCCCAGTCTGCATCACAGAATAAAAAATAAAATTTTAAAAAGCTAGAAAAAATCCCTTCATCAATGAGAAGCAAAGAAGAGCCAGGCTGAGGTTTGCAAAAGATCACAAGGATTGGACCGTAGAGGACTGGAGTAAGGTCATCTTCTCTGATGAGTCCAATTTTCAGCTTTGCCCAACACCTGGTCGTCTAATGGTTAGACAGAGACCTGGAGAGGCCTACAAGCCACAGTGTCTCGCACCCACTGTGAAATTTGGTGGGGGATCGGTGATGATCTGGGGGTGCTTCACCAAGGCTGGAATCGGGCAGATTTGTCTTTGTGAAGGACGCATGAATCAAGCCATGTACAAGGTTATCCTGGAAGAAAACTTGCTTCCTTCTGCTGTGACAATGTTCCCCAACTCTGAGGATTGTTTTTTCCAGCAGGACAATGCTCCATGCCACACAGCCAGGTCAATCAAGGTGTGGATGGAGGACCACCAGATCAAGACCCTGTCATGGCCAGCCCAATATCCAGACCTGAACCCCATTGAAAACCTCTGGAATGTGATTAAGAGGAAGATGGATGGTCACAAGCCATCAAACAAAGCTGAACTGCTTGAATTTTTGTGCCAGGAGTGGCACCCAACAGCAATGTGAAAGACTGGTGGAGAGCATGCCAAGACGCATGAAAGCTGTGATTGCAAATCAGGGTTATTCCACCAAATATTGATGAAAAATGAATATGAACTTGTTTTCTTTGCATTATTAAAGGTCTAAAAACACCTAATCTTTTTTGTTATTTTGACCAGTTGTCATTTTCTGCAAATAAATGCTCTAAATGACAATATTTTTATTTGGAATTTGGGAGAAATGTTGTCAGTAGTTTATAGAATAAAACTAAAATGTTCATTTTTACTCAAACATACCTATAAATAGTAAAACCAGAGAAACTGATCATTTTGCAGTGGTCTCTTATTTTTTTCCAGAGCTGTATATATAATAATGTATTTATTTCCACATTTATTTATTAATGTATACATTTTTCTACATTTATTCATTTATTTCAGTGTTACTTGGTGGTGGCGTGCGCTGTGAAATAATTCCCTCAACTTTATCCATCAAAGACAGTGGGCGGGATTCCAGTTGTCAACGAGCTAGCTTGGAGAGCAGAGAGATCAGTAGCTAAGATTCCAGAGTGAAGCTGCCCTGAGCTACTGCAGCAGGCAGTCAGTTTAATTCAGGAGGCTCCACAAAGCTCCACACCATCCACGCCTAACACTAATACGTCACCTCAAGTCGATAGCTGGCAGAACGGGCGGCTACACCGGCATTACAATCACTTCCATAAAATCGTCTACCTGATCTATCACAGAGTCAGGGGACATTTGCTAAGGCTTGGTCTGCTAGTGCCTACATTTCTCCCACCTTGACACATACCTCATCAATATCCAGCATGGGGGCCACCCTTTTCAAGTTCAGCCACCAATCAAATGTTAGATCCCGCCCACTGGCTTTGATGGATGGAGTTGACAGATTTATTTATTTCACAGTGCACACTGCACCAAGCCACACTGAAATAAATTAATAAATGTAGAAATAAATGATTAAATACATGAATAAATGCATGTAGAAATAAATACAAGTGGAAATTAATAAATAAATAAAACCATTTATTATATATGTATATATATACTATATATATATAATTATATATCTATGAAATATTTATTTAATCATACATATATTTATGTTCACATTTCACAATTCATTTGTTTATTTAATTAAATGAATATTGGCATGACTGACCCTCCACAACAAATAAGTGTGTGAGTCTAGTTAGCATGGATATTACCTGTTGCCGTGGAAATAGAGAGTTCTGTAGGGAATGTCGGCTCTTGTTGTCAGGGAGGAGTCGATTCAGTAAGCATGTATTCTCTGCATTTACATGCAAAATCACTGTACAACGCGCCAATCAATGGGGTTGAGGAGACGCCACGGGGGGTAACAAAAATACACAGCGGGGGGTTAATTACGTCCCCATTCCTCCCAAACCCATTCCCTGACGTAAACCCACTGCAATACAAAACTTCAACCCTAGTCAGCGGCATGATTGAACGTCATCTTCCCAACAGGGAGTTCAACCAGAGATTAGCAGCATGCTAAGGCTAGAACAGACCGTTACAGAGAGAGATTGAGCCACGCCCATTTGGAAAGGCAGCGAAGCACTATATACAGTGCATCCGGAAAGTATTCACATCGCTTCACTTTTTTTTACGTTTTTTTTTACGGAGTGGTTTTGCACTCCATCAATCAGACCTGATGTGAATACTTTCCGGATGCACTGTATGCTGTTGTGTTTCCCATGCCCAATGAGACATCCTGGATTTGAATCGTATGTTAAACCAGCATCCCTCACAGTATCCGCAGCTAAAAGGCCATGCTCTGGTTGCCATGGAAACTTTTCACAATTGTGGTGGTTGATTATTATTTTTTTGTCACGCTTATTATAATCCATGGTTTTGAACAATTTGTTTTTCTTTTTGCCTTTTTTCTTTGAAGTTATTTTTCTTTATGTTGCTTGTATGCATGTTTGAGGATTGAGGATGGTTTGAAATCCTTCAGCAGTTCAGACGTCCTGAAAAAATGTGATAACCCAGACAGACTTTTTACAAGTCAGAGTAATTTTTTCCACTTTATAGCTTTTTAAACATTTTTTACAAGGGATGAATGGATTATGAACTATTTTAAAATTGCCACGAGTTATTATCTAGCCCATTGCCATGGGCTCTTAAGAGCAAAAAGGGGTGTTGGCTAAAATTCATTTGAAAACATCCTTTCTATAAACAATGATTTTTCATTTATAATTATTTGTAATTAATCAGATTAATCATCATTTTTAATAAGAGCAAAAAACAAGAGCATTGTCACAAATGGCTGGACGAAATAAGTGTTCCAGGAAGGAATCTACAGAGTTGAAAATCTGGTCCCCAAACATTGATTAGAAATGAGTAAATTGCGCATTCAGCTGCTTGCATTGCCTCAGGTCATAATATGAAGTTTATTACAGTGATTTGTATTGATCTGAGACACTGCTGGCTCTTTAAACAGACTCAAGAGGCTGCTTGGTTTGAATTGGTAGAGGTTTTTGCAGACAGTATGAGGCTCAGAACAGTATGGCAAGAGTTTGACAGTTATCTGAGGAGGTGATCCCATTGGCTGATTCTTCAGGGGCTGCGACCTCATTTGCTGTGGCTTGTGTCTAAGAAGAAGTCACATTTCAATGTTGAAAGGTATCCTTTAAACACCGAAACAGCTATGCACTACTTCTAGGGGATAATTATACTGTTGTGAAGAAATACCTTAAAACAGTGTGTTGACATATGGCGTATGAGAATAAGACTAACATAGCCCATTTGTCAAATCTATGTAATCAAAATAAATTGTTGTTTTTTCTGTTTATGTAGTTTGGCATACATTATTGTTTGCAATGAATTTTGGTAAACGAACTGTGTGTCACAATTCATGTTGACAATATTATAAAACTGTGTATGGGAGTGGGAATGATTGATGCGCTTTAAAGATCAGACACAGATGTTTACTTTTTTTTGTATATAATGTATTCTGTGTACATTTGTCATGCTTTAAGAACATAAGAATACATAATGGTGAGAACGGGCCGTTCGGCCCATCTTGGCTCATCATGTCCTAATCTAAAGAGCATCTAGTACTACATCTAGCCTGGACTTGAATAGCCCGAGCGTTTCTGCCTCTACTACCTGACCTGGCAAGCTGTTCCAGGCATTGAAAACTCTCTGTGTAAAGAAAAAATTCCTAATATCTGTGCGGAATTTGCCTAATTTCCACCTGTGGCCTCTTGTTCTGCTGACCCCACTTATCTTTAAAAATCTTTGGTATTTTACTTTGTTAATCCCTTTTAGGAATTTAAAAACCTCAATCAAATCCCCCCTAAGTCTCCGTTTGCTAAGTTTAAATAGATTGAGTGCCTTAAGTCTATCATCATAACTTTTACCTTTCATACCAGGTATCAGTTTAGTTCAGTTGCATAACTTTACATTTAGCAATATTGAACGTCATCTGCCATGTATCTGCCCATTTTTGGATTTTGTTTAAATCATCTTGGATTACTACTTTAGTCGATTCCAAACTGTTTGCCAAACCCCCAAGTTTAGTATCATCTGCAAATTTAACTATTTTGCTACTAATGTCCATATCCAGATCATTTATGTAAATAAGGAAGAGCAGAGGTCCCAGCACCGATCCCTGCGGGACACCACTGCCCACAGCACCGAGGTCAGATTCGGCCCCACCTACTGTTACTCTTTGTATTCGCCCTTGCAGCCAATTTTTAACCCACTGTGAAACTACTCCTACAATTCCTACTGATTTCATTTTAGCAATGAGCCTCTCATGTGGTACCTTGTCAAATGCTTTCTGAAAGTCCAAATATATAACATCATAAGCCTGGTTCAGGTCAACACACTTTGTAGCCTCTTCGAAAAAGTCCAGGAGGTTTGTTAGGCATGACCTCCCTTTTGAGGCTTTGACCTGTAGTAGTCATGTTTACCGGGAAAGGGTTGTTTTTCAGGTTTATTCTGTGTGTGATTTCAGTACATGCCCCCCCCCCGTCTCTGGACTGTATGGAAGGCACGTCTGACGTAAATCAGGTTTGGAGAACCCTCAGCCTTTCCGTTTTGTCTATCGCAGCCAACGAGATGAGAGAACAGGGCTCCCACACGTTTCAGCATATTCCACTCTCCGACGAATGCGAGCAGGTGTCGGGAGCGGACGTGGACTCACGCGTGTTTGTGTATTTTAAGGTGAACGTACGGTATGCCTACGTTTTCCCGACTGGCTGACCACAGCTCTGAGAACACTGAGGGCCAGGCTCTGCTTGGATCCATTTTTCAGAAAGGCCCTGGATTCCTCAAAGGACACACAGGGCTGTTTTTCGCAGAAGTGTAACAGGCTTTCCCTCACCGTTATCATTTATTATTGAGAGCCTGATCTTTGAGGCTGTGTGGGGGAGAGGAAAACTGCAGGAGGGTTTTAAAGTGAACCTGGTCAAAAGTGTATAGCTGGGCCCTGCACACACATACACACCATGTCAGTGGTCCTTACAAGGCAGACTGATAAAATGCTTGACGTGTCCCATCCAAACCCTTTCCCTGGTTTGTTTGTTTCTTTTTCATAAGCTTGCCTATGTGCATTATCTGACCGGCCTTGATCCTCTGCAGTGTCAACACTCGGGTTCTGAGTTTCCGAGTGGAACCGGTGCAGCACGCTGCTCTCCGGTTCCCACGGAACAGACGAACAACACTGGGCTTGGGCCTACCACACCGTATGTTCTCTCACAGATGGGCGCCCTCCACACTGGCGGCCAGCACATCGCAGCTGATGCGGCGTTTGATTGTCGGTCTTTGCTCAGCCCACTTAGAACAGGTCACCGTTTTTCCCTGATATGCTCCCGTGAAATCAGGCACATACGCCAGCGGAACTTTGTGGCTGGGTGGGGGAAGGAATCGTCTACTGTTCGATAATTGAACGGCTCATTTATTCTTCAGGATTATGCTCCGGCTGCCAGACAAAGTGTGTCTCGTTGAATCAATAAGAGCGTATTTTAATACGGGGGCATTTCCATTCCGGCTCTGAAGCTGGACGTGCCGCAGCAGGAAATTACATTCCCCGTAAATGGATCGGTGAAAAAGGGGACCCCCGTGTCCCCCGCTATGATGCTAATGTATTAGCGATCGCTCCCGCTGGCGTGAGCAGTGGGTGGAGGCGACAGGTAACTAAGTGAGGCTTTGCAGAAGAGGCTAAATGAGATCAAGCAGGAGCGAGATGGGGAGCGGGTGCATCGGGCTCGTGTGGTAATGAAATCTGGAGCGGAGCTGAATAAAGAAAGCAGCAGGAGGTCCCTGGTTAAGAGGGTAGTCAGGGGACTCTGAGACCCCAGGGGACCAGCGGCAACGCAGGGAGAATAATGGAGCCAGGATGCTTGTGTGCGTGTGTGTGTGTGTGTGTGTGTGTGTGTGTGTGTGTGTGTGTGTGTGTGTGTGTGTGTGTGTGTGTGTGTGTGCGCACACAGGAGATGTGTGTATGTGCGTGTCCGTACGTGTGACTGAGTGCCTGTGTGTGTGCATACATGTGCAACACACATGGCAGTGTGTGTAATTGAATTGTGTACGTGAGGGTGGGGAGGCCATGGCAGGGTGTCTTTATTTGTGCAAGTTTGTGTTTTCACGCGTGTTTTTTGTGCGTGGAAACATCTGTGCTTATCCGTGCGATTGTGATGCGATGTGACTGTTCATGACTGTCCATCTGTATGCTGTGGATGTGGGGGCATAATTGTAGATAGACTTACTTGGTGGTGGAACATGTTGTGGAAGTCATTTAATATTCTCCCTCAAACCCAGTCAGTAGGGGTGCAATGGTACACGTATTTGTATTCAGGTGGATCGGACGAAAGCAGCGTGCCGGCATTGTTCAACTGAGATTGGGTGTGTCGCTGGCAGTACGTCGAACTTGATTACTCATTTGAGACGGCATCACCCGAATGTGAATATCACTGGTACAAGGAAAAAACTGAGTGGAGTGCAAACCCAGCTCCCCATGGCATTTAAGCAGCCTCTCGCCGATCATTCAGACTGGGCCAAAGCAATAACAAACGCTGTAGTTTTTATAGCAGCGGATCTGCGACCATACTCCGTTGTCGAGAACACAGGTTTTAAACATATGTTGAAAGTGATTGAGCCCCGCTACGAAGTTCCCTCTCGTCCGCATTTCAGTAGTTTGTTCAGTAAATTATGGCCAATTTTGCCACTGTTTACAAAGTTCACGATAAATGAAGAGAAAGAGGTACATACCGAACTGTGATTTTTGTGTACCGTTACACCCCTACCAGTCAGTGTTTCCAAGATGGTGGTAGGTGGTGGGGGATGGAGGGGCAGTACGTGCATGGTTAAAAGGCAAAGGACAGGTAAAGTAGTGGAATTTGTGGAATTAGCCCTAGATGAGAGCAGACGGTTACGTTTACATTCATACAGGAAAATAAATGCCAACCTGGCACTTCCTGTTGTACATTTTATCTTAATTAAGAAGGGAACATATGCCATCACACTGCTCCACTGTGAGGAGAGAACACCGCTGGCACTGTCCTAGGCTGTGCCAGGCGATGCCCGCACTATTTTGGCGGGGAAATGGGACAGGACATCACAGCGCTTCCATTCACTTTGCAGATGACAATCCTGCCAGCAGTTCATTCAGCCTTGAACAAAAATAAAAACAAAATTCTTTATTAATTTGCTCATTTGGCTGAGGCTCATATCCAGAGAAACGTACAGGGCCATCAAAGCATGATACATATAATTTAATTGCATAAGAACTGCAAAAACAAGGGCATGGGAGCAGAACAGGAAGTAACACAGTTATACAAGCACATCATTTTTTTCATTACAGGAAAAATGTTTCCTGGCATGACACAGCAAAATGGTAAGTTACAGAACAATAAGAGATATTCTAAGAGTTTCATTTGTCACACTAGAATTCAGTCTCTACCCTACATTGGGTTATGCTCACAGCGAAAGTAGTTGAGATTTAGCACTCTGACCAGTGAGGTGAAAATTGCTTGAATGTATGGTAAGTTACAATATGGTGTGGAATGGAATGGAATTTTGTTCGAAAACCTAGAAATATTGAAGGGTAGTCGAATTAATGAAGACTGACTTTACCACACTCTGGTAAATGTATTGTGTACATACAATATTAACAATTTGAACAATATTAACCTTTTTTTCCAACATGTTTATCTTCATATGGAGCTGAGTATCAGAGGTCCATAGAGCACATACTCCTTATGATGTCCGTTGGATCGACATGCAGGGCAAAACACATGCAACTCAGAAATATCTGCAAATATCAATCTAGGGCGTTATATATTATCAATCTAGGGCTGTTCTTAATCAAGAACAGTCAGTCAAGAACATCACAGGGAGCAATACTATGGTCGGGTTGCAGTGCATAAATCCCTCATTACACCTAAAAATGCATGTTTGAGTAGAGTGGTGCAAATAACACAGGCAGTGGAAAAAGTAATAGCAAATAACTCAGGCCTACTGAGCAGTGGAAAAAGTAATATGATCAAATGAGTCATCCTTCACCCTGTTCTCAACAAGCGGATGAGCACATGTGTGGCACACACCAAAATAAACCTACAGGCCCGCTTATTTCCCACAGAGAAGGGTTCATTTTCCTGACATGGTTTAGGTCCACTCAAGGTCCCTTAGAGGACAACATACACGGCAATAAATACAAAGCCATTCTGAGTGATCACCTTCATCCTATGGTGAAGCATTTCTATCCTGATGGGAGTGGTCTCTTCCAGGATGACAATACTCCCATCCACAGGGCAAAAGTGGTCACTGAATGGTGTGATGAGAATGAAAACGATGTAAACCATATGCCATGACCGTCTCAGTGATCAAATCTCAACCCAATTGAACACATATGGGAGATTCTGGAGCAGCGCCTGAGACAGGGTTTTCCACCAACATCAACAAAACACCAAATGATGGAATTTCTTGTGGAAAAATTGTATTGCATCCCTCTGATATAGTTCCAGACACTTGTAGAATCTATTTCAAGGTGCATTGAAGCTGTTCTGGAGGCTCGTGGTGGCCCAGTGTCCTATTAAGACACTTTATGTTGGTCCATGTCCATTATTTTGTCAATTACCTGTAAGCCCCCTCACAGATGTTGAGTACTGGGTCAACAGTGAACCTTTAAGGAGTGCCAGAGACCTGAGGAACAGGCAGAATTGGCTTCTTTCAAAAACAGAAACCTAGTCTTTTTTTGTTGCCTTGATGTCAAGTCTTATGAAAGTCCATACATGTATAAAAAGGACTGATATGTAACGTGTGGGATGGAGGCACCAAAGGAATTGTACAAAATCAAACAGGGTGTTTCAGATTTCAGCCAGGGTACAGAGACCGGTTTACATGCAAGGACATTTGTTGGTCAGACCATAGACCGTAGACCATTTTCCTGAAGATACGAGTTATATACACTACCGGTCAAAAGTTTTAGAACACCCCCATTTTCCAGTTTTTACTGAAATTTAAGCAGTTCAAGTCCAGTGAATAATGGTACAAAGGTACGCGGTAAACTGCCAGAGGTTTTGGCAGTGAGTAGTTTACTACACCATCAAAAGGCACTTGGAAACTGGAGGGAACTCTGGCAGGAAGAGGTCTGGCAGACCCAAAGCCACAACAAAATCAGAAGTTTCTGAGAGTCAACAGCTTGCGTGATAGGCGGCTCACAGGACAACAGCTTCAAGCACAGCTTAACACTGGTCGAAGTAAGGAAGTCTCAGTTTCAACTGTGAAGAGAAGACTTCGAGCTGCCATTGCTAAGATAGCAAAATAAGAAAAAGAGGCTTGCCTTGGCCATGAAGCACCGCCTGTGGACTACTGAAGACTGGAAGAAGGTCTTATGGACCGATGAATCAAAATTTAAAATCTTGACATTTTGAAAGGTTGTTGTAGGCCGTCGAGTAGGCGAAAGGATGGTTCCTCAGTGTGTGACACTAACTGTCAAACATGGAGGAGGAAGCGTGATGGTCTGGGACTCTTTTGCTGGATCCAGAGTCGGCGACTTGCACAGAGTGACTGTTAGCCCATGTTAACCCATAAAAAAAGGCCCTTTTCAGGGAACAAGTAATGGGTTACATTACTTGTTCCCTGAAAAGGGCCTTTTTTTATAACTCTGAAATTTACATTATTTTTCAGTTTTTGGTGACCTAAACTTTTATTCACTGGACATGAACTGCTTAAATTTCAGTAAAAACTGGAAAATGGGGGTGGTTTAAAACTTTTGACCAGTAGTGTATATATTATATATTATCATTAGCGTATATTAGTAATTCTGGCTGCAGTGTTACATTACATTACATTACAATCATTTAGCAGATGCTTTTATCCAAAGCAACTTTCAGAAAGTGCATTCAGCTTAAGTAGATAAAGAACAACCACGTCGCTGCAACGATACTACGCTTCAAGCACATCATTCCTCAGGTTAGCAGCCATAAACAACACGAGTGCTAAAGCCAGTTGACTACAATAAGTACAGCAATCAATCAGATTGACAATCAATCGGTGTCAATCGGATGTTCCTTTTAGTAGTTTGTACTATAGTCCACTGGTGTTAAGGTTTGATTAAAACATGCACCACTGACTCAAACATCAATGAGGTCAAATCAAAACTTGTTATCCCTCTGATGCTGCACATTGTGTGTTACTGTGAATCACGTGCACACACACAGATACACACATGTGAGCACACATGTAAAGCAATGTTCCTGTGACTTGGGGGGTCTTTTCTGGGCAGAGGGGAGGGGGGGGTCCCGCTAATTAGGCTGCGTTGGCTAATTGGGCTTCTTGCATAATGTTCTCTCATGGGCAGGGCTGTTCATTTCGTTAAGAGTAAACAAGCCATAGCTTGCTGTTACTGGCTCTGTTAATTAGTGGCAGCCCCCGCCCATACACACACACACACACACACACCACAGCCCATACTCTCATACTCATACATACATACACACATTGCACAGACCATGTACAGTACACATCACAGTCCCACCACAATCACACGTACACAGGCAAAGTGAAAGAGTATCACACACGAACAAAATCTGAATCACAGACAACGAGCTTGACAAAAAGCTATACAATTTTCTGCATGAGAAACAATGCAATGCCATTGCATGCCATTTTTGTGTATAGAGATTCGCCAAATGCTGTACCTCACTTGAAGGCGACAGTTGTACTGCATCTTTACTGTTCAAAGATCTCATTTAGTCCATTTTCACACAAGGTATGCCACCACTTTGTCTGCAAACTAGTACAGGCTTCTGTCAAGTACTCAGGTCTCTGAGAGAATCGAGAAATTCATGTAATGTTAACGTAGTTGGTTATGATGAAACGGTGTGCCCATCCTCTCATTCCCCCCCTCTCCTATACAGTATGCCTCTCATTTCATCTACTTAATGACATTTGTGCAAAAAAGGCCATACATTTCATTTTCAAGGCCACTTCTTCTGAACACTTCATTCATCTCCTGCTAAAATCATCCCCTTAAAATGCTGAATTCCCACATTGGAGAGGGTCCGAACAATGTGTTTTAATTGACGGCGTGCAAGTTTGAAAAGGCTATGATGAATTCTCCTGCTTTTGCCCCCCTCAGGGCTAGCTGTAGCTCAGCCAACCATTGTGCTGTGCAGGTTGTCTGAGGTAGCCGGACGTGAGACAGAGCACGGCCCCATCGGTTCCGCTGTTTGGCGAAACCTCTCACTTTTATAGGCGCATCAGGGACTTGTTGCAGCCTGTAGTTAATTCCACGGGTTATAGTCCGTACCACTGTCATTTAATTAAAAACTGCCAACAGCCCTTTTTATTGTGTGCTGGTACCATCCTTGACGGACCCATTGGGTTCGGAATTAACTTCACCGCTTGCCCATGGGTCATAAATCCCCTCCCCCACCCGTATGAATGAACCAGTGAGTTTCATTTAGACCACATTGGCCCTCCTCCCATCACGTTCATATTTCTGGCAGGTCACTTTATTTGGATTGTCGGAAGTTGCAAGGAGAGCACAAATCCCCCTGTTCCTCTGATTTGCCATCTCAGGGTTAATTTATGGGATCTGAGGAGCATCGCCGTGTCACCGCTCGTCGCATGTTTATATGTGTCCGTGTTAATTGTGTTTTATTGCTTTGTCACCAGCGTGCCCCTCTGTCCTCCCCTGTGTGGCTAGATGTGGTGGATTCATTACACGACATTTCATTTGAGCCATTTAGCAGACGCTCTCATCCAGAGCGACTTACACAGTTTACATTTCTTTACGTGCAATCCATTTATACAGCTGGATATTTTACTGAAGCAATTCAGGTGAAGTACCTTGCTCAAGAGTACAACGGCAGTGCTCCACCTGGGAATTGAACCTGCAACCTCTGAGTTGCGAGTCCAGTTCCCTAACCGTTACACTACACTGCTGCACTGCCGCACGATTCAAAGCCCTAGAGGGCCCAATTCGATCCCTGTGTATTCTGCATTCATCAGCGGGAATTACGAGCACAATAATTGGAGCGCGGGACTTCCGCCGTCACGCAGCGGCGCTTTTTGCTCTCCTCTCCGGCGGTTTGCGTCAGACTCTCCTCCGCTTCCTCTGAGGCGCCACGAAGTGGCTCGTCTTCACTCATTTTCACCCTCGCCACTCAGACCCGCGGCCCGTTCATTTCCATCTCCCACAACCAAAGGCTCTCACTCGGCAGGCTTTCCTGGAGTCCCAGAGAGATGTTTGGGAAGTGTTGGAAATGAACATATGGTGGGGGGTTTGTCTTGCGTTAGCCCGTTTTCTTAGATCTGCCATCTTATCAATTTCTCCATCTTTCTTACCAGCTCCCTCTCTCTCCCCCCTGTCTCTTTTACAGTTTTTCTCTTTCTCTTTCCCTCTCCCCTCCCCGCCATCCTGTGAATAGCTCTATTCATACTGAGCTCATAGCATCCTATCCCCTTGCAGTTATTGCCAGTGCTGTCCCCCGCCCCTCCTCTTTCTCTCCCTCTCATAAGCAGCACTGTTCTTATGTCCCAGTCATTCTTTTTCTCTCTCGCCATTTCCATCTGAGAAAAAAGAAAAGAAAAACTCTTTTCATTCTGTCTCGCTTCCACCTCTTTCAAAACTATTTTTTTTTTTCTCTGCCGTTTCCAAAAGTAATTAGTCTCTCCTAAATAGCTGGACTTGCAGATTTGTGAAATATTTACAGCCAGCTGGAGCAGATGCTCAGATTTGAGTGTCGGTGAGAATTTTGAAAGGTCAAACAAAAATCATCAGCAATTGTATAAAGGGTAGCATGGAAAGCAAGAAGAAAGAGAGTCAAAAGAACAGATCCAGCAGATTGGAAGCTGAGGGGGAGAAAGGGATGGAAAAAGAAAGAGAAAAGGAGGAGAATTCCAAGTTCTTGCTAATTAGGCAGGGTATTGGCTGGTAATGAACTCTCCCAGGGAGTGGAGGAACGGTCATGCACATAGTTTACATAATGAAGCTCACTGCTGCCTTTTCCCCCTTGCCACTGGTCTCAACAGAGAGGAAGGACCCTTTGCTGTTACTCCTTCAAACTGTGGGCATTGATGCTCTCACGCTTCTTATTAGCACAGCCAGCAGCAGCCAGGCTGACCCAGTCTCCTTCTTAGTCCTCCTTCTAATCCTTTGCTGGTGTCCTTTGCTGGTGTCCCTCTTGGTCTGGCAGGCTTTCTAGTTACTACCGCATGCTATATACCTCAGCAAAGTAGCTAGCTAGCCACACTTACTTAAAAACACCTATCGTGACTGCTCTACTAACATTTTGAAATATAGGAAATATTTATTTTAGGTTTTATGTTTTGGAGGCTGAAAGGGATCTCTCAGAGATATTTATGTTCAGAAATATATTGCAGGATTTCCCTTCCTGATATTAAACGATTAGCATCGATACAGCATCAGTCCTTTCGGCTCACATGTTGCAACAGGGGAAATCTAAATGTATTGAGAGGCTTTGTAGATTCCTATTGTTTTCTTACCCTTTTAGGAAAGAGAACATTTTTCCAAAGAAAATGTATGATAATCCTCTGGTATTAGCGTATTGTCTTCCTGTGCACACCATTCACTTTCCTATGCAATATGTACATTTTTAGGATTATTGAAAACATTTATTCCCCCAAGTGTTGAAAACACTTCTTTAAACAGGAGATATTCACTGTCAGAATGAACGGAAGCATGTCTTAGTCACGCTGAGATTAGAGAATCTGTCAGAACGACAGTTGCTCTGGAAATAAGTTTGGAGCTTTTGTGCCAATTCAGTGTTTTTTTTTCCGGCCTGCTCTGTGGCAAGTAAAGGCAATGCACAGAAATGCGTAACAAGAGGATTTGCGTTTTCTTCCATCGTTGCCTTTGATGCTGAAGTTGGGATTGGAGAAGAGCGCTCACTTCCTGTTGTGTTGAAGGAGACTTGATTAATTAGCTAGGCACAGCACGCCTGCGATCAGGCTCTCTGCACTCACAGAAACGGCACGATGCACCGAGCGGAACGGTCTGACGCGTCTCTGAGGAATATGTGGCCTTTTGTCAGTCCGTTCCATTGCTATGTCGGAATCCTTAAGTACATTAAAGCCTGGATTCAGTTAACATTTGTCGTCGACTTTCTCCCAATTAAAGCAGGTGTCTTTTTTTTTTTTCTTTGCAAACAACGTTTTGAGTGTGAGCTGCCTATCACAGACAAGGTTCGAAACCCATCTGTGCCAGACTGGCCCTGGCCATTAGCCCCGACTGGGGGCGGCATTTGGCGGTCCGCCCCAGGGGGAGGGGGTGAGCCAGCACGGCTATAGGGAGCTATGGGAAAGTCAGAGAAGGTTAGCGACTGTCGGAAAGTCGGTCTCCTTTTTGCCTGGTGCACTGGTGCAGACTGTCAGCCCACGTCTCCCCATTTGTATGACATTTAACCTCTGACCCTCTCCTGCTCCCCCTCAAACTCCCACCAACTCAACCCAACTCCCTCCAATTCACCCTGCTTCCCAAAACTCCCTCCAAGTCATCCTGCTTCCCCCCCTGTGGCTTAACTAGTCCCAAAAACCATTACAAATGCAGAATTGGATATACAGAACACTGTGGAAGAGCAAATGGAGATGCTGTGATTGGGCCGTCCCCCTTCCCCCCGACAGTCGAGGGCTTTCATCTGAGCTGGTCGCTGACACTTCTTCAGCCGTTCCACATGCAGAGCGCCTCACTTTGTGTCAAGCTTAACTCTCCGGCGTGTCGGTTTGCTTTTTAACACAAATCCCTTCACTTCGGTTCCCAGCCCTTTCTTCCTCTCGCACACACGCACACGCACACGTGGCTCGGCTGCTGGACTGAAGCGGGGGCAGCGCTCGCTCCGGAGGGGAGGAGAGTGTGCTCGTCTTCCCTCTCGCGGATTGCTGGAGGGCTCTGCAGAGATGAGATGGGCCTATGAATGCGACGGGGCGTTCCAAATTGCGTGAAAAGAAAGAATTGGGTACAAAGCAAAACAAGATAAGCTGAGTCACCATGTAAGAGGGGGTGCAGTGCTTTCATCATCTTATTAACAACAGTGGGGTGAGTCATCACATGACCCGGGGGTGTGCTATTACCATGATGGTGATTCAAAGCATGAGGGCACAGCTTGACTACCGGTCCTTTTTATGAATATATCATAGTACGATGATTCTGTGGCATTGGTTTGCGTGAAACGGGCCATTGCTTGTGATACGGCCATGCGCAGCTTGGGTACCTGTGCTTGAAAGGTAGAACATGCGATAGAGAAACAGTCCTCTCTCATTGGAGCTCTGTAAAGGACCAATATTAATATGTTCTATGTGCAGTGCTTGCCTTGACAAATAACATTCAGGTTAGATTGAAAGTGTGCGGTATTGCTGCAACACTCAACTCCAGCAATGTACAATTTCGTTATTGTTCTTGTGCCTTAAATTGCTTGGACAGTAAATAAAAGTGATTGTCAGATTTGGATAAACCATAATGTACACGATTAGACATTTAGCAGCCACACTTATCGGACAGACAGCTTGTGTACCTGCACGCAGGGAAGTGCATTGTTTCTGATGCGGTGGAACCTGCGGTGAAAGCGATCAGGAAAAAGCATGGTGGTGACTCACAGTCACAACGAAGCTAAGCGAATACAATTAAGAGTTGGTGCCTCCGGGGCCAGGTCTGTAATTTATAATGAATGAAATTTCATATATGGAGTATCCCTTTTCCTTTGTTATGTAGATTGATGTGGATATGTATCCTGTGGCTCTTGTTCTACATTAGCTGCTTGTTTAGACACTTGCAAAATATAGAAGTGCCCTGGATACTTGAGTCCCAGGAGTACTGAACCCCTAAAGTAGAGGGCACTGTGGGGGAGTCTTGTTTTTTCGGAAAAAGCAGGTGTGCGTGCGTGTGTGTGTGTGTGCATGTGCTTGCGGTTGGGTCAGGGGAGGGTCATTCACCTGTCTTTAAACATTCAGACGCCAGGTGAAATCCCACAGATCCCCTTTCCTCATGTCTTGAAAGGCACTTAAAGGCCTGAATTGCTTCAGTAAATATCCAGCTGTATAAATGGATTGTATGTAAAAAATGTGAACTGTGTAAGTCGCTCTGGATCCGAGAGCGTCTGCTAAACGCCTAAAAATGTCAAATGTAAGTCCGCGTGGCTGCCATGCCTTTATAATTTCACCGCATTATCGCCCTTCTCCTCAAAAGGTCAGGGAACCGGCCTGCCCTGCGGTTAATTAGACCGGTTTGGACCACAGTGGCACGTCGCTTTTCGCTATTGGCTTTTCTATTCCGCGTGTACAGCACACACAGCAGTAAACACCTCAAAAGCATGGGCACTGGCCGCCACGCGTATTGAAATATTGGAAGCAGTAAAAGCGCGCAAGTGCACAGTCCCAGGCCGACTGCTGCCAGACCCCCTACACCACCCTGCCTCCCCTGACCAAGTCGTCCAGCATCAATTTCCCTTCACGGGACCCCTGGCCGTATTATACCCCATTATGAACCCTGACCGGGGTTGTTAAGAAGATGGATGCCATCGTAAGGCAGAAGACCCCAGGACTGCATTATTGACCCCGGGGCTGAGATTTATACCCCTGGCTGGGGAGACGAGACCAGGAGATGAGAGGAGGGGCAGAGATGAAGTGACTGATGATCGAGGGTGCCGTCAGTGACATCCTTACAGCCAGCAGATGGAGCAAACATTTTCTTCATTGCCAACTCCTCCCCTCCCAAGGTGTTTGGCCCATTGCCGCGGCGACTAATGCCCAGGTCTTGCTACGGTGTCTGTCTTCCAAAACTTTTTTTTCAATTAAACTCTGTTCCATATCCTCTGGATCAGACCTTCATTCTGCTTTCTGCAGGACGACACATGGCCAATTCTCAATAAGATACAGAAGACCACTCTTTTGGAATAACTTAACCAATCACTCTAAGTGTCACACTTTTCTTAATGGTTCATCATTAGCCAATCTCATTTGTTTGTTTGACCTCTGCATTTGAATTCTATTACTTCATCTGTCCCGTCACTTATACTATGTCTCTTTAGGCAATCGTTTTCAGTTTGATATATTATATTGCTATTATTATCTTCTCTCAGTAATTTTCTCTCCTGAATTACTGTCTGAAGGTTGAGGCCCTGCTTATAATCTACTTATGTCCCACTCATCTTGTGCATGTGTGATTCCTTAATCATGCTAGCTCAGGTTTTTTTTTTTTTTTTTTTTTTTGCTCTAACTGAACAAATAAATACAAATAAAATCTGAGGCCTGGGAAGCTACCATCGTGTCTAGTCATATGGCCCAATTACAAACTAGCACCAAGATATCGTCATTCAGGTTTGACGCACAGGTGCAACTGTTCATTCATACTGAAGTGGAGGAAATGGGACTGCTGCCTGTAAGTAAAATGCATGTAGAATCTGCAGTAAGGAATAACCATCTCTCTGATGGAAATCTGGTGACAGGTCTTCCCTCTTGTCTCAGTATTGTGACATACAGATTGAAAAACCTTTGATTACTACCCACAATCCATCATTGACGCTGTCCTGATTGTGCACTCGAATAATTCTACTCTGAACCTCACCTGGTCTGCCCGAAGAACTGCAACCCCTAAGGCTCCAGCACCACCATATCTCTCCGACGCAATTCAATATGAATTCACCAAAAAGTACATCTTTTAATTATGGCCCCAGTGTTCATTTTCATTGGGTCCATTAAAAGCCAGCAGAGTTTGAAATTGGTCAGTAAATTGAACGGATGACCTCTATGGCACACAGTTGCTGGCATTATCAGAGTGGTCCTGCTGGCCTGCCCTCCCACCCCACCTCCCATGTTTACCATCAACACTATTGAGTGTTTTAATCAAGCGCTGCAGGGATTGCACGGTAAAAACAGGGTTATTTGTTCAGCGCCCTGAATTCACATCATCGAATGGACTAAACAAAGCTGTGGGCCAAAAATGCATGTCCTGAATGTTGTTCCAAGTGTTCATCCTTGCCATTTCACTCCATTCATAAGCAAATCGGCAAACCAACATAAACCACCACCAGCCATTCTCCCAGCGACTGAGCACCAGGCCCAGATCTCACCAGCCAGTCGGTTGGGTCCAAAATCCGAGAAATTGTGGCTGTGAGATAAAAGCTATGGAGAGGGAGGGGATAAATGACTGATGGTTCAAACCACCAACCAGGGCCAGGCAAAAGCGGGTTCATGCTGGCAGTAGGACGCAGAGTTCCCCCTCCGTCCCCCTGTCGACCTGACTTTAACTCCGGAGCTCAAACACAGGAAACGCAGGCTCTGTCCGTTCATAACGCAGCCTTACGTTTACCCCAGAGGTCAAACACAGGAAACGCAGGCTCTGTCCATTCATGACACAGCCTTACGTTTACCCCAGAGCTCAAACACAGGAAACGCAGGCTCTGTCCATTCATGACACAGCCTTACGTTTACCCCAGAGCTCAAACACAGGAAACGCAGGCTCTGTCCATTCACGACGCAGCCTTACGTTTACCCCAGAGCTCAAACACAGGAAACGCAGGCTCTGTCCGTTCATAACGCAGCCTTACGTTTACCCCAGAGCTCAAACACAGGAAACGCAGGCTCTGTCCATTCATGACACAGCCTTACGTTTACCCCAGAGCTCAAACACAGGAAACGCAGGCTCTGTCCATTCATGACACAGCCTTACGTTTACCCCAGAGCTCAAACACAGCAAATGCAGGCCCTGCACATTTGGAACAAGGAAACACCAGCCATCTGTTTAATTGGGCTGGGCAAGGCTCTGTTAACCAAAGAGCATACACATTTCTCGTCTGACTGTATTTGTTATCCCCTGGCTAAATGAATTGTGTCATTTCCATGAACACAGCGTTTACCTCTTCCTAAAGGCTCATGCCTGTGGAATAGAGGCTTGTAGAGGCTTTGGATCAAGGCCCAGTTCCACACCCTTGTATAGGGAGAGTTGGGATTGCAGAGCAAGGTTGCCACACAAAGAAAATGGCTTTACATAGAATCCCTTGAGTTGTCTTTGTTTTCCTCGTCTGTCTAGTGTGCCAGCTCAGTTGTTCCCCATTGTTTTAATTGTAAGGCCCACCTAAAATGACCACTCTGTGACTGTGGACCCCCACTTCCATAAACTGGTGAGTGTATAGTGAAATATGAAATATTGTCTTGTATTATGAAATGAATGTAGCTGAATTTAAATGATTTTAGTTATCGAATTTAATATAAATTTGGAAATTTTACAGAGGACCCCGGAAGTCCTTTACAGACCCCGAAGGCTCCCTGGTGCCACAGTGCTATCTGATGCTAGAATGTAAATTTGATTGTATTGAGAATTTGAAAATATATATACATTTCAGATACGTGTTTAAAATGAGATATGCTGTAATGTCATTTATATTTGCCAAAGCCATTCTCAGTCTGCTCAGTGTGCATTATGCACAAACCCGGAGCCCTGTCCGCCTAGGCAATGGTAAGGAAGGAGGACCACAAGGGGAGATATTGAAGAGTAATATGCCCTCATGTGCAATGCTTTTTGTTGTATGCAGGTTGCCATAGTCTCTAACGGAGACAGACGTCCCTATCTGCGCTTTGAACAATCCATAAATTAACTGCGGACGTCTCAGAATCATTTCGGCGACTCGTTAGATACAGAGAAAGCACACGGCGTCTTGGTATGTGGGACAAAGCATGTCTTTTCCCACAATCTCCGATTGATACTGTATTTAAGCTACTACAAAGAGACCGGAAAAGTGAGCTGCACCTCTCTACCTCAGTTTCATCCCCGGCGCTCTCTTTTATCTTCCCCGGAGAAGGAGAGCAGGCTCGAGCTCCGTCAGGATGGGATCCGCGCAGAGCCCTTGACGCGGACGCTTAGTTCAGGTGTCATTTTGGACGATTCCTTTCATAGACGCTTTACACCCTCTAAACGCTGAAGAGCGTTCGCAAAAGAGCCGGCTAATCTTAGACCGTTAGACGGTTCCATTCGCCTTCCAGCCGCCGCACACTTTCCTTACCGTCTTATGTTAGTTCAATCTGAAACTTTTTCACAATAAAGACATTATTTACTCTCCAAGAGTGACTGCAATTTTTACATCGAGTTCTTTTGTCTTTTGTCATGTACTTTGGTAGCACTTAAAGCCCCCGGCAAGCCCGTTTGAGTTGATATCAAAAGCACAGCCCTCCCAGCTAATCTGTCACCTGCTGTTATCTGTTACCAGATGCATCTTATTAGTACATTTTCACATTTACTTCCCATTCAGATATGTAATCACTAATCATTTCTAAGACCTCTGTCCTGGGGATGTACCTTCTCTCCATACATCTCTCCTTCACCTGAATTCTGAGCACTTTTCTTTACCCTTCTGTTTCTCTCTTCCACTATATCTTTTCCCACTTTTTTTCCCTCTCTTTCTCACAATACAGGAAAGGAAACCACTGTAAATCAGTGACTCCGCTGAGATGGGTCCAAGACCATTGTTTACTCCTATGTTAATAATGTATTTTTCCTGTATAAGTAAACAAAATAAACAGACATAGATTTAGGGACTTGTAATGTACCTTTTTTAATATACACTTGTACCTGTTTGTTTGTGTTGTAATTGTGGTAATGCATATTACCATAATAATGCGTATAAACACGTCAGTGTGTTTGTTTGTGGTAGCAATCACACTTTTCCAGTGGGGATTCATAAAGCATGTTCTATTTTCATTTCTATATCACCAGCCCCCACTGCTTTCTGCCTCTTTTGGAAACCGTTATGACAGATTAACGTGCCATTATTGGCGTTCCGGGGATTCTAGAATAGGTCAACCCACCATAAATGCTTTAAAGACCTTTTTTTTTTGGCGGACGTGTATGAATTGTAATGCTGTCATTTCGCCTCCCTCTCCTCTCTGTAGTTTGAAAAGGCACGCACTTTATGAATGTCCTGGGACTTGGGTTAAGCCGTATATCTAGGTACGCGAATGCAAGTAGAGAACATTTATCTGGCCCTAAGTGACCTTTCTGTTGATGCCCAAAGGCAAAACGCTGCTTTGGTCATTGATTAATGCTCACCTTTCATTACAACAACGGGCACCCAAGGTCACACATGGCACGTTAGTTGTGAGCATATGCCCTTAGCTCTGAACACAGGAAGTGCCTCTGTAATGAAGACCTTGTGTTGTGATATGGTCCCACACTTGCAGAATGCAGGCTGGATGTCTGACCCCATGTTATAGAGGTCACCTGTGTGTAAGCGACTTCTTCAATGGAAATGGAGCTCTTACTTTAGCCCTTTGGTTTAAACACAGGGGAGCATTCGTCGGAAGAATAAATTAACTTAACCTTAAGACAATGATGTTTGCCTCGTCTTAACCAAAAAACCTTGAGTGCGGATCTTTAATGAATGCAAGAGACCTCCCCTGCTTGACTAAAAATGGCAACACTATATAGCTCCGATTCCACATTTCAGTGCAAAGCTTATTTTTCTCTCCGTTTCCTCATAGCCATCCTCACAGAGGGATGTTCAGGTGCCTGCTGACCTGAAAGTGCTAGCACATTTATTTCCATATTATTGGCCCTTAATCCAAAGCTTTAATGTGAAATCAAGCTTAAAGTTTAAAAAAATGCAGGACGCCCTGTAGAAACATCATGTTCTATTATCCCCCAATCCTTATCTACATGCTGGCAGATACCTGGCCTGTTAACCTGTGGGTTAGAGCTGTGGCGATAACAGCCATCCAGCCAGCCCCCGCTGGACCGTGGCGTGTACATATCTAGCTGTTCCAATCGAACTGCTCTCATTTCCATACACTGGGCATGCACAGATTCTGCCCACTACTCCCTGCCTCTTGACTTGTTATGTTACAGTAAGCAGACACTGGACTCACGTGTCAGGCTTATAACCTTATGGCGCTATGAGCTTCACCACGTTGACACTCTGAAGTGAGATAATTCCACCCAAATTCCAGGGATGTGCTTTGCTCATAAACCAGTGGACAGTTACTTATTTTGACGAATCGTGGTCTCTTGTATACGTGGCTCCAATTGTAAGTGGCGATTCAAGCCAACTCAACTATTGACCTGTAACATAATGCTGTCTAAAATTTGGAGAACCAGAGAGAGTGCTGTAAAGTAATCTCACAAAGTGTAGCTTCCCTTTCCAGATGCTCTACACAGGGAATGTCTGGGGTCAACACTAAGCATACACTAAATCACTAGGTACTGCTAAGTACACCAGGTATGCACTCTGCATTCCTTTCTGGGTTTGAATAAGTAGCTCTGGTCTCTGTTTAAGTGGAGTTGAGGGATTCTGGTGATGGAGCGTTCTGTGATGGGGGCAGAATTGTCAATAAGGGGCTGCTCAGCCAAAGAGGAGTGCAGGAGAAGTAGCTCGTTTACTCTGCTGCTGTTCTCTTCGCCGAGGATAGAGGGCGCTAAACTGCACAGCAACCCACCGCAGGCACCGGAGATGAAAAACCACCCCGCCACGTCCCAGCGTACTGTGCAGTCGAAATGGTGGAGGTGTTGGCCGCTTGACAAAAGGCAAAAACTACACAGAAACCAGGCAAGCAACCTGCGTGTGGTGAAACAAAAGTATTTTAGTTTATTCGACATATCAATTTAAAATACATGTCAGTGCAAGTCATGCATCAAAACAATGTCCAGGATAGCACAAAAAGTCGTGGACTTATTTCCGTTGTGGTCCTTGACAGTATGATCTGTGTGTTATACAGGACTAGGCTGGACACAGAATGTGTGTATCGCGTCCCACACAGAGAGACAACACACAACATTCAATGGCTAATTGCCAATAGCTACTTTCAGTTTTCTTACTGCGCCAGTTCATGAATTTAACCGAATGTCCGCTGTGCGCACCATATACGTATATCGCTCTCAGTCTCTGTTTCACTCTCTTGCTCTCACTCATGCTCCAATCTTTCTTCCGCTCCATCTGTCTGCCTCTCTCCCTGTCTCCCTCATTCAAATGGAAAGCATTGTTAATGAACTAGGGTTGTAGTCATTGATGAATGGCATTTTTTCCAGAGGCTCTTTGGCTCATAACGGCTACGCTGTCATGTGCTGATATGCCGTTTCCCAGGCGTTGTAATGTAGGGTGTATAAGTCAACAAGCATCATCCCTGGTTATTGTGGATGCGGTTAGGTGAGGGTACTGCCATTGTGCCTCACCCCTTTAGATCCGATAAGCTCGTTTGTATTAGTCTGTCCTGCTCCATCACGGTCACGCATGTCCGCATGGACTGTGTAAAGCAGGCTGCGTTTGTATTCAGCTTCAAACGGACTTCCTGGGATCTGGTCTCCCTGTGGTGGGATTTGCTCCTCGGCAAAGAGGGGGCGGAGCCCAGAAGGAGACGCAGGTAGGAGGGCATAGAAACCCATCAGGAGAACCAATCGGTGCGGAAAAAAAGCACTCGCAACGTAACGTGCCGCTCTTTAGCCTCGCTTCAAAGCACTGCATTCAGCAGGAGCGCTTTAATTGCATCTCCCAGAATCCTCTGCTGTGGAGAGGCTTTGATTGCTTCCGCCAGTCCCTCCCGAGACGTGGCGGGATGCACAGGGAAATTTGGGAAGACTCTCATTTATTCAGCTCCCCCCTCATGATAGAAAAAAACACATTTCATCAGATGGCTAAATGATGAATTCCACTACCGTGTGTGGAATAGTTTCAGAATGTAGGTCAAAATAAAAGTTTTAAAAGGTGTCTCAGTTATCGCTGCTTTTATGCGTGCATATATTGTAAAATGATAGTATATTAAACCATTTTTCAGTCTATTCTATAACAAAAAATAAAGTTGTAGTAATTTATATATGTGTGTGTGTGTGTACACATCCATGCATGTTTGCACATGTACACAGGCACAGGCAGGCGCACGTGTGTGTTTTATGTGTTTTACATGTCTGCAGGTTCATGAGTGTGTGTGTATGTGCATGTGCGTGCATTTATTGTGTGGGTGTGTATGTGTGTATGTTTGTTTGTGCATGGGTGTTTGTATGTGCATTTGTTGTGTGTGTGTGTGTGTTTGTGTTTGTTTTTGCGTCTGTGTTTGTGTGTATGTGTGTGTGTTTGTGTTTGTTTTTGCGTCTGTGTTTGTGTGTGTGTGTGTGTGTGTGTGTGTGTGTGTGTTTTGTTTGTTTGTGCCTGGGTGTTTGTATGTGCATTTGTTGTGTGTGTGTGTGTGTGTGTTTGTGTGTGTTTTTGCGTCTGTGTTTGTGTGTGTGTGTGTGTGTGTGTGTGTGTGTTTGTGTTTGTTTTTGCATCTGTGTTTGTGTGTGTGGAGGCTTCTGTCAGGGATGTGCTGGAGGGAGACTGGGTCTATGAAGCTTGCTGAAGTCTGAATGACAAAGGGCAGAGGGGAGCCCGTATGGGGCCTGCAGGCTGGATATCTTCCTTTGGCTGTCCAAATTTAAGAGACAGGGAAAATGACATTGATAATAATAGCAGGCTCCTTGAGCCTGTAGACTCCCTATCTTGGAGGCTTTAGTCCAGTGCCCGTATGTGTCAAATATCTTAAGAATGACACTTAACACACCTCCTAAGAGCTTACTTTGGAGTGAAATCATTCTTCGCTTAAAGTGGTCGGTAAAACGTAGTTATCAAGCAGCTCACACTTTCTCATAGCCAAATCTTTAAATATTCACAAGAGTAACTCTTAAGTGTTTTTTTTGCGACAATCACGGGTGCCGCAAATGAAAAGATTAAGATGAGGTAATCAATCGCCGAAATTGCAAAGAGGAAGAACCAGTCTGCTTTTGGAAAACCTGTGTTCTTTGATGGTCAACACAAGTTTCCAATAAAGTTAAACAGACCCTCATTATAAAAGCTGCCTTGTTGTTAGCCTAAGCAAAATTGATGTAAAAACAAAACCGAATTGGACTGTGGAGGAAATGGTGATGATGGTAGAGGAGGTAGAGGCGAAAAAGGAAATAATTAAGGGAGAATTTAACCCCACACTTAACAAGTCATCATAAAAAAGAGGCATGGAGGCAGATCGCAGACAACATAAATGCAAGCCTCGCCATTCGGAGCCTGGGCGAAAGTGAAAAAAATGGTACAATGTTCTATCCAAAACGTGTCAGAAGGCAACATCTGGCACTGGTTCGTAGTCTTATTTATTTATTTATGAGACACATTTGTTTCATATTGCAATATTGCTGATGAACATTGGTTAATGTAGTTTACTTTATATTCAGGTGGAGGTACTGCACCTAAACCTTTAAGCCCAGTGGCAGAGGTAGTGCTCCGCATCCTCTGAGAAAATAATGCCACAATCAGTGGAGTGGGCGACTGTCAGGATGCTGGACTACTCAAACTGCAGATCGTCGAGGTTGGTACTCAATTCTAAAAGAATTGCAGCTCAATACTCAAAATAATTTGATTGATACAAATGTGTCAGGAACGGTGTCGGAAAACCAGGCGCGGACCCAGGAATGCAATAATGTTCTTTATTGCAAAAACAATAGGCAATGGCCAAACGGGAGCAATCAGGAATCCAGAGAGTAGTCGGGGACAGGCAAAGTTCGTTTCAGGCTCCAGCTGTGTCACAGGCAGGCAAGACGTGGTCAATAGGCAGGCGGAGGTCGGTATCAGGAAATCAGTCCGGGGAACACAGAGAGGAGCGGGGCTGGAACCACGAGGAGCACGAACAGGTGGATCGGGAATGAGACACGGACACGGACACGGACAAACGAAGAAAACGCTGGAGAGTTGTGGAAGCATAAGCAAAGCACAAGACAATCTGGCAATGAACATGGGAAAACCCACAGCTTATATACATCAGACATAACGAGAAACAATCAGGAATTAACATGAATGCAACTAACTGCAATCAGACACATGTGGAATAAGTGAAAAAGATAATACAATGACGAGACTGGAAACAGGTAAGCGAAAGTGAAAACACGGACCGGATAACCAGGAAAACAGGGAATAAACTAAAAACACCTAATTACGGGGAACACGAACACGAGACGTGACACAAATGCATTATTCACAAGAATAAACGAACGTAACAAAATTCTATCTAATGTCCTTTGGTAATGCAGACGAAAGCACCATCTCGTCCCCTCATGAGCTGCATGTAGAGGAACTCCCAGCTGCAACACCACTGCTTCCAGGCCCATCTGGCATTCCCTCTCCAGCAGCTGGCCTAAAGACTCCCTGGGCGCCCACTTGCCACTGCCACTCAACGGCTCAACCCGGATGAGGTGGAGGACGTCGGGGCACTGCGTAGAGAAGAGTTGCGGATGAGCATAAAAGCTATAAGGATGAAGGAGCACTATTATGAACTAAAAATAAAAGCCACTCAGCACTTGTAATCAATAGACCGAGGATGGGAGTGCGACGGGAGCAAAATAAAAATAAGAATTCTTACCCAAAATGGAGGTTGGCAGAGTGCTGCCTAAACACAGTGGCATCAGAGGCAAATGGGCTGTTAGGAGGGTTGTCATCATCATCATCATCTTCATCATCATCGCCATCGTCATCATCATTAGGCCTGTCATGAGCTTCCTCATCTGCGGGGAGGGGAATGTTGTGCATTTTGCATATACGTATTATGCAAGACTGCACATGCTATTATAATATGGCTGGCTTTCTGAGGTATTTGGCGGATTTCCCCATGAAGGACATGGAACCGGCGTTTCCATTGCCCAATACCCCTCTCCACAACACTTAGAGTGCGTTGGTGCGCCCTGAAAAGTCAAATGTACACCGTTATGTTGAGATGGACCTCAAGGTGTATAATGTTGTATAAAAGGTGTATAATGTTGAGATAATTCGTTATTATAATTCATAGGCTTAGTTAATTTCTACCTGTTATAAGTTTGTTGTTGGTTGTGGTCTTACGAATGGTGTAAGACGCCAGTGTCATTGTGGGTACCCATTCTCTCCAAGGAGAAGGCACCCGGGTGGAACAAAGTAGATCCTGGCCACTTGGAAACAACATCTAAAATGTTGTAATCTGCATTGAAGACTACCTGTGTGTTGATGCTGTGGTACCTTTCTGTTCACAAAAGCGTTTTCAACTAAGCTTGGAGCAATGATATGGATGTGGGTGCCATCCATTTCTCCAACCACCCCCCGGGAAGCCCGCTAGACACATAAATGCAGCTTGATTCTGGCCGGTTAACCGAGGGGAGGTTGGAAATTCCACAAACCTCCGAACTATGTCAGGTGCTGCAAGGGCCGTCACAGTTTTTGCCACTACCCTGCACCATCACAATCCAATGGTGGATTGCGATGGTCCCAAATCATCAGCATTACATAATTGCATGTTCCCTGTGGCTAGGAAGTGCTGTGTTAAAATAACTTGCATTTCTGCCGTAACTGCTCTACTTCACAAAGTTGCTGGCGATATTCCATCCCGCACAAGATCAGTGGCAAAGGTGATTCCCTGACAATCTAAGCGATAACGTTTGATTAACTGTGCACCATCAAACATTCCTAAAACATTTGTCCTGTCTTGGAAGGTGCACGCACGCACGCAGCATATTGTGGATGCCATTAAGCAGTTCTACACAGATCACAGACTGGATTTGAATAAAGTGGTGACACTCACCTCGGACAGTGCCTCTGTTATGTTAGGAAAACGTAAGAGAGTCGCTGCTATACTGAAACGACAGGTACCGCACCTCACGGAACGATACTGCGTCGCCCCTTGATGATGCTTGGAAAGATGAGCCTTTGACAAAAGAAGTGGAAACGCTGCTTAGAACGGTATACTCAATGTTTAGTTCGAAGCAAATTCGAAGAGTTGTCAAATGTTTTAGAGGTGGATTCATTGTCTTTCAGGCCTTTTGAATGAGGTACGCTGGCTATCACATTGCCCAGCTGTCAGTGCGTTTTGCGAAATTACAGTGTCTTAACAGAAAACTGCACGAAAGAAGCAGACAACGACGACCCCATTGCAAAATACTGTTAAAAACTGGCCGACACAAAGTATAGAATTGCTCGCACTGTGCTCGGAGATGTGTTGGAAGAACTAGCTCAGCCGTGTGTCTCCTTGCAGCGAAGCAATCTTACGGTCATTGATGGACATTGCCGTGCCAGAGTGAAAATCAAAAAACTACGGTCTCAGTATCTCGGGGAACGCGCTCACTGGAGCAACCGAGTGAACGAGATGTTGGAAAGTGAGAGTACGGCAAATACAACAGATATTATTCTGTTTGTCCGCAAAGTCTGCGAGCATCTCGATGCTCGCTTCCCCGAAGGTGAGCTTAGGAGTTTACTGAGCTGGTACAGCTGATTGACATTTGTGGCACATCCCAAGCATCTAGTGCAGACTGTCAATGCGGTTTCAGTCTGATGAATCGTAGTTTAGTCGTTAGTAGTGTCGTTTTTTTACTTTGAGTGGCTTGATACATACGGCCCCAGATAAATCAAGCTGACAGACTCCTTCCTCTCATTTCTGCTAGATGCTTAGGCTTTCTGTGTAGGAGCAAAGTCCACTGCCATTTAACAAACGCTGTATGCAGTTTCAACAGTTACAGTCTTCTGTGAGTGTAAACTGTCATCTGAATCCCCTGGGGGGCTGGCTGTGCTGTTTACAGAACTGGAGGTGGTGAAAGATGGCCAGCCTCACCCCCTCGGCTCTCTCATCCAATATCAGAACAAGCCCGGCACCTATAATATATGATATAATATAATATTATAATATATGCCATTTAGCAGACGCTTTTATCCAAAGCGACTTACAGTAGTGAATGCATACATTTTCAGTGTATGTGGCCCCAGTGGGGATTGAACCCACAACCTAAGCGTTGCCAACGCTGTGCTCTACCAACTGAGCCACAGAGAACCACCACCTCTGGGCCTGGTTCCCATGTCCACACTCTGGGAAGAGGGAGTGCAACCAATACTAAAGTTCTCAGTGACTAGCATATCAGACAAGAGAGGGGCTTTGTTTTGAGTTTTAACACCACAGTAGCAGAATGTAATAATAATATGTGCCACTTAGCAGACAAACCCATAACCTAAGCATCGCCAACGCCGTGTTCTACCTACTGAGCCATACAGAACCACAGCATGGCGCAATACAATCAAAGATGCCGTACTGATGGGCCCACGGGTGGGGTAACGGCTCTGGTCGTGAGCCCTGTTCAGGGGCGCCGATTGGCTGTCCATCCCAGAGGGAGGGGGGAGGGAAGCCGGCGGGAGCACGCCGCATGCACAGTGGCTCTGTGCGTATCAGAGTTATGGTTGAGAGCTTGGCGAGTTCTGTCTTGGAGGAAGCGGTTTGGTGCCTTTGTCATTGCTGGTCCCAGTGGCAAGCTCTTAGTCCGAGGGAAGGGATAGTTGAATTAGAAATAGGGTACAATTGGCTACCAAATTGGGGAGAAAAATGGGGTGGGAAATCAGGAGCAAAATAGAAAAAATACATTTAAAAAAAAGATGCCGTACCGCACTGATGTTTGCCATATTTTATAAATGAAATGAAATACCATCATGCTTTAGAGCAGAGGTATCAAACTCATCCCACTGAGGGCCAAGTGTATGCAGGTTTGTGTTGCAACACCAGATGATTTCACTTATTAGCTCACTGTTTCAACAAAGGAAGGGGGAATAATTGAAATCACCTGGTGTAGTGCATTGGTTGCAACGAAAACCTGCGTACACTCGGCCCTCGATGGAATGAGTTTGACACCCCTGCTTTAGAGTCTTCCATTAAACCCGCTAAGGAGGTAGATGAGTGTTTGTCCGATCGGGGTACGGCCAGGGCTGCTGATGAAGCCACAGCTCTTTTTAGACTGTAGGCTGAAGACACCGTTCAGAGAAGGCTTGAGGGGAATTAGTGAAACCCCGGTGGAATTCAGAGATAGAAATTGCTGAATTAATTGCCAGCATTGCTCTGTGATTGCCCTCAATAATTTTCCTTATGATGAAATATTTAGTAATCATCGGGATGCAGTGTTTGTTTTTGATCTGAGACCCTTCAATATTTCAAATTTTTAAGGCAATAATTTATTTATTTCGTTGTTTTTTTGTAGAAAATTTTGATCAGCATTGGTGCTGTAAAAATGTAAATGTAAAATGGCTCTGTTTTTTCATTTGGGGAAAAAATGGACTATTATTAGACGATTATTTTTACTTTTATGAGACTGGGACATTCTGGTTGTATTGCACACAACTGTGTGTGTCATTTGCCCCACCCACTCGGGGCTGGTTGCCAATCACAACGCTGATCTGAACCACATATATTCCCAACAGGAGAATATGGCAAGAGGCCTAAAAAGGAACCAGTACAGTAATGAAAATGGAGGAGGGGCTGGTAGGAATCAAAGCAATCACACACAGCAGGCAGTCGGCCTGGTAACATGTAGTCACAACCCTTGACCGTCATTGGATAATTACCAGTTGTAGTCATCAGCAAGGTACATATGTGAGTGTACCTGAGTCACCTAGGGGATATCCATCTGGATAAATGGACACTGGTCAATAAGTGTCTTAAGTCACTCTGGATAAGGGCCCATTAAACTATTAATGCGGTTGTATTTAAGGAAAACAAATTTTAGTAAATTGTATTTGAATAGATTCTTTTGGGTAAATTTAGCTAGCATGTTGCCTGTGATGTAGGAGGAGCTGGTATACTTTACCCCCGACAGAAAGTCTGTCTCTGTCTCTTCCTCTCTGCCTTGTACTGATTTGTTCCCGAAAGTCCTATTAAGTGGACACTCCTGTGGATTTAATCCCCCCACTTACACACACACACACACACAGAAACACACCCCTCACTCTAATAGCAGTGGAGTGTGGCTGATGCAATTATGCAACCCATTAACTCAGTTTGGGAGTTAGAGGGCTTGAGGCTCAGCTTTTATTCAGCCAGACTAAGGCTGGGTACATCGAGGCCCTGTCACTGACTGTTGACAGGCATCTCTCATTCTGAATCTTGATGTATGTCATGTATAGATATGTGTGTATGCACTTTTGTGGTATTTAAAATGTAATGTTTGAACACAAACAACTTTGTTTTCTATGTGTTTTTCACAAACTGCTTTATTCAACATTTGGCAATTTTCTCACCATTTGGGAGGGACTGAGGGAAATGTTGTCACAAGCATGTATTTACGGCACTTCACATGTCCCAAAAACAGACAGGAGTCCAACCACAGGAATTGGTCTTACCCCCCCGCTGAAAGTAGGTGTAATAATAATATAATATATGCCATTTAGCAGACGCTTTTATCCAAAGTGACAGTACAGTAATGAATGCATACATTTTTCAGTATATGTGGTCCCAGTGGGAAATGAACCCACAACCTAAGCGTTGTCAGCGCCATGCTCTACCTACTGAGCCACACATACCCAAAGTGTAAAAAGCTTAATAACTCACTCCCGCATCCTAAACTGAGCTAGGATTTATTTTACTCCCAAACTCGCTTTTGGCATGAACTGAACCCATAATTCAGTCTGCGGTTCAAAGACCATTAGTCTTTTTGTTATATTCTAGATCCAACTGCAAAAATGTGAAAATAATAAAATCATAGCTTTGAGATGGTCTTTCCACCCACACACAACAAGGATGAACTTTCTTTTTAGTCTTGTAATTTATTAATTTGTTGGGAGAAAGTGGAATCTTTCCTTGGTACGAATTTTGGTCAGTGTGTGTGTGTACGTTGGCTTTTCTGGACTATAGTTCAACAACGTTCTCATCATAAAAGGCGGCATTCCTTTGGAAATTATGCTTCATGTTCCTTGTGCAATCAATGCCGAAAATGAGGGTACAGGTTTGGGCTCTGTCATGTTACCTTGTGTTTGTTCTTCAATAAAGCAACCAGTCTTATTTTTGCTTTTGCCACCAGTTTTTGATTTAGTCATAGTCTTAGTCTTTTGACTAGAAAGCATTTTAGTTTCAGTCAGATTTATATATTTATATAGTCATGCCGTCTTAATTAATTTTAGTTAACCAAAATGACTGACTCTTTTAGTCACACTTTAGTCATAACATAAAATTCAACCACATTTCGTTCCCTCCAGTATTTCAATGCCTGAGAGATAGTCCACAGCAGAAAGTGACTAATTTGGAAACTACCAAAACTTGGTTACACAAGTAGAAATGGTGGGTTTAGTAAATATTATTTTCATAAGCAGCTTTACCACATGCAAAACATCTGAAAACATGATTAAACTTGATTAAAATGTATTATTGTTAATATTCATGTGATTTATTTGAACAAACACTTTACTGAATTATTACCCCGTCTGAGGAGTGTCACTCACTTCATGCCTCCCCCTCCCCCTCCTTGCAGTTCTCCCCCAATGAAATTCAGGCATTTCAGTTACCTTGTTGTTTCAGATAGAATATTTACTTCAGTTAACCATTGAGAGTCAATTAACGACATTCATGGAGAAAAATGTTTATTTTTTGATAAGGTTTTTTTTTTCTTTTAATAATTTGACTTCAATTAAAGGTTCAATTTCTCTCATATTTTGAATGTAAGATCAAGGTGATGAACAACAAAGGCATTTTTTCATAGCCTTTATTTCCTCATCTTTACCAAGGGTGCCAATAATTCTGGAGGTCACTGTATATATATATATATATATATATATATATATATATACACAGTATATACACACACACACATACAGATACACACAGCAGTTTATAGGCTAATCGTTTTTTTCCATACTTTGCTCTCTTCTTTGTCGCCATGCTGTCAGTATAGCTTCAAAATCACGATTGGCGCAGGCTTCGGTGAAACGGCGAGAGCTCCGGAAAACCGGTGGGGTTTTTTCATTAACACCAATTATGATAGGATAATGACAGAAATGACGATGTGAGCCTTCAATAGGGTGTGTTTGTGAGGGGGTAGGTGCCAATCCGTGGGAAGGCAAATTACTTCTAACAGCGGGTGATATGAATTACTTGTAGTGAACAGACTGTTTCATTCCATACATTTGGGGAAATAGTTCTCATAAAGGATTTTCCCTAACAAAGCAACCACATTTTTAAAGCCCAAAAAACCGCAACCCGCGACTCTCAAATTTTTCAGGCGACTTCTGAAAAAAACAAGCCCAAAGTAATTGGGCGGACTTGCCAACACTGGCGATCACATAATTATAGCTATGGGAAAATTAGTTCACAAACTTCACGTGGGGTATTCAGCCAATGACAGGCATGCATTGAGAATTTTTTAATAGCTTCTATTGGATCAACAGAATCTGACTACAGAAAGCTCTTTTTGGTCTATGTTTTTAGACAAATGTTTTAAACATTGCGACCACACATTGTCCAGGACATTTTTGTCTCGTCATATTTTTGTCAGTAAAAATGTCAAATTATTGAGTCATCGCCAACGTCCCATTATGGCATTTTTGTCACGTTAATTTTAGTAGACTAAATTAACACTGAACACAATGACTCTTTTTCTACCTCAATGAACTGTGATACCATGATGCCCTCTCCACCCCAGAAGACGGACTGTTAACCACAGTAGTAAGCCAAGAAGGGCCTTTTATTTTCCTGAAACAATCAAACATTTCAAATGAAGAATCATTTGTTGTTTCAAATCTATCAACAGTCATGGTCCGGCCTTATTGACGTTGTTGCTGCCAGTAATCTCTTACACTATTCATAAAACATGCTGTTTGGCTGCCTTTGGGTATGTTAATTAATAAGTGTGATGCAGAGAGTTTTTAAAGAGGAAACAGTCAATTAATGCTGTCAAATTGATGTAGAGGTTCTCTGTGCTGGTGGCATATGAGGATTTGGCCCCAAATTTCTGACCCCTCCATCGATCAGTAATCCAGATAATAGATAATCCACTGTTCTTAATGAACTTCTGCGCCATTATCAATCTGACGCTATTGATTGACATTGACAGGACTGTAGCGATAATGAAGTGGCCTGGAGGCAGAAGGTCAGAGGCAGAACACGCACGGAGCCACTAGCACACTCGGTGTCCCTTTTTTGTGATCCGAAGATACTATTCCTCTGTATCTGTATCCACCCCCTCGGCTTTCCCTTCCCAAAAAGAGCCTCAGCTGTCTGCGAGAGCAAAGCGATCGCAGAATGAGAGGGCGGCTCTCTTCAAAGGCTTGCGAGCAAGAGGTCCTTATCAAAGCCGCCCGGGAGGAATCGGAAGTTGTTGTTTTTTTCTCTTAAATCTTTCAGTTACTGCAGTGATGAAACAGGCCTGTGTGAAATGATAGAGGGAGAGAGGGGCAGGGAGAAAGAGAGATGGAAAGAAAGGCAGGGGGCGGGAGGCCACATAAGTGTGGAGGGCAAATAGGGTTTGGCAGGCAAACATCATTGTGTTTCACTGCAGCGTTGAGTCGATGCGTGCAGTGCTGTTTTTATTGTGAAGATGCCGAATAACAGTGCTGGCTCATTCTGATAAGACGTGTGGTTCTAGTGTGTGTGTGCGCCCCGTGGCTCGGTGTTGAGTCCAAGACGTGCCAGTGCCGATAATTGGTCGTAGCAACACCCAGGGAGGAAGGGTTTTAGCCGGTGGATTTCTCCTCCTCTCATCATGCAAGAGTACCGACTCTGATCGATCGGGTGCCTGCAGTCTGCCTGCGCCAGCTGTGTACTCTTCTAATGCAATGACAACCCATTTCATCTGGTGGACTGCGGAGTGAAAATAAGTGGCGTCTGGATGGACTTGCTTGCATGCACTCTCCCGAACGACACCACTAGAGATCTTTAGGTCCCCAGCCTTGGTTACTTAAATGGAGCCTAGTACAAAATACTAGTTCAAAGAGGGGAGATCATTGGGTCCAACAAACGGAGGATCAGACCAAAGGATGTAATATCACTGCCAGGCTAAAGGATGTGATTTCACTCTGCCAGTCTAAATTATGTGACATTTACATTTACATTTTCACTTTTTGGCATTTAGCAGATGCTCTTATCCAGAGCGACTTGCAAGATGTGCATTTATACATGGTAAGATCAATCATTGTTCACGCAAGAGATCAGTGCAGTAATAAAGCAATAGACATCCTTGTTGGTAGCTGCATGCCGGGAGAGAAAAGGTTAGTAGTATTTTTTAAATTTTATTTTTTTATCAAACACAAATACAAATACAAAATACAGTATTAAACATGAAACCAGTGGTGATGACAATTAGTTCATATACAGAGTCAGTGGTAGTGGAGTCAGAAGAGGTGGGTTTTGGGTCTCTTGCAGAAGATGGCCTGTGATTCTGTGGTCCTGACAAAGTATGGAAGATCATTCCACCACCGGGGGGGTCAGGACAGAAAAGAGGCTTGACCGCGAGGAGCGGCTGCCTGGGGCCCGGAGGGATGGAACAGTCAGTTTGCCAGAGGAGGCAGAGCGGAGGGGTCCGTCTTGGGTGTAGGGTGTGATGAATGTGTGGAGGTAGGAGGGAGCGTTTCCCCTAGCAGCTTGATAAGCCAGCACCAGTGATTTAAACTTGATGCGTGCTCCAATAAGAAGCTAGTGCACAGAGATGAGTAGTGGGGTGACGTGTGAATTTGGGTTGGTTGAAGACTAAACGTGCGGCGGCATTCTGCACTAGTTGCAGTGGCTCTGGCACTAGTTGCTGGGACCTGGGTCTCAGAAGGGGAGAAGGAGAGAAAGAGTTGAGTCTCATCAGCATAGCAGTGATATGAAAAACCATGAGCAGAGATAACCGAACCAAGTGACTTGGGATACAGGGAGAATAGGAGGGGGCCTAGCACCAAGCCCTGCGGGACTCTGGTAGAGCGGGTGTGGGGAGAGGAGAGGGATCCTCTCCAGGCCACCTGGTAGGACCGGTCAGCCGGTATGATTTAAACCATGCCAGTGCAGATCAAGATTCCCATCTCGGCGAGAGATGAGAGCAGGATCTGATGGTCAACGGTGTCGAATGCAACTGATAAGTCGAGGAGGAGGAGGAGGATGGAGCTGAGTGATTGAGACTTTGCCGAGTGGAGAGCCTCAGTGACCACGAGCAGAGTAGTTTCCGTAGAGTGGCCTGCCTTGAAGCCAGATTAGTTGGGATCAAGCGGGTCATTCTGTTGGAGATAGAGAGACAGTTGATTATATACAGCTCTAAAGTCTTTGATAGGAATGGGAGGGGAGAGACAGGTCGGTAGTTAGAAATGACAGGGTTTCTTGAGGAGGGGGATGACATGGGCCCTTTTGAGGGTAGAGGGGACAGACCCAGAGGAAAGAGAGGAGTTGATTACTTTGGAGACAAAGGGGAAGATGTCCATAGCAATGGACTGGAAGGGGGGGAAGAAATGGGGTCGAGAGGGCAGGTGGTAGGACAGTGGGAGTGAACATGTTGTGAGATGTCGGAGTCAGGGAGGGGCGAGAAAGAAGACAGGGAGGTCAGAGGTTTGGGTTGTGAGATAGGTGAGGGAGGGTTAGGTGCAGGAGAGGTTGGGGAGAAGGAGTTGCGAATGTCATTTACTTTCTTGTGAAAGAAGGATGCAAAGTCATCCACAATTAGAAAGGAGTGGGGTGGGGGAGGAGGAGAGGTGAGGAGAGGGGAAAATGTAGAGAACAGTTTGGGTTAGAAGCAGAGGATTGGATTTTGGAGAAGAAAAATGCAGACATAGCAAGGGAGAGGTTGTCAGTCAGGGCAACAGGGGATTTGGATTTTCTCCATTTCCTTTCTGCCACTTGCAGTTTGAGTCAGTCAGCACGAATACAGTTATCCAGGGGCTGGGGGTAGGAGATGAGCAGGTTTGGTGGAAAGAGGACAGAGTGAATCAAAGGAGGAGGACTGGGTCCATATGTCTTCCCCTAGATTGCACATGGTGTTAGATGTATAAATGCAGAACTACTAGTAGGAGAGTTCAATTGTGATACTCTCACCGTGCGGCATAGACTCCCTAGCTGGCCTCCCTCGGTGGACCCCTGCAGGTAGACTATTTTTTTACATTTTTAATTTTTTAACGTTTTTCTCCCAATTTGGTAGCCAATTACTCCCGCTGTGCTTAGTTCAATCCCCTCCCTCGTAGTTCGCTGCCATAGTCCTGTGACCGGCAGTGACAAAGGCGAAGCACTGCCTCCTCCGAGACAGCACTCGCCGAGCTGTCGACTGTAATTGCGGTACCCCAGAACCACTCCTGTGCGCAGCGAACTGTGTCGGCTTCCTTCCCCCCTCCCTGGGGCGGACAGCCAATTGCCGCCCCGATGGCACTCGGGAGAGCCGACTCTGGCGCGACGGGGAATCGACGGGGAATCAAACCCCAGTCGCCGTGGCCAGCGTCTGACGTTGAAACCACTAGAGGCCTGCAGGTAGACTCTTAATGTCTTTGTACACTGAGTCTTCGTACGGTGAGGCAAGGAAGGTGTGGCTGCCGTGGAAAGCTGCCGCTTTATCAGAACTACAGGTACTTACACAAGGGTAGGCTAATCAGTCAAAACTAATGTAACAGATAGTAGACAGGTAAATATTACACTAAAACGAGGGTGTAGTTAAACTAACAACAACTACAACAAATGAGGTCGTACACCTGATATTCACAGATTCTAGACGCTAACCGATGATAAAAACAAAACCAGGATATAATGCACACTGTGTGACATTATCCTGTCTTGCTAAAGGATGTGACATCACTCTCTGGTACATGGTTTGGCTCATGATCCCATCCACTCTCATTGCTCTGTGTTCTAAACAAAGCTGATGTGTGAACTCTTGCCCTGCCTGAACTCCTGTGAACCTTGCAGCCCCACACAGGCTGCACATAGGTCTTACACTGAAGGGACTTCTATCAGCCAAGCTAGGATGCATTGCCTTATTGGGTAGAATTCTGCCCACTCTCCCTTCAGTGTTGTCTTGTGAAAGCTCGGGTAAGAGCTGGTAGCCCTTAAAGATGGAGCACAGCCATCCAGAACTCCCAGCCCTCCCCCCCAAAAAACGAAAAAAAACTGACTGCAGAACACTGACACCAGAATGTCTCAACCAGTTTATACTTTTTTGTTGAGTAGAATGTGTGACGCACATACTAAATCAATGCCTCAAAGATGGCAAACATATGGACACTTGTCATATCCAACCAAACGCAACGCATATTTTCTTGTAGCACAATCACAGGTGCCTTTTTTTAAACAAATTTTACATTTGTTTCAGATTTTTTTCCCATTTTTCTCCTAATTTGGTAGCCAATTACACCCTCTATTTATTTTGATTTACCCTCCCCACATGAGCCCTCTGCTCGGCTACCTGGCAAGTTAATTCTCCGAGGGCAGTGAACTCCGCTCCCTTCGAGACGGAATTCACCCACTCACGTTCTGGAGACTCTCTTACGTGCTTCACGGCGGACCCGAGCCGGCGGACAGCCAAATGCAGCCCCAGATCGGGGCTGATGACCAAGGCCGGTCTGGTAGGGACAGGTTTCGAACCGCATCCCTGACAGGCAGCGCACACCGTATTGGATCAGCCAAAATACGGTGCATTAGACCACTACGCTATCCGCCGCCCCAACAGGTGCCTTTTAAATTGAGGCTTTAATAGCATGTTGGCTCCATTTAATACCCTTGTATTTGTCCTGAAGAATATCTTAATAATCTAATAAATTCCGAATTGCTTCAGCTACAGTAGAGTGATTAATACAAGGACACACCACTAGACGATAGCCCTTTTTGAAATGTGATTAGTCGCCCCTTTAATAGCTTGTCAGTATTTACTGTACTGTATATACTATATAGCAGGGGTAGGCACCCCTGCAACCCCAACCCCTGTAGATGTACCATGCAGAGATGTTTCTGGTTTAACTACATAATTTGATAAATTATTATGCTTAATGAATGCAGGTGACCATTTGCTGGAGGTACTTAGCATTTCACCGTTCAGAGACTCAATATTCAGGCTTAGACCCTTTATAGCCCATTAAACTGTGCAATAAAGCTTGGGATGGAACAAGAACCAGCGCTCTAGCACTCCAGGACCAGGATTCCCTACTCCTGCAATAGTATATACTGTACCTAATGTAAGTGAGGGTGTATACAACACAGTGATACAATACAATGTCTCCCCCTCCCCATTTCTTGATTGCGCACTCCTACTGCCATACAAACTGTATTACCTTTGCCCAGTGTGTAACTGCGGTCAAAGGGTTGCATGATTTGACAGCTGAAGGGCCAAATATTGCTCCGCTGTCGATATTGTCTCTAAAGGGGAGGTGGGGTGCCATATTCCAGCCATTCTCCCGGTTTTAAGTTCCCAGCATTGTGGCGGCATGTCTCATTAAGATTGATGAGAGTTCAATGTCACGGCTGGGTTACCCGTCTACTGCCAGCCAGGAAGAGTGAAATGGCATAATTACTTGTGGCATAATTACCAGGTTAAATGCCTAATGAATGAGCTGATTTATTCATTTATTCATTAACTTATTTATGGGGGCAAATTGAAAATGTTTAATGTCAACTTGCAAATTGGAGTGGAGATTTTTTTTTCCACTAAATTGAAAACTGTTTTTCCACCTTTGTTATTGCACAAGGAGAAATGCTCCAACATGAATTGCCAGCTTTTTTTAATTTTGGGGGAAAGGTTTAGAGGTTTAGAGGTTGTATGCAATTTACGGTATGTGATTTATTATATAGCAAATTTCTATGGGCTTTTTCAATGTTCAGCGCTGGCAAGCCTGTAAGTACTACGGTATGCGTTGTCATTACTCTGGTTGCCTGATATCTCTTTTAAATCAATGCATGAAGGTACCAGGTGGCCAGATGTCTCTTAAACATGATCACACTGCATATTTTCTCAAATGTGGATTATTGAAATACAGATTAAGATGCCCATTATGATGGAAGGACTATTTTGATTTAAAAAACACTCTTTTATACAGGATGGGAAGTGACAGATTGAACAGGGAATATAATTTAATATCTGTCTTCTGCTCAGTGGGCATGGTGTCATGGAGGCCTTTATGCCCTTCTCTAAAATTAGATTATTTTGTCCAAAAAAATACAGTGTTGCAAATGGGCTGTGGAATATGAAACATGCCCTAGTTTCCCTAGATACGGGTGTCTTAAATACAAATGTGTAACATAATGATGAGGATGTTTTTTTCCTTTCTTTTTTTCAACCCCCAAGAATACTTCTGATTGAAAACCAGAAACCAACAGGTTAGAGAAATGTTGAACAGCAGCAGCACTGGACCAAGGTTGTTATATTCATATTTAATTTCTTGGACTGGCTGGAGATCTGATGTTTGTGTGTGTGGGGGGTGTGAGCATAGATCAATCGCTGTTGGGGCCAATTATGCTGTGCTGGAACGATGCAGCCTTTCCTTTCAGTCTCTGAATAAATCATGACGTTTTGCTCCCCCCTGCACTGTGCTAACTGCACTGTGCTCTTTAGAGTACGTTTCACCCTGGTGAATGCGCTGTGAATGAAGCAAAATTAGCTGAACCGACTGGTAAGACTCTTGAGTGTTTGGTGCCAACAGCTTTTACCTCTTACACATGGGTTGCCTTTGAATAAGGAAGGGGAAGAAAACCTGATTTAACACTTGTAAAAAAAAGGCAGTTTTTGTGGGTGAATTAGTACAATTTAATGGATGGCTAAGTGGTACATAGGGATCCAGGGGAGATTGGGAAGTGTCTATCTTATAGGGAGCGCTGCATTTGCATATGTTTGTGCATGTATAGGTTTATGTGTATGAGTGTATATGTGTGTGCATGTATAGGTTTGTGTGTATGAGTGTATATGTGTGTGCATGTATAGGTTTGTGTGTATGAGTGTGTATGTGTGTGCATGTATAGGTTTGTGTGTATGAGTGTGTATGTGTGTGCATGTGTAGGTTTGTGTGTATGAGTGTATATGTGTGTGCATGTGTAGGTTTGTGTGTATGAGTGTGTATGTGTGTGCATGTATAGGTTTGTGTGTATGAGTGTGTATGTGTGTGCATGTATAGGTTTGTGTGTATGAGTGTGTATGTGTGTGCATGTGTAGGTTTGTGTGTATGAGTGTGTATGTGTGTGCATGTATAGGTTTGTGTGTATGAGTGTGTATGTGTGTGCATGTATAGGTTTGTGTGTATGAGTGTGTATGTGTGTGCATGTGTAGGTTTGTGTGTATGAGTGTGTATGTGTGGTGCACCGGGGACAAATGGACAGAGCAGTTGGGAGTGGACAGGGGTGCGGAGCAAAGGGGAGTGTCGGAGACGAAAGCCCAGCGACAGACCTTTCAGTGGCTCTTAACATAACGGCTTCTGTATGAGAGAGAGAGAGCGCGAGAGAGAGAGAGAGAGAGAGACTTTGACTTTTAAAACCTTGTTTTAATATAGCTTACTTATCCCCGTCCCCTTCCACCTGCACGTTCTCACACGGCCGCACGTTCTCCGAGAGGATTTACTCAAGCTGAGCTGTTCTGAAGGTTGTCACGGGAAATTCCATGTCCATGTGCAATTCCTTTATATCCACGCTAGTCTCCTCTCGCAAACCAGGATTCACCTGTGTCGTCCCCTCCTTTGCATGATGTCTTTCTCTTTCTCGCTCTGAGTTACTTGAGGTTCTCCTTACCGCACGGTGGCATTTCCATCTCTTCAGTGTTCACCACTGTCAACATGGAAAGTTCCACAAAGTTCACATGTTACCCCCAGTGACACCCCCAGCTTTGCCATGGCTGGCCTTTGTTCAGTATTGTGGAGTTATGTATGGCAGCAGAGGTCATTGGTTACGGCGGTGTAAAATGAGAATTGTTCACACAGCCAGCCCTGTTCCAGTGTAAGTGGTCATCTTCTGGCATCCTGGAGTAACGGGTAGCAATTGTTTATCCAATGTGCGCCAGTCCCTGCCATGCTTGTGATACTCAGGCATGGCATTGTGCCGGAAATATTGTCAACCTATGTCGGAGATTAATCCATCGTCTGTATTGTGTACAAGGGTATGTGTGTGTGCCTATACGCATATAAGACTGTAGATCTGCAGGTGTGTTTGTGCGTGTTTGTTCATGCAGGAGAGGAAACACTTGAGTAAATTAAGGTAAACGGCAATAAATACAAAGCCATTCTGAGTGATCATCTTCATCCTACGGTGAAGCATTTCTATACTGATGGGAGTGGCCACTGAATGGTTTGATGAGCATGAAAACGATGTCAGTCATATTCCATAGCTATCTCAGTCACCAGATCTCAGCCCATTTGAATACTTATGGGAGATTCTGGAGCGGTGCCCGAGACAGCGTTTTCCACCACCATCAACAAAACACCAAGTGATCGAATTTCTTGTGGAAGAATTGTGTTGCATCCCTCCAATAGAGTCCCAGACACTTGTAAAATATGTGCCAATTTTGGCAGTTACCTGTGTGTGTGCTCAATGAGAAATTAATTGTGTTACAGGTTGCATTTCTAAGAGTATTTCTCAAGGTTGCAAGCGGGTAGTTCAGATCGTGGCAATCTCAGGAGGAACGTGGTGAAAGTCCAGGGCTGTGGGAATTCCACACGGTTGACCTGACCATGTTCGAAAAGGAAAGTTTACTGAGGATCTGCTTTGAACTCACCTCACCCTGTCAGCTCACAACTTTAGTCAGTGGACGTGTTTGAGGAGAGTCGATTGATTGACAGGTTCAAGTTGTGAGAAGCGAGCAGATAAGGGAGAGAGGGAGAGAGCATACTGATCCTAACATACAGTCTGAAACTGCAGACACATAAACGCAGAAAATAATACTCTTTCCTGACCTTGAACCAGCATTAAGATTATATTTTGTTGAACATTTTCATGTCTAAATCTGTAAATGGAAAGTCATTAGCCCTTGCAGGCAGCGGAACATTCCAGGTCATGGCTGTGCTGTTTGTCACAGAGGTACAGCTTGAGTTTTCTGCTTGCTTTTCTGACACATGACCAGACATTGAGAATGGACAAAATGGTAAATGGTTTTAAGATACAAAGGTACCTTGCCAGTATCTGAAGTAGCTTACAAAACAAAGCGCATTCAAATAGGTTAAATAACTAGTACTACAGAAAGGATAAGCAACACTGTTAAGAGTCAGTAACAGTGTAACAGTGTAAGAAGTGCTATACACCACTGTATGGTTAGTATTGTCAGTGATCCTGACCAGCCTGTTCCTGTTTTAAGTCTGGTACTGTAGGTCTGACTTGGTGAGGTTTGTGAGTGAATCCTCTGCTGTCCGTGAGAATGCCAATGACTGATGACCTTGTCTGTGTCCGTTCAAAAACATAACTGCTGATCTCACACAGCACAGACTGCCATAACTCAACTATTGTCACAAAGTATAGACAATGAAAGGACACAAATAAAGCCATTGAGCAGGGGTGACTGAGGAGAATCCTACTTACACACAGCCCTTTGGGACCGGTGTTTCATACCCCTGGTCAAGAGGAAACTCAACAGGATGGCTGGCAGTGTAGCTGGCAGTGTAGCTGGCAGTGTAGTGTAATGGTTAGGGAGCTGGGCTTGTAACTCAGAGGTTGCAGGTTCAATTCCCAGGTGGGGCACTGCTGTTGTACCCTTGAGCAAGGCACTTAACCGGAATTGCTTCAGTAAAATATCCAGCTGTATAAATGGATTGTATGTAAAGAAATGTAAACTGTGTAAGTCGCTCTGGATAAGAGTGTCTGCTAAATGCCTAAAATGTAAATGAAAAATGTAAATGTATGTGTTCCGTCTTGCGTATGTGTTTTCTTCAGAAGATGGAGCCAGGCTCTGTGGTTGATGAATGTCCAGGGGTGGGAAGTTTCACTTATTTCCTGTCCCTGGGCTCCCTGGTTTGGTCATGTGCTCAGTGGTTACCTCCTGATTGATTCTGCACCATTGCCCCCTTCTGTAAAGGGCTCGGCCTCATTCACCCAGCCATGAATTGCATTCAGCCATCACTGTCAGCCCAAATATGCAACCTGTCCGTTTGGTGAGGAGGAGGAGAATAAACCATTCTCCATAACAGTATACTTCCAGCAGCGTGTTTTATTTTTTGTCATTACAATATTTTTTAACACTGTAGAGCAGGTGGCTCCTTTTAAATCAACATCCCCGACCTCCTCTAAGAAAAACAATTTTATGTGTTCTATGTGAACGTTGTCATTTATTGCAGCATGATCTAATACATGTCCAGAATGTGATAATTGTAAACAGACATCAATATTGTGCTGTCTTTATTTTCATGCACTTGATTAAGTGGTAAATTAACTGAAATGATTGGCACAATAAATTTGATTGTTTGACACATGGCTTGAAATAGAAGCTTCGTGGACCCCTTGGTGGTGGAGGGTGGAAATAGGTACCAGATAATAACCTGAGATTTTATCTGGGCACTACAAATGATAGTGGACTATTCATTTATTTATTTATATTTATTACAGTGGAAAGTAACCTAGGCCTTGGTTGCATGTGGCACAAGCCCCTTTCTGTCTGGAGATGTGGCCAATAAGTAACACCTCAGAACACTGCCACACTACCCCCCTTGGCCTTGTTACCACGGCTTGTTAGCAGGTGCCATGTTTTTGTTGGGCTAGTGAGAATTTAATAAAAATGTCTATTTCTTGATTCCAGTTGTTGTTTTTTGGGAGTTTTTTTACATTTCAGACTTTTCCCCGTTTTTCTCCCAATTTGGTGGTCAATTGTACCCTCTATTTCTTCAATTTACCCTCCCCCACGAGCCCGCCGCCCATTCTTTGGGTCAAGCCAACACCCCGACTTAAGACAAGGTCAAGTGTGTGATTATTATAGTGTGTGGGACAAATGTGGGAACATCTTGTGTAAAACCAATTGATTCCAAAATAGTTTCAAATGCAGATGTAAAGGAATAATTTTCATTTTCAAAGTACAAAGTCACCTAATATCAACACTTTGTCATAATTTACAGCTAAATTATAGGTTACGTGAAAAAGGCCGCACGTTTATTCTGACAGTGGTAGACAGTAGGGAGAGGCACCAAAATAATAAATGGAGCACTTTAGCTTTGTAGGTAGCCACGGACATTAACACACACACACACGTCTCTCACGGTCTTGCACATGGGCTACCGGAAGAAGAAGAGACCTAGCTTCTAACAACCTGTGCTTTTATACTCAACTCTATAGTGCCACTCCCCCCCCTACGGAACTAACTAATCACAATCATTAACGGAGAATTGGGGCGGGCCTGGCCCACTATCGCTACAGTATAAAATTGTGCGAGTTGTTTCTGTCATCCCCGCAGCTACGGCGCAGTTTTGCTTTTGTGCCTGGTGCCCTCCCAGCGAATGTTTGAACTTGAACAAGCGCACGAGTGTTTGCAGTCGAAAACAGAACAAAGCAAACTGATGCTCCTGCCTCAGGGCTTTTAGGTGAAGGAAAGATAGGAGGGAGAGCTGCTGTTTAACTCAAGGCATTTCGTTTTTGAAATCCCAGGCTTTGTTTTTTGTAACATGTGATGAATACTCAAAGTAGTGTATAATCTCATTATTCAAGTTCTCCAAAGCTGTGGAAATTTGATTTAGTTCAGATTATGGTCATTTTAGGGGTGAGAACTGATGCATTTTTTAGGTAACGAGCAATCTCGATTCAAGCAGAGCAGTTTGTGTCTCCTAGCAGTGCCCCAGCCATCTTTGTGTTTTCAGTTCCATGTATGTGTCTACCATGTGGTTTAACAGTTTGGCTCCCCGAGGGTTATTGGCTCAAATTGGGGCCGAGGGCACTGCAGTTGCTGCCTTGAGCAAGGCTAAGTCAAGGATGAAAAACTATTAGGCATGACAAGTTGCCTGAGAATTGGACACCTGTTTAATAAACAAGTGGTGTTCGGCGTTCATCTGTTTTGACTTGACCAGAATTAGGATCGGAACCAGATCTGCTTGTTGACGATACGGGTGGTCTGAACCATCAGTGGGCGGTTCACATGCCCTACTCACACTAAGTGCAGATCTGTATGAAACAGCTTTCACCATTGAGCAGGTGTAACAAAAGGGCCGTGTTTCGAGCTGTGACGTCAACACGACCAGCGATGTGTGTATGCGAGGTCAATTCATGTCAGCGGTGAGGTAAACGCTTTCACTCCTAATGATTGTAATGATTAATACACATGGATATCAGCTCCCCGCTGAAGTTAATGTAATGCGTCATCATCAATGGCCTGCTATGCAGTAAGCACCTGTCACAGATATGCTTATGGCTAGCAGTGTAGTGTAATGGTTAGGGAGCTGGGCTTCTAACTCAGAGGTTGCAGGTTCAATTCCCAGGTGGGGCACTGCTGTTGTAACCTTGAGCAAGGTACTTAACCTGAATTGCTTCAGTAAAATATCCAGCTGTATGTAAAGAAATGTAAACTGTGTAAATCGCTCTGGATAAGAGCGTCTGGTAAATGCTTATCTTACCTTTAGTGATAAAAAAAAAAAACACAGTCACGGCTAACCTCAACTCATCACTTTTCATCTTTTTACTTGGGGAAATGGGATAATAACCTTCAACTCACGCCAGCATTGTTCGACACCACACTATTTTTGCATTTAAGTGGGCAAATGATTACAGCCTGAATTCTTAGTAAATGAAGGACATTTCAAAGTTCTTTTGCAGGGGATTTTATTTGGAAGGCCCGGTGTTAACCACATCAAAGGATGACCTCCCAGACACTGAGATGAGGAGCAAATCTTCAGCCAGGACAGAGGTCATCTTCATTAACATCCAGGCCACAGTTATAGCGGGTGATGAGGGCTTCAGAGCATTTCTTTTTCAAAATATACAAAGAAAGCTACTCACAGAATAGACAATTTACATATGTTTTTTCAGAAATCTAAAGTATAAATGACTTATAGGTATAAACGGTATTTACAATATAATCATTTTAACAGTTTTATGCACCCCCCCTAATCTATGTTTGTGTTTGTGGGTCAGAGTATCTTTTTCATTGATAATTTTGTGAAATAAATCATGGCATAGCCACTTGAAATGAATTCAATATTTTATTTGTCCCTCACCTTACAAAAAATGGATCCCTGTTGTCAAAAGGCAGGTTGTACGTACAATCTCTTTGTTTAGCAGGAATCATGTAACTTATATCAGCAATATATCCGCATGTGGACATTTTATAGATTTTTCGTTTTCCCCCTCCTTTATGTCTAGAATAAAATATTACACATTTCAGAATTCATGCCTGTGGCAGTTTGAAAGGATGAACATAAAATTCTTGATCGGCCAAATGTTGGTGTGCTTGTTCACAATGTACTGGTTCAAAGGTGTTTGAATAATGCAGTAGTTTAAAAATCTGTTTGTGAATTCCATTCCCTTTGAGTCAATGAGATGCATAAACACAGACCTCAAAGGCATTTTTACTTCGTTTTGATCAGCTTAAAATGTGCACACTGCCCATTTCTACAGGGGTTAAATCCTTTGAAAAAGAATTTACCCCTTGTAGAAATTGGCAGACGGTTTATAAAAGGATGTAAAGAAGAAAAGACAATAAAACTAATTCCAGTTTATAGAGTTCTTCTTGTACCAGAACAAGAGTTGTGTTTTTATACAATATTAGTATACCATATGAAAAATATTTTACAATACATACATTCAGTTGCATGCTTTAAATTAACGATAATTGATATATATACACTATATGGCCAAAAGTCAGTGGACACCCCTACTAATTATTGAGTTCAGGTGTTTCAGCCACACCCATTGCCAACAGGTGCATACAATCCAGCACATAGCCATGCAATCTCCACAGACAAACATTTAGAATTCAGAATGGTTCGTAAAGAGCTCAGTGACTCATAGGATGCCACCTTTGCCACAAGTCTGCACATCTGCCCTACTAGATATGCCCTGGTCAACTGTAAGTGCTATTATTGTGAAGTGGAAGCGCCTAGGAGCAACAACAGCTCGGCCACGAAGTGGTAGACCACGCAAACTCACAGAGCGGGGCCGACGAGTGCTGAAGCGCATAGCGCGTAAAAATCGCCTATCATCTGCTGCATCACTCACTACAGAGTACCAAACTGCCTCTGGAAGCACCATCAGCACAAGAGCTGTGCGTCGGGAGCTTCATGGAATGGGTTTCCATGGCCGAGCAGCTGCACACAAGCCTCACATCACCATGCGCAATGCCAAGCGTCGGCTGGAGTGATGTAAAGCACGCCGCAACTGGAAACGTGTTCTTTGGAGTGGTGAATCACGCTTCACTATCTGGCAGTCTGATGGACGAATCTGGGTTTGGCGGATGCCAGGAGAACACTACCTTCCGGAATGCATAGTGCCTACTGTAAAGTTTGGTGGAGGAGGGATAATGGTTTGGGGCTGTTTCTCAGCGTTTGGGATAGGCCCCTTAGTTCCAGTGAAGGGTATTCTTAATGCTACAGGATACGAAGATATCTTAGCCTTAGGCGCTTCCAACTTTGTGGCAACAGTTTGGGGAAGGCCCTTTGCTGTTCCAGCATGGCTGTGCCCCTGTGCACAAAGCGAGGTCCATAAAGACATGGTTAGATGAGTTTGGTTTGGAGGAACTCAATTGGCCTGCACAGAGCCCTGACCTCAACCCCATTGAACACCTTTGGGAGGAATTAGAACACCGATTGCGAGCCAGGCCTTCTCGTCCAACATCAGTGCCTGACCTCACAGATGCTCTTTTGGCTGAATGGGCACAAATTCTCCAAAATCTTGTGGAAAGCCTTCCCAGAAGAGTGGCAGCTGTCATAGCCGCAAAGGAGGGTCCAACTCCATATTAATGCCCATGGTTTTAGAATGGGATGTCCAACAAGCTCATATAGGTGCGATGGTCAGGTATCCACTGACTTTTGGCCATATAGTGTATATTTTCAATAACGTATTTTTAGACTTGTTCAATATACATTTTCTGTATTTTCTGTGTTGCAGTAGGTAGAGCATGGCACTGACAATGCTTACATTGTGGGTTTGATTCCCATTGGGACCACATGTACTGAAAAATGTATGTATTCACTACTGTAATTCGCTTTAGATACATTTTTCATGTTTTACCATTTGAATGTATTGACTTTGTCATAGTCATATTTTAGTCCATACAGGATCCCACTCTGTCCCCTGAGAGACCCTTCCATTGGTTTTCTTTAGATCAGAGAGGTTTTTCCACAGAAGGAAACCAAAATGCACACTAATTAATCCCAGAGTGCAGTGCTTATTATCACAGAGAACACACAATGGGAAATAAACCTTTAACATGAATGGTTTGAATGTTATTGCCCATTCTTTATTGTCAAGGTCTTTGAACTGAGACGTGTGTAGGGAATGCAGGGTCTGTGTTTATCTGTAGCCCAGTATGAGAGAGAGAGAATATAGGGTATTTTTACCTGCACCCCAATGAGAGAGTGTAAGGTCTGTGTTTGTCTGTAGCCCACTGAGAGAGAGAGAGAGAGAATATAGGGTCTGTTTACCTGCACCCCAGAGAGAGAGTGTAGGATATGTCTTTACCTGTAACCCAGAGAGAGAGATAATGTAGGATCTGTGTTTGTCTGTAGTCAAGATGGAGAGAGTGTAATGTCTGTGTTTACCTTTATCCCAAAGGCAGAGGGGGAGAGAAAGAGAGTTGGGCCTCTATTACCCTGTTGCCTTGAGAAATACTATACTGGTAGCCCAGCTGTAGCCACAGCTCAACTCACAGCTGATAGATGCACCAGTCTGCACAGCTCTCTGCTTCCCCTAAGGCAGTAATGCACTGTGCTGTGAGAGAGTTAAAGAGATTGTTTGTGTGTTTTATATCATTGTTTTCGAGAGGGAGACCACCCATCCATGTATGTAAGTCACTGTCTGCCTGTGTTTGTTTGTGTGTGTGTGTGTGTGTGTGTGTGTGTGTGTGTGTGTGTGTGTGTGTGCATGTGTCTGTGTGCATGTTTGTGTGTGTGTGTGTGTGTGTGTGTGTGTGTGTGTGTGTGTGTGTGTGTGTGTGTGTGTGTGCGTGCAGGCATGCATGTGTGTCCCTTTAGGACTAGCTCATTCAGCCACCTGTAAAACACATCACATTCATTTAAAGAAAGACTAAGGGTACAAAGAGAACCAGAGTCTGAAACGAATCAAAGAAACGGCCCTGAGGATAATGGGAGCGGAGAGGAAAGGGGAAACGGAGGAAGAAAGAAAACAGTAGTTGTGAGGAAATCTCTCATTTTCTGTTAATAAAGGCTTCCCCTGGCTGGGAGAGAGCATGCCTGGAATCACAAATTAGCTCCCAACATTCGGCATCATGGTGTGTGTGTATATGTATCGGTGTGCAAGCATCTATGTGTGTGTGTGTGTGTGTGTGTGAGTGAGCATGCGTGCATGTTTTTGCCTGTGTGTGCATCCATGTCTGTGTGTTCTGTGTGTGTGAGTATGCTTGTGCTTGTGTGAGAGTGTGTTTATACGTGTATGTGAGTAAATATGCGTGTGTACAGTGTTGACTCTCCTCCTGCTGGGTTTAAATGTCAGTGTTTAGAGGAGAATCTCAGTGGAGAGTTTTGACATTATGGAGCTTCTGTCCCCCTCCTATCGCCCTGCGGGGGCGGGGGGGGGGGGGTCTCCCAATGAAATGGCAAAGAGGCAGAGCGGGGTCCCCCAGGTGAGCAGGAGCATGACAGACAACCGGCAGGGGGGCAGGGTTGGCAGACACAACCTGTCTCTGTCACATTAGTGCCTTTTGAAACCCAGGACCTCAGAGTGGGGTAGTGTCCCAATGACCTCCTGTGACCTAAACAAAACGAACGCGCCTGTATTGTTTTAGTGTCAGGAGGTTTTGGGTTGTAGAGGGGTATCGCAGTGAAACCCTTGAATAAGTGTGACACTGTGAGGGATGAGGAAGTGCAGAGACGTCTGGTCATCCTCCTTGGCTGCTGTCAGTTGTGTTTGTGACCCGGGAGGCCTTCAGGCCCGTGGACAGCAGCCACACCTACAGGCATGCACACCTGAGGTGTCATCAGCAATCCCTCAGGTGTTGGACATTTGTTGGGGGTGAGAGCTAACTGGACACTGCTGTGTGAGCTGGAACTAAGCTATCCTCTGTTTTTGTTAAAAGGCTGCTGCTCATTTATTTTTTACTTTCTTTTGAAGATGCATGTATTCATTTGCTCTTTTGAGCTTTTCAACCTCACAGGGGAATGGAATGTCCTGTGTCCAATTCAGTCATTCTGTTTAGTCTTTCTTTTAATCCACTTACCATCCGCCGGATGGTCACACCCTTCACTTTGTCTCATTGACGTATCTAACACTGAATTGTTTCAGTTCATATTCACCAGTATACTGGTTTTTGATGTCAATGTCTCTAACTATGTGAAGCCCTAATTAGCACAAGTAGATCTCAAATTATGAATGGCGGTATGAAAATCAATTTTACCAGGCTGATTTCAGAGTAAATGGTTTTATTGGATTAGCGTAAGGCAGGCATGGTTCAATGAATCCTTTTATTGGATTAGCATAAGGCAGGCATGGTTACAAGGGTCCAGGTTAGTGTGGACCTACAGAGGGTGACGCGCACAAATTTGCGTGGGACAATCGCGTCAGCACATGGGCAGGGTCATGTGATTCCCCCTGGAGGTGGGACTTGGAGCTGGAGGATGGCGGGGGCAACGGAGATAGCTGAAACAGCAGGGGGACATGGTTGAGTGACCTTTTAAAGGGTAACATTTGCTCTGATTGGTTGCTTAAGAGACAGGGAGAGACAGAGATCTCTGGCAGAGCTTTGTTCTGGGAATAAACCCGATAAATGAATTCACCACCTTGCATTTGACGGCAAGTGTTTGTTTCTGGAGACCCTGCAGACTCTCTTAGAGAAGTGACAGGCAGGGTCGTGTAGGGGCCAGTATCCTACAGTATTGGTCCAGATGACAGAGGCACTGTGGCCTGGTCTTTGTTGAGGCTGTGAGGTTCTTCACTTCAGCAGGTTTAAGGCACTGTTCTTACCCCATATATCCCACTGAATATCATTCTCCAACCCTGGTCCTGAACATAATTAAAATGTTCTAATGTGTTCAATTTAATTTATGGTCAGTCATGTTTATCCATTCATATTTTTATTTTACTAATAATATACAGTATATAGGCCATTTAGAAGACGCTTTTATCCAGAGCGACTTACAGTAGTGAATGCATATATTTTTCAGTACATGTGGTCCCAGTGGGAATCGAACCCACAACCTAAGCGTTGTCAGCGCCATGCACTACCTACAGAGCCACACAGAACCACATAATAAGGTGTGTGCACACGCACAGGGAGAATTACCGAGGTCATGAAAATGTACGCTAAAATGTAGCTAGCTTTGTGCCTATCACCACTGTCAATGTATGCTACGTTAGGTAACGTTAGTCTAAATTAGCCTATCACCACTGTAAAGTCTGACTAAAAAGTGGTTTGTGTAACAGTCAGCTAGACAGAGACAGCTACGTTTGGCTAGCGACTACACACAACTACACACAAAGTAGCTATCGATAGATGATCTCTGGAGATGAATAGCATTAATCTGGTTATAATACAAGCAGTCAACTCTTTTATAATGTGAGAGATCACTACACCTATGCTTCGCTTGGCTTCAGATCAGCAGTCTGAGTTACGACTCCCGCTGTGCAGCAAAGTCATACCAAGCGTCACTGCTTCATCTTTGCTGAGCAAAGATTTTGTAGTAACGATGAGTAATCTTGGCTTTGTACAAAATCTTTGCTATACCGAAGTGAAGTCATTTTATGTACAGTAGTTCACCACTTTTATTCAGTATTACACTGAATCAGTATGTAAAAAAAAAAAAAAAAACTCAGGCTCATGACCTCAGTGTCCTCAGTGGTTGATATGGCCATGCACACGCATGCATTCATACCCACATATTAGTCACACTCTGCGCAGCACACACACACACACACAAACACACACACACACACACACACACACATTCACATAAAAATGATCCCTGGTTGATTATCATGTGCGTTTTTATTAAGGAAGACAGTGTTTTGACACAAGTAAAGTGATTACATTGAGCTGTCTCCGTCTCCACATTCTGGCAGTCACCAGTGACAGTACATTATCAAGGTACCTGTCCAAATTTTCTGTGACATGCTGTTCAGTTACAGGGTGTCTGAGTTTGCTGGGATTCATCTAAACAGATGGATTTGAAAGTAAGAAAGGTACAGACTGTGTACTTCAGGTGTTCCTAAATAATCCCTTTAAACGTTGAAAAGTTACATTGGGCACTCTATAGTGGTTATGGAACTAAGTTTCTCTATTCTGGACTAATTTCAGCATCTGGATGAGTTGGAAAGAGAATCAAACAGCTTTTCTCTCTCTTCCTCCCTTCCATCTTTCCTCTTTCCTCACTCTGAAGCTCACAGAATAGGTTTGTAATGCTTGTAATGGGAATGGCAATGTGAGTTTTATTGAACCTTTGGCCACAATTATAGCCATTTATTTCTCATTAATGTGGCATGTGGTTCTACATGGAACTGGCTGCAGAGGACTACTGCTTTAGAGAACCCTCTAAAAGGTCTTGACTGTGTGTGTGTGTGTGTGTGTGTGTGTGTGTGTGTGTTTGTGTTGTGTGTGTGTGTGTGTGTGTGTGTGTGTGTGTGTGTGTGTGTGTGTGTGTGTGTGTGTGTGCGTGCGCGCGTGTAAGTATGTGTATGTGCGTTAGTATTTATTTGTAGCTCGAGAGTTTGAGAGTAAGTTGTGGCCCTGCATATCCATACATATGGCTACTGAATGTGCTTTTGAGGTTAAAAGCATATGTGCACCGGGTGGTTATATGTGTGTGTGTGTGTGTGTGTGTGTGTGTGTGTATGTGAGTGAGAAAAATACATTTCTCAAAGCTGTGTTAAATGAAAGGACAGTGTTCTCTCTACTGCTTCTCTTTTGTGCATTTAAATACAGTATGTAAATGATATTAAGACGAGATTCACAAACTGTCATGGGCCAACGAGACTCAGCTCTTGTCTCAGAGAAGCAACCGCAGAGAAGAAAGGCGCGAGTGAATCTTGGTGTCACACGCATTACCTGTACTGACACCTACAGTGAAAGGATGCAGCAGACACACCGATAAGCTCACATGCATTTACTGGAGTTGGACAGCTGGGTAAAAACAAAATACACCGTTGTCAGAGGATATCGTCAGAAAAAAGCAAACTCCAGCTCCAACGCATTCTCTCCAAAGCACAAAACGGGGCCGAGTAGTTTTACATTAACGTCAATGAACAAATTGCAAATTACACAAGTGATTGTATGGAAAGCAGTTCTGTGTGGCTCAGTAGGTAGAGCGTGGCGTTGGCAACACTTGGGTTGTGGGTTCAATTCCCACTGGGACCACATACGGTATACTGAAAAACGTATGCATTCATTACTGTAAGTCGCTTTGGATAAAAGCGTCTGCTAGATGGCATATATATTATATTAAAGCAGTCGTGAAAATAATTTCCTTTTTTTCCGTTTCCATCCACAACAATAGAATATGAGCTCTATTAATCTCTTTAAAGTATAACAACCATCATCTAAAAATGGTTTCATCGTTAATCTATGAAATACATTTCATTCACATACCGGGGTAAAGACGTACGAAACACACGCAGACAGACGAGGATATTGTCAGAAAAAAGCAAACTCACTATCAAAGAAAGGTATGAAACCCGAATAAGCTCAAATGTATAGGCTAGCCGCACCTACGATAACTAGAAGACACCGTACGTGTGGTGCAGTGGAGGTTTCTATAAGACAAAAGGTGAAGCAGTACTTCACCTAAAAACAAACCATAACACCCATATCACATAAAACATATGTTTTTAATGCCTAAGTATCATCACATGATTTCCTCTGTGAATCAAGCCAAAAAAGTCTCACTTTAAAAAAAAAAAAAAGAATCATGCAAAACAGCACCACCCTCAGGTTATTAAAAGGTACATTAGTGAAGCAGAGATCTCTCTGCTTCACTAAGATAATACAATTCAATGAAACGCAATATAGTACTTTATACGTTGTTGATTGGACACTTATGGCTTATGACGCGTTTTAAAGCCCACCCAGTGAAGCATTGCTCACCCAGTCTTTCAAATGATGCGCAATCTTTGCGCATTTCGCGACATGAAGATGATTGACACCTATCTAAACCATTCACCATTAACCTCCTTTCAAACTGATGCAGAGAGTGGGCTCGGTAAATCACAAATCACCACTTTTGGGGGATTACAGTGCTGTTTTGACCTATACAAATGTGGAGAAACCGTAGTGCAAGGTAGCAGCGCTGAGCAATACTAATACTGTGTGGTTGTATTTTTGAGCTGCAGACCCAATGCCAGGCAGCTAGTTAGGTAGGTAGAGTACACAGAAAAACAAGAGGAGAAAAACATTAGCTGTAAAAAAAAAAAGCCTTGTTGAAACCCGTACAAACAAATACGACTATTAAAAAGGCGACTATTTAAAGGAGCGCATGTCCTAACATCGAAAGATGATTAACAGTACCATGATACACAACATTTAAGTTAGAAATCATGTTGTGTTGTAGCTAAAGTTATTACATTACACCGCAAGGTAGTTTACATTAGATAATAGGCAAACGTTACTTGAAGAGCCGATACCAATTCATTTCATGATTCTTTAATAAATACCAAAATGCAACTAACGTTAACGCTATTGTTTGCTTGCTATCTATCAAGTCAACTTCACTCACCCAATAAAATAATTTGACCAGTAATTTGATAAGAAGAGAGGTTGTTATGTCAGTTACATGTCTTTTGAATAAATGGACATAATATGCTGGGTTTATCTGCTATGTTGTTTATACACATATAAAGACAGTGAGTGCTGTTCTATAAAGGGGGATTGCTTGGGTGGTTGCTTCACCAAAAATGTTGGTCGCCAGCCGCCACTGGTATGGTGCACTGCTAACATAAAACGTGTGCACTAGCCTTGCTAGCCGCAACATTGGCTAACTAAAGGCCTCGGTATACTTAAAATTTAATTTGGCATGTTCGCACAGGCTGTCGAACTGCTGTCGTATACGCGCTGTGACTTGAGGTCTGGTCGTTTCATGATGCTCCACGCCAGATGGGGGAGCTTGCTAGAAATATAAGTACCAACGGTGAAATCCAAAACAAAACAAACTTCAGGTTAGCTCATTTGACAAACACCCAAGGCAGATAGCCATCGACGCATCCTTTTACCATCTCCCTATAAAGATGACACTGCACTGAACCCTTGGCACAACTGACAACCCTTTCCCCCAGCTATACAACTTTCTAGCCATCTAAGCATTAAGTACACCTAAAGGTCGTGGTTCTAGTTTTCTAAGTAGGCAGGAAAAGTAAGCAAAATTACTAGATACGTGCTCGTTGTTAATACATCTTCGATTTTAAAGCCACCTGGGGCCTGTCTCGCGAAGGAAGTTTAACGTAGTCAGGGTATCTTTCCGTCAGCTGGCTACACAAAGCCTAACAAAGGTGATTACGGCTAACCCGTCACACGACGGTGGTTATCAACTTGCTCTATCAACCCTGGTTTTTCCGATCTAGCTATGAGCGCGTGCACACAAAAGGGGTGGCGTTTGTAACACAGCCAGTTGCATGCAACAAGCACAGATCCAGAGCGCTGTTTCACCAAGCAGGATTGGTGGGTTAGTGATCTAGCTTTGGGCTTAACCCTGGGTTTTTGGTCTCACGACTGTGACTCACCCAGGGCTGCGGGTGATGGGAATGTGAGTGCAATCTATTGCACCAATCACTTGGGAATCATATGAGAAAATTACACCGCACTTAATATGCAACAGTACATTTGATTAGTCATTGAGAACTATATACATATAACTATATGAACTGTATGTTTGCTCAGGTTCTCCGCATCACCAACGGAATACGTATTTGTACCGGTGATCTGCTGATCTGCACATTTCTCAAAGACAGTCAGGACAGACCCACCCTTTCTGTATTTGGATCAGAGCTCCCTCTGATGGCATCACTATCAGTACCAGAACCAGTCCCAGCACCACAATTTGAAATTGGGACATTATCAAGGCTATTACCAGTATACTGAAGGAGTATTAATGCTGTTGATAGAATAGTATAGCTTATCCAAGTACGTAGCTGTAGGCCTACAATGTTTGAAATGGAAGTGCTTCCAGAAGCAGGGACAATGTATAACCGACATCACAAAAAAGAAAACGCCGTTCAATTGATGGGATTATCACAAGACGGAATCAGTACACCCGAAGTAACATGTCCATAGGTTTGTTTTTTAGAGATGAACATGTATCGATTGTCTGAAATCGAAGGCGGAAGTCCTAGGTTAACGAGCTCAGTAGATGCGAGGATGCACTAGAGTCTGCCCTGTCGGCTCTTTTATTCACTCAGGGCTCCCGTCTGATCTCTGGTGCTCAGTAACGTTTTAGATTAAACCCAGGACCTATATATACATACATACATATATATAATTTTTTAAATGATTATTATTTGGTTGAGTAAGTGGGTATCATTAACAAAGCACAGCGGATTACTGCTGTACTATCATCAGCCTTTCTGAATGCTGTTTCATGGACCCGTGTCCGACGCTAAAGAAATATCGCTCGAATGCTCACTGTCAGCATTTTGTGCTTAATCCTATTATAAATATAGCAGCAGTTGCATATTTGAGAATGAATGGTGATTCGAAAAGAGACGCTATGCTGAATGGAATGAGCAGCCTATGGTGGAGGATGTCGACCTTCATTTGCGTTTGATTTGTGTCTAATCCCTTGGATGGTTTACATCCCTCCTACACTTGACTTGTCCTTTTTATTTTTGTCCGATTTACTTGTGTCAAAATTTTATCTGGTGTGCATCTGTATTCAGTCCTCGATTTGGTCCTATTTCGCCAGTTTGTCTGATGGAGGAAAGGAAGCTCAGTGGCTGTACTAAGTGTAGGTTAGTACATTGTTAAGGGACGCAGCCCCCACCAAAACCCTTGCCGTAAAGCACACTCAGAGGTCCATGAAAGGTGCTATATAACTGCAATTGCTTGTCGTCGTCGCAATTTTTATTGCTGCTGGTCTCCCTGGCAATGCTGCCTCCTGCTGGTGGGCGCAGGGGCGTGGTGGGCAGTGAGACGCACTGCCACTGAGCCTGGCAGGGGAAGGGCACCAGTCAGGCTGCCAGTGTGCCTGCAGATGGCTGTGAAGCCAGCGGAAACCGGCGACACTGGTGCCAGCTGAAGCAAGGGGAAGGGGGGGCTGCAGTCAGAATGTCTCTGTGCCCCGCTGGAAGGACAGAGTGAAGGCCAAGAGTCTGCAGAGACAGACGAGGCTGGGCACGGATCTGTCATTTAATACTCACTAAAGTTTAAAGGGACACAAAAACTTTTTCCGCTACGATACTTTCCGTGATACAAACCATTTGCCTCCAGTCGGCAATATGACAATCTGTCCAGAAGTGAACAAAGCATGCATATCTCTGTGTGTCTCTTATATTAATTTAACATCAGTATGAACTTCATATTGCCTATCGCTTTTATCTTTTAGTAGACATGCCTATTGGCTGGGCTGCTATCAAAAAAAGAGAATGTGTTTTCTGTAACTTACCTGGTTAATTTAAAGTAAATACCGGTAAAATAAGTACTGTTCTGGGTGATGTTTAAGGGATTATTTTTATATGGTCAGATCTCCCTTACCCCTTGTAATTAAGAGGAATGGGGAAGAGGCAGCACTTGTTTTATTATATTTATTAATTATTTGCTTTTTAACCGTATTTTACTAAAGCAATTGAGATAATATTTGATCCCAGGTTTGAATCGTAGAAGGAGAGCTATATTAAAACATGCAACAGAGCAAATATAATGTTCATTGAATATTCATGTAATTCAGATAAAATAATGTTTTTAAAATGGCTGAGAACTTGTATAATTTTTGTAAACTTTTTTAACGTTTTTATAAATATCTATGGCTGCTCTCATTATGTAATTTATGCTTGCTTGAGTTTTGATTTGTTTTATTAATTGCTATTTTGCTGTATAAAGTGGATGCACTTTTTATAATGTGTTTTGTTTGTTTATATTTTTAACACATACTTTTCTTTTCTGTATTGGGGACAGGTGTTGGAAATTACCCTTTGGCTATGAACACTTAGGCTAATGCGATGCGTCTGGTGCTTGTTCTTCAACATTGCAACAATGCCTTTTGCTATGTCCTTAACAAATAAATACATACATAAATAAATGATCAAAAATATGTAAAACACCAGCTATGAGAACCAGGCTAACATTGTTTGTCTCAGTTAGCCTTCCTCATGTTTTTTGTTGTTGTCTGATCATGTAGGCTAAACGCACTCAGGAGAAAGCTTTATGGTATACTGGTACAGTGGGCATGAGGGACATGGGATGTGGGGATGAGAACCGAGTACAGGTAGGGTACTCTGAGAAACCTGGCATGCAGTGACAGGTGGGCATGTGTGAGTACCAGCATGCCCAAAGTTGGCACAGGTAGGACACTGCTGTTCCCTCTGTCCCACAATCTGCTCCCCCGGACACAAACTGGATGGCTCCGGGGGTGTAGCTGGTGAGACCAGTCAGTGAGGAGCTTCCATGGGGAGAAAACGTGCAGGAAGATTCTATCCCTCCCAGCTTGTTTCTAGGACTGATATTACAGTGAGGGGGATTGATAGGATTCGTGTTTTTTTCTCTCTCCTCTGTGTGTGACGGATTATTAAGCCCCACAGCCATGGTCAGACACTGAGAGAGGGTCTGTCTCTGACTCATCACAGCACTATCTCCTGTGGAAACTTGTTCCAGTTGTAACTCCTCTGGGGTCCTGAGTAGGGCTGGCTACCTTAAGGGTACCGGTGCTTCTATTGATGGTATATACCGGACCGAAACAGTTCACAGTTTTTGGTGCCAATTTTCAGCACTGATTTTCAGTTCAGTCATTTATCACACATATACACATCTGATGCATAGAAGCAATGCAGTGTCTCTGCTAATCAAAGCAACCAATCTGGGAAAAACTTCAGTCTCCTATCTGTCTTCCTCTCAGCTCTCCTATTCATCTGCATTACCCCTCAGCAACCCAAACAAACCCCCATTGGCCCACCTGCCCCCCTCTGCATGTATCATGCCTGACTCATGGTCTCCAAATTTACATGCAGGTCAGTTTTGGTGACTGATGCTCCTGGGTAGTGTCCCCCACAAGTCATACTGATGGAAACATGAGGAAACTTCTTCTGGTATTAATGATGACCTGGGCTGCAGAGTATGACATTGTCTATAAAGTGCCAGGCATGTTTTATGGTGTACAGTAGCTAGCTAGCGAGCAAGCAAAGGATGGATCATTTCCCCTAGAATAGATAGACATACGTGTACGTATAAGCCTTGTTTGCCATCATTGTATAACACAAGTCAACTTTACTGTTATGTTTCTGAAGGCTGTTCCAGTAAATGAATGCATTAAGCTTAAATACAGTTCTGAACACAATTTGTTTAATTGCCTGTGTAAGTAAAACAGGAAATGGCAATAAATAGTCAAAGGTTGAGGTTTGAGCTTTATTTAGTAAAGGCACAGAAAAAAAGCACTGATTGGGTACAAAATGAAGCTAACAAAAAATGTTGATATCCAGTCCTAGTCCTGAGTGAGAGAGGATGCTGTAATGACTCGTCACAGTCCTGAATGTGGGACCTTAAGTGAGAGCGGTAAATCCAGAGGCCCATCAGTCAAGATGGCAGGAGGACAGTGGATTAACCCAATCAGAGTGAGATGGTGTTGAACGAGAGCGGTAAATCCAGAGGCCCATCAGTCAGGATGGCAGGAGGACAGTGGATTAACCCAATCAGAGTGAGATGGTGTTGAACGAGAGCGGTAAATCCAGAGGCCCATCAGTCAAGATGGCAGGAGGACAGTGGATTAACCCAATCAGAGTGAGATGGTGTTGAACGAGAGCGGTAAATCCAGAGGCCCATCAGTCAAGATGGCAGGAGGACAGTGGATTAACCCAATCAGAGTGAGATGCTTCTGAAGAAGCCGTGGTTAGTATGGTTAACTTGAGCAAGAAAGGAAAAAACCTCAAAGGAAAACGCTCATCGTTTGTGTTTTGGTCCCCTGTTTGTGTGCAGCCTAGGCGGGTCTCCCCATACAGCGACACAAAGGAGGGGGTCTCCTGGACCAGGTGCTCGAGTACACTCAGTGTAAGTGTTTGAGAGCAGCATCCATTAGTCACAGAGATGGTCCCCTCCCGCTAGCCCAAATGGAGACTCTGTGAGCACGATATCCGTCTCTCTGAATGGAGCCCGTTGGGTGAGAGAGCTGTCTCCTCCCCTGATCTGGACTCCATCCCTGACTCTGTGTCCAGCACTCGGATCACGCAGACGGAGCAGACCTCTCAGCCGTACGCAAAGAGGGAAGTGCATTTATCCTCCTGCACCCGCAAACTGCAGCGTTCCCCCACTGTGTCTATAACAAGAGGATAGATGTGGCTGCCAAAGGGGTTCCTCTGCAAAGAACCGACACTAAAGCCACAGCTAAAAGATGCAGCGTGTTGTTGGTCACTATTAATATCGAATGTTTCAATGTTTCAAATGCAGTTTTTCCCCCTGACCCAAATTGGTTATAAGCGTATGCACGGAAGCAGTGAGCACAGAACGAGTGTTAAAAACCCACTGCACATAGTTCTGAAATGTTCTGTGAGGTTCTTCGTGGGCCTCGTCTCAAAGCAGACGCTGGGATCCCATTGGACACCGCACCCCCGAGCCGTGAGTCCCTCATTCTCCTCGCACTGTTCACACTGCCTCCAGAATGGCATAGTGACCCGTCTCCATGCCAGTGGGACTTTATGAAATGGATTGCCCTACGAGGGGGAGCTTCTGCTGCAACATCGCATTCATGTGGATAGCACTGTCGCCTCACAGCAAGAAGGTCCCGGGTTCGACTCCCGGCCGGGGCCTTTCTGTGTGGAGTTTGCATGTTCTCCCCGTGTCCGCGTGGGTTTCCTCCGGGTACTCCGCTTTCCTCCCACAGTCCAAAGACATGCACGTTAGGCTAATTGGAGAGTCTAAAATTGCCCTGTAGGTGTGAGTGTGTGAGTGAATGGTGTATGTACCCAGGTATGTACCCAGGCCGCCATTGTAAATAAGAACTTGTTCTTAATGGCTTGCCTGGTTAAATAAAGGTTAAATAAAAAATAAAAAATGTGCATCGCATTCATCACCAACACCACCGCCAGCCACCAGCCTCCAGATCAGAGCATATTCGGAGCTGTATGAAAAACACAGTGTTCCCTTTTCACCTCAAACCAACGCCTCAGTGCAGGAATCCAGGAAATTAGAACCTGCATTATGACAGGGCTCCATTAGGTGTGACGGAGATAGTTTATAGGTTAACCATAAAAAACACAATGTTTAGTATTTCCGACATTCATATTGTTATCAGATTCGTTTTTATGTTCATTTTGTTTCTTCTCCACCAGTTTGGATATTGACATGGATACATTTCAGGTATTTTAACACAAGGGGAAGGCAAGTCATTTGAGTCGTGTGTGGAACTTTTGATTCCGAAACAACCTTGGGGAACTTGCAAACATTAACAGAAGCTTCTTGCTTTCAGTGTTTACCCAGCTTGTCATCCAGGGACACTGCTTTCACATCGGAGGCTGACAAATCCTAATTTTTGTCCCTATAAAGCACTCCAGACCCCAATGTTCATGAGCAGTCATATTGTTTAGGTCTGTGTAATGCTGAGGTTCTCTGTGGCTCAGTTGGTAGAGCACAGCGTTGGCAACGCTTAGGTTGTGGGTTCAATCCCGACTGGGGCCACATATACTGAAAATGTATGCATTCACTACTGTAAGTCGCTTTGGATAAAAGCGTCTGCTAAATGGCGTATATTATATTATAATGCGCAGGGGCATGTAAAACGGCCCTGAAAGTGAATACAGTGTTACTTTTCTGAGGAAAAAATGAAAAAGTCTACGGTTGCACATGCTAACAGTTTATACATCGATCTCTTGCGTAGTGTATGCTTGGTACGTACATCCAATTGAAATTGAAATGACAGTTTTATCATTTCTAACTCTAAATAGGTATGTAAATACTGTGCATATGCTAAATGAAAATTGTTATAGAAATAACTTTTTTAAAAGATGCTCTTGCAGTTTGAAGGCAAATGCCACTGTGCACTTTCTTTTAAGACATAAGAAACACAGCACTTACAGGTATGGTATGGTGTCTTCGATGGAGTTAGGGGTTAGGCGGAATTCGATAAGTGGAAACTCGCGGTGGTGTTGGAGTAATGGGTTAGGGGGTATTCAGTAAGTGTAAACCTGCTGTCTGTGCTGTACTGTCCGGTGCTCAGTAGATGTGTGAACAGTCAGTGTCAGGTAACAGGGTTATGGATTGCCTGATTATCAACTTGGCAGGGGTGCTACAAACAGATGGCTGGTTTAGACCCCCCGAACCTAACCCCCTATAAACCCCTTGTTCCCCTCCTTCTCATGTTCCGTGTGTCTTTCTCTCTCCCTCTGTCATAGCCCTCAACTTCTCTCTCTTCCATGCCTCTCATTGCACCACCCTATCCATCTTTCTCACTCTATACTCTGCTCTCTCTCCCTCTATTATGCTTTTATGCTTCTCATCGTCTCTCTCTCTCTCTCTCTCTCTCTCTCTCTCCATCATAACTCTACCCATCTTTCCCACTCCCCCTATATCTCTCCCTCCATAATACATCTCACATTATCTCTCTATCACACACCTCTATCCTCACTCCCCTCTCTCCCAGCTCGGTTGCTCTCTCTCTTCTCCTCTCCAGCCCACTCTCACTCATCCTTCCCTTTCTCTCTCCCTCTTTCCTTCTTCCTTTCTCTCTCTTGCTCCTATCTCCATTCATCAGCTTCTCCCACGGCGTTTCTTCTCTCATTGTCCAGTGTAGTCACGGAGGCAAGGAAACACAAGAGGCTTAGGCGTGGAGGGTGGTGGTCACACATTCTGTTCCTGGTGTGCATTGCACAGCGGATAGCCACAGAGGCTAACGCCGAGCCGAGGGAGAGAACACCACACTCGTAGGGCGAGACTGATCATCCTCCCCTGATATGGAAATAGACATTAATCTCCATAAATCCATAACCCATCTACGCTACGTACAAGCCGCACACAGCCGTCCTTAGAAATTTGCAACTTTCCTTAGATTTATTGGTAGTTTAATTGCCTTTTGATGGTTGGTGTGTATGTGCCGGCAGTTTGTCACAATGTCTGTAGAACACACAGTAGCGTTGTACAATTTGTGTAGAAGTGTGTTTTTCAAAGTAAAAGCTTCGAAAAAATGTTCCGTAAACACATTTAGAAGTGCTATAAAACCTTGATTGCCTTATTATTCATGAAAGGATGTCACCAAACATATCAAACCTCTTGTTATAGTACGTGATAATCAAGTTTTATGACAACATGCAACTAATAATAATCTAATTTAAATGTAATGACCGTTGTCATTATTTTGCTGCTCGCATGTAAATGTTGATTAAAACCTAATGAATAGGTTATTTGTATAGCCTACTTCATGAAAGGATACAATTTGTGTCTGTTTATATGCATGCTTGACAAATGGGTTTTGTATAGCTGCAAAAGAGTGTGTGCGTGTGTGTGGGTGCACCTGTGGGCTTGCGTGAATGTGTGTTTGTATGAGTGAGTGTTCCTGCATGCTAGAGTGGGTGTGATAATAATGGCAGTGTTACAACAGTTGTATAGGAGTAGCAAGCTCAATATTAGCCCCCTGCTATTTTCTTTTTTACCCCCCCACAGTCTCACGGTTTGCAGTGCACTACAGCCTATCTTGGCTTTGCACATTTCCAAAGTGAATTATTTTGCTTGTCAGCTCAATCTGATACTTCTCACGTTCATGAAGACATTCTCGGACCTCTAGAGCCATGGTTCCCATAACTGCATATCATAAACTGTCCATTGACATTCATACCAGTCGAATTACGCATTTCCATATTGCCTTACACATACAGTGCACATGCAGTTGTTTTGACATATGTTCAAACAATTTAATTCCATATTTGAATACATTGGGCTATATTTTAAAGGAAAAATTCACCCAGATTTCATCTCTATTGCATTGACTGTAATATTAGGGTCCAAAAACAATATTCACAGATAATCTACAGATTATCTGAATTTGGGGATGAAAGTAGTCTGCATTCTCCGAGCCAGGATGTCTGATTTATGTATATATCTGTTAATCTGATCGGTGCGAATCCCGCAGTTTAATGCTGATAAAAAAGCATCAAAGTTTTAACCGAATTTAAGTTTGTTTGTTAGGCTTTAATGTGTGTTTCTCCAAGTTGATGTGCTATACATTTAATGGAGGGGTTTAAGTTAAGTTAACATTCTGTTGATTTTTTATTCAGTCCTTATTGCCCTTTAAATTATCTAATGTGACATGAAGACAGAGATGGCTACAGCGTGAGGCACAATCAAGTGGATTTGTGATTACTCTTCAACGGATTATTCAATTAATTGGCATGCTTATTCATTAAGCAAAATAAATGAAAACCGGTTGAGAGTAATGATTGGTAAGATTTGAGCCTCTTCTCTTCCCAGCTCACCAGCCGCCACCACTATTCATATTAGGGATGGAACAATATGACATTTTCACGGTATGATAATCCAACAACCCAATATCAGGATTTTCAATGTGTGGCGGTATCTTTTTAATATTCTTTTTTACAGATATTTTTAAAAAAGTGTCACACAAAGTGCATAATTCAATAGGTTCATGGCGTGATTCTTTGCAGGTTTTTATACCGTTTACCTCTTAATGAACAATGAACGTCTTTATGAACAAAACTGCAACTGAGCATAGTTTTTAGACCCTGTTTTTATTTGTTTAAATCAATTTGCATATGTGCTCTCAATATTTGAAAACTGAACTGTCAAATGGGTAGTAATTTAAGATTTGTGTAAATATCCTTTCCAAGATTTTTAAGCAAGAAAGTCAATATGTTCATTTCTCAGGCTTGAACGAAAGAGTGAAAGAATATGACCAAAACTGAATGCTCTTTCAGAGGCAACAAAACAACTTTGGGTTGAAGAAATATGAGGGAAAATCAAGGACTGACAAAAATCAGCTAGCAATTTACCTACATGCACGCATGCGTTTATGTGAGAGACAGATGTTGTGTTTGTATGTGTGCGTGTGTTGTGTGCATGCAGGTATGTGCACATGTGTGTGTCTGTGAGTGTGTGTGGTCATATGCCTAGTGCTCATACTTGGCTATGCATAAAGGTCTGCCAGTGTGCTGTGATGTGTGACTTTTAGCGTTGCTGTGCAGAAAAGACAAAATTGAGACATGGCAGAGGGAATGATTTAAAATATTCCTTTGGAGCTCCACCTAAAGTCCAATCTGCTCCTGCCTCCAGTTCCTGTTTTTCCTCTACATCTTTTTAGAAGTAGACACATGCATGCACCCACACTAATTGCAAAGGGCCTCATATCGGTGATGGCACCTAGAGTACTGGTTTGGTGGTGGACCATCCGCTGTACAGCTACGATTCTGAGGGTGGAGAGTACCATCACAGTCCCCAATCAGCACTGTTACAGGAGAGAGTGGAGAGAGATATCACAGCCCCCAATCAGCACTGTTACGGGGGCCGGGGGGGGGGGGTTGCAGAGTGTGATCAGAGTGGCCTAGCATCACACTAGCATCACCCTCCAGGGTGACCAATCCCATTAAGAATCCAATGCCAAGCAAAAAAGAAGGATTCACTCCAAAAAGGCCTGAAATTAGATTACAAAATAAGGAGTTTTTTCCCCACAAGATTTTTGAAACAACGACAGGGACATTGGACCCAAGTGCAGAGATGAGGCAGAAAGCAGGAATCCAAAACAATAACGAGGTTTAATAAAACAATTAAGGATTTGAACATATACCAGAGAAACACTAACTAATAAAAAGTGCAAACAAACTCAAAGTTAAATATGAAACCAGAGATGATCAAAGAACAACACTAAAGCCGATGCTTGAAATGGCACGATGAATAGAGGAACGCAAACACTAGGAACAAACATTTCAAGGCAGAGCACACTTCACAGAAAACAGACGACTTAAATAATGAAAGAAACGAGACACAGGTGAAAACACTAAGACAATAATCCACTCAAACAATCAGGTGAAACAAGACACAGGTGAAAACAATCAAAACAATACAACAATTAACCAATTATATAACAACACAACCAGGGAATAATCACGTGTCCAATGCCGCCCTCTGGCTGCGAGCAGCAGCTGTGACAGATTTTCTTTAATTTTTCTACGAGAAGAGCCAGCAGATGAGACTGAATTGTGTGGGCAGTTGTTCCTCTTGTTCTTTATCCTTCTTAGCTATGGCTGTCAAACTTGGCTGCTGTAAGGCATGCTGATTTCATTTAATCCACTCAGTCATTGTTGTATTTTTTAAGTATGTTTGTTTGTGATACATCGCAAGATTGCACTTGTGCTCTATACTCTGTATAGTATACTACTGTGCATATTGGGATGTTTTGGAAGTGTAAATGGTTCATTAAATGTAGTAATTATGTTAGGGGACTTGCTTGGGGTATAAAACAAGGGAACACACAAGTCTCCTGGAATTGTTTGGAAGACTTCTGAATGCAGCTGTCAGTTTTTAGGAGTTTTCCATTGCTGTTTCTGCTCTCATCCACATACATCCTTGAGAATGCAGCACAGACACAGCAAATATGACTGTGTGTTTGAGTGTGTGTGTGTGAGAGAGAGAGAGAGAGAGAGAGAGAGAGAGAATGTGTGTGTGTAAGGAAGAAACAGAGTTTGTGTGTGCGATAAGCCTCACTCGAGGTCATTCACACTCACTCAATAACACAACATCAGTGTGATAGCATTTTAATGGGTCTGTTTATTAAGGGGGGGGGTGTTCTGTAAGTCAGCCCCTCCTCCTTCAGTTTTGATAGTTATAGGCGGTTCTCCAAGGTCATTGGTGGGCCCCTCTCTTTAAATGTGCCATAAATTTGGCACAGCTGCCTGCGATGGGGGATTAATGGAATGGCACCGTGGTGAGCACTCAGCCTTGTCTTAATTATGCTAAGGTGCTCCTCTCTTCTTTTTCACCCCATCTCGTCCCACTATCACTCTCTTTTTCTTCTTCCCTCCCTCCTCCTGCAATGCCCATGTTTCATATCATTGTCATTCCCTCTTGGCAGGTGGACAGCAGGAGGGAATGTTTGCAGTGAGTAAGTGCAGGAGGAGTCTTTGTCGGAGGAGTCTGTGGGATGAGTCTGAGCAGGAGAATCTATGGGACGGGTCTGAGCAGGAGGAGTCTGTGGGATGGGTCTGAGCAGGAGGAGTCTGTGGGATGGGTCTGAGCAGGAGGAGTCTGTGGGATGGGTCTGAGCAGGAGGAGTCTGTGGGATGGGTCTTAGCAGGAGGAGTCTGTGTATGTAGGAGGAGTTTGTGCGAAAGAAGCACAGCTTACCTTGCCATCCTCTGAGTCTATGTTTATTATCTTTGCCCCGTCTGTTTAGATGAATCTCAGTAACTCAGACATAATGTACAAGTGGGTGTAATGTGCTAATGTGATGTTGGTGGTGATCATCAGCAAGAGGACACAATGGCAGATCAATTTGAATGATTGTATTTGGCCCCACACTTTCTCTCTTAGAAACGCTCAACGCACAATATTGAGCCGGGACACCATTGCATATGTGTGTAGCGTGCTTGTGTGTGTGTGTGTGTGTGTGTGTGTCTGTGTGTCTTTATTTGGGCTTAATGAAGTCAGAAAGTTGAGCATTAAGAGTATTTTTCTTGAGATGGGAACGACTACCTTTCTTTCTGTTGCAAAAAAAAAGTAGCGCATTCAAAAATAATTGAATGGTGTACTTTTACCACACGGCATCCAAAAACGGCCCTTAAAATATGCAGGCTGTCAAATAAACCCGTGCTTTGTTGAATCCAGACAGTCCAACTTGAGTTCTTCAGTCTCAAGTCTACACAAGTGTGCAATTATTCCTAATAACAGAGACGAGCCCTCGGATTGGCTTCGTCTGCGAAGGATCCTCTTTGCCTCTTTGTTCCTGGATCTCTGGCCCTCTTGCTGTGTTTTGCCTGCAGAGATTTCCTGAAGGGTGAGATCGTGCCATTCTATACCGCGTTCCCCACTCTCGAGCGAGCGGTGAGCAATGTGTATCTGGCTGGCCTCTAAAGCCACCTTTAGTGCTCCCACCTGCCCGGAGGGAGGGGTGCGGAGCGTGCTTGTGCAGTTTTGACAGGTTTAATTAGCCGAGCCGCGCGGGCGGGTCGACAGCTCCATTCATACAGACTCACCCGGTTCACCGCAGACATGTCGCTCTCTTCCTGTCTTACACTCTCATCTGCTGTCCTTCGCCTCGCGTTACACCATCCATTCTGCCCCCTCTTCTTCTCTCTCCCCGCATCGCTCCTCCTCCGCTCCTCTCTCCCTTTCTTTTTTATTTTTTTATTTCATCGTCCTCTCTTTTCTCTTCTCATCACCTTGCTCCTTGTCTCCGCGCTCTGTTTTATTCTATCGCGCCTCTCTCCCCGTATTCTACCTCTCCTCTCTATTCTCTCACCTTTTGAAGGGAATCCGGAAACCCTGTAGAGTTTCTCAACACCGCCTGTGCAAAGTTTGGGATATTGTGAATTTCTGCGAATCTGTTTTTTTTACATTTTTTTATTTTTGTTTTGTTCTGTCTCTTTTGTTTTATTATTTAATACACTTTTTTTCTCTTTTGAGAAATGTTGGGGGAAAAAAGCTACTGAAAGTCAAGTTCCTTCTCTGTCCCCCTGGGCACTCTTGGCATTGCTAACACACATCACCTCTCCGTCAGCAGCGGTATCGCTGTGTGCCTTATTGGTTATGGTACACGGATTCCGTTCTCCGGTGAAGGATCCGTTCTCCATTTTCTTCAGTTACGTGCATCGTACCCTTAAGCAAAGTGTTTAACCTGAATTGCTTCAGCAAATATCCGGCCGTAAAACAAAGGCTGTGTAATTTGCCCAAGCAGATAAATCTAATAAATAAGGGCCAGCGAGCTGCTGGGAACAGGGGGATATGGATATGTGGCGGCACTAGTGCTGCGTTGCTTGTCCTTTCCTGTAGCACTTGTGCTCTTATTTTTACATTTTTTAAAGAATTTGTTTCTGATTTTACCCCGTTTTTCTCCCAATTTGGTAGCCAATTGCACCCACTCTTTTCAAGTCAATCCCCCCTTGTAATGTGAGTTCGCTGCCGTAGCCCTGTGACCGGTAGTGACGAAGGCGAAGTGTCGTCTCCTCTGAGACGGCACTCGCCAGGTCATTGACCGTAGCCCGGTACTCCAGAGCCACTCCTGTGCGCAGCGAACATCCTGCCGGCTTCCTCCCCTCCCTGGGGCAGACAGCCAATTGCCCCCCAGTGGCACTCCCGGCCAGAGCCGACTCTGGCGTGATGGAAAATCGAACCCCGGTCGCTGTGGCCAGCGTCGAACATTGTAACCACTGGACCATGCGGGAGGCCCACTTGTGCTCTTACTTAACCTGTTTTGCTGCACTCGCGCACTTTCGTTTCGTAAAGATAAGAGCATCGGCTAAATGGGCAAAATGCAATGTCCCTATAGTTTTTCTTTTTCTGCACGCTCACACAACAACATGTGAAGGATGCTTTTCACAGAAGTCGTCAAAGGTTTATGGGGTCAACTCCGTGTGAGAACTCCAGCTGTCAGGAGGGAAAGCCTTCAGTTATGTGCTTGTTTTCTTGACTCGGACCTCTTAACAAATAAACCATAAGGCTACAGTACTCTCTGCGCAACCCCAGCATGAGCTGAGTTTGAGAAATTACAGCAAAATATTTATTCAGGTTATTACAGGTTTTATCGCGTTGTCGATGTTCCAGAGGGAAATTTTGTTTTGTTTGCTTTGCATTTTCCTGTCTGAAGTTGTCACTGCATTTTAATTTTGGGAATGAATGACACTCCATTGCTGGGAGAGGGTGCTGTGCTGTGAAATCATTTTGCTTAAAGAGGTCCCAAGTGTACAATATGTATCTTTTACTACATCTCCACTGATCATTTCATCCTGATATTTGCTGACATTTAATGGTATTTACTGATGTGCTTATACTTACAAATGGTCTCTTATTGATGTGGGTGAGCCCGCTCGCACATAAACCCCCACCTCTGGAGGTGTGCTTTTGCACTGATTTTCATCCACTTGGTCCTGTTTTGGGTTTTGTCACAGAAGTAGAATGTTGATTCCCAAATTTGTGTGACTTGCCTAATGGAAAAGAATTGTGCTGAAAAAAATGAAAGATTGAAAGAAATGAATATTTTATAAAAATGCTAGACCTTAGCATTTGGGGGGGGGGTTACTGTAGAGAAAAATGCTAAACAACCTGCCTAATTGGAAAACGGTTGTAATTTATGGGGGGAAGCTTATCCCACACCTTGGCTGCGTTAAAAAATCATCCAATCAAAATACCAACATCTCAGGACTACAGCAGCACTCTCTGTAAAGGGTATTTACAGAAAGACTCACCACACTGGTTCTGACTGTATCCCAGAGAGAGGGGGGGGATCCGCGCTTTCCTGTATTGTGGCAATGTGTAGCTCCTTGTGTTGGGGAGATATACGGTTCTCATAATCGGTGTGGGAGAGCTGGACTGAGGCTGCGCTCAGTCCGTTTTCCTTTGAAACAGTGGCGAGCGTGTGGGTTCTGGCCCCTCGCGCTCTCCGCTGGCGAACGCTTTATTGACGTGCGGCTTGGCGACGGGGCGGGTGGAATAACGGTGAGACGCAGGGAAGAATTGTGGGTCTGGATCGCTCTCAGAAACGGCACCCTTGTGACTCGTACCCCACCCTCTGCCCACTCTCTTCATTACATTGCATTTACATTTTAGGCATTTAGCAGACGCTCTTAGCGGAGCAACTTAGAATGAGTGCTTTTAAAATGACAGACATAATCGCAGCTAGAGCAAGAGATCAGTTCAGCAACAATGCAATAGATGCCGTCGGAGACAGATGTACACCGCACATACAAAACAGGGAGAGAAAAGTTAGTACATTTTTTCAATGAATATATTCAGTGGAGGTGCAGTCTGAAGAGGTGCGTTTTTCAGTGTCAGTGATTCTGCAGTCCTGACCGAGTGTGGAAGTCATTCAGAGGCGAGACCGCGAGGAGTGGCTGCCAGGCGCCCAACGGGACAGGGCCAGGGGAGGCCGAGCGGAGAGGTCCTGCTGGGTTGTAAGGTGTGATCAGTGTCTGGAGATAGGAGGGAGCAGTATGTGCTGGTATGCCAGCACTAGTGATTTCAATAGATTTTGGGCTGCTATAGAGAGCCAGTGAAGCATGGTGAGTAGTGGAATGGTGTGTGCTGGGTTGGTTGAAGTTGCAGTGGCTTGATGGCACAAGCTGGTAAGCCTGCCAGCAAGGCATTTACAATAGGCCAGACATGAGCTTACTAAAACCTGAACCAGTAGCTGTGTGACCTCTTGGGTGAGGAATGGGCAAATTCTCCTGATGTTGTGAAGGGATCTTCAGTCTTGCTTTGTTAATTTCATTGAGTGCGGGTAGTAGTTTTGCCCATATGGATTCCAAAGACTGCCTTGCGTGAGGCGATATTGCGAAGTACAGGTAACTGCCGAAATAAAGGAAACACTTGGGTAAATGAAGGGTTCTGGCAGCTCTGTTATGGTGTGCATTTGGTGAATTTTCCGAGCATGGTTTAGGTCCACTCAACACATTACAAGGCAAGGTGAATGCCAATAAATTCAAAGCCATTCTGAGTGATCACCTCTATCCTATGGTGAAGCTCTTCTACTCTGATGGGAGTGGTCCCATCCACAGGGCACGAGTGATCACTGAATGGTTTGATGAACATGAAAACAATGTCAATCATATGCATCATGTCACCATGTCATGTAATGTCACCAGAGCTCAACCCACTTGAACACTTGTGGGAGATTTTGAAGCAGCGCATGAGACAGCGTTTTCTACCACCATCAACAAAACACCAAATGATGGAATTTCTCCTGGCATGGTGTTGCATCCCTCCAATAGAGTTCCACTGAAGCTGCTCTGGCAGCTTGTGTTGGCCCTTTGCCTGATTAAGACACTTTATGTTGGTGTTTCCTTTATTTTGTCAAGTTACCTGTATGTTTTCAGCGTTGTCAGTATGCAGCAGCGTTTGTCAGTGCTTAGTTTTTCAGGGCTTACTGATGTTAAGTGGAATGCCAGGTGTGATGAGTGTTAAGTGATGTTTAATGGCCTTTAGTGCCGCTGTCTGATGTATGGTAATGGGAGTGTGAAGAGGCTCGCGTATGGCACTGGCTTTCTCTTGATGTGAAGTTGGATGAGCTTTTTTCCTCTTCAGATACGTATTCGCCCTTCCTCTTGGCCTGTCTCCTGCGTACTCACTTTTTCACCTCCTCTGCCTCCTTTCTGTTTCTACGGCTGAGCTGTCTTCCTCTGCTTTCTGTGTGTGTGTGTGTGTGTGTGTGTGTGTGTATGTATGATGTGTTGCGGTAGTAACCAGTGACAGAGCCTCACAGAGGGGAAACAATGGAGTGAGATAGGAGGGAGGACATTTAGGAGAGCGTTAGAGAGGAGGAGGGTGGGAGTAACACAGGAGGGAGAATGGTGAAAGAGACAGAGCGTTGGAAGGGGCGATGAAGAGGGAGTAAAACAGGATGAGGCAGGGCTATAGGATCCAGACTCTGTGTCTTTGTCAGGACATGGAGATGTGGGTACTATGGCAGCAGCCTGGCCCACTTCTACTCCAGGGTGGGAGTAAGAGAGCCGAGCAGCCCCAAGGCCTGTCTCCCCTCCACTGAGGGAAGAGGACAGGTGTGAGCCAGACCTGGTGAGCCAGGATAAATGAGAAAGAGGGGAGGTCCAGGGGCATGGATCTCTGGCAGGCTACAGCAGATTGCCACGGTTGGATCAAGGCTGGAAGGCTTGCCCTGATTGGTCAGTTTCCAGCTCCCTCCCCTTTTGCAGTAGGGGGGGGTGAGGCCAGAGGCCGTGATGGCAGGACCAAAATCCTGCAGGTTCCCAGCGCTGGCTGCTCTCTCCTGTGCCCTCTCTCCGTGTCAGATGGCATAACACACACTCGCCAAACGGCCCCTTGCTGTGCCCAAGAGGTCACCTTCCAAACACCAGCTGCCTCCTTCTTTCCATCTTCCACCACCATGCCACTGAACGCCAGGGTCAGACTTCCTCTAAACAAGCAACGGCGGGGCTCCGTCACTAGTTGCCTCTGGTCTTTGTCCTTTAACTTCACTGCAAAAAAGACTCAAGACTCAAAAGTTTCTAATAAGAAATAGTGTTTCTGGTTGTGCTGGTCAGAGGACGTATTTCTACCCAGGCGTTCAGTGTATGCAGGTGACATGTCAGTGCCAGTAGCTCCCAGCCAGTGCCAGGTGTCGTCAGGGAAATGCCTGCTGGCTAGGTGAGGGAGGTTTGGAGGTGATCCGCTTTCATACGACCTCTCGCGACTTCACGCCTGCAGTAAAATCATGACAGCCGTGCACCCGCTTGATACATTACCGGCTCCCTCCTGGCAGCTCCCGCAGTAAAGTTTCGCTCTGCATACAGGGGAGCGAACAGTCCTGGCACAAACGCTTCGCTTTTTAAGCCGAACGGTTTCGTGTATGTCTCTGCATCGTGTCCCGGCCCCTCATTTGTCGTTTACTGTGTAGCGCTTTGGTGCGGAGAACGCGTGATGATGTGTGCTAGAGTCACGCCTGCTTTGACAGTGAGGGCCGCTGTCCGGGCCAAGTTTCACTGCCCCAGGCAAGGAGATTACCTTGGTAACGGCACAGTAATGAATGTTAATTCACCTGTCACCCTCCCGGCATTAATGAGGGACAGAATCCTCTCGAGTGTGAGCAGGCCATCGAGCCGTGGCGAAGGGGCGTGCAGCATGGAAAATTCCAGCAAACGATATGAACCGCAGGGTAATGCACAGCTCACGTACACTCTTACATTAGCGTGCACAATTCATTCAAGGACGATGACAGTAAACGGTACGCATACTTGTGCCCGTACAGACACACACGCACGCGCTTGTGCACAAAGATATCACGTCTCAAACAAACTCGCCTGCACACAGAGACGCACATATACATAAAATAAACAACATTGAAATAAATGAGAAAGCCTCATTAAAAATGTTCCTTATGGGGGATGCTGCGTGGCTCATCCCCCTCAAACCTTTCTAGGGTGAGGATGGGCCCCCGCGGTCTGGTATTGGACCGTGCCAGTGCCAATTGTCCCGATGCATAATTGTCATCACTGTAGCGTCACCCAGTGAGGAAAGGATTTCAGTGGGGTTGTCCGCATGTCATCACATACCAGTGACCCCCACTGGGAGCCCACAGTCCCTTGGTATAAAGCTACATGTCTTCCTCTGACTCATGTCTGTGCAAGCTAAACTTGGGGCCTGTGGTGTGAAAAATGGTGGATGACATCACGTTTCACATGAGGAGAGAGTATGCTTGTCTGCACCGGCGGCCTTGTCTCCCAGAATGATAGCGGAGGTTGCATCGTTAAGCATGGCTTACTTGTGAATACGACGGGGCTTTCAGAATTGCAGAGAACCTTTAGTCTGATGGGTGCAGTCCTCTTTTTGTGGAGGCAGTTTTGTTTCCAGACACAGGGATGTTCTGTTGAGGCCCGCAGAAGCGATCGATTTGTCATGCTGGTCACTCTATACCAGCAATTATAAGTGCCTGGTGCCACCGATGGTTCATTTGGCTTTTGGCATAGCTCCTTACCAATGACAACACAGATCACAGTGAACAAAGGTCTGGAGCGGGGGGGTCAGGGGTTATGTTCTTATTCCCGTTCGCTATGGTGTGTATTGGGCTCTTTGGCCCATTTCTCTCAATGCTCTTGTTTGGTTTGTGTCTGACACACATTCTTCTCTTTCTCTTTGGTTGTCCATCGAATCCGATAATGACTTCCACTTCTGTTAATGGTGTGTACGTTGATGGCTGTAGAGTCCAATCCGAGAGCTACGCGTTTTATTGCAAGTTTAGCATGCGAAGGCAGTGCTAGTAGGGGCAGCCATGGATGTGTATCTCCTGAGTTGTTTTTGCTGTTTTTTTGGCTGACCTCTCCTGCTCAAGCCTCTGCAACCCATCTTGACAGAGCTGCCGCCATCTTCAAGCTGTATAGCACTGTCTCCTATAGGCTCTTTTACTGTGTGTCGCTTCCAGTGGCCAGCGTGCCTTATCAACACACACGTCGCATTGCTACAGCAGAGCCCGAAGAACCATGGAGATCACCCTCAAAGGGTTTAAAAGATGGCAGCTTTGCATGCTCATATTAAAAATGGAGGTATGAGCACGTTGAAGAGAATCACATGAATATCAATGGTAATCTAAACTGTGTAAAGTTACAAGTTACTGAAAATAATATACTTTTCACACTGTCCCTTTTTCTCTGTCCCCACCACCTCCCCACTCGCACCACTTTCTCTTCACCTCTCTCAGCCTGTGTGTGTTTAATTCCCCCTCAATCTGCTGATCGGGGGAATTTCAGATCACATCTCACCACGTCTTATCCGATGTCACCCGTGGCCCCGCTGGCCCACGCTCCACGGCGAGATTACCCGTTATCCCCTTCGGCCTCTGCATCAGGCGAGTCATACATCACTGACAGAGTGAGGGAGTTGGTATGGGAGTGAAGCATGAAGAAATTGCTTCTTCTTTTTTTTGTTAAATGGAAGAAGAAAAAAAACCTCAGCAAACCCTTATGCACGCTGTGTGCCTTGCACTGCCCTTTTCGCTGCACTAAGCCCAGGAAGTGATGAGTCTTCTGAAGATCAGTCTGCGGAGTCCAAACATAAACAGGTCTGACGGGGCATCACCACCTGCGATTGATCATACAGACTCCGATTACATCATGCCTAGTACTTATTTTAAGAGGGCAGTGGAAAGGGAAACGTGCTTTCTGACATATGCGCCAAAGGCACATCCCTGTTTTGGTGATTCAAAGAGAGTGAGATTTCATAGGACAGGTTTTGCACCATCAATCAGGCATTTTTGAAATCAGGATTTTAACTGGGCATACGCCAACGGCATACGGCATTAATAAAAACAAACTCAATTCTCCAGACACTATTCCACAGCTATGCAGGTTTATTTTGGAAAATAATGTACCGTGCATTGGCTTTCGCTCACAAGGTAATCATCGGTGAAGCAAGCTGGAGTGTTTCACAAAGCATGACGGACATATGACAGACATATATCACATATATCACCCAGGACAAAACAACTTGGCCAAAGCCCCTCTGACCCACCTAGTGCCTGTCAATATGGAAGCATGGTCCATCCATTATCTAAGCCGCTTATTCCTAGTCAGGGTCGCGGGGGGGGCTGGAGCCTATCCCAGCATGCGTTCCGGGCGAGAGGCAGGAATACACCCTGGACAGGTCGCCAATCCATCGCAGGGCACACACACCATTCACTCACACACTCATACCTACGGGCAATTTAGACTCTCCAATTAGCCTAACGTGCATGTCTTTGGACTGTGGGAGGAAACCGGAGTACCCGGAGGAAACCCACGCGGACACGGGGAGAACATGCAAACTCCGCACAGAAAGGCCCCCGGCCTGGATTCGAACCTGAGACCTTCTTACTGTGAGGCGACAGCGCTATCCACTGCACCACCGTGCCGCCTGGAAGCATGGTGTGAAACTTAAAAACTTACTGTAAAAGCAACTCTATTCAAAAAGCCTGGTGTGTGTATGTGTGTTTGTGTGTGTTTGTGTGTGTGTGTGTGTATTTTCTTCCAGGACCACTCCAGCGAAATTGCATTATTCTTTGCATTCAGTAGAGTCACTCTGATGAATACCTTAATGAGAAAGAGGCCAAACATCAACATCATCCTGACATGGGAAATGCTGGCCGCCGGCCAGACAAATGATGTCCACAGCATTGCTTTTGTTCAGATGTTGCTGTGCGCGAGTTGTCTGCTGTAATTTGTTCCCAGAGCTGGTTTGGGTATGATGGTGAGGTTTTGGCCTTCAAAATACTATAATCTCCTGGGTCTTTGTCTCAAAAAGACAGTGTTTGAGGGGCCTCCCGCTTGGTCTAGTGGCTACAATGTTCGGCACTGGCCACGGCGACCGGCGTTTGACTCCCCATCGCGCCAGAGTCAGCCAACAGGACATTCGCTGCGCACAGGAGTGGCTCTGCAGTAACGGGTTACAGTCGACGGCCTGGCGAGTGCCGTCTCGGAAGAGATGATGCTTCGCCTTCGTCACTACGGCAGCAAACTCACATTACTAGGGGGGGATTGACTTGAAAATAGCGGGTGTAATTGGCTACCAAAATGAGATAAAATCAGAAACAAAATTTAAAAAAAGACAGTGTTTGTTACAATGACATGCTACATATATATATTTCTGTGTCTCTGAAAGTTTTTTTTGACTCTTTAGTTGATGGGGATATCTCACAGCTTTTCCTATATTTTAGCAAGCTTAATTTTTGCCATTGAGTTAATTAGCTGCACTAACTTCTCTTTCTTCTCAGTCCAGGGAAAGAGACTGGAAACGCTGCCAGCTATGCATATTTAAAGCAGCCATGAAAAGTGCTGTTCCCTCATTTGCGCATGACAGCGTGTCACTGGTGCGCTGCGGTTCCTCTTTGGGAGGAGAGGATGTAAGGGAATAGCTGGGCCTACGGGGGAAATGGAGGAAGCTGGTTTAAAGCCAGAGCGGGAGAAATGAAAGCGCGCAGACTGTGCAGTTTAATGTCACTTTGATAGCATTATTATGGTAATTATTGCACCCCTTAATGGGCCAGGTTTACGATTATGGGCCCTTTCATTCGGCTGTTAAATGCCTGCACCTTTCTGGCTAATCATTTGCGTTGTACGAGCGATAGCAATTAACAAAGCTGAGTGTGCAAGAGTAGCCTGTTGAGTGGTGCGGTGTCATCTCTCGAGGCGTTTAAGGAGCTTTTCTTGAGCTGTAGATAAATAGGCTTTTTGTTGATGGGCCTATTTGGTTCTTGGGCCACATGATCGACTCAGTGATTGGCAGTGCATTTGATTGGCAGGGGCTCCATGTGCTATGAGGTTCACAATGGCTCTCTCTCTTCTCTCTCTCAGTATAGTAACCATAGTGTCAGTCACAAGTCGCTGTGCTCTTCACTGCCCCTTGGTTGCAACCACTCAGCTCCGCCTGCCTCTAATTGACTTAATTCTGTAATTATTGATTGGAATGGCAGCCAGGGCGGAAAGGTCAGTATGTCTGTGTGTACCTGAGCTTCATATAGGCGGAGGCGAAATGAGAAAAAAAGTGGAAGCTGGCTTCATTAAATAGCACTGATTAAGCCTCAGGGCCAGCCCTCTGACACATTGAAATGCACGCATGCCTTTGCTGCTTGGAAGTCCCTTCCTGGTTGGTGGGATAGGCTTGGTCACGGTTGCAAGAAAATGTGTTCTTATTCGAATGTTCTCCGAGAGCTCTGCAAGAAGGAGAGAGGAATTGTGACGAGAGCACATCTTGAGTTGATTCGGGAGCTTCGACGTTTCAAAGTGCTGCGCATGAATGAGCAGCTCAGTCAAAACTGTTAACAACTTGTGGAAGCACCCGTGAGAGTTGAGAGTCATTTTCTGCGCTTGCTGACACGGCAAAGGTGCTCAGGCCCATGTCTTTGGTGGCTAATTAAGCACTGGATTTGGATGAACATTGCAAGCACTTGAGAATCATGTAAAAACTGTAGCTACTATGGTGCATATTTCACATCAACAAAGTGCATTCAAGATCATGTGAATTCATAAAGTTTGAATGCGTCGATATAGTAGTCATGTAGCTCCTATAGACTATCATTAGTGGTTAGGTAGCATAATATTTTTTTAAATACAATTTTAGCATATAGAAATATTCACACACCCACACACACGCACACAAGCACACACTCATACACGCACACACTAGCAGAAGCCAGCAGTCCATCGCAGCTGGGGGTACAGAGACAGCAGGAAGCAATCCGCAGCCACAGAGGCTTGAGAGAGAATTAGTTATTACAGTTTTTTTCAGTTGCTAACAAGCATCGGTCAATGCTGAAGACACTTTTTCAAAACTCTTCATACAGTCTGCATTACCAACATGCATCTTAGCTAAACAGTTAATCTCACTTCCAAAACTCACTCAAACCACCAAAACACTTTATACATTACAAAATAAGGCAACAATTCTCACTCAGAAAGCATGCATTGTCACTCATAACACACTGACCTAAAAAACACTAACAACAGGGAGCATTACATAAATTATGAACTTTTATCTTTGAAGTTTGAATGATTTTTCACATAAATCTGTATTTCATTATAGAATAAGAATAACACCTTTTCACTTTATTGACTGTACTAAAGTATATGTAACAACAATGAATCAGAAATGTGCTTCAATATCGTTTATTTTTTCTCTATCTCTGCATATAGTAATTTACTTGTGAAAAATAAAAAGTTGAAACAAAAAATAGCAATTTTCTGAAATTCCAGAGCTGCAATAATAATCACAAAAAAAAAAACCATGTATATTATAATCACTCATACTGTACAGTACTGTGAGGGTTCTAGTTCTCCCTCTCTCCTGCATTTGGCCACAAGTTCTCATCAACATCACATCTTATGTCTTCTCTGGCAATGCATCTTGGAAAGTATCTTTTGGAATGTCTAATCCAACCCTGGCTCCACACCCCACATTCATGGCATCCAGTAAGGACATCTGGTCATGTGGACGGTGGTCATACACCTTCCACCTCCACGCAGAGAAAAACTCCTCTATGGGGTTTAGGAAGGGGGAGTATGGAGGCAGGAATAGTACTAACATCCTGGGATGTGCAGCAAACCAGTCTGTGACTGCAGCAGAGTGGTGGAATGCCACATTATCCCACACAACAGTGAAGGTAGGGGAGTTTCCTGCCCCTCTCTCCTCCGCTGGCACAAGTCGATTATGCAGGTATCCAGAAAATAAATTAGCCTCTCTGTATTGTAGGGGCCAATGAGTGGTTTGTGTAGGCTAAGTAGAATTTGATCAGCCACTTTATTTTCTGCATTTGTGGATATTGTGGATCTTTTATTGCCAATGTCCTCCCCACTCATGTTTCACCTGTTATCATACCAAACGCACCCATTAAGATCCCGGAAGGTTGTAGGTCCGTGATGTCATTCATGCAGTTATCCCGCACCTGAAAGCAGGATCGTGACTGTGGTATCTCAGCGTCTCGCTACAGACGCTGTAGTGGCTCCACGGCATGCTAACGGTGGTTGGTTATCTCCATAGCGAGGAAGCGCTCTCTCAATCTCACACACAAACACTTAAAGATCTCACCCCCCGAGGAGGCTCATCACTGTCTGTGTGCTTACGGCCCCCGTGAATTAGTGATGAGCCACTTTATGGAGACACGCAGAAACGCAATGAGCATTATGCAGCGGCACTCTGAGTGCGATTTCATTAAGAAGGAAGAGGCACAGGCCTGCATTATTCATCCCTGAATCTCCTCTGCCTTCTGCTGATAATGTTGAGAGACGGAAGTAAGGGAGAGGGAGAGAACGGATGAAGAAATGAAAGCGCAATTCGATAAAAAGAGGAGGAAGATGGAGAGAGACTGATAAAGGGCGGTGCGGAAGAAGGAGGAAAGAGAGACCGGGAGAGAAAGGCACAGGGAGGAGGAGAGTGGTAAGACGTATAAAAAAGAGGAGGAGCGAGACGGAGGTGCGAAGAGGACGAGATGCGGAGAGGCGACTGCCGGTGGGTCTTGTGGTGTGACACTGCTCGCAGCCAAGAGAGCTAGAGCTCTGGCCAAGTCAGGATGCATCCCCAATCAGGGTGCTCCAGTGCCAGGATAACAATCAAACTGGTTGCCCAACCTGCAGGGGCAGAGGCATGCCAGCGTGGGGCCAGAGGTCACAGTGGGAGTGGGAGAGTGTGCGTTCGTCTTTGTGTGAGAGAGCGTGTTGTGTGGACAGACACCAACAAAACGAAGAGTTCAATACCCCGTCGACCAAACTTGCTCACTGTGTGGTTGCGTGGACAAGAAATGAACACGTCTGCTACGATATGTTTGTTTAATATATGCCATTTATCAGACGCTTTTATCCAAAGCGATAAAATATGTGTATATGTGGCCCCAGTGGGGGCCCCCGGTGTTTCTACAGCTACTGACGGGAGCGCGGGCATAATATATAAAGAGGGCGCTTTCCCCCCCGACCCCATCCGCCACCCCATATACGTGTACATACACACACACACTAGCACACAAGCGCAAAGTCACACGCACGCACAGGCCTGAGGTCTGTGATGGGTGGGAACGGGGTGAGACCAGACTCATAGTACCAGAGCCTCTTGGCACTGACAGGTCCCTCATTAATCTCCCCAGCAGATGGAGGCAGGGGGAAGGGGGGCTGAGTTTCATTCATCTTGACGTGTTTTTCATTAGTGGATAATTTCATGTCACGAAACATAACCGCCGTGAGCAAATATGTAGCAGTTACCAGTTCTGTGTGTGTGTGTGTGTGTGTGTGTGTGTGTGTGTGTGTGTGCATCCATATGTGTTCCTGCCCAATGGCTGAGGCTAAGCCAGGCTGGGGTTGGTTAATACTTTAGTGGGAGAAATGAATTGCCAGTGTGGGTCAGTCTTCTGACTGGAACAAGCAGGAACTTGATGCTCCACTGCAGTGATGAGGACACTGTGCTGTAGGAGGTGAGGTGCTCTGGTGCTCTCCCTCCTGCACACCTGCAACTCCCTTCTCACTGGCATCCCTGCCTCTGCCATAAGGCCTCTGTAGCTCATCCAGAATGCTCAGCTGAATGATATCGATGACCTTGTTGAGAACTGTCTGTGTGGTGAACCACAGAGCTGAGGTACAGTCAACGAATATGGATAATGTCACAAGAAAGCTGTGTTTTACAATTTTTTCATATCTATTTCAGCCTACATTCATAAAATATCTCTAATTTATTCCAAAAAGTTTGGATTCTCGGTTTAAAAATGTGTCAAGCAACACGGTATTGAAGTAATATTTATTTACTCATACTGTTATTGGCTAAGCAGTGAGCTCAAACAGTTTTACCGTTTACTGTTTCACCCATTATCAACACAATATATTTTACGTGACATCACTTTGCGATACCTTTTGCTGAAATGATGCCACTGGGAGGACCTCATGCCAGCCCATGTTTTTTTTAATTTTTATACACATACTCATGTAATGTGTGTGTGGTCTATTTTTTAAAGGGAGCTTTGTTATTGTGTCTTACTTGCATAGTTTTTTTCTAAATCAGTTACACTCTAATATGCCCAATGGTTCGGTCAGAGGCAATGTCTGATTGAAATGCGTACGTGCTACGAGTTACAATTCACGTGACGTGTCCAAATTCTTTGGTGCAGTGGTCCATGTTGATACACAATGGACATAGTCATGATAATTGCATTCAAACTGCATGTACAGCACTTTGGGACATGGGTATTTTTCTCCCTCCTTTACACACTTGAACAAATGGCACAAGATGGCATGCCAGTGTATCTGTGTTAAAGGCATGTCAGTGATGCTTTTGAATTATTCAGTATAAGTGCACTGTGCCACTGTCATGTGCTTGTTTACGGCAGCTTTTATAGTGGTAAAGACCATGGCCTGGACCACTTCTCCTCAACTTTGACAATCGAATGCAAGTGTTCGTTTTTTTCTATCGTCACTAAACTAATGCTAATGCTTAAACTAATTTATTTTTTAAGTCAAATTTCAATACAAATGTTTATTGAATCCAGGCCATAGACGTTATCCCAACAAACCTGCCATAAACACGCACACAACCGCGGTGCAATGCACTTTCACTGAATAATTCAAAAGCGGCACAGCCATGCCTTGAACACGGGTACATCAGCGTTCCGTGTTTAATTAATGCTCCTAAACCCTGCAACAATTTAAAGTCTTTGAAATAAAGGAAGTGAACTGCCTGTCTGAGTTCAGCGGACAGTACTGTTTACGCTCCGGGCTCTGCCTTTCCAGTGCACATAATGATGATTTTTCTAGCTCTGCTTTCAGATTTACATTTCCTCCCCGCTGCAGAGTTTTAATTAAGCGATCGCGCAGCCCATTAATTACGCTCAAGTCCGATTTCCTTTCACTCTGTAATTTTAAATGCGTTCGCGCACAAAACGGCACAGATCAGTCGTACATTAAATTTGATATGTCATCAGTAATACTTTATATTAATTAGGGCCGTTCGCTAATGCAATTACGTTGCAACTGCTACATATCTACAGCTCATTAAAAAAATAACTAATGTGGAAGGGGTGCACCCTAATGAATTAGACAGGTTGTCTGCACATGCTCTCGTTTAGCCTCAGCCATATTGTGGAATATACCCTGTATTATCTATTTTTTGCTGTTGTTGAGAACTCTAAGGCTCAGAAAGCTTTCAACATTTTATGAAATCTTTTTTTATGTGAATAAAATTCCGCCTTTTAAATAACAACCAGTCTTAACTTTTTATTGTCAAGGAGCGGTGCAAGATTGCATTGTCCTCGGGAGCAAACAAACAGATAAAATAATGCCAGGCGCTGGCAGACGTTCTCAAGACAGCGGTACAACTATCCGCAGGCGTTGTTGAAAAAGGAAAAAGGAGAGGGTCACACAATCATGCGCTTAAGAGTGACTTTGTTTCTTAAACGCAGACAGATTCAAAACTCGTTCCTCAGCAAAAAAAAAAAAAAAAAACGCCGAGCCTTTGACCCTGATACCTCAGGCTTAATACCTTCAATGAAGAGAAAGCAGGAGGAGGAGGAGGAGGACAGTAAAGAGTTTTATTGTCTTGTGTTTTAGCCTCCCTCTTGCAGTGGCGGGTCCAGACCACTTTAACAGGGGTGGCCCAAGAGTGGCACAGAACCACACAGGGGGGGACATTCAAAATGTAACACATTTGAAAAGGTGTGATTGACAACCTAATAACCAATCAAGGCCCAGATGAAGTAGGGTGACACCCGGGGTGGCCAACCAAATTTCTGTGCGGGCAAGTGCCCCTGCAGGCCCCTCCCTGGACACGCCCCTGCCCTCTTGGCAGCTTGGATTCCGGATCCACCGGTCATCATAATTTTGAGCAAAATGCTTCATCTTAATGTCTTTATGGAATATTAACGCATGCAAGAATATCCATTTCTTTTTGATGTGGGCAGCCAGGGGACCATCACTTTATTAAACTAGCTCATCTATTGCACATCTGTCAGGTTTCAAGAGATTTATAGCCATGAGGATACTGTATGTAATACTGTCATTGTCCATTTGTTGGGTACATTAGCCTGTATGTGGTCCTGTGTGTGATGGTGTCTTGCTGACATGCATAATGTGAAGTTTGAATGTATGCTGCTGGTGGCTAATATTCTAGTTTCCACTAGGGGGAGTGGGAGAGTTCATTCTATGCTCTTTTGTTCTATTCCATATCAACAGACTGGAAAGGATTTGCTTCAGTAGATTTAAGCCCACTGTTACTAATTGAATGGCACTTCATTGTAAATTGTGTAACTGTGCACATTTCACAGATGACATTCCACACCATTGTTACCATCTTTCTCCTGACATACTTTATGCATAACACATAGTGCCTTTCCATTCAGTGTGGTAACATGGGTCAACCACTGTACTTGCTCTGATCTGGAGTGGTTCCACCTTGAATCAGGAAATAATATATGGCCTTGAATGGCATAAAGCAGACAATAAATTCATAAGGCACTTTTGTATTCTGTCTTCTAGGTATTAACCTCCACACCTTCTCCCAGAGGCCAGGCTCAACCTATCCGCAATGCATTCTGCTGTGCTTGAAGCTGTTGTCCTGTGAGCCGCCTATCACGCAAGCTGTTGACTCTCAGAAACTTGTCATCTTTTTGTTTTCAAATTTTGTTGTGGCTTTGGGTCTGCCAGACCTCTTCCTGTCAGAGTCTCCTCCAGTTTCCAAGTGCCTTTTGATGGTGTAGGAAACTACTCACTGGCAAAAAAATTACATTATTTTTCAGTTTTTGGTAACCTAAACTTTTTTTGTTTTACCTCTGGCAGTTTACCACTTACCTTTGTACCATTTCAGGTTATTCACTGGACTTGAACTGCTTAAATTTCAGTAAAAACTGGGGGTGTTCTAAAACTGACCGGTAGTGTAAGTAACATTTATGAGTATATTACCATGCATTGGCATTTGTATCATTTAGGTTACTGACATAATGATTAAATTAACAACAAGAAGTAAAAGTAAGTATAATAATAATAATAATAATAATAATAATAATAATCATTCTTATTATACATATAGAAAACAAAATAACACTTTCTTATATTATGAAGGACAAAACATGCTCCTGTTAGATTGAACAGAGCCATAGTCTTGTGTTCAGTAATGGACAGTGTAGATCTATTCGAATCTGACATGCTCTTGGTCGCAGTGAGAGAGCCAGTGCAGCTACGCCGGCATCTGCAGAAATAATAATATGTATCAATAATGATATTCTCATAGCTTCTCCGCCACATCACCAGCTATGCCACAGCTATCTTACAATTTATTTTTAGGTGCAATACTGGCCAGAGAGGCTCGTGCTTCCTTCATAAACCTGCAGCTTGCCTGTGTGCCTTCCAATCCTACTCTCTCATTCCACTTGATTATGTTGGCTGCATATTGCACACTGAGTGTTTTTAGATGCCAGATTCTCACTGTTTACATTCCTCCCCTCAGCAATAAAATAAGCTAATTATTGCCGATTCGAGTGGCGGGGTGGATGCGACGGAGGCGGCAAATTAAATGTGAGAATGGGTAATTGCGGACGGGCCACGCAGTTGTTACTGTATACATTTTGAGAGAGTGCCTCCTTGTACATGGACTTGTTATGTAGTGCTTCCTGGCACAGCATCGCATACACCTCTCTCATCATGATCAGAACTGGTTTGTATGACCAACTTTCTGTCTGTGTCTCAATAGGATGAAAAACTATAATTTAGCAGCAGATTATTGCTACGATTTTCTTTCTGGACAAGGGAAAAGATGGAATGACTTTAGGGCTGCAGTGTACGGTATTGTACCTGTGGCATTTAAAAGGGCCTCACCTCCTGCCAGCCCCGTCATTGCACCCTGTAAAGGGACGTGTGTCCTGGTCTGCTGCCTAGCTCTCTGTATGAGCCGTTCAACGCGGTCAGCGCTCCGGTCAGCCATGCAATCAGCCATGTGTTCAGTGGTCTGGTCAACCGCGCGGTTAGCAGTCTGGGCAGCTGTGCACAGACGGCCACGTTCCTGGCGGAGTTAGAGAGTGGGCAGGTGGTGAGCTCACATTTGTGATGTATACTTTTCTTCACATCACATCGCTGATTCTTCAGGAGGGCAGATGTTTTCTATCATATAAATCACCTGGTATCCCCACATAGTGGCCTGTGTGATAATCACTGTGTCCCTATGATTATCAGTGTGTTTCTGTCACTGTGTCCCTATGATTATCAGTGTGTTTCTGTAGAGATGCCCTTTGGGATTATCAGTGTGTTTCTGTAGAGATGCCCTTTGTGATTATCAGTGTCTCTGTAGAGATGCCCTTTGTGATTATCAGTGTCTCTGTAGAGATGCCCTTTGGGATTATCAGTGTCTCTGTAGAGATGCCCTTTGGGATTATCAGTGTCTCTGTAGAGATGCCCTTTGTGATTATCAGTGTCTCTGTAGAGATGCCCTTTGGGATTATCAGTGTGTTTCTGTAGAGATGCCCTTTGTGATTATCAGTGTCTCTGTAGAGATGCCCTTTGTGATTATCAGTGTCTCTGTAGAGATGCCCTTTGGGATTATCAGTGTGTTTCTGTAGAGATGCCCTTTGTGATTATCAGTGTCTCTGTAGAGATGCCCTTTGTGATTATCAGTGTCTCTGTAGAGATGCCCTTTGGGATTATCAGTGTCTCTGTAGAGATGCCCTTTGGGATTATCAGTGTGTTTCTGTAGAGATGCCCTTTGTGATTATCAGTGTCTCTGTAGAGATGCCCTTTGTGATTATCAGTGTCTCTGTAGAGATGCCCTTTGGGATTATCAGTGTCTCTGTAGAGATGCCCTTTGGGATTATCAGTGTCTCTGTAGAGATGCCCTTTGGGATTATCAGTGTGTTTCTGTAGAGATGCCCTTTGTGATTATCAGTGTCTCTGTAGAGATGCCCTTTGTGATTATCAGTGTCTCTGTAGAGATGCCCTTTGGGATTATCAGTGTGTTTCTGTAGAGATGCCCTTTGTGATTATCAGTGTCTCTGTAGAGATGCCCTTTGTGATTATCAGTGTCTCTGTAGAGATGCCCTTTGTGATTATCAGTGTCTCTGTAGAGATGCCCTTTGGGATTATCAGTGTCTCTGTAGAGATGCCCTTTGGGATTATCAGTGTGTTTCTGTAGAGATGCCCTTTGTGATTATCAGTGTCTCTGTAGAGATGCCCTTTGTGATTATCAGTGTCTCTGTAGAGATGCCCTTTGTGATTATCAGTGTCTCTGTAGAGATGCCCTTTGGGATTATCAGTGTCTCTGTAGAGATGCCCTTTGGGATTATCAGTGTGTTTCTGTAGAGATGCCCTTTGTGGTTATCTGTCACGGTTTTACCTTGTTCAGCCGCTGGAGGGCGCTTGACCATGTGATGGTCTGTTTTCTTTTGTTTTGTGTGAGGAATCATTGTCATTTCCACTTTCCTTATATGGTCTTTTGTCGGTGTGTTTTCCGATCACGGCCAGCTGTGGATTATCAGTGTTTATTCCGCCTCCTATTTAAGTTCTGCGTTTTCCCTCATACAAACGCTTCTGTGTAAACCATTATTACGCTCTAGCCGGTACTTCTAACTAAGGGTTAGTTTTCCACTCTGTGGTCTCTCAGTTAAAGAGAGAAGGTACTTTGTATTATTCCAAACAAAGGGTTAATTTACCACTCTGTGGTTCTCTCAGTTAAAGAGAGAAGGGTCTAATTGAGTTATCTCTACTCTTTGTTTGTCGGGGCTATTGTTCCCCAGAGCTAAAGTCTATAGCTATTTGTTTTCCACGCACCTCGTTGAGGAGCGTTCGCCCTTCTAGGGTTGTTTCTGTTGGGTTTATTCCCGTGGAGTTTGTCCCGGGGTTTTCTTTTGTTTCCCCGCTCCGTAGTCTGTTTTCAGATTTAGTGGCTGGCCGCTTGCGTCCAGCTTTTAGATACCTGTGAAATCCACCTTTGACCCACACTACAGTTATCAGTGTGTCTGTAGAGGTGCCCTTTGTGGTTATCAGTGTTTCTGTAGAGATGCCCTTTGTGGTTATCAGTGTTTCTGTAGAGATGCCCTGTGGCATAGCAGCTCAGATTATCTCATCCTGGGAGATAAAAGACAAAAAGTGACTGACAGTGTGTGCAATCCCAGTCCAAGTCATAGATGCATGACTGCGTGCTCCCTGTGCCACTCACCTAATTAGTTATGCTGCCCTAGATTACTTCTGCTGGTGCAAAAGTGTTATCACTACTCTTTCCCCTGATCCCCCGCCCTGCCCTGGTATCTGGAGGGATGAGATCCACCCCATCCCTACACTTAGAATGCCCTTCCGGTGGTCTGTTAAGCCTCATGAGCCTCAAGGACTATTTGTTTTGTTTTTCTCTGTATCCCACCATTTTCCAGGAGTTCACCTCGACCGCCTTTTAAGGGGTCAGGGAATAATTTTCCAGTCTCCCACATTGGGTTGGTTTTCTGGTTTTTTGATTCCCTCTGGAAAATGCCAATTGTGAAGTGCTGTGTGACAACCTGTTTGTAAATGGATTGATTGATTGATTGATTGATTGATTGATAGATTGATAGATGATATCATCCTCGTCCATGCTCGTAATAAACAGGTCGTGCCTTGTTCAGTCTAGCTGTGCTGTGTTCAACATTAACAATCTTCTGAATGGTCAGAACTCAGTGAAGCCAACAAATAGCAATTTGCATTGAGTTAGACTCAGCGTTATATCAGAATCCTCATTCAGCAGGCACGGACCCATGTAGTGTTATCGTGGGAGCTCAATATCAATGGGTCTGACTTTTTAATCTCTGCTATCTAGGAACCTTTTATGGGTGAGTCTTTTCTTACCTCCTTTTGACAATAATATTGGTCACAGAAGAGCCAATATTGTATTCACTTCAGAGCACAGATATTGATATTCCTACCGTATCTCTTGCACACTGATGAAGGCTTAGGCCGTAACGCTCCTGCTCATTCTTTTCTCCTTGTGCTTTTAATAAATGTATACATTTATTCTTCGATTTTAAAGTCTACTGACCTTGTGAGTTTTTTTTTTTTTACCCATTTATGAATATGTTTTTTACATCAGGATGTATTAAATTGCGGAAGTCTACAGACAGGCAAATGGCACAATTGCAGCACTTATTGATATTAAGAACAGCATTTTTAAAGTGCTGTAGTTATGCTTTCATAAACGCATCTCTGTGGTGTTCTTAACAGGTTTAAAATGGGCCATCTGCGTTGGCCAGCAGCCCCACAGAGTGGTACATCATTTTCAGGGTTTTGATTTGTTTAATTGTCTTCTAGTCTAAAATTTAAGTATTTTTCAACAAGTTAATTTTCTTAAGAATAAATATCCTACGGAAAAAAAAAAATATATTGAAAATATGACAAACAATTCACAATTTCAATAAACATTTCTCTCATGACAAATAATTAATATTTATTACATAGCAATGACTATGTAATAAATATCTATTACATAGTATTTTTCATTTTGTATATCATTTGTAGTGAGAAATATCCTGCTTGAAAGTAATACAGTTATCCTGGTTGTGGAAGTAGTGGCAGCAAGTGGTCATTGAATGTAACACGACATCACAGCACATCACGGCAGTGAATAGCAGTGCACCAGGGTGAGAGTGTAACCATCATGGACACACAGTGGACTGGACACAGTGGGCATTGGTGCTGGACCAAACCATGCCAAGTAGGCCACTTGGTGCACTGTAAGTATGAAAATACTTGCAGTGCTTAACCAGGAGCAATGCAGAGTTTCTTCCTCAAAGCAAACAAAATTGCCTGAATCCAATTCAGACCCAAGGAACCAGATGAGATGAGTTAACTGTGTAATCAACTGCTTCAATTGACCAATGAAGTGCTGAGTAACAAGGAAAACCTGAAGACCCCGTAGTTTTCCAGGATCAGGGTTGGAGACCCTTGACATAAAGTAATACTAAGGGTATGGAATTTCACCTTTCAAATCTGCAGTAGTCTAGAAAAAGGTTGTTTGTTCTATGAATTTCATATGAAGGCGCTGCAAAGGCACAGGGAGTTTTATTCGGTGAGTCATTCAACATTAGTGTGGCGCTCTGCCGCAGACTCAATAAAATCTGAGGTGATTGTCAAAACATTCTAAATGAACTAACGCAATGAAAATGTAATTTTATTCCAGCGTTTGGTTAACTCTTTTTCTTTATTGTGAGAAACTTGGATAAATGCTGCCTCTTTGCTCCCTTGCGAACAATTCCCATTTCCTTTCACTGCATTCTGTAGACTGCATGAAATCCCAGTCCCCACGAGCGACTGCTCCGCCATGCACGCACACAGTGAAACATCCGCCAGGTATTGTGCTCGCAAAGGAAAAACCGACAGGGAAAACCAGACAGACATACCAAAAAAAAATGATCACAAGTGTGAGAACAGTTCTGTTTTTGCACACGTCACATGGCTGGATGCTTCTGGTCCATGGGAATGGAAAGGTGAGATGAGAAAAGTGTCAGAGATGGAGGGAAAAAACAAAGGATGAATGCAGATGCTCCTCTGTGCAGAGGGAATGGGGACGCTTTGCCATTACCTCAGATTAGGCATGTTTGCCCAAGGCTGAGGTGTCGTAACAATAGTTAAATGCGGCCGGGAATCCGTACACGCGTGATGCGCACAATGTGACTGCAGTTGTTCGTTTGCTTCGGAATGCCTTCTTTCTGCATTTGTGCACAAGTGTCTGCAGACGCACAACTAAATGTGTGGCGCCTCAGAAAATGTCATAATGCGCGCTGGTCGAAACGTTGTCTTCAGTTTCACTTGGGAGCATAAAACTGATTGCAGGATATTTTTTCTTCCTGTGGTTCATCTCTTACATGGCACCAGTTTTGAATGTGTGTATTATGTGCCTTTGATATGTTGTTATAAAAACCCCTCATCATGCACCCCTCCTTTGCCGGTGTCTTGAGGAAAACGGCGCTCTGCACCACTGGGTGGATACTCAACGATTTTAAATCTCACGGCGGCCCCCAACTTGTCTCAGCCTGTCCCAAGAGGAAACCATCTCTGTACCTGTGATAATGTGTGTGTGATGTACGTGTGTGTCTGTGTGTGTGTGTGTGTGTGTGTGTGAGAGACCAAGAGAGAGAGAGAGAGAGAGAGAGAGAGAGAGAGAGAGAGAGAGAGAGAGAGAGAGAGAGAGAGGATCAATCCTAGTTTGTTCTAGTGTGATGTGAAGGAGAGGTTTAAGCAACGTGGGACATGTTGGTTCTGTCACACTCCCACAGCTGAGTCATTCACTTTGTCAGTTTTCTGATACCGAGCAATGTTCCTGATTAAGATCCAGCAGTCGTCTTTGTTGTCTTGCTTTTTGAGGTTTAGTGACGGCAGACCCAGCAGGATGGCACAAGTATCATTTTTCCATTACCGACCATATGGAAATATGCCAGAGGATTAAGTCATCGTTCCATTCAATGCATTAGGCTGGATTCTGTATCCAGTGCAACATAACACAAAGTGGTTTTTAATCATAGATGGACAGCAGTGCATTATGGGAGCTGTACGCATAACATTTCAATTGTTTTCATGAAGAGATATTTCATTGATAACTTTTATCGCTCGTGAAATATAAAAATGATCAATGTCTCCACACATACGCACGCACACACACACACACACACACACACACACACACACAATTACCGCCCTGAGGCTTTAAATCTTTTCATTAATGAAAAAATTAACACTAAAATCCTTATGATGCATTGGCACAATCCATCATTCATTAAATGGAAAGCTGCAAGATACATTTCATTCACTTGCAGTCTGATAAATGCATCCGACAACCCCCTCCCCCCCATAAATAAAGAACAGATAAAAACATTGTGCATCAATCATGGCGGGGGTGGGGTTTGGACGCACCCCGTACCATAAGTATGCCCTACTCCCCCCTCACTGGGAGAGCTGGTGCTTTATTTGTGTTCGTTCACTGTCCTTATCCACCCCTGTAGATTTATTGGAATGTGAAGCTTGTCACAGGTGATAATATAAACTGTCTTTCTCACAAAGCTCTGCTATAATCCCTCTAAACAGCCCCCAGGGACACAATACCATCTTATTAGTACTGCCTCCATATTATAACCCCTTCCCATTGCACTGGAAGTGAAATTTGGTTTGTGTTTGGTAATGATAAAAAGGAGGTATAAGCTTCGAGGCTCTCAACTTTAGACACTGCTAACAGCAGAAATATTAGAAAAACCAAACGAGTGAAAAGTCTGGAGGTTGTGCATATCGTGGAGGTAGACGGTTCCGGAATTATTGCCTAGAGACATGAGACGAGCTCACCCTACCTCCTTCCACCCACCAAGACAGGTGCTGACAGAGGTACGCCATTCTGTACTTCCACACAACATGTACAACGGCTGACAGATCACAGGAGGAGGTGGCAGGACTGATGTGACTCAATTCAAGGGGCAATCCGTCATTCCTGTCACTGCACACAACCGCCAACACCAGAACAGCTTTTAAACACACTGTTGCACAGCTTGCAATTTACAGCAAAGGCTGTCTTTACACATCAGTATCAGCTGTGACTGATTTTATTTGATTACATAAATTATAATAATTTTTTTATTTTTTACCATCCCATTTCTCTTCTCAGTGCTGATCACACTATTTTATGGGGGGTTGTCTCAGATGAATTATGAGCCAAGCTGACCTTCATGAGCCAGAGCCATGTTACCCTCCCCAGTCATGGACCTGCAGGGCACACTGGCACATCTGCCTCACACCGTTCCCTTTCTTCTAATGTCTTCATCACCTCCTCCCTCTCCAACACAGGCCCTGTACATTTTTACACGTTGCCCCACGTTTCTCTCCCTCACTTCTCCCCCTTTTCAGATTGTTCAGCGTGACAGCACACACCGATCGGTTGTTATGCTTTTATAAGAATCGTGTGTTATCTTTTATAAGGGTCAATCTGTTCTCTTTCCATGAGTCATTTTGGAGAAAGATCTGTCTCGCGGTAAATGTATTTATTGATTTTGAATTCATATGGAACTTTTCTTTTAGAAGTGAGAAGGATTTACCCGTGCGTATATATCATGTGTACACACGGGTAAATCCTGTCAGCCAATCAGAATCGAGTCTTCGTCCAAGCCGTGGTATGAGTTAAAGTAACTTGTCTTCGTGAAAAAAAAGAGTTCTCACAATAGGATTATTCCGTTTTGTTCCAGGCAATAGATTGAATTTGCAAAAGAATAATACACAGAAATAAAATATTATTTGTGCGTATTCTTATTTTGGATTTCTGTTCTACCTCTGAAAATATTTGTTTTTTTTGTGCATAGCAAAGGAGAGCTGTATGGGGACATTTAGATTACTATCACGAATAAGTGTGCCATGCCCCTGTGCACCTTATCATTGATTGGTGGAAGGTGAAGTTCCATGAGTCTTCAGTACTTTTTTTGCTAACAGCGCCCCCTGTCCCCCATGTGTCTTTTTTGCAGTATGCGCCGGCACCGAGAACAAGCTGAGCACGCTGTCAGACCTGGAGCAGCAGTACCGCACCTTAAAAAAGTACTACGACAACTGTGAGGTGGTGATGGGTAACCTGGAGATCACCAGCATTGACCGCAACCGCGACCTTTCCTTTCTCAGGGTAGGAGCCACACCGCACACCACATATTCGCATGCGTACACACAGCACAGACTACACATTTACATGTGTACACAAACCACAGACTACACATTCGCATGTGTACACACACCACACACGACACATTCACATTTGTACACACACCACACACTACACATTCACATGCGTACACACACACCACACATGACACATTCGCATTTGTACACACACCACACACTACACATTCGCATGCGTACACACCACAACACACTATACATTTGCACGCGTACACACACACCACACACTACACATTCGCATGCGCACACACACACCACACACTACACATTCGCATGCGTACACACACCACACACTATACATTCGCACGCATACACACACACCACGCACTACACATTCGCATGCGTACACACACCACACACTATACATTTGCACGTGTACACACACCACAGACTACACATTTGCACGCATACACAAACCACACACTACACATTCGCACGCGTACACACACCACACAATGTTCTCACAACGTTTATGGAGCATCATTGCAATGGTATCACATTGCCTGGGCATTATTGGAATGAGCCAAGTTATGTCAGGGGTATACTTTTACCTGCAGGGGGTAAGTATGTTCTGATGCCCGCCATCTAGTTGAACTAGCAAAAACAGGTGAACTAACCTTGTCCTGAAAATGCATGCGAGCAGTAGGACATGAAAATGCACACAAGCAATAGAGCAAGCAATTTGTGTGCAACCCCAAAAAGACGTGACTGAAATGTGTAACCAAGAAAGGAGATCAATATTTAACGGAAAAATGTTCACTCGACCATCAAAATAGTTTTCCAGAGCTACCGGGCAGTACACTGGTAACATTACTCATGTGTTCAGGGGAAATCTGATGTTACTGGGCTGCACTTTATTATTATTATTATTATTATGAATAATAATAATAATAATAATAATAATAATAATATAAATTGTATTTATTCAGTGCTTTTTTTGCAGTTGTGCATATTGTTTTATAGACATTTAATACAGAGGGAAACAATGTTATTTAAAAAAGCATACATAAATATACCCACAAATATAACTGGCAAAAAGGCACACGTACAGATAAAACTGATAAAAAATGAAAAAAGCAATAAAAAGCCGAGAACCAACAATGAAAGAACAATCAAAGGAAAAAAGGTTGCACACAGTTCAAAGCAAGTTTATAACATGTGATTTTTTAGAAGGGTTTTAAAGCCATTTTTGCTGCTCTTATCGTGTCAGAGATCTGTGGCATGGTGAGGGGTCTGGCCAACATGCAGGGTAGTGAGTGGATAGACTGCAAGACCACATAATCCCCTTCTCTGGGTGCACATCCAAACAAAACATGAAAAGCTAACAACAACAGAGAAGCCAGACCTCCCAGAGGTTAACAAACTGTGAGTGTTCTGTCCGAAGTCTTTCGCTAAGTAGCTCAGGTGTTTGTGTAGGTGAGGCCGCCGCTGTCCAAGGGTACTGAAGGCCTCCCAGGTCGTGGGAGGGATTAGGGTTGCATGACTGCTGCCAATTGGACTCATCAGGATCATATTCACTTCTGTACATTATTCTGCTCAGACTCTTCTGTGTCTGTACATGTGCACGCGTGTCTGACACGTTCCTCTGTTGGTCAGACTCACCTCTCTCTCTCTATCGCACTCTCCTCTTCTCCTTTCCATCAAGCACCAGTGCTATCATTTAGCCTGCCCCTCTCTTTTTTCCTTGAGTCTTGCTCCCTGTGCCTCTCTGGCTTTCGCTAACTTCAATTCAGCTGGCTGATTTATTGCCATGACTAGTATACAATTATTTGTTGCCAAAAGCATAGGCTGAAATAATAAACCAGATAAACACATGCAATTACAATCATTTTATTTTTGCATTACTCACTGTCTCTGAGTGTGGAATGTGTCATTGCCCCCTTTCTCTCTCTCTCTCTCTCTCCTCTCTCCCCCTGTCTCTCTGAGAAGATCAGCAGAAGGACTAGCGCTCTCTGTGGTTGTGTCAGCTGATATCAGCGGTGTCAGTCATAATCACATCTGATCATGATGGCCGTCAAATCCTGAACACCCACTGTGTGAGGTTTAACAGGTTATTGTCTCTTAGGCAGAGTATGTGAGCTATGGAGATGGAAGGACCCTGACACAATCCCTTCCATATTCGTAGCTCAGATCACAGGTCATATCTGTCACATTCCCTACATTCCCTTTCATTATATCCCCCCAATATTTAATATGTGGTTTAGTAACCTTGTTTCACCCTTACACATGAGTGCTCTAAGCAATGTTTATGTATGTGGCCTGTCTTGACCAGAGACAAATTCAGAAACCTGTTAGGAAGTTAAGAAATTTGATAACATCATACTGCTCAGGCTGCTGGTATATGTAGTTCATCCTGTAGTTCATGATAGAGAGTGGGGAATGCTGGCCTATATATAAATGTGCTTGTTTAATAATATTGCATAGGACTCGTTATATACACTACCAGTCAAAAGTTTTAGAACACCCCCATTTTCCAGTTTTTACTGAAATTGAAGCAAAAATTCAAGTCCAGTGAATAACCTGAAATGGTACAAAGGTAAGCGGTATACTGCCAGAGGTTAAAAAAAAAGGTTACCAAAAACAGGAAAATAATGTACATTTTTTGGCAGTGAGTAGTTTCCTACACCATCAAAAGGCACTTGGAAACTCTGACAGGAAGAGGTCTGGCAGACCCAAAGCCACAACAAAATCAGAAGACAAGTTTCTGAGAGTCAACAGCTTACGTGATAGGCGGCTCACAGGACAACAGCTTCAAGCTTAACACTGGTCGAAGTAAGGAAGTCTCAGTTTCAACTCTGAAGAGAAGACTTCGAGCTGCAGGTTTGACAGGTTGAGTGGCAGTAAGAAAGCCATTGCTAAGATGGCAAAATAAGAAAAAGAGGCTTGCCTGGGCCATGAAGCACCGCCAGTGGACTACTGAAGACTGGAAGAAGGCCAATGAATAAAAATTTGAGATCTTGAAATTTTGAAAGGTTTATGTGGGCCGTCGAGTAGGCGAAAGGATGGTTCCTCTGTGTGTGACACCAACTGTCAAACATGGAGGAGGAAGCGTGATGGTCTGGGGCTCTTTTGGTGGATCCAGAGTCGGCGACTTCCACAGAGTGACTGTTAACCCACGTTAACCCATTACTTGTTCCCTGAAAATTGCCTTTTTTATAACTTTACATTCTTTTTCAGTTTTTGGTAACCTAAATGTTTTTTTTTTAAAACCTCTGTCAGTTTACCGCTTACCTTTTTACCATTTCAGGTTATTCACTGGACTTGAACTGCTTCAATTTCAGTAAAAACTGGAAAATGGGGGTGTTCTAAAACTTTTGACCAGTAGTGTATACAGTGAGCACCATAATTCATTGGACAGTGACACATTTTTTGTTATTTTGGTTCTGTACTCTAGCACTTTGAGATTGAAAGAATACAATGAAAATGACAATGAGGTTGAAGTGCAGACTGTCAGCTTTAATTTAAGGATATTTTCATCCATATCGGATGAACCGTTTAGAAATGATAGAACCTTTTGTACATAGTCCACCCCATTTTCGGGCACCATAATTCATTGGACAGTTTAACATAATGTAGAATAAAGTAATCATTTTAAATATTTGGTCGCATATCCTTTGCATGCAATGACTGCTTGAAGACATCACCAGATGCTGGGTATCTTCCCTGGTGATGCTCTGCCAGGCCTGTACTGCCGCCATCTTCAGTTCCTGCTTGTTTCAGGGACTTTTTGCCTTCAGTCTGCTCTTCAGCATATAAAATGCATGTTCAATTGGATTCAGATCCGGTGATTGACTCAGCCAGTCAAGGATTTTCCACTTTTTGGCTGTCAAAAACCCCTTAGTTGCTCTAGCAGTATGTTTCGGGTCATTGTCTTGTTGCATGATGAAGTGCCGTCCAATGAGTTTAGAGGCATTTGGTTTTATCTGAGCAGATAAAATATTTCTGTAGACTTCAGAATTCATTGTTCTACTTCTGTCTGCAGTCACATCATCGATGAAGACAAGTGAGCCCGTTACACTGGCAGCCATACAGGCCCAAGCCATAACACCCCCTCCACCATGTTTCACGTATGAGGTGGTATGCTTTGGATCATGGGCATTTCCTTTTTTTCTCTACACTTTCCTCTTTCCATCACTCTGGTACATGTTAATCTTTGTCTCATCTGTCCACAAGATTTTGTTCCAGAACTCTTGGGGCTCTTTTAGGTGCTTTTTAGCAAACTGTAAACTCGCCTTTCTGTTCTTCAGGCTTATCAGTGGTTTGCACCTTGTAGTGTACCTTCTGTAGTTCTGCTGGTGTAGTCTTCTACGTATGGTAGACTTTGACACATCTACACCTGCATCCAGGAGAGTGTTTTTGTTGGGCCGTTGTCAGGGGTTTTCTTCACCATAAAGAGTATTCTTCGGTCATCCACTACAGTGGTCTTCCTCGGTCTACCAGGTCTTTTGACATAATTGAGTTCACCAGTTGTTTTTTTTCTTGTTAATGATGAACCAAACTGTTGACTTGGGCATGCCCAGGGTTTTTGCAACGTTCCACATTGATTGATTTTCATTTCTGAGCCTTATGACGGCCAGCTTAATTTGCATCGGCACTGCTGTCTTCCTCATGTTGTCACACCCCAACAACAATCTCCAAAGGCAATTGCAAAGTCTAGAATCAAGACTAGACATCAACAGCTCTCTTCTGCATTCACTAACGACACAAATGAATACACCTGCCTAACGAAACACATCTGTGAAGCCAATGTCATTTCTAAACGGTTCATCCGATATGGATGAAAATACCCTCAAATTAAAGCTGACAGTCTGCACTTCAACCTCATTGTCATTGTCATTGTCAACCTCATTGTATTCTTTCAAACTCAAAGTGCTAGAGTACAGAACCAAAATAACAAAAAATGTGTCACTCTCCAATGAATTATGGTGCTCACTGTATATATATACATATGTGTATGCATGTACATAATATGTTCAGTATCATTATATATCGGTTTTCAAATTCAGCACATTTTTAAACATTGCTCAGAGAATACTTGTAGAACCATTTTATTTTGTGAAATGCTGTTCTGAAGACAGTAAACTGTTCAACTTAAAGGCCCTTCTTATTGTCACAGATCAATCAGACGTCTCCCTCACTGGCACAGTGGAGGGGAAACCATGGCCAGGGAGGAGTACTGTGGCCCACCGTCCCCACGCGTTGGCCACCCTCTCACAGATCTGCACTGCCCTCCTTTGAGAGCTGCCCCGTTTTTTCCCCCATAGCGTTCAATGAGCCGGGGGGGCTGTTCATTTCCCCGTTAGTGTTTGCAAGACGGAAGCGATAAACATTACCATTCGTCATCACATCATTGGCTCAGTCATTAGCTCAACAATAAGGTTTTTTAAGGGGCAGGGATGGGTTGATGAGGAATACTTGCCAATCCAACATTGGCATGGTTCTCCTATTTCCCTGTTCCCTGTCTGTCTGGTGCCATGTTGTTGATGTGGATGGTAGACCATCTGCTCTCTGTGCACAAGGCCTGGTGGTAAGATCCGGGAGGGGTGAGCCAGCACTGGATCAGTACTATGGGGTGTTGGCAAATCTCTGCATTCAGACAGACCCGATGTTCACAACAGAGTGTGTTACAAAATGTACAGGGACAGCAGAGTGGAGTCCTCTCTGATACAGTTAGAGGCCCATTGACATGGATCCCACCTGGGGAGAGTTAGGCCGCAGACCTTGCTCTGATTGCAGGGCCACAATGGAGTCAAGCTTCCTGCACAATTAAGGAAGCTTGACTCCACAGGAATTGGTGCACTCAGGTTGGAATCGACCAAAGAATAGTGCACATTATCTGTTAATTCTCAGACCAAATGCTGTGTCTTTCTTACATAATAAAAATTACATTCTCACGGGGCCCATTGATATAAACTGGATTTGAGATTTTAGCCCACAATCTCTTCCCTGTGGACCGTGGTGTGAATTCAGTGACCACTTGGGTGGTGGAGCCCCTAGCCAGGTTGGAGAGGGTTCATTACAGATATATTAATTTGGTTGGCAGATTCTCCTTATTCAGGTCGACCTACAAAGTTTATATTTGCATAATACTCATTTCATTGCACAGCTGGATATTGACTGAAGCGATTCAGGTTAAGTACCTTGCTCAAGGTTACAATGCCAGTGAATATTTTTGAAAGCGAAAACGTTTTAGAATTACGGGCCTGGCTGTTAATCACGACCTCGCATTGTGGTGAGTAGGCTAATTAACAGTTACACTTTAAAACAGATCTGTTAGTTAAAAATACCTGAACCCAGATTGTGCAGACATTCTCAGTATATTCCCTGTTCTTATCAAAGTTAAGTCTCCCTGTGCGCTCAGCCAAGGTGTTCCTTAAGTCGTCTTTGTTGGCAGATGGCGCGTTATGACTGCACTCACCTCGTTCAGTGCGACTACCCTTTGCCTAGTGGGGGAGGCGGCAAGGACAATGTGGGAGCTGTCTCTCTCTCATGCAAACTCCGCCCACGTTTTGGACTGAAGGACACGTGGCCAAATCCCGCTTCCTCTCCGGTAAGGCCCATTTCGCCCTCTCCTTCAGAATTAATGAAGACTGAATCTGAGGCCTCACTGTCGAGGTCAGCCTGCATTCCATTAGCAAGTGCAATTAGCACTTTCTCAAGTTCACTTCCCATCACTTTAATTTGAATTAATCAAGGCCAGAGAGATGGTGAGAGAAAGAGAGAGAGTAGAAGAGCTGAGAGATAGAAGAGACTGTTTACAGTTGCTCAAAGTGCATTCGAAGTGCTCTGTAGTTTAGAGATCGTGTCTTAGGCTGGATTTTGTATGATGATGGGATTTATACATTTTTATGGTAATGTGGGAGCTCTTGTGTCTGGCTGGCATCTTGTTGAATGTCAAAACTCTACAACTGATTGAAGAGAACTGCCAGATGGTAGCCAGCCCCCCCCAATGCACACCCCCTGACTCCATTTGTGCTCTGATACCACAGAAGAAAGCCCTGTTATTTGACCTCCATAATGCGTGGCCGCATTGGATTCATTTCAATTCAATCAGGGAATCGTTGCTGGGGATGCTGCAGTGGCAGGATGCATGACAGGGGCGGAGGTGGTGATAGGAGTGGGGTTGGGGAGAGGAGGGGCATTCTCCATTTAGATCTGGCTGTAGCTCCCCCCCGACCAGACCACGCTGAAAACAGTGAAGAGTCAGTGTAGCCAAGTGTTTCGATTCCTCTCAGCTTCCCCTCAGTTACCTAAAGTGGGGGGTTGCCTTCTTCCAGAGTACTCATCAGCCCCAGCTACAGGAAGATGCTCTTTGTAGCGGGTGCTAAGGGAGAGCTTTGGGAGAGTGGTGACTGGCCCTAGATCGATACTTCCGCTCGCAGATGGGGGGTAGTGGTTATGCGAGCTTGGTACTGCCTCAAACCTCTTTTAACAAGATGATCCTACAGTTCACGAGGGCTATGTACACTGCAGTACTAAGACATGTTTGTATACATTGATTGATTGATACACACACCTGCCTGTGGTGTATAGAGAGAGGAAGAACAGAGGAACGTGACCTGCACACTGTGCCACAGTTTCAAATCCCCTTGCCTTGGGAAAGTTTGCCATTTTAAAAAAGGAGGCAAAGACGAACACAGGGCAAATGGAAACCAAGTGATGAAAAGGCATCTCCGCTTATGGCTTTGATAGGTGTCATCCCTGACAGTGTTCTGTCGCGGAACACCACCGACACAAGCGTCTCTTGTTTCTGCCTTGTCTTGCACAGTGACTCATCGATAAGCGCAATGAATTGTGGGTAGATATTCAGTTTCACTCCTATCATGAATCCCTTGAGTCCGTGGCCAAGAAATCTTTTGTGCCTTTTTTCCTCAGTGTTGGAGATAATTCTACAGCGGGCTTTTTCCTGTCTGGTGATCGCAGAGGGATTTTATTCTTCCTGAAAGGCTGTCCTCTGTTTGACTGGTGTGCAGCTCTGCGGCACAGTGGGGTTAATGTCCCTGCTGACCCATGCCAATCACACTCCTGACTAATTCTGTAAAGCAGGGTCCACTCCTCAGAGCTATGCGGCCTGTTTGACCAAGGAGAGAATGTGAATATTGTGATCTCTGTGAAGGAGATTATTATGATTATGATTATGGTTATGGTTATGATGATGATGATTATTATTATAAGAATTCGATGGAGTAGTAGTAGTTGTAGTAGTGCTCACTGTTTATTTGTTTTTTATTTCAGCCTGAATGTAAGTGTACTCTGCTACGAGAACGTTCTGTTTCTTTCACTTAGAACGATGAACTATAAAAGAGATTACAAATCCGTACAAGCATCTGATTGTTTGCTCAATTAAGCCTTATTAACGAGGAAGCGATTGTGGAATGATAACCTGGGACCAGTTTAAACGATGGATCTGCCAGACCGATGCCAATGGGCATTGATTCACTTTTTATTCATCTGTTTGTCCTTTATTTTATCAGCAAGGCCAGCTGAGAGCAAGGTGGGCAGGGAATGCGAGTTATAGTGCAACCGATCGACAGAAGGGAGGAGAGTTAGAGAAGCAGTTTGGAGATTTGACCAGGACCTAACACCCTTAGTCTTTTTATGAGCACCATGGGATTTGGAACATCTGCATTTGAGGATCTAAACTGAGAATGAACTGAGAGACCACAGGGATCAAATTGACCCTAGTATGTTGTCTTAGTATTTTCCAATATTTCTCCACCCTCCCTGATTGCGAGGATTCGCAGTATGTGCTGGGTTCAGCTTTTTTTCTCAATTCGTTTAATTAAGCCATTATCTGGCTGCAGGCCTGCATTTTCTATTGATTGGCAGTTATCTGCCATACATTTTATAAATGTGTGGTTGGGGGTGTTTTTGTGTTAATAAAAAATGATTCTTGATAATATCTTGTTAATGAATTTCAATTAATGTCCCTGTCCCTTACACAAATATTGGGCCTATGTCTCAGTGTAGCTTAATTGCTTGTTCAAATAATTGTTTGAGGCTATAATTAACAATTAATTAGGAAAAACTTATAACTTATCTTGAGTGTGTTGGGTACTAATCTGTATGTGATTTGCTGGAGGCGCAGTTTAACATGATAAAATGAAACGTAAAATATTACCATCACATCCATTGATCTTTGATCCCACATCCAAGGGCCTGCTGTTTGTCTTCCTTTTTATTTGGCTCCTCTGGGCTTTAAGTTTGCTGATCAATGAGTCCTTTTATTAGTATTAGGACCTATAAACAGAAGGACATAAAGAATATCAATGACCCTTAACACCTTTTTTGAGAAGCTGAGAAACTACATTCACTGGCACTTGGCACTTAACTGAGGCTGAAAGGTTTGGTTGTTCTGATATACTACTTTCTTCGATTAATAGTGTTACTCGGTTGAAAATCTTTATGCGTCCATCGCTTAAAATGTCACCATGGGTTTACAAGTTCATTCGAGTTTAATTGGCAATCTGAGGCTCTATTTTCAGTGAGGCTATTACAAATTCCTAACTCGTGGCAGCAAATCCAAATTGAGTGAAACTTTGAGACGAATAGAAGCAATGGAGCAAGGAGGGGAGTTTTACGGCTCGCGGCAAACAAATGAACAAGAACAAAAGGGAAAGTAATTAGAACAATAGAGGAGGAAAAGTAAATGAACGGTTGAGCAGTATTAGACATTAGAATAGGCTCTTTGCGTTCTTGGTTGGGAAAGATTCTACTATAAGTGGTAGATACGAGGGGGGTTATGTGTTATCAGGTGGATATCATAAGGCCTTAAACTCTGACGCATTAAACTCTGAATCCATCTTGTTTTTGGTGCAGGCTGGGGGGGTAGGGAGGTGAGGCGCTGCCAGTCTCCTGTTTCCATTAGAGTGGGGTCCTTGAGAGCACTGAGCTCGTCTTCACGCTGCCTGACTGTAATTATGATTGGTTTGTCTCGGCGCTCTATGAGACCTTGTTTTACAGAGTTGGAGGCAAAGAGAGTAGGGGCTTTTTTTGTGTCAGGAGAGGAAAGGTATATTATTCATTGTTGGATGTATCTGGGAAATGGCATAATTATTTGTTAAAGTCAGCTGCTTCACAGTGCATTTTCACGCTTGCTGTAAGCACATCAGATCATTTTAAACTGGTGACTGCTCAACAGTTGGGGTGTTGAAAGTGACAGTAGGGGCTTCTGGGTGGCTCATCCAGTTAAGGCACTGTTCTACTGTGTCGAATCCAGACCATTCCAGTGCTACCTGTGGCCAGCAGCCCCACGTAATTGGCAGTAGTGTCGCCCATGGAGGGTGGGATTTAGTTGACTGGGATGACCGTGTCCCGTCGCACACCAGCAACTCCTGCTGGTCAATCGCACGCCCTCAGTCTGCCTGTACAAAGCTGTGCATTAAGTGTCTTCCTCCGACACATGTCTGTGCAGAGCTTAACTTGTGAACTGGGGTGTAACAAGAAACGATGGCTGACATCACATGTTTCAGATGACAGCGCGTGCTTGTCTGTCTTCTCTTAAATTAGCAACGGAGGTTGCAGCCAGCGTGGCTTAAGCTTGTGATTGGGCATTACAAATTGGGAGAAAAGGGGGAAAATGCATAAAAAAGACAGCTAGAGTAGTCTGGCAGGGCCAAGTTACACTGCCTGTAAAGAAAAACTTCCTAATATCTGTGCGGAATTTGCCTTTAACTAATTTCCACCTGTGGCCTGTTGTTCTGCTGACCCCACTTATCTTTAAAAATCTTTGGTATTTCACTTTGTTAATTCCTTTTAGGAATCAAATCCCCCCTAAGTCTCCATTTGCTCAGCTTAAATAGATAGCCTTAAGTCTATCATCATAACTTTTACCTTTCATACCAGGTATCAGTTTAGTTGCCCTTCTTTGGACTTTTTCAAGAGCTTCTATATCTTTCTTATAGTGCGGTGCCCAGAACTGCACACAGAGTGAGGTCTGACAAAGGCATTATATAACATTAATACTGTATAACCTCCTTTGATTTATACTCAATACTTTTTGCTATGTATCCTAGCATCCTGTTGGCTTTTTTCACTGCTGTAGCACACTGCTTTGATGTAGATAGGGTTTGATCAACTACAATTCCTAAGTCTTTTTCAAATTGAACACCTACTAACTTTTCTCCTCCCATAAAATACTCCTAATGTTTTTATTTCCCACATGCATAACTTTACATTTAGCAATATTGAATGTCATCTGCCATGTACGTTTAGTATCATCTGCAAATGTAACTATTTTGCTACTAACGTCCATATCAACATCATTTATGTAAATAAAGAAGAGCAGAGGTCCCAGCACCGATCCATGCGGGACACCACTGCCCACAGCGCCAAGGTTAGAAACGGCCCCACCTGCTGTTACTCTTTGTATTCACCCTTGCATCCAATTATGAACCCACACTGAAACTACTGCAATTCCTACTGAATTCATTTTAGCAATGTGCCTCTCATGTGGTACCTTGTCAAATGCTTTCTGAAAGTCCAAATACATAATATCATAAGCCTGGTTCAGGTCAACACACTTTGTAGCCTCTTCAAAAAAGTCCAGGAGGTTTGTTAAGCAAACAACCGTCAACGACAGTCCCCCTTCTTATATATTGGAATTATACTACCCTGCTTCCAGTCATCTGGTATTTCTCCAGTGATTATGGATTGAATGAAAATATCTGTCAATGGTTTATATATAATTTCCCCAAGTTCTTTGAGTACTCTGGGATATATTCCATCTGGGCCTGCTGCCTTATTTGTCTTAAGTTTTTGTAGTTTTTGTAGTACTTCTACATCTCAATTTATCTCAAAGTCCTCCAAAACATTCTGTACCTTGTCTATACATTTAGGCATATTTATAACCTCTTCTCTAGTAAAGCTCTCAACAAAGTAACTGTTTAGTGTGTTAGCAATATCCTTATTATTATAATCCAAAGTTCCTTCCTTATTCTTAATGCACTTAACCTCATCCTTAACAATATTGAAAAAACTTCTTAGGATTACTTTTTGCATCTTGGGAAATTTTAATTTCAAAGCACCTTATTTCCTTTTTTAGCCTTAGCCTGCATATTACAATAATCTAAGTTGTTTCTCTCTGAGTTATCCTTTTTATATACTCTGTACAGTCGCTTCTTTTGCCTCAAAATCTCCCGTAAAGATTTAGTCATCCACTGCGGAGACTGTTTTTTCATCTTATTTTTCCTTACTTTGGGGATGAATTTACACTGTACATCTACAATAACCCTTTTAAATATGGTCAATTTTTCATTCACAGTTCTGCAATCTAGAAGTTTTACCCAATCTATATTACTTAAATTCTTTCTCATTTTATTAAAGTCAGCTCATTTAAAATAAAAAATTCGAGAGTTAGAGGAGGCTGTCTTAACTTGCCAAAAATATCAAAAAATAACTGCACTGTGGTCACTTGCCCCTAGTGGTTCTCTACTACCTCTGTGCTGCAAATTCTATCAGGATTGTTACACAAAACCAGATCCAGTAACATGTAAACTTGCAGGCGGTATCCACAGGACTCAAGTGCTCACATGACTGAATGAATGAAAACAAATGTATGACAGGTGCTTCCTTACATGGGTGTGAATCTCTCCTGAATGGCATGTGCACCACCCCATTGAATGACATGTGCATAACCCCATAACTTTAGGGCCATATCCCAATGCTCTTATCCTGGATCAGTATCCACCTTTTGTGCAAAATATTTGAGGTTATGACTAGAGGTGGATAAACTGATCCCAGCTCAATTGGTGCTGGCTTTGTTGCCTTTCTGTTGTGTTTGCAAGCATGTTCTCGTCCTCATCCCTTATACGGCAGCTTGTTGGTGTTTAAATAAGAGTTCATTAGGATTACACAGCCATTTAGCCAAGTAACATTAGGTGTAATTGTGCCATCCATCAGAGACTGTGTAATGACGCGCTCAGAGGAGCTAAATGTTGATTAGCTCTTGGCCGATTACACTTGCAGACGAAAATAATGATGGCAAAACCGGACCAGAGCTAGGCAAGGGAAGGGTACCCTCCGAGCAAATGGCCGGGAGCACTGACCCACAAAAAAACAGAGGGTGCTCTGGGAAAAAACACAGACCCCTGCGTCCTGTTGCAATCAGAATGTGTCTGCCACCTTGGGTTTGACGCTCTCCCTCCACACATGCTCTCTCTCACACTCTATCTCTCTCCCTTGGTAACCCATGCTCACTCTCTCCCTCCTTATCACTCACTCCTGATCCTCAGCACCTGGGAGCATGAATAGGGGTGTATTGGGAGAATGAATAGGGGTGTATTGGGAGAATGAATAGGGGTGTATAGGGAGAATGAATAGGGGTGTATTGGGAGAATGAATAGGGGTGTATTGGGAGAATGAATAGGGGTGTATTGGGAGAATGAATAGGGGTGTATTGGGAGAATGAATAGGGGTGTATTGGGAGAATGAATAGGGGTGTATTGGGAGAATGAATAGGGGTGTATAGGAGAATGAATAGGGGTGTATTGGGAGAATGAATAGGGTGTATTGGGAGAATGAATAGGGGGTGTATTGGGAGAATGAATAGGGGTGTATTGGGAGAATGAATAGGGGTGCATTGGGAGAATGAATAGGGGTGTATTGGGAGAATGAATAGGGGTGTATTGGGAGAATGAATAGGGGTGTATTGGAAGAATGAATAGGGGTGTATTGGGAGAATGAATAGGGGTGTATTGGGAGAATGAATAGGGGTGTATTGGGAGAATGAATAGGGGTGTATTGGGAGAATGAATAGGGGTGTATTGGGAGAATGAATAGGGGTGCATTGGGAGAATGAATAGGGGTGTATAGGGAGAATGAATAGGGGTGTATTAGGAGAATGAATAGGGGTGTATTGGGAGAATGAATAGGGGTGTATAGGGAGAATGAATAGGGGTGTATTGGGAGAATGAATAGGGGTGTATAGGGAGAATGAATAGGGGTGTATTGGGAGATTGAATAGGGGTGTATTGGGAGAATGAATAGGGGTGTATTGGGAGAATGAATAGGGGTGTATTGGGAGAATGAATAGGGGTGTATTGGGAGAATGAATAGGGGTGTATTGGAAGAATAAATAGGGGTGTATTGGGAGAATGAATAGGGGTGTATTGGGAGAATGAATAGGGGTGTATTGGGAGAATGAATAGGGGTGTATTGGGAGAATGAATAGGGGTGTATTGGGAGAATGAATAGCGGTGTATTGGGAGAATGAATAGGGGTGCATTGGGAGAATGAATAGGGGTGCATTGGGAGAATGAATAGGGGTGCATTGGGAGAATGAATAGGGGTGTATTGGGAGAATGAATAGGGGTGTATTGGGAAAATGAATAGGGGTGTATTGGGAGAATGAATAGGGGTGTATTGGGAGAATGAATAGGGGTGTATTGGGAGAATGAATCGGGCCTAAATTAAAATGGAGCGAGTAAATGACTCTTTTTAGTCCATCTGTACGGATGACCACTACTTCCTCACCTGTGAAATGAGGTAAAAAGTGGCTGTTTTTAAAGTCACCCTGAGGGAGGATGAATGATTGATGGCCTTTAGTACTCCTAAGGAAAGAAAGGCAGAATAATTGAATTACTCATTGGTCAATTATGCTCTGATAGTATCTCTCAGCCTTGCGGTATAGGATATAAGGCTGTAGATTTTTCTCTGTGGAGTGAGTGCTTGCGGCTGTTGGTGTAATGAAAGCATATCACTGATCACCAAAAATGAGCGCGTTGTTAGCCCAGGTTCCATACAGAACCAGTGTCACTCTCAGAATAACACTGCTTACATATTTCACTGGTGGGGCCCATTGTTTTCCAGGGCTCAGGCACGAATGTCCATAAAAAGGTCAGCAGCTTTTGTTTGGTCAGAAGTGGTTAAATTGAAAAAAATAAGATTTTATGTTGGTGTGATCTTCAGGTGACACTGTATATGCACTGTACATCTGTGCTCACTGGTTTTGACCATTCAGGGTCTATAAGTGGTTGGATGGTAGGACATAATTCCCTGCAGGTCAGCACCTGTGCATGGCAGCGTGCAGCCCTGTATTAAGGTAAGCTATACAAGGAAATTGATTCAACAGTCTTGCTTAACTGCCTGAATGGCCGTTCCTCTTGTTTATAACTAAAACATTTAACGCTGACTCCTGCTGTCACTGAGTCTGGGGATGTGTCTGTCCCCCTCCCCCCTCCCCCATCCTCTCTCTCCGCCTCACTTCCTCATTTCAGTATCTCTCCTGCTTCCTACACCTACTTACTGTACTTCCACGATACTCATCTGCCTGTCAGAATGCTCTGTGTCTGTGTACGTGTGCCTGTGTCTGTGTGTGGTATAAAGCGTGAAACAATGCGTCACTATTTTTGAATGGCATAAAACGTATATACGTAGGTGTATTTTTTATTTTAATTGGTGTAGTTAGGTTTAGATGCAGGTTCCTGTCTACTGTCGCTTTTGGAGGATTTCATGGAAGAGATGAGTGAGTGTGTGTGTGTGTGTGTTTCTGTATATGTGCATATGTGTGTGTGCTCCATGCGTGTGTGTGTGTGTATTTGTGTGTGTGTGTGCTGCATGTGTTTGTGTGTGTGTGTGACTGTGTGTGTGTGTGTGTTTCTGTATATGTGCGTATGTGTGTGTGCTACATGCGTTTGCGTGTATGTGTGTGTATGTGTGTTTGTGTGTGCTGCATGTGTTTGTGTGTGTCTGTCTGTATGTATGTGTGTGTGTGTGTGTGTGCGCATGAGAGAGCCAGAGAGGCTGAGGGTTGTGCGGGTGACAGACAGCCATCAAATCCAATCCCGGCAAACGAGTGAAGGAGCCCTCCCTCCCGCTCCAGTCAGGCATTGCTTACCACTCACATTGTCTCAGTGGTCTGTCAGTCTGCCGCCAGAGCTCCCGACTGTGCAGTGAGCCACTTACAGTAGCCCAGCTGAGCGACTGCATCTGCTACAGAGGTGCTTCTTTTGAACTCAATCCACTTTAAAATGGACTATTACAGCTCACCGATTAAGACCCCTTTTAGACTGCACATTGAGAGGTGATTTTACTGTAGGAGAAACAACGAATGTGTCGTGTTGACTCCCCATTAGTCTACCATATGAATTATTCATTTTCACATCTTATACTCTAACTTGCTGTGTGACTGCTGGGTATTTGAACGCTGCTGGATGCATTCCTGCATAATACAAGCTGTCTGTGGCCCAAATACTGGTTGAACCCAGTGCTGAACCTAAGATTTTATTTATTATTTATTTATTTTTATTCCATTTCAAGGGCTGAACATTCCCTCAAGCCAGCCAGTGAAGCTTACGTTGCCTTCCTCTCGAGCGCCTGCAGAGACAGACTGAGGTCGGGAAATGGCAGGCCCTCTCATAGTGTCTTGTCATTTTTGCTTTTAATACACTCCTCCGACCTCCATTTTCTCTCGCTGGTACTTTAGAAGACCATAAAAAAGGCTGGTGTGAAAAATAGGCAATCCGGGCAAGTGCGTGTAACTTGCTGGAGGTGAGGGGGGAGGGGAGATGGAGGTGGGGCTGAAATTGTCTGGTTTCTTACAACATAATCAATCAATGGTCCACTAATTACACTTTAGTAAATGTGCATGTGTATTAAATATGGTGACCTATGTCCAGGTGCTTGTGTGAGCTGCCAGTGTGTTCTTCCACACTGCCCAACTGCTGGCCAGACTGTGTCAGCGATGGGCAGCCCTTTGCCTTCAAATACGGCCTCCTCAACTATGGAATGCCTTACCTAACGTTATTATAAATAACCAAACACATGACCAAAATTGTTTTAGACTTGCTTTTAATTGACATTATGTTGTCTCTTTTAGGCACTGTTAAGTTTTACTTAAATGTATATACCTTACTTGTATATTGTCCTTTACCGTAATGTAATTTCTGTAACTGTACATTGTATTGTATTTTTTTTAACATTTTATTTTATTTAAGAAATTGATTCGAGTGCTCCGTATGAAACGCACAGTGCGTTTAAATAGTTAATCATTATTATGAATATACTTATTTTCCTGGCCCATACTTATTCACAGAATGGACCGCCTTTCCTCACAGGGGATTGGCTGACCTCTTCGATAAAGATGAGTGGGTTGGGCGTGTCCCAAGTTTGGGAGCCTTTACCCTCGGCCTCCCCTCTCACCTGCCCATGTAGCTGCATCGGGGCCAGTGAACCAGCCAAGCCAACCACACTGCGGCCTCCACGCAGTGTACTGCACCGGTTTATGGACTCCCTGGCCAGCGGTCTGGTTTTATTAGCTAATAAAGCCATTGCCTTCACTAAGTGTCTCCCAAGAAAGGCTAACAGCCCCAGAGCAGCAGTAACCGGGGCTGAACACTGTCTGCCAAATATATCCGCTTGATGTGATTGGACATCCAATCCCAGAGCACTGAGTAACAGTCAGCGCAATTAGTTTGCGCAATACAGTGAGTGTGTCATGGCTACACTTGTGAGCAGAAGATCCGCTGAGATCTCTCCTCCCTCAATCGTACACCTAAGCCGTGTGCTCATAATTCAAAGGTTTCTGGTTCAAATCCCTAGAGGGACACTGCTATTGCAGGTAGCCTTGGGAAAAGTACAGGTAAGTGGCCAAATAGAGGAAGCACTTGAGTAAAGGAGGGATACAAGTATATTGAACGTAGGTGCTTTCCCACAGGCTGTGGTTTCTGAGTTAATTAGGATTAATTAATTAATTCTGGATTAACATCCCACCATGCTTAGGGTCATTTATAAAATTGCCAGGTAGGCTCAGTTCCTCATTATTTTGGCTACCATGGTGAGAAGAAGAGGTCTCAGTGACTTTGAAAGAGGGGTGATTGTTCGGGCACGTTTGGCAGGAGCTTCAGTGGTGAAAACTGATTAACTTGCTGATTTTTCGCGAGTAACAGTGGATAAGGTGATGTTGGCATGGAAGTCTGAGGGAAAGACATCATCAACTAGGGTCAACTGTGGTCAAAAACCCATACTCCTCGACCGTGATGTCTGTGCATTGGTTCGAGATGCAAGGCAAAACAGACAAGCAACTCTGAATCAGTTGACTGCAAATATCAATCTAGGGTGTGGGCAGGCAGTTTTATCAAGAACAGTCCGACAAGAACTTCACAGAGAGGGATACTATGGTTGCAATGCGTAAACCCCTTATTACACCTAAAAATGCATGCATGCAAGTAAAGTGGTGCAAAAACCACTGGGTATTGGAAAAAAGTGATGTGGTCAGATGAGTTCTTCACCCTGTTCTCAACAAGTGAACAATTCCCACAGTGAAGGGTTCTAGCGGCTCTGTTATGGTGTGGAGTGCATTGTCCTTGCATGGTTTAGGTCCACTCAACCTCTTAGAGGGCAAGGTAAGTGAGCAGAGGCCAAAAGGTGAGCTGAGTGATCATGACCACAATCATCCAAAGGGCACGAGTGGTCACTGAATAGTTCTAATCTCATCTCGATCCAATTGAAAGCTTATGGGAGATTGGAGAGCCAGCGTTTTCCACCACCATCAACAAAACTGAAATGATGGAATTTCTTGTGGTAGAATGGTGTTGCATCCCACTTGTAGAATCTATACCAAGGTCCATTGAAGCTGTTCTGGCGTCTCATGGTGGCCTAACGCCCTATTAAGACACTTTATGCTAGTGTTTCCTTTATTTTGCCAGTTGCCTCCTACTTGCGTGAATTGCTTCTGTAATATATCCAGCTGTATGAATGTATAGCGTGTAAAATGCAAGCTGTGTCAAGTCATTCTCAATAAGGGCTTTTGCTCAGCAATTAAATCATGCAATTGTGTACAGAGGTAAAAAGTCCAATTAGTAGTTAACTTACATTATTATGAAAATGTATATTTTATTGGATCTCTTATTGGAACTTGATATTAATAGGAAGGTTTATGGAAAAAACACATTTGAAAATTAAACCTACAGAGAGTGGACAGACACTGGACATTGTCCTTAAAAAGGCACATTAAGAAGTTCCCTGATCACCCAAACAAACACTTTCCTTTGGTTATACGCCCCCATAGACCGAGCGTGCGTCTAAGCCGATCATATACTTATGAGTTATTTATCCAATTTCAAAAGTTTGAACAGGCACACAGAACCTTTATAATCCCCAGAGAGATTATACCAAACCCAAACAATGCTAGAAAGACAGGTTTTTTAATGGTGGTACATGTGTGGGTGTGTGTGTGTTGGGGAGAAGGGGGTGTAAAATTGCTGTATATAATTTTGTGTGCTGTGAGCCAAACAATTAGATACATTGTCTCCATAGCTAATATAGATGAGTATGTCATAATGATAAGATTTGGAATCAGGAGTGTCTTAATTTGCACAATTTTGCCTTATTTTGTGGAAGAATTCAGACACTGTCTGTCTATCAGAAAGCTTACCGGAGAATATGAGAAATGGACAAACAGCTGATTCATGTATTTTGTGTGTTTAGACACGCAAGATTGAGATCACCCTTATAATTTTCAGGAACTTCCTTGTCAGTGCTATTATAGTAACTGTATGGCTGCCATTGTTATCATCTACAGGGAGAAGACAAATGTTTTTTCAGACACATGCTCACAAACACATATGCGCGCACACACACACACACAAATGCGTGCACACTCTCTCTGATGATATCCACGCGACAGGGTTCAAAGTTTCCTGTCCACTGTATTAAACACTGATAAACACCTCTTTACTTTACTCTTTACTTTAACTTTTTCACCTTGACATTCTCCTGGAAGTCCTAGTGGTTCTGTGTGGCTCAGTAGGTAGCGTGTGGCGTTGGCAACGCTTAGGTTGTGGGTTCAATTCCCATTGGGACCACATATACTGAAAAATGTATGCATTCACTACTGTAAGTCGCTTTGGATAAAAGCGTCTGCTAAATGGCTTATATTATTATTATATTAAGTCACGTTTAAATCACTCTAGTACTGCCAGTCATGTTGGTCATCGAGGCGTAAAAAAACCCGACCGATAGGGCACCCACTGATGGGGTGAGGGCGGACTTGCCCGTGGTGAACACTGCGATACCTGCAATACAGCCACTGCGGTGTTCCAACGCTACCATGATTAAAGCCGACACAGGATGGCGCGGTCTACATCGAATGCAATTACACTCATGCAGCAATTACAAGGATGGGGAAGTGATTACTGTTAGATGAAAAGGAGCGGCAATCAGCGCCAGTCTAATTGAATAATTGCCATTCATCAAAACAGCTCCCTGGATGGATTCGTCCACTCATCGAATTGTGCAATATTAAGCACGATACAGGCATGGCCCCAGCTGCAATTAATTCTCAAAATCAATTACAAAACGACTTTGGTTCGGAGAGTTTGTTCTGCAGGCCCCGTCGCTACCGTGAGGCCGATGGCATTTATTGAGTGTGTGTCGTCAGGCGTCGGTGGCTCTGACTTTCTAAAGCCACTGAGACTGCAGCCTGAAAACCAAGCAAAGAAGGGGCCCTCTGGCACTGCCCAAGAGCAAGAGCGTTTCAATCGCTTTACGGTGATATATTACCAAAATTCTGCTTTCTTTGGCTGTTTGTTTATTTTCTCATCAAACTGAACTCCGGGGGCGGGGGGCTAGGGGGTTATTGTGCTGTAGGCAGGTAAAAAAAAAGCTCTCTGGTGGAATGGAAACTCCAGTCCTGGCTTCTCGAGAAGATCTGGCATGGTTGATGAGCCTCGCAGTGATTTGCAGTGCAGCGTGTACATTCCCTCCTCCTTGTTCTCTTATTGCAGGCACAGGGCCAGACCAACGCACTCTATGGCAAATACAGGTTGGCAACACTTTATTTGACACTTTGCTTATAACACCTTTCATCACCATGTCATAAGCAATTCATTATGCTTCATGACGTGTCATAATGTGTCAAAAACATGTCATGTTCACAAAGTTGTAATGTGGGATAGTAGGGTTTTTGTGACATATTTCCGAAGATATCTCAATATATGTGTCATGATACTAATAAATATATATTTCATACTACTGTCATGACAACTGTCAAAATGTATGATGACTATTATATCTTTGACATGTTATGACACATCATGAAGCATTATGAAGTGCCTATGACATGGTCATGAAGGCATTATAAGCATTATAGGCAGGCAGTGTGGTGTAATGGTTAGGGAACTGGGCTTGTAACGTTAAGGTTGCAGGTTCAATCCCCAGGTGGGACACTGCCGTTGTACCCTTGAGCAAGGTACTTAACCTGAATTGCTTCAGTTAATATCCAGCTGTATAAATGGATTGTAAAGAAATGTAAACTGTAAGTCGCTTTGGATAAGAGCGTCTGCTAAATGCCTGTAATGTAATGTAATGTAATGTAATGTGTCAAATAAAGTATTACCTAAATTGCCAATGTTCATTTCCCTATGGCTCTGACCTCTGCTCAATACTACACTGAAACAGAAAGCTGAGAGCACTCCTGTAGTATTGTGTAGCCTGTAGTGTGGACTAGTCGCTGGCGCACGGGCAAGTGCAGTGCCAGGAGATGCGCAGTGCCTGTGATGAATTCATGAAGGAACTCTTACTAATGCATCCTCAGCATATTTACTGGCTAAATTATATTTCTATGGGAAATGCACATGAGAAATTCAGTGAAGCCCAGCGAAGTCCAGTATGGGAATTACCACCTATTTGTGCCCCTGAAAGTTGAATTGGTTGAGCAGTAGAAAAAGAGGCAGATGGTGTGCAGTAATATGTCCAGACTTGTGATAGTTGCTCAGTGGTCAGTGATTTTCCATGGGGAACATGGCCATAAGCCCTAGAGGATGGTTACTGGGGTAGGTATGGGAAGCCTTATAGTCCTAGGATAAACCTTGGCCCCCACTAATAATAAACACTGTTGCCAGCACAGCTGTGTTGGTGAGTCTCCCCAGATCGCTTTCCTCTTTGGAGTTCAATATCCTCCTGTGGCATCTAGTTTTGGTAAACACGCAATCTCTCTGTTTGGCACAAAGACTCACATGAGCAGATTGCCTGAGGCAGGAACTATGACATTTATATTGCTCTGTTTCTTTCTGAGAGCAACGCAGAGCAGGAAAACTCACCCCCCCAGTTTCTGAAGAAACTCTTTTTTTAAATGCATTTCCTCCACAGCAGACCTCTTTGTCAATAAGCCTTAGAACGCCTCAAGAAGAGACTGGTTTGTGTTTCCTGAAAGTAATTAAAGAAGGGAAACTTTATGAGATTTCTTCTGCGATGCCATCGCACCAGAGGACACAGCATGTGGAGAATCACAACATCTCAAAGTGCAGGGTGCACATGAGGGAAAAAAGAGGAAAGGGGCTAATAGGAAAACTGCAAAGGAGTGAGACATTCATGGGGCCAAGGTATGGACACAGAGACAGAGGGCAGAGGAGGAAGAGTCAAGAGAGTGGAGAGAGAGTGGAAGAGTGAGAGATGTGTATACAGTATGTCCAGTCAACTCCAAAATTATTCACACCCGTGATAAAAGGGTGCAAAAAAGGCTGTATAAAATGAACAATACAGGCAATGAGCTGTATTTTATGCTATGTAAGAGAGAGATACGCAGTACAGAGAGGTGGGGGGTTGAAGGAGAAGGATGTACATATACAGGCATTCAATATCGGATCAATAATCAACGGATTATTGCCATGTGAAATCAGTATCAGTCTGTGCGATTCGATGGAGAGTTTTGAGGTACCGGGGGACCTGGGATTCCACACCGGCATCAGAAGAACCCTGTGGTCCCTGCAGCCCTTGTAAAAGAACAAGAAAAAGGTCCCAGCAATTGAAAGTGCTTTAGAGGAAGGTGTTTATTGAACGCTCTGTGTGTCGCTGCTGTACTGCAGTGAACGGGGGTCGTTGAAAATCGAGTTTGTGATTAGCTGCGTCTAGCCCTACTGTGTGACAGCATTCACTCCTACTGTGCAGCACACAGTGCTCCTGGAGAGGGGCGCGTGCCAAGCGCAGTGATAAGTCCTCACATTGTCCGCTCCCTCAACCGGAACTGACTCCCCGTCAGTGCAGCTCCACACTGCTTCCTCACCGGCCTGCCGCACAGGGGTGAGAGCAACCCCCGGAAAACCCCCACCAAACGCACCACACAGGGCATGCTCCAGTGGGCCAGCAACAGCAAACGGCTTCAGTGACTCACCTCATCGCATCTGAGCAATGTCCATTCTCAAGCTCTTACGGTAGACTCCATTTTTATTCATACCCTTGATAAAGATTAACAAAATAGATTGTATAAAATAAACTATATAAGTAATGAGAATTATTTTATGCTTACAAAATTAAGAAAATTATATTCTTTAATAATAATGCATAGGCACGAACCACAATCGAACATTTCACAAGTTATAATTTTTTTCCCCCGAAAAATCAAGAATCACAAATATTCATACCCCTGTTATCAGTACTTTGTGGTTCCTCCCTTGGCCATTATAACAGCAAGTAGTCGCCTTCTGTAGTGTCGTATGAGGTTATGGAACTTCTTGGGGGGGATCCTCAACCATTCCTCCATGCAAAATTGTTCTAGTTCCTTCAGTTCCATCTTGGGTTGATGTTTGTGGACTGTTTTTTTAACTTAAAACCACAAATGTTCAACAGGATTCAGATCTGGAGACTGAGATGGCCACGTCAGGACATTGATCTTTTGCTCTGTCAACCATTTCTTAGTTGCTTTGGATGTATGTTTGGGATCGTTGTCTTGTTGGAAGGTCCATCTGCAGCCAAGGTGTAGCTTCCTGGTAGGGGGAACAAGGGTTTTGGACAAAATGTCTTGGTACATGCTGGAGTTCATGGTTCCATCTATTTTAATAAGGGCCCCAGGGCCTGTGGAATGCGAAACAACCCCAAAGCATTAAAGTTTCACCACCATGTTTCACCGTAGGCATGAGGTGCTTTTCAACATTACTTGCCTTCTTTGGATGCTAAACATAATGCTGATGTGCATGTACAAAAAGCCACAAGACACAGGTCCAATTGTAGTTCAGACGTCGTTTGGCGAATTCAAGACGCCTTTTTCTGTGAATTGTCTTCAAAAGAGGCTTCCCTCTTGCAACTCTGCCATAAGGCCATTGTCATGTAGGCATTGTCGAATGGTAGCTTTAGACACCTTGTAACCCCAAGATGCCAGGTTGTTTTGGAGATCTTGAACTGTGCCCCTTGGGCTTCTTTTTGCCTCTCAAACCATCCGTCTCACTACACGTGGGGGCAAGATAGACTTGCGTCCTCTACCTGGCAGGTTAGCCACTGTTCCAGTGGCCTTAAACTTCCTAATAATTGACACAACAGTGGAAAGTGGTATCTTTAACTTTTTCATTAGTTAACTTAACTTTTTATTTTTTGTAGCCATCTCCTGATCTGTACAGGTCAATAACCTTTTGTCTGATGCTTTCAGGGAGTTCTTTGCCTTTCACCATGATGATTGCTGACCACAGCATTTCAAACATGTGTTCCCTCCTTTTTATACCCCAGGGAAACAGGAAACCATTGTAGGCCACTATATAGTTCCATAACCTTACAATGAACTTCAAATAAGTTGTATATTTATGAAGATTTATTTTTGTTGGATTAAATTAAAAAGAATAGTTAGGGGTGTGTATCATTTTTATCTAGATGTTTTCTGGAAATATTATTAACAAAACAAAATATGTTTTTCTGAACAATTGTATTAGTATTGTAGCTTTGGAATTTTCAGAATTTTTTGAGCATAAAATATACCTCATTACTTACATAGTTTCTTTTATACTATCTCTTTTGTTCATCTTTATCAAGGGTATGACTACAAACTGAATCTACTGTAATTGGGAAATACTTCTGAATGAAAATGTGAAGTTGCCATTGAAATAATAATGATTGGGAAAAACAACAAAAAACATTTTGCACACTTTTTTGCCCCCAACATGAACACACTCTTTTAAAGATGAGGCACACTGTTTTAAAGATGAAAACATCTTGCAGTATATAAGAAAGCACCTTCATCATGTTTACGGTGGGTCCAATTTGGAATGAATGGCAGAGATGGCGACTCCCCCCCTCTCTTTCTCCCTTCCTCTCTTTCTCCCTTCCTCTCTCTCTCTCTCTCTCTCTCTCTCTCTCTCTCTCTCTCTCTCTCTCTCTCTCTCTCTCTCTCTCTCTCTCTCTCTCTCTCTCTCTCTCTCTCTCTCTCTCTCTCTCTCTCTCTCTCTCTCTCTCTCTCGTGTTGGATGGACCTTGATCTTAAAGCCATGCACGTTGCAGAGTGAGGAAAGGTTTTTGTTTTGTTTTGTTCTGTTTGTTCACGGTCAATTTCCCCTTCGAAAGATCCTGGGCCAGTGGACAATCTCTGCTAATACGCTGTATCAGTCTTTCTTCTTTCTCCTTCCTTCAAGGAATATGACACTCTCATATGATGATATGACCATACCCAATAGCTCAGGATTTAGCTTACAGCAAGTATTTTATATTTTTGTCCAGTATGAGGGAAAAACTAAAATATGTATCTTTTTAAAGCTTTTTAAATACATAGAGACTTTTATATTATTTATATTTATATACAGTATATATATATATATATATATTTACATTAGTCCCCAAAGGGAAATTAGGTTGTCATCCTAAGCAGCATAAAACACAACAATTATAAAATAACTAAGAAGTACACCCAGAGACAGTAGACAAAAACACCATATATACAGACAGACCTATTAAAGTTGCAGCACAGCACAAGGCTCATTTTCATTCCAATATGGCTGCCAGTGTGAATAAGGATTAATTACCCTACCTGGGTACATACCTGTATCTGCACCTTTCCTCAATTTGTACCTCTTTCACTGGGAAAATGTACAGAACCGTGTCATGAAGGGACTTATGTGTTCCTTTGAAGGTACAATGAACACATTTGTACCCCGAGGAACAAAAGTGTACCCTAAGGTATACCAAAGGAGTCCAAAAGGTATCAATATAATGCTTACCTAGAATCATTCAAAATCCGTACAATGTGGCTGTGGGGGAGCTGACTGCCTAAATCTTTCCATAGAGCACTTGAGTATAATAAAACATCTGCTAAAAGTATTGATCTGCTGCTTTAGTACACCATGCTGTGGGGTGCAATCTTTTTTACACAATGGTCCTTTTACAGTTTACAGTTCTGACCTACTATCAATTGTAACCTGGAGTGCCATTCCAGTAGTGGAGACTGACTCATTTTGTTGCTCTGTTGTGTTGTCAAAGATGAGAAAACTACTGCTCTTAAAAAGGCAATTGGTGCATAAAAGCCATAGACACTAAACTAAGAACTGGTATTGGTTTTGCACTCAAAAGGCAATTCTTAATTGTGTATTCTTTATTAGTTAAGACACTTCAACAGGAGCAAAACGGACGTTTCGGCATATTAATTGACGATAGCTTGGATGCCAAACTGTCTGTTTTGCTCCCGTTGAAGTGTACATCTGCACTTCAAGTAATGTACTAATGTAATAACGACAAGCCTGTCTGACTTCTGTTATCACAACTTTTTTAATTAGCCATACCGATGTAATATTGGTAGCAGTGAGCTAAAGTGGCCTTGTCACCAGAAGGCCTCGTCATACAAGGTTGCACTCTTGGGCAAGGCATTTAGCCTGAAGTACAAGGGCAAAGTGTCCAGCTATATAACTCTGTGGCGTCCCAGGCGGTCCTCAGCAACATGGGAAAACAAATTTAGTTTGTACTTCCACATCTTCTAGATATTGTGTCTGGTGTCCGTCTTACATATAATTGTGAATAGTGTTATAATAGTGATTATTAAATATTTATATTGTATTAATTGGCTACATGCGTTGTATAGATCCATAGATAATGACATCATGTTTTAGACATGCTTTCATGCACTAGTATGTTAAATAGCCACTGCCTTTAATTTTAAGAGACCTTGAGGTGAAATGTTTGGAAGTCCCAATGCTGCTGTGAGAAAGGAACACATTTAATAATAAAAAATCACCACTGCTCCATGCAGCTCCTTTACATTCTGGCTGTTTCTGTCTGTAAAGTTTTTTGTTTCTTCTTCAGTAAAGACAGAAAACCCACATAAACACAACACGAGGGCTCGCGGGTGTGAGAGAGGCAAAACTCTCACTCTGGTTAGCATCTTTTACGGCAAAACCCGAGGGTGGCCAAGATAGATTGAGCGGCGGTGTTTATCTAGACCACCTCTGGCCCTGTACACTAAAAATAAAACTACCTCAAAACAGCATGGAGATTTCCCGTTCAGTGGAAAGCTGTATATTTCCATGGAGCAATATGGAGAAGTTGTGGGCATGGAATTGAACTGAACTCTGTTGGCTCAGTTATTCTGTAGCTTGTTACTCATTTTTTGTAAGTAGAGTTGTGAATGGGGACTATGACTACGCAGTGCATGATAGGCGATGGTGATCTTACCGTTTGCGACCCCAGAGCAGTAAAATGGGCAAGTTGGCAGAGACATGGCAGGTGTGAGGTGCAGGTGCTCCTGTGCAGATTCAGACTTTCATGTGCAGCTGCAGCTCTGTGTAAAATATATGCAGATCTGCTATAAGTTGTGTCCATAGCATCCTGCAGACTGACAGGTTTGCACAAATCTGCCCTGGAGTTTGTCAGTGATGTAATTCGCCCACCTTGGGGTTGAATATGGTTTTTTTTGCGTTAAGATATTTCTCCAGTGTCCTGTAGAAGTTTATATCTGAGCCACTCTGACCCGAGATAGTATATATATGATGCCTTGCAGACATTGTTACCAATACTACTATGAACTGAGGAATATGTATGGTGGCCTAGTGTCACCAATATCTGAGCTGCCCTGAAGTGAGATACCTCAAAAGAGTTCTCAGAATATTGTTATGTATGTACTCTAGCCTGAGATATGTATGATGGCCCGCAGATCCAGACCTGTGTGGCTCTACTCCTGGTTATTCTGTGTCCTGTTGATATAAAAAGCTGCACCCACAGACATCTATGATGTCTTACCTTGGATATGTCATTGTGGCCTGAGCTTATCTAACTACACTACCGGTCAAAAGTTTTAGAACACCCCCATTTTCCAGTTGTTACTGAAATTTAAGCAGTTCATGTCCAGTGAATAACCTGAAATGGTACAAAGGTAAGCGGTAAACTGCCAGAGGTTAAAAAAAAAAGTTTAGGTTACCAAAAACTGAAAAATAATGTACATTTTTGGGCAGTGAGTAGTTTCCTACACCATCAAAAGGCACTTGGAAACTGGAGGAAACTCAGAGGTCTGGCAGACCCAAAGCCACAACAAAATCAGAAGACAAGTTTCTGAGAGTCAACAGCTTGCGTGACAGGCAGCTCACAGGACAACAGCTTCAAGCACAGCTTAACACTGGTCGAAGTAGAGAAGACTGTGAGCTGCAGGTTTGACAGGTCGAGTTGCAGTAAGAAAGCCATTGCTAAGATGGCAAAATAAGAAAAAGAGGCTTGACTGGGCCATGAAGCACCGCCAGTGGACTACTGAAGACTGGAAGAAGGTCTTATCAAAATTTGAAATCGTTAAATTTTGAAAGGTTATTGTAGGCCGTCGAGTAGGTGAAAGGAAGGTTCCTCAGTGTGTGACAAACTGTCAAACATGGAGGAGGAAGCGTGATGGTCTGCGGCTCTTTTGCTGGATCCAGAGTTGGCGACTTGCACAGAGTGACTGTTAACCCACGTTACTTCATTACTTGTTCCCTGAAAAGGCCCTTTTTTTATAACTCTGAAATGTACATTATTTTTTAAGTTTTTGGTAACCTACACTTTTTTTTTTTTTACCTCTGGCAGTTTACCGCTTACCTTTGTACCATTTCAGGCTATTCACTGGACTTGAACTGCTTAAATTTCAGTAAAAACTGGAAAATGGGGGTGTTCTAAAACTTTTGACCGGTAGTGTATATGATTATGGTATTATGGTGCAAGCACAGACCTGTCTCCCCTGTCTCTGGAGCAGCCCGTGGGTGCAGTCATGGTAAGATTATTTAGATACCATACATGTACAGGGCACAAACATTATGATCTTCTACCATTTTTTTTTTTGTCTGGCATGGTGTGATCACCGTGCCAGGTGGTGAGCGGATGGAAAAGGCGCCGATGCAACACTCAAATAGGCCAACAGCTGTTTTCCTTCTCCCTTTTGGGGTAGCCGAGCAAAATAAAATGAAATACAAACTCAGAAGTCAAAACAAACATGAAGGGCAAAAAAAGGTAGGGCACAAGAACAACCGAAAAGCATTACCCATGCCCTTGGAAAAACACCCCCCGGCACGGCAGGCTGTGCTTTTATAAAAGCCATAATGGAGGCAATGGGCAACACCTGAGCTGATTACTGGTCAGCCTCAGGTGAGCATGCCTGTGTGAGAGTCTGCTGCTCTCCAAGTTCTTGTAGTGCTCCCCAGGCTGTGGGAGGGAATGGTCGTGACTAGATAGTAACCCTATTTTTCCCTATTTTGTCCAACTCCCACAAGGTTTGACCTTTACTGAAGGTTTGAACGTTACTCATATCGCCTGCATGTCATTTGCGAAAATTAAAGAAGAGGGAAAAAAAGAAAAATAGTGTTCAGTTCAGTTCAGTGCTGCCGTTTCTGGAGTTGAGAGTAACCAACTGGAACTGTCCCAAGCAGAGAGGTGTTCTTCCTGTCGTTTAAAGAAATATTAATTGCAGCAAAGTATGCAGTCCAAATTTGACCTTTTCTTCCCACAATGTTACGACAAACTTTCATAAATGCATACTGTCAAGTGCTGAACTTGAGTAAGACGCATTTAGGATTGTTTTATCTTTTTTAAAAATGTGGTTTAAAAAAAGGTTTGACCTTGTGGGAGTCCCCATAGTAACGACGGAAAGCGTCCAACCCTCGTTCCAGCTGTCTTACACTTAGGGTTAGGGTTAGAGTTACCAGCTTGTCTTTGAAACTTACCACTGTAGCGGCAATTGCGCATGCGCAGGATCTGGGAAAAAATAGGGTTACTATCTAGCCACGACCGGAGGGAACCGACAGCAGCTAAAGAAGAGTAGTAGTCCTCTCTCCTCCTGCCCCCACCCCTCCTGGGGTCACACTGTCACTGATAGATTCATCCACACTTTCATCTGCCTTTAATCAAGCCCCGTACCCCTCCACTGCTACTTCTTCCTGAAGACGCAGCGCAGTGGGGGTTGCGCCCCTCATTCCCGTGTTATGATGACACAGTAATAGAGGGACTGAAGTCATGTCCTGTGCACCGTGTGTGTTGACCTACGCCAGCTTAGAGTGCAGTGATTGATGGGAAATGGCTTCTCAGGGCCTAGTTTAATGGAAAGCGTGTCAGACTCCGGTGTGAAGCAGGACCTGTGACAGAGACCCTGGGCTGCTGCTTTTACAGGCCGTCAGAGTCAATCAGTGATAGACGTGGACCAGGCCCTAGGAAGCCCCCTGTTAAGTGTGTGCTGTAGGGGCACTCTGCATTACAGAATCATGTGTGCATGGGATTTATTTACACGTGCACACACACACACACACACACACACACATGCAACACACACTCAGCACAGCAGCACAGGGAAAGTGATTGCCTGCCTAGGCTGGCAGTGTAGTGTAATGGTTAGGGAACTGGGCTTGTAACTCAGAGGTTGCAGGTTCAATTCCCAGGTGGGGCACTGCTGTTGTACCTTTGAGGAAGGTACTTAACCTGAATTGCTTCAGTAAAATATACAGCTGTATGTAAAGAAATGTAAAACTGTGAGTCGCTCTGGATAAGAGCGTCTGCTAAATGCCTAAACTGTGAATGTAAATGATTGTATGTGTGTGTGTGTATGTTTATCAGTTAATTAGTAAGTGTGATTGTGTGTGTGTGACTGTTTGTGGTTCTGTTTGTAACTGTCTCTGTGTGCATCTGCACATCTGCGTGTGTGGGGCCGTTTCTTCCAGCTTTAATAAAATCTCACAGAATTCTATTTTGAACTCCTGGGGAGGCACCCAGCAAAATGGCTGGGGGCTGATAGAATAATCTTATTACACATCATTTCTGGTATGTTGGGAAGATTCAGTTTTTTCTCAAAATTCATCTGTTTTCATCTGTCATTGGACCAAATGTTTTATATATTAAAATGGTGTCCTTGAAAATGTCATATCACTGGGAAGAATAGGACGTGTCTGCTTTCAACCACCTGGACTGTACTGTGCTTCATTGAATTTGTTAATTGCACTCACACACAGGAGTCTTAATGTGCATCAGTGTAAACACATGTGATCGCCAGTCGTTGCTACTTGCTTGTCAGAATTTCTGTACGGAAAAATTGCAGGAAATTAATTATGTGGGTTCACTTTAATATAATATCTTCAATTTTACTTGCAATTAGGAAATGGGCAATACCCTATTATATTGAACTACCACTGGACTCTGTTCGTTCTGCTTTAGGGCCTTGGAAAGTATTGATCCGGTGGCTCACAAATAACAGATTAGGGAGGTAGTGTCTGAGTAAGAAAAAAAATCTTAAAAGGGTGCGAGAAGCACGGTAATCCTATAATTCAATTACAACAAAGATTTTTTTCAGGAGTTGTATTTAATTGTATAAAATTTTTTTGTGGTTGATCAGCAACGGTTAAACAATTTCTCCTTGGTTACGTCTGGTCCACCGATGCTAGCGCAGATTTTGCACATTCGTGGTTCTAGAGTGGTTGGCAGGAAACAGTGCCCACCACTGAGTCAGAGTGACCTCACCCATCCCATCACAGTGCCCACTGTAGGTCAGGGGTTCTCACGGCACCAGGGTAAATAATGCCTGTTGGGTAATGCTGCTCATTGGTCTGTTGGAACACAGTGTTAAGTGACTGGACACGGTGCCCCTGCAGGCCAGGAAGTACTACTGTAACAGGTTAAGTGCAGCAGAAGGATAGTGGAGCTCATTGCTGGTGGTGTTTGATTCATTAAGTCCATATAATGAGTGGATTGAGTCATTATTAACTCAACGTAAAGGGAGTGCAGCGTATTCCTACTCTGAACATATTCGTGGGCACTACCAGCCTGACCCATGGATCATAGACTTTTACAGCATTTTAACATTTGAACACCTTTAGTGCCCTGATGGATACCATTGTAAGATTGTCACCATTTTTATAACATCAGACTTTGAAAAGTTTGTATTTTTTAACTTCAGCTACGAGAGCAGAAAATAATGCCATTCAGGAATGAGAATTTATCGCTTTCATCAACAAGGGAGCCGCTAACCAGTCACAACTAGCTTGCTAGTTAAGAAGTGCTGAGGGCAGAACTGGAGGTCAGAACACTCCATCCACAAATAATCCACAAACGAGTTCTTCCTTTGGGATACATAAATCCTTAAATGTGTCTTTTGACGCCCAAGTGCTCTGTTCCCTGCAGTCGATCCGGGAGGTGACGGGATATGTGCTGGTGGCCCTGAATCAGTTTGACTACCTGCCCCTGGAGAACCTGCGCATCATCAGGGGGACCAAGCTGTACGAGGAGCGCTACTCTCTGGCCGTCTTCCTCAACTACCGCCGCGACGGCAACTTCGGCCTGCGCCAGCTGGGCCTCAGAAACCTCACCGGTAAGCCTGGCTGTTACCTTGGGGCCACTGCGGCTGTCTGTCTGTCTGCCAGTCCCCAGTTTGTTTGTGTGTTTGTTGATCTGTCTCCGCAATATCGTACATCAATAAGGAACAAAACCATCGTTTTTAATCAAAGTGAAATACACACTGTACACGTGAGCACTACTATTCCATTCTAACATTTCTGGGAACTTCTAGGGAACATCCCAAAACTACCCACATACCCACAGAACTAGAGGTCATCAACAATTACCCAAAAGAGTATTCTTACTACTATAACACTCTCCTAGTGTATCTGCTGATGTCTCTCTTCCTGAGTCTCACAGTTAGGTAAACTGCAAATGTTAAAGAACAGGCTAAGGAGATGCCTAATACTGGCACCTAGAAATATAGAGAACTGATCCATGTGTAGCATACCATTTGCGATCATCAGGTTAGGGGTTTGATTCCCAAGAGATCTTTTTTCACCCACAGTATGAGTCTGGCTGCTTTACACACAGCTTTATGAAGTGATTTGTTTTACCATTCTGGAACTTGCAGGACATTATAAAGCATGTGACTCACTGTATAAATGCAGGCACTTTCTAGACAAATGATAGTAATTAGAGATGTAATAATTTAAGATGCTTTTTAGAAAGGAATACAGGGTAGAGTCAGTTTCCGTTGGGCTGTGGTCGCAAAATATGAGCTACTTGAGCTGTTCTGAAACTTTCAGTGGATTTTTTTTATGACATTTGGGATTAATAAAAGACAGTGTTCTATCTCCCCTGTATCTACTGGTACAGTGCAATCAAATGAATAGAGTCATTAATAGAATTTGCGAAATTAGGAAAATAAATTCGCTTACCATTTTAAACCATAGGAGCTTTATGTATTTTGGTAGATTCGTCCATACTCTCATTCTGTGTTCAAAATGTTGCAGTGTCATTAATCACAAATGCTGAGAGGGGAATATATATTGATTTTAATTCAATTCGAAATGTTAATGCATACACGTAAACTACAGTTACCTCTGGTGGCCTCTGCAAATACAACCTTTGTGTGCCCCCGAAAAAGGCAGATATGGCACCAGTGGCGCTAACTGAAATAGGACTTGCCTACTTGCCACTCACCGGTTGGGATCCGAGACGGGCAAAACAACCGCTTTTGCCTTTTGGCCCAGCGCGGTCCGGCATTGCCTGGCACAATTCGACACTGGGACAGCCACAACTCAGGTGTGATCCAGGGCTGGACCTGGACATGTGCTTATCTTTCATCTGCTTTATACTTTCAGTCAGGAGAGCTGATGTTGAACCTTCATCGAGCATCAACCAGCTGTTTTCACTCAGTGACACAAAATGCAATGAGTTATAAATGGCACAAGAACTGGAACGAATGTTAGAAATAAGAGGCTAATTTAGCCATTCATTTAGACTTGGTCATTTATGGAGGACAGTGCTGGGTTTGTGGAACTTTGGGTTGTAGGTTTTGTTGAAAGGTTAACTTTTTTACCTCTTTTAAATGTTGCTGTTAATTCCATCTGTGCAGGAGGCACTGGAACTGGCAGGGCCTGTGTAAGATTGAGAATGAGCATTTGCGTGTTTGTCTTGGAGTTTTCTTAGCCATGGGGGAAGCAGGAAGAAAGCAGGAAGAGATGCACCAAACTGTCAATATTTAAATTAAATGAAAACAATAAATAAAAAGTACAGCCCAACTGATGCACAAACAGCCCCCTGTTGGGTTCTAGCCTACAAAGCCCTTAATACTCCACCAAAAAAATAAAGGTTTGTTTGGCAGATTATATGAAATGGAAATACATAAATGAAGCTGTGCAGATAATCAGCCGGAGCGGATTTGTCATGAGTTAGCAAAGTGCTGATGAAGTCTTTAAAGTGAAACATGTCTGGAGAAGGAAACAGTGTGTTCAGAAGGGAAACAGGCAACACACACACACACAGAGACACATATATTCAGATTCAGATTTATTTTATTGTCATTGCACAGAGTACAACGAAATTGAGTGGCAATCCTGACGGTACATTTACCAATAACAAAGACAAAAACACAACAGAACAGCAGGAACAAATTAAGGTTCTAAATATAAAATTAAATAAATAAATAAAATTAAATGTGAACATTAAATGTGAACAAAAAGTTAAAAGTTAAAAGTTACATTATTTTGATGAGATATTGCACTTCCAGATATTGCACATTTCCGAATTGCAGTGGCTCACTATGGCAGTAGTGTACTGCCATACAGTGCTCGCACACTCAGACACACACACACACCTACACACGTGCACATGCATACTGGGACACACATAAACACACACAGACACACACACACACACATACAGGCAGAAACACAAAAACACATTCACGTATGCACACAGTTGTACTGTGCATACATACATATATGCATGCAGAAACACAAATATGTATGCACTTTTGATTTCTAAGCATAGTATGAAAAATGGACAACAGCAGAACATGTCAGTAGTCGCCTTATCATCAGTCTGAGACAGATTAGCAAACTGTGGTGCGCGGACCCCCCGGGGTGTGTCAGCTAACCGCAGGTGGTGCGTGAAAAGAAATCGATATCGGTGGACATGTTTAATTTAATATTGTAACAAATTTGTAACAAAAACAGAAAATTTAATTGACAATATTTTCACTTAAAATACATTTAGCCGGGTCTTTACCACACATGTCGGGCAAGTAGCACGTCAAACAGCACATAGATGCCTCTCCTGTGTCTACCCTGGTTCACGTTTTACTTGTGCTCTTCTTGAGTTTTCCAGTGGGCTACATTTGTTTCACAATTGTATTTTATTTTAGTCTTGATTGAGACATCATTTACTTACATAAATACAAAAAAAATGTTGTTGTTGATATTGGTTATTATATGAATATATTATCACACAATTACTTAAATATACTGTTACCAAAAGCCATAGCAATGACACTCCAAGCAGGTTTTTTTAATTGTCCTTCTAAAACTGTTCTGTGGCTGGGTCAGCTCCTTATTATTAAATTTCTCTACAATGAACTTTATCTCGTCCATCCCACTAATGTTTATATCTCCTGCATGGTGGTAGTTATGCACAGTCGATTCCCCCCTCCCTCTCCCCTTGTTTACGTTGGCTTGCTAGCTAGCTGATGGCCTAGTCTGACTGACTGGACACATTTGTTAATATTAGCTAGCTACTTAATTGATATAAATCGCATGGAGCTAATCAAGCTAGTGTCAATTATGGTTATTATTAGTTTGCACATCTTTGAGATTCAAACATCAAGTCTTATTAAGGTTTGACCAGATGATTCTCAACCTGGCATTAAACTTATTTTGTCTGGTGCTAAATACTTATTTCAGGAGGAGGTTTGTCTTTAACAAGCTGCCAACTGTCAAAGCGACATCTAGATGTGTTTGTTGACTTTGTGATTGAATCTGTGCATTCACTTCTGCATCATTTCCCCAGCATTTCTGTTACATATTTTCAAAATACAATACAAAAATTCTAAGACAATTTTTCATAGTGTATTTTTGCGTATTAAAATATCTGCGGTTGGTAGTTTCTCCACAAGTGCAGGAGGGAACTAGGGATGCACGCCCAGTAATGTAATGCAATATAAATCAACCCCCCATGCATACCCAGCATTTTAAATCCAATTAATTTCCGTAAACACTTAATTTTGCAGGGTGAAATATAGACCAGATGCGCAATGCAGCTCTTCAGTTTGCTGGAGCCGCTCCAGCAACACACACGTGACCCGCCGCGTTCGTTACCGGTGTAGGGTAAAAGGTCTTCAATGAATCCCAACTTTTCTGACCTTTGTGCTGGAATGCAGGCCCACCTATTGCATTAGGTAAGCAGCACATTATGATTTTTAAGTTTGACATGATTACATGCTAAGAAAAAACGAAAGATTGTCTAAGGAAGGTAATGGGGTGCTCAGTCAGACTGTGCCCCAAGACTTGCTTGCCAGAAAGCAGCTATGTCTGATGTAGAGTAAGCGTATCCTCTGTCTGTCTCACACTCCCTCACAGTCCAAACAGTGTGAATAAAACATGAAGCTAGAGGACAAAAATGTGAATCTCTTCATAAATATAGATATGAGATACAAAGCAAACACGCGCCCTCTCGAACAGGCAAACACGTGCAGGCTTTCTGAAAGGGAGCCTGCGGCGTCAGGAGTCAGCAGACGAGCGCCCTGTTTACTCAACGGAGGAGAGGGCATTCTGGGAGGTCGGAAGCGACCGGTTGAGGGTGGGTTGAACCAGGGGAAAGATACATCTGGCCCTTGCCGAAAAAGCAGCAGCAGTATCTCCAGTGTTGCTTACTGTTTGACGGGAGTTTTTCTGTCATCCTCAAGCTCAGCGGCTACCTGTCTCTGTGGCGCGTGTTCTCCTCGTCCTCAGTTCGTATCCAAGTGCGCACGCTCATTACTGATGCCGTCCATTACCTGTAATTACTACTCACTCTTACCCGGTGTGAATTCACGTCGCTGCTAATACACATTCAGCACAAGTTATTTCATCAGAAATACTAACAGGGACCATTTATAGAGGGTGAAAGGTGTAATCAATTGTACAGGGAAGTGTTCTGGGCCATAGGCAATTACCAACAAAAAAAAGGAGGGAAATAAATAGTGCCACCAACAAATCACTCTGTAGATTGACTATCTAATGGAAAGAAAGCATAGAGTACTATATACAGGGCTCATACGCGTTGCATGAGCTGGGCACAAAAAACGACAGTCTGAAGAAGCCTGTCCTTACTGTTATGAGCATAGGCAGCTGTGAATATCCAAAGATCGCGCAGTAGTCAGCCCTCTCTCTATCCCAGGAATCTTAAATCAGGCATTCAAGGTCTTCTCCCCTCTATCCGCTCTGTGGATACGGAGGTCTTTTGAGTTGGCCCTAGTGATCCATCGGTCGATCGATCTCTGCGTTCTCCGCAAGCCCACCCACTCTCAGCCACGCAATAAAAAATGCAGGCAGGAAGTGGCATTTTAATACAGCCACATCAGCGATTATGGACTTTATTACCATACAGAGCCCTGTTGGGGGGGGGTTGGGAGATTGGTCAAATCTGCTGTTTGTCTAAACTGCTGTTAAAAGGATGTGTTTAAACAGCTTCTCCACTGGAGGGTGTCTCGCTGTGTTTTTTGATGCATGCAGCTGGTGTGGGAGCTCATGCCAAAGTATGCAGTGGTCAGGAGGATCAGATGAAGCCAGGCCAGGGGTACGGTCTTAAAATAAATGGGATGCAGTTTGGCAAGGCTCCCACTCTGATGGAGATACCTGTTGAACTGAATTAATGCCAGGCTTTATTAAGAATGGAATGTAAATCTATAGTCTGGTTATTTTATTCATACCTCCTGACTTCCTGTATAATCATGCGTTATTAATTACAGTGTGTTTTGTGCGCTGTAATCATAGCTCTTTCTCCTGCTCTCTCTCCATTCGCAAAAATGTGGTGTATTAAAACGCAGCGTGTGTCCTGGAAGGGAACTGATAGATTTTCCCCTAATGAGTGTATTTATTTTTGGTGCGAGTTGAGAGTCAGAGAGCTGTTATGCTGGGAATAGAGCCACTGTATCAGACTATGTCATCCTCTCATTTCTGGTATGCACTTTGCAGTTGCACTGTATGCATTTTATACCTGTGCTCTTATTTGTATTTCTAGGCGGTTCTGTGAGTGACTGGGGGGAGGGCAAGCTGGGGTCAGTGTCTGGCTGCCAGACTCAATAACTCCCAGTCACTCAAGAGCATTGTTGCTGTTCCCAGGTCAGGCATCTTGGCGCATTTACAGTCTGAGTCGGTCAGCGTCGGCTGGGGAAGGTGTTCTTGAGAGCTTGAGATGTGTCATATGTATTTTACATGCCTGTGTCTCTCCACTGATTGGCTGCGAATGTGTGGCGTGACTTCTCTAAAGTGTGCAGTCTGAGAAAATGTTTTATGATCATTCGCAATGCACCCCCTCAGGAGCTACATGCGTTTACATTTTGTATTGCTCGTGGCCTCATCGCTTGTGTCCAGTACAATATTAATTCATGAAGCACGCAAGCAAGCTCTCCGCAAAGCAGAGGATCATGGGAGGAGACTGTACACACTGCCGCCAGAGCGTGCTGCTCATCTCCGGGATGGCAACAGCAGAGAACCCCCGGGACTCCTTCACAGACAGCAGTTTTGGAACCCCTGCTCTTGAGGGACCCCAAGGAAAACCATTGAATGGTGTTTCATAGAGCGCTGTGAGAAGTGGTGAAGTAGGGTGTGTAGACACACAAATGTTTGGGTGGGGCACACACACACACACACACACACACACACACACACACACACGTACATCAAACAAACATATGAGGGAGGTCTGTAATGTCAGTGCTGATGTCGCGTTTTTATTTTAGCACTTCAGAGATGTGTAAAATTATCAATAAGATCCAATCTATACAATACAAGCCTAAAGGGCAGTATGTATCAAAGGCCTGACCGATGGTGAGACAGAGGGACTAGGTGGGTTCATACTGTAGCAGAACTTCCCCTTAGTGAAATGCATCTTGACTCCAGCATCACTGCATTGGTCTGTGGTAGAACCTCTGAGGTCACAATTTAAAATTTGAATGACTGTTTTCTGGAAAGGCAATTGGAAGGATTTTTAATCTATGCATTTTAATCTATGAATCTGTGAATTGATGAGTGAACGAATCCAAGTTCCATTCCAAGAGACTGGAGGAAATACATTTTCTGAGATGGCGGATGAGACTTTATGATAACATTTCTGAGACCGAGCACACAAGGGGACATGGAACTCCACTCAGGCATAGCTTAACAATAACATTATTTTAAATCTCTTTTTGTGGAAGTTAATATTCTCCTGGGAACGGGGCAGGGACTTGATCAATTTGCCTGCCACCACATTGCTTTTCTGAGTGTTTCTAATAGGCAGGAGACTAATGTACATGTGGCATGCATGCAGCACATTTCACAACAAGGCATTTAGTATTTTGTTACACTCTTCGGCCGTCAGCATTAGCAGCGTCGTCTCCATTTGTCGAGACTGCAGTCTGAGCGACTACATGCGGAGTGGAAACATGGCTGCCTGCGTGGTTCGGCCAGAGGCTCCCCATTTATCTCAAGGCACCCTAAAGGCAATACCCAGTGGCCGAGGCCCCCCCATCTGAATACAATAACGTTACAATAATAATGTTTTGACACCTTTATGAAGTGCCCACTAGAGGCTGCTATGCAGTGGCTATTTAATGCACTGGTGGGTTGGAAGCATTTCTAAATCAGGGTGTCATCGTATCATGAATCTATATAAGACGTAGCCATTTTGAACAGTATAAATACCATGTGATTGAAATGATCACAATATAACAAAGGATGTGTAAACCAGATAGGGCTTATTTTATCTGAAAGTTGAAGACGTGTAATTTATGAAACATAAAAATAGAAATATAGAAATAGAAAGAAAATATTATTAGAAAGGGAAAAAAAAAATTCAGCTTTTGCTGAGGACCGCCCTAGGACTCGCCAAGGAGTTAGGGGAACTTGAATGTTTGATTCCCAGGTCAGCCATGGTACCAGGAGTATGGTATGTAATCCAGATTCCCCCTCCCCTTCAACCAGACAGTAAACTGTCTCTCCCACCTGCCCTTCTGTGCCCACCACACTCAAAAAAACAACACAAAAAAAACGGATAATTTGTCTTAATTACAGCCCGTCTCATCCAGAACACTGAGGTTACAGTGCCATTCTGTCTGACATTTCAAAGTGCGGACACAGTCCTTCGGATGAATAGATATTTTCACGCTTCGATGTCTGTTCTCCACACTACTACAGTGCGCCCCCCCCCCTCCGGAAACCTGCAGCCTCGGTGCATTCCAATCGTAATTACCTCCTGCTGGCCTTGCTTAATGATAACAGCCGCAATAACAATCACATAACGCAGATGAGCCCGTTTAACACATTTTCATTCCTTTTTTTTCTTCCATCTATTCTTGTTTGGTGAAGTCTTTTTTTCTTATTTCTTTCCCATGTTTGGTGTTACTGCCCATTTGGAAGCACACGCAAACTGCTCAAACTGCCCAAATGCAAAGAATCGAATCTCACTCGCCATCTGCCCGATACAATCCCGTTATCTACATAGAGCTCCCGACACAGCGAACGTTTGGTCTGGACCTTCCGTTTTTCAAACCATCTGCTGTCCCTCTACCAAAACCAGACATGCATTTACCAACAGGGGCACTATTATCCACAGACACACGTCCATCCACAGACACCCAAATCTTGCAGGGACATTAAAAAATGCTTATAATGACGTACAGCAGTCAGCTACAATGTAGTTGAGTACTTAGTTTTTTTAGGGTGTTGATTCTCATACTTATACAGTTCTGGCCAATGTTATTGGCACCCTTGCATTTTATGTACATAATGTACAATATCTTTTGAAACAATTGGAAATTCAATCAACTTTTGGCAATCACACCATTTCGATTTCGATTTTTACCATTATAGAACAAAAAAAGTTTAAACTTTTAGATCTTTTATGATTTTCACTTAAGAAACAGTAATAATGGCCTTGACTACATTATTGGCACCCTTCTCTAATACTTAGTTGCACAGCCTTTGGCAATGACGACTGCTTCCAAACATTTCTTGTAACCATCAATAAGCTTCCTGCACCTTGCTTTTGGCAGTTTCTCCCACTCTTCAATTGCCACCCACTCCAGTTCTTATTTGAAGGATTCCTTTGAACAACTGCAGATTTCAGGTCTCGCCTCAGGTTCTCAATAGGATTGAGATCAGGACTCATCGCTGGCCACTACAGAACAGTCCCAACGTTTTCTCTTGAACCATTCCTGGGTGCTTTTAGATATGTGTTTTGAGTCATTGTCCTGCTGGAGGACCCATGACCTTCGACTGACACCGTTTTCTGACACTGTGTAGCACATTTCGCCCCAAAATGGCTTGGTAATCCTCTGATTGCATGATGCCCTTAATACGTTCAAGGCGTCCAGTACCAGAGGCGGCGAGGCAGCCGCACAGCATTATGGAACCTCCACCATATTTCACTGTATGTAGGGTGTTCTTTTCTTTAAAAGCTTAATTTCGTTGTCTGTAAATAAAGCGATGATCTGCATTGCCAAAGAGCTTTAATTTGATTTCATTGGTCCACAGAACTTTTTCCCAGAAGGATTTAAGCTGGGATTTAAGTGGGTCTTGGCAAAGATTAATCGGACCTTCTTGTTTTTCTCTTTCAGCAGTGGGATCTTATTTTGCCGTAAAGCCCTTCTTGGTTTAGTGTCCAGCATTTGGTATGGGCTGAAACCACTCATGTTTGGTGATAATAGTTTTTCTGACATCCTCAGACAGCTCTTTTCTCTTCACCATTGTCACAGAGGAACAGGGTAGCAGAATGGACTGTTTTCTCACTTTAAAATGGATCATTTATACCATGTGGGTACCTGCAACCTGTCACATTACACTGCAAACGAGAATCAATTTTTTCCAACCAAATTGATTTAAATTGTTCTAAAGGGTGCCAATAATTCAGTCATGGCCCATGGTCACTTTTCAATTTGGAAGCCATGACTATACAAGTCAGCGCCCCCTGCTGCCAAAACTGGAGAGGAGTGGGGGGCCTTGGAGATGGCCATTGCATAAGGAGGTACTAGATGTGGAAAATGGCTTTAACATCAACTGAAGCACAGCAGCCCTGGGCTTCAGTGCTCCAAGAATCAATTTATCTAATGCTATCTAATTCTATCTATGAATATATATATATATAGTTGAGCACATTGAATTGTGTTCACAATCAGAGAAAGTCAATATGAAAAGACCTTAATTGTACTGGACAATGTATACACTTATAAAGCTTGCCCATGTTCCTCCTCATTACCTTTGCCATTGAAAGCAGATGTGCTGTGCATTTGTAAGGGCTTTGTTTGTGCACAAAGCCCAGGTCCATAGCCCTATTTGGAGAGAATCAGAGAAAGAGGGATGGTTTAGGATTCTGAGGAGCTTTACTTTGGTAGTGGACATTGATCTGTCTGTTTAGGTTTGTACTGACGGCGAGAGCAATTGCTCAAATTGCTGGACAGATACACTGGCAGATACAATTATTGGCTTTAAGCTGTATCATGTGGAGAGAGAGAAGTGTTGAGAGAAAGAACTGCGTAAATCAGTTGGACACACTGTTGAGCGTGGCTTTGTAAGCCCTTCAAAAATTATACATCGCTATCTCGCGATTCGTGAACTCTGTGTTATCCTCCTTTATAAAGTGGTCACAAACAACTGCAGCGATTCCTGACGCTCACTAACATGACACATGTAATGTGTAAAAATGGCACTGTCTGTAAATTACAATGCATACTCAATAATACATTTCTATATCGACTGCCACATGGCAAAATCAGATCACACCCTGATGAAGATTCAAAGAAGCTGAACTGCATAAGTGATCTGTCATTACGATTTCATTCACTTTGCATGCTGGATATACCATTACAATAAAGGCATTTTAAAATAGAAGAATGCCTTGGAATTGCTCTCTTTTTTACCATTATAAATACCTTTCTGGGTCTTTTTACCCCTTTAATACCCCGGTCCAATTCATCCAGCCCCACTTAATTCACCATGATGCCTCCCATATCCATGCAGGTAACACTGAGAACAGTATATGCACTCCTACAATACACTGTCCTGCAATACCAATGTATGTTTTTCACACAATAGTCCGTACAATATATACAGGAGAATTACATTACAGGCATTTGGCAGACGCTCTTATCCAGAGCGACGTACAACAAAGTGTTAACCGTAGTCAAGAACAGTTTAGCTGAAAGCCACCCTAGTGGGAAGTACAGTTCCTGGGTGCTAGGAGCAACCACATAGTTAAATACATTACATTACAGGCATTTGGCAGACGCTCTTATCCAGAGCGACGATTAGAGATGATTGGAGAGGTCGTGTACCATTGATGACAGCTAGTAACCTAGTACACTTTTCCCCATTTATTTTTGTCATTTAATTTCATTATTTATATTTATGATATTTGATTGATGCCTGTTATCCACACAGTCACGCAGCGCTGTCCAGGAGAGGTAGTGTTTATTGGACACTAGTATTTTCACTGGCTATAGGTAGTAACCTGGAGGTGGTTACCCGGCGAGTCACTAGGGGGCACTAATGAAGTTTACCTTGGCTGACGAAACCCACTTGTCTGGATGGGACGTGAGCACCTTTACTGACTGAGCTGCTCTAGAGCCTATAACGAAGGCCGTGCATAAATTAAATTGGTGGTGCTCGTCATTGCTACAGATTAGAGCGGGCTGGTCCTCCTGGGTCCAGTCAGTCTGTCTCTCTCTCTCTCTCTCTATCTCACCCTATCTCTCTGTCTCTCTGATTCACTGAAGCTCTTCCCTGAGTGCTCGTCAGAGTCCAAGCTCCCTCTCTGGATCAGAACGCACCATCCTGCCATCACTCAGGGAGAAAATCTTCACCATCACATATCGACCCGACCGGGCTTTGCTTAGTGTGTCATGAAAATGTTGTGAAATCTGCTCATGCGCGGGTTGAATCGAGGAGAATGAGCTGTGTGTTCTTGTAGTGGTGATGGCCATTAAATATGACTAAATATGCCCTTCTATCTGCCTCAGAGGTGAATCAAGGGTTTCCTCCAATCACGGGGCACTAGCTAATAAATTAACATGAACAATTTATTATATTTTAGGAGTAAACTACCTTAAATATTACTTAGTTTAAGTCAGTAGAGCCCACTTATTCAAATAAATAGACATGGATAATTAATTAATAATAATTACTCTAATAATTTTGCTCAAACACAATGATTATCTTATACACTCAAGTATTTTACCATTTGAGGTTGTTAGACTCAATCTGTTGCTGGGGTGGCGTCTGGTATAGAACGGCTGGCCACCTGGCTTCATGGTGTCCCTCGGTTCCACGCTGACGCTGAGGCACTCTGGTCCCTCTTGCCGGGCTTATCTTTGCCAAAGGCCTGCTAGTTTGGTTCTCTCACCGAAACCAACATCTTGACCTCAGGCTTATTTAGGGGGTTCTGTGTGGCTCAATAGGTAGAGCATGGTGCTGATAACCATTCGGTTGTGGGTTCGATTCGCATTGGGACTGCATGTACTGAAAAAATACATGCATTCACGACTAGAAGTTGCTCTGGATAAAAGCATCTGCTAAATGGCATATGTTATGGTACTCAAAATCTTGAGAGATTTGTATTGCTGCAAAGTCAAGTCCCAGCCTACTATACAAAGTGTTTTATAATGAAAGCTTCATGACAGGCCTGGCTCTGTCCAGGGCCTAACAATCTGTTCTGCTCAGGAACAGAAGAAGCTGCTACACAACCACTACACTTAACTAAACTTTGGAAAGACTGAACACAACTTGTGCTGGGACCCTATATCAGTCTGAGCAGTCAGTGCTGATTTGCTCAATGTGAACAGGAAGTCCATCCTACAACCAGAGCTGTTGTTCAGCTATGATGTCACAAAGAGGTTATGGGTCTCTTCAGTGAGGCAGGGACACGCTCCCTCTTCTTTTCAGGAGATGATACCTGGTGTCACATTCCAGAAGGACGATAAAGATCAAACGAATCCATCACTACCACACCCCTTGGCTGAGGAGGAAAAGGTGAGACAGTCTTTTCATTGGAAAGGGAAAAGTAAGATGAGAATGTTCAAACATTGTTCGACAAAGAATGTAAGGGGTGTATGCCAGGTTCGATGCTTGCCTTACTTGCCTTGCCTTACTAGCCATGAAATGACCAGAAAAATGGCTCAATAACATGAAGAGGATGCCATCAAATCAGAGAACTAAAGGAACTTGTGTAGGATTAAGCCTCTGCCGACCTGACGGATTCATGCAGTCCAATTAAACGAGCTGGGGAGAAAGGGTCTCATTCCAATTTAGAAGGAGAGAGCTAGTTGATCTGTTGACATTTTGTAATTTTCCGGAGACCAAGTACTATGTTCTTTTTTGTAAAAAGCATTTCGAGCAGGGTATGTTGCTACATCATTAAAAAAATAGAGATTGACCAGGTATAGAAGTTAGGACCATTGCAGCTATTTCTGAGCTTTTGCCTAAGATGAATTGAGCTGTCGTCTAAGCAGAATTCCAATGAACAGTATGTAGCACATACAAATGGTAGTAATATATTTGAACTTCCAGTGGCACTGTAGTACAGTGTTGCTCAGGTGATCCTGCACTATAAATTGGCAACTGGAATGCACAATATACTCATCATTTAACTGTTTATTTCAAGTCAATACTAAATTATTTTCTGTGTGGCTCAGTAGGTAGAGCACGGCGTTGGCAACTCTTAGGTTGTGGGTTCAATTCCCACTGGGACCACATATACTGAAAAATGTATGCATTCACTACTGTAAGTCGCTTTGGATAAAAGCGTCTGCTAAATGGCATATATTATTATTATTATAAATTCAGTTCCCCTGGCTCCTCCAGGTGTAGCACAGTTGTTAACTAAAAGATAACACTAAAGCCTTAAAGGGCACCTGACAATTAAATCTATCAGTATACATCCTTGATAGTAGTATGGTGCCTGTTTTTTCACTTTGTGATAAGCCAACATAAATATGCCCATTTATATTTTCTGACTTTTATAGAATGTTCATAATGTGAATGTTCGGGCATTTGTGAACATTCTATCAATAAGAGTGGGGAAAATAACATTGAATTCTCAGACAGCGAGTATGAGACAAAAAATTTCACAGTAGCGGTACCAACATCAGGGCAGTGAATGCCTTACAAGTTTGCACCATGTCTCGTCAGTCTGACACAAACTCCGAATTGGAGTCAGATATTGATGCCACTGCTGCTGCCACTCCTCCTCCATCAGATTTAGATCCCAAGCGACCAATACAGACTACAAGCTATAGTAGTGTGCCTACGAGCTAGCTGTTGTAGCTAGATAGCTAATGTGAAGTACCAATTAGCGAGCTCATTGGGTACCTAGTGTTTTGTTTTCATTTAGCACATTCCTGTGACAATTGAGAGCTGAAGAGAGGTTGATCATGCTGCTGTTAATCAGTCAGTCAGTGAGTGAGTGTAGCAAATAATCCTAGCTAGCTAGCTGCTTCACAGAGTAAGAATAATTAACTAGTTAGCTATCACAAAACAAACAAATTTGAAAATAAAAAGCAGGGTGGACTTTACAGGAATTTATTGATTTGTTTCTGTGTCAAATCACTAACATTTTATTTGACTTAAGAGTGGTCACACTTCTTGACCCATTTATAAAAACGGTTTAAAAACATCTTTCATGTTTTTCGGTGGATCCGAGCACTTTTATTATTATTTTTTTTTGCAAAGTTGTTACTAGCGTGTCAGGCGCCCTTTAAGGACTTCAGCCCTACAAGATCTTGAGACCAGAGGCTTGCCCTGGCCTGCTCTGGTGAGGTCAGTATTTTTACGGTTTCTTATGGCAATGCCATGGTTCCCCAAAGCTTCCGTAGCCCCCTGCGTGAGATTGCATCCATTAGTGTGCTGTAGCCTCCAGTGTGAGATGTGAAACCTTTGCATTCTCCATCTCACTCTGATGCACTGCAGGGAAGCCTTCAAGTAGATCTTACAGATCAGTCCCATGAGATGGCATCCCTACCATGTACCATTATTCTTTTTTATTTTTTATTTTTTTATTTACATGACAACAGACAACAATCATTTTTTTAAAGTAAAAAAATACCAAAAAACAATTAGACAAGACAATGGCAATTCAGACCTCCAAAACAGGCACATATGTATATGAAAATGAAAACATTGGTGGTTTTATAATATAAATAAACCTATAGATAAGTGAATAAAATAAAATTGTAGTTTGAAGTTTGGTCCTCCATGCAGATATCATTTAATGGTGTTATTTCAGATTTTTTCCAGTTGATTTTAAATCCTGCAATCTTTGTGTATGCATTTACTGTATTCGGCAGTGTTCTTATAGAAGATTTGGGATTTTTCACTAAGAGAAGCATGTCATCTGCATACATGGCAAGTTTATGTTCTATTTCCCCCACTGTAATACCTTGGATCTCTTTTTCTTTCCTCATTACCTCTGCTAGTGGTTCTAAAGAGGGGAAAGAGGACACACTTGGTGTGTTCCTCTTTTTAGTTTGAAACATGGTGACACAAAATCGTTTGTGACTACTGCTGCTTTTGGGTTATTGTATATACTGGATACCCATGTAATAAATGAAGGACCAAACCCCAATTTTTCCAAAGTATAGAACAAGTACTTCCACTCTACGTGGTCGAAAGCTTTTTTTGCATCAAGAGAGAGAGCTGCAACTGGTTCTTGTAAATGCTTTGCTTTGTGTATAATATGAATAAACTTTCTGGAATTATCTGAACTGTAACATTTAGAAATAAAACCCACTTGATCTGTAGATATCAGAGGATGTATTACTTTCTTTAATCTATTAGCTAATAGCTTAGACAAAATTTTAAAATCAATATTTAATAGGGCAATAGGTCTATAATTTGCACCTTGTGATAGGTCTTTACCTTTCTTTGGGATTAATTGTTGCCTCTGACGCAGTTCCACTGACAACACCATTTAAAAAAAAAAAAAAAGTTGTATAATTTCAGTAAGATGGAAGATGCAAACCTCTTTAAAAATTCTGCTGTGAATCCATCATTGCCGGGAGCCTTCGAATTAGATAAGCTTTATATACTGTCCTGAATTTCTTGAATTGAAAGGGATTGTTCTAGTTTATTTTTGGACTCTTCTTTTAATACTGGTAAATTAATTGTTTCAAAGAAACGATCGTATTTAATTTCATTTACAATCATTTGGGATTTGTAGAGGATCTGGTAGAATTTAAGAAACTCATTATTAATATCTTGAGGTTCTGTCAATACTGTACCATTGTCCCTAATTATTGGGGGAATAGGTGATTGTGTTCTTCTCATCTTTATTTTCCTAGCTAACAGTTTTCCCTGCTTTATCTCCTTCTACATAATAAGTTAGTCTTGATTGGGCTAGCTCTGTTTCTATAACTTTTGTTGATAACATATTATATTGGTATTTTAATTGATATAGTCGTTGTTGATCTACCTCAGTGGCCTTTCCTTCCATATTACTGGTTTCCAATGTTTTGATTTCTCTTTCTAATTCCTTCTCCTTTTCATGACATTTCCTTCTCTTCCAGCCTGCATACACCTGTATTTTACCTCTTAGAAAACATTTCAAAGCATCCCACACTCAACATCGGAATTATCATTCATTTCTATGAAGTCTGCAATTTATTTCTCAATAGATTGTACAAAGTCTGCATCTGATAAGAGTGAATTGTCAAACCTCCATTTGTACATTTTTGTTGTCGTTTCACCGATTACCACATTAAAAATGATGGGTGCATGGTCTGATATTATGATGTTATCTATATCTGCACTCTTAACCTTGGATATTAAACAGTTGGACAATAAAAAGTAATCAAGCCTAGAGTATATCTTATGAACAGGTGAATAGAATGTGTATCCCTTGGCTTCTGGATGTAGTGTTCGCCACACATCGATTAAGCCATTGTTTTTGTTTAGATCCAATAGAGCCATTCTTGCCTTGCTTGAGAAGTCCGTTTTTTTACTGGTTGTGTCTTTACTTGATTGTATTCAATTTAGATCACCTCCCATTATACAGGGTATTCCTGAAAACTGGTGTAGTTTATCTTGTATTTCAGAGAAAAATACAGGTGAATCCTCATTCGGACCATAAACATTCACCAGTAAAATTTCTGAGTTACCTATTAAAGTATGTAATACAATCAATCTTCCATTAGGATCTATATATTTATTGATTACTTTATGCTTAATTGAATTCTTAACCAGAATGGTCACACCTGGTGAGAATGATGATACATATATTTCTCCTATCCAATCTTGCTTTATTTTGTCCATATCTTGTTTCATAAGATGTCTCCTGTAGCAAAGCTATACCACACTAATTTGAAGGTAATTAAGAATCTGTTTCCTTTTTATTTGACCTGACATACCTTTGACATTCCATGATATAACCTTAAGATCATGGGTTTCCTTTATAGTCATTTATTAGTTAGACTATAGTTTAAAAAAAATAAAATAAAAAAATACCACCCTATTTTGTTTCTTGACTTGCTTTTCTGCCATTGTTTTTGCATCATTACCATCTCAACAAAACGTATATGAAACACAACACAAATATACATTAAACATTTAACATAAACCCCTATCTCCCCTCCCACCCACCTCCCCCCTTCCCTTTGGTCCAGCTCACCTGGTGTATTCACTCATATTAACACCTCTTTCTTATTCATTTTCTTTATAGCTTAATTTAATAATAGGGTAGAGAGAGAAATATATATATATATATATATATATATATATGTGTGTAGATAGTGGTGTCCCCAAGGGTTGGGCGACACGCACGGACCTTGCAGAGGTCGTAGGCAAGTTCAAGCACACGGAGGAGGCAGTATTATAAGCAAAACGATGATTTATTAAACTAACTTGACACTAACACAAAACAAAGGGTGGGGTCTTCGGGGGAATACAAACACAAAGTCCACAATCTTTAGCTTGTTGTCGTTGTCCAAAATCCAGTCCACAAATCCAGTTCAGTTCCGTAATCCAGTCCGTAGTCGATATCCAAAGGGGGTCCTCAAAACAGTCCAATTTCATACACAAAATACTCTTTCCAAATCCTGGTCACAAAGACTTCACAGATTCTCTATTCTCCAAACACACTAACCAACCCCTTTCCCTACACATTCCTACTTCTCTCGCCGTGTACTGGGAACAAGTCCTTTAGATAGGCCTCGAAATGGCCTTCGGCTGGTCGTTAGTCCAGGTGTGACTGTGGCCTGCTGGGAAATGTAGTGTTTCCTGGCTCCCATGTGTTGGAGGCCCCTTGGGCTGCCACAATATATATTAAGAAATATATATAATAATAATAATAATAACAAATTCTCCTTTAATTCATCATCTTAAAATAACAAATTTTTAAAAACAATCGATAATAAAAAAAACAATCTGTTTCTTATTTAAATTAAATAGTCCATTATACCAAACGAAAAAAAGAAGATAAATCAAGTTCCTCTCCGAGTTAATTTATTGTAGACATTATAGAGAAAACAGCGAGTTCATAGGCAGCACAGCCACAGTCCAGGAATGCATTCCTTCTTTAAATTCCTTCTCTGGGTTCTTTAAGTTAAATAATCCATTATACCAAACGAAAAAAGAAAAAAAAAGAGAAAGAAAGGAAATCGAGTTCCTCTCCGAGTTAATTAACATTGTGTTGTGACAAATACTGTCTATTAGCAACATTGTACTCACTCAACACCCTCGGCGTCATTCTCTTGTAGTGAAGGCAGTATAGTGTTTTGAAAACACTGTTCCGTCTCTTTCGACGTAAATGAATAATGACTTCCATTATGGGACATTTTCAGCATTGCTGGATATTGGAAAAATAATTTCACCTTTCTCTTGAAGAGCTCCGTCTTTACGGTGCAGAAAGCCGCTCTGGCCTTGGCTACTTCCTTCGGATAATCTGGACGGAATCGGATTCGATGGCCTTGGTATTCGTAAACTTTCCCCCTTGCAGCCTCAAGGACTTTTTCTTTGACCGTATAATAGTGGGTCTTTCGGCCGTGGATCTCCCCGGCCAACCGGCACGGTAACATCGATCCAGAAGCGGCGGCTCAGGTAGGATCTCTGTTCCCAGTAATTCTGACAGCATGTTGGCGATGTACGAGGAGGGCCTGGCGCCCTCCATTTTCTCCGGTAGACCGTAGATCCATATGTTTTGGCGTCTTGATTGGCTTTCGAGAGTCATCACTTTTTCCTTAAGAAGTGCGTTTTCAATGATGAGAGTTTTCTGATCTCAAGTTCACTCACATCCGTAGCTGCTGCTTCCAGATCCTTGACCCGCTGTTCCTGTAAATCCACTTTAGCTTGGAGCATTTCAAACGCTTCTTTCATTCTCTCAATGGTCACATTCATTTCATCCGATATTGTTTTTGTGATTACTTCTTCGAGTCTTGCTGTTTCTACCGCAAGCAATGCGGGAACATCCACCATCGGAGCCATTGCTCGATTTAGCGCGTCACCTTTTTTTCTTTCTTTTCTCTTCTTTCCTTACTTTTTTCCTAAGTAAAAAATAGGCATAGGTTCATTTTATAAATAGCTATGTTTACCAGAACTCGCGTTTCTTTTCGTTTTCAATTACTATAGTTACATTTGTTCAGTTAAGCGTCTTTAGACCGTGAATTAAGAAGTTTAATATGAGCAAAGTTGGCGTGTTACTCCATCAAGCACCTGGATCTTCACGCATGAACTTCATAAAGAACCCGCAAGTACCCAAGAATGTACACAGCTCTCCTACGTTTTCTGGTCTGGCGGAGAGACTTAGTGTTGTATCCCGCGGGGCAGCCGTCCCCTACCATGTACCATGATTGCTTTCATATTCTTCCCACCTGCCCTGCTCTCAGGTCTCTGAGTCTCAGGTTCCATACGGTGATGTTGGGCCCTGTGTGTTTCCGGAGTGGACACCTGCGCTGAAATTAAACCCAAATGAGCCACCGGGAGCCTCTGACTAACTGCTCCAATCACTCATTTCCATTTCTCATCACCGAGAGCTTCCGGACATCAGGTCAGGCTGCAATTGTGCCTCTAAATTGATCACCCCCCGTCCGGTTACACCCTTGCACCACGCTTAATATTTCACATCAGATGTGCGTGGAATCCGCAGAGCGCTCGGCCTGCTAGGAGACGCAGTCATAGATGTCCATGTGAGTCCATCTGCTCTGTGGGTAAATGTCAAAAGATTGAGAGCCTTTGTTTTTATCAGCTTGATTTGTGGTTGAATCTGTACACCAACATATTAATGTTCACAGCTGGTAGGGTTTAGCAGATCAGTTCTGCTCTGTAGAGGACTAAAGACCAGCAACAGCAGTTTGATGCAACATGAGCTCCTGCTGTGTCAGAAAATCCTCTAAGCAGTAAGCTGTTGGCCTAAGGTTACCCAGAACAGGCGATTCTTGTGGACTAATTAGCCTTCCTTTACGGTACAAGGCGTTCCAGGGAACATCGGACCAGCGGTCCTTTCCTGAATCAGCACCGAGTCTGTGCAGGGAGAACAAGATAAACACTTCAGGATGCAGCTTTCTTGCTCTAATCTTCATAAAGTAAATAAGAAAGTTTAGTTCAAACTTTGTCCATAATTTTTATTATTAATAATAATAATATTAATAATAATAATGATAATATTGATGTCTTTGTTTATTCCATACTTGTCTTGCAGCTGTGCAAAGAAGTTTATAGACATTTTTAAACAGAGTGAGAGAATATGGTCAAAAAAAGCATGTACTGTATACACAGTCGAAAGGCACAAATAGATATTATTTTTAGCTGTAGATATTTTGGGCCATCCAACAAAATGTAGCCAACTTCCAAATTATTTACATCCTTGATAAATATCAGCGAAACATTTTCTATGAAATAAACAATACAGGTAATGAGCTACAGGTAACTGCCAAAATAAAGGCAACACTTCAGTAAATGAGGGATCCTTTAAAAGGGTGCAGTATCGTGAATGTCCATCAGGAGGTTGCATGGTTGGAACCCACATATAGGCTCGGCCTTCCCCTTTCCAAGGAGATATGCTTGGGATAATTGTTGTGCTGAAAGATCCATTTGAGGCTAAGTTGCAGAGACAGAGAGAACCAGGTTTTTGCCGTTTCTGAGATACTCACACCACCCCGTCTGGCACCAACAATCATTCCTCGGTCAAAGTCACTGATTTTTGGTCTGAGCAACAACTGGACCTCTTGACCATGTCTGCATGCTTTTATGCATTGAGTTGCTGCCAGATGATTGGCTGATTAGATCATGTCATTAATGAGCAGGTGTACAGGTGTACCTAATAAAGTGGCCACTAAGTGTATATACACAAGTGCCTGTATATAAACCCTGCAAATTAGCGTTGACTGATTTTTAAACAGTTTTATCAAGAGAGTCTTTGTGGGACCTTACAAACAATAATAAATTGTTATTAATATACATAAAAATAGTGGCACCTACTGTACTTGTGTACAATAAAACAAGCATTTGAAATGTTTTTTTGACCCATTAATGGATGCATTTAGTCATTATCAGTGCTAGATGTAGTTTAAGTTGAGCTGGTTAGCCACAAGCTGCCTGCTTATCGGCCGACTGCTGCTCCCCTTTCAGTGTTCAGTGTTCCCTCACTAATGATGCCCTGTGACTGGCGGTGTCGAAGGTGAAGCATCGTCTCCTCCGAGACGGCACTCGCCAGGCCGTCGACCGTAACTCCGGCACCCCAGAGCCACTCCTGTGCGCAGCGAACATCTTGTCGGCTTCCTTCCCCCCTCCCTGGGGTGGACAGCCAATTGCCGCCCCCGGTGGCACTCCCGGCCAGAGCCATTCTTTCTTTATTAACAGTTGTCAGCTAAAGGTGCATGTCATTCTTAAGTTACATCAAGGCCACACGTCAACATTGGTGCATCACGGTAAACTGAGAGCCAGCTCCATAAGCACGCGTTATCACTGGACGATTTATCAGAGCAGAAGGTGTTTCGTTTTATTCTAGATAATCAATGGCGATGGCTGCCTGCAGGGGCGTAGGCACCGGGGACAATGGGGACATGTCCTCCCCCACTTTTTGAAAGGGACGATAATGTCCCCACCACTTTTTAAAAGTAATAAAGTATTACTATCTGTTGAAAATATCCCGGAAATAGCATCAGGAGTACTAGAATCTTTGGATGAGTGTGTGCAAGTCTCTGCCGTTACTAAACAGACTATGCAGACTACATAACCGTCATTCAAAGTGGTAGGTTAATGTTAGTAATATGGTTGGCTGAGAAGTGGATTAAGGGAATTAACTGGCAGAGTAGCAGCTAACTAACTAGCTGACTGGCAGACTTAGCAGCTAACTGAGAGGTGAAAGTTGCATTCATCAAAATGTATTTTGATGTGTATTATTTATGTTCCACAACTTAACATTAGCTAGCTATCATTAGTTAGCTCCACAAAACCTATGGCTGTGCTGTGGATCTTTTAATTAAGTCAGCCCATTTCTTAGAAGAATATTTATATCTAGATTAGCTCTGATATGGTAACTTGCTCTGATTCTACTAATGACATCATTCTGAGTTAATGTTGGTCATTAAAGGAGCACTCCAGAAAAATCCTGAATTTGATCTCCTAGATATTAAGAAAGCTACTGTTTTCCCACCTACGTATATGAGTGTAACCTCTGTACAATTATGTATATTTAACTTTTTTTTATTTGAACTCGTAAGAAAAACAATGGTTGGGCTATATGTCCATAGAGCGTGATGTCCTGTAATAAGAAAGCTATGTGTTTGTGTTCATAATTTCCGCAATCCCGTGTTTTATAGCCTAAATGTATATACGCTATTTTGTGCTGATAAGAAAATCACATTTTAATGGCTCCGTCTAAAACGGCAATATCCTTACAATATCCCTATGCATTACAATGTAAGCCAGTTGTTGTTTTCTTTCTTTTTGTGGCAATATGGACAGGGTGCAAATTTAGTCTGATGAGTGGGGGGGACCAACGATGGCCAGTGCTTCTCAGAAAAATACAAATGCAAAACTAGGCAACCAAAGAAAGCCTATAATTCAAATGATCTTTTAGTTACACCATACTGTCATGATATCTAATGGCTTGTATATGAATATCAAAAAACTAAACAAACAACATTATTAACAGGAAAATAACTCATTTATTAATACAAAGAGCACAAGGGTAAGGATCAGTGCTTATACTTATAATGAGCCCTGATGTGATGTTGTTTTCTTACTGTATCTGACCTCATCCATCTTTCTTGGGGGTACTTCGCAGTGTCATCTGGAAGTCGAGCTGGCTGGGCTTGTGCAAAATAACTCTAACACTAGGTAAAAGGGGGGACAAAAACGTAATTTCAAAGAGTGGGGGAAATGTCCCACCTGTCCTCCTCCCCGTAATTTGCGCCTATGGATATGGATGCAAATTACTTTACTTTTCAAAGCGAGTGTGTGTGTGCCCACTCCCGTATTAGCCTGTGGTACCTGTGTTGGTATGGGTTGGTGGTGGTGGTGGGGATGGGGGTGGGGGTGACAATTGGGGGACTGAATATCATCACCACTCTCATCCAATAGGATGCTAAATTTCCCATGTAGAAATAGGCTTAAAAGATGTTTATTGATGGAGTTGATTGGCAAAAAAGTTTTTTATTGTTACATTATTACACTTACACTATAGTTGTTTGACATGGGTTAATAGTGAAAGCTTTGTAAAATTTTACTAACAAAAACAAATGACAATGTTTAAGTAAAGGTGATGTAAAAGAGTCTCTCTCTTTCTCTCTCTCTTTTCTTACAGACAGACTGGGCAACATAGTTTTTTGTTCAGTGCTAATTAACCATGATAAGGTGCAACAGAAACAGCATGTGGTGCTAGTATGTTTGGTAGTTGGGTCACATGTTTTATCTTCCTTGTTTTTTTAAAATATATATATAATTTTTCTTGCGCACATTCTGCTGACTGCATTCCCATTCATTAACGATCCCCGCATGGGAATCGCATAAGCAAAACAAAAACTCTGAATTTAATGAAACATAAATAACAAAACAACATGAAGAGCTTTAATCCCGCATGACACAAATATCTGGCCTCTGGCCCTTAACACCAGAAATAATGCATAAACTCTGCAAAAAACACAAGCGGCTGATTAAAAAGCTTGATCATGGCAGGTTAGGAAGCTTGAGTTAATCATGCTGTTTGTTTAGAGGGTAAACTTTAAGCAGATGGCTTAGTTAATTTGAACCAGAAGCTCTTGTTTTAGAATGAGAAATCTGGCCTTTGCTATGTTTGGTGCAAAATCCACTCTTTCCATTGACAACCAAATATTGCTCACCATCGACTGGATATTGATGGTACTATCGGGGAGTTCAATGCATTTTATGATCCTGTGGGTCACTTGCTACCACAAGACATCTTTTCAAGGTCATCATTGGAATGATCCTCTTATGGTGAGCATCGTGGTGACACCAAACATTAATAGGGCCTGGGGAAGGCAGCTTGGCTTACACAGAGATGTTGCTCGAGTTGATATTTGGAGAAACGTAATATGCTCAGGCAAAGAATATTGCTTCCATGGCTACCAAGGAAAGCCCAGGTCAATAAGTGTGTCAAGATGGAGATAAGGATTTAGGTTAGGCCAGGCCTGCACTGCACAGGATCATAAAATGCATTGAACTCCCTGAAGGATGACCTAAACTAACACAGGAAAACATCTACGGATTGTTCATTCTGTTATTTGTTAGGTTGGTTCAACTGGTTATATTGCTTATTGTTTATTGATTAACCCATATCCACCTACAGAATTTCCCGCAGACCGCGCAAACACTACAGTAAAATCCTGCAGCAGAAATTCAATGGAATTGAAATGCGTGTTGAAGTGCAACATCCAAATATTATATCATTATATAGCAAACACATGCGGGGTGTAGACTTCGCTGACAAACAAATTGCCTGTTAAAAGAGATAAACAAAGTGGTACTATAAAATAATTTGGTACATGCTTGACATTGCTATCCTAAATGCTTGCATTGTTTACAATAAATACAAATATGAAATCTCTATCAACAAACTTGATAGGTATAAGCTACAGGAAATCAGTAGGAACTCAACAGGATCCCAACGGACACAACAAACAAAAGGCATTCAAAAAATTGAAACTAATAACAAAATGAAGAATTAGATGAACTTGTGGCATTACAGAGAATGATATGAACTCAAATAATTGAAATATAACTCTTCACGTCAAATTTCAAATGTAGATGTGACAAATAAATGTAAGATTGTAAGAATTGATCTGTACATAATTTCCACACATATTTTGTATATAATAACACTAATTTATTAAAATGTTTAATTGATATGACATACCATATATCTCCACAAATTATGTGTTATTATAAATTCGTAATTTGTATGAGGTTTTTGCAACTTTTTTGTGATTGGGCATAACACATCAGTTTATACATCAACATAAAGATAATTTCATGCTCTTTCCAATGATACATAATTTGCCTGTTGTTTCTCTTTCCATTTCCAAAAGGGAAGTGTTCGACTGAAGGTTGGCTGAGTGTGAATGGGTGTGTTATGTGGCTAGGCAAACAACATGTTTAAACAGAATAATGCATTCGGCAGATATGGATTAAGCTTCTCTGTAGATAGTATAACCTACAGTTACATGCTGATTCACCAGAAAGAAAAAGGCTTAGAATGTCTGACTCAAAACATAACTTCACAAGGCACTTACTTCTCCAGACTTCCTCTTTGATCACCATATACCCTACACAATTTTTAATCTTTAAAACTGTAGATAATGCCAGAGAGTACAATACCGATGGAAGGTGATGAATTTTCACGGGGCACAGCACAGGTGTTTTGCTGGTAAGTGTGTTTGCCCCAAAAAAGGGAGAGAACCTTTAGTTAAGTTCCCCGCATTTCACCTCAGTCTTAACAGAAGGTAGCATCTCTGGGTGAGAGCACGTCATTGTTCTCCTTGAAATGTTATTTCTGGACAATATCCATCTCATTTCTCCCTGTTTGGGCAACATTGAGAGTGTTGGCATACTTTGGAGAGAGTACATGAGATTATGATTAGTCCACGTTTCTAGGAAGGTGTGAGGGGGAGGAGAGAAGAAAGAAACGAATGCTTTCAGTTGTTCTCATTTGATGAGCTGTCACTTAATAATGGCTCAAACATGTGAGAAGGCCAGGTAGGTCAAACCACACTGTGCTCACCTGCAGACTGGGGTGGAGAGAGATGCAGGGGAAGAGGATTTCAGAAAGCCCCAAAAAACAACATCAAATATCTATCCATCTAAAGCAGGGGTCTTCAAGTAAAATTCAAAGAGGTCCAGTTAGATAAAATGGCCTCAAGCCAAGGTCCGGTGGTGCGAGGCACGTAACGGCGCCCCATTTTCTGTCGACGGGGGGTGCTACGCAAAAAAAAGCTGCACCGGGGTGCGCGAGGAAATAATGCCCCTCGGAACCGGTCCGTGGTGCATAAAAGTTTTTTTTTTTTTACGTTTTCTTAAATTTTGCGCCCCTCGGAATTTTGCGCCTGGTGCAATGATAAACCAGTGCCGTAAATGCTAGAAAAGCTGCGCCGGTTAAAATTGAAATGCTCCGTCAAAATGTAGTAATTCTCAATAATTTATCGGTTTTTGGACGCGGTCCGGATAGGACGGCTTCTGGTTCCGGACCCGGACCGCGGTCCGCCTGTTAGTGACCCCTGATCTAAAGTATAGTTTTGAAATTGATATTCTTAATTGAACTATTACAAACTTTTAATCATATAACATTTTTTTATAGCCAACATTTTTTGAGGTTATGTGTATAAATGTGTGTGCTATTTGTATGTGAGTGTGGGTGCGTACCTGTGTGGGTGCTTGTGTTTTTGTGTGTGTTTTCCTAGATGAATAGATGAAGGAGCTCCCTGTGGAGATGGGTTTCTCATTGCCTTTATGCATTTACATGTCAGAAAAGAGAGACCCCCCCTCCCCCTCTACGGAGATAACGATGTCTGTCGCTGCATTACTGCACTGATCTCATGCACAAACTATGATTGTTCCTACCATGTATTAATGCTCATCTTGTAAGTCACTATGGATAAGAGCGTCTGCTAAATGCTTAAAATGTAAATGAAAATTGTGCACACAGCAAAATGCATCTGCTAAAGACAACAGATAATCACCCCAGAGAATCTCCCCCATGGATAATCATCCCCAGAAAAGAATCATCCCCAGAGGATAATCCCTTAGAATCACTCCCAGGAATAATAATAATAATAATAATCTTCAGAAAATCAACCCGGAAAATAATCATGCCAAATATCATAACCCCCAGAGAATAATCTTCCTCAGAGAATGACCCCCAGAGATAACAATCCCCAGAGAATAATTACCCCCAGAAAATAACCATCCCCATAGAATAGCCCTCAGAGAATAATCATCCTTAGAGAATCATGCTCAGGGATAACAGTCCCCAGAGAAAAATAACCCCTTCAGAATCTCTCCCACAATTATATAATTTTACATACATTACATAATGCCAGCAGTCCTATTTACAGGGGTGCTCCTTCACTGCAACCATTTTAGATTTGCATCAGACAAACACCTTCCTCCCTACACTGTTGTGATGTAGAAATATTTCCATATTTCCAGAAGCATGCTAGCATAATGCTAATGAACCGGTCCCCAGATGGTTGTCGGGCGACCGCAGTGACTGCAGCCAAAGGCCAAGCATTACCCCGACATCACTGCAACGTTCAGTTATTGAACACTTTTGGCACAATGCCGCTGGGTTCCATGGTAGGACAGTTTTGGCACAGAGAGATTCCCTCTGCAGCAGCCTGGCTCCATTCATGGCTTTATAATGATCGTTTTCACTTATTGTGGCCAGAGGAAGTGGGGCAGAACAGAATGGAAGCGAGATTCAAGATTTCACGTTCATTGTCCTTCAAAGAAAGATGCGTGTCTCCACAGCTCACCGTGAAAGATACACAGAAATACAAGGTGCAACACAGTGCATCGCAAAAATAAAAAACCAATAGAAAAGGAACAGAACGGCGACGTACACGTGACACAGCAGAGCGCTCGCTGATTCCTATCGCAGAGGACAGGAGAGAAAATGTGCCCTGGAAAGAGCACGGCAGGTCTGTGACGCAGGTGGACAGGGCCGTGTCCCTGAAGCTTCAGAGGCTCAGCTCGACCCCGGTGTCCTGGTGAAATTCCAAAATGAAACTGGCTATCTTCATCCGAGTACTTCATCATTAGCCCTACATCTGATTGGCTACACAGTCCCTTGCGTTCCCCGCACACACCGATTCCACAGGTCATCACTGCGAAAGAGAATTGAGCTCTTCGTTGAACTAACTGGTTGAATAAAGATACATAAATGAACACCAGTCCAGGCCGTGTCCTACAGGAGGGGTCAGAGCTGTGTCCCTGAAAGTCTGAATGCTCATTTTGTTTTTCATAGCATGACCCAACAACATCCTTTTCAAATCCTTTCTACATAGCTGTGGTGATCTGGAAGATTGAGCCTACATGAAGCCTGAAATGGTTGGAGCGATCGTGTCTCACCAATCTGAACGATTCATCATACTTTGGTATGGATGTCAGAGGTTTCCGATCGATTCGGGACGTGTCAGCGATTGACAGCAAACAGTTGATCCGTGATACAGAAGAATTGCCACTCACAAGTTCTCTAAAGCCTTCTCAAAGGATATTTGGCTCGGGATTTGAAAACAAATGATTATAAATGCAATAAAGAGGCACCAAGCTGTTAAATCACTCACATCATGGAGCACTGCGTTCTGAGAATGAATATAGTTATTCATCTCCTGTCTGCATTAGACTGGACAAACAGAAATGTTATCTTATCTTGTTTGTTATGCTGGTACTAATATCATCTTCATGGAGCCTGGCTCACTCTCTACCCACAACACCATTTTTCTCCACCAGTCTCGCAACTCTTCCTCTCCCCCTAATATTATAGCCGTAAGGCACATATTAATATGGCTTTGGAACAAAATAAAGGAAAATGCACGATCCCACATCTCCCACCCCCCCAAGCCCTCTACACCCATTCCCCGTCTGCTTCATTCTCTCTTTTTTCACCTAAGCAGATGCTCTCTGTTTTAAAGAATTATCTAATCCTTCTGTCTGGGCCATATCTCACACAGATTCATCTCGAACAATTGTGCGGGAGGTGCGAATTGTGTGATATTAAATCAGTCAGCTTTAAACGTAGTTATCGCTACTGGGGAGACGCAGAGCGGAGAGGGGTGTCGTGGCACACACAATCCGCATCCCCAGCCCCACACGCCCGTTACAGAAAACAATATCGCAGCGACAGGCGGGCTGCCGTCAATGACGGCGAAGGGAGAGGAAATGGAATTCGCAGCGCATTCTCTAATATTTTAACGTCTCACATTCAATTAATCGCTTGCTTAATCATTTTTGATATTATTCACCCGCATCTTCTGTCTTTAATCTGTTGTTTTGTGGCTGGGCTTGTCAGTTTTGCACTGTGTTGGTTACAGATTTACAGGATGTCCGGGTGTAGGCATGTCTGTGTACCTCCCGAATGTGGACTTTTATTGTCATTTCATATTAAGGACAGTTTTTTTCCTCTTTTTTTCCCCCTTCTTCTCCCAATTTAGTAGCCAATTCAACCCTCTATTTATTTAGATTCGCCCTCACAAGCCCGCCGCCCGTCCTCCGGGTCAAGCTAATATCCCGAGACCGGCAACGATCCGCCTCCTCCTAGACGGAACTTTGCCCACCTGCTCTTTAGGAACGCCCTACTGCTCCTTGGCGAGCTCGTGCCGACTATCCCTCCCCCCCCCCCTGGAGCGGACAGCCAAAAGCCGCCCCCAATCGGGGTTCCCGGCCAGAGTCGGACTGACGCAGTCGCGTTTTGAACCGCGACTACAGTAGGCAGCTTGCACTCCTGGCGGTATTTTTCCACTTTGTCCACCTGTGATGTCTCCACTTGCCGCATTCCTTCCCTTGCTTTGAAGGTGTTCTCTTTTTGTGTACTGTATTTAATTCATCCATTCTGGGATTTAAATCTGTGCATAGGTAGCCTTTTATTTATCACCAGTTCCCTTTGTTTTTGAGCACTCTTTTTGCGAAGCCCTGAAACAATTCCTGATATAATTAAAATGACCAATAAGAGAGCACTGGTTTTCTTATCTTGGTTTTTGCCATGTCCATGTGCTTGCTTTGGGTGGACACGGTCACCTGACGGTCACATTCTACATCATCTGCCAGTTCGCCCAGAGGCCCTTATCTCCCTGCTATGGGCATGTGGAGACAGGCTGAACTGCCACTGGGGGGGTCAGACCTTATGTGATCTGTTACTACTGTCACAGCAGTAATGAATCAATGACTGGGCTATTCTGCAGTTCTAGCCTGCTGTGGGGCCTGTGCTTGTTAGTCTAATAATAAATCAAAGATGAAGTGCTAAAAACGTTAAATAATCTAAAAGCGGATATATCTATATATAGAACGATTTGTGCCTCATCGCTCCTTCCATTCGGGAGAGCGCACACTGGCACAAACATCCTCAGACACATGCAGCCACCGTTTAATGTCATTCTGGAACTCTTGCTGTGCTAGAGGACTACGCAACTTTGCCCTGCATGACTCCCTGCGACTGTCATGGTACGGATTCTTGAAAGTTGAAATATTTTTGAGTTGGGTTTTGAGTTATTTAAACAATTAGCAACACATCCTGCTTAGGGTCATGTATAAAAGTGCTGGACAGGCCAAATTGCCCATTATTTTGGCTACCAGGGCTAGAAGAAGAGATCGCACTGACTTTGAAGAGGGGTGATTGTCGGGGCACGTTCGGCAAGAGCTTCAGTGATGAAGACTCCATAACTTGCTGATGTGTCATGAGAACCAGAGGTTAAGGTGATGTTGGCATGGAAGTCTGAGGGAAAGACTTCATCAACTAGGGGTCTAGTTAGTCAAAAGCGCACAATATCCATGCATTGGTTCGAGATGCAAGGCAAGGCAAACCAGATGAGCAACTCTGAATCGGTTGACTGCAAATGTCAATCTCGGGAGTGAGCAGGCAGTTTCATCAAGAACAGCCCTCTGAGAACTTCACAGAGAGGGTTGCTCGGGTTGCAGCCCTATTAAGAGACTTTATGTTGGTGTTTACTTTATTTTGGCAGTCACCTGTACCTTTTTTCTGGGCCCTGCACCTCATTGCCACTAGCTCTCTCGAGGTGATGGTGCTTTGTGGCATGATGCGCCGATGCCACTGTCACCAGGAACTCCAATTTCGTCTGAGCCCCAAGGTCTCTTTCCACGCAATGCATCGTTCTTCCACCAGAGGGAGCCTTTCCTCACCATTCTCCCTGCCCCCTGGCTCCCAACAGAGGCTCTTTCTTCCACCAGCTCTCCACATATAGTGAGCTATATAACGCGCTGCCACTCTGTCACTCGTCAGTGTTAATGCTCCCTCAGGCTTGAATGTCAAGTGGCGCAACGTTAAATTTGCATTCGCGTGTCACCTCATCCTCACCTCGGCACTTCCTGTGTCAGTCGTCTCCGCCTGCGTCGTCTCGCACATTTCGCTCGGCTGAAAGTGCCTTTATTATCCCCAGTCAGCCCGGCGAGTTGTTAAAAATGTTATGTAGTTGAGTGAATGCATTTGTTCATTTGGGGTTATAATACATAAAATTGCTATTACATTTAAATGGAGAGTTGCTCGATTTTATTTCCCGAGTGTTGAAGACATCCCTTTTCCGATGTATTTATGCGGGGTGCTGCTCGTGGCCTTGTGTAAGGCTTGAGTGGGGGAACGTGAGGCGAATGAACTGCCTTGTTGCCAAGGTGTTCTGTGCTGTTTTTAATCCCAGCGCATGAGTCACGGCGTTCAGGTGGAGAATTCCTTCGCGAGTTATCTGGTCTGATTAATGGTTTTAATATGGACTTACCTTCTGTGTAAATTTGCTTGAAAGGAACCTTCCTAAACTTTGAGAGAGGATTCCGTTTGTTAATGCATGGCCAAAAGATCAGAAGCGAGACAAATTCAACCGAGGCAGCGAGAATAAATTGAACAAAAGGAGGTAATTACAGAAAAACAAAAGACGGTCAGCAAAAAAAGTGTCCAACTCAAAGTTTCCCAGATTAGGTCTGCTCCGTCTCCGTGGCGAACCCTTATGGGCCGTATTGGGGCGGGGAGTGAGGCTGCGCCATCCTCGGGCCAGGTATCCCAGTCGGCACCAGAAAAACATCTGGAGGAGGCGTCCATTTCTGTAGGGGAGAGAATGAGAGAAAGAGAGAGAGAGAGGAAAACGGAGAACCGTGATGTCGGCCAGCTTGGTTCCGACACTTTTCCTCGCGGCTGCGTTTGTCTCTCCCTTTATGCAGCATCCTCTGATTACACAATGAGAGACAGCTGCCTGATTGAGAGATTGGCTGCAGCTGTCTCCCCGGTTCAGGACTGGACAGCTGCCCTGCTGCGGAATGTTGTCTCCTCCTTCGTCGCCACTTCTGGGGAGCTGTCTGGGGTTCCGGAGGCCCGCCGGCTCCCGTGCCACACTTGGGTATTTGAAATACAGGTAATTGCCCAAAATAAAGGCAACACTTATTAAATGAGGGATCCTTCAAACGGGTGCAGTACCGCAGATGTCTGTCGGAGGGCACCGCTACCAGCAGATAGGCCCGACCTCCCGTCTCCAACAGGCCCCGCTGGGACTCTCCTAGCCCAGGCCAGGACCGTTTGGGTCCAGGTTACCAAAGTGTTGCCTTTATTTTGGCAGTTAACTGTAGTTTCACACACTGCACTGTGACTGATCTTATCTTATCCCGGTATGTTCGGCATGTAGCCAAAGCAGCTTGCATCCTCATTCCCAAACACCCAGCAGTGCCTTACCCTGGTTAGCACCTGGGACACAAGGCCTACCGGAAAAACAGGCCACTCCCGGAGGAAACATTAGCAGCAGCCGGCGACTGGTTTGCCGTGCTGAATCTTCTTACGTGGTGATGGAGGCTCTGTAGTGCAAGAGGTGCAGTCTTTCACTTTCACTTAACTCACTGCCATCATTAGAGATGCTGTGCCACTCTTCTGAGCATGGAAGGTTTTCTGAGGAAAGTGTCCTGGCTAAATTTCACTGGCTTTCATTCTCTGCCCGGCCACTTATCCAGACCCATATCTGCCTAATGCACTATTTTGTATAAACATGTTGTTTGCCTAGCCACATAACACACCCATTCACACTCAGCCAACCTTCAGTCTATCACTTCCCTCTTGGGAAATGGAAAGAGAAGCAACAGGCAAATTATGTATAGTTGAAAAGATCATGAAATTATTTTTATTTTAATGTATAAATGGATGTGTTATGCTCAATCACAAAAAAAAGTTGCAATTGGAAAACATCATATACAAATTATGAACATTTTAAAATATGTATTTGTAAGAATTTATAATAATACTTAATTTGTGGAGATATATCGTATGTCATATCAATTAAACGTTTTAACAAATTAGTGTTATTATATAGCCTACAAAATATGTGTGTAAATTATGTACAGATAAATTCTTGCAATCTTACATTTGTTTTGACGTGAAGAGTTATATTTCAATTAAATGAGTTCGTATCATTCTCCGTAATGTCATAAAATAAAGTTAATGTCATTCTTCATTTTGTTATTAGTTTCAATTTTTTGAATGCCTTTTTTGAATGTTGGGACCCTGTTGAGTTCCTACTGCTTTCCTGTAGCTAAATACCTATCAAGTTCGTTGACAGTGACTCTCTGAAGTCGCGCAATTTCATCTTTGTATTATGAGCTTTATTGTAAACAATGCAAGCATTTAGGATAGCGATGTCAAGCATGTACCAAATGATTTTATAGTACCACTTTAGTGACTTTGTTTGTCTCTTGTAACAGGCTTTTTTTTTGTCAGCGAAGTCTACACCCGCCATGTGTTTGTTATATAATGATATCATATTTGGACGTTGCACCTCAACACGCATTTCAATGTCATTGAATTTCTGCTGCGTAGGACGGCGACTGTAGCGTTTGCGCGGTCTGCGGAAAACCCCGTAGTTCGTGGATATGGGTTAAGAATCCTATCCAGCGGACTTCATTGTGCTGTCATCACACTCCCCTACCTGTCTGTCCAGATGTTTGTCTGTTTCTGAGAGTGAGATGTGTGCAGTTCACCCTCCACTCCTGGCCAAATAAAGATGAATTTTACGAAGGACGGCAATTAGCTGAGAATTCTGGCAACGCAGTGATAATCCAGTGGAAAATATCTGTTGAGTTTCAGCAGAGCTTTGGTGTAAACTCCCTGCGCCAGGCCCGGTAAGTATGCGTCATTTAGATCCTGTTAGTACTAAATCGCTCCGTGGAAATCAGTTTCTACTTTACTTAACCCAATTCGCTCCGTAGAATGAACAACTTGTGGCTTAAATGAGTAGTGTCCAAATAGCTGTGGATTGGTTGCCAGAGCTTTACGACATCTTTATTGTGTTTTATGTCTTTAGATAAAATGCAGTTTAAATAGCAAGCGCAAACTTATGTGTAATATATAGAAAACGATGAAAGCATTTATGCGAGGTGGCTTGCGTTTAAGTGTTCGGCGCTGTGTTCTGTGGCAGTGCTCTGAGCCGCCAGCTGCCGGTTTGTGACACCTTCACAGACAGACACAGACACAGTGGCAGGTGCCAGACTCAGTTGACTGCGCATTGCCAGCAGACTCACTGAGTGGTTCTTCCTGCCCATCGCTGGCGGATTCAGTGTGGAGCCGACTGCGCATCGTCCGCAGACTCAGTGCGTGGAGCGCACTGCGCACGCCCAATGCGCAAGAAGCTACGCTCGTTACGTGTGCAAACGCTCGCTTCGTTTAGTGTGTAGTTCAGAGCCTCTGACTGCGCTGGCTCTGACGGCAGCATGGAGGGCTGGAGGGAACGGAGGTCTTGTCAGGCAACTTGAAGCGTGCTCCCTCTCCATCTCCCGGGGGGTGAGTGGGGGCTAGCGCTGATGGAACCCTCCATCACGGCTCCTAAATCAGGGACGGTGATTGATCGGGCTGTCGGGTCCGTGTCTTACGATGGTGCCGCGCGCAGAGTGCCCTCTCTGGTTGCAGGCCGTGGCCCGCGGGCCCCGGGTCAGGGTTCAGAACTGACGAGCGGTAATGGCAAATCGTTTCAGGCGGAGGGGATAATTGCATTGGAGGGCCCCCGCACTTCCCGACGTGGAGGACGGAGCGCGGAGACACAACAGCTGGGGACGAGAACCTAGGAGCCGGTTTTATTACAACCCATTGATCACTGAGAATGTTATGAAGAACACGGAGTGATCAGTCATGGGGATGTACAGGGAGTCCCGCGCAACCTCGTCGCATGGCGTCGTGCTCCTGCTTTAAAAAAATAAAAATAACGGCTCATGTTTCTTTTTAGTTCCGTGTTTTTTTCCCTTTGTGACTTAATTGTCAAAGCTCTCTTGCGCCGGTTTTCGAGAGAGAGAGACATGGTCTCCTTGGCAACACCAGGTTGCCAGGTTGTATGTGAAAAGGCAATTGTTTTTTACATTTTTGTTTCAAATTATACCCTCTATTCCTTTTCGGTTTACCCTCCCCAACGAACTTGCCGCCCGCCTCCACGGGACGAGCTAATACCTTGAGGCAATGTTCGTCTCCTCCGAGACGGAACTCACCCAACCCTGTTCACGAGGTCGCCCTACCGCTCGTCGGCGAGCTTGTGTCAGCTCTCCCTTCCCTCCCCCTGGGGCAGACAGGCAAACGTCACCCCCGATCGGGGCTCCCCACCACGGCTGGTCTGGTACAGTCAGGTTTCGAACCGCGACCGTGATAGGCAGCTCACACTCGTAAAGGACCAACCAATATGGGTGCCTTAGACCGCTGCGCTGTCGGAGGCCCCGAAAAGCCAGGTTGTGTGTGAAGATTCACGCAGACTGATTGTGGAGGAGGAGATAGGTAATTGATGTAGTGAGCACTTTACCCTTCATAAATGTTATTCCTTGTGATCTGCCAGTGCTCTCTGAATGCGAGTGAGTCCTGTCTGCAGCACAGGGAGAGTGTTTAACCGGCACAAAGCTCCAGTTGTCCAAAGAAGACTAACAATAACTGTGAAATGTAACAATATCCATCTATTGTTTGCTAGTAGTCACACCAGAGACCTTTTTTTAACACACCTGTGAATCCATCCCGGTTTAAGGTATTTCAGATGAGACCTTAAACCGGGGTCCTGTCGCTTTGTGCTCATGAAAGATCCCATGGTGCTTAGAGTAGGGGGTTCGCCCGGTGTCCTGGTCAAATTCAATTAAAGCCCAATTCGTCTCTCTCAGTCTGGCCACCTAATCGTCCCACATTTTAATAGTTTCATCTCATCCTCTCCATCTCTTAACTATGTTTAACTATGTGGTTGCTCCTAGCACCCAGGAACTGTACTTCCCACTAGGGTGGCTTTCAGCTAAACTGTTCCTGACTACGGTTAACACTTTGTTGTACGTCGCTCTGGATAAGAGCGTCTGCCAAATGCCTGTAATGTAATGTAATCTCGGCCGGCATGTGGTGAGCGTTTTGGCCGTACGTCACCCAAGTGGGCGATACACATTGGTGGTTCAGGGGACTTCCCCCCCCCCGCTGTTATCTATAAAGCGTCTTGAGATTGCGGAAAGGGGCTGTATGTTTGCAGTCCTTTGCGTGTTATCAAGTGAATGACATTGTTGAATTGTTCGAAGGCTTACTGAAGCTGCCTAACTCGTAAAGCGCATTGTGGCTGTAGCAGGTGAGTTGTTTCCCCTGCTTGTTCCCCCGTGCTCACCTGTAGAGCCGCGCCACCCAACCCTGTGGCCTTAGCAGTGGCTCATTGAAATTCATCATGCGAGCCTCATCTCTCTTAGGGAAAGACTCCCCCAGCTCATTTAGCTGAGTGTATTAAAGCCAGCGCGTTCCAAGTGACTAGGATCTTTGTTTTTGTTTAGTCTCCCACCGCCTAATTAATATTTTGGAAGGTATGGTCCTCTGGGCATTTTTAGCTACGATGGCATACAACCTGACTGTTAATTAGCACTCTAGGCTAGCTCTGGATAATAAAGTCCTGGATTAATTGCTAAATCACTCCCGCCAGTTCCCTTAAGTTAAGCTTCATTGACCATGGCTTGAGCAGTTTTTAAGGTGTGTGTGCATGGTGTGTGTGTGTGTGTGTGCGTGTGTTCGTGTGTACGTGTGTTTGTGTGTGTGTGCGTGCAGGTGTGTATCTGCATGCGTTTGTCTGCGTGCGCGTACGTGTATGCCTCTGTGTGTGTGTGTGTGTGTGTGTGTGTCTGTGTGTCTGTGTGTGTGTATCTTTGTGTGTGTCTGTCTTTGTGTACGGGCGTGTGTGTGTGTGCCTGTGTGCGTTTGTGTCTCTGCATGCGTACAGTATGCGAGTATGTGTAAATGCTCTGGGAGAGCCAAGCTGTTCCGTGCCTCTCCTGCCTCTAAAAGACGTGTCTGTCAGTCACCCAGTAAATCAATCAAACGCCACCAGCTTCAGCAGTGTTCTCGGCGCGACGACAGCGCAGAATAGTTGTGACAGCTGCGGCGTATCGAATAACCATCAGAGTCAGACAGCACGAGTGTACCGCAGGCTCTGCTGAGAGTGCGTCAGCGGCGTCACTCATCAGGCCCTGTCAGTGCTGGATGTCTCCGTCGATCTGGAGTCAGATACGTTACGGTCACCGTATCAACCCCCCCCCCAGCCCCCTGTCTGCACGCTGTGCGGCAGTGTCTGTCATCAAATCTCTTATCACGTTCACTGAACTCAACACAGTGGATCCGCCAGCATCGTAAGGTGGTGATATTTAAGATCTGTGCAGGTTGATCTCAGCAGGTTGTTACTCAGTGGAGAAAGAAATTCCTCCGCAAGCGTCAGCAAGAGAGAGAGAGGGAGGAAGGGAGACAGAGAGGGAGAGGGAGGGGAAGAAAGAGAGAGAGTGACAGACTGACTTTTAAGTTAATTTTATTTAGACCTTGTGATACATTTTTGGTAATTACATTTTCACAAAGCCGTCACCATTCACCCACGTCAAGCATTTACATTTTAAACGGAAAAAAACACAAAACAAATGAGATATATGGAGGGAGATTGGCCTTCACTGTGTGTGCCTACCATTTAGCTTTACCTTTCTTCACAATAAATAGTTTTAACTATAAATAAAGATTAATTTCAAGCTTTAAGGGGGGAAAAAAACATCTACAGTCATTCAAAATAAATATTTTCTTCTGGGGAAAGGTGTTTAGTGTGAGAGAGAGAGAGAGAGTGAGATTAGAGGACGGGGCTGACGAAAAATGAAAAATATGGCATGGAAGAGAGATAAATTGCAAAGAATATAGATAGTCATGGACAGAGGAGGAGGCAAGGATGTGAGAAACAGAGATTGAAGAGGGCAAAACACCATGTGTATATGACACGTTGACCATTGGTGTGTGTGTGTGTGTGTGTGTGTGTGCGCATGTGTATTTGTGTGCATGTGTGTGTATATGTGTGAGAGAGTGCAAACTGTGAACAGTTGTACCTGTATTTGATTGTCATGCTTTGGGTTACAGTCGTGATGTAAGCATGGAGGACAAAGGGTTACAGATCGCAGTAAAACATTAGAGACCTAATTTTAACTAAGTATTTTAGCTCCAATTTGCTTATTTTTTTCTAATCTTTTTAAATGGACCGCTGCGATGTACCACAGGCGACGATGACCAAAACCTCACAGCCCCCAGAGCTCACGGTTATACGTGCACATCAAATCCACAAAAGAACAGACAGTAAAAGTGATTAAAGCACAGTGTTTATTACGGGTTTTACAGGGTTTCAGAATAGTGGGAAAGGGGGAGGGGAGAGTTTGCAGGAATGGCTTTGAACTAAAGCTGCCATTGGTGCTAATGATGCGGAGGTCAGATGAAGGCCAGGGCTGCGGATGCTTGCTGGAGGCTGGTTTGCGTGGCCTTCGCGGTGAAGGGCCCCCGGTGCTGTCCGCCCACTAGTTGCTGGATGTCTCCTTTCCCAGCCTCTGTTGGCACTTTGCTCATCAGCTCTCGGCGAATAGAGGAGTTCCAATTGCACACCGCCTGCAATTGCGCCTGTGCGAACCTGTCTTTTGTTTTCTCAACAGACAAACGTTTTTTTTCGTTTTTTGTATGCTTGCTTGTTTTTTGTTTTCTTGCATTCTCCGTAGAGAACATCGTCATGACAGAATGAAGGGTTGATGATATATAGAGTACCGTGTAAAAGTCTTAGGCCACCCGAGAAAATGATGTTTAAAGCCAAGTGTTTATTTGCTTGGAAAAACACTATACACTATATAATAAATACAAATAAATATTAATGCAATAAAAAGTAACAAGAATTTCTTGTGTTTTCCTAAAAGTTATTGATATCTTGTGAGATGGCTAGAAGAACACATTCTCCTCGAGGCACTCCTGCCATCCCATGTATTTTGTTTAGATTGACAGACATAAAATCATAGTTTTGCATCAACAAGGCAATTCTTAGTGAGCAATAGCCCGCCTAACCAGATTTTCAAGATGTGGTGTTCGAGCTTTCATAAAGAAATTTGAAGAAACTGGGCAAGTTGAAGACAGAAAACACAGTGGAAGACCTAAAAAGCTGTCTGCATCTGATGAACAGTACTTAAAGGTCACTTCCTTGAGGGACAGAAGGAAATCCAGTGGAGTGCTTGCTCAGCATCTGGCAGAGTCATCTGGCACCAAAGTACACACTTTGACGGTAAGAAGAAGTCTTACGAGAAATTGTCTTGTAGGACATGTTGCAGCTAATAAACCATTCTTGTGGAAAGGCAACAAGCAGAAGACCATAGACCATAAAGCATGGAGCGACAACCAGTGGCAGAAAGTCTTATGGAGCAATGAGTCCAAATTTGATATATTTGCTTCACAAAGATGCTAGTATGCCAGAAGAAGAGTTGGCAAGAAGTACATTGATGCAGCCTCCTGTGAAGCACAGTGGTGGCCATTTCAGCCAACAGTGTAGGGGATCTGTTTAAAATCAATGGAATTATAAATGCTGAGAAATATAAACAGATCTTGATTCATCATGCTGTACCTTCAGGTAAATGACTGATTGGAAAAAAAGGAAAAAAAAACCACTTGTGTTTGGTTTACTGTATGGTCTGTTTCGAGTATGGTCTGGTTTACTGTCCAATGCTTTTGCAGTCTCTGGTCAACTAAATATCTTCTTTAATTGAGCATATTCATAGGAATCCTTCAACTATTTGGAAGAGTTGGTATTCACAAGTAAAATATCAGACACCGCAATTTGTGACCCAGGCCTGACACACGTTATGCGTGCACACATGAACACTTACACGGATCCCCAACGGCATCCATCCAAGGAATGGATCTCACTCTAGACTTGCGATGCCTGGATTCCTAGAAGAGGTTCCTTCAGACAGGTAAACGCGTCAGAGTCAGACCAAAGACTGCGTGCTTCTGCTTCCGTCATTTTGTCTTCTTATCCACCCCACATCCTCTTCGCGCACCTCACCACCAGCATGCAGCACACCTTGGGGTGAACCCTCCCATCGCGGGCGGCTGGATAGTAAATTATCTTCCGTCAACAGACAGGTCCAGAACTTGTGACTCTGTGTGGCTCAGTAGGTAGCGCATGGCGTTGGCAATGCTTAGGTTGTGGGTTCAATTCCCATTGGGACCACATATACTGGAAAATGTATGCATTCACTACTGTAAGTCCATCCATCCATCCATCCATTGTCTAAGCCGCTTATTCCTGGTCAGGGTCGCGGGGGGGGTGCTGGAGCCTATCCCAGCATGCGTTCCGGGCGAGAGGCAGGAATACACCCTGGACAGGTCGCCAATCCATCACAGGGCACACACACCATTCACTCACACACTCATACCTACGGGCAATTTAGACTCTCCAATTAGCCTAACGTGCATGTCTTTGGACTGTGGGAGGAAACCGGAGTACCCGGAGGAAACCCACGCGGACACGGGGAGAACATGCAAACTCCGCACAGAAAGGCCCCCGGCCTGGATTCGAACCCGAGACCTTCTTGCTGTGAGGCGACAGTGCTACCCACTGCACCACCGTGCCTACTGTAAGTCGCTTTGGATAAAAGCGTCTGCTAAATGGCATATATATTTATATATCGGGATGTTTCATAGAGACAATAAAAAAATACGATAACATCTGTAGTCATACATGGAGCGGCACAGTGTCTCTACAGTGTAAGCAGGCTTGCACGCATCTGACTTCGTCTCACCTTTATCACCCCAGAACCCGCTTCAGCTCTCCAATTGCTGTTAATTTGCCGTAACCTCCTCCCTCCACCCTCACCCCCTGCTGTGGGGATTAGAGCAGACTAGGGTTTCTGAGAAATTCCACATCCACAAGAGACGCGGCCCGATGACACCGTGGCATGTCTAGCTTCTGCTGTTCCTGTTATCTCCTTCTGTTTAATACTCTCGCCCAGGAAGTTTCGTCTGCTTGTTTGTGGTTAAATATGAATTTTAAATCTCTGATTTGGTTTTTTTCCGCCTAGTTTCCTTGGGTTTAGGAATGAGGATTTCGATCTGAGATCAGTTCTGTTTTTCTAAAGATAGCTGTGCTGTAATATCTGCGGGATGAGACAGCACTACCAATATTGAGGTGTGCTGACACCCTGCAGCAGGGATAAGATTACGAATTAGGATTATAAATAGTACAGGGTGAAAGGAAGGTCATTGTGTTAGCCAGGCATGCTCAGTCTGTACCTGGGGAGTGTAGGCAGTTGGCCAGCCGTTTTTTCAGCTCTCCTTCAACCACTTGTTCATTGAGGCCAGTTCAGGAGCAGGATAGATGGAAAAAATAGATGGGCAGATTGAGAGACTGATATATGATAGATGCATGGATGGATAGATAGATGATAGAAAGACATTTTTTTTAGAAGCAAGTGATTGTGGGATAGTGGCCAGTGTGAGCAGGTCGACACCATGATGGCATCAATGTGTGCAGAATGAGAAGACGTCAAAGGTCACAGTGGCTCTCCTGATGCAATGAGTCTCTGAGCCTGACCAGTCATGGCTGTGTGCAACACAGTGAACAGCTAAACTGTGATATTCCTTTTCTTGCCCACAGAGATCCTAAACGGGGGCGTGTATGTGGACCAGAACAAGTTCCTGTGCCATGCCGACACCGTCCACTGGCAGGACATTGTCAAGAATTCCCGCTCCGAGCTCCTGGTAGTACCCACCAATAGCAGTGCTGGATGTGAGTACCTCGGACAAATAGGAAAAGGTTGACCCATTGGGAGTGATATCATGTTTTTTTTTGACAGTTTTGTGTTCAGAACAATCCATTTGACCTCCAAACGAGCATGGCCTCTCCTCTACAGAACTGATAATTAGCCAACACCGATTTGCTTTCCGACTTCAAACGAACGTATTATAATACACATGTCTGGATATCTTTTCCAAACAAGATGCAAACAAAACAAAGAATTATCAAAGGGAATATTTCTTCCCCATTGAAAGAAACATAAACATTTCTGAAGCTCCATTGAAATGCAGCTCTGGATGAGAGAGGTGGTGGGAGACAGGCCTTGTTAGATGAGAGAGGGAACGAGGTTGAAAGAGTGTTGTTCAGTAGACAATGCAGAAACAATCTTCGCTCTGTGTGCTGGTCTTTTCAACCCATCTCCCCAGGCTTGATAAAACATCACAATGCCATATTTAAAGATTTGAATTGTAAGCTGGATATCTCATCAGATCTTTTACACTGAAAATGCTTATGACCTGTGCTGCTTTTGGTTGTAGCAACAGGTCAAATCTAGCTAGTTAGAGTCTCTGGTCAGCTACATTAATTTTCTCTAATTCTTTACTTTATTGGAATAGGTTAATATGAGTTGGTGTTCATGTGTATATGAGGTGTGTAGGGGTGGGCAGGGTGTAGAAGTGTGTGGGTGTGGGGAGGGTGTAGAAGATTGCGGGTGTGTAGGAGTTTGCAGGTGTGGGGAGGGTGTAGAATGTGTGAAGAGCTGCTCTGGTGTCATCCACAGGTGGGCGGTGTCACCGGTCCTGTAATGGTCGCTGTTGGGGCCCTCGGGAGGACGAGTGCCAGACCTGTGAGTATCATCTGCCCATCACCACTCTACCCCCAGGCTTCACACTGAGGCCTACACTGGAGCACCTCCGTCGAGCTCACCTATCCCACAGTAGCCCGATGCACTATTCCCATCAGTGCCATCTCCTGCTTACTTGTGCGGCTGTCAGTGACAGGCTCTGCCCTTGCCCCTGTAGGAGATTGCAGAGAGAATCCGGACCCATGCTTGAATCTCTTGCTCTCGCTCTCCCTCTCGCCTCCGGCTGCACAGAAGCACACTTCAGCACTCCCAGCATAATTACAGCTGGCCCCATGGCCTCATGGGAAAAAAACAACACAGTGTGTTCATTTCCCCTGCTTCCCTACAGTCCATTTCTCTCCGCCTCCTCCTGCTGGTTTATTGTGCTTTCATTCTGTTTGCTTATTATTTAACCAACTGGCGTTCCTTCTGTCTGGTTGTCAGTCAGTTCGAAAATTGTAAGCACCCCCTCCCACACACACACACACATACATTCACAGGGATGAGTGAATCTCTTCCTCTCCTGTGTGTGGGCTCTGGATTCATATCATATTTAAATAAGCAACGAGTTACTGTAAACTGTAAAGAATGACGGCAACAGATGCCTGTTTGCTCTCCATTTCTCTTTCTCATACTCTCATCCTTCCTCCCCCTCTCACCTCCTCTGCTCCTCCCTCTCTTTGCCCACATCGGTATTGCTGCCATATGCTGTCAATTATTCATGTTTTAACCAATCAACTCAGTTTGCTCCCCGCAGCAAAAATCACAGGGCTGCAACCCTCCATTGTAGAAGTCAAGCATCTGCAACGTCCCTCTCGGTAATTCCGGTACTTTCCACTCATAGCTTCCGTCTGTACCGATGGCTTCCCGGGCCTCACTCTCAAACTGCCGAGCATCCATACTGATGTGTCCGCCATCTGTGAGCCGGCCCCACGCAGCCGGCCGTATGGTGGCACATTAACGTTACGAGCGCCGCCAGGGACGGGAAAATTCAGAGATGCGCTAACGGAGGTCTTAACCACGCCTCCATGGACAGGCAGGAATCACCAAGCTGGGCCGGGCCAGCTGCAGCGCATGTGACCCACAGAGTAAACAGGCTGAGTTACAACTTGCTCTGGAGAAACTCAACTTTTTCCTAGTTTGCCTAGGGTACACTTGTGTAACATGTCGTTTATAGATGATTCATAATCATCTTATAACGTGATATATGATATATGATTGTAAAATATTACACAGAAATAGGCATTATAGGAAATGCTGCAGAATTTGAAGCTTGCCAGGGTCGGGATGTTTGGCACACGCTGCTGCAGCTGCTAGCACTTCCCTCACAGGAGAGTGTGTGTGCGATGAAGACAGCGTGGAGGCTATGTTTGCTTGCACGTTTGACACCGTTTTTGCTAGCGTTCTATTTCCAGTGGCGATGAGAGCAGCGCAGTCGGTTCATCATGGGTGGGGTGGATGTTGAGTGGGGGCGCAGTGTGTGAGCTCTGTGTGGGGTAATGTTTATGGTCCAATAGCATTCCATTTGGTTTCGTGTTTTTGTGTCGCAAATAAGTGTTTCTGAGGTGTTTTATCATTCGGTTTACTTTGAATTGGAGGTGTTGTTGCAGTGCTGTCGCTGAAGCTGACTGATGGTGGTGTTTCTCCACTCACTGAGCTAGCTGAGAGGATTCTGTTCTGGCCTCAGCTCTTGGTATTGCGGCCCTTTATGGTGGAGTTTGGATCACTGTGTTCCATGCAAGCGCAGAATTCTAATGTTTGTTTCCGTTTTTTTCCCTTTCATATATTAATAATGATATCATAATATGAATAGTATATGAATAATTGTATAATGTCCGTGTATATTAATAATACATATTGTCTGTTGTGCAGTGTTTTGGAGAAAAAAAATCCTGTTTGACACAAGACATTGTGCTCATTAAGGAAGTTTAATATTCATGTGTTCATAATGTACGTATGCAGTACCATCCCCTGATTACTCCTTACTTCTTTCTCTTTCTCCCTCTTTCTCTCTCTCTTGCTTTCCCTCCCTCTCTCTCCTTCTCTCTGGACAGTGACAAAGACCGTGTGTGCTGAGCAGTGTGACGGGCGCTGCTTCGGCCCCTACGTCAGTGACTGCTGCCACCGGGAGTGTGCAGGAGGGTGCTATGGACCCAAAGACACAGACTGCTTTGTATGTCCACCCAGCCCCACCTCCGCCCCCCACCCAAATCTCACCCCCACACTCCTCAATCAATCAAACTTTCTTTGTATAGCGCACTTTACAAAACATTTGTCATGATACGCTTTACAGCAGACCCTGGCCGGAACCCTCACACAAAGGCAAGCCTAAGGCAACAGTGGTAAGGAAAAACTCCCTATGTGGAACAAATAGGAAGAAACCTTAACAGGAACCAGACCCAAGAGGGGTCTGGCCGGCCCAGGGTCTGACTTTGTAAGGACCAAGAGCAGCCAATGAGTCCATGTGCAAGATAACTCAATATGGGACTTAATTTATTTCTAGGCAACTGGAAGCAGCGGTCCTGGGGTGGGGTAGCAGGCCTGGCAGGTATATGGCAGCTTCTGAAGATGGAATAGACTGGAATAGGCAGATGCCCCAGTGGTGAGAGAGGGAGACAATAGGCGGAGTTAGAAAAGCAATACATGTGTACTGGGACAGATTAAATATGGGGGCAACAGGTGACCCAGCAAGAAGTTAACTATGGCAGCGTAGCTACTAGGACAGAGATTGAGAATCTTAGCTGTTATGAGAGGGGCAAGAAATTGATCCACCCCATCAAAAGTGCGCCTGAGAAAGGTGGGGTTGGTAACAGTAAGGCTCTTTCCGCCGCACAAAACTCTATTGCTGCACTCTTCTCCAGCTCTGTGTCTAGATTATAATTGATTGTATACCTGACTGTAGAGGTGCTTTTTTAGCCTAGACTTTGATTCCCTTATCAGTTTTGGTAGGTTGTTCCACAGTAGTGGGGCTTGGTATGAGCTCTGCCAACAGTAAAATTATTTTACATTCTCAGATATATTCAGAACAGAGTCACCTTGTGGGCTTGTATGGTAAAAGTAAATTATTAGACCATGTAGGGCTTTGAAAGCCAGGAGCAGCACATTAAAATCAGCCCTGTAGGTAATTAATAGCCAGCGAAGTGTCGCTAGCACTGGGTTAATATGCTCATGCTTCTTTGTTCTGGTCAAAATATGAGCAGCTGCATTTGGAACCAGCTGGAGGCTCTTTAGAGAGGTATTAGAGTAGCCAGATAAAAGAGCATTGCAATAATCTAGCCTTGACAAGACAAAAGCATGTATACATTTTTCTGCATCCCCTAGTGATAAGAAGTGGCTGAGTTTAGCAATCTTCCGTAAGTGAAAGAAGGCAGCTCTGGAGACATTTTTAATACGAGTGTCGAGACCTGGGTCAATATTGACATCAAGGTCTTTTACAGTTGTACTTGGCACAACTACGCAGCTGTCCAGGTTTAAAGTGTGGTGAGATAATGTCTCCCTTCGTTTTTTGGGATCTAAAACCAGCATTTCAGTTTTATCTGAATTAAGAAGCAGAAAATGAAAGGTCATCCAAGCCTTAATGTCTGCTACACATGCCTCTAACCGAGAAAGCTCTAGCGGTACACATTGTTTTATTGAGATGTATAGCTGCGTGTCATCAGCATAGCAGTGAAACTCTATACCATATTTGCGAATAATATCACCATGAGGCAGCATATAGAAAGATCAAAGTAGTGGCCCTAGCACTGACCCAATTTTAGGGTACATATCTTGTTAATATTGATGTGTTCATAATTTTGAGCATGTGCCTAGCACAGGGAGGAGTTCTTTAATCAGTTTTGTTGGTATAGGGCAGTGCTTCTCAATTATTTTCTGTTACGCCCCCCCTAGGAAGAAGAAAACATTTCGCGCCCCCCACTCTCCGCCGCGACTATAAATAGTATCATTTGTCTATAAAATTGTTATAAGTACACCTCTGCATAACACTGTATCCTTATTAACATTAAAGAAATGCTATGGTGTGGGGTTTTTTGCACTGAGCAATTTGGTACGCCACCTTATATGATGCTAACAGTGCTCGCTGGTTTTCTGAAGTAGCATTCACAAAGCGGGATGATTGTCGGCAATATTCGGCACGTTTTAAGCAAAAACTCAAGCGGCTTATCAGCGTGATTGGGGTGTAATGTCTTTAAGTGACGCCTTAATTTATTTGGCTTCATGCTGTCCGCTGCCAACATTTTAAGACACAGTAAACACACCGGTCTTTCCTCGTCTCCCGCCGTAGTCACAGTGAAGCTTTCGGGTGACTTTTGTTTGTCTCATTATCTTCGTCTCTCTCCGCCTTTCTTTTCAACCCTGTTAAATATTTTTCCATGGTGTCTCTTGAGGGTTTGTTCACTGCACTTCATATCTGCAATTGCACTTTATTCTAGTACGGCAAAAAAAAAGCATGTTCCCCGGGGTCACACGCGCCCCCCCTGGCATCGCACCGCGCCCCACTATTTGAGAAACACTGGTATAGGGTCAAGAAGGCAGGTGGTAGGTGTTGAGGACATAACCAGTTTGGTCAGCTCATCAATGTCAATTGGAGCAAAACATTTTAATATTACTGTCGGTACCTCTCCCTGTGATGTCAGTGTGCTGGGCTGTTCACAGATGTCGAGGGTGCTTCTTAGAGTACAAGATAGCTGGCTAGTTAATTGGTCCAGCAATGAATCATCCACATTTTCTTTGCTCGAGATTTCAAAGGTAATAAGGAAATGATCAGATGATACAGAATTGTGGGGAGCGATGATAAGATTAAAAACATCAATACCATAGGATAGCACAAGGTCTAATGTATGGCTATGGAAATGGGTAGGTCCAGAAACATTCTGTACAAAACCACATAATGGACGCAAAGGCTGTTCCTAGTGAAGCACTAACCTTATCTACGTGTATATTGAAATCACCTACAATCACAACCTTATCTGCTGAAACAGCGAGGCATGAGAGGAAGAGAACATTCTGGAAGAAAACTGAATAAGGCCCTGGTGGCCTATACACAAACACTAGGATAAAGGACCCCATACTACAAGTTGCTTTAATTGACCTCCTGCCACAATTATACCTCTCTCCCTATCTATCAGACCGTTACTATGGCACTGGTGGTCACATCAGTCAGCCTTGTTTGTGTCTGCAGATTCAAAAAGAAAACTTGAAAATGTAGGAAAACGCATCTGTGAGGCTCATCCTGCACCTTTGACTGTATGTTCAGCTTGAATTGAGGATGGGTTTGTCACAGAAATTACGCCCATGTAATGGATTGAGTCCTTTGTCTCAAAGCATATAATTAAAATCAAATTTGCTCTCACAATATGATGTTCAGAAAAGACCAAGGCCCACAGTTCCTCACAGTCTTCTGTTTCGTTCTTCATCAGGTTATTGTGTTTCACTGCACCAGCATTGTGGTTATGAGTTGATCTTCTAGCTTAATTATATATTACAAGTTTTAAGTAGAAAATTATACTTTCTTTTCAACTGAGCTGTTTTAATTGGAATTTACTTAGAATGTACTTTTCACCCCCTAGCTAAATTTGTTCTCTGAAATGTATAGTTTGCCTTGTAGTTAACATTAAACACCTGGCTGCCAAAAAACGGAGTCCCAGGGTAGTGATATTCCACGCCCATGTCAATCCCGACTGTAGCCGACAGCCCTGCAGGGCAGAGCAGTAGCTGTAGCGTAGCGCCTACCAGAGAGGGAGGGGTTCAGTCAGCAGGATTGTCTTCAGTTTATTTGTACTGTACCAAGCACAAAGCAAGCCAATAACATATGCCTGGCACTCTATGTCCAGCCACACATTTCCCCATATGTTCTTATCATCTGTTATGATCTCCTTGTGTTGGTTTACTGTGTGATTGTGTCTAGAGACACAGGACACCGCCCTGCTCTGCTCCTTTACTAAGACCCTGTGTCTGCAGGCCTGTACCAACTTCAATGACAGCGGGGCTTGTGTGACCCAGTGCCCCCAGCCCTTCGTCTACAACCTCACCACCTTCCAGCTGGAGCACAACCCTAAGGCCAAGTACACCTACGGAGCTTTCTGCGTCAAGAAGTGCCCACGTAAGAGCACACAAACATGCACACACACACACTCACACACACACACACACATAGGTACAAACACAACAGACACACATGCAAACACATACACACACACACTCTCTATCTCTTACTCACACACACGCATGCACGCACACCCTCAGGTACAAACACAACAAATATGCAATCGTGCACACACACACAGAAATGGACAGATGCACATACACAAACCCACAAAACATTGTTTATGCCATTGAGTGTCTGATATCATGGCAACGCTCAATTTAGTGCATTGAAGTTTGCAGTAAACTGAAACTGAACTGAGAAAAGCACAGCTTGACCATCAGAATATTGTGTGAGCTGAGAATATTATGTTCTCTCTTTTTAAAAGAACAAACAGACTTACACACATCCGCCAGTTTAAAACACACATTGCATGTCTTTGCCTGTTGAATGCTTCTGTTTTCTCATGGATTGACACATTTAAAAGGAGTCTACAGGCTGATTTCTACAGATCTTAAGCAACTGTTGAGCTTTCTGTAGCTCCAATGCAAGATGTGGTGCACTATAAAGATACCCAGAAATTAGTAATGGAGAGCAAAAACAGAAGCAACGAGCTCTTTTTTTTATTAATGGAGCTTTATGGTGTGCTTCAGGCTTGCTGTAACAACACTCCAGAAGAATCAGGGCTAATAATGGACAGTAATGTGTCTACAGTATGTCAGGAAACGATATGTGTTGTTTAAACACAGATTTAGTGTTTAAACAAGTGCTCCTGTAAAAATCTAACAAACAAAAGAGCACTGATTTACTGAATATACAGGTATATATGTATATATATTGATTTGGTCCACTAAACCCCTCAGAGGGTAAGGTAAACGTCAATAAATACAAATCCATTCTGAGTGATCAATTTCGTACTGTGGTGAACCATTTCTATCCTGATGGGAGTGATCTCTTCCTGGATGGAAACGCTCCATTCACAGGGCACGGGTGATCGCTGAATGGTTTGATGAGCATGAATCCGATCTAAACCACAGTGCATTGCACAGTGTTATTCATAATAACATTACATTAGCTCTCACTTAGCATATGACCTTAACCAAGGGCAAATTCCAATGGAGGAAGTTTGCACCTACACCTACTGTGACAGCTTGATATTTCTGGATCAGCTTTGAAGTGCTAAACTCAACATACAACACAACGGATGCCTATGGGTCCAGAGGCCAGTGCTATAATAGTTGCACAAAGTAGTCCTTCAGACATATTGCGATCTAGTATGTAAGGCCATGTGCATGCGTGTTGTGTGTGTGTATTTTGTTCCTTTCTAGATAACTTCGTTGTGGACCACAGCTCCTGTGTTCGTGCCTGTCCCAGCAACAAGATGGAGGTGGAAGAGAATCGGGTCAAGATGTGCATCGCCTGCACCGACATCTGTCCTAAAGGTGCCCCTGAGCACCACGCTAACACTACACCCACTCCACCATAACCTAACCCCTACACAGCTTCTGTCCTAAAGGTGCCCCTGAGTGCCACGCTAACACCACCCCTACTCCACCACAATCACACCCTTACACATCTTCTGTCCTAAAGATACCCCTGAGCACCACGCTAACACCACCCCTACTCCACCACAATCACACCCCTACACATCTTCTGTCCTAAAGATACCCCTGAGCACCACGCTAACACCACCCCTACTCCACCACAATCACACCACTACACATCTTCTGTCCTAAAGATACCCCTGAGCACCACGCTAACACCACCCCTACTCCACCACAATCACACCCCTACACATCTTCTGTCCTAAAGATGCCCCTGAGTGCCACGCTAATACCACCCCTACTCCATCATAACCCTACTGTATAGGTTCCACTACACCTTCCATTAGCCTATGCCCCATTACACCATAATCCCACCCGCTTACACACTGCCTGTCCTAGAGGAGCGCTTACCCCCATTCCAACCCCACCCTTATTCCACCATGACTCCGTCTTCCACATGGCTTCTGCCCTAAAGGTGCCCCTAAGTCCCTCCGCAGTCCCGCCCTTATTCCGTCGTAAACGCCATGCACTGCGGTACGTGTTTGTCTTCCCATTGAGTTAACAATCAACACAGCGCGGTCAGCATAGTTTGGATGCCGAAGAGGCGAACGTCGTGAAAGCGACGTCGCGAGAACGTTACGCTCTGCGCCTGTGTTGCAGCGTGTGACGGCATCGGCACGGGCAGCCTGCAAGCGGCTCAGACTGTGGACTCCAGCAACATCGACCGGTTCGTCAACTGCACCAAGATCAACGGCAACCTGGTGTTCCTCATCACCGGCATCAAAGGGTGCGAGGCATAGCTGTCGTCACCGATGCTCCGTGTGCATTTATTAACACTGCTCCGGCCTCACTTGCACACTCCTCGTGGTGTCACCATAACCTTCTCATCGGCACATACACTACGTCACAGGTGTCAAACTCATTCCATCGAGGGCCGAGTGTATGCAGGTTTTTGTTGCAACCAATGCACTACACCAGGTGATTTCACTAATTAGCCCACTTCTTCAACCAAGAGAGGACCTAATTGAAATCACCTGGTGTAGTGCATTGGTTGCAACAAAAACCTGCATACACTTGGCCCTCGATGGAATGAGTTTGACACCCCTGCGCTACGTCATTAGCAGTGTCGGTCAGTAGTGGTGTAGTGAATATCGCTCCATATTCAGTCACTGGGGCAGCTGCAGTCAGTCAGAGATGCACTGAATCCCAGATTCCATGCACTTCTCAATCTACAAATACATTTCTGTGTGCTATGAATTTGAATTCAAATCCAAAGTGGGCTTTCTTGGCACGGCAATAGAAATTCAGTATTGCCAAAGTCATGGGTTTAGAAAATGAATATAAACAAAAACGCTCATATCAGTTATCGCTAATGGACATATATATATTTGTTCAAATATAAACAAGATCAAACAAACAAATAAACAAACAACTGGTCTACTCACTGTCCCTGTAGTCGGCAGATACACATATAATGTATAATGTACATTGTGCATTTTACATTTGAAAAATGCAATGCATTTAGCAGACGCTCTTATCCAGAGCGACTTACAAGATGTCCATTAATACATGGTAGGAACATATAGGAATGTATTGGAACATACAAGGAATATACAAGGATTAAATAGGAACATATAGGGATATAATGGATAATGTCAGACCAGAAGAGCCTAGACACAGAGACCTGGCCCTTTCCTCTGAGCATGATGAGGGCACAAGCGCAGAAGCACACTGTAAATGTTACAGCGTGGCCTTGTGCCAGGGTATTTCTTGCGTCAGGGATGTTTCTGCCAGTGAGATAATGGCTTTCACTGCACCTGAATTCCCTGGGGGTAGAAGAGGCCATTACTGTCACTGCCCTACGGTACATCATACGAGTGTCAGTGTCATCCCCTTCAGCACAAACGACCCGCCACTTCCCATTATCCAGTATACAGATCACCCAACGCCAGGCCCTGGAAATGAAGACACAGATATTGATTTTACACTTTCTCTCTCTCCCTCGCTCTCCGTGTCTGTCTCTATCTCCGTCTCTCTCTCTCTCTCTCTCTCTCTCTCTCTCTCCATCTGTCTCCATCTCTGTTTCTCTTTTTACTCTCTCTCTCTCCCTCTCTCTTTCTCTCTCTCTATTTCTCTCTCAGGGATGTGTATCATGGTATAGAGGCTTTGGACCCAGAGAAGCTTAATGTGTTTCGCACAGTGAGAGAGATCACAGGTGAGAAAGTAGCAATTTTCTGTTTAAATTTGTATACATTTCCAAAGCATATACACTACCCTCCTAAATTATTCAAACCCTTGGCAAAGATGAGCAAAGAAGGATAAAAGAAAACTAAACTAAACATACCTCTTTTCACCATTAGGTCAATAATGGTAAACCTCCCTGGTAGCGGATGCAAGTGCATTTTGTCCCCACGCACAGTGAGGAAGAGAGTTTGGAAGGCAAAGAAAAATCACAGTTAGAGATCTACAAAATCTTGGGGACACAAGTCTCCAAATGTACCATGTATAACTCCTTATATTTCAGTAAAAACTGGAAAATGGGGGTGTTCTAAAACTTTTGACCGGTAGTGTATGTAAATATGTTTGATATAAAAGCAGAATACAATATCACATGCTAGGTAAATAAGCCATACAATCCACCATGAAAGTGCATATGTCATTGGTGAAAGCAGGAGATCACTGGAGACACAGACCACAACCATCAAACCATTGTTATTTATTTCGCCCGACTATAAATCAACTGTTACTGTAATTTATTGTATGAATTATGAAAATGTTCAATAACTACTTGGTAACCTGTTATCATGCACCAACTAGCTAGTGCTAGCTAGATTAACATCAATGTCCTACTAATGATAGCTCAGTTAATTGAGTGAGTCAATAAAGTTAAAATGTTAACACACTCACTTGGAAATTAAACAAAGTGAACAGTACTAACATGGCCTGCACCAGCACACTTTATTAGTTTAGGCTCATCCTTACAAAAAGATGAGATGTCCTATAAACTAACAAGAGGTGCCATTGTATTTGGATTGTGCATCTCCAGCCGGTTGTTGCTATGTATGTTATTACATTGGTGACACTGCATTCTCATGGCGAATTGAAAATTAAAAGGAAAGGAAATTCAATATAACTAACAATTTGCAATGGTAAGGAACTGAAATACTGTAAATACATCTGAAATTATGTAAGAATAGGGTAAGAAGCTAGGAATAAAAGCAATGAATCACTGCCAAGTCCTCCCAGTAGTGGGGGACCCTGATACCACTGTGCACAGTGGAACTCCAGAGAGAGAGGAGCTGGGCTTGTACTTATCCTGAACTGGTTTGTTACTGTTCACACCCAGCTGTGTGTATGGACACATAGTTCAAAACAAGCTACTGTATGTAAATCACACTGGACAACAGTTTGTGTTCAACATACAACTAATATAGTACTAGTACTGCTACTACCATTAATACAAATAATAATAATAGAAGAGCAAGTGTGTCTTGACTTCAGAATCCGAGAATGATCTTTGAGGTGAATGATGATCTTTGATCACAGCCAGTTTGGGTAGTGTTGTCCAATGAGAGGCAGGGTCTGACTGTGACCTCAGAATCGAGAACCCACTGGGACAGCACAGTGAACAGGACACACTCTCTCCGGTCCTGTCTGGAACCTTTATCTCCCAAGTCTGCACAGACATACAGAGAGACAGACAGATGGACAGGCAGACAAATATGTGGTTGATCTCCCAGGATTGCACAGAAAGGATAGACAGACACGGATAAAAAGACAGACAGAAAGACAGACGGACTGGCACAAAATGGCTTCTGTGCATCACCAGGTGCATGCTGCTCATTGGTGGTGCTTGTCTGGTGGTGGAGTCTCGTTAACTATTGTGTATGTGTGTAGTGGACGTGTAGTTACATTTACATTTTTGGCATTTAGCAGATGCTCTTATCCAGAGCGACTTTTGCATGCATTTAAGCATGGTCAGATTAATCATAGTCAGTGCAAGAGATCAGTACAGTTACACTGCAACAGACAGACTTGTTGTTATAACACAGTGAAATTTCATGTTCAAGCAGAACATGACATTTTATCAGAACGAATGGAGACCAATCTCACAAAGGTTATAACTATACTCACTTTTTAATAAATCTGTATCTGTATTAAAATATTGTTTATCATTCTATATTCTGTCCAGCCTCATTGTATCAACTGTGAATAATAAGGGGAAAAGTACCCATGCTGATATTTTCCATCTTTTTTTTCTCTCTACAAAACAGTAATAAGTTTCCCTGAAGTAATATATATCGGACCAACAATTTCACTAAAATATACTAAAACCTTTGCTTACATATCATTTCTGTTGTTTTTCTGTGAGAGCTTCCATATCTGAACTGAACTGTTTATAAACCCACTGTACTGTGTGTAGCATTTGTCATCAGTTTCTGTGTGAATTGTGATCATGAGTGTGATGGTGGTCTCATCCCAACCCCCACCCCACCCTGTCCCACCTCAGGCTTCCTGAATATCCAGTCTTGGCCAGAGAACATAATGGATCTCAGCGTCTTCTCAAACCTGGCCACCATTGGAGGGAGGTCCCTTTACAGGTGAGCCACTCATAGGCAGCCTGTCAATCAGCCAGTCAATTAGAGATTAGGGTTGGCCAGGGAACATGGTTCTGATGTAAAGGAGGTCAGCGCCAGGAAGATTGGGACGACGTCATTCTGTTTTGCAAGATTTGAACCCCGTGCAGTGCATGATCGATATTGCTTTGGACACGCATTTTACTGTCCTGGGAGCTGCAATAAACTCAGCAGTTCAATGAGACAAAGAACGAGAAATAAATGAACAGATAGATTGGCATTCAGACAGAGACATAGATATAGACACAGATATACACAGAGATATAGAAATATAGGGACAGGTTGACATAGATATGGGATACAAGAATTGCAGCCACTGTTGGAAGGAAATGGAAATAACAAATGGCGTTATTGTTTTTAAAAAAAACCTAAAAGGCCAATGCGTTCCAGCTGGAAGCCTTCATCAAGGAAATGTTGAGAAAGACAGATGGGATCATTGCCCTGGCGGAGGCTTTTTTAACAATAAAGGCAGTTTTCACTTCCATTTCTCCAAGAGAGACTGACATTCACATTTATAGTTCTTTCGAGACTTTTTCATGCACCTTGACAGAACTGAAAGGTACAGTAGCGCCAGAATATTATTTATTATGCATATTAGATATAGACAAACAGACATATGGATGACTTGACAGGGTTAAAAGGTAGCTGCCAAAGGGAGCGATTAGCTGAGCGTTAGCCCCCATGAGGCTGCGAGGTGGCTGCTTCTTCTGTGAGCCCGAGTTGTTGAGTCTGCGGGCGTGGCAGCCCCCCAAAGCCGAAGTGGACAGCACGACTCATGCCTCGCCTGAAAGCGGCTGCCGTCACGGGGAGCAGCAGTTACAGTGATGCATCCGCCACCTCTTCAGAGCCCCCACCCCAGCCCATCTCATCTTTTCCCTTCTCGGGAACGACACCACACTCTCCATCCGTTCCGAGACACATCACAGGAGTGGTTTCAAAGAGCCCCTTTGATGTGCGGTAAAAAGCACACGTCACTTTGAGTGAAGCGCTGTGTCCGATGGCCACATAATGGATCTTGACTGATCTGAAGGGGAGCTGGTGTCTGTCTGTGGCTGAAGAGCACAGTGTTTGTTTGCTAAGCAGAGTGTCTGCAACACAGCACTGTCCTTAGTTTACTGGACGATCACTCTTGCCTCTCCCTCCGTCTCTTTTGCCCCCTATTTCAATATATCCCTTTCTTTTTCCTCATTTCTTGCCCCTTACCCCGGCCTCTCCTCGTCCTCCTTTACTCTACTTGCACATTGTGTCGTTTCCCTGCTTTCTTACCCCCGCTCTCTTCCCCCTGTCTCTCCTCTCACCTTTCTTTGACTGCCCGCCCCTCTCCCCCTGTCTTTCTCCACTCCCTTGGCCCCTTTCTTTTTCTCTTTTGCCCCTCTTACCCCACCCTGTCTCCTTTCTTTTATTGCTTAACTGACCCTCTTGCTTGACCCCCTCATTTTGCCCGCCACCCCACTTGACCCCCTGTTTTTGCACCTAACGTCACTGGACCTCCGCTTGCATCCCCTCTCTCATGCATTCCCCTCCCACACCTTGTCTCCTGTCACTCATTCTTGGCCCTCACCTCTTCCCCTGTCTCTCCCCCCCCCCTCCTCAGTGGTATCTCCCTGCTGATTCTGAAGCAGCGGTGGATCTCCTCCCTGCACCTACAGTCCCTGAGCGAGATCAGCGCAGGCAACATCTACATCACCAACAACAGCCAGCTCTGCTACTACAACACCATCAACTGGACCAGTCTGTTCCGCACCAACAGCCAGAAGGTCCTGATCCGCAACAACCGTGACCCCAGGGAATGCAGTAAGTCACCACACTTACCCCCATCTTCCCCAACACATGCACACACACACACACACACACGCACACACACACTAAACCACCAACACAATTCCATATGCGTACTGCAGCCAACCAGGTGGACAGGGCAGCAAGATGAGAGCTAACACACACACACACACACACACCCTACCCTTTTCCCAATCCAGCCTGTCATTAGTGGACAGGTGCTTATTGCTCATGCTTGTCGGCTCCCAAAATCAGCCGCCAGCTTATGAATCACATTATATGAGTCTGTCAGTCACATTATATTCTATGGCCCTGCTGTTAGTAATACTTCCTAACACGTTTTACAATTTATTAAGTATGACTTATGTTTTGAAACCGTTAAAGTAATAGTATTCAGCTTGTAAGTAGATTACAAGATTAGTAGGTAACGAGATTTCCAATTGTGTTGTAAACCATTTTTTGTCAGGAAGTGAAAGAAATATGTATCAGTAAATATCAACAACAGTTCAAAACAACAACTTTAGTACACTGATTTCTAGATAATACTTGGTTATTAGGTAGCAGTGTGTTTACCTAAGCAGTACTGTTTTCTAACAGTATAAAATAGGCCCACAAAATGTGATCTCTATCTCCTTGTTGAACCTTTGAATATGAACACGTGTCATTTACATTTAACATTTTAAGCATTTAGCAGACGCTCTTATCCAAAGCGACTTACACAGTTTGCATTTCTTTACATACAATCCATTAATACATGGTACATGGATAATCATTGTTTGCGCAAGAGATCAGTGCAGTAATTGTCACAACTCGACCAGCAAACGGGCATTTCCCCCAAGCCCCAATCAGGAGAAGTGAAAGGAATGCCAGGAATGTGCAAAACCAATCAAGGAAATGACTGACAGCTGTGGATACTTAACCTGCTGAGGATATTTAACCTGGCTACCTCAGTTCTGCGCTTGAACATTTCACTTGCCTTAGCCTTGCCTTACTTGCATTGTTTTTGTTCTCGCCGCCTTGAAAAAGTTTGTTCTCGCTTGTTTCCTAGAGTCCCTGTGTTTTGTTTATTCTGTGCCCTGGAATACATTTTGGATTTACTGTTTAGCTAGTTTTGTTTGTTCCTGCTCGTTTGTTATTTTGGTTTGTTTTGTTAGTTATTGTTACGTGTCTTCTCTGACACAATTAGCCTTCGTTCCTGCCAGCGTTGAAGTTAATAAAGAATCTCTGCATTCTGGGTCTCTCTCGCCTGCACCTGGTTCCACACCTACAACACCCCCTGACAGTAATACAGCGATAGATACCATTGTTGGCAGCTGCATACCATACCTGCAACACAGGGAAGGTTTTTTTGTGGTTTTTTTTGGAGAAGGTTTTAAGCAAGGACACATATTACAAGTAGCAGTATTGAACATGTAAGCAGTGGTGATGACAATTGCTTTACTTGTACAGAATTCAGTGGTAGTGGAGTCTGAAAAAGTGGGTTTTGAGTCTACATCTTTGTGCATACTTACATAGAGGTGGCCTACTCCGAGCAGAGTGGATGGGTAGCCCTGTTCACAGCGAGCACAACTCAATAAGGTTGAATCCGTGTCCGTTTGGAATTCGATCCGACTTCCATCCGGTAAAGTGTCGAAAGCTCTAGGTATTTCAATTTGAAGTAGTTCTAGACTCCAGAGGTAGGGATTGATAAACGGTCCCTATGCACGTTCACTTCATGTTCTTCTCACGTGTCCTTTACATTTACATTTTAAGCATTTAGCAGACGCTCTTATCCAGAGCGACTTACAAAATGTCCATTAATACATGGTAAGATTAATCATAGCCCGCGACAGAGATCAGTGTCGTGATACAGTAATAGACAATTACATTACCTTTGACTTGTCCCTACGAACAGAGCACTTTTTCAAATCAAAATCACTGAAAGAAGTGAACAACCATTTCCTTATATCATTTTTAAAGATATTAATAAATGTGATTGTTCAGACTGGCTTACAATACACTGAACAATTTACGCATTCGTCACCACACATTTATTCATATTTGTGACAACTAACACCTGTTTCAGTTTCCTCACCTGTGAAATTTTCCCTTGTAATACATGCACAGAATAAGACCGCCAACCACATCCTAATTGTATTCCATTATCTGTAGATACGTCAGTAGAGAAGTATTTATAGAGTATTTATAGAAGCTTGTTATCTCTTTATGTAATCTAAGGTACTTGTTTTTCCCCACAGCCCAGGAGCGGATGGTGTGTGACCCATTGTGTTCGGACGGGGGCTGCTGGGGGCCCGGAGCAGACCAATGCTTGTCCTGCCGCTTCTATAGCAGGGGGCGAACTTGTGTGGACTCCTGCAACCTCTATGAAGGGTGAGTAAAACTGAAATCCCCCCATGTCCGCCCGTCACGGCAGCACCAAAAATACCCATAAGACCACAGGGAATACCCTTGTACTCTACGTCCCTGGATAACACATTCAGTATCACCCCCACCCCCCAAACATCCCACGAGGCGAGATGTTCCCCAGCCTGAGAAAGTGTCCTTTATGTGTTATTAAAATAGATTACAGTATTTGTGCGGACCGGCAGGCACTGCCCCGCTGCACGCTCTGCGCAATAACCGTAATGCATGAAATAACTCTGAAAAATGCCACCGGGAAATCACTTGCTGAATTTGGAATGCGGGAGAAACGCTTCTTTTATTATTTTTCTTTCTCTTGCGTTTAAAACCTGGAGCCATATTTCTGCAAACTGGAATAAGCGTCTACGCAAGCTCTTTACACCTACGCGAGCGCAGCTCATTGAAGGAGCTCAGCGGCAAGCCTTTCTGTCCCTGGGGGGCTCCAGCAACCCTACTTTGACCCTGGTGTGGAGACGGGGTAATTTGCTCACATCTGATGATGGGCTCAGCCTTGCTTTGAAGAACAAAGAAACGGCAATTATAAATACAAAGATTCCGAATTTTTTGAAAACGCTTTTCCCCAGAGACCCCAAATTGTGGAATAAGCATTGTGTGTCAAAAATTATTATGAAATTATGTTAGCAAAAACATGTGTTACTGTCATTTATTGTATGAATTATGATAATGTTCGATAGCTACTAGCTAATGTGTTACCATGCACCAATGTTACAGTGCTAGCTATATTAGCCTTCATTCGCTAGTAACATTAGCTCAGTTAATTGAGTCGGTCAATAAAGTGAAAATGTGGAAATGAAATTAACAGTATTAACATCGCCTGTACGCCAGTTCAGCATGCTTTATTAGTTTAGACTCATCCTTAAAAAGGATCAGTCAGATATTGGTTTTTATTGGCCATGGTAGAATGTTTTTTAAATGATTATTCTTATTGGGAGCACACTGATCAATGAAAACAAAACAGTTGTTGATTTGCGCTCTTCGTTTATGAATTTATAAATTAAAGAGGCACGGGGTCATCGAAGCAGACTGACACAAACTGGGATGTAATAAGCTAGTAAATGCCAGTGAAGCCAAACAGATGTAATTGAAGCTACTAAATGTCCATTACCCATGGGCAAATCAATTTTCTTCTGTTTTCAGACATTAAAAAAATGACAAAATATATATACATTTTACTTTTAATTCAAATAATGTTTTATTGTGCTGCCTGTTTGTGTTTTGTTGACTCAAGCATGATAGTCGGTGTACTGAAATTAATCAAACCTTGTTATTCTCTGAGTTTATTGATTTTTTTTTTGTGCTTTTTGTTCCAGTGGATTAAGGAACACTTACATTGCATCTTTCAAGGGCTTGTTTCTGGAAACATAACATTTATGGCACATAAAGATTTACTGCATCTACTATATGAAATACTGTATATATAGTTGTTGCTCATATGTTGCAGAACATTACAATTCTCACTGTGATGTTTTTTTCAAACTAATGTCAAACCAATCACATGGCTAGGGTTAAGGTTAGGGTTAGAATCCACGCCTGCAAGTCACAGCTGGTCATCGAACCCTTGCTGAGGACCAGGTCCCTCTCAATCCGTGCTCATAGCAAACTCTGTTTCTGCCGATGGCTGCCATGCTAATTTAGTGAAAAATAAAAATGGTTGTGGGTGTTAAAACCTGTGTGAAAATTGGTTGCGGCACACGGTTATGTGCCTTGTTTGTGGAAGCTTGCCCATTATGATACTATGCATCTTGTAAGTCGCTCTGGATAAGAGCGTCTGCTAAATGCTTAAAATGTAAAATGTAAAATGTATGCAATGGAACACTGTTGCGGAATATGATTGAGAGACATACTCATTATACATTTACATGAAAGATAGGTGTGAAACCCTCAACAGTAAACTATTGCCATGGGATTCAGTATACCCTGGCTGTGGAGCTTTGTTATGAAATGTGTATCAGACAGCATTGGTGCGACAGGTAATGAGAGTCCCAGACCGCACGAATACTATCTCAAATCCTTCAAACTAGCCTGAACTTCATACCCTCCTACCTTAGGTTCAACTCAACCAGGAGAAGCTGCCCTTCTGAAACGGTGTGAGGCAAAAAGCCTTCGTTTCACATTTATATTGCCCATTCATTAGAAATGGAAGCCCCTCTTTTTTCTTCCCATCGAGGATTTCTGAGGATAATTGTAAATCAGTGTGAATTATAGAGAGAATCAGGGTCATACATTTCTTTAGTTCCACGCAAAGTATCGTAGACAAAGGTTTGGTACACTGGTCTTTGATCAGCTGTTGGCCAAAGCAGTTACCCTTGATCTGTGGTGTCTGATTGGAGGAGTGTTTTTTTAATGAAACTAGTGTGAGTGCATCAACGTGGGCCAGCCATTTGCACCTGCAGCGTTATCGTGGCGGGGGAAGTGTTCCACAGTAATAGGACTGCCTCTGTGTCTATATAGGTGTGTGTGTGTGTGTGTGTGTGTGTGTGTATGTGTATGCCATTTTGCATCAGGAGTGACAGATTGGAATTGCACCTCACACTCAGACAAAGTCTGCGTTAATGGTTTAATAATGTATTAAATTAACAATTAACTGTTGCCTTTTAGTGAACAGTCTTTCAGCTGTTAAGCAGTTGGTAGCTGGAAAAATCCACCTGGGGGGTTTTGGGCATGCTGAGTTTAGAAATGAAAGTAATTTATTTTATATAATTAGATTTTCATGAATTGATACAGAGAATTTATCCGTAAATTATTTCACACATTAATTCACAACAATATAACATCTAATTATTGAACACTATTATGAACACTGTTATGAAGCCATGCCCTTCAAGATTAATGTTGTAAGTGAAAACAAGTAGAATAGTATTTTGACTGCATTTGTTGACATGTCTTCTTTGGCAGAAAACCCCTTCAGAACTTTATATTAGTCAATATTGGGTTTTTTTTAGTGTGTCGTTTTACAAACACAACTGTATGTACACTATTTTGGGGTTACTATCACAACTTCTGCCATAAATACTTCTATATGCTTGACCTAATTCCAAGGTTCACATATGCATTACATTTTTATTCTACGTAAAACATATCAAATTTAAGTATGCCAATAGTCTTTAACTCACCAAAGTGATCTTCTCTGAATTAATTAAATTGCATGACCAACAAACATTTTTCTGCATCTGTCCAAAGAAATTCACTTTTTTTCAAACATTTTTTAGAGAACTCATATTGTTATTTTATCCTTACACCAGAAGTGTTTGCCAGCATTTGAAGACTGCTACCTGAACTATTTACAGCAGGACTTTAATGATAGGATTTAGGTTAAAGATCCACATCCCCCACAGGCTAAATGTTGGGTCTGAAGTTTGTATAAACCTTTTCTCAGTTGGCCCTTTGTCTGGCAACCTCTCGAAAATGAGTTAGAGACTACAAACTAGCCCAAGTACTTATGAATCAAAGTGCTGCCCCTGATGGAATATTGAAACCTGAGCCCCTGGGTTATTTTCCTGTAAAAATCAGTACTTTACTTTGGGGTGCTTTGTTGTTATTTGTTGTTATTTTTGCAAGGTCACAACTCACACACACTTTTATCTAAAATAAATGACTGTAATTTTTGTACTCAACAGTCCCAAAAAGGCCCCTAGGTAGATTTTTCTCGCAAAATTTGAGATGGACAGGCTACCAAAATTGTACACAGTGCATTGAATAACCCCAGGGCTAAACTGACAGAGTTTGTGAAAATGTGTTTTGTATTAAAAGCGTTTATGCAGCTGGGTGACAGCCGAGGACATGCTATCAGGCTCAAAGCTGCAGTGTGTCAGTACCGAACACAGGCTGACTCACTTATACCGCTGCCATGTGTCAGCGCTTTGGCGCTGTCATTGTACATGACATGACAACCATGAAAATGGTTACTGAGCACTTAGTGCACTAGTCTGTGTGGTGTTGTGAAGCATTTGATCGCTCTGGTCTCTCCACCCTCAAAGGTGGTCATTGTCGGTGAGGGCAGGAGACCGAAGCTTAGTTAATCCCGTGCTTGGTGGAACTACCTGACAGTCACTGACTTGTGTCAACCAAGACTTGACTGTCCATAGCTGAACACCCTGATGATAATAGCTCCAGCCCATTTAGGGGTTCATGAAGCCGCACTCTCCCATTGGTTGTATTGTTTCCATAATGTATTGGTTTTTGTCGGTTTCAAGGTGATGACCGAGGCAGGCACACAATCACCTTGGAACTGGACAATGTGAGGCCTGACGTGGGGCAGCATTGTTCTCAGGGGTCACAGAAAAGAATGGAGCTTCACAAAGTGTGCGAACGATTGACTGAGTTGAACCAATAAAAGTCCCCAGGGAGCAATCGTTGTGATTGGTTCAGATCAGACAGTCTGAGGGATTATACACAAGACAAGAGAGCCTGTGTGCTCACGTTTCCTTCCTGTTGCAGTCACTCTTCAAATATTTTAATCCTTTGGACCTGTGGATGTGCAGTGACGGAGGTGCAGGTTCAATAACAGAAGTGCAGAACGATCAGTGTCAAACATGGAGAGTCTGCTGTCTTGGCTGTGTGCAGTATCTTTGTATTTTGTACTTTGTGCTTTTCCATTATTTTAGAAGACTGAGGGAGTCTCTTTGGATCGCAAAGGCCAGGGGCTATGCATAGAAAACATGTACTGAAAATTCGTTTTTTTCTTTTTGCTCACAGAGCCTGTATTTAGGAATGATCACAGTAACGTTGTGAATGCTTTCACATGTAGTTTCATCCTTTTAAGTCCTGTCGTATTAAACCGTAGGGATTTTAAAGGAAGGCCTTTTTTGCCTGTTCCAGTCACTGCACCTCCGCCTCCCACCACCTTACAGAGAGTCCAATGAGCTGAAATGACAACCCTTGTAACACAAAGGACCCGCCACTTCCCATTATCCAGTACACAGGTCACCCAGCACAAGGAACTGGAAACGAAGACACGGATATTGAATTTACACTTTCTCTCTGTCCCTCTCTTTCTCTCTGTCCCTCTCTTTCTCTCTGTCCCCCTCTCTCTCTGGCTCCCCCCCCCCCCACCCCCCCCACCCCTTTCTCTGTTTGTCTCTCTCTCGCTCTCTTTCTCAATTTCATTTCGATTCGATAGTTTGCGTTATCATAACGACATGATAACTGCACTCTCATGTTTCCAAAGCATATTCTGAACTGGAAAATAACAAACGGAAGGGCGAAAACTAAAAACCAATTTCCACGAAAATCACAATATAACATAGATGGGTCTTCTCTTATTCATTCATTATTATTGTAATTAAATGAATCACACTCACTCGCTCTCTCTCTCTCTCTCTCTCTCTCTCTCTCTCTCTCTCTCTCTCTCTCCGTCTTTCTCCCTCCCCCTCCCCCTCCCCGTTTATCAGGGATGTGCGTGAGTTTGCGAACGGGTCCGTCTGCCTGGAATGCGACCCTCAGTGTGAGAAGGCGGAGGACGACGTGTTTACCTGCCACGGCCTGGTAAGTTCCCCTCGGAGTCAGGGCGCGTGTCCATCCTGCCCGCTGCTCCGTTCATTACAGCATGACGCCCCAACCCGGGTCCCGGAGAGCCACAGGGGCCACTGGATCTTGCTTACATCTTAGAATCAGCAACCGATTCAGTCCCAAGAAACCAGATGGAGCCAATGAACTGTGTAATCAACTGCTTTAACTGATCATTTAAGAGCTGAGTAACAACAAAATACCTGCAGACCCTTCTGCTTGCTGGGGACAGGGTTAGCCACCCCTTATTACAGTGTACACTGAGTTTTACTGCCAGGGAAGAGAAGTCACCGCTCTGTTACTCTCAACCCTCCTGCCCCCAATCCATCAAAAATTGTAAAACTTTATCAACTTTTTTTTTTAAAGTTTTATTTATTTCGAATTTTCCCCATCTTTTCTCCCAATTTGGTTGCCAATTATACCCTCTATTTATCTCAATTCACCCTCCCCCACGAGTCCGCCGCCCGTCCTCCGGGTCGAGACACTATTTCCGGGCCGATTTTATCCGCCTCTTCCGAGACGGAATTCTACCACGGACGCCTTTTTCCTGCTCCTCGACCGACTCGTGCCGGCTCACCCTCCTCCCGGAGACGGACAGCCAAACGCCACCTCCAATCGGGGCTGACGACCAGGGCCGGTCTGGTAGAGACAGTTGACAGGCAGCGCACACCACACCGGACCAGCCAAAGTGTGGTGCGTTACACCGCTACACTACCCGCCAGCCCCCTACTTTATCAACTTTAAAATACTACAAAAAACATGGGAGTGCATTTACACATCCTCTTATTTTGTTTTCTTTGATCACAAGAAAAACTGGAACTTCGGACAGTTTCGTTTTTAGGCACTGTTAGTTTTGTGCATTCGTGAGGTATGGGAGTGGTGCGTTATGAGCGTCGAGGTGGTTGCGGAACACGTTGAGTCCTGACGCTGGCTTTCACTGCTAGCTCTTGCAGAGCAGAAATGTCCTAACTGGGGCACCGTACTTGTGTAACACCTGACCGTGTAGATCAAACTTCATCTTTAGCGCTGTTCTTTACCAAGGCTTTCACATAAGCTGTTACACATCAAGCGCCGTTGTCCCACTGCCGCGACAAATCTTTTCATCCGTGATCATCTCTGTGCTTCTCAGATCAACCGTTCGTGCTCACGCCTCTCTCCTCACTCTGTCTTGTTAAGCACAGTCAGCACTCGCGAGGACAGTAAGAAGACGTGTATGAGCAAGTTTGTTTGTGCAAGTGTGTGTGTGGTTGTGCATTGGTATGTGTCTTCAATGTGGTTGTGTGTGTGGGGGTGTGGGTGTGGGTGTGTGTGTGCTTCCCCTTTGATCTGGCTAGTATACCCAATCACTCCCTTACTGAAGGTGATATGCACTGAGGAGTCCTGCCTCGACCCAAGTAATCTCCAGTTTAAACAAGTGGAAGAGCTAACAAATAAAATCTGGGCCCTACCTGCAAACCACACATAAGTTGCAGTGTATCAGCACAGTCTTCTCACACATTAATCTGCTCACCAAGTGACGTACTGAGTGAGGGTTTCCATTATCCTTCTGGCCCAAGCCTGCATTTCTCCCCTTGGTTGGGAAGGGGGTGAAGTCCAGACAAATAGGTCTTGACAGAGAGGTACAGAGAGCTTGCTTGTGTGCAGAGAGAAAGCACCCAGTTTCAGGTGATCTGTCAAAATCCATGACACTATGATCCGTGCAGGAAGGAGTATGCTCCTCAGAACCGCTCCATGGAGTGATTACTCGAGACAGGTTAAAGTAAACCCACTGAAGGGTTCGAGTTTCTGGAGAAAATTAGCTCATTGTTATTAAGGGAGATTAGCTCAGGCAGTGTTTGCTGCTCTTGGCTGGCTGCTGACAGCACATTGGCGGGACTCTCAATGAGAACAGATTGGAGCCCACAGTGGTGAGGAGCGAATATCATTTGTAAACCCAGACAGTAATTTATTGGACACACAATTTCTTGCCACCATTTTGACTCTTTCTTGTGGAGCCAAAATGGCAGCCTCCACCCACTTTTCTTTCAAAAACTATTAACTTTCTGAAATGTGTGCACACACGAACACCATGATAAGGTTGGCCGGCTGGTTAAACTGCAAACTCTGCTGCTGCCATAATCAGTTATAATCAATGTCACTTCTCACTATGATGGGTGATCTCACCATAAAAGAAAATATGCATTTTTATTTCAGTGGATTGCACATACAGTACAGTACATGGCCAAGGAGTGATGCATCATGGGAACACAGATGGGTTGATGAGTCTATAATTGAAGTGCTTCTGCCAGCGCCTGGTGTTTGTAAGAGATGGCTATGTAGTGGGAGATTTAGTTCTGGGGTCAGCTTGGGGGAGGGAGTAACTGAAGTGCGCCACGGAACCAGGTTTGATTCCACTCATTCCAGCTCGTCCATATGCTCCAGTAATGCTTTCCACTCACGAAGACAGACTGTCAATTTCCCTGCGAATTGATTTACTGCCTTTGTCACAGATCCAGACACTAAATTGATATGAACAACTATTACTGAACGGGATGCCAAACTAGTTTTTTTCCTCCCCAAGTACCTAGATCTGGTGCATGTCCATCTCAGTGTGTATCAGCTAGCTGCAAAACCATCTCACCCAAAAGCTGGCTTGTGATGTAGTTTACCTTTTTTAAAGTTTTTAAAAAAACTCAATTCTGTTGGTTTCTCCGCTAAGAATTATGGGTCGTCCCTGCACCTGAGAGTTGAAACTCGCCTTCATGCGAGGACGCCGCCCTCTTCTCCAGACACCGTCTTGTGTATGACGTGCACTGCTTTCCAAGGTTGGGCTGAACTCCAAACGAGATCAGAGACGGACCCTCCGAATCTCGAAGCTGTGTGTGTCACAGAGGCGTGGACCTGGGTTTATTTTGAGAGGAGGCATGTGGACGGTGACAGGTGTGAGAGGCTCGTCATAATGAGGCTGCCAGTCTCGCAGCCTTGTTTTACGAGGGTCTGTTAAACCCCTAATCACAGGATCTGACACTTGTATAAATAAACTTTATGAGCGCCCAGTGGGAGAGCTTTCAGACTATGGGGTGAGAGCGTCACTAGCAGGGGTCAGTCTCATCAGTAAAGGGAGGCACGTTCAGCCAGACCGGACCCCACTGCATTGTGGGTGCGGGAGGGGGAAGAAAAGCCTGTTGACTCAGACTATCCATCATCGGCAGGAGCACGCCTAACCGTGCCCACGTCTGTGCGAAATTAGCATTTCATGCAGAAGCAGTCTCTGCGAACTGTACCGTGACACGGGAGGCCTTTATGTTTACAAGTTCAGTAGCTCTATATCTGTGTCATACGCGTGATATGTAAAGCGATATGGAACGAGAGCCCGTGGTATGCCGTGAATCCCGGCACGGCTAGGGGGTGTTGTTAGGCACGATGCGAAGCGGAGTATAAGGCGTGTTTGTCCGCTAGCAAAGTTATTTTGTCACTAATCCAAGAGTTCTTTACCTGAACTTTGCGCAGGATTTACGCAGAATCGTATTAATTGCGTCGTTCGTTGCTGTTTTGATGTTAACGGAATTTTTTTTTCTCTGCACACCAATAAGTGAAACACAAGGGCAGCCCACTTTGAGGATCTGGACATTAAGCCAAGACAGCTGAATGAGATTCTTAATGTCTAAATTTTTATTACAATGTTTCATATCTATGATGTGTATGTTAGTGGAAGGCGCAATGATATTACAGTAAAATTATGTATTTATCATGGTCTGGTTAACCAATCAGCATCCAGGACCAGAACTATCAATTTTATAGCTATCCATTTTTGTGTGCGTGTGTGCGTGTGCGCGTGTGCGCGTGTGCGTGCGCGTGTGCGTGCATGTGTATGTGTGTGTATGTGTGTGTGCGCATGTGCTTGTGTGTGCCTGTGTGTTTGCATGTGTTTTTTTGTGGCTGTTAGTCTTTGCCCTACCATTAACATAACATAACATAAGGGGAAGACGAGAACAGGCCATTCAGCCCAACACTGCTCGTCCATTCCTACCACTAATCTGCTCACAATGCTTAGTTTACGCAAAGGCTAGAGTGTCTAACACTGGATCGAGCCTGGCCTTGAATACCCCTAGTGTCTCAGCCTCTACTACATGTCCAGGCAAGCTATTCCACGCATTGATCACTCTCTGTGTGAAAAAATATTTCCTAGTGTCCGTGTGAAATTTACCCTTTGTCAGTTTCCATTTATGCCCCCTTGTTCTGCTAACCGAACTCAACTTGAATAATTTCCTGAAATTCACTTTGTTAATTCCTTTAATAAATTTAAAAGCCTCAATCAAATCTCCCCTAAGTCTCCTTTTACTAAGCTTGAACAGTCCAAGCATCTCTAGCCTTTCCTCATAACACTTGTCTTTTATGCCTGGAATCAGTCTGGTTGCCCGTCTTTGGACCTTTTCCAGCGCATCTATATCTTTTTTGTAATGCGGTCCCCAGAACTGCATACAATATTCCAAGTGTGGCCTAACAAGGGCATTGTATAGGGTGCGTATGATCTCTTTCGATTTGTACTCAATTAGTCTGCCCATAGCACAGCTCATACAGACATTTCCTAATGCTCTCCCTTCCCGTATTACCCATGAATCCCCTCTGTGCTGAGGATTATGGGTAATGTCCAGGATTATTGTCCTCAGTCCGGCTCCTCACGCCTCTCCCTCCTCATTCTCTCTCCTGGTCTGGCTGTGTAACAGGGCCCTGATCACTGTGTGAAGTGCCTGCGTTTCAAAGATGGGCCCAACTGTGTGGAGAAGTGTCCGGACGGCCTGCAGGGGGCGCATAGCTTCATCTTCAAATACGCCGAAGCCAACAAGGAGTGCCACCCCTGCCACTCCAACTGCACCCAGGGGTAAGAGAGTGCTTGTGTGTGTGTGTGTGTGTGTGTGTGTGTGTGTGTGTGTGTGTGTGTGTGTGTGTGTGTGTGTGTGTGTGTGTGTGTGTGTGTGTGTGTGTGTGTGTGTGTGTGTGTGTGTGTGTGTGTGTGTGTGTGTGTGTTGGTTTGTGTGTGAGTGAATTTGTGTATTATGGGTGGAACTTCATCTTTTACTCTTGTCTGTCAGACTGTTTTCAGTAGCAGCAGTGTGTCACGTATCAAGCGCATTTGCACTTGCACGTGCGCACTGTCTGTGGAGAGTAACTCTCTACAGCAGTGACCATCTGCTGGCTTTGAGGAAGGCCCCTTTTTAGGTTCACCCTTTTGTTTGAATGAGGGGCTGCCTATTTCGGAAAGGGGTATCCATCTTCAATCCTCTTTGTACGATCTATAATGCAGCAGGCAATCCCCACGTATGAGAAAGGGGAATCAACTGTTAGATGGTCGGTGTTAGATGAACAAAGTATTCGGTACAGCCTGACACAATAACGGCATGCTAACGTTTAGTTTTTTTTCTCCATTTTCATCCTTCACTCAATACTTCAACTGTATAAACACAACGCAGTTTACCCTTATCGTTGACCTGCGTTCTGTCTTTCTCTCTGCCGGATCAAAGCCCCAGATCCACATGGTTTAGTGTCCAGGATGTGGAAGGCTGGAAGCCTCCCTCTGTGAAGGAATAGAAAATGGAGAGAGAGAGAGAGTCCACTTATGGACTTAGGAGAGAGTCGGGAGGAGGGGGCGGGGGGGGGTGTGAGATAATATTGACTCCCTCTCATCTCTCCTCAGCCACCATCAAAGAGCTTACAGTGCCTCAGTCTGCCTGTGACATGTCCTTTCGATCCACAATCGTCACCTCCGGTTACCATCTGGATCCCTCTGATCCCCGGCATCACACTCATCACACATGCTCTGTACAGACATGCTCTGTTCACACCTGAATCTATGACCCTGAGCTGACAGATGGTGCCCATGATTCTCTGTACTGTTATAGAGTGTGTGTGTATGTGCATATGGGTGTGTTTGTGAATATGTGTGTGTGTGTGTGTGTGTGTGTGTGTGTGTGTGTGTGTGTGTGTGAGCCTATGTGTGAATGTGTGTGTGTGTGTGTTTATGTTTGTGTGTGTGCATGTGTGCATGTATGTGAATGTGTGTGTGTGTTTGTGTGTGTGCATGTATGTGAATGTGTGTGTGTGTGTGTGTGTTTGTGTGTGTGTGTGTGTGTGTGTGTGTGTGTGTGTGTGTGTGTGTGTGTGTGTGTGTGTGTGTGTGAATGTGTGTGTGTGTTTGTGTGTGTGTGTGTGTGTGTGTGTATGCATATATGTGATTAGAGGCTCGGGCTTAGTGTAAATGGAGACAGAGACATATGGAGACAGCAGTACTGGGGGACAGTAGTAGTGTGCGGGTGTGGTAATATGTGGGGTACTAGACTAGTGCTTCCCCAACTGGGGGTTGGGACCTCCTGGTTGCTGCTGAAAGGGGGTGAGGTTACTCAAGAGATGTCAAACACATGTAAAACCACTTACTTAGATATTCACACAAATCAAACAAAACACTGCACTGGCTGGGACATATCATCCGCGTCCTCGTATCTCCATTTTTACCATTTTTGAGTTGATACATTAATATAAAGCTTGCAACATCGTCACTGTACTGTCAGTATGTCTTGGCTCTGTGACTAATAAAGTTTGTAAAAAAAACCTAAAACCTGTGACTACAACTAATTTAATGTAATAATAAAACTGAATAAAACATTTCCTGAAAATATGTCTTACGATGCCGACGATCTTTTGGGATGGTTGAAAGAGGTTTGGTCACAGAAAGTGTATTCATTCAGTAAACGGGCCATGTGCCTGGGCCCCTTGAGCCCAGTGCGTCGCTCGTGTCTCTCTGTGCTGCTTTGCAAATACGTTATATACAACATCACAAAACATCATCTAAAGATCAGATGCATTATTTCTTTGTTTTGAACAAACTTCTCTATTCCTCTCAGGTGCAACGGACCCAGGATCCAAGACTGCATGGGGATGATGGACAGGTATTATGATCCAATCCAAACCCATCTTTCAAAGTTCCTCCCCCTGGCAGAAAGGCGGCTTTTGATTGGTCTTATGTGCTCTGTACTGGAGATACGCTTGCTCTATGTGGTCTGTTAATTGCCCGTAAAACTCTTTTAGGTAGTGCCCCTCAAGTCCCCTCCCCCCCACTGAATAATTCCCTGGCACCTCCCGTGTGACCATGGCTAGCGGGGGGCAGCTGATTGGATGAGGCGGCTGATGGTCAGGGGTATTGGCCAGACGGGGATTTGAAAGGTCAGATAGAGGAGATGAGGAATTAACTACAGACGTCCTTCCTGTCTTTTCTTTCGCTCGATGCGAGTTTGAGATTTGTCAGCGGAGAGCCGACAGATCCTTTTTGACAGGAGTGTATTGAAGTGCCTGTGTGTGCTCTCTCCCTCTGTCCATCCATCGTCTTTCTCTGGCGTCGTACATTTGTATTGCCAAAGCATGTACATACGTATGGCATAAAAGCACAATACAATGGCACACAATAGAAGAATATATCACACAGTTGTAAATTCGAATAAAAGAGTAAGTATAACAAACAACGTACAGCGGTTCGAAAGAATAAAATAAATAATTGTATATACTCTTTCTCAGTTCAATTCAGGTCACTTCAAATTACCGTCAAATGGAGCTTTATTGGCATGACGAATAAAATTGTGTTGCCAAAGCAGTGTAAGCATGTACACAAACGACAATGGCATGAACAACGACAATTATATATGTCATGTACCAGTACAATATTTTAAAAACATTGATTTGGTTTATTCTTATGCAAATTTAATGCATAACGTGTTCCCCATAGAGCAGTATAGGCAACAAAGAAAAATGTAAAATAATCGAGTCATAAAGATTCGGTGTCGTGCTCTGACCGTCAGCTGCCCTTCTGAGTAGCAGCACAACGCACTGCAGACCTCATGAGGGTCATCCACCTGTCGACTCTGCTTTTATCTAATATATAATAATATACGCCATTTAGCAGACGCTTTTATCCAAATCGACTTACGGTAGTGAATGTATACATTTTTCAGTATATGTGGTCCCAGTGGGGATTGAACCCACAACCTAAGCGTTGCTAACGCCATGCTCTACCCACTGAGCCACACAGAACCACATGCGGACAGCAGTGTGACAGAAACTGTTGCATTGTAAGTAGAGTTGTGTGGCTCAGTTGGTAGAGCACGGCGTTGGCAACGCTTAGTCGTGGTTTCATTTCCCACTGGGGCCACATATACTGAAAAATGTATACATTCACTGCTGTAAGTCACTTTGGATAAAAGCGTCTGCTAAATGACATATATTATTATTATATGTTAGAGCTCGATTACGTACACAGGCAGTGTGACAAGTTTGAGCTGTCGTCTGCGAGTGAAACATTCGCTAGCCTTTGCTAGCAGGCTAACGGAAAAACAACAACTTATTTTTGTCCCAGTTTCAAATTTCAATGAGAATTAAAAAAATATATAATATAAATGAAATCTAGCATTCTATATTCGATGTTTAAAGATATAATGGGAATGAACGTCAGATCAATGCTGATTAATGCACGGATTAGTTCAACTACAGTAATAAGAAACTTTTTTTTGTTTGTTTTACTAACAGGCCTAATATATATATATATGTTATATATTATAGCCCTGCCACTCAGTAAATTCCAGGTGCTTCATCACCAGCTGGGGATCGATGGCATGAAATGCCGCCCTGACAGCAGGGCAGCGGTCTAACGCTGCGTGTGTGGACAGAATGCCGGTGAGAGAGTGAGCCAAACCTCCACTGGTCACGACCAGGCCCAGGCTGGGAGCTTAAACTGAGTTGTTAGATCACCGGAGGGTCAAAAACACAATTCTCTTGCTGGCGCTGGATCAGACCCAGCTCTCTCGCTGTTGTGCTTGGCCTGGATTCAATCACGTTTGGGTTCGTTTGCTGAGGGAGGGTCGCTTGTGGTTATTTACTCTACGCAGCTTGTTGTGTTACTGTGATACCCTGATGTAATTCAGCCACATGGAACAAAGGGTATTGATCTGTAGTCTGGGAGAATGAGGATACACTTAACTTTTACGTATTTATTAGCACAAATTCACGGTCATAGACACTCGCTCAGACACTCGCACTCACTAGCACGCACGTATACACATACACATGCACGCACGCGCTCACACACTCTCCCATACAAATGCACACACACACACGGCATGCCGTGCAATACAGTATATAGAACAATGTTTTGTTACCAGGGCCAGCTTTCGCCTCAGTCGAACAAAGCTTTTCTTGACCCAAGGTGGTGTGCTTGTAACAATAAGTCTGAATCTGTTCCTAGCCATGGACAAAGGCGGTCTACATAAATAATTCAGTACATACAGTGTATGACTGCCAAAATAAAGGCAACGCTTTGGTAACCTGGGGCGGACACTCGAATGGCCCTGGCGCGGGCTAGGAGCAGAGGGTATCGGAATGGGGAGAGCCTGGCCTATCCGCCGGTACTCGCCATGACCCCCATTTACTCAACTGTTGCCTTTATTTAGGCAGTTACCTGTCCTTGTTATTATCCCAGTGTGGTGTTCACAGAACAGCGTGTACCTGCACTGCTGTAAAGATGGTCTGAAAGCCCCCTCCTTTCAGCCCTGTACATGTGATCACAGTTAAAATCAGCAGCAGGCAGGACAGCAATGTGGACAGGGGGGGGGGGGGGAGAAAGGCCGGTCTTGATTAGAAAGGCCCGCTGTGATGGCTGAATGTGCCCGGACCCTGATACGCTCGTGGAGTTTGCCTCGTATCCCCCAGGAGGTGAGCCGGGCGGCGCCAACAGTTTACAGCAAACGGAATTAACGAGCAAGAACACTGCAGCTGTGCAACGCGACGAGGAGAGCGGTCGGGCAATTAATTTAGGATTAATAGGACGGGGGACCGCGGCAAGACTCGTGAAAGAACAAAGCGGGGAAAAACGTTCGAAAAAGCACAGGCGTACGGCGGCGCCCGAGCTGAATCATTTAGGGGTAAACATGTACACGGGCCCCTGGGAGGGATCGGGGGGGCGAGTGATGAGGGCTATCAGAGTCTCTGGCCCCAGACTGGAGCGCCACAGGACGTTGAGCGCCGGAGGGGCCGAGAATGGCTTAGCGCTCCAGCAGGAAGTGCGTTTCCCCACACCTGGCTGTGTTGGGGAGAGCCGGGGTCTGCCGACTGGTGGTCGAGCAGGCCCTGCTTCGTCTGCTTTGTCCGGAGTGCCCTTGAGCAAGGCGCTGAAAACCCTAAACTGCTCCAGGGGCGCCGTGCTATGGCTGACCCTGCCCTCGGAACCTCTCTGATGGAATGCATATGCGGCTGGCAGTGTAGTGTAACGGTTAGGGAGCTGGGCTTGTAACTCAGAGGTTGCAGGTTCAATTCCCGGGTGGGGGCACTGCTGTTGTACCCTTGAGCAAGGTACTTCACCTGAATTGCTTCAGTAAAATATCCAGCTGTATAAATGGATTGTATGTAGAGAAATGTAAAGTGTGTGAGTCGCTCTGGATAAGAGTGTCTGTTAAATGCGTATACATTTTTACATTTTACATTTTAAGCATTTAGCAGACGCTCTTATCCAGAGCGACTTACAAGATGTGCATCAATACATGGTAGGAACAATCACAGTTAGCGCACGAGATCAGTGCAGGAATACAGCAATAGACATCATTGCAGGCATCTGCGTACCATACCTGTAACACCGGGAAGGAAAAGGTATTTTACAATGTTTAACAAAAGCAACAAGCTACTAATTAGACTAACAAAGTAACGAGACCTGCTCCTTCAACGGGTGCAAACAGGCAGAGAACGCAGAACTACACACGAAGTCTAACGCCGGGTAACCAACACGGACTGGAACGCAACAAGATACTCTTACCGTGGTCAGATGCACACTGTATAGCGTATAGTCTATGTGTCTGTGTATCTAGGAGACATATGCAAAAAGACAAATTCCAATTACCTTGTGTAACATGGTTAATGAAGTATGTTTATTCCTTCTATCAATCGCTTCCAGATGACTGTGGATCGTTTATACTTGCCTCGTTTTAAAGCACAGTAATTAGTACAGTACCTGTGCTATCGGCACACACTCGCATGTGTCTGTGAATGTAGTCAATATTATTCCATTGTATATGACCCCCTACCCCCTTATTATTCCCCATTGTGACCCTTATCAGTAGCATGTGAAAAACATACGTAGATCTCTAAAATGTTTTAGGACATATGCCAAACGTACTAAACAGTAGCTTACTAAAATACTACCCGTAAGCTACTCGCAAGTTTCCATGGAATCTTTTTGAAATATATCAATACTGGACCTGCGTGCAGAATATTTGATTGGTTTCAGGATTGAAAAGGACACGCTGTGATTTTAGAGTACACATGATGTGCGCAGTATATTGCACCGGTGAACGATGCATTCATCGTTAGCTGAGACTGTCGCAAGGTTAGCCTGTGCTAATGCACACAGAAACCAACCTTACTCACCGGCTTTATGGAACCCCAAAAAAGTGTCTGATGTGGTACACTGTGTGTAACGGCATGACGCATTAAATGTGTCTAACATTCTTACATTTAAAAGGTTTGTGTAAGTGGCATTGTGGAATGGCATTGTGGAGTGGCATTGTGGAGTGCACATTGCAGTACAGTGTAAGAATGTAAATTGACTCCCTGGAGCGGATGTGATAGGGGGGTAGGGGAACAACATAACGTCTGGAGCAGGTGTGATAGGGCGATAAGGTTAGAGTGTATCATTGTGTGGAGCAGGTTTCGTCAGGAGATAAGGTAACAACATAAGGTGTGTGGAGCAGGTTTGATCAGGAGATAAGGTAGCAGCGTGTCATTGTGTGGAGCAGGTTTGATCAGGAGATAGGGTAACAGCATAAGGTGTGTGGAGCAGGTTTGATCAGGAGATAGGGTAACAGCATAAGGTGTGTGGAGCAGGTTTGATCAGGAGATAGGGTAACAGCATAAGGTGTGTGGAGCAGGTTTGATCAGGAGATGAGGTGACAGCATAAGGTGTGTGGAGCAGGTTTGATCAGGAGATGAGGTGACAGCATAAGGTGTGTGGAGCAGGTTTGATCAGGAGATGAGGTGACAGCATAAGGTGTGTGGAGCAGGTTTGATCAGAACCCTATCAACATTTGGGTTCTGGGTCTCACCCTCTGTACCGTATTTCTTCAAAATAAGCTTTGTGAGGAGCAGGGGAGCAAGCTAGTCGCTGACCTCAGAACAGCGGTCTTTATGAGCTCAACTGTGTGGATATGTTATTAACCTGACAGATACTGATCTGAGAGTGGCTTGGGGTGCTGTATTATGTCTAGCGTCATGGTCGTTATATTATCTGTAGTTTATCCCAGTGATTTATTAACCAGTCGCACTCCGGGAGTTCAGGCTGGTCTTTCCACTTTGGACAGATACGGTATTTTATCATATAACGGCCTGTTAATAATGTTAAAAAATGTTTAGCTAATAATGGTTGCATCATTTAATATGGCACAAACGGACAATGCGATGGTTAATATTGGTGTACTGTAACAAAAGGCTAAACTGAAAGTCACACTTTATACAGACTGACCAAGTTGGTGAGTTTTTTGTTCCGTTTGTGTGCCCCTAAACCCACTCTGGTTCTGCGTGGCTCGATAGGTAGAGCACGGCGTTGGCAACGCTTAGGTTGTGGGTTCAATTCCCACTGGGACCACATATACTGAAAAATATATGTATTCACTAGGCCTTCTATAAGTTGCTTTGGATAAAAGCGTCTGCTAAATGGCGTATATTATTATTATTATTAGTCTGTCACCCCAATGACACCTCTGCTGTGTGTGGGATTTAGCACCAAAAGGCCCACAGATACATCTACGGATGCGTCCAACAACAAGCTTGATTATGTATTATTTACCGCCAATCAAATAGCTTGAATAGTTTTTTGGGGGATTTGTTGTTGTTTACTGCAAATCAGTGAGACATCATGTGTAGACTTGATTTTAAAAATATTCCAAGAAGGAACGTGCTCGTTTAAACTTGATTCATCCTGAAATGTCGCGAAGACTGAACCTTTAATTATTTACAGACTGGGAAACACGGTGTGTGTACGCGCATGTATGTACGCGCATGTATGTACGCGCATGTATGTATGTGTGTGCGCGCGTGTGCTTGTGCTTGCTCATTACATGAATATACCTCTTTTTATGTTATTAGTTATCGGAACCCCCGGCCCCCCTCTGCTCCCTGCATTGTAATCTCCCCTTGACATGAAACGAACACATTTCATGGAAAGCAGTGAGCTCAGCTCATCTTATGCATTTCCGGGCAAAGAAGGAAAGAAAAAAAAAGGTTGAGCGTGATTACATTTAGTGAGAGCGTCCCGTTTGGTGAGGGTCATTTGGCCGGTGTAATTTCCCACTCGAGCGGGGCGCCCCGGCGGCAGCCGAATCGGGCCTCTTATTAAGAGGGGCGGAGCGCGAATCTGGCTGATGAAACGACGTGCAGTGCGGTGTGCTGAGATGAACAGCCCCGCAGGGAAGAAACACTGATCTACAGGCTAATGCAGGGCATCAACTCAGCCTCCCACCGCTGCACCGCCGCTCCTTAACGGCTTACACTCTTACAGCGATTACCGGGACGCAGAGGAGGGCACGAGAGCCTTTTACCGCTTAAACATACTGGGTTTAGCTGAACTTATTTTAACAACTTTTCACCCTTTTTTTATTATTATAATTTTTTCACTTTTTCCTCCAAGTTGGAATTCTCGGTTGCAATCGCAAGCTTTTCCCCACCGGCGCAACGTGCTCCGCTTGCGCAGTCGGACCGTGGGCCGCCCAATTGGCCAGAGGAGGCGCTCTTGAGCGACGAGGTGGGGAAACCCCTGAAAGCTTCTCTCCCTGGGCGACGCCGCCCCGCGGGTTTGCCTGCCGCAGCTGGTATGGGCGCGGTCACATTTGAATTCCAATGCGCGTCACTGCAATGGAGTGCCTTGTGCTTGCTCATTATTAAGACAATGGTTTTTCACCAGAAAGCAAACAGGTTGATATATAATGTATTGGAGCGTATTGAAGTTCCTCCCCTAATAACTTTCTCCTCTCTTTATGGCCATTCTCCCTCTCTCTCTCTTTCTCCCTCCCTCTCTCTCTCTCTCTCTCTCTCTCTCCCTCTCCCTCTTTCTCTTTCTCTCTCTCTCCCTCTCCCTCTCTCTCTCCCTCTCTCTCTCTCTCTCTGTCTCTCCCTCTTTCTCCTTTTCTCTCTCTCTCCCTCTCCCTCTCTCTCTCCCCCTCTCTCTCTCTCTCTCTCCCGCCCTCTCTCTCTCCCTCTCTCTCTCTCTCTCTGTGCAGGACTCCCCTTATCGTGGCCGGAGTGGTCGGCGGTCTGTTCGTGGTGGTCATCGTGGCTCTCAGCGTGGCGGTGTCCGTCCGGCGCAAGAGCATCAAAAAGAAGCGCGCCCTGCGCCGCTTCCTGGAGACAGAGGTGAGCCTCCGGGCCTCGCCCCCCGAGGGGACGTCTGGCAGCGCTCGCAGAAATGGGCCAGAGAAAGTCGCTCGAATTCGTCACGTCTATTTCTCACATCTCATTGGGGATGTGAGCGGCGCGCCTCACCTGTTTGGCCCGTGCCTCGTGGCCAGTGTGGCCAGCTTCTCTCAGCATGGCCTCATTATCTCTGTCTGTGTTGTCTCACATTGGCGTTACTGTAAATAGAGGAGTGTGAATGTGGCAAAACCGTTAGCGCGCCTCCGTAGAAAAGCGTGCTTTTACAAAAAAGTGTGTCTTTTTTCAAGAAAGGGATGTTCAATTACGTGCCAGTGATATTTCCTTTTGTGAATTATATTTTGAAATTTGTTGTTCGTTATTTACATTTACATTTCACATTTTAAGCATTTAGCAGACGCTCTTATCCAGAGCGACTTACACAGTTTCACATTTATTTTACATACAATCCATTTATACAGCTGGATACTTACTGAAGCAATCCAGGTTAAGTACCTCGCTCAAGGGTACAACGGCAGTGCCCCATCTGGGATCGAACCTGCAACCTTTGCGTTACAAGCCCAGCTCCTTAACCATTACGCTAACACTGCCGCCCCCATGCTTTTGTGGGACAGGGCTACCAGGGAGCGATGTGATGTGATGTGATGTGCTGGCGGCCTCCCTCCTTTTAACTGTCGCTGCTCTTCTCCCACGCCTGTGTTCGGAGATGGAAACGGGACGCCGTGGAGTTTATCGTGGAAAATCCCCGGGGATGATTAGCGCCCAAACGTGGGGACAGGTCGATTAAAGCAAGCGCTAACGAGATCACAGAACAGAAAGTGATTTGACGGCACACACACACACACACATAAAGAGCAGCAGTAAAACGGCGCCCTGTGTTTGTTCCTCCTGAGTGACTTTAATGAGCTCAGACCCGCTGGTTTGGGAGCCCTCAGGTCAAACTCAGGAGTGTTCTCCCGCGAGAGGGCCGCTTCGACACATAGAGTCAGGCTAACCCTTCCTCTCTCCTACTAATCCTAATTCACATTCACGCCATTGATATGACAGTGAACAGGGTTGTGCCACCAAAAGCATATTATAACTGTACATCTAGCCAATTGTCATCACCACTGCCGACCTGCTCAACACTTCTTGTACATGCATCCCTGCCTTCTCATTTAATGTCCCAGTGTTACAGGTATGGTACGCAGCTGCCTACAACGATGTCTATCGCTGTATTACCGCACCGATCTCGTGCGCAAACCACGATTGTTCCTACCGTGTATTAATGCACATCTTGTACGTCGCTCTGGATAAGAGCGTCCGCTAAACGCTTAAAATGTGAAATGTAAATGTAAATAACGAACAACAAATTTCGAAATATAATTCACGAAAGGAAATATCACTGGCACGTAATTGAACATCCCTTTCTTTGAAAAAAGACACACTTTTGTTGAGTGCCTTTCTCTCGTCTGCCGTGGTGAAGCCCGCTCGCTGGCCTGCTGACCCTGGTCTCCCATGCCAGAGTGTGTGGCTGTTTATGGCATTCCCAGATCAAAGAGACCTGTGGGCTGTGGAATCTGACATCTCTGTGTGCTGCTGTGACAGAGTGACTCTGAAGGGAACGTGATCTTTCTTAGGCCTGTACTGCAGATCACAGACGAGCTAAAATACCACGCCAAATACTCTCTCACTCTGTCACGCACACATACGCCCATACACTCACACTCGCACACATACATACACACACGCACACACACATGTACCACACCCATTCCCAAATACTTTATCGCTCTCTCTCACTCTGTCACACACACATACGCCCATATACTCACACACACACACACATACCACACCCATTCCCAAATACTTATCTCTTTCTCACACTCTGTCACACACACATATACTAACACGCACACACACATGTACCACACCCATTCCCAAATACTTTATCTCTCTCTCTCACTCTGTCACACACACATACGCTCATACACTAACACGCACACATACACACACACACACACACACACACACACACATGTACCACACCCATTCCCAAATACTTTATCGCTCTCTCTCACTCTGTCACACACACATACGCCCATATACTCACACACACACACATACCACACCCATTCCCAAATACTTTATCTCTCTCTCACACTCTGTCACACACACATACACCCATACACTCACACACACACACACACACACACACACCACACCCATTCCCAAATACTTTATCTCTCTTTCTCTCTGTCACACACACACACATGCCCATACACTAACACGCACACACACACATGTACCACACCCATTCCCTAATACTTTGTCTCTCTCTCTCACTCTGTCACACACACATACGCCCATACACTAACACGCACACACACACATGTACCACACCCATTCCCAAATACTTTATCTCTCTTTCTCTCTCCGTCACACACACATATGCCCATACACTCACACACACACACACACCACACCCATTTCCAAATACTCTATCTCTCTTTCTCACTCTGTCACACACACATACGGCCATACACTCACACACACACACACACACACATACCACACCCATACCCAAATGCCCAAAATACCCCCCCTCAAAAAGAAAACACCCCCCCAATCTTTCTCTCACACACGCACACACGTACTACACCCATTCCCATTCTCTCCACCTTTCTCTCTCTCACACACAGACATACACACACAGACATAAACACCATGGGATATCTATGAGGTGCAGTGATGTATCAGCACCACTGGGGATGCAGGTGGACTGACGTTTCAGCACCACATTAGTGTGTGTGTGTGTGTGTGTACGGGTGTACTGTACGTGTGTGTCTGACAGAGGGAGAGAGTGAGAGACAATTAAAGTATTTGGGAATGGGTGTGAGCGTGTGTGTGAAGTGTATCAGCAGCACTGTGGATGCAGGTGGACTGATGTTTCAGCACCACAGGTTAAGTGGACAGCTCCCCTCTCAGAGCAGCAGCAGGATTTCAGAACCAGCTGTGCGGACAGCTCCATTGCTTTAACTTGAACTCTGCCTCCAGCTCTAGCCCAGACCACAGCGATCGCCCGCCCCTCCCAACCCCCACCCCAGATCTTGAGCTCCAGCCACAGCTCTGTGCCCTTTCTCTACTTAAGTGAAGAAGGGCTTTTGTTTTAAATCCGCCGCTCATGACTGAACATAATGTAGCGGAGACACTGGGGGACTGGGAGGCTGATTTACTGTGTTCTCAAGCTTCAGCCCTAATGAAACAACAAGGCCGCCGCACACACTTTATCTGCGGCTCTTCTTCCTTTCTATCCCTCTCTCCTTGTCTGTAGCTCTCCGTCTGTCTGTCTCTCTCTCTCTCTCTCTCTTTGTCTCTTTTTCTCTCGCTCTGTCATCTGTGAGGGTGAAAACGTGTCAATTTAAATTAAATTAAATGTTTTTTTATGTCATTTTATATGTATATATATATATAGAGAGAGAGAGAGAGAGAGAGAGAGTTATGCTGATTTTCTCTTTAAATGTCATTACCCATTTTATTTTTCTCATTTTAAGGACAAAAAATAAACATAGTTCAGAGGGACGAACTGGTGTCCAGATGTTTCTCATTTATCATCCCAGTTGGGGTACTGATGAATTCATTGATAATTGATTGATTTCCCCCCCACCCCCACCCCTGCAAGCTTGTGGAGCCCCTGACCCCCAGTGGCACAGCCCCTAACCAGGCCCAGCTGCGCATCCTGAAGGAGACCGAGCTGAAGAGGGTGAAGATTTTGGGCTCCGGAGCGTTCGGGACCGTCTACAAGGTAAAGGTCGCACCCTCGCGCCACCAGAGTCAATGCCGGGCATCCCCAGCTAGCGTGCAACGTTCTCTTTGCATTGCTCCAATGTTGCATCAGCAACATTCACCCACAGTGCTGCAGCAGCGCTCTGAGATCACAGCGTGTTCGCTGAGCGTGCGGCCCTTAGTCGTGAGCAGAAACCAGCACACGGAGACCTGTTCATTACACTGACGGAGCTGAGGAAGCGCTCACTGCCCGCAGGGATTTAAATCCCTCTCCGGTGACTGTGTGTGTGTGTGTCTGTGTGCCCGTGGGTGCGTACGTGTGCGTGTGTGTGTGTGTGTGTTCCTGTGTGTTTGTGTGCGTTTGTCACAAAGATGAAAGCAGCTGACGCGCTCTTGTGGTCTCTGAATCAGGGGATCTGGGTGCCAGAGGGGGAGACGGTGAAGATTCCCGTGGCCATTAAGATTCTGAACGAGACCACGGGTCCCAAGGCCAGCGTGGAATTTATGGACGTGAGTAACCGCGATACGGTGGCCCCCGCTCCGTATTCATAAATCATGCATTTCACATTCATTTAAAAACAGCATGTGAGGAGGTGTCTGCTTCCATACACGTTTCAGACACTGTGTTGTGTGCACAGGTGTGTGTGTGTTTGTGTGTGTGTGTGTGTGTGTGTGTTTGTGTGTGTGTGTGTTGGGGACAGACGACAGCTCTAGGCAGACCCATAGGCAGGCGGGTGAGTACCTGAGTGTGGTGCAGATTTGAGAGATAATGAGGTACAAGGGGCTCATGCCGCTGTGTCATTGAGATAAACATGCCAGCTTCAGGGGCTGATGGGAAATCACCCTGCAGGGGCTGATGGGATATCCCCCTAAACTGCATAGCAGCATTAAAACATCATTTATATATTTCAATTTGGATCACAAAGGATGAGTGTGAGAGAGACCTACCTATTTGTGTAGTCACTCACATTCACGCACACACAACATTCATGCATGTACACACGAACGCACCCAGACGTACAGACACTTGCACATACAAAGAGATGGAGACACAGAGTAACACGCACACTTACACACACCCACAAAACATACAAGTATAATAATAATTATACAAATAATAATACATGCCATTTAGCAGACGCTTTTATCCAAAGCGACTTACAGTAGTGAATGCGTGCATTTTTCAGTATATGTGGTCCCAGTGGGGATTGAACTCACAACCTAAGCGTTGCCAATGCCATGCTCTACCTACTGAGCCACCAAGTATAGGAGTGCACATTGTATGTACAGTGTTTAAGTTGAATAGGTGCACATAGCACCTTCTCCGCACTGTGGAAACATGCCACAGCAGCCCAAAACGACTGCTTCAGCACTGCCAAGACCCGCTGAGAGCGCCACACGTTTGCCGGCTTGCCTCTATTGAGACTTTGGTCACATGTTCTCTACAGTTACCAGATGGCCAGCTCCGGCATTCCTCTCTACTTCCTGATTCTGTGAGGTCCCAGTTGGTAGCAGGAGTTTCTGCTGCTATATTGTATTACAGTTAATGAATATTCATGAAGAGGTGTCCCCAAGGGCAGAAAACCCATTGGCACCGGTAACGTCATTAGCCACAGCCATTCGTGAATATTCATGATGTGTATCAATTTGGAAGACTTCGACTTCAACAGGAGAGCCGGAAAGTTCATTGTTAAGAAAACAGAGCTGACCATCAGGTCAGGAAAAGGGGTTCCCGAACTAGGGTAAGGGGACCCCTGGGGGTGTGTGGAGTACTGGGGGGTCCTCAGCAAAATATAAAGAAATATATATATTTTTTCCCTTTTAAGAATATTTTGTTTATCTTTCCATATTCCAGGAATCGCACATTTTAGACTGAAGAATATAAGAAAACATAATAACGAGAACAGGCCATTCAACCCATATAGTCTCGTCCTTTACCTGTAGTGCGGGTTTATCCAGCACCGCGCCAAACCAGGACTTATGTATAGATCCATAGCGTGTGACGTGACGTTTTAGGCATTCTTCCATGCGCTCTTGCATTACATAGACATTTACATTACATTTTACATTTTAGGCATTTAGCAGACGCTCTTATCCAGAGCGACTTACACAGTTTGCGTTTCTTTACATACAATCCATTTATACAGCTGGATATTTTACAATTCAGGTTAAGTACCTTGCTCAAGGGTACAACAGCAGTGCCCTACGCTGGAATCGAACCAGCAACTTTTGAGTTACAAGCCCAGCTCCCTAACCATTATACTGCACTGCCAGCCCATAGCCACTGCATTGCAGCCTGTAGTGGGTGTTGGATAAAGGTGCTAAAGGTGCCATTTTATCAGGGTGAGAGTCCTCATCCACAGGAGTGGCCATTTACGGACGCCTTGAGATTTCAAAGTTTGAGGACCCCTTGTCTCCTGTGCGGTGGTGTGTGCACATGTGAGTGTGTGTGTGTGTGTGTGTGTGTGTGTGTGTGTGTGTGTGTGTGTGTGTGTGTGTGTGTGTGTGTGTGTGAGAGTGACAGAGAGGAGGGAAAGATGGGGGCTCAGGCCTGTCTCTCTCCGCACCAGGAGGCTCTGATCATGGCCACCATCGAGCATCCGCACCTGGTGAGGCTGCTGGGCGTGTGCCTCAGCCCCGCCCTGCAGCTGGTGTCCCAGCTCATGCCCCACGGCTGCCTGCTCGACTACGTGCACGAGCACAAGGACAACATCGGCTCCCAGCTGCTGCTCAACTGGTGTGTGCAGATCGCCAAGGTGAGGCATGCGCCACCCGCCCTGTGATTACCTTACATGGGAATGGGAGGGGCGACGGGGGTCAAGGGAATGTTATAAGCCAGCGGGTCCCAACCCTCTCCTCCTGAACCCCAGTCTCTGTTTTTGTTCGATTCCACCACCAGCACACCTGATTCAGCTAATCAACACTCATTAAGTAGTTAACTAGTTGAATCGGGTGCACTGGTGGTGGAATTTAACAAATGCCAGGGTTGGGAACCATTGTTATAAGCGACCAGCAATTTCTAAGATACTGGAACTGAAAAACACACACAGAGACACACATACACACACACACACACATATATATGTATACACAATGTGCCAAAATAAATAATCAATAATCAATAAAAGCTGCTGAATTAAATGCCATTCTACAAAAGTGTGTTTTGAGCTGTAATTTAAAAACTGGAGCTGAGGGATGGTCTCTCATATACTGTGGGAGTGCGTTCCAGGGTTTGGGGGCGTACAAACTCAAAAGCGGCCTGTCCGCTGCTTTTAAAACAGACTTCTGGGACATATAGGAGTCCATCAGTGGCCGACCTAAGCGCCCTCTGTTTCGTACGGTAAAAGCGTAGTCTTTCACGTAATCAGACGCCATCCCATTTTTGCCTTTAAAAACCAATAACAGGATTTTAAAATAAAAACAGAATAATCCAAGATATTAAAAGAGTACACTGTGATTGTGCTTCCGAGCGTTTGAGTTCTGTCGCAGTTACCGCGCCACGCCACACAGACACATGAACGCCAGTGTAGAACAAAAAACGTGAAGGTTCTGCTTTATTCCCGAGTACGTCTGACGCCTTTGCCTCGCTTCTGAACAAGCAGATTCTTACTCAGCACCAGCACTAATCCAACAGTTATAGGTAATGTGTTCTTTCATTAACCGCAGGCATGTAAATGAACTAAGCAGCATCACGCAGCGATATACAGGGCTTTAATGTTTTTGGCCAGCCTTACGATCTGCAAAGATGCGCTGCTTCTCCAGATGGCCCAGGGAACCTTCAATCACCGATGCAACAGAATAATGTATCGGTTCCTTTTGAATTAAGTATCACCTCAATTCCGAGAGTAACAGCCACTCCATTGTGCGAGGAAATTGCGACGCATTGTGAAACGATTCATGAAAAGTCTCCCTTTTGATTGTGAAGGCATAGCATTACGGCCAGTTCCATCAAATGCTTACGGGTAGGGTAGATAGGAGAGAACATATGGAGGAGGCTTGTGCAGGGCTGATGGTCTGCTTTACCAGAGACTGATGAAGAAAGTGTCTCAGAGCAGCAGGAGTGCGAGCCTGGTGATTACCCCGGGGAATGGATTTACTTTAATATGCGAGGCGATGGAAATATCGGCCCTACATGCAGATTATTCTGGAGAATCTGGGTTTTAGTGGCAGTGCTCTTCAAGAGTGTCTGTTCTTGTTCAGAGACAGAAGTTATGGACAGAATAGTGATGGGGTTCTACACATGAGTGTGTGCACACACACGCACACACACACACACACACCCGAGCATACACAGATGTGTGCATGCACACACACAAACACACGCAGACTCTTGTGCAAGAATTCACATATTTATATGCCATTTCGCGATTTAGAGAAGATTTTAAACTCATTGGTGTACTCCGTGTTAATAAATGGCATATATTGTGGTAATACATTATTTATAAACACCTTATTACACATGTAAGTTGCATAGGGGCATTGTCAGGTGCACACCTGACCTGGATGGCATGGCGATGCAGAAAACAGCATCCATTTTATTACTAGAACCAAAGACTGTGGCCAAACTGCTGACCGAGGGCCTCAGCTAACGCAAAACATTCTCACAATGTGTCTCTAACACTGTAGCAACATTGCAGTGCCACCACAGTGTCCTAGTGTTGACAAGAGTGGTAGATGACAGCTAAATACCCAGTGATCATATCTGCTGACGTTTTTGTGAACTGAACTGAACAATTTCCCCAAATACCCTGTCACAGTCCCATTTATTTGCTGTATCATTGGCTAACTGATCCTGCCCTGACGCTCTCCTCCAATCAAGCAAGGCTTGGGGAGGGGTGTATGGTAAACTTGCTAGGTCACGGGGAGGAAGTGGAGCGAGGTCTGAGTCTCATCACATGGAAGATTCATTTAAGGCCCTCCTGGCCTTTTCGCTCTTTGTTTTTTTATGATAAGTATTTTACAGTATTAATACAGACGACAACATCAATGTCAAAGTAAGAGTAAAAAAGAAAATAAGATTTTTTTAAATAATAATATAAATAAAAAATTAATAAAACAAAAATAAATAAAATACAGAAATAAATCTGTGTTAATTAATAATACGTGAGATGTGCGTAGTGAATCAGATTACTGCACTGGCTTTTCGCTCTGTGTTATTCATACAGATGAGATGTGTGTGACATGACACTGAGAGGGAGAACACACATGGGCTACCCCACCTAAGGCACCATACTTGAAGCTTTGTGCTGAACTATTAATGTGTGATATTATATCTATTATTCAATATTATTATCACTATAAGAATAATTATAGTTTTCTAACCCACCAAAGAACACCAATGTGTACACACCAACACCTGCGTTTTAGGTGCAGGTACAGCAGGTACAGTGGGGTCCAAAAGTCTAAACTAACACAACATTTTTACTCCTGTGGTATTTTTTATTCAAGAATGTCATAAAACACTGATACATTACATTTAACAGACTTTCTTATCTAGAGCGACTTATACAGTTTACATTTTTGTTTACATACAATCCATTTATACAGCTGGATATTTTACTGAAGCAATTCAAGTTAAGTACCTTGCTCAAGGGTACAACGGCAGTGCCCCAGCTGGCAATTGAACCTGCAACCTCTGAGTTACAAGCCCAGCTCCCTAACCATTACACTACACTGCCAACTTGTAATTGATACAAGTTTGTTTGAGAAAGGATGGTATGAAATTGAAATATCTATACATATTTTGTTTGCACACCATTGCCTTTCATTTCCTCATAATGTTGTGACACCATATTTCTCATTTAAGTTTTAATACATGGACACTCATAATACACAGTCCTGAAACAATGAACCCATATCCGCCGAATGACAGTATTTTCCATAGACCTCACAAACGGTACATTAACCGGTCTACGGGATTTCCTGTAGACTGCGCAAACACGACAGCTGCCGATCTACGGAAAATCCCACAGCAGAAATTCAATGGCATTGAAATGACTTCGGTATGTGAAGCACATGTGTGTCCTGATCCATGTTTTGGCCGCTTCCATTACCAGAAGTTCACTTATGATGATCCCAACAGACACAACAAACGAAAGGCACACAAAAAATTGAAGCTAATAACGAAATGAAGAATGAGATGAACTTGTGGCGTCACAGAGAATGATACGAACTCAATTCATTGAAATAAAACTCTTCACGTCAAATTTCAAAGTGGTTACATGTAAATGTAGATGTGACAAATAAATGATTGTAACAATTTATCTGTACATAATTTACGCACATTTTGTATATAATGACACTAATTTGTTAAAACGTTTAATTGATATTACATACCATATATCTCCACAAATTATGTATTATTATAAATGATGTGCAAATACATATTTTCACATTTTCATAATTTGTATATGATGTTTTTCAATTGCAACTTTTTTTGTGATTGGGCATAACACATCAGTTTATCAAAATAAATATCATTTCATGCTCTTTCCAATGATACATCATTTGCCTGTTGTTTCTCTTTCCATTTCCAAGAGGGAAGCGTTAAGCTGAAGGTTGACTGAGTGTGAGTGGGTGTGCTGTGTGGCTAGGCGCACAATGCATTAGGCGGATATGGGTTTATACTTTAATTTAATTTAATTTAATATCGACGTAATTAATATGGTCCTCGATGTGTTCTCATTGCTACTGCACGTTCTTTCGTCTTGAGAAAGGACACTTCCTTTGCAGCTGTTTTGTCATTATGTCAGCAGAGCTTAGTGGAGTAGTTAGAGGTCAACTTGTTCTCCTGGGAGTTTTGGAGCCCACTATACATACATACAGATAAAATACAGATACATACAGATAAAATGACATATAAAAAGAAAAAACATTTTATTTCAATGAAATTGTGTTGTGACAGAGCGAGAGAAAAAGAGGCAAAGAGAGAGAAAGAGACAGACAGACAGACAGAGAGATACAGACAAGGAGAGAGGGATAGAAAGGGAGAAGAGCCGCAGATAAAGTGTGTGCAGCGGCCTTGTTGTTTCATTAGGGCTGAAGCTTGAGAACACAGTAAATCAGCCTCCCAGTCCCCCAGTGTCTCCGCTACATTATGTTCAGTCATGAGCGGCGGATTTAAAACAAAAGCCCTTCTTCACTTAAGTAGAGAAAGAGCACAGAGCTGTGGCTGGAGCTCAAGATCTGGGGTGGGGGTTGGGAGGGGCGGGCGATCGCTGGGGTCTGGGCTAGAGCTGGAGACAGAGTTCAAGTTAAAGCAATGGAGCTGTCCGCACAGCTGGTTCTGAAATCCCGCTGCTGCTGCTCTGAGAGGGGAGCTGTCCACTTAACCTGTGGTGCTGAAACATCAGTCCACCTGCATCCGCAGTGCTGCTGATACACTCACACGCGCTCACACCCATTCCCAAATACTTTATCTATCTCAGAGAGAGCGAGAGAGTGAGAGAGAGAGATTTTGGAATGGGTGTGGTACGTGTGTGTGCACGTGTGAGTGTATGGCCGTGTGAGTGTATGGCCATGTGTGTGTGTGTGTGTGTGTGTGTGTGTGTGTGTGTGTCTGTGTGTGACAGAGTGAGAGAGAGATATAAAGTATTTGGGAAAGGGTGTAGTACGTGTGTGTGTGTGTGCGTGGTTGTGTGGTCCCATAGCACCTCACCGGTCTGCAGTTATTTGATTGGCTGGCTGTAGGAGAGCAGCAGCGGCTCTCTATTACAGAGTGAACAGGGTCATTACTCTGATAGCAGCCATTAATCACGCGCTCATCACCTGGATCAGAGGGCTGAGCCTGTCTCTGGCCCTGCCTGAACAAAGGCCCCTCCCACCTGTCACCATGGCAGCCAACAAACCCCTCCCAACCATCGCCATGGCACAGCTCCACCCCGGATTCGCCACTACATAAGCAATACCATTGCTCGTATATCATAAATGTCACGAGAGATCACTGTACCGCGTTGCAGGCCTTGTCGGTGAACAACGTTTTTCGTTACACTTTGAAAGAGAAAAGTCATAGGTGGTTCTGTGTGGCTCAGTGGGTAGAGCACGGCGCTGACAACGCTTAGGTTGTGGGTTCAATTCCCACCGGGACCACATGTACCGAAAAATTTAGGCATTCATTACCGTGAGTCGCTTTGGATAAAAGCGTCTGCTAAATGGCGTATATTATATTATTATTATTATTATTCATAGCTTTTAAACGAGACACTGTTATAAGGTACAATTGTTTTGTTACTTTTATTTATTTGGTAGGGACCATTTTCAGCCTGGATGTTAAGTGCATATTACACCAGAGTTAGCTCATGCTCCTTTTCATACGGTGTCCCTGGGCACAGCTGAACAATGCAGTCATTGTGAAGGCTTCCAAACAAGGGACCAGAGGTAAGAGTAAACATTGCTGAAATCCTGGCCCATAACTTAATAAAAAATATATAACTTTAGCTGTTGCCGCTAGAGTGAAGATGCCAGTCGATCGCTTCGTAATGAAAGACATGCCCTGCTCGTGTCGGGGAAACGACAGCCGCGGTGATTTACAGTCCTCGCGAACGCTGTGACAATCGGCGCTCCGTGTAGACATCCTGAAATCAGCCCCGTAACGTGACAGGAATTCACGGGAGGTTTGTTCAATTACCCTTCACTCCCTGGCAAAGCAGCCTTATCTGAGTCTGTGATACGTCAGGGTTCATTCCTCTCTCTGACAGTCCATTACCGAATTGGATTGTTAATGGAATAATTCCTGTTGGGAGTTGTTTTAATGAGCAAATTAATCAATTAATTATGCGTGCAGACAGGGCAGGAATTCTGATAATCCGTGGGAACATCCGAAGCGCGGTGTGCTCGGTCTGGCTCGCCTAAAGCACGTCACCACGGGCAACGGCTGACCTGAGATGACGCAGTCTTGCTATCAAAACCTCATCAAGGGAACTTTCGCGATAGCACTGCCCACACGTGTTGGTTTAGATGTCTGGGGCTTCATTTTTAGCCTCAGATATTTCCCTGAGACTTTGGATTATGATAGCATAGCCCAATCAAAGATATCAAAGCTTTTGAGTGGGGTAGCAAGACGCTATGAACAAGTCAGTTACCTGGAAATCAAACAGCGAAAAGATGTGTCGTTGTGTGTGTGTGTGTGTGTGTGTGTGTGCGCGCGCGCGCGCGCACGCAAACTACTGAGTCTGCCGCTTCAGCTGTATCCAAACAACAACAAGCTCAAACCACCCTATAATTACTCAAGATGGTAATGTAGTGGTGGGTGGTCATCGATGTGCTCTCAATGTTGCGTGCAAAGTCAATGGCCAACCCCCCTCCCCTTATTAAATCAGCAGTCACCAGCTATAATGCTTAAGTAAAATTAAAATCAATAGGGTTTCCCCCCCCCCCCCCCTTCTGACTAATAACATTCTCATTCCCCTTTATATTTAACTTGCATATGCCTCAAAAAGACAATATACAGTCATACATATCTCATCTAGAGAAGCTTAGTGCAATGACAGGGTCATTTCCCTGTGCAAACCAGCCTTTCTCGCTGAGCAAACATCCCTCTCCACCTCATTCAGCTGTCTCAGCATCCTGTGCACCCACTCTTCCACTCTTCCCCATCAAAACTTCTCTCTCTCCCTCCCTCTTACTCTTCCTTGTTCTGCTTCTCCTCCTCTCCCCCTCCTCGCTCCATCTCCCTCTCTCCTCTCCACATCACTCCCTCTTGCTCCACTTCCCCTTCCCTTATTCCCTCTCTTTCTCTCTCTCTCTCTCTTTCTCTCTCTACCTCCTTCCCTTTCTTCCTTTCCTTCTCGCCTCTTTCTCTCTCTACACCCTTTCTCATCTCTCTCCTTCTCGTTCCCTCTGACAAAAAATAAACGCTTTTCCTTCATTAATTACAAATACGAAAACTGACAAAAACTGATTACATAAGTATCCACCGCCCCCTCGACCTAACGCTCTTAGAAAAAGGGGTGAATACCGACGTGTGTGTGTTAAGTAGCTGAGTGCTCCTAATGTGGGAGCTGAATGTGTTGGGCTTTTCTGGAGTGTTGAAGGCCAGATGAAATGAACACCCCTGCCGGTACACTCAACCTCTTTAGGACCAGATAGCTTCCTGTACTATCTCGCTCACTCAGATTATCCGCTTCATCCCCACACCACTTGAGAGCGGGCGCCACTGAACCGCACATTACATACAGTTAAATGACACTCAGCACCTTTCAGTTCAGTTCAGTTAGCCGGCACAGAGCGCGCGACCAGTCGGCACTGAGCGACACAACTGTCTGTCGGGCTGCTTCCCATTCGGTCACAGCCAAAAACATAAACGCCGAAGTGCTGGCCGCTGACGGTGAATTCACAGGCCCGCATCGTGACAAAGAGGGCTTCGTCGTACCGGAGCCAATCAGAACGTTCCCTCAGAGTTGCACAGATGTTAGAGTTGAAGAGCTCGTGAGAAATCACGCTTTGAAGTTGTGTAGCTTTGTTTTGTGTTACCTCTACGTGTGTTTTGCCATGCTGAAAATTATATGTCCCATATGTTTAACTTTTTGTCGTACGACAGCAGAAAATGACAGACATTGCTGTAGGGCGGAAGGAAATTGAATAGTTGGAGCCCTCTAACTGTAGATAAGTCAGCGAACCTACAGAGTTCACAGTGAGAACCTGCGACCGGTAGTGACGAAGGCGACCTGACGCCTCTTCCAAGACGCCACTCGCCAAGTGTCGGCCGTAACCCGGTACTACAGGGCCACTCTTATGCGCAGCGAACGTCATGTCGGCTTCCCTCCCCCCTCCCTGGGGGGCGGACAGCCAATCGCCGCCCCTGGTGGCGCTCCCGGCCAGAGCCGACTCTGGCGAGACGGGGAATTGAACCCCGGTCTCCGTGGCCAGCGTCGAACGTTGTAACCACTGGGCCAGGTTATAACTTTATTATATTTAGGGCCAGATTGTGGCATTGGGGACTGATTAGATTGATCGATTAACCGCGGGGGGGGTAGAGCTGAGCATCCGTGTATAGCATGTATCCGTACAAATCAGTCTCTCCGCTGAGACTGAGATCAGTTGGATCCAGATATTTTTGTCATGGTGTATGAATTGAGATCATATATATATAGATGTTGTTTTTGTCATCGCAGTGACACTGTGAAGGTGTACGTAGGTGCGTGAATGAATGAACCAATTCTATGCCCAATCTGGGATTTATATTTGTGCCATAAAGCATTGCTTGCCGAAATCTTCCTCTCCTTCAGATTAGAAGGGCAGTTGAAAATGGGCAGACATGCGATCAGAGATGTTTTTGATATTATTGATGTATGGAATTTACATCAATAGAGCTGAGGGATTTTCCGCACAGCAGAATTCAGAGCATCCGTGTATAGCATGTATCCGTACAAATCAGTCTCTCCGCTGAGACTGAGATCAGTTGGATCCAGATATTTTTGTCACGGTGTATGAATTGAGATCATATATATATAGATGTCGTTTTTGTCATCGCAGTGACACTGTGAAGGTGTACGTAGGTGCGCGAATGAATGAACGCGTCGGCGGTCGAGTGGCCGCGAGTCTCTCCGTGTGACCGGTCACCTGGGGGGGGCGGTGTTGACTAACGACAGTCTGCAAGTCCCACTTACTGTGGCGTTCCGACTGGGAGGAGACAGACTGGGTCTTCACACACACACACACACACACACACACACACACACGCACACACACAAATGCATACACGCATGCATCCATCGCACAATTCTGGAAAATGCACAACAGGCTCTCTGAGAATCATGTTTATTGCTCTTATTTCAGATTCTCCAGCACTGACCTCCTGTTTCTTGTGTCGCTCCTCTTCATCTATTTGCGCTTGCAAAGGTTAAGCAAGCAGGCTGTTTTTGTGTCTTTTGAAACGTATGAAATGCAGGCCACGCCCCTTCCGTCACTGTGTCTGCTGTCCGCTTAATCCGTGACACCGTTTATGTTTTCTTTCCTTCTTTCTCCTTTTCCTGCTTGTTTATCTGCGGACTTTTTTTTACAATATTGCATGTAACTAAGTTATAACCTGTCGCTTGTTGTAAATCAAACGATTGTCATTTGTGTATATCTGTGGAAGTTATGTGAATAATCTGTGTTGATCGGGATCAGGAAGAGGAGAAACATCGTGTCTGATTTACCTCATTTATAATCCGTCATGTCAAAGGTTTTTATGGCATTTATATAAATAAATGCTTCTGTCTGGGGTAGAGTTTCTGTCACTTATGTTGTTATTCAGGCGTCAGCATCCACTGTCTGGCCCAGACTGAACCACTGGGACATCATTTTTTGTTTTTTTAGGTTTTTTGTTTTTTGGAGTTGGTCGGGGGGGAGTGGGGGGGGTGGCAGGGGAGTGGGTACAATGAGGTGTAGTGAGATCTGTGGATTGCTCTTTGAACACCCGCTGCAAGTGGCTCCTGTAGTGTAGGCAGCAGCGTAGTAATTAAGGAGCCCAGGCTTGTAACTGGGGTTACAGGTTCAAATCCCAGCGGGGCACTGCCGTTGCGTAAGGCACTTAACCTGTATCGCTTCAGTAAACATCCAGCCGTATAATGAGATAGTGTTTGGGAAGAAAAAGAAAGTAAGGTTTCTAAGTCAACCGAAATAAGGGTCCCTGCTAAACAAATTCATAATGACGAGTGACTCATACTTGCTACCACATTAATAGAGTGCCATTTCTATGCCCAATCTGGGATTTATATTTGTGCCATAAAGGATTGCTTGCCGAAATCTTCCTCTCCTTCAGATTAGAAGGGCAGTTGAAAATGGGCAGACATGCGATCAGAGATGTTTTTGATATTATTGATGTATGGAATTTACAACTGTACGCAAACATGCTGTATCTTGTAGAGGAGGTTGACAGTTTTTACTTATCCCCCCCAGGAATAGAGTTTCTGTCTCTGCCATTAATTCGAGAAAGTGGATTTCTTATTTATTTATTCTGTAATGCAGCCAACCCCAACCCTCAGGGAATAATCTTCCCTTTTTCAGGCAGTACAGCTCCTGGCCAACAGGGGGTGCCAGGGGATAATGATGCATTGAATTGTGTGAGCTCATCTGTATCATTTGACAGATTGATGCTGCAGGAATCAACATTCACAGAATTAGACTTAAGATTGGCCATCATAAAACTCGATAAAATAAGAACAATGTCCCACAGCTCAAACAGGAGGATAACGGGGCAGGTAACAGCAGTTGCCTATAGAAGACCTCTGCAACCCAACAGTGCAATAGCAAATAGCCACAACAAGAACAAAGAAAATCTAGAGCAAAGTCCTGCTATTTTTCATTCAGAATATTTTTACCAACTGGGATGTATACAAAAGCACGCCCCAATTTTAACGAGGTGCCGACTACCAGAAAATAAGAAAAGAGATTTAGTTGCACACTCTAGCTTCGCCTTGCTGTGCTTTATATTATAGAATGACTAACGTTTGGCATGTACAGTATCCCAGGTAGCTGGGATGTGACAGAAGCTCACTTTTTTGAAGCGTAAGCAGCCATACCAACCAACCGAAGGCGATTGCTTTCTTTCCAGCCCAAAGGCAATAATGTGGGATACCCTATAGATTTGTTCTTTCGCTTACAAATAAATGCACGTGTAGATTTTCTCCTTTCACAAACACAGTTTGGTTCTGAAACTCTCAGTTGAGGAGAAATGTTTATTGAATCCAGGCCATAGTGTCACTTATTTGTTCGTTATTTGACACTGCTGGTTATATGGTTATGTGGCTCAGTAGGTAGAGCACGGCGTTGGCAAGGCTTAGGTTCAATCCCCACTGGGACTACATATACTGAAAAATGTATGCTGTCACTTTGGATAAAAGTGTCTGCTAAATGGCATATATTATATTATTATTGAGGCTGTTACATGATTCTTTATAGAGGAATAGTGCTCTTATTGGAACAGTAGTCTGATCGTACGATATTCTTCAAAATATTTTCAGTGAACAGCATGTGAAATGAACAGCGAAGTTGCTACGATAGTGTCTCAGTAAAGGACAATTTTACACTGATATTTGGAGGTTTCTAATGGATGGAATGGCTTGCCAGGTCATGCAGAAGAGACAAAATGACAAACCTAGATGTAACAGACAGGTGTGTGCCTTTCCAAATCATGTCCAATCAATTGAATTTACCACAGGTGGACTCCAATGAAGTTCTAGAAACATCTCAAGGATGATCAGTGGAAACAGGATGCACCTGAGCTCAATTTTGAGTGTCATAGCAAACGGCGTGAATACTTATGTACATGTGATTTTTTATTTTTTTATTTTTAATACATTTGCAAAAATTTCTAAAAAACTTTTTTCACTTTGTCATTATTGGGTATTGTGTGTAGAATTCTGAGAAAAAAATGAATTTAATCCATTTTGGAATAAGGCTGTAACATAACAAAATGTGGAAAAAGTGAAGCGATGTGAATACTTTCCGGATGCACTGTATATGCCATTTAGCAGACGCTTTTATCCAAAGCAACTTACAGTAGTGAATGCATACATTTTTCAGTATATGTGGCCCCAATGGGAATTGAACCCACAACCTAAGCGTCGCCAACGCCATGCTCTACCTACTGAGCCACACAGAACCAGAAGATGCGTTGAAAGACCTGTTCTACTCATCAAACAAAATTCTTTATGCTTGGTTTCTTATATCAAATGATAACTGCCGGGATTAAATCAACATGTGTCCTTAACTTTGACTTTCAAGCGAGTGAAAAGGGGTTTGTTTTTCGCCATACATCGTCAAGCCCATTTCGGCGATTGATGAAGCGGCCAAATGTGTTTGTGAAGAAAGAAAATCTAATGGCGGCAAGTCAAACTTAAGGACAAATGTTAACGGAATCCAAGCCAATATGTGTTCCGTTGCTTTAATTAATGGGAGATAACTCCTCAAGAGAAGTGCGTGCCTGAGTGGTTGTAATGATTCACTGCCCGACTCCCCTCCCCAGTAAAGTCTTCCCTGTTGTTCCTGGCCACAGCATTAAAACCTGCCGGGGCTTATGGGTAAAGGCTCCCTGGTCTCTCCGTCTGAACATTTTGTTCAGTCCCTGCCTTGCTAGTCTATCAAACTTTCCACAGAGACTCGCTGGGTAAACTGATCTGTTTCCAGTAGCGTTGTGAAATCATCCCGTATATCATACTCTATATCGCTCCATCGCTGGCTGTGCCTTCTTACACTCTTCAGCCAGATGCCCCGATATTC